>OX422212.1:566738416-568030916 GCA_949130495.1 Sambucus nigra
GCTGAGTATGAAACCATGATAGCAGGTCTTAATTTAGCAAAGATTATGGAAGCGCAACAAGTGATGGTATTCAGTGATTCTCAATTAATTGTGAATCAGATGATGGGAACATATGCAGTTAAAGGAGAATTAATGGGCAAGTATCATGCAAAGGTGATGGAGTTGCTGGCAGAATTTGATGCCATTCAGTTGATCAGAATACCAAGAATGGAGAATGCACAAGCAGACGCGCTGGCCCGACTAGCATTAGCTACTCGTACCGAGCTGCGAAGAACGATACCAATTGAAGTATTAGAAAGTCGGAGCATAGATGAAGACCTGACGATGAATATTATTACCCTTGATTTAGGACCATCTTGGATGGATCCCATCAGGGCATATATTGAGGAGGGAGAATTATCGGAGGATAAGCTCCCTGCCAAGAAATTGAAGTTTAAGGCTGCTCGGTATGTGCTAACTAATGGTGTTTTGTATAGACGAGGAATTATGGCAGGTTTGCAAAGATGTGTACATCCCTACGAGGTGAAAGAATTGATTGAAGAGATCCATGAAGGGTCCTGTGGAGCCCATGTAGCAGGTCGGACACTTTTGCAAAGGGTGATGACGCAGGGATACTACTGGCCAACAATGAGGGCTGATTGTATAGCCTATGCTAAGAGATGTGATAAATGCCAACGTTTTTCCTCCATTCGACGAACTCCACAAGCATTGTTGACACCCATAACTTCTCCTTGGCCATTTGCCATGTGGGGAATGGATTTGGTTGGACCACTGCCAACGACCCGAGGAAGATTCAAGTACCTCATCGTTGCAGTGGATTATTTTACTAAGTGGGTAGAAGCTGAGCCACTTATTGATATGACATACGAGAAGGTGTACCAGTTCGTTTGGAAGAACATCATCTGCCGATATGGTCTCCCTCATGCCTTCATCACAGACCATGGAACACAATTTGATAACGAGGAGTTTGCCGCCTATTGTCATCAGTTAAACATTTTGAAGATTCATTCAGCACCAGGCCATCCTCAAAGCAATGGACAGACTGAAGTGACGAACAGAACATTACTAAATGGTTTGAAGAAGAGGCTAAGTGAGGCTAAAGCTAATTGGATTAATGAGATACAGTCAGTATTGTGGGCTTATCGAATAACTCCCCGAGCAACAACTAGAGAATCACCATATATGCTGGCATTTGGAAGTGAGGCCGTAATACCTGCCGAGTTAGGTCTTCCAACACACAGAGTGCTGAATTTCAATTCCCCAGTCAGCGACTTAATGAGAAGATTAGATTTGGACATGCTCGAGGAGGTTAGAGAAGAGGCAGCCATTAGAAATGCTGCTTATCAACGACGAACAACTCTGTTCTACAACCAGAGGGTGAAGAAATGCGACTTAAAAGAAGGAGATTACGTGCTAAAGAAGGTCATTCAGAAGCACAATAAGTTGGAAGCAAACTAGCATGGACCTTACCGAGTTACAGAAGTTGTTCGACCAGGAACTTACCGAATAGCAACTCTAGAAGGAGAGGAATTTAAGAATGCATGGAATGCTGAACACCTACGCAAGTATTATCAGTGATGTAAAATGTAAAGCAGTTCCATCAATATGAATAAAATGATGATATTTCGCCATCTTCTCTCCTTTTATTGAAAGTTTTTCGGGGAATACTAGTGTGTAACACTACGCTGCTCGACAGTAAAAACAACACGATAGTTCAAGCTCAGACCAACTCCGGTTGGTAAAAGGGCGAGAACAAACCATACTCCTTTGGTTAGGAGGCGTACACTAGCTCAGACCAACTCCCGGTTGGTAAAAGGGCGAGTGGACATGATAGTTCGAACTCAGACCAATTCCGGTTGGTAAAAGGGCGAGAACACGACATTCCTAAAAATACCAGCTCCGGTTGGTTAGGAAACCATACTCCTTTGGTTAGGAGGCTGACACTGGCTCAGACCAATTTTGGTAAAAGGTCAAGTGGACATGATAGTTTGAACTCAGACCACACTAAAGTTTGTACATGAGAGAGAGAGAGAGAAAGGCTCCTGTTCACACTAAAGTTTGTACATCATTTTTTTAAAATAGCACAAAAAATATTTTTGACCTGATTTTTTTTATATGAGTTCCTTGAAATGTTTAAGTATCACAAAAAAAATCAACTAATTTTTTTTTTTGCTATTTTAAAAAAATCGGTCAAATTTTCATAGCTTTTAAGCACTTTAAAAATCTGGGAAAGTTTGATCGATTTTTTTGAAATAGAAAAAAAGTATTTTTTTTATCTGATTTTTTTAATATGGGTTCCTTGAAATGTTTAAATATAAAAAAAAAATCAGGTCAAAAATATTTTTTTGCTATTTAAAAAAAATGATGTGCAAACTTTGGTATGCACAGGACCCTACCTCTCTCTATATATACCAATTTCTTGGGACCATAAATATATATACCAATTTCTTAATACCATGCATGTACTTGTGACCTGCGATATCTGTGTTAGCCGTCTTATACAAAAATCTTGTAAATATTTTTTTTCCTTTGGGGCTTTGTAAATTTAGGACCTATTGTAATATGTATTTTAGAAATAGGACAACAAGCATTTTATTTATGATTTTAGTCCCTATTTTTGAATAAAGCCGCTGACGCGGACCAATATTCATAAAATGTCAACCAATCACAGCATGCCACGTGTCCCTTTAATTTGAAAATAGGGACTAAAAATGAAAACGAAATGGTTGTTGTCCTATATCCATAATCAATATTATTTTAAGTCCTAAAATTAGATAATCTATTTTTCTTTTCATATCAGAGAAATATTTTTTGCAAGTCAAATGAGTAACACTTGATATCAGTTTGGTTTTATTTCTGTCTTGGACTAACAAATCTTACAGGAGTTATCTTAGGATGTCTAAAGACGCTACACTCAGTCCTACATTTTTCAGAATGCCATTTCCATACTTCAACAACTATATTTCTATTGAGAAGATTTGAAGATCATTTTCAAGGCTATCTTCATCTAAAAAAATCAGGATCAATTAATGCTCACAAAGGCTATGTCTAACAATTAGTTTTTGAAGACACATTTAAACATTCAAAGAGCTGCATTGAAGACAGAAGAATGACAATATGAGCAAGATCTAGAGAATTTATTGAGAGCATTTGAATTCACTACTTAGCTACAACATTCAAGAGAGCAATTAATTTTACATTCTACTCAATCATTGAAGAAGAAGACTTGAGCCTACATCAATATTCTCATTAAAGAAGAAGAAACTCAGATTCAATTTGTATTTTAAGGTGTTTCATTATTGTACCTCGTACTACAAAAATCAGATTTATTTGAAGCTTTGTTAGAAGGTTGGATTGTAATCAGTAGCACGATTTTAGTTACGGTGATTGTAAACGGTGATTTGGGTCCTACCCGCCAATTGGACCACATAATTTAAAGTTAGGTTTCAGCTTGCAAACGGTTGTACATGGTGGCTTGATTCTACCATCAAGTGGATCAAAAAAAGTGAAGCACAAGGAGACGGAAGCTGCTCTAGGCACATGAACGTAGGTCGGAATCTGGCTGAACCATGTTGAAATTACGGTGTCATTTATTTTTCGTACTTTATTTTTTATTTATTTACTTGTGCTTGTTTTATCTTTATATTTTTAGAACTTAAACATGCCAATAAATTAATTTTGAAATTTGACTAAAATAAATTTTAGATCAAAAAAATTATTTTTAAATTATTTAATTAATTTCAAAATATTAATTTATATTAAATACGAAAATTAATTTAATATTTTTAGGGTGTTTGTAACACCCCATAAATTCAAGAACCTTTAATTTAATTATATTTGGGAGAAAAAAAAATTATTTAAAAGGGAGAAATAAAATATCTGATTTGGAGAATTTTTAAATTAAAGGATCTATTTAATTTGGCGAATTGAAATTTAATTATTCGAACTTTTTCTTTCGTGTGGCATTTTTAGGTCAAAAATTGGAGAAGGTTATAAATTATTTCGGATGGCTGTTTTGAGTGCACGGTTGAGTCCGGATGGGTTGAAATAGTTAGAAAAGAGTACCCAGGAGTATCAAATGGGTCTTGGGGTATTTTTAGGTATATTTAAGCCCACATAAGTGTGTTTGGGCCCTTTTTATAAACCCGCAAGCCTAAAAACGGGATTGAGGTATTAAACCCTAAAAGTGAGAGGATGTGGCAACTAGAACTCATTTTAGAAAAACCTTATAGGGAGAGAAAGTGAGTGCAAGTGAGAGAAGCAATTAGAGCTCAAATCAATAACAAGTATGTAGGTTCTTCATCAAATCATCCTGATCTACATAAACGGATTCAGACCCTCCGAACCCTAAGGCAAGTGGTTAAAATTGATTTTAAATTAATTAAAAATTTCTACTCATATCATAGTGGGTGTGATAAGATGATATGGTTTTGGGGTTAGTTGATATCTAAATTGGATTTTGATGGGCAAGGTTGGATTGTAGAACAACTTCTTGAATTTGAAGAAGTCTATGAAGTTGGGTAAATTAAACCATCATTTTAGAAACAGTTTTTTGATGTTTTGGTTCCGAAATGGCGATTCCGTCCGAGTTTCCTTGTAGAAAATCTTGTTTTCTACATTTTGTTCTCTAATACGTTTTCTCCAAAAACGGTTCCAAAATGCCTCAAAATGGCATTTTAAAAATCTGGGCAGATTCGTGGGGCAAATTTTAAGAAAAATTATTTTTAGTTATTATTCCGTTTGAGGTTGGCTAGATTGATTTATTGTGATTGTTGTTCTATAATAAGGACATTAGGCCTAATGTAGATATTAGGTTTACATAAAGTGAGACAAGTAAGTATTGGGATAATTGAGAAAATAATCCATAAAGGAATTAAGGTTTAAATTGAGTGATTTAAATACCTTAGATTAATAAATGTGCAAAATTTATTGAGGAGAATTTGAGTCATAAATTCTGATTATTTTATCTTGGGGCCAAGCGAGTGAGTCCGGGTATTTTAGTTGAGTGACGCTAAGATAATAAAGTAAATTAATGCGTGATTGATTCAATTGAGTCGGAATATTGACTCGGGTAAAATTTGGACTAGTGCCACGAGGGTTTAGGCACAGATTTGGTTGAGTTATTTATTATAGGGTTATATAATAAATTATGGAATATTCAAAATAAAAAAGAGTGTTAACATTAATGTGTGGAATTTGAGGAATAAGTTATACAATATGAAATTTCGGATACAAGGAGCCAGTTCGGGTAATTTAGTAAGGTGACACAACTTGAGCGATAAATAAATAATTGTGGAAATTATTTAAATATCAAGTCGGTATATAGAGTTGGGAATGTTAGGCTAATGTTGCGGTAATTGTGCACGGGTATCCGGGATTAATTAAATATATATATGCGGTGATGTGTAGTGTGTGTGTGTGTGTGTATATATATATATATATATATATATATATATATATTTGTGTGATTTATAAATACTTGTGTGAATAATATTTATAGGAATACATACCCCTCTAGTGCTATCATGGGAGGTTGCGCGATGTGGGTGAATCCCCTAGCTTGAGGAGCAGGGTGAGTATAGTCTCCAGGGCATAGCGTCTGTATTGTTAGGGGAGAGATGTCTTGGGTACAAGTCGGTATCATTTTCGGGGGGAACTATTGTCGCCTCCACTGTGTTTATTTTATTTTCTGATTCAGGGAACTAACCGTGTCAGGGGTCTGGGTGGATGAGAATACCTAAAAATGATAGCGTTTTAGAGAACATCCGGTGAGGGCCAACTCGGGAGGATGGATTATATATTTACGACATGTGTGTGAATGTTTTAATATGATGATACGTATATATCGTGCAGATATTTATATACGGGTAAAATATATGATGTGACTTGTATAAATATTTCCTGTAACTAGTGAGAATGTTTTATGGTCCCAAATGAGAAATGATTAATTAAGTTAATGTGTTAAATAACTTATAAATCGTATATTGAACGTACTTGGGCTAAAGTAGTGTGACATGAAGGATATCATGGAGAACTAGTTACGGGGTAGGTGACTAGGTGGGTTGTATAGAAAAACGTTAGAGGTGAACTATAGTTGAGGGGTGAGTTGGTACTCAAGGGAGTGCGACACTAACTTAAATATGAAGAGCATTCATGCATTTTAATTTTCTGTAATTTAATTCACTTGCTAAATATTTTCAAAATATTTTGGGTTCTAACCCTTGTTATAAAATATTTTCAAAACCTTTTAGGATCCAGCCACAGGGACGCCAAAATTATTCTATTACATGACTACGTAGCTGCGATATATGTGGATGATGCAGGATTTTGACTTAGCCGCTTCTGTCATTTCATTCCTAGTGTAGAATGCAGTCAGCATTTCATTTGGGCATGTCGCCCTAGTTATTTATTTTGTTCTTGTCCGATGATGTACTCATTTTATTATTCTTGTGATGTATTTTTTTGGATTTGGGTTTTGTAGCAGGTGGTTTTCTAGGCAAGGATTGTAATTATTCTTTTTTAGTACTGTTTGATTCAGTGTTTCTGTGAATAGTTTATTATATATTCTTTCGCATGCTGTTAGTGATGTTTAATAAAAAGATAAAATTTAACACCGTGTCTTTTTTAATACTGGGTGGTTTGTAAGTTTTAAAAATATTTTCGACGGTGATGCTAAGAATGAACCAAATAAGATTCCTATTTAATTTGATATATGACTGATCACTCGGTATTTTATTAGGCGGTGTGTCACAGTGTTAAAATCTACATTTTAACTTTTCTAAATTGATTGGTTGTATTTATTTAATATTCATTATTATTATAATCATTTATGATTTATTAATCTAAATTTTTTGATAAGGTGTTTTAAATTAAATATTTTTTGAAATTTATATTTGATTCAAAAAGTTTGCTAAACTCAATTCACCCCCCCCCCCCCCCCCCCCCCCCCTCCTTGTGTATAATCTTGGCAACAATTTTTATAAGAGAAAATGCTCTAATTATATTAGAATTTAACAATGTCAGAGTTAAAGATCATGACAAATGTTACAAGATCCCTTGGTGAAGGCCGGTTTATTTTTAAACCTCCTCTATTTTCTGAAAATGATTATAATTGTTGGAAATATAGATTTATTCAGTCACATGATTATGAAGTTTGTCAAGTTAATATGAATGGCCATTTTGTTCCTATGAAAATGGTAAATAGTGATTCTGTTACTAAAGAAGAAAATGAATGGAATGAAGTAGATATTAAGAAAATTCAAATAAATGCTAAAGCTATAAATATTTTGCATTGTGCCTTTGATGTAAAGGAGTATAATAGAATTTTTTGGTGTGAATCTGCTAAAGAAATTTGGGATAGATTAGAAGTCACATATGAAGGAACAAGTCAAGTTAAAGAAGATAAATCAGCATGTTTGTTCATAGTTATGAGTTATTTAAGGTGAAACCCGATGAATATATTTCTGATATGTTCACTAGATTCACAAATAATATCAATGGTGTGAAATCTCTTGGAAAAATATATACTAATAATGAGTTGGTAAGAAAAATTCCCAAGTCATTACCGGCAACTTGGATGACCAAAAAGTTAGCTATCAAATAAGCAATAATAGAATGACTAATCTCTCTTGATGAGCTGTTAGGTTCTTTTATCACTCTTGAGATAGATATCAAGGAACTTGCAGAAGAGGAGAAACCTAAAGCCAGAAAAATCATTGCTTTCAAATCTTCAAACATGGCGGTAGAAAGTGAAGATGATGATGATGTTTCCCTCTTGGCTAAAGATTTAAAAAAAAAATATCTTGCTTCAAAAAAGAAAGCCAAGAAAAGAAGAAGGACAAATTCTTCAAAAGAGTTCAATGATGATACTCATTCCAAATGTGAATTAAGATGTTATCATTGAGATGAAGTTAGACATATTAAACCTAATTGTCCAAATTATAAGAAAGGGAAGAAGACATTGAAGGCCACATCATGAAGTGACTCCGACACCCTCTTTCGATGAAGATTCAAACGAAAATGAAGTTGCTCATCTTTATTTTATGGCTATGAGAAATGGGGTATACTCTAATCTTGAATCCTCTAGTGATAGTGATGATGATAATATTGATGATTACGAGGAGTTTTAAAATATTTTTGAAAAACTATGTGATAGTTTTGAAGAACTTAAAAATAAATATGTTGAACTTAAAAAGTCTCATTCATTAATTTCTACAAAATATGATTTATATTCAAAAGAAATTAATGATTTAAAATTAGAAAATCAATCTTTAAGAAAAGAAGTTGAAATTTTAAAAATAAAAAATACTAGTTGTTTATCTCTTGAAAAACATAAGTCTGAAAATAATGAACTGAAATTACAAGTTGAAAATTTGACAACTAGTCTTGAATTTTTTTGACATTTTACTTGGTATTCAAGGATGGACGTTTGATAAAGCTAGAATTGGTTACAACAATAACGAAAATGAGAAAAACTTTCAAAACTATTCCAATCATAAAGTTAACTCATTATGCACATATTGTGGTAGGCACACGTATTTTTTAGATTTGTATCCATATAAATTAGAAAAGAGAAAACTATCTTGAATTTCTAAAGGAACTAAGATGTATACTAACCCCCATGGACCTAACACATTTTAGGTACCAAAAGATCAAAGTTGTGTAGGTTGCATGTTGAGATGGAATGTGGATTTTCAAGGCATATGATTCGGTATCGTTACAAATTTCAAGTATCATTTCCATATATAAAAAAATATTTGGTATTGGTAAGGTGGTAAGGAACACCCTTCTTGAATGTTGAATATCATATGTTAATTGTTGATTTAAAGTATGATCTTAATTGATGTTATTCAATGCTTATATTATTTGTCAAAGTATGTGTTAGATGTTGATGACTTAGTCTGGACATGTAAATTTGTATATTTATTATCCTTTGATGATTTTATGTTGTTTGACACATACACTTAATTTTGATGATAAATTTTTGAAATAAAAATTCATAATTTCTTTGTGTGTTAATTCTTAACATATTTTGTTATTAATAACATTGAATTAATTCTTGACATTATTACATATTATTTTGAAACAAAAATATCATTTGTAAATTTGCTACTCATATGTGCTACTTGTTGATTTTATATGCATTTATTGATTTTGATGATATGAACATATTAATCTTAGTGAGCTAGATTTATGGCACGCTACATGATTAGCCTCATTGTTTGAAATTTATTAACTTTCATGAAAAATATTGTTTTTGGAAGAAAATATCACTTGAGATATTCGTACTGGATTGAAAAATGAAAAGGTCTTATGATTATTGATATTTGAAATAATTTATGGATATATTGAGATTTGTTGAAAACGATTTTATGAAAATATATATTGAAAATATTTTTGTCTCCTGAAAATGATGCACTATATTTATTATATGCATATATGCGTTCATTGGTATCCCTTAGGGGGAGATAAATGATTATTGAATTTGATTATCGGGAAAAAAAAATGCTTGGTCAAGATTTTTGATGCATTATTATGGACGTTGTCATATGATTGATTATTCCAAGATTTTATCTCAAAAATGTCAAAGCATGAACCTCATTATAATTTTTTTAAGTACATTTTAACTCACGTTGTGTGCTTAATTCAAATTATTTGAAAACATTGAGTTGTGATATATTCATCATTATATGCTTGATATTATTGATTTTACCATCTTGGTGATTTATGTGTTATTTGATCATATTTATTTCAATCTGAACTTCAGATACACACTATGAGAAAATTTATGGTGACATATATGTCCATTTAAAATTTTTATGATATTCATATATACCCCTTACTATTTATGGTTGAATCTCATGCATGAATTATATTTGATAGGGGGAGCTTCGCCTTTTACCCTTCACACTCGATTTATAATGAAAAATCTTTTTGATAATGTCAAAGGGGGAGAAATGTTTATGATTCACTAATTGTGCTTAATATATCATTTTACAGATTAGTGTGAAACATTGTTTGTCATCATAAAAATGGAGGAGATTGTTAAACAAAATTATAATGAACCTTTTTAATTATTATTTAATTAGTTTAATTGTAATTAATGTACATTTTATTTTAATTGTAATATATATATATATATATATAATTCTTATTCTTATAAATGATTTTACATATTCTTTATTCTCCGTTATGTTTTAATTATACATATATGTATAGGAATTTTTTTTACCCAGCTATATGTGTAATCCAAATTTACTTAGTGAAAGTTTTGTAATAGTGATTTTATTTGAGATGTAAAATTCATGGGCTCCGCATTGTGCTTAACTTTTAGTAACTCACATATTTTTATACTCATATATTGCTAGCAAATTATATTCTTTTACACGTGAGATTGGTTGTTTCCTTTACGCATATGTTGTTAGTAGATTATACTATTATGGTGTTAATAAATGTTAGTCACATTTTTTATTTCTCCCGGCCTCATGTTTCACACACACACACACACACACACATATATATATATAAAATAATGCTCATGTGCCGACTAGTCCGCATTTTAAGAATGCGGACCGAACATGTGTCACCTAACTGTGCGCCTAGAAATTATCGCCTAAATTATAGGCACACTCTCTTTCTTTTCTGCGCTCACCGCCAGGTGACACATGGCCGGTCCGCATTCTTAAAATGCGGACTAGTCCTCACAAGAGCAGGACTGTATATATATATATATATGTGTGTGTGTGTGTGTGTGTGTGACATGTGATATATGTTTTGGTAATAGTGGAATGTATCTCTTTTGATAGTAAAATTTTGATACGAGTTTTCTTGGGCGTCACAATAGTAATTCTTTTCCTTTATCAGCTTTGGGCAAAGGACATAAGTCCAGTACCTGCTTTGATTTTTTTTATTACACACACACACACACACACACACACAGAGAGACCGGATGCAACTAGAAAAACAAGTAATAGAATTTCTAGGATCTAGGAACCATAGGAGAAAAAATATGGAAAAACCGGAAAGAACATATGGGAGATACCAGTTTTAGATTTTTCAGATAAAATAGAAGACACCAAAAAGTTATAATAGCATTATTTTTTTTTTCGTTTCCTTCTTTTAGCTTTTTCCATTCTAATTTAAAGTATCATACACTATTTTTATTCTTGATCCTATAGAACAGTCACATTTTTCTCCCATATGTTCTTTCCGTATCAGAGCTACTTTAATTTTATATAATTATATATTAGTAATATTATTTTATGAAAAGAGTGGAATTACAATTTATAAGACTTTTTTTATAATATTATATGAGTATCGTGTACTGTGAAAAATACTGTTGAAAAAAGTCAACAGTGTTAGTGTAGCATTTATTTCTATTTGTTCATTATTTGTGAATATTTTATTTGGTCTACTTATAGTGAAGTTTTCAAAAATCCAGTTTTCAGCTATGATGTTCTACTATTGCATCGAATAATTCTTTTGGAAAATTATAATATAGTCATTCAAAGGGTAGTTCTATTAATATACTGGCTATTAAACCGTATTCTAAGAAAAATAATTTATTAGAAGACAAATGTCTATTCAATATAAAATTGTAGAAGATTATAAAAAACAATTTGAAGTAAATATAAATAATAAAGATTATAGAAACGCTACAATAAATAAGTGGATAATTAAGATTGCGAAAGAAAAAATTCAACGGTATAGGTTAGAACTAGAAATATTAAGTGAAAAAGAAAAACTTGGATAAACTATAATATATGCCTACAGAAAAATAATATATTAGAATTTACATACACAAGTTTGGCAGTTTATATTATATACACCTGTTTTCATTTTTTATCAGTGTTTATTTGTCTTGCCCCTTCCTTTTTCTAAAATCTTTCAACAATTACAACCTTGAGTACAAGTAATGCCTTTTGCAGTTTTGTCCCTCCACTACCTCATATAATATATTTTTATACGTCATTTTTTTTATCTGTTAAACTTATTCTTTGTTTTATATTTATAAGTTTTTAGAGTTTTGTTATAGTAGTATAAAAACTTAATATTGTTTAATATTTACTTGGGTTGTAGTGTCAGATCTGCTATGCCTGCTTTGGATGATTTTTGTTTGTTCATATCTTTCAATATTTGTCCTTTATATGTTTATATATACATAAAATGTTTGTAACGTTTTCTTATATATGTTTACTTTTGATTTATTACAGCCATACCTTGTTTCTTTATGTCCCTTCAGCCTTTGGAAGTTAAAATCTAAAAGCACTTGTCATTCCTTCTACATACATTATAATATTATATACTTTTCTCTGATATTGATTTATCCTTTTAATCAGTTGGAATTTATATATATGAAAACAAAATGAGCCGTTTGGACACTATCCCATCTGCTGCCTACCACATTTCTTTAAGAGTACTGTTACATCGACATAGTTTTGCGATATATTTAGTGCGATACAGTGACGTGTCGCATCGGTATTGACTAGTGCGACTGGTGCGGATCCACACTTATAAGATAATAGACAATATTGGTACGACACGTCACTGTGTCATACCATTCTGTATCCATTCTCGGTGTCAATCTAGCATTACTGTTTCTCTAATATTGTTTTGTCCGGTCTATCATCTTTTTACTATCTTTTATGTGAGATCCCATCAGATGGATTTAATTATTTAGATATTCTTCCTTGGTTCCCGTGTAAGTCACTCAAGCCATCATCAACTATCTGTTCCTTAACATATATTATATATTTATAATACTGACCGAATTACGAAATTATGGGCCTCGCTTTTGCTAACAGCGTTTACACACACACACACACACACACACACACGCGCACACAAATAGATAGAAGTTCAGAGGTGAACATAAAAGATGAGCATGATAAGAAACCTTAACAAAAAATACCCAACAATTAATTTTAATTCTTATGTTGTAATTGGTCCGCATCAGAGACAATAGACATGCGTATCAATTAAATATTTTTTTACGCATCACCCTCCCAACCCGGCAAGAAAACACAGAACATACTACTATAAGGGATGCCATAAGGGCTTCCATGGTGGGAGTAGGGTGTAGGGGGATTGGTGATCGATCGACACACGTGTTCGTCGTCGCTGGCGCGGACCAATTACAACATATGAAGTAAAATTAATGGATTATTTTTTTTTGTCAAGGTTCATTAAAATGTTCATTTTTTATGTTCAATTCTGAACCTCTCCCCATATACATATACATACCAATTTGTTGAGACAATGAGTGTACTTGTGCCTGTGTTATCTGTTTTGGCCGTCTTATACAAAAATCTTGTAAAGTTTTTTTTTCTTTTCATATTAAAGAAATATTTATTTCACGTCAAATGAGTAATACTTCATATCCGTTTGATTTATATCCCTCTTGGACTAACAAATCTTACAGGAGTTATTTTAGGATATCTACAGAAGCTACACTCATCCTAAATTTTTTAGAATGCCATTTCCATACTTCAACATCTATAGTTTTATTGAGAAGGCAATAATGAAGATTTGCGTATCATTTTGAAGGCTATCTTAATCTCAGAAAATTAGGAGCATTTGACGCTCATAAAGGCTAGCTCTAACAACTAGTTTTTGAAGACACATTTAAAGATTCAAAAAACTGCATTGAAGACACAAGAATGAGAATATGAGCAAGATCTAGAGAATTTATTGAGAGCATTTGAATTTACTACTCAGATACTACATTCAAGACAACAATTAATTTCACATCAATCATTGAAGAGGAAGACTTGAGCTTACATCAATATCATTTATTGAAGTCTCATTAAAGAAGAAGAAACTCATATTCAATTTGTATTTTAAGGAGTTTCAGTATTGTACCTTGTACTACAAAAATCAGTATTGTACCTTGTAAATGATGATTAATTCCTACACGCAAATTGGACCATGAGGTTTGAAGCTAGGTTTCAGCTTGCAAACGATTATACATGGTGGTATGATCCTATCGTTAAGTGGATCAAGAATAGTAAAGTGCAAGGAGACGGAAGCTGCTCTAGGCAAGTGGACGTAGGCCGAAATTTGGTTGAACCACGTTAAAATTAGGGTGTCATTTATTTTACGCACTTTATTTATTTATTTGCTTGTGCTTGTTTTATCTTTATATTTTCAGCACTTAAACTTGCTAAATAAATCAATTCAAAAATTTGGCAAAAATTAATTTTCAGATTAAAATAATTATTTTTGAATTGAAATAATTATTTTCAGAATATTAATTTATATTAAATATTAAATATGAAATTTAATTTAATATTTATGGGGTGTTATAATCTGCATGTAAACTTGTCTAAATTAATTGGTTGTATTTATTTAATATTCATTATTATAATCATTTAAGATTTATTAATCAAAAATTGTTGATAAGGTGTTTTAAATTGAATATTTTCTGAAATTTTAATTTGACTCAAAAAGTTTGCTAAACTCAATTCCCCCCCCTCCCACATGAGTATAATATGGGCAACAAGGAGCATTTAGAGTATGGCTAGAGATGAGCGTGGAACGTGGATGACTGATTTTTTAAGCAAATTGCAATGAAGAGCATGCTCACTTAAGGCGAAGTCAAAGATGAAATGAACCAATCTAATTATTTAACAAAGTTAAAGACAAGATTGAGAATCCTAAAAGCATGTTGAAGAAATTCTTATTTATAAAACCAAGATTTGACACAAGATATGTTAAATCAAAAACTAATATAGATTTGATATTTAAAACCCATGGTAACAATTTTTTTAAAAACATAAACCTAATTCATGAATCAGGATATGGAAGCAAGTAAGAGTTAAGATCATCAAGAGTTGTTCACACACAAATTTTAATGTGGTAAAACCGTAAAGTGAGGGAAAACATCTACGGTGACCTCTAGGCCACAAAACAAAAATCCATTAAACACAAGAACAAGGTTATAAATTATAAGCATGCAACAGGACCAAATAAAATGAAAGGAATATACCTAAACCTCTAAGTTGCACATCTTATGTGGTCTTTCTTATCCAGCAATCCTTGAACCTCCAATCCAATAACGTTCTTTACCATGACTTATCAATCAAATTCTTTAAGAAACAGTTACACTTAAACTATATAAAGTGTATGAGACAGTAAGTGGTGTGTATTAATCTATATGAACATGCAAGAGTACTCACACACACTTATATTTCATATTATCCTAACAAATTAAAATAGAAGTCTAAATGACCAGATTTGAACACTATATATATCATGATATCTCTCGAAACCTTAGATCTAGTAAAATCGTGAAAAAAATAGATCTTATAGGATATATACAAGAAAACAGATTTCAGAAAATATAAAATCATGTTTTCAAAAGTGTCCAGATCTAAAATGAAAAGTGATTTTTGGATCTATAAATTGCCTTTGATCTAGAATAGTATGGATTTAAAAGAATATATAACATGAAAAGCGAGATCCACACAAAAATATCATAGTTTGTAAAAAAATTGTTATGTAAAAGATTTTGAGACTTGTATTTCTAAATAAACTTAACATTAGATGCATGTAAATGTTCCACTATGTTAAATTCTTGATTTTATATGAAAAATCAAGACTCAAACACTAATGAAGGCTGTTTAAGGGAGAAAAAAATTCTACGGAGTTTAAAGGTCTACACTTACAACTCGGAAATGTTTTTGAAAAACCTAAAACTACTAATCTCTCAAAGGATTTTTCTCTCAATTTTTCAAAACTTTCTCACTCCGAAAACATTTTCTCTCGAGGATTTCTTTAATTTTTTTTTTACAAAAAAATATTTTATTTTTCTCTCTCTAACCTCCTCTTTCTTTTTCTTTATTCTCTCTTTCTAGACTGAGTTAAAGTCTCAGACTCAAAGACGAAGGGTTTATTTATAGAAGGGGTGGAAGAGTTTGGAAGGTTAGGTTTAAACCAATAGCTGAGATTATAGTGACCAATTAACATTTCATCCAATAGTTAATAATCATGGATATACGATAAGCTAAATGGTTTACAACCCATTAATAGGTAATGACTCTGATTGGTTGGTTTATCACTCAATGGGATTGTCTCATCCCACATTCACAACTTTTGATTAAATTGATGGAATGATGTGAAGTGTGTGCAAATGTTGTGAGTGTAAGCAAGCTCACGTTTGACCAATCAGGTTGAGGCAAGTGTGGGACACATGTCGGGCATTAACACAATCATTTAAGCGACGATTTAACACTTGCCATAATTGAAATTGCTACCCCAAAACTATTAAAATCAATATAAAAAAATGGTTAATTAAATGAAAATAATTGATTTTAAATCTAAATTAATTCAAAAAATTATTTTAAAAAATTATAAAATCCAGAAAAATCATTTAAACACCCAATACGCATGATGTGCAATTGGTGTCCTATATTTGTGAATTTTATACCTTTGTATCCAATTTGGAAACGTATATAGTATAGAATCCTAATTATTCAACCATATATGGTCTTTGAAGAGGGCATTTTCCATGGCTTAAATCTAACCCATGAGCGAGGGTGACATAACATCCAACTCATATCGGACTCTTAAATGGCGATTTGGTTCATCACAAATGATGCGAATATTAACCACTCGTACGTAAATATCAGTGGAGATTGCATGGAACTAAAGAGGCTCACAAAGGATTAAGACACTCATGTTTTGTGTGAGGGAAACTGTTGCGCCGATTGGGTGGCCAAAGATAGATGAAGTTAAGAGTAGCCTTATGTGGAAATCTAGGAAGCGTTGGCCCAACTTCACCAGCTAACGGAGGAAGATGCGTTACGGTTGTTGTGAAAAGGAAATGTTGAGCTTATTTTGTATTGTTGCGGATTTATTTTTCCGTTTCTTATCCACCAAAAAAGCTTTATCTCATAATTGTAAGAATTGGTCAGTTAACGTTAGAATCAAATCATTTGAAAGAACTCATTTTGTATAAATTGTCAAATTAACCACATTTTTACCAAAATACTTTTCCAAAACTTCTCTTAACTTCTTTTAAAAAGAAATAATGTCTCACACTTTAATCTTTCAAATAAAATTTTCTTAATTCCATCTTCCAATATTCTGTCCACAATTTCTTCCATGCAAAATATTTTGTATTTTAATTATATTTTTATATGATTTTATACCATGTTTCCAATTCAAAGAAAATGGTGTTACAAAATTGTAAAACCAAATGAAAACCCTCCCCCCCCCCCCCCCCCCCCCCCACACACACACACATTAACCCCCCCTTGTGTATCAAAATTTGTTCAGATTGTACGAAAATATACACCTCATGACCAAGTTGATATAATTGATTCAACAACAAATTTCAATGATAATTATTTTTGGCAGGTAGTAGAGATAAATATCAACTAATATAAATTTCTAATTTCGTCAAAGTTCTTTTTTATGATTTTTGGTTAATTTAGACCACTCCTTAATTAAATGTTGTTGAAAACCGCAGTATTTTGTCTATGAATACCTTCACACATTGTCTCCCATTTTACACGATGATGCAGTGGAAAGATGGACTAGTATTTTACGATGTCTAAATGATCAACGGGGAGCTATTTTGGGATAAATGAGGTTCCAAGGGTCATCCTGTAACAACCCAGATTTTTTTTTAAATGGGAATTTTTAAATTAATTTTGGAAATCGGAGAAAAATGAAATTTTGGATTTTTATAAATTTTATAATTTAAAATGTTTGTTTTTATATTTGGAAAATAAATTTTCAAACGGAATTTAAATCGGAATTAAAATGGAGTTTTAATTGATTTTTTAATATATAGAAGAGTCCTCCAAATATAAAACTCTCTAAAAGTCCTCAAAACATAAAACTCTCTAGCAAAAAAAATATTTAAAAATATTAAACTGTCCGATCGAGCTGAAATTTTTTGAACAGCTTCCTATCGTCTTCAGCTAATTCTCTGTAAAATTTCATCCAATTACAACGGTCCGATCGTCTGAAATAATTTTTTTTAGTGTTTGTATTTGATTAGAACTTTTTTCTTAATCAAACTCTTAATCCTTTATATATCACAATAAATTCTTGGCTTGGCTTTTCAAATCACTTTTCCTCAAACTATTTAACCAGAAGACATCTCCAAAATTACCCCCTTTCATCTACAAACCATAGCCCCAAACTTATTCACGATTTCAACCTTAGATTAGAAGGCTTATTTGGTGGTTTCTCGAGTTTGGGCAATAATGAGATTTGATTATTTTCGCGAGAGGAACGTGATGGTGCGATCAGATTATGAGGTTGAAATTATGTGATAATTCATGTGATGATTTTGAGGTATGGGATTTTACACAATATGCTCCTTAATCTCGCGAGTTTTATTCCCTTTGTTTTCTTGTGAGTAATGGCTCATATTTGAATTGCTAAATTCAATTGGAATATGGAACATATTTGTTGGAATCTAATTTTGATTCATGTGGTATTATTATTGTGTTTGGCATGTTGTCATGAGATTTTAATATGGCACTGAGGTTGGGCACCCTCTAAGACTCCTTTTCCGACTACTTGATAAAGTGTGGGGCGGTATGGTGAGGCCTGATGACTCCGATTAATGTGTTGTTGAGATATTATATTGATAAAAATCCTTATGAGATTCGTATTTGATTTGAATATTCGTACTCGTATTGTTACGCTTTATTCACCGTTAATATTTGTTGAGCATCTTTCTTGTCGTATTGTGTACTTCCCCATATTTTCTTTTAGTTGGCACATTAGCACGGATTTGAGTGCTTTGGATTTATTGGGACGATTTTAGCGTGGATTATTTTGGGAAGAATATTCGAGAGTACACTTGAGAAGAATTGAATTTATTTTTGTTGTATAGAGCATTGAAGTTTTATTTCGAGATAGATAGTTGTATTATTTCAAGAGACTTTGTTGTATTTAATTTGAAGATTGAGATTAGTGGATTCTCTCTTATTTTAATTATGGGAATTTAAATGCTTTATACTTGTTGATTGATGGATTTAGTTTAGTTTTATCGATAGTAGCGCTCCGTTCGCTCTCCCCGGGCGGGCGCGGTGTTACACATCCATGCATGAGAAACTTGAAATGCAATATCCCAAATCAATAAATGAAAACCATTTGCTTAATTGTCTAACAATGAGTTACACGGCATACAAGTTACACATAATTTAGCTCATCTCCGCTACCCAGTAGTTGATCTGAATTTTGGTGACTCTTAGTATCGCAGAGATAATTGTTACCAACAAATTGACAAATCAAATTGCGGTTCCATGAAATCCACCCTACCTGATCGCATTTATTCCCCGACCCTATTTTTTGCAACAAAATAAACATTATGCAATCACGTTTTCATTTCATCAGAAACCCAACAAATTTGAGGGAATATAGATACTTACAAGTAATCATGAAGGCATATGCCATATTACAAAATATGATTGTCGAGGATGAGTTGCGGGACAAACCCTGTTTCTCTTTAATTGGATGTTAAGTATATTTTGGATTCAAGCCTTATGTGTCAAAGGATTCCATATCTTAGATGTGATTATTTGTAAGTTGGTTTCTTTGTAAGCCTTGAAGAGGGCTTAAAACTCCTCATTGTCTTTCTTGAGTTTTTATAGGATAACATATACACAGATTTAAAACAAAAATAAAATAACACGAAGTTCAAACATAATAATGAAATAAAAAAATATAAACAAAATAATAAATACTAAGTTGAAAATTTACCCATGATAAAAATATAGGTCATAAATTTATTATAAAAATATTTTAAAGGTGTGTCGATGGGTTGTTTGTGTCTGTCGTGTGGTATGTCCCTTATTATGAGAACAAGATCCATGGGCGGAGGGCTCAGATATTTATTATTTTTTGGATATAAAACTCAACTAAATTTTGGCCTCGTACGATGCGCGAGCGTTTTGTCGTTCTTGTTGTAAATCAAATACAGTATGGACATATACCAAAATATAAATGAAAAAAAATGAAAAACAATAAAAAAATGAAATATAAGATAGTTTCCAAAGCACGTGGAAAAAATAGCATGATCATTATTTGGATATAATAAAGTGTACAAGACCCCGTATTATGTCCAAAAATCTTAATGTTATTATATAATAAAATCTAAACTCCAAATATTCAATTAGAAATCTTGGTCAAAAATTTAAATGGAATTGAAAGAGAGAACGGTGAACAAGTTTGATATATTGAAATTTTGGTGTCGCTATGTGCAGTCAATGACTGCGAATACTTCACCTCCTCAATGGCGAACTTGTTAAGTTTCCTTCACCGGTGCAAACTATTAAAACTGAAAAAAATATAATTAAATAATGTATAAAGGAAGGATAATTAAAAATCTCCTCAGTTAAACATGAAAACAAGAATACGTCACTTTAATTTACTGAAATGTTTAAAATCTTTGTCATTCCTATTGCATCTTCCCTTTTGAAGATATAATTAGTAAATTTCAAAGTACAACCTCCATTCCACACCACCAAAGCCGGAACGATGTCTGTTTTCGAATTAAATTTATAAGATTTGTTCTAGAGCTACCATACAATAATGTGGAAGAAATAATTATAAGTAATTTTGACATGTGATTTAAAGCTCATTATCGTGAATAAACAGAACATCCATCTTCTTAAAGAAATAGATACAATAAAATCTCATACAGAAAAGTTGGGTATGTACACACATAAAAAAGAAAAATGCTTAGAAATATATTTAACGTAGAATCGTTGATGGAAGTTGGTGCTAAGATGTTTTGAAAAATAGATCAACTGAAGCACTTATAATGAACATGGTCTACATAAAAAAATAAAGAGTTTGTAATCTATAACATGTTAAATTTAAGATGAAAGGTTTTAAAATTCAAGAACCTAAGAAATTAAATGATATGGAATGTTTTGAGTTAGTTTTCAAATCCCTATAGATAAATATGATGTTTTCTATTTCAATTTTCATAATGTTATTTCCGTTTTGGAAATAACGTTTTGGAAATGACATAATGAAACTTGGAACAAAGAACATCATATTTATATATAGGTATTTTAAAACATATTCAAAACATTTCATGGCAAAAGACTTGATATGACTTTAAGGCAAAGCTAAAAAACGGAGATATCTACAAAACAAACCATAAATACAAATATTACGCTTAAAAAATATTAATATGAACTAAAAAAAATATCAAAAAACAGATCTAATTTAATTGAAGAAAGATGAAAAAATTCTCAAATGAAAAAAGGAAATACAAATATATATAACCATTAAAAGTCAAGATATCAACAAACAATAACACATTAGTGCGTACAACAATCTAACAAATTGGGTGATGTCGATTACGAGAGGATTCCTTTTGTAATATATATAAATCTAATATAAAAAATAGGGTATCATCCAAAATTCTAAATACTGAAGAATGACAAAATAGTGGAAAGAAGTATTGAATAAAATGAGAGATTGAAAAGAGAGGGGAGAAAGACACAGATTACAAAGTCATTTTTATTGGTGTCATTAAAACCTCTCCCATGCCCTTGATGTGATGAAGTTTTGAGTGAATAAATGGAGAGACATAAATATACTCAATTCATCTGGGCTAGTTATTAAGAGAGAAGCCAGGTGACAAAATCACAATTGAAGACAACATTTTTAAATATACTAGGTGTAAAATCGCGTGATGCGCGTGTTAACCATTTTCTGGTTTATATGGTGATACGTAGTAACATCAAATATGATTAAAAGTGCACAATTACGTTAAGTCTCCATAATGAGATGAATTTGAATTATATTCAACATGGCATAACCAGAAACCATAAGAGTTGGAACTCAAATATATTTGCACTTTTAGAACATAGTTTATACTTGGGTGAAACACGTCATCAAATAGTTAGTGGACAAACAGTAACAATTGGATATGTGGATAAACACTGCAATGGGATATGACGATGATATTGGGTAATCGTGATTCAAGTTCTCAATAATCACACACAGACCTACCATAAACTAAAGAAATGATATAATAATGCATGCAGAATAATTTTTACTCTTACTTTACTTATTATTTTTATCCCAACTGAGTAGGTCTTGCTGGTGGTGTAGAGAAATACCCATTACCCGAAATATATCACAAATTAGAAGGCAAAATGTGTAAATCTTAACCGTGACAACTTACGTATGACAATATTGCAATCAATAATGTCATTAGTCTTTTCTTTTTTTAGTGTATTATATAAAGATAAATACATATTTAAATATAGTACCTTATAGAATGGAGAAATGGTAATTTGGGTTATAAAATATTACGACACTAAAAAGATGATGCTTGAAAATCTTAGCCATTTTGCATTTTTGCAAATTAAAGGGAGATGGCCACTGGTGTGCGTGTGCGTGTTGCGTTGGATATATATATATATATACACACACACACACAGAAAATCTTCTGGAAGGACTCGTTATAGTGCAGACCCCGGTACATACCATTTTTATAAATAGTAAAAAAATAAATTTTTAGATGGAACTTCATGGATATCATCTCCACAATGAGAAGATCATCTTTAACTTTTTTCCTCAAAAAATTCAAGAAAAAAATTATTGAGATGAGGTGATATGTAAAAAAATGGTATAAATATTCATTTTCGACCGTTGAAATATTGGGTTGGGTCAGTGCCAGCCACTTGATTGATTGAATTTTTTGATGAAACTTCATGGATATGATCTTCTCACTGACCAAATCATATCCATGAAGTTTCATAAAAAAATAAATTAAAAAGTGGGTGAGATGATCTCTAACATTTCAACGGTCGAAAATGCATATTTATACCATTTTTTTTATCAACGATTTTTTTT
This sequence comes from Sambucus nigra, assembly GCA_949130495.1. Taxonomy (NCBI): domain Eukaryota; kingdom Viridiplantae; phylum Streptophyta; class Magnoliopsida; order Dipsacales; family Adoxaceae; genus Sambucus; species Sambucus nigra. Next base: position 566,761,256 of record OX422212.1, read on the forward strand.
TATGAAAAAAATTGAAGATGATTTTCTCACCATGGAGATCATATCCATGAAGTTTCGTCAAATTTTTTTTACTAGTTTAAAAAAATGGTATGTATCGAGGTCTGAACAATAAGGATTCCTTACAGGAGGGTCTCTCTCACTATATATATATATATATATATTCACCAAATTAGACATCTTAATTTCATTTTATGGACAAATGTCTTCTATTTAAGTTTACAAAAAATGTTACCCAAAACAAAAAGAAAAATGAAAAGCAAAAAAGAAAGAAAGACATATGCGATGGACATAATTGCAGGTGACTCGTCATTTCCTGTGACTAATTTTCTTGTTGAAATCTTCCCTTTTCTCTCTCCAATCCTTTGCATCTTCCACAATTGCAGGTGACTCATGAATGGGACTTAAAAACATTGATATAATGCTCAAAACTATACTCTCCACCGTATGATTAGGTGACCCGCGCTCACTAGCAAGCTCATAGCCATTCGGTTCATCTTGGAGTGGGCGGAGACTTTGATATGCAAACTTTCCCATCCATATGAGGTAAACCTCATTGATGGAGCTACAAATATTTATTTATTTATTTTTTATTTTTTGTACGAATGGCCATCTCAGTATAGTAAAAAATTAACCCACTGGTCTTCCGTGATGAGCTCATTTATTATACAAGTTGGACAGCTACATAAATGTATCAAGCTCAATATTTATTTCAAGCATGTTATGCCTTTTTCAATTTGAGCTTGAACAACTTAATGCTCTTCTCAACTGGTTTATACGCCTGAGTACACTCAATATGAATTGTTAGTGTTCCAAAAATAAGTGACACAATTTTTCAATTAGCAAATCATATTCCACAAATGAATTACTTCCCATATGAACTTCCTTCTCTTTGTAACCACATTTCTTATAAAATGCTTTGTTCTTAACACTGCAATCGTGGATGACCTTGTAACACCCCATCGAATGAGCATGATCCGTGAGGAAACCAATGATCTTCTTTCCCAGTTGCATCCCTCGAGCATTCGAATCAACGACAACATCTTCAATGTGACCAACTTTTCCAGAGTTCCTTATAAACTTCTTCTCAATAAACACACTACAGGTTGCGATAATGTTCCCAGAATGATCATCTTGAATTACACATATAACATGGCCATCCCCATATTTACTGATCTCTTGAAATTGTTTTTGGAATTCCTCTTCACATTACACCAAAAATAATAATTTGGCACACCCTGATATTAAAATTTTGACAGAGTTTAAAAATATGCCAAATTCTGGCTCAGTTAATGACAATCTGACACACTTTAAAATAATACCAAAATTTGACACTCTTTTTAAATGTGCCGAAATTGAGTACACTTGACTAAAATATAAAATACCCTAAAAAAGTTACACTTACTCACTTTGGAGTCTCCCGCTCTCTCATTCCCGCTCACCCTCTTGCCGTCATCTCTTATGCCTCCCTTCTTCGTCAGCCTTTCGCCACTCCTCTTAGGTAATATTCATGTTTGATTCAAAAGTTTTAACCTTTGATTTTAGGGCTTACTTATGGAGGTTCATTTAGGTCTTTTATATGGAGGTTCATATAGGGATTCTATAAGGATTTTGTTTACCTTTGAACTATGTTTGATACAACATTTGAACTGTATTTGAGTGGTATGAAGTTTTTCGACTTAGGGTTTCATTAATACATCTATTCTTTGTTATTTCTTTTTCTATTATTTGTTGCATTTAGATTTCAAATGCAGCTTTTGATTTTGATTTATTCATCCAAGTATTTTTCTATTTTTTCACTCCCGATTTTGATTGTGTTATTATGTTATTGGATTTTAGATTTCGAATGAGATTCTGGTTGCTCTGTAGAGACTAGTGGAATCATATGGCCTTTGTGAGTTATGTTTTTCATTTCTTCTATTTGATTCTAATTTGAGCCATACGGACAATACTTGGATGAGATGATGCAATTTCTTCGAAAATGATGAGTAACATTCATTGTTTTTCTTCCTAAAAATGATCGTCATTATTTATCATTTTCAAAAATGATTAACAATGATCATTTCTTGTTTTCATTTATAATTCTTTTTATTTTAGTCGTGAAAATGTCATATGGAACTATGTACCTCATCGAATTTTTAATTCGTTAATGATAAATAACATTCACAATTCCTTTTATTTCAGTTGTGAAAAATGTTTTTGTTTTAGTTTTCATTTTTGAGCTAAATAGTGTGATATTACTAAGCACGTGCTCCCTTTTATAGGTGGAACGCACAGGGAGTCTTGTAATGTGCTGACATGATGTACTTCCAAATTTAATTTAATATGTAATGTATAATGTAATTTTGAATATTTTATTGAGATTCACATTTATTGCTTGGACTAGATTTGTTTCGTGAAATTTGTATTGATTGGGTTCGGTATGTTCAATCTAAATGCTTAAGTTATTTTGCAGATCATTAACTCTTGGATTCGCATATATGTCATTGCAAAGGTATATATTTTCATTCTTCTTCAGCACTAACAATACAATTATTCATTCCCTATTGGTACTTTTGTTGAATCGTACTACTTTTAAACAAAGTATACCCTTGTTTTAGTAATAAGTTTTATGCTTTTTAAACTCAAACCTTCCATATTACAAACAAATTTAAAATATATTATGCATTTGTATTGTGGAGTTTTGATATGAAAGTTCTCCCTCAATATTCATTTGTCAAGTTATTAATCCTATAGTTATATTAGTAAGTAAGTGATCCCGTAATGATAAATTGCATATCTAATGGCACTCCAGACTATATGCAACATATTAGCCAACATATGTTCACGTCATTTCATCATTTACAAGCCATCAATCTCTCTTGGTATCTTCACTACTCCCCTAACCGCTAAATCCATCTTGACAATTGTAATACCCCAAGATTTTGGAGACTGAGAAATTAAATTTTTGGGAATATAAAATTTAATAAATTAGAGAATTTTAAAATTTGGGAATTAAGGCCCAAAAGTAGGAAACGTTTTAATGTATTTCGGATGATGATTTTGAGGGTACCATCGATCCCGGAAGGGTCGAGATTGTCAAAATGACTGCCATTGAATTTTATTTCGGTTCCGAATTATTTTTAAGTCAGTTTGAACTCAAATTAAAGTAAACGAGTCATTTAAAGTGTGTATAAACATTTAAAATTAGATTTATTGTTTTAAGGGATTTAAGGCTTACGGATCAAGCCTTTCTCATTTAGAGAAAGAGAGAAAAGCCCTAGAGGGAGAAAGAAGAAGGAAAGAAGGAGAAAAGAAGAGAGAGAGGAAGAAAAGCTTGGAGATTCCCGGTCCAAACGCGACATCGAGGACGATCCAACCTCTACAAATCTGAGGCAAGTGTTTAATCTTGCTAAATAAGTCATTTTTGTATTTTATTTCATAATTTGTGGGTTAAAGAATGGATTTTTGGGTATTAATATCAAAATCTAAAATTTTTGGTTTAATCTTGAAATTGATGTTTACAAATGGGTTTAAGGGGTATAAATTGATGAGGTGAAATTATAGGATATGTTTGATGTTGGAAACATTATTTGGTTACAAATTTATAGTTAGAAATTGTTGATTTGGAGTTTTGGAAAAATTAAGTTTATGTAGAAAAATGACCATTTCGTAGCCTGCTGAAGAGGCCGAATCGATTCGGCCTCTTTCTGAATCGATTCGGAATGTTACAGAGTCCCAGGTCTGTGTGACCGAATCGATTCGGACACAAGGCGAATCGATTCGGCCTGGGTTAGTCTCCTAGGTCCTTTGGACCGAATCGATTCGCAGTGGGAGCGAATCGATTCGCCCTTGAGACCGAATCGATTCGGGCTAGGCCGAATCGATTCGGAAATAGGGTTGTTTTATGGAATTTTCCATAGGATGATTTCTAACCCTTTTTGGTTGGGTTTATTGATTGGGACCTCCTTTTATGATGAGAGTTATGTTTTGGAGACTTACAGGGGGTTTCTCAATTATTATGATTATGGGGAATTCTTTAAATAGTTAAGGAAGGTATGTGTTTACATGCATGCATTGGAGTTGTGTGATTATGGAGATAGTGGGAGACCTCATGGGGATCGGAAATCCTAATTATAAATCAACAGTGAGTATAGATATGATGTGAGGTTAAGAACTCTTAGAGAGAGTTGTGAGGGTATGTTATGAAATTCTAGGCCGATAATTGTATCGAATCCTTATAGAGTTAAGATGTTATTAGGATAAGATTGGGGACCGACGAGAGAGAATGGTCGCATAGCCTTAGTAAAGTTTAAATTAAGAAATAAATTGGAATGCAATAGGATTTAGGGGTTCATAAAAGAAACCATAGGCAAAATTGGGAACGATCAGATCATACTATCAATTGGGATAGGTTGTAGTAAGATCCTAGTCAGGATAGTTTATATATATAAAATTGTGTGGGAGTAACCATTGGAACTCCAATAATTGAAATGGACTTGAGATAAGTTTGAGAATTATAGGCTATTAGTTACGTGTATATCAATAGTTGAAACTAGTATTGGAGTCATGAATGTCCTGTTGGAGATATATGAAATGTGTAGTGATGGTTTCCTACACTAACTTTGGGTGATAACCTAAATGTTGAATATAAATATATATTTTTGGGAGACTATTCATCATAGGAAAAATGATTGAATATGTTTCAAGTGAGGGATTGTATTCACAAATCGAGGTAAATTAAATGAGTTTGTGGTGACGGCTTGTATATTGAGGATTATGTATACTTCTAGCCGAGTTTATATACCGTATGCATACGAACGAGAATGAATTGTATATATGGATATGTGGATATATGTTTATATACTTATATAGATATGAGTATATGGACATATTTATATTGTGGATATACATGCTATGGATATTTAAACCGTATGTGATGGTATTTATATGATTGGATCATATGGATGTATATATATTGTGCATGTAAATGATATATATACTTATGTGGTTAAGCATACCCCGCTCATGCTATCATTGGGAAGTTGCGCGCGTAGAGGGTGAACATCCTGGCTAGAAAAGCTGGGTGTGGATATTCCCTAGGTCATAGTCGTCCCGTGTGTTATTATATGATATATATATATATATATTTTGGGATGAGACGTGGTGGGTATGTTTCGTCTCATTGCCGGTTTGGAGCTATGACCGCTTCCTGGGACGTCGTGTGCGTGAGTTTACCACGAGATGGGTGTCGTTTGGTCCCACCATGGTGGCCCCAGTATTGCTACGTGAGCCGGGCACTGGGAAGATGATAGCATTGATGTAGTTTATCGGCGATATATATAGCCGGGTATATTATGTGCATGGCCTTGTACATCATATATAGTATGTACACTTGGCTATTGGATTGATGATATATATATACGGTTAGAATAAAATACCTATATATATTTATATATATCCTATAGATGTAAGGATATGGAATTTTATGGAGTACATCTTGGATGATTATGGTGTACTCGATGATTGGGAGATTGATGTATCGCGTTTAAGGAATATTTCGGTTACATCATCCCAAGGATATTATGGGAGATTGTAGTAAAAAATTTAGTAGTAGTAGTAGTAGTAGAAGTATATGGTATATTTGGCATTTTGGATCTCTAGGATCGACATTGTCAAGGAGTAGTGTAACGGGGTGGTTCCTTGTTTGGATTTCACTTTGCGAGACACCCCACGCACGAAACGTAGTGCATTGTTGAGATTATAGAGAAGTTCTGCCAATATTTATGTGTGGCATAATGGATCTCCAGGATCGACGTTGACAAGGAGTAGTGTAACGGGGTGGTTCCTTGTTTGGATTTCGCTCTGTGAGACACCCCACGCACGAAACGCAGCGCAGCGTTGAAATTGGAGAGAAGTTTTGTCAATAATAATTTTGTATGCTTGTTAATTAGAAATTCAATCATATGTTTCAACCCAATTGTATTTGGGTTAAATTATTAAGAATTATAATTAATTAAATTATAAACCGGAATCCATTAAGCCTAATATGGCATTTATGTTTGTAAAAATACTTGAGTGTGGTTAGAAAGAGTGGATTCTTGGGTTATGGTAGGAAGGCAGATCTCGTGGGTATAGGCTAGGCCTAGGACGAGTTAGGTTATCCTTAAAATTGGGGTAATTTAACTAAAATTTGAGAACGCGAATAGGTGCGCTCCTTTAGATGATAGGTGAGTTGGGGTTCCACGAGAGTGCGATTCCACTTTAATTATGAAATATGTGCACCGATTTTTATTATGCACGGTTAACACACTTGCTAAATATTTTTCACACTCGGGCTCTGACCCGTTTATTTTTCTCTCCTGCCTGTATACATATATATACTATTACAGGTGTCCTACCGCAATGGATGTCGGATGACCTTCTATCCAGAGTCTTGGGAGACGTGACAGGTGCGGACTATTGCGGGATGTATCTTGTAGTCGCTTCCTACTTCTTTAAAAATCTGGGTAGGATTCATGTTGTATATCGGGTTTATACCCAAGGGATATTTATAGATGCGTATATTTATTTCATTCAGTCATTGTATTGGCTGTGACCGACAGCTTATTCGGGCTTATTTCCTTATGGCATATTCAGTTGTAGTTATTTATATCATTTTATTATATCATTTCGTTTATCATAGTTCTTTCCTGCATCTTTCTTCCCTTTATTCGTAGTGTTATAGTGTTGTGTCGTGGTATGTTGCATGTTTTAATTTATTTTAATATCTCGCTTATATGATATCGGATAGTTAGTCCTATATTATATAGTATCGACAGTTGATGTTGAGACTGGACTATCTGAAACTCCTGATTTAATGTAGTATAGGGCTGGCCACCCGTTATTATTTTAAGCGGGGTGTTACAACAGTGAATGACGTTGAGTCGCATCTTTGATTCCTTGATCGTACTGTTGAGTGCAGAATCACTTTACTTTGTTTTTTTGGTGTAGGGTTTACAGTCACTTAATGGTCTGGATTTATGGTATTTTTTTTGCAGGTTTTGAACCTTTGGCTCATTTGATGGAGTTTATCCCCAAGGAGAACACACCGGGTAAATCAAAACTCTATTAGGCAAACATTGGTGATGTGGAAATGTTTCTCTCTTTGAATTTAGGCATTTTATACATTTGTTGTGTGTGGGCTTGGTAAACATGAGTTAATACCCTGAAAGAGGACATAACGAATAAAGTCCCTCATAGTACTTCACTTGATATTCCTTACTATCCGGCCTTGATAAGAGTGTATTGCTTTTTTATTGTATTATCCCTTAGCTGGTTATTGTTTAATGGTTGAGGAGTGTAGAAGTTGGTTGTTGGTTAGTGGTTGAGAAGTGTAGTTCGGTTTCAGAATTTGACTTATTTAACTTATTTTATCTTAATCATAAGTTCCACTTTAGTGGTTGATAAGTGCACAATTCATTGGATCCTTGAATACCTTCATGTGTATTATTTTATTACTCTACTATTATTGCACAAGGCAATGGTCAAAATGGTTATTCGAGCTCTCGATATGACCACACCTCACACTCTTATTAATAACAGAGGCAATGTACCCTCCTCTCAGATCCCAGCACATTAATGCACATCTTTAGTGTGTACCTTCTCCTCGGATCCCATCTCTTTATATAATCACTATGCCTATTTTTAGAATTATTTATATGTACAGTGATTAACTGAATGATCGATAATTTTGGTAATTTTTGACAAAGTTATCTCTAAAATAGGTGGAAATATTTTACCATATACAAAACAGTACGATAATGACACAATAATAAATCGTGAAATGTGTGTACCGTTTGTTATACCTCCAAGCGACCAAAAGGTTCCAAAATCGAGGTTGGAATATCCAAAATGGTACACTTACCCACTTAACACCACTGGATATACTTAAATTACTTAGGATAATATTTCCATAGGGTTACTGTCATTGTTCCCTTACAATGGCTACGTGTCAACTTGCACTAATTAATGTTAAACTTAGAGTCTGATAATGACACAATCAGTTTCTATAAGTTACATTAATTTTTCTTGAGGTGTCGGTTCCTCTTTTAAGATCTTTTTGGTAATGTTTTGCATTTTAGCACTATAACACCCCATTTATTGCTTTCACATACTTGTCAGTTACCTAAGGTCGGAGTTCCTCAAGTACACGATAATTTTTCACACGTTATATTAGTCCCTATAAAAGTGTTCTTAATTTCCTTTTTAGGTGCATTTTATTGTTGTTAATTTTTTGGGTTTTCACCATTTTCAACTGAAACCATGCATATAATTGTAAGTTACATATATCAAGAGTCTAATAAGGACACGACCACTTCCTAAAAGTTACACTGTTTACCCTTGAGATGTTCATGTCTGTTTCAAGCCTTTTTTGTTTGTTTTTGCATATTCTATCTGTAACATCTCGTATTGACCTAGAACTTATATAAACTTGTCAATTATTTACAATGAGAGTCCAATAAGAACACATTTAATTCTTAAATGTTATATTAGTCCCTTTTGACGCATCATGTTTCTTTCAGGCCCAATTTAGTGTTACATTTTAACACCGTAACACCCCATTTTAACCTGAAACTTGAATGGTCTCGTTAATTCCTTAAACTAAAATTTCTTTAAGGAAACAAACAGTTTCTAAAGTCACATTGGTTCCACTAGAGGTTTTCGTGCTTTTATATGGACGATTTGTTATTGTTTAGCTTTTCCATTCTATAACACCCCTTTTTATAACTAAAAACTTGCATATGCTTTTCAATAACTTAAACGAAGAATTCGCGAAGGACACTATCAATTACGAGAAGTTATGTTGGTCTCTCTCATGGTGTTCGTCTCATTTTCAATGCTTATTTTTATTTTCAACCTTTAAGTTCGTATTTTAAACCAATTCTTTTGTATACTTGCCTATTTATATCACTGAGAGTCCGATAAGGACACATTTAGTTCCTCAAAGTAATATATGTCTCTCTCGAGTCGTTCATGTATTTTTGAGGCCATTTGGATTCTTACTTTTACCCTTTATGACCCCATTTTGACCAAAATATTTCTTATACTAGTCAATCTGTTAAACTTAGAATGAGATAAAGACACAATTAGTTTCTATAAGTTACATTAATTTATATTGAGGCGTCCGTGTCTCTTTTAATATATTTTTTGGTCTTTTTTTTCATTTATAGCTTTCGTATACATGTCAATTACCTAAAGTTGTAGTTGGACAAGTACATGATAATTTTTTACAGGTCATATTAGTCCCTATAAAAGTGTTCTTTCCTTTTTAAGGACATTCTGTTGTTGTTATTGTTTTGGGTTTATAACGCTTTAACACTCCATTTTCAATTGAAAACATTCATATTCTTGTAAGTGACCTATATCAAGAGTCCATTAAGGACATGGAGACTTCCTACAAGTTACATAGGTCACCTTTGAGAAGTTTGTCTCTTTAAAGCCATTTTATTATTTGGTTTTGCATGTTCTATCTTTAACACCCTATTTTAACCTAAAACTTATGTACACTTGTCGATTATTTACAGTGAGAGTTGAACCCCCTAGCCTCGTTGACTGGGGCTATTGATGCCATTTATCATTTCAATGAGGTTAAGGGTATGTAATCTCTTCAATTGATGAATGAATAGTCTCTTTGGAGGTGTGATGAGAAGAGGACCATTAAAGCTGAGGCCACTCTTACTTTTGTTCATAGGAGGTTGTTTATTAACGATGAGCCTCCTGAAGTTGAGGAACTGAACAACGATTCCCTTCAAATTTGGTGTGACGATCCGAAGGAGAACTACCTGGCTTTTCAGGAAGCCTTCACTATACCAAATCTGCCGAATTGTCACGGTCATTGACCTTGACAAATCCAACTTGTCAAGGTCAATGACCGTGACATTTAGAGGTTAGACAACTTTTTTTGTCACGGTCGTGTCACGGTCATTGACCGTGACACAAAACTCGTGTTTTGTGTCATGGTCGTGTCGCGGTCCATGACCGTGACACGTTTAGTCACGGTTTCCAACCGTGACAAAGTAGTGGCTCTGTTCAAAAGAGTTTGTCACGGTCATTGATCGTGACACGTCCGTGACAAAACGTTGTCACTGACTTGTCACGGTCATTGACCGTGATAATTCTGGACAGAATTGAAAAAAAAACTGCAGGGCAGTATGGCCACTGCCACTGCCCAGCAGTATATTTGTACCTGTTATAGCAACGTTGTACCTGTTCAAACATCATATATCCAAATAAAATATAGATAATGCAAATATACATTCAAATAGAGACAATATGCATCACGATATAATTCAAATGTAACAACTTAAAACAATTCAATTCAAACTTAAAACAATTCAATTCAAACTTAAAACAATGTCACTACATTTCTGGTGTATTGTTAAAACTGAGGAGGAGAGTAGGCCACACGATATACGAATTGACGCACCCACTAATATACGTCGTGCCGCATTGTTCGCGCAACCACAATAGGGAGTTCTCCTTCCCGGGTATCACATGCGTGACGAGCACCCTGGACTCCATCTCTTGAAGCTCACGTCCATGAACTATTCCACCCTGGACGATATTCGGGTCCCTCAACCCCCGCCCTATCTGCTTGCCATCAAATACGTCCAATATGAGCACGCTCGGCCAACCAAGTGTCGACATCGGTCTGGGGAAGGGAGCCAAATAGGGAAGTGGATCATCGAAGTACGCACGTGTCGGTGATGAAGAAGCGAGGTCCACATCCTCGTCATCCTGCGCCTCGTCCTCTCGCACCTCCTCCTCCACCACCTTCTCCTTCCCTTTCCTTTTACAGTCTCCGCCCAACGTACTCTTCATGAATGAGAACATATCTTGGACCGTCGCCTCCAAACGGGATAGCTTCGCGTCATGTGAATCCACCGTTAGAACCAACCTGGTGTCGCTCGTCTACAATTCGATGATCCTAGATTTGGCCACCCGCGAGCTCACCCCCCTTGTCCTCCCCTTGCGATCAGAGCCAAGCACTTGGCTGAGTGCGTCTGTGGACAAAGATGCCTTGTCGGCATCAGACTGCGACTCATGCACTTCCTTAAGCTTTGCCTGAAACGACAAAAAGCACATGATTAGTAAAATAAGTAAACTAAAAAATTATAACGTAATTAACAAATATTAAACTGTCGGATTACTTACAATCGTGGTCGCGACGCTCGGGGACGCCTCGTTGTCCTTCCCCTTCTTCGTCCAAAGAGCCACATAAGTATCGAGCCTATGTGGCTTACCCCCTAGCCCACTCCCTACCCCCTGAAATAAAATAAAGTAAAGTAAAATGAGTATCGGCCCCGCAAAGTAAAATAATGAAGAATAATATATTTATGTAGTTATAGAAAAATTAAATCTTACCTGCATCCTATGCTCCACCTCGGCGTAAGAGGTCCGGCCGGAGTAGTGCACGTCCGTCTTTTTTGCCCGATTTTCCCTCCCCGATTGGCGAGATGCCAATTGTCGATCCTCGATCTCATTGTCAATGAACTTCTGCCATTGTGCCAATGAGATCGGCTCCTTGGGGGGACGGATTCACGCCATTGGATAATGGACTCTTGTGTTTTCCCAAAGTACCGTGTCCGCATATTTTTCTTCCACGACTTAAGTTGCTCCTTAATCTGCTCCACGACGGGATCGCGTAGCTTTGGATCCAAGTTGAATTGTTCCTGTCCAACAAATACAATGTTAGTTGCGAATAAATATAAATATAAATATAAAATGAAAATGAAAATGAAATTGAAATTGAAATTGAAATTGAAATTGAAATTGAAATTGAAATTGAAATTGAAATTGAAATTGAAATTGAAATTGAAATATAAATATAAATATATTACCTGTAGTGCCGCCCAAACAGCTAACTTGAGCTCATATGGCACCTCCTTCCAACTCATAAACCCCGAGCCGATGACCGTCTTTAGCAGAACGAGGGATCTCGCTAATATCTCCGATTTGTTCTCGACGGTAATCCCAAATTTCCCATATTTGGGGAGCCTAGGGGCGAAAGAGCCCTCGTCGCCTCCACTACCACCGAGCCCAGATGACATCATCATACACAGCATCATCATCTTCGCCTTAATATCTGAAGGAGACATTTGCTGTAAAAAAAATGTTATTAGTACAGATATAATATTATCACCACACCCCACCCCCACTACCCCACCCCCCACCACACCCCTTGCTCCCTTGCCCCACCCCACCCCCACCCCCACCCCCATCACCCCACCCCTTCCCCCCCTCCCCCCACCACGACCGTGACAACTACAAAAGTCTCTTATCCTCATTATATTTTATCACAATATGCATATCTTATAAGAGAGTCGGGTTTGGCATGAATAAAGTGAGAATTACATTTAAGACTTTCTAACAACATGCATGTGTATATATATATTGTGAATTTCATATATGTTTCATTTAATTATCATACTATATATATATATATTGTTCGATATACAAAGTAATTTTCAAAAAAAGTTGAAAAATCCCACCCCCATATGGACAATAATCCAGTGGTCATTCCACTTTTAAAACGAACCAACCCAACATTTACTAAACAAAATAATTCAACAGCAATGTCAACAACAAATGTTTATCCCGTACTCCTTCTAATTCATCTATTCATATGAAATGGGCAATTACTAAAGTATACAATTATTAATTTACTAATTTACAATGAGGGGCAATCCTACTTTCATATGAACTGGGCACAATACAATTAAAATTACAATTAAAGCTATACAATTGTTAAGATTTCTCCACCACACACACACCACATCCCCCCATCCCCTGCCCCCGCCACACACACACGCACACACCTGCACACACACACCCACCCCACCCCACACCCACCCCCACCCCCTGCCTCCGCCACACACATAGGCACACACCTGGACACACACCCCACCCCACCCCCTGCCCCCCTCCACCACCCCCTCCCCCACCACACACATATATACACACACATACATACACATATACACATACATACACATACATATACACACATATATATACACACACATATAGAAATGAAAGAGAAAGAGAGAAAAAAATATACCTTAGAGAGAGAGAGAGAGAGCAGAAATCGCTTAGAGAGAGAGAGAGAGGGGGAAACCCAAAAAACGGTGGGAAAAAAGAAGCCTAGGGCTTTTTTTGCTGCAAACATTGTCACGGTCGTGTCACGGTCAAGGACCTTGACAATTACTTTATACATTGTCACGGTCAATGACCGTGACAATACTTTGTCACGGTCGTGTCACGGTCATTGACCGTGACAAGAGTAGCCGGCTGAAAGGTGACATTTTGGCCATTTTGGTGTAGTGCTTGGGGGCTGGAGAGTAAAGTCTGCCATTAAGGTTCCAAAATCGACGTTGGAATATTAACACAATAAAGTCTCTGCCTCCTCAAGTGTGAATTTTACTCTTCCAATCCATCCTATTTAATTTGAGATGTTCATCATTGTTTGAAGAGTTTTAAGCTATGAACTCAATGAATGGTAACTATGTAACTTCATTTTTTTAGTTGCAGAATTTGCATGCTTCCTCTGCTACTCTATGGCATGTTTTTCTTTGTAAGAGTTCCACATGCTTAATGTGTAACTTTGTTCATTGAATGGTTAATGTGTAACTTAATGTCTCATATTTCATTTGCTTAGAGAAGTAATGGATGAAAATAATGAGAATAGCAACTCCTAAAAGTCATTTTATATATGTTCATTACTAATTGTGTTTCATAAATTGATGAGTATAACATTTGAATTATCTACTTGGGATTATTTTTCCCCGGATATAAATAAAATGCCTCCAATATAGTAAATCCACTTCTGAATGAGTCACCTTCGATGAAAAATGTCCCAACCTTCTCGCTCCCTTGTCAAAGGGCAAAATTGATGAAAACAATAACTTACAATGTTCTTACCACAATTTGTCATTTGACATAAAAAGATCCTGTGTCTGAATACCTCAAGCCTCTTCCAACAGACCAGAAGCAAAGCTGTTCAATCTCCCAGAGCGTGTCCTACTAGGTTCCCAACCTTAATGTCTTAGGTCTTGTCATTTGTTTGGTTGGATGAGAATTTTTTGGAACAAGCACGTGCTACTAAGCCTCCCATGTCCTTTCATTATTTATTTTTTGTTTATTGATTGTGGATTGTGGGATGCTGAATTGATCTTTTTTAATGGGAATTGTTTAGGTTGCCAGTTGAGTTTGATTCATCTCAGTTTTCAACACTCACTATTTATGGAGATTTATTTTATGGATATGATACTTTCATTAAAAATGTCTTTGATCCTTCCCATATTAATTTCGCTCTTTAGAGGGTAAAACTTCTTTATTTTAAAAAGTATTTAACTTGAATAATTTAATAGCTTGGAGCCTTCAAATTAAAAAAATTGTTATACTAAAAAGCTTCATAGTAGTTTTTTTGGTTTTTAATGCCTACCTAGTAGTTATTCTAATTCGTTTCCCTCTTGGTTCAAGTTTTCTTCTATACATCCAAGCATAACTTTTCTTGTTGAAGTCATATGGAAACTATTGTATTCAACTGCAGACTTTCATTATGTGGCTCAACCTAGTGACCTACTTGCATCACCACGGTTATAAAGAGAAAGTTCCCTGGTATTGCGAAAAGGTATCATATTGGATTCCTTTGGTTTCTCTTCTCAAAATTCACATCGAGTATCATGTTTAATGAATTTCCAACTGAAACATCTGCTATTGATGTATCTATATGTAACACTCCGTAATTTTGAGGATTTAATATTTAGTTATCTTGGGAGATATAAAAAATAATTAAATTGAAGAAACTTAAATTTATAATTTGGAGAATTTAAATTGAGTGGGAAGAATTATTTATATTTGGCGACTTTAAGTTTAATTGTTCGAAATTTCGTGTGTCGCATTTTGAGGACAAAATTGGAGAATATTATAAAGTACTTCTGATGACAATTCTGAGCGCGCGATTGAGTTCGGATGGGTCGAGATAGTTAGAAAAGAGTACTCGGGAGTAGTAATCGGGTCTCGGGGTATTTTTGGGCATAGCCGGACCCACACAGGGTGATTCGGGCCATTTTAATTAGGCCCATGTGGCCAAAAACGGGATTAGGGGTTTAAACCTATTTGGGGAAGTGTTGAACGACAATTAACACAAATTCTAAACCTAGGGCTTGAGAGAAAATTTAGGGAAAGCAAATCAAGAGCCAATTGGAGATTTTTGGAGCCAAATTAGAAGACAAAAAGTGAGTGTTCTTCATCAACACCTTAACTACACCAATGGATCAGACTCTACGAACAATTCCAGGCAAGTGGTTAACTGTTGTGACTTTTAAATTGATGATAATCAATTCATATTATGGGAAGTGTAAACCTAAATTCGTTTTGGGTGGGTATTCATGTAAAATTAGGTTTTCGGTAATTGATATACTCTGATGGGATTAAGCATGAAATTATTATGTTTATGATTCTGAAATGTAGAGGTATGAATCATATATTAAAACCAGTAAGAATCGATGATTAATTTATGTTAATAATAATAAAAATCGTTTTGGAGGTTTGAAACCCGGATAAAACCCAAATCGGGAAAATATTGGAATTAATGGAAATTAGTTGATTAATTATGGTCTCTAGGATGTTTAGACCCTTTTCTTATGTTGAGATAATGTTGGTTGTGATTGGGTAAGGATTTTGAATGAAAACAAAAGGTTTGAGGGTTCATCAATGGCTGAAACAGCAAGCCGGAGAAGACAAATACCTGCTCGATCGATCGATCGATCGACCTTGGGGGATCGATCGACCGATGGTCCCAGAATTTTGGCAATTCGGCTTGTTTTATATATATAAGGGAAATTAATTTAGGATTTAATCCCCTACTTTTATTTAGTGATAAATTCATATGTGGCACATATTCCTTAGCAATTATAAGGTATTATAATTGAGTTTAGGAGGGTGATAATTTTATGCCATGAGATGAATGAATTTTGGGAAATAAGTCGTAAGTATTGAGTTTGGACCGAGGGAAAATATTTGGGTATTGTAGTTGAGTGGCACTACATTATTAAAGGAATTTAGGTATAATTAATTAGTTATGTGGGGAAATATAGAATCGGGTATTAACAATGGTACAGGCCAAGTGAGCGAGTCCGGGTATAATGGTTGGGCGACACCATGTGTTAAATTAATTAATGTGTAAATTAATTAGATTAGAGTCGGACCATAGACTCAGATTGGTATTAATTAATTAATGTGTAAATTAATTTGATTAGAGTTGGACCATAGACTCGGATTGATATTAATTAATTAATGTGTCAATTAATTAGATTAGAGTCGGACCATAGACTCGGATTGGTATTGATTAATTAATGTGTAAATTAATTAAATGAGAGTCGGACTGTAGACTCGGGAAATTAATAAATTATTAAGGAGTGAATTAATTAAATTGAGTCTTATCATAGACTCGGGAATATATAGGCTAGTGTTACGGGTTTTAGTACACGGTAAAGTCGGGATTTATATTTTATATATATACGGTGTGGTGATAGTATATATATGCATGTGTGTACTTTTTGTGTGCTATTAAATATCAGGGACTAGATATTTATTTAAGTTATATACTCTAGTGCTATCGAGGGAGGTCGCGCAATGTGGGTGAATCCCCTAGCTTGAGGAGTAGGGTGAGTATATCCCGAGGTCATAGCGCCCGGTATATGGGTGAGGGGTTTATCTCACTTTCAGGGAAGGAATATGACTGTCTCCATTATGTTTATATTTTGGGCCAGGTTGGTGAGCGATTCCAAGTTGGGTAACTAGGTTATGTGAGCACACCTAGTGAGATAAAACTTTAGAGGAAATCATCCAGCGAGGGTATACTCGAAGGGATGGATATGCGTACGATATATGTGTGGATGTTCGTAGTAAAGGTGCGTATATAATGGTAGTAAATTTTATATGCGAGTAATAATACAGTGTGTGATGTATTTACTTTATATAACATGTGTCACAATTATATGATATTATTTAAAAGAAATTAATTAAGTTAATTGGTGAGATAACTTATAACCCATGGATAATAATACTCGGTTTAGAGTAGAAAGGTAAGGGAGGATTACACCAGGACTAGTTGGACGAGGTAGTGCAACTATGTGGGAGTAAGGTAATCGTTAGATGTGCACAGTAGTGGAGGGGTGAGTATGTTCTCAAGAGAGTGTGACACTAACTTAAATATAAGCGCATTCATATATTTTAAATTACTGCAGTTAATTTATTTGCTAAATATTTTCAAAATGTTTTGGGTTCTAACCCTTGCTATAAAATTATTTTCAAAACCTTTTAGGTGTCCAGCCACAGGGACGCCAGACTTGATATTCTATTCCAGGGACACGGAGCTGCGACATATGTGGATGCTAGCATAAGCTTGGATTAGACGCATAGGTCATTCATTCCTAGAGTAGGAATCATTTATCAGTTTTAGTTTTATTTAAAGCATGTCGTCTAGACTTTTCAGTACAGTTTTTAGATTTATTTATTCAGGTGTTGAATGTTTGTATTGAACTATTTACTTGGGTGGCCGATGGTTTGTTCGGCATGTAGTTTATTATTTATTCAGTTGATTTAATTCAGTCGTGGTGTATGACTCATATTATCTTTCCGCGTGTTATTGGTTGTTTAATTGAAAAGATAAAATTTGGCACGAGTTTTTTGGAATACTAGGAGGTTAGTAAGTTTTAAAAAGGTTTTCGACAGTGATGCTAATGATGAACCAACTGGGATTCCTGTTTTAATTTAGTATAGGACTGATCAGCCGGTATTTTATTAGGCGGGGTGTCACAGATGGTATCAGAGCATCAGGTTCTAGTGTCCTTAGGATCTGTGCGGATTTTCACGTTTCAGTTTAGCGTTCTTTGATGTAAAACCCTATAATAGGATTGTTGTATTCTCATATGTATGCGCATTTACGTTCTTCTGCCAATTACTTTATATTTGAGGCTGAACTCATATGATTTGATTCTCATTTCAGATGCCTCCCAGGAGAGAGAGAGCAGCTAGGGCAGCAGGGGGAGGTGAGACTAGGGAGGCTCATCAGGAGTCAGAGTTACTGCAACAACTGCCAGAGATGATTTCGGCAGCACAGGTAACTGAATTAGTGGTGCAGGAAGTTGAAGCGATGATGATCGTAGGGGAAGGTACTTTCCACGAGATTAGCCACAGGTGTTAGTGGAACCGGATGTTCAGGCCCACCCGGGGCAGTCGGAGTGGCAGCAAGTACGAGAGGTCCTTCAAAAGGGTCACCCACCAGAGTTTCGAGGGAGTTCAGATGTGATGCTAGCGTGTCAGTGGAAGAGAGATATCCAACGTCACCTACGCATAGTAGATTGCAATGAGGTGCAAAAGCAAATGCTAGACACTTTTAAGTTAGGGGGAGCAGCGCTACAGTGGTGGGAGTCGATCACCACAGTCGAGGAAAGGGATACATTAGCAATTGCAGAGTTTTGGGTGCGATTTGACCGCAAGTATTTTACGCCAGCAGTGGAGATCGAAATGAGGAGAAAATTTAGAGAGGTGACTCAGGGGGACCGCTCAGTGGTCGATTATGAGGAAGAATTCACTCGTTTGGCAAATTTTGTACCGTATGAGGTAAGCAATGAAGAAAGAAAGAAAGCAAGGTTCATGGATGGGTTAGTCTTGAGGATTAGACAACATTTAATTGGTAATCCCGCATTAGTAGCTTATACAAATGTCGTTAATGTAACACTCTTTCATTTCTAGGAATATCACTTCCACGTGAAAGGAAGCAGGAGGGGAGTGGACACCAACCAGTTGGATAAAGCAGGTGGGAACAGTACTAGTGGGGTATCCCAGCAGCAGACAGGGGGACATCAGGGGCAGGATTTTTGACAGGGGAATCAGGCCAAGCGATTTAGGTCTGGAGGCTATCGACAGGATGGCTTGGACTTCTGATAATGTCAGTAAGGAAGGGATCAGTGGCAGGATGAATTTATTAGGAGGTGTTTCATTTGTGGGGAAACAGGACACGTGAAGAGAGATTGTCCTCAGTGAGGAAGGGGTCAACTACAGGATGAGGTCCTGAATGTGCAGCCACTACAACAAGTCATGGGTGCATTCAGCCAGGGGGAAGCTGCTCAGGAACCCGAGGATTAGCCATTGCAGCTTGAGTATGGAGGTAATTATCTTTTATCCTATGGGCATGGGGTATGTTTTGAGTGACAGTGAGGGTGTCACAATACAAAATTATTTTCACTAGAGTTCGCGGGTAAGTAGAATTTAGTGGGTGCGCTGGCTGTAATAGCCATAGTATGTAGATAAAAATTTTAGTGGGGTAGCGGAGCCCTTTGGTGTTAACCACGAGAGAGTGGAGGTGCACACTGAGAGAAGGTTTGAATTATGCGATGGGTCGCTACTTTCGAGAATTATGGAAGTAGGGTAGATGATTTTTAATATCGGCTGGATAGCGATGGATTTGAACTATTGTGAATAGTGGGGGTATGTTTTGGTGTTCGCGACACCAGGGTATGAATGATTTTTACTAGGTATCACCCGAGAGGGTGTCTAGCCTACATATATATATATGTTGTATTGTGTGTTGCGATAGACACATAATGAGGTATTGTGTTCTCATATTTTATCCCGGTAAGTAAAGGAGTTTACTGAAGTGAATCAGGGTGGCTAAATTTATTTTCGAGCAGGGAGTGATAACTCGGGGTTTATTTTGAACAAGAGCTAGTGATAGTAAGGGCGCGTTTTATGTTGTCTTTTGTAGCACAAGAGTATGCGTGTATGCTTTTGTGTTAATAGACAAGTAT
Organism: Sambucus nigra; assembly: GCA_949130495.1. Taxonomy (NCBI): domain Eukaryota; kingdom Viridiplantae; phylum Streptophyta; class Magnoliopsida; order Dipsacales; family Adoxaceae; genus Sambucus; species Sambucus nigra. The sequence continues at coordinate 566,781,091 of OX422212.1, forward strand.
TTGGGGGGTACGTACTATGGACTAAGGGTCTAACAGATCTCAACGACCAAAAATTTTAGGTAGTAGTGTATCGGGGGGGTTCCTTATTTGGATTTCGCTTGCGAGACATCCCACGCATTAAACTTAGCGCAACGTTGAAAGTGGGGAGATGTTTGGTCGTTAGTACATGGGTCGGGTACCCCGGTTATTATTCATATATGTGATATGACTACGGATTGGAAGCTATATTACGGGTCACGACTAGCATAGTCGAGTAAATTTCGTGCGATAAAGCACAGGGATAGGGTGTATGGGCACTCGAGTTAATTATTGCAACTTTTGTGCGGTCAAGCACGGATAAGGGTGTATGGGCGCCCTGATTAATTAAAATGCATATTTGTGTAATTTATAGTTAGAAGCGGGAGAGATAGATATAGCGAACTTAGAGGCATATATCTAGGAAGTGTTATTCAAAGCTTGGAGCACTAGGCTCATCTTAATTTCGAGGACGAAATTCCTTTGTAAAGGGGGAAGTATGTAACACCCCGTAATTTTGAGGATTTAATATTTAATTATCTTGGGAGATATAAAAACAATTAAATTGGAGAAACTTAAATTTATAATTTGGAGAATTTAAATTGAGTGGGAAGAATCATTTATATTTGACGAATTTAAGTTTAATTGTTCGAAATTTCATGTGTCGCATTTTGAGGTCAAAATTGGAGAATGTTATAAAGTACTTCGGATGACAATTCTGAGTGCGTGGTTGAGTCCGGATGGGTCAAGATAGTCATAAAAGAGTACTCGGGGGTAGTAATTGGGTCTCGGGGAATTTTTGGGCATAACCGGGCCCACACGGGGTGATTCGGGCTCATGTGGCCAAAAACGGGATTAGGGGTTTAAACCTAATTGGGGAAGTGTTGAACGATAGTTAACCCAAATTCTAAACCTAGGGCTTGGGAGGAAATTTGGGGAAAGCAAAACAATAGCCAATTAGGGATTTTTGGAGTCAAATTAAAGGACAAAAGTGAGTGTTCTTCATCAACACCTTAACTACACCAACGGATCAGACTCTACGAACAATTCCAGGTAAGTGGCTAACTGTTGTGACTTTTAAATTGATGATAATCAATTCATATTATGGTAAGTGTAAACCTAAATTCGTTTTGGGTGGGTATTCATGTAAAATTGGGTTTTCGGTAATTGATATACTTTGATGGGATTAAGGGTGAAATTATTATGTTTATGATTCTGGAATGTAGAGGTATGAATCGTATATTAAAACCAGTAAGAATAGATGATTAATTTTTGTTAATAGGAATGAAAATCGTAGTGGAGGTTTGAAACCCGGATAAAACCCAAATCGGGAAAATATTGGAATTAATGGAAATTAGTTGATTAATTATGGTCTCTAGGATGTTTAGACCCTTTTCTTATGTTGAGATAATGTTGGTTGTGATTGGGTAAGGGTTTGGAATGAAAACAAAAGGTTTGAGGGTTCATCAATGGCTGAAACAGCATGTCCGAGAAGACAAATACCTGCTCGATCGATCGATCGACGATCGATCGATGGTCCCAGAATTTTGGCAATTCGGCTTGTTTTATATATATAAGGGAAATTAATTAAGGATATAATCCCCTACTTTTATTTAATGATAAATTCATATGTGGCATATATTCCTTAGCAATTATAAGGTATTATAATTGGGTTTAGGAGGGTGATAAATGTATGCCATGAGATGAATGAATTTTGGGAAATAATTCGTAAGTATTGAGTTTGGACCGAGGGAAAATATTCGGGTATTGTAGTTGAGTGGCACTACATTATTAAAGGAATTTAGGTGTAATTAATTAGTTATGGGGCGAAATATAGAATCGGGTATTAACGATGGTGCGGGCCAAGTGAGCGAGTCCGGGTATAATGGTTGGGCGACACCATGTGTTAAATTAATTAATATGTAAATTAATTAGATTAGAGTCGGACCATAGACTCGGATTGATATTAATTAATTAATGTGTAAATTAATTAGATTAGAGTCGGACCATAGACTCGGATTGGTATTAATTAATTAATGTGTCAATTAATTAGATTAGAGTCGGACTGTAGACTCGGGAAAGTAATAAATTATTAAGGAGTGAATTAATTAAATTGAGTCAGACCATAGACTCGGGAATATATAGGCTAGTGTTACGGGTTTTAGTACACGGTAAAGGCGGAATTTATATTTTATATATATACGGTGTGGTGATAGTATATATATACATGTGTGTACTTCATGTGTGCTATTAAATATCAGGGACTAGATATTTATTTAAGTTATATACTGTGGTGCTATCGAGGGAGGTCGCGCGATGTGGGTGAATCCCCTAGCTTGAGGAGTAGGGTGAGTATATGCCCATATCATAGCGTTCGGTATATGGGTGAGGGGTTTATCTCCATTTCAGGGAAGGAATATGACCGACTCCATTATGTTTATATTTTGGGTCAGGTTGGTGAGCGATTCTAACTTGGGTAACTAGGTTATGTGAGCACACCTAGTGAGATAGCACTTTAGAGGAAATCATTCAGCAAGGGTATACTCGAAGGGATGGATATGCGTACGATATATATGTGGATGTTCGTAGTAAAGGTGCGTGTATAATGGTAGTAAATATTATATGCGGGTAATAATACAGTGTGTGATGTATTTACTTTATATAGCATGTGTCACAGTTATATGATATTACTTAAAAGAAATTAATTATGTTAATTGGTGAGGTAACTTATAACCCATGGATAATAATACTCAGTTTAGAGTAGAAAGGCAAGGGAGGATTACACCAGGACTAGTTGGATGGGGTAGTGCACCTAGGTGGGATTAAGGTAATCGTTAGGTGTGCACAGTAGTGGAGGGGTGAGTATGTGCTCAAGAGAGTGCGACACTAACTTAAATATGGAGCGCATTCATATATTTTAAATTACGACGGTTAATTCACTTGCTAAATATTTTCAAAATATTTTGGGTTCTAACCCTTGCTATAAAATTATTTTCAAAACCTTTTAGGTGTCCAGCCACAGGGACGCCAGACTTGATATTCTATTCTAGGGACACGGAGCTGCGGAATATGTGGATGCTAGCAGGAGCTTGGATTAGACGCATCGTTTATTCATTCCTAAAGTAGGAATCATTTATCAGTTTCAGTTTTATTTAGGGCATGTCGTCCTGACTTTTCAGTACAGTTTTCAGATTTATTTATTCAGGTGTTGAATGTTTTTATTTGACTATTTACTTGGGTGGTCGATGGTTTATTCTGCATGTAGTTTATTATTTATTTAGTTGATTTAATTCAATCGTGGTGTATGACTCATATTAGCTTTTCGCATGTTATTGTTTGTTTAATTAAAAAGATAAAATTTGGCACCAGCTTTTTGGAATACTAGGTGGTTAGTAAGTTTTAAAAAGGTTTTCGACACTGATGCTAAGGATGGACCAACTGGGATTCCTATTTTAATTTGGTATATGACTGATCACTCGGTATTTTATTAGGCGGGGTGTCACACTATACACATTTTAACGCAAAAATTCTCAAAATTAGAAGATTTTTTACGAGAGAATCAATGTGCTGAGTTTGAAAGATGAGTTGATGACATTGACTCACAGTTCAACCTACATTTCCCCCTATTGAGGTTAGCAGAAATGGACATTTTAAGAGACCAAACAGGAAATCACAGTACATTATTTGCAGTAAGGCTGGTTTGTGGGAATTTTCTAATAAGTGTGGTTATAGTTCTGAGCAATTCGGATTGTAGGTATCTCTGGAAAAAATTTCATGCCTCTTTTAGCTAGTGATTGCAATTATTTTAAAAAGTTAGGTAGTTTTTGCTGCTGTAACTTTATTTCTATGCCTCCTGGTAGAGAATCTATGAATTGGAGGATGCCTAGGAAACCCTAGAGCTTATATTCTCAGATTTTACCGATGCAATGTTCCCAACACATGATGTTGTCCTTGGAGGAGCTATGCACATGGTTTAAAAATATTTTAAGCCAAATGACCAAAAAACACAATGAACTTGGGTCACCTTTTTACATTGGACAATCTTTTTTTCCCTTTCTTGCAAGAACTAGAGTTGAACTCACTTGCATATATTTACATATTTGTTGAAATCTCGAACTATTTAATGCATCTTCCATTTTTATCCATTCCCTCTACTTCGCATAATTTTCATAAGCCTTGACTCATCTATCTTGATCCTTTTCTTGATGATATTTCGTCTCCGCCAACTTTGTGACCTAAATTAACATTATTAGCTAGACCGTATAAAGAAACTACACTAGCACGTGACACGACATGACTTAACATGCCAAAACGCTATTTTACAAATGTAGGACACAAATACGTAAATTTATAATTTAAAAAATAATAATAAAATGACCATAGTTTTTATTTATAAGAGTGAGATTATATTATTGAAATAAATCATGTCAACAAGAAAGAATAACATCCCACAATATTATACTTGCATCCCCATTGTTAGATTCCAAAAAATGCACTTTGGCCCGCACTTTTTCTTTACAAAAATTATATTTTAGCCCTAAGAATGTTTCTAGAGTGTGTCATACAATGTATCAAATGTACTAGCTCAAGGTTTAGTTCCCATTACTTTTTGAGTAATGTTATATGATTAAGACTTAAAATTGCACTTGCTATTGAAATGTGTAACTAAACATTAATGCTTTGAAATATGGCAAATGTCGTTTCAGTAGTAAGTGCAGTGTATATGTTAGTCTCTATTAAATTGTTGGCCTTCTGTTAAGCACCCAAAACTGTACATATTTATACCCGGAATAGACGTATTTTTATTGCTAATTCTCGGCAATATGGGTTTTCTGTGCTTAAATGTTTATCTTGTAGGTCAAATGTCCATTTGCGATGTCAAAAGTTATATATCGAGGCAAATGCGCATTTTATGGAGCAAAATACCTTATTCCGTAACCTTACCCGAGCCTAAACCTAGACAAAACCTATCCCAAACCCCGTGTGTATTTTGTTTGTCCCTTTTTATTATTTTTTAGATTTTTAGTTTGAATCATTTTTATTTTTAGGATTTATTTTAAATTTATTTAGAATTTTTAGGATTTATTTGCTATTTTATTAGTATATTTTTATTTTTATTTTTATTAGTTATCAGTTTTATTTTATTAGAATTAGTTATTTTTAGGATTTCGTTTATTTTTAGTTTATTAGTTTTTTTAGGACTTTAATTTTCATTTAGATTTTAAATTTTTATTTCTTTTGTTTTATTTTTTTATAAGCTTAGGATTTTATTTTTTTAGTTTTAATATTTTTATTATTTTTTTTAGTTTGTTTTATTTTTAGATGTTATTTTTTTATTTTTAGTTTTATTAATTTTAATTTTATTTTTTTAAGGGTCACAATTTAAACACACACACTCACACCTACATACACATAAACTCACACACACCCAACTAAACCCACCTTCATCTTCCTAACCCACACCACACTCTCTCTCCTACCACCATAACCATACACCTCCAAACCCAACACATCCACCCTTAAATCCCAAACCCATTTTCCAAATACCCATCTCCTATCTAAAACCACAACCCACACCTGCAAACCATTCCGATCCCGTCGCCCCTTACCCGAACCACCCCATGACCCTGTCGACTCCCGCCCCCCCCCCATTCCGGCGAGCTTGACTCAGCGCCGGCGTGTCCTACCCGAGACCCGTTCCGGAACCACAACAAACCTCCTATCCCCCATACCTGCCGGCGCGACTTTCTTCCCCGGCGGCGGCCTTGTTTTTCGACCCTCTGAGCCCATGATCCGCGAGTTGCCCCAGAGTCAACATCCACCAACCCGCTAACCAACCCACTGGCAACCTGCCCTGTTACCCGAGACCCATGGCGACGCCCCACCATCGGAACCTGACCTCTACCCGCCGGCATTCCACCTCCAAACCGACCTCATTCCGGCGATCTGCTTCCCCGTCGGCGCTGCCTTCCTGGCGACCAAGCCCTCTTCGGCTACCTACCCCCTACTCCGAACCCGGATCTTCCCTGCCAGTGCCGATCTACCTCCGACCATACAATCCGATCATCCCCTCGGCCATCCTCAACCCATGTCCAACCATTACCCGTTTCCAAAAGCCATGACATGTCCAAACCAAAACAGTGACCAAGTCAACTAACAAAACCCCACATGACAACTAATAAACCCAACTTAAACCATTTTACCCAAATACCCCCAACTACCACTTCTACCCCAATTTCCAAAACTACCCCTTTAACCATATCAGATTTTATTCCCAAATCCCCTCACCCACATGACCTCAACACACTCACACCTCATGCTCCTCTCACCATTTCCATGCACACTCATGTCCATTCCCAAAAATAACCCCCATGCTCCATGTGCCTACTATAAATGAAGATGAAGACCCCATTTGAAAGGAGGAGCTTTTTAGATAGGAATCTCTAGAAAGAGAATTGTTGAGAAAAACACCATTTGTAATTAGTTTTATTTTATTCTTTTTGTTTTTATTAGATATTTGTGAGATTAAATATTGTAAGAGAGTTAATTGAGTGGATATTTAATTTCAAATCACTTGGATGCTCAATTAGAGGGATTGTATGCTTTAATTTGGAAGAGTAGATTTCAACTTTCTCAAATAGATTTGGTTTGTTTGTTCTATTCCCTTCTATTTTATTTTAGTAGCCTTGATTATTAATTTGTCAAATTTCATATAATGTTAGGCTAAATCCCCTTTTAAGGGGTGGGTGGAAACCCTTATCTGATGTTATTTTAGTTTAATTAGTTTGATTACTTGAAAACTCTATTTGAATATTAATTTTGATCCCTCACCCTTAAATTTACGCCTCGAGAGAGGGTAAATGATTTTGAGAGAAAATAGAAATTCTAATTATAATACCCATTTTAGATTCGAACTAGAGATAGGTGTTTCTTAAGTGGGGTATTATAACTTGAATTCCAACTCTAATTCATTTTCTAAGATTTACATAAGTTTCAATTGATCGATCCTAGCGGGTGATTAATTAAAAGGAGCGTAGATATATTTTTCTAGAGTTGTGGGGTGTTAAACTTAATTTTCTAAAAGGTTACTATTAAGATTACATTTGCAACGAGAGTTGATTTGTATTGTTGATATTAATTTGGGAGAATTCAATTAATTAAATTAATTAGTTAGAATAGCTAAAATTTGTGGTGTAATCCCATTCCTTGATTGTTCTCACAATTATTTACTTCACTTTCTCTCTTATTTTAGTTTAGACTTTATTTTTCATTTTATTAACTTTCTAGTTAGTTGTTATCATATCACATTTAGTTTAGTTTAGTTTAAATCATCACCTCACCCAATTGTTTTAATATATGAAAAAGCTAAAAAAAGTAGAAAAGTGAAAAAGCACAAAAAGAAAATAAAAAGTGAATTACAATTGAACTTGTCTCTATCTTACCCCCTTGGAAGTGGATTGATACCCTTACGTACCTCTACACTTGAGTTGATATTATTTTGTAGGTATTTGAGGATTTTGATTAGAGGAGCTTTTCAAGCAATGACGAGAAAAAAATATACACCCAAAAGTTCTTTCTATCAAATGGCGTCGTTGCCATTCTTGGGAGCGTGAAGCACTTGAAGCGTATTTCAACTTGTAGTTTATTTATTTTTTACACCTTATTATTTTTTGTACCATTTTTATATATTTTTAGAAAGGTTATATTAGGTTTATTTTATCATTGCTTGTATTGCGGTGCATAGAGACACCTTTATTTTATTTTTTATTTTAAAAATTCGTAATCAATCGAAGACAAGCGTGATAGGGAAACCGGACAAGGTAGAGAGAGGGTGTCCATAGGCGAGGATTTAGAAGCCTCTCTACCTTGGGTCGATAGGACTCCCGAAAACGACTGAAATAGGCGTGATCTCCCCCCGACTGACTCAAATTTTTCGGCACCCCACGGCCTAAAAACTGTGGGAGGTACATTTCTTACACCCTCGCGCCTCTCTTGTTAGCGAGTCAATTCTTTTGTGTGCCTTGTGTGCTCTTACTTGATTTTATTCTCGCATTTATTTTCGAATGGTGTGATGAATTAAATTACTAAGACCTACACCCGGTCACTCACGAGAAGGGATTTCATCATTCGACTCACTCGCTTACCATTGTGTGCTACCCTAGCCATCACTAAATATAAAATTTATTAACTAGGTAGTCCACTAGGAGAAATTTTTTAAAAGGCGATCATTCATATAAATTCCGTGATTTTTTATCGCCCGCGGACTTAATTAAAATTTGACTACCTCTTTCACTAAATTTAAAGATAAAAATTGGCTATGTGCTAGTTAGTAATTCTCCTTAACTTGTGTTTGTGTTCAATTCCATTTTTCGGTGGTCGGTTTTAGTTGGTCTGTCCAAATCAAGCGTCCAAATACTTTTCCCCACCTTTTCTTCCAAAAATTCAAAATATTTTCCTTCATTTTTATAAAAAAATCCAAAAAGATTTTATTTCTTTCATTTTAGAAAACTCCAAAAATATTTTCTTCTATTATTTTTATAAAAAAACAAAAAAATCAGAAAATATTTTCTTTCTCTCATTTTTAGAAAAATCCAAAAATATTTTCTTTCCTTTTGAAGAAAATTTAAAAAAAATATATATTTTCTCCCCTCATGGCCGAAGAACGTCCATTACGGGACTACTTTGGTCATTTTTCATTGACACGTGACACGTGTGAGAGTGATCCCGAGCCCTCTCTTTATGATATTTTTAGTGGTTTCACCTCTCTCACGAGTGCCCTTGATACTCTTGACCCGTCCATGCACGCACCTCATTTTCCATCACCCTCGGTGTCAAGTGTTGATGTGTCTCCTCCTTTGTTGTGCACCCACTGTTATTATGCCGATCACATGTCCCGTGAGTTCCCTCACATTCCATATCCATCCGATCCCACCATGGAATATGTGTATCCATATGACACTGTTTCGGAACCCACCTCGGCCTATTATCCCGATATACTTAATCCCGAGTTGTGTGAGTACCTGAGCTATTTGTGGAGGCCTGATCAACCTTCCATGCAATACGAATCCGAACCCGATGTTGTGGATCCTCACACGTTTCAACAGTTGTCATGGCAACTTTGTGCACCCATTCCCGATCAGTTACCTCACTCTGCACCCACTGAATATCAGCCATTTGTCCATCACAAAAGCGATCCTTTCGTGTATGATGAACTTGTCCCCACTCCACACACTTCATTTGAGTATTCTCTGTATAGTCATGTCCATAGCGAGTTGTGTCCACCTCACCCACCGCCACCACCCATCACTCCACCACCACCATCCACATCCGCTCTCGAAAGCCTCTTGAAAAAGTTCATACTCGAGCAAGAGCAAGCCACTCAAATCCAAAATGAAGCCCTCCAACGGCTTGAACAACGCTTAAATGAAATTGAGTGTGAGCGAGAGTTGGATTTTCCCCCAAGTCAACCCATTGTTGCTCCCACGTGGAGTGATGATGCGTCATCTTGTGCCACCGACTTTGAGTGTGACTAACCATACCACCCCGAGAATCTAAAAGTTGAGACCATCCCATGGTCCGGGTCTCAAGTCAACAATTGTCTTGACTTACCTTTCGATAGTGAGCTTGATCCTATCTCACCATGTCAACCTGAACCCCACTTTGAGGTTCCTATTCATATTCCCACTCCCGCTGAATCCAAAAACATGCCCGAGTCTACACCTATTAACCCTACCACCCGTGTTCCCGAGGAACCATTTCATTATAGCTTAGCTCCGGCTACGAGTGCTCACCATTTTCTCGAAATAGAATCCGTGATAGTTCCTAACTATCCGGATATGGATACTGTTCCACCATGCTTGGATCTTTTTGAGCCCATTATTTCTAGTGACTCCTCTATCTCCGATCTTGGTGCCTCGTCTTACCCAACCACCACATCCACCGATGCTGCTCTTATGGAGAAGTTGATCACTGCATCTTTAGAAACCACACTCCCTTGTGAGTATTCCTTTACTCCTCCCAATGAGTGTGTGTCTCCCACTCTTGAGTTGGATCATATTCCTCCACCATTTATCCCACCTGATCCACCGTTTATCGCACCCTTTACCCCATCCATTATCCTTTCCACCCCACCACCTAGTTTGGATCTTGATTTTACACAGTTCATGTATCCATCCACATATTTATATCCTCACCTGAAACCATCCTCCACCATCTACGAGAGTATTTGTGGTGATACTATCCACTTTCGTGACACTGAGCTTGTTCCTCCATGCAAATCGCTTCCTTGCGGTGTTGATTTTTCTTCTCAACAGCTCCCAGGTGTGTCACGGTGCGACCAACATCATTGCCCATTTATATAATGGTTGTGTGATTTATATGATCCCACCCCATCACTATTGCCAAACCCTTTTGCCTTCCCATACAACTTGAGCACCATTCTTATAGGGCCCTAGTTACCCTCACCTTTCGGCTCAATAAGGCTCGTGATCGATGCCTAGTCACCCTTACCTTGATCCCCACCCACCATGGTCCACCGATGCTTTTCATCGCGTGATGCACTTTGCCATATAGGTGCATTGACCACTTTAGCTTGTTTCTAGCAAGACTGACGCTTCAGTCTTGTTTGGGGGTGATTCCCATCACCCCAATTTTTCTGCCGCCCCGCGTCATCATAGATCCTATCCTTAGGGTGAGTATCTATCGGTCTGGCTGAAGACGTTAAACTTAGCACTACTGGGAGGCATCCCGCGTTTCTTGTACTAGTCTCATCCTGTTTGGGGGTGGTGTTTCACATCACCTAATGCCTTACCATGATTTATAGACTTGTACACATTTTTTTTTCTTCTCACTTCTTATTCAGGTTTATTATTGGCTACATCTGTCCACTTCATTAGCGGTTAATTCTGGTAAACTCTTTCCTACCTTATGCTCTCAATTTTAAAAATCATTTTACTTAACATCGAGGACGATGTTCCTTTTTGTTTGGGCTGGGAAATTTTATCAAAATCGTACCTCTTTTGAAAAATTTGATTTTTAAACCTGATTTTTAAAATTTCGTGCAGTTTCTTTCATCTCACTCATTGATGTGAATTTTCAATCATCCATCTTTTACGTCTAAGAATCAAGCTAGAGAATATTTTTTCTAAATAGCTTATGTAATACGTAACAAGGCATTTTGCACCATGAATTTCTAGACTCAATAAAATTTGCGCACTTATTAAGTCACTGTGGTTTAGAGTTGAAGAGTACTACAATTCTGAAGAAAACCTTAAGGATCACTAGTAGAGACTTTAACTTGTGAGATTTGTGCCTTTCACCCTTTCAGAGAGTTTTACGCAATCTCTGAGTCACGAGTTGATTCAACTTTATTTGGGTCCGTACTTTAAATCGTTGTATGATCTCATTATTTTTCATAAAATTTTGGCTTGATCACTGAGAATGACATCTCTTTCGAGTTGTAAGAAACGCTTGTCTTGAAATCTGTCCCGATCACCAATTTTTCATTCATACACCTACCATTTACCATTCACTTCACCCATATTCCCAATTATTCCCCTCATCATCCATACACATTCTCCACTCCATTCATATATCATCACCATCATTTTGAGAAAAAGAGTGTTTTTCCAAATGTTAAATGTCTTCATTGTTGATTTGAAAATAGAGAGAAAAAGGAAACAAGAAAAAGAAAAATAAAAAATAAAAAAATAGCAAAAATAGAAGGAAAAAGAAAAGAAAAAAAATTAGAAAAAAAAATAAAAGAGAGAAAAGAAAAGAAAAAAGATAGTTGCAGTTAGTTTTTATGTAATAAAGACATTTTGTTCTTCAAGTATAGAACACTCTTCTCACACTTTCATCATACATTCATCCATTATCCTTCATCCTTCATATCACTATCACCATCTTATCTTATCCTTCATATCATATCCTTCCCATTTCATTTCCCCCTCACCCATAATAATTCATGTTCCCCTAGGTGTTCGGGCAAACGAAAGTCAACGTGGTGAATAACTCGACGTCATCACTATAGTGATTAGCATTCTTTCATGAGATCATTTTCTTTCTTAATGTTCGTTCTTTCTTATGTGTGTGTGAGACGTTTGAACTTGCTTACATTTACTCATCTCCTCACACACAAGAGCGATATACTAACCCAAATCTCGAGAGTTCGATTGAGAGAGATATATCCGTGAGATTTTGAAGTTGAAGCATTAATTCCGATAAGGCAATCTAGGAATTACTCTTGTGATACTCGACCCGTTTTGATGGATTCACTCTACACACGTTGAGTTCTAAGAAGGATGTGCCTTGAGTATTTACTTAGCTAAACTTTTTATGCACTTCTAGCTTGTATTTCTCATAATATTTCTCATGTGATGGATTGTGCGATTATTCTACGTCTAATAAGAGATTGACTGCCTTTCAATAAATTTTTGCAAATAAGAATTTTGTGAGTATATTTCCTGCAAACCCTCACGAGACACAACTCGTCCTGTAGGGCAACCTATAGGTTTAAAGGCTTGTTGAACATGCTAAGTGCAATCGCAAGTGTCCGCGAAAGTGGTACACTTTTGGTTTCTTATCTTTCTCTTTCTCTCTATCTTATTGCTCGAGAACTAGCAACGCTCTGTTTGGGCGGGGTGTATTAAGCACCCAAAACTGTACATTTTATATCCCGAATTGACGTATTTTTGTTGATAATTCTCGACAATATGGGTCTTATGTGCTTACATGTTTATCTTGTAGGTCAAATATCCATTTGCGATGTCAAAAGTTTATATCGAGGCAAATGCACGTTTTATGGAGCTAAATACCTTATCCCGTAACTTTACCCGAGCCTAAACCTAGCCCAAACCTACCCCAACCCTGTGTGTGTTTTGTTTGTCCCTTTTTATTTTTTTTAGATTTTTAGTTTGAATCATTTTTATTTTTAGGATTTATTTAGAATTTTTAAGATTTATTTGCTATTTTATTAGTATATTTTTATTAGTTATCAGTTTTATTTGATTAGAATTAGTTATTTTTAGGATTTCGTTTATTTTTAGTTTATTATATTTTTTTAGGACTTTAATTTTCATTTAGATTTTAAATTTTTATTTCTTTTGTTTTATTTTTTTATAAGCATAGGATTTTATTTTTTTAGTTTTAATATTTTTATTTTTATTGTTTTTTTTAGTTTGTTTTATTTTTAGATGTTATTTTTCTATTTTTTTGTTTTATTAATTTTAATTTTATTTTATTTTTTTAAGGGTCACAATTTAAACACACACACTCACACCTACATACACATAAACTCACACACACCCAACTAAACCCACCTTCATCTTCCTAACCCACACCACACTCTCTATCCTACCACCATAACCATACACCTCCAAACCTAACACATCCACCATTAAACCCCAAACCCATTTTCCAAATACCCATCTCCTATCTAAAACCACAACCCATACCCGCAAACCATTCCGATCCCGTAGCCCCTTACCCGAACCACCCCATGACCCTGTCGATCCCCCCATTCCGGCGAGCTTGACTTAACACCGGCGTGTCCTACCCGAGACTCGTTCCGGAACCACAACAAACCTCCTATCCCCCATAATTGCCGGCGCGACTTTCTTCCGCGGCGGCGACCTTGTTTTTCGACCCTCTGAGCCCATGATCCGCGAGCTGCCCTGGAGCCAACATCCACCAACCCGCCAACCAAACCCACTGGCGACCTGCCTTGTTACCCGAGACCCATGGCGACGCCCCACCATTGGAACCCGACCTCTACCCGCCGGCATTCCCAAGCCTCGCCGGCATTCCACCTCCAAACCGACCTCATTCCGGTGATTTGCTTCCCCATCGGAGCTGCCTTCCTAGCGACCAAGCCCTCTCCGACGGCCTAACCCCTACTTCGAACCCGGATCTGCCCTGCCAGGGCCGATCTACCTCCGACCATACAATCCGATCATCCCCTCGGCCATCCTCAACCCATGTCCAACCATTACCCGTTTCCAAAAGCCACGACCTGTCCAAACCAAAATAATGAGCAAGTCAACTAACAAAACCCCACATGCCAACTAGTAAACCCAACTTAAACCATTTTACCCAATTACCCAAAACTACCACTTTTATCCCAATTTCCAAAACTACCCCTTTAACCATATCAGATTTTATTCCCAAATCCCCTCACCCACATGACCTCAACACACTCACACCTCATGCTCCTCTCACCATTTCCATGCACACTCATGTTCATTTCCAAAAATACCCCCATGCTCCATGTGCCTACTATAAATGAAGATGAAGACCCCATTTGAAAGGAGGAGCTTTTTAGATAGGAATTTCTAGATAGAGAATTGTAGAGAAAAACATTATTTGTAAATAGTTCTATTTTATTCTTTTTATTTTTATTAGATATTTGTGAGATTAAATATTGTAAGAGAGTTAATTGAGCGGATATTTAATTTCAAATCACTTGAATGCTCAATTAGACGGATTGTATGCTTCAATTTGGAAGAGTAGAGTTCAACTTTCTCAAAGAGATTTGGTTTGCTTGTTTTATTCCCTTTTATTTTATTTTAGTAGCCTTGATTATTAATTTGTCAAATTTCATATCCTGTTAGGTTAAATCCCCTTTCAAGGGGTGGGTATAAACCCTTATTTGATGTTATTATAGTTTAATTATTTTGATTACTTGAAAATTCCCTTTGAATATTAATTTTGATCCCTCACCCTTAAATTTACGCCTCGAGAGGGTAAATAATTTTCGAGAGAAAATCGAAATTCTAATTATAATACCCATTTTAGATTCGAACTAGAGATAGGTGTTTCTTAAGTGGGGTATTATAACTTGAATTCCAACTCTAATTCATTTTCTAAGATTTACATAAGTTTTAATTGATCGATCCTAGCGGGTGGTTAATTAAAAGGAGTGTAGATCTATTTTTCTAGAGTTGTGGGGTGTTAAACTTAATTTTCTAAAAGGTTACTATTAAGATTACATTTGCAACGAGAGTTGATTTGTAATGTTGATATTAATTTGGGAGAATTTAATTAATTAAATTAATTAGTTAGAATATCTAAAATTTATGGTGTAATCCGATTCCTTGATTGTTCTCACATTTATTTACCTCATTTTATCTCTTATTTTAGTTTAGACTTTGTTTTTCATTTTAGTAACTTTCTAATTAGTTGTTATCATATCACATTTAGTTTAGTTTAGTTTAAATCATCACCTCACCCAATTCTTTTAATATTTGAAAAAGCTAAAAAAAGTAGAAAAGTGAAAAAGCACAAAAAGAAAATAAAAAGTGAATTACAATTGAATTTGTCTCTAGCTTACCCCCTTGGAAGTGGATTGATCCCCTTACTTACCTCTACACTTGAGTTGATATTATTTTGTAGGTATTTGAGAATTTTGATTAGAGGATCTTTTCAAGCAACGACGAGAAAAAAATATACATGCAAAAGTTCTTTCTATCACCTTCAATCTTGTCAAATGATAAGAATTAATTACTCTTTTCTTTTGTTTGTTTTTTTTACAGATTAGAACTTATTGGAAGTTCAATGGTTGTGGATGTAGAGGCGAACCATTGCTGCTTGATAAATGAGGTGTTAAACATGTTAGTTCCGCTTGAAGAGAAGACAACAGAATTTGAGATGAATTTCACATGTATTGACATGAATTCAGATAAAATTCAAATTTCCTCATGTATTGAGATGGCTGTGTAGTAGCGATGTTGCAGACTATTTGTATTGTTGTTGTACTATTTTTGCCATACTGGTTTTATATTATTATTGAATCTTTGTTATTCTAAAATAGGTAAGAAAAATAGGGGACATTTTCCTGATTTTTTTGGGTAATAATATTTATAATTAATTTTTTTTCTTTGATCCAAAAATTTTGCACAGTTCAAAACCGTGTCGAAAGTGTATCGAATTTTGACACGGTTTTAAACTGTGCCAAAAGTGTACCAAAATGTACTAAATCTGACATAGTTATAAAGTGTTCCAAAACTCTACCAGAAATATCAAATTCTAGCACGGTTTTAAAGTATGCCAAAAGTGTTCCTATTTAGCCGAATTTGGCATAGTTTAAACCGTGCAAAAAAAATGACCATTTTGGAACACTTGATTCTGGCACAATTCAAAATCGTGCTAGATTTGATCTGACACAGTTTTAAACTGTGTCAGATTGCTGTTTTGGCTGTAGTGTCAGTAGTTCAATATAACCCTTATTATTATCTGAGATCTCTAATTTTTCATTTGAAAGAAAATTATAATTTGTGTTTAAGTGGAAAGTTAAATATTTGTTTAATTTTATTATAATTTTAAAAGAAATTAAAATTTAAGAATATTGTGTGAACCATCTCATTATAGATTTTAACAATTGTGTTATCAAGAGCATATCATATAATTTATAGTAAATTGACATTATCAAATTGGTATCAGAGTGGGAACGCTAAATTATTGTGTTAAGATCATTTTGTTGGTTTAAATATGGAAAATATACATTTTTTAAAATTACCTATTTTTGATGATTCGAACTACGTGAATTGAAAAGCGGGTATGAGGTCGACACTTAAATCCTTAGATGAGCGGGTTTGGCAATCGGTAGTTAAAGAGTGGTGTAACACCCCGCTCGCCTAGAGGGAGCGGAGCGGAGCGCCACTGTCGATAAAACTAACCAAATCCACAAGCAACAAGGTATAGAGCATTGGCGATTTATATTCTTTCGAGAGAGATAGTTGTATTATTTTGAGAGACTTTTGGTTGTATTTAATTTGAAAAAATTCAGATTAGTGGCTTCTCTTATATTGTGGGATTTATGTAACAACTCGTATTTTTAAATGGGTATTTTTAAATACGCGACTTTTGTCAGCATGTGTCGCGCAGGAGGCAAACTTGCGTGATTTTTGTAGGACGTTTTATTAGGGTTAAAAATAATTTGACCATATTTATTGTATGCTAAAAATAGGACTAAGAGTGCCATGGGGGTCAAAAATCAAAAAATGAATGATTAAATAAAATATTATTATTTTATTCAAAAAAATAAAAGTGCTCAGAAAATTTTAAAAATTACCATACCGGCTCAAAATTTAATTTGTAGTAACTTTTCCTTCTTTGACATCTCGAAAAAACGTCATTATACCCTATTTATGCCATTTTCGGTTCGGCCAGACTTCTTTTTTTTTTCTAAACTTTAATCATTTTGTTGCCTTATTTAAAGGGATGGTGGGCAACCCTTTTTGACCATTTTTGAAGCAACTTTCGACACATATTTTGGCAGCCAACATATTTTATTAAACTCTCCTATTATATATTCACATAGCCCCTTTATATTTATGTATTCAACCTTAGTTTTAGGTGTGTTCTTGGGGTTGTTTTGAGGTGGAGCTTAGAGGTGATTTGATGATTCTTGGGAGATGTTTTTGATGGAGCAATCTGTGATTTCTGAGCATATTTGTATTGGTTCCTTTTGATGGTTTAAGGTATGGAGTTTTACACAATATGCTCCTTAATCTCGTGAGTGTTATCCCGTTGATTTCATGTTTTATTGAACTCATATTTGAATTGCTAAATTCATTTGGAAATATGGAAATTATTGTTGGAATTTGATTTTGATTCATGTGGTATTATTTTTGTGTTGAGCATGTTGTCATAAGATTTTAATATGGCATTGATGTTGGGTACCCACCAATATTCCTGTTCCGTCTACTTGATAAAGTATGGCGCGGTATGGTGAGGCCTGGTGACTCCGATTAATGTGTTGTTGAGAAATTATATTGATAAAAATACTTATGAGATTCGCATTTGATTTGAATATATGTACTCGTGTTGTTACGCTTTATTCATCGCTAATATATATTTGTTGAGCATCTTTCGTGTCGTATTGTGTACTTCCCCATATTTTCTTTTAATGGCAGGTTAACACGAATTTGGGGCACTATAGAGATTTTTTAGCTTGGATATTTTTGGAAGAATATTCAAGAGTATACATGAGAAGATTTGTATTTATTTTTGATGTATAGAGTATTGACGATTTATTTTATTTCTAGAGACCTTGTTGTATTTAATTAGAAGAATTGAGATTAGTGGTTTCTCTTGTTTATTGTGGGATTTTTAGATGTATACCTTGTTCATTGTGTACTTAGATTTATTTTATCGATAGTGGCGCTCCGTTTGCTCTCCCCGGGCGGGGTGTTACAAGTGGTCCCCACCAACATGTCTAGAATGAGAGGTTCGTGTACCTAAACTCATAAAAAGATGGGGTGAGACTGAGCTTAAGTTACCAAACTTTAATTTTTGAAGTTTAAATGTTCTTTTTAGTGCTATTACACGGGAGAAATTTCACCGGATTATGACGTATAAAACGTGTAAGGAGTCATCGGATATTCTTCAACTCACCCATGAAGGTACGAGTGTTGTTAAAGGTTCTAAACTCCATACCCTCGCCACTCAATTTGAAACCATTAAGATGTTAGAAAGTGAGACTTTTGATGAGTTCTATGCGAGATTGTCTGATATTGTGAATTCATGTTTTAATTTGGGAGAAAAAATACTCGACAACTGTGTCATAAAGAAAATTTTGAGGTCTTTACTCGATAGATTTATTCCAAAGGTTAATGTTTTAAATTCTTTAGGCACTAAAAAACTTGAAGAGCTTGTAGGTGACTTAGAAACCTATGAACTTGACATGTTTCCCTCCAAGGATGAGAAGAAAGATAAGGGCATAACTTTGAAAGCCTGGAAGGAGGAAACATCGATTTTGTAACATGAGTTTGAGATTGACTCAGACGATATGTCTTTGTTTGCTAGGAAGTTTAGAAACTTTATCAAGATTAATAAAAAGAAACTTAAAAATGATTATTAAAAGTTTGAGAAGTCAAAGCATAATAAAGCCAAGAAATTTCCTAAAAATAGTAATGAAGACCTTAATAGGGACGAAGTCAAATAGATGTTATGGTTGTGAGGGTTATGGCTATAGGGAATTAGAGTGTCCCATTAAACTGAGGAAGGAAGTCAAGAGACCTATTTCATATAATTCCACCCTTAGTGATAGTGAACCGAAATCGGGACCCAATTCTCCCATTGAGCGCAATTTTACTGCATTGAATTCGTAGCTCATCACGTGAACGATGGTGATAAGTCTTCCATAAAGGAAAAATTAATACATGAAACTTCTGAGGCCATTATTTGTGAATCCCATGAGTTTGATGGTAAAGAGAGTGAAGAATAGAGTGAGAATGAAGAGGAGGTGGAGGAGAGTGAACTTCAAGTAGCCTTTGGTAAATTGAACGCGGAGTCATTGAAATTAAAAAAGGCAAACTTGAAGTTAGAAGCAAAAATGAGAGAACATGCCATTGATTGTGATGAGAGTTTTCTAATTGAAGATGTTAAGGCATGTGAGAGAACTCTTCAACAGAAGCTAGAGTATATAGAAGGTGAAAGAGATAGCCTTATAGGTTTAAATGAAGCTATGAAGAAAGAGCTTCTTGAGTTTGAAGAGAGTAGGAGTTTACTTGAGTCTTGAATATGGAGCTTGGAGAGAAATTCAAAGACTTAAGTCGGGTCAAATATGATTTGGAGTGTATGTCGGAGAAAGAAGATAAAATTTTAAGAACCGTCCAAGTCAAAGATGGCATGTGTTGTATTGGCTTTGATACTCAAAATGCTTTTGCCAATAAAGACAAAACCATGTTTTTGAGAGAATCGTCTAGGAATACTAGAAAGGATCAATCCTTAGGTAATACTTCACGCCGTGTTTTCACTTGCACATATTGTGATCGAAAGGGACACCTTAGGAAGTTTTATTTTGATCTTAGAAATGGTCCTAAAAAGTCAAAGGATAGAGTCGCTAAGGTCACCAAATCCCGAGAGCATCGTGTTCACTCATGCGGCTTAGGAGATTCGATTTTGAGGCTTTACATGATAGAGTTTACGATTCTCATTTACTTGCATGTGATTTATCCCTTGCTAAATCTAAAGGCTGATTGTGTTAGTCTTGTTTACATACACTAATTTTTGTGCTTTATGATAGATTTTTGCTAGTTGTATGCTTATTTTCTGTATTCTAGTATATGCTTCATTATATGGATTTTGCTAGAATTATGATGTATGTTTCTTTTATATTTATTTTATTTGATCTTATTTTAAAAAATTCAAAACGATTTGTTTTGTCATTTGAGTTAAGTTTTTTTGTGTTTTTTTAATTTTTTTTTTTGAAAAACTCAAAAAGATTTTTTTGTGCATTTTAGCTTTACACATTTTAGGTGGTATATACTTGCGTTTGAATCCAATATCACCCCCTACTTCCATGTGGCTAGAACTTTTGGTTATGATTTTTAATTCTTAAAATGTTCTTTATCATGCTTGCATGGAGAAGTTTGATTCTGAGTTACTTTATGGATTCTCTTTTAATATGCCCCTCACACACATGCACAAGCTCTTCGAACTTTCACTTCACATGTATATTTAAGCTAAGTGCGATGTACTTCTATCAAATTTGTCATTTAGATGTTTCTATGACTATGAAGGATTTGTACATGTAAGAACCGTTGCACGTGATATTTGGTTGTA
Organism: Sambucus nigra; assembly: GCA_949130495.1. Classification (NCBI taxonomy): domain Eukaryota; kingdom Viridiplantae; phylum Streptophyta; class Magnoliopsida; order Dipsacales; family Adoxaceae; genus Sambucus; species Sambucus nigra. The sequence continues at coordinate 566,801,671 of OX422212.1, forward strand.
TTGTATAAAAAAATTATATATGAGGGTGTACGTAAAGGGTCTAAAAAGGTATGGCATTGTAAAAAGTAGCCAAGACCCATAGAGTTTTAAAAGGGCCTAAAAAGTGTGGCATTGTAAAAAGTAGCCAATGTCAACTTAGATTAGTTGGTATGTTCTTTCAAAAGAAAATAAAAGGAACTATTATGTATGAGGGAGTTTGGATGGAAATATCAACGGGTTTGCACAATGACAATGTATCCTAGTTATGATTATTTTGTCATAACTCTATTAGTTTGTAGAATCATAAAAATTCTAGGCTTGTATGTATTGTGCTTGTTTTTTCTTTGAGTTCACTTTATTCTGTCACATGAGGATAAATCTTTGTTTGGTAAAGTTTTTGCAATAAAATTGAACTCCTTGAACATTTTTAAGTAATTAGGTCATAATTTTCTTGTCTCTAGTTCACACCACTTCACTCCGTTTACGGCATGGTCATTTAGACATATTTATACCATATGACTGTGAAAAACTTATTGTAGTTTTTTCCTTGTGTGATATATATATATATATATATATATGATATCATTTTTTTTTAGTCTTTGTCTTACTATCTAGTTCATGTATGCTCTGTATTGATATATGTATCTATCTTTGGATTAGTCGCTCTTTTGTTGCCATGTTGCTTTATTATTCTTCTACCTTTATACACCAATGCATGATATGCATGTTTTTGCATTTTACTTATCCCTGGTTATATTTAGGGGGATAATTGTTTTAATTGGGGAGAAATGAGTTATTATATGCATATTATCTTTGTTTATTTCGAAAAAAAGGGGATAAATGGTATATAAACCTTTTAATTTGGGGAGATCTATCTTAGGGGGAGACGCGACTTTCTTAGGTAGATCATGTTAGACCAAGGGGGAGGATATAATAATGCACTTTATATTATTATATTCCCTATGCGCTTGATGGTGTATTTAAGTGTGCAGGTTTTCATCTTAAGCGGCAATATTTTAAAGCAAACAAAGCTTCTCATTCCATATGTCAGTCAAGCGTCTGTAATTTTTTATTTTTGGGTGGGATTGTGTCTTTTTAGATGAGCTTTATGATCCATACGATTTTTATTTTGGGTTTTGTTCCTGAATAGCTAAAGGGTGAGATTTTTAAGGACAAATTTCTAATTGCGTCAATTTGTTAATGTTGGCTTACTTTTGGACAAAACTAAAGAAGCACCTTATACTCTTGACTAACTTGAGTCTACATTGTGTAACTGATCATCTAGTTTGAAAATTGTGACAAAATTTGAGTCCTACAGATTCTTCTCATAATGCCTCTCTTGATTCTTTTGATGGTAAAATCTCAATCACACACACACTAGGATTGCATACATTGTATATATATATATATATATTGCATTATTTGCTTGTGTGTGAGTTGTGTGCATTAATTCCCTTTCAAATTTGCTATTAATAATTTTTGGGAATTTTCAAATAATTTTTAAATGATTTTTTAGAAATTAAAATTTGGGTTTTAAAACTTTTGGGGTCATTCTATGATTACTGGTTTTATCATTTCATACCTGAAAGTTTGGTTTGGTAGAATCCGAATGCGCTTGAGACTTCCGGATATATGTGTAATTATTTTGAAAACACGCGCATGTGGTTGCATCTGGGATTTACACCTGTCATTGCTACATCGGTCGGATTTGTGTTTGTTTACACACTCAGAACCTGTGCGAATTCTCAGCCCTTGGATTTAATTTATCAACGGTCTTCATGCTATCTATACCAATCCCACTAAACCCCCTTTATTCCAATCAGTGAACATTTTAATCACCGCTTATATTAAACCGTTGGATCATCGTCAAACCTTGTAGACCAAATCTCAGCCTTTGGATTTGATCAGTTATTCTCGAACGTTCCTCGTTCAGTATAAAAGGAGGTTGAGCCTCTTTGTTTCAAGAACTTTTGGCTAGTTGAGAGAGAGAGAAGAGAGAGAAACCAGAGAGAAAACCCTAAATCGTTCAAACCCTAATTTCATTTTCAAACCCTAGAATTCCTTTCTAAAATCACTTTACACTAAATACCAAACCTGAGTGTTTGGGAGTTCGTTTGGTAGTGGGTTGAAAGCAGTTCGTGGTTTGAATCCTCTGAGTTTGAGATCTTGTATCCAACTTAGGAATTTTAGGTTTGATCTCTATTTCTTTTTCATAAAAACAGTAGATTTAGCGGATTTAACTCTTTTAGTTTTATTTTTTAGAACTGGTTACATAATCTTGAACATATCTCGTACATTTTTTATTAAACACATCTTGTGGTTAAATCTGTTTTGATTTAAAGTAAAGAGTTTCTCCAAAAAATAGTTCGGTGTTACTTAGACAGTTTAATCCTGTACTAAACGACTTGAGTAACAACTTTTCAAATGGTATCAGAGCTTGGAAAATTTTCTTTAAAGATCTTGTATTTCTGAAATTGTTTTCTTAAAATCAAACAATGGACGAGAAATATGAAAGATTTGGTAACTTTTCCAGACCTCCTCTCTTTGATGGAAACATCTTCCCTCACTGGAAAGTAAGGATGGTTGCTTTCATACAAGGAACCTTGGGAGATGATGTCTGGGACATTGTTGAAAATGAATATACTTATCCTACTAAATCAGCCACTGAAGGAAGCAATGAGAGGATTAAGAAAGTATTAAGTGAATTTACTCGAGAAGAGAAGCAAGCCTCTCTGAATAATAATAAAGGCAAGAATGACATTTTTATGTCTATAAATGAACATGAGTTCAAAAGGATCCCATTTTGTACCACTTCTAAGGAAGCTTGGGATACACTGATTACTGCACATGAAGGTGACACTAAAGTTAAGGCTGTTAAAACACAAATGCGTATCCAGTAGTATAACTCTTTAATAATGTCAAACTCTGAATCTTTTGATGACTTTTACATGAATTTGACTGACATTGTGATCAAATTACATGCTAATGGGATAACTTTTGATAGACATGAAATTGTCTCAAAAATTCTAAGGTCATTACCACATAGCTTTGATAACAAAAGATATGCTATTAAGGTAATAAGTGACCAAAATCTCACTCCTGAATTACTCAGTAATAAACTGAGAACTGTGGAAATGGAACTAGAATTTAAGAAACAATTAAGCCAATCCCATAGGAAACAGACTAGTTCAAACCTGAGTTTTTCTTCTAAGCTGATAAAACCTGAGCTTAGTATTCCCAATAATGATTGTGATGAGGAATGTGATATAGATACTTTGGATAATCGGATTGCCTTGATGTCAAAGAAGTTTAAGAAGATTATCAAATTTAGAAATAAAATGGCAACCAGACAAAGCAAGACAAATTATCCAACTCAGTCTAACCACAAACCTCATGAGAAAGGTCAAGACAAACATCACAAGGACATTCATACGAGACCTAATAAAGACTTTAAAAATATTGAATGTTTCAGATGTGGTAAAATGGGTCATATAGCACAAGATTGTTGAGTTAACTTGAACATGACCAATAAACATACTAGGGCCAACATTTTCAAGACATGGGATGATTCAAGTGACTTTGAGAATGAGGAACCAGAGTCATCTAATGTTTTTGATCATTGCATGTCTTTATTTGCTAAGATAGTCTATAATGATGATATGCCTGTGTCTAAGAATGAGAATGATGTTACTAGATATACTTTTGTTGTTATGAATCATGCTTCTACTGGTTTAGATGCTTTAATTTCTAAAAACGATGCTAGTTCTACATCGGGGTGTGTGAGTCAAAGGGAAAGCGATAATGACGATGTCAATGTGTGTGTGAATTCAAGAATTGAATCCTTAGGGGTCACTTCACATAATACACTTAGTGATTCGGACACTGAAGACCTCCTTAATGTTCACATACTTTATGCCAAAACACACAAGAAAAGATCTAGACTAGAGAAGATGGTAAAATACCTCACTAAGAAACTAGAAGACCTAAATCTAATGGTTAAACTTAACGCTAAAGAGTATACTACCCAATGTTTAACTCATGAAAATGAAGTCAAAAGTTTTGATCAAAAACTGAAAGATTTGATTGAATCAAATGAAACTCTGGAGAAAAAATATAAAGGGATATTATTAGAATTAGAATAAGCTAAAGAAAAGAACGCAACTGTTTTAAAAAAATTTGCTAAGTTTGAAAAAAATTCCAATTGTTTTGATGATTTTGTTGCTGATTTAAAAACCAATTATGATGATCGAACTGGAATAGGATTTTGCCCAAATTTAAAGACACAAACTAAAAACTTTGAATCAATCAAGTTTGTGTCAGGTGGCAAAAGACCTATGGAAACCTGTCCAGATATTCATTTCCTAAAAGATGAGTTTGATGAAAAATAACAAAAGTTGGATATTAGGGAATCAAGTCACTCTAAGTGTGATAGTTTGCCTAAGGCTAAATACATCTACCCTCCGATTAGGAAGAGTGAATCTACGTTTCAAACCGTACTCCCTAGAAATAAGGTTCAACGTCAAAATCCCATGAAACCTATGTTTAGATATTTTACTAAGGAGATATCCCCTTCAAGCAATCTGTATTTCTCCTACTGTGGCATATACGAACATTCTTTTGAAGGTTGCTACTCTAGACGTTTAGTTAATCCTGTCTGTAATACTCTTTTATACCAAAACTTTAACTACTCTAGGAGAAGTCGTAACAATTATGTTCTGCTTAGATAACCAGACAAAAACTCTAACTATAGAAATATAAAGACCAAACCTAAAAGATCATTTACAAGAAGGATTCCTAGGCACTTTTCTAAACCAAATGCTCATATTTTCCATAAAACTCAAATGCATGTGCAAAATACGTTTCGACAAAAATCTAATGCTCGTAAGTTTTATCAAATGAGAGTAAATATGCGCAAAATAAAAACAAGAGTTATTTGGGTTAGAAAAGATGAGCTATTGCCCTAGATGAAGTGTAACATTGTGATTACTGCCTTAAAAGCTGAACACACTCCTTCTGGATGGTATTTAGACTCTGGGTGTTCAAAACATATGACTTAGGATGATACAAAACTTTTAAACAAAAGCATCTTTACTGGAGGAAAATTTATTTTTAGTGATGGTGTATCATCTCAAATCATTGGTAAAGGAACACTCCAAGAAGCAGGAATGCCTGTGCTTGAAAATGTTCTTCTAGTAAAAGATCTTAAGGCTAATCTACTTAGTATCTCGCAATCTTATGACTCAAATCATACTGCCACCTTTTCAAAGAAAAATTATAAGATTTTAAATAAAAAAGGTGAGTGCATAATTACAGGACTCATGACTCCTGACAATTGTTATACTATCCAGAATAATACTGAGATCTGTAACATTACCAGAATGGATGACAATGAGATATTGCACAATAGGATGGGTCATATAATTGACGATAGCCTTAGTAGATTTTCTTCACAAGAAATTGTTACAGGAATTCTAAAGATCAAACCTATCTCTAATATTGTCTGTGGATCATGTCAGGAAGGAAAAATTGTTAAGACTCCTCATAAGAATGCTAAGGATATCCTTACCTCTAAACCCTTGGAGCTCATCCATATGGACGTAATGGGTCCTTCTCATACTGTTAGTCTCTGTGGATACAGTTACATTATAGTTATGGTTGATGACTTCACCACGTTTACTTGGGCATCTTTCTTAAAACAAAAGTCAGACACTTTTTAAATTTTTTTGACACTCAAGTAAATAGATTTCATAGTGATAGAGGAGGAGAATTCATAGATATAGATATTATAGAGTATTGTGACTATAATGGTTATAAACATGAATTTAGTGCTCCTAAGACTCCTCAACAAAATGGAATTGTTAAGCGAAAGAATCTTACCCTTCAAGAGATAGCACGAGTTATGATTCATGCTAAGTGTTTACCTAAATATTTTTGGGTAGAATCTATTCGTACTACTTATCATATTATTAATAGGGTCTATCTTAGGAATAATTCTAAACAAACTCCTTACGAACTATGGTATGGGAAGAAGCCCAATCTTAAATACCTTAGAACTTTTGGTAGTACATGTTATGTCTGTAAAGACAGAGAACACTTATCCAAATTTGAGACTCGTGGATATAAAGCTATTTTCTTGGGATATTCTCCTGACAGTAGAGTGTACCGTATCTATAATCTTTGCATAAAGACTTTAATGGAATCCATAAACGTTATTGTAAGTGACTACTGTTGAGAGTAAGATTGGAGAACCAACTATTGTGGAAGAGTCTGAAAATGTTTTAGAAAATGACTCTCCAGAAATAGATGATTATTTACCAACTGAGAAGCCTGAAGCACCTAACTGGGTTTCTAAAGATCATCCCATTGATAATGTTGTTGGTAACCCTTATGAGCCTGCACGTACAAAATCTCAATTTAGAAACTATGCTCATTATACATGTTTTGTTTCCCTTGTGGAACCAAGGAATGTAAATGAGGCATTGAATGACCCTCAATGGATTTCTGCAATGCAAGAAGAACTTATTTAATTTGTCATTCATGATGTTTGCTATCTTGTACTTAGGCCTGATAATAAAAAGGTTATTAGCACACGTTGGCTATTTAAAAATAAAAACTGATGAAAGTGGGATAATCATTAGAAACAAAGACACATTAGTGGCTCGAGGATATTCTCAAATTGAAGGAATAGATTTTAACTAGATGTTTGCTCCTATTACTTGCTTAGAATCTGTTCGTTTTCTCTTTGCCATAGCTTGTTACTTGCATTTTACACTTTACCAAATGGATGTAAAGTCGGCCTTTCTTAATGGAATCTTGACTGAAGAGACCTATGTTAAACAACCAAAAGGGTTTATTGACCCTCAGTATCCAAATCATGTCTATCATCCTAAAAAGGCGTTGTATGGTCTAAAACAAGCACCAAGAGCCTGGTATGAGCATCTTTACAATTTTCTCTTAGATAAAGGTTTTAAGAGAGGTGGAAATGATCAAACCCTATTTATCAAACATTTTGACAAAGATATTATTATAGCTCAAGTTTATGTTGACGATATCATTTTTGGATCAACTTCCCCGTCAGAACTTAAGTCATTTTATAAAATTATGCATAAAGAATTTCAAATGTCACTTGTGGGGGAGTAACAATTTTTCCTGGGTCTTCAAGTCAAACAAAATTCAGAAGGTTTATTTGTTTTGCAATCTAAATATGTGAAGCACCTTATACTCTTGACTCACTTGAGTCTGTATTGTATAAGTATTCATTTAGTTTGGAAATTGTGACAAAATTGTGTCTATCCTGGAAACCAAAGAACCCCATAGTTTGGTTTGCTATTTCATCTCTCTTGCTTGATCGATCTAGACAATATTACCAACACTCACAAACAGTAAAATTGATCTCATACATGTCATATTGAATATAATTGTGTGTATATATGTTGAGTGTGTTTAAATCTCTAAAATTGCTTTTTAATATTTTTTTGGGAATTTATAAACTTTTAAAATAAGGTGTTTATTAATTAAAATTTGTTTTTAAAAGTTTTGGGGTCAATCTGCAATTATGTATTGGTGGTTATTTTGGCTGAATGTTTGCTTGGGTAGAATCCGAAAACGACAGAGACTTCAGGGTGCATTTGTAATTATGTTTGGACGCGCGTTTGTTAACCCATGTTTGCCCAACATCTTTTGCATCCTTATTGGTTGATTTGTTGTTTCTTCAAAGAGAGAAAACTAGCGTTGGTTAACATCCCTTGGATCGTTTTTATCAATGATCTGCATGCGCTCCTTCATAATCCATGTAAACCTTATTTGAACCACTCAGGAGTGTATAACCACCGCCTCTGTTTAAACCATTGGATCAAAGTCAATCATATAAGACTAGATCCTAGCCCTTGATCTTGGTCTGTGTTCTCGAATCTTCTCAGCCTCCTATAAAAGGACCCCTTCCCTCAGCCATCAGAAACTTTTGCCACTTTGTTTATTCGAGAGAAGAAATAAGAGGGAGAAGAGAGAGGAGAGAGAGAGAAACCAGTGTTAGGAAACCCTAACCCTAATTCGTCCAAAACTATTTTCAAACCTTAACCTCTTTCAAAACCTGTATATACCAAACACAATCTTGAGTGTTTGAGAGATTTTGAGTGATTGGTTTGATAGTTTTGTTGCTGTAACCTCTTCGTTCCCAGATCTTGTTATCAACTTAAATATATTTTTTGGATTTGTGTTTCTTCTTTTATAGAAACCTTAGATCTAAACATTTCATGTTATATTACACATAGATCTACATTTTTAGTTTCTCATCTTGAGAAAATATTTGTTGATTTAGTTCTGTAAATGTTTTCAACTTCAAAATCAACAAAATACTTTTTTGTTTCTAGTTCTCTTGAAACAAGACCTTTGACCTAGTTTGGAATCGCACTTGGTGATTTTCAATCTCAAAAATATTTTCAAAACCTGAGATTAATTAAGATCTTGATACTTCTTCTGAGCAAGATAGTCGTGGATTCTGGGATTATTATAAAGGTCAAATAAGGTTAAGTTTTGTGAGAAAAGAGAAATAAAAAATCACAACATATAGTTCTTATATGTAATTTGTTTGGACTGGTTGTATGAAATAAGTGTGTGTGCGTGCATGCATGTGTTAGAAAGCACTTACACAAACACTATCACCCTACCACACTAAAAGTGTTGGTAATAAGATCTCAAGAACAAGAGTCGACGTAAAGAACTTGAATAAATTGGAAGTTAACAAACTGGGAGAACAACATCAATAATCAGAACTGCAGAGAAGTTATAAGGACACCAGAGGGTACATTCCTAAACTTATATAGGTCTGAGTTGTATGCATGTTTGTTATATAGTTTGTAACTATTAAAATTTATTTTAGTGAAATTTTTGGTTTACTCCGTAGAGGGAGTAATGGATGTTTCCTCAGTTGGGTGAGGTTTTACCACGTAAAAAATTCTTGTTCTTAATCTTTCTACACCTCCTCATCTAATTCTTAGTTGTGCTGTGTTTAATATTTTTAAACTGATTTAATAAACTTGTTATCATATCTTGAACAAATCTCGTACATAATTTTAAAACACATCTTGTGATTTATTAGTTTTGGTTTTTAAGAAAAGAGTTTCTTCAAAAAACTATTCGGAGTTACTTAAATAGTTTAATTTTATATTAAACGGCTTTAGTAACAGATTTTCAATTGGTATCAGAGCTTTGTAAACTTCTTTTAAAGAGATCTTGTGTTTCTGAAATTATTTTCTGAAAATCAAACATGGACGAGAAAAATGAAAGATTTGGTAACTTGACCAGACCTCCTATCTTTGATGGAACCAATTTTGCTTACTGGAAAGTAAGGATGATTGCTTTCATTCAAGGAACTTTGGGAGATGATGTCTAGGACATTGTTGAAAATGGATACATTTTTTCTACTAAACCAGCCACTGAAGGAAGTAATGAGAGGGTTAAGAAAGTATTAAGTGAGTTCACACAAATAACAAAGGAAAGAATGCCATATTTATGTCCATAAATGAACATGAGTTCAAATGAATCTCCTCCTGTACCACTTCTAAGGAAGCTTGGGACACTTTGGTTACTGCTCATGAAGGTGACACTAGAGTTAAGGCTGCTAAAACACAAATGCTTATTCAACAGTATAACTCTTTAATCAATCTGAGTCATTTGATGACTTCTATATGAACTTGACTGATATTGTGACAAAACTGCATGCTAATGGGATAACATATGACAGACATGAAATTGTATCTAAAATTCTGAGATCATTACCACAGAAATTTGACAACAAAAGATATGCTATTGAGGAAATGTGTGACATAAATCTCACTCATGAATTACTCAGTAGTAAATTAAGAACTGTGGAAATGGAATTAGACTTTAAGAAACAATTGACCCAGTCTCATAGGAAACAAACTAGTTCCAATCTGAGCTTTTCTTCTAAGTTGATTAAACCTGAGTTTAACATTCCCAATGATGACTCTGATGAGGAATGCGATATAGAGAGTTTGGACAATCAGATTGCCTTAATGTCAAAACAGTTTTAGAAAATTATTAAGTTTAGAAACAACATGGCAAACAAACAAGGCTAGTCCAATTATCCAACTCACTCTAATCACAAACCTCATGAGAAAAGTCAAGACAAATATCAGAAGGACTCTCACACTATACCTAACAAAGACCTTAAGAAGATTGAATGCTTTAGATGTGGAAAACTAGGACACATTGCACAATATTGTAGAGTTAACTTGAACACTCAAAATAAACACACTAGAGCCAACATTTGCAAGACATGGGATGATTCAAGCGACTCTGAAAATGAGGAACTTGAGTCATCTGATGTTTTTGATCCTTGCATGTCTTTCTTTGCCAAGATTATCTATAATGATGATATGCCTGTGTTTGTTAGTGAGGATGAATCTAGTAATTCTACTTATGTTGTTACGAATCATGCTGTTACTGGTTTAGATGCTTTAATTACTGAGAACATTGCTATTTCAACCTCGAGGTGTGTGAGTCAAAGGGAAAGCAATAATGACGATGTCAATGGGCGTGTGAGTCTAAGAAATGAAGCCTTAGGGGTCACTTCACACACTACACTTAGTGACTCGAACAATGAAGATCTCCTAGATATTCACACACTTTATGCAAAAACTCTCTAGAAAAGCACTAGACTAGAGAAGATTGTGAAAGATCTCACCAAGAAGCTAGAAGATCTAAGCCTGATGGTCAAACTTAATGCTGAAGAGTATACTACCCGATGTCTAACTCATGAAAGTGAAATCAAAATGTTTGATCAAAAACTGAGAAATTTAACTGAAACAAATGAAACTCTGAAAAAAAATACAAAGGCACATTGTTAGAATTGGAACAAACTAAAGAAAAGACAGCAACGGTTTTAAAAAAAATTATAAAATTTAAAAATAACTCAAACTGTTTTAATGGATTTGTTGTTGAATCTAAAACCAATTCTGATGATCGAAGTGGAATAGGATTTTGCCCCAATTTGAAGACACAAATAAAATCTTTTGAACCTATCAAGTTTGTGTCAGGAGGTGAAAGACCTATTGAAACCTGCCCAGACTTTCATTCTCTAAAAACTGAGTTTGACTCAAAACATCAAAATTTTGACATTGGAGAATCAAGTTGCTCTAAACATGAAAGTTCGCCAAAGGCTAAATATGTTTGCCCCTTCATTAGGAAGAGTGAATCTACATTCAAAACCGTTCTATCTAGGAATAGGGTTCAACCTCAAAATTCCTTAAAGCCAATGTTTAGAAATTTTCCTAAGGAGACTCCTACCTTGAGCAACCTTTATTGCTCCTACTGCGATATATACGGCCATTATTTTGATGGTTGCTATGCTAGAAAACTAATTAAACCTGTCTGTAATCCTCCCATTTATCAAAACTTTAACTATTCTAGGAGGAGCCGCAACAATTATGTACTGCCTAGACAACCAGATAAAAACTCTAATTATAGGAAGAGAAAGACCAAACCTAAAAGAACATTCCCTAGAAGGATTCCTAAATAATTTCCTAAGCCAAATGCTCACGTGTTTCATCAAATTCAAAATCATGCGCAAAATATATTTCAACAAAAATCGAATGCTTGAAAATTTTATCAATTGAGAGCAAATAAACGGAAAATGAAAACAAGAGCAATTTGGGTTAGAAAAGCTGATTTATTACCCCAGATGAAGTGTAACATTGTTATTACTGCTTTAAAAGCTGAACACACATCATCTGGTTGGTATTTAGACTCTGGATGTTCTAAACACATGACTAGGGATGCTACAAAACTCTTAAACAAAACCAGCTTTGCTGGAGGAAAAGTTATTTTTGGTGATGGAGTATCATCTCAGATCATAGGTAAAGGAACTCTCCAAGAAGAAGGACTTCCTGTTCTTGAAAATGTTCTTCTAGTTAAAGGTCTTAAAGCCAATCTACTTACTATCTCGCAATTTTGTGACTCAGATCATACTATTACCTTTTCAAAGAACAATTGCAAAATTTTAAATGAAAAAGGTGAATGCATAATTACATGATTCAGGACTCCTGACAATTGTCATACTGTCATGAACAATTCTGAAATCTGTAATGTTGCCAGAATGGATGACAATGAGATATGGCATAACAGGATGGGTCACATAAATTACGATAATCTTAGTAGATTGACTTCTCAAAAAATAGTTAGAGGAGTGCCAAAAATCAAATCCATTTCTAATATTGTCTGTGGATCCTGTCAGGAAGGAAAAACTGTTAAAGCACCTCATAAGAAAGTCAAAGATATCCTTACCTCTAACCCCTTAGAGCTCATCCATATGGACCTAATGGGTCCCTCACAGATTGTTAGTCTATGTGGACACAGTTACATTCTTGTTATGGTTGATGACTTCACTAGATTTACATGGGTAGCCTTCTTAAAACGAAAGTCTGACAGTTTTCAAACTTTCTTAAAAATACTTCTTCGGATTGAAAATGAGAAGGACACTCAAGTGAATAGAATTCGTAGTGATAGAGGTGGAGAATTCAAAGACACCGGTATAATAGAGTACTGTGACTATAATGGTTACAAACATGAGTTTAGTGCTCCTAAGACTCCTCAACAAAATGATATCGCCGAGAGAAAGAATCGTACTCTTCAAGAGATGGAACGTATTATGTTACATGCCAAGAATTTGCCTAAATATTTTTGGGTAGAATCTATTCGTACTGCATATCACATTATCAATAGGGTCTATCTTAGAAAAAATTCCAAACAAACCCCTTACGAACTTTGGTATAAGAAAAAGCCCAATCTTAAGTACCTTAGAACTTTTGGTAGTACATGTTATGTCTGTAAAGACAGAGAACACTTATCCAAATTTGAGACTCGTGGATATAAAGCTATTTTCTTAGGATATTCTCCCGACAGTAGAGTGTACCGTGTCTATAAAGCTATTTTCTTAGGATATTCTCCTGACAGTAGAGTGTACCGTGTCTATAATCTTCGCACAAAGACTTTAATGGAATCCATAAACGTTATTGCAAGTGACTACTGTTGAGAGTAAGACTAGAGAACCAACTATTGTGGAAGAGTCTGAAAATGTTTTAGAAAATGACTCTCCAGAAATAGATGATTATTTACCAATTGAGACACCTGAAGTACCTAACTGGGTTTCTAAAGATCATCCCATAAATAACGTTGTTGGTAATCCTAGTGAGCCTGTTCGTATAAGATCACAATTAAGAAATTATGCACATTATGCATGTTTTGTTCCCCTAGTGGAACCAAAGAATGTAAATGAGGCATTGAATGACTCTCACTGGATTTCTGCTATGCAGGAAGAACTTATTCAATTTATCATTCATGATGTTTGGTATCTTGTACCTACGCCTAATCACAGAAAGGTTATTGGCACACATTGAATTTTTAAAAATAAGTCTGATGAAAGTGGGATAATTATTAGAAACAAAGCTAGATTAGTTGCTCAAGGATACTCTCAAATTGAAGGAATCGATTTTAACGAAACATTTGCTCTTGTTACTCGTTTAGAATTTGTTCGCCTTCTCTTTTCCATAACTTGCCACTTGCATTTTACACTCTACCAAATGGATGTCAAATCTTCATTCCTTAATGGAATATTGACTGAAGAGACCTATGTAGAACAACCAAAAGGGTTCATTGACCCTCAATAGCCAAATCATGTATTTCGTCTTAAAAAGGCTTTGTTTGGCCTTAAATAAGCGCCTAGAGCCTGGTATGAGCGTCTTTCCAGCTTCCTCTTGGACAAAGGTTTTAAAAGACGTGGAAATGATCAAACCTTATTTGTCAAACATTTTGGCAAACACATCATTATTGCTCAAGTTTATGTTGATGATATTATCTTTGGATCAACTTCTCCCTCAGAAGTAAAATCCTTCTCTAAGATTATGCATAAAGAGTTTCAAATGTCTCTTATGGTGGAGTTGTAATTTTTCTTAGGTCTTCAAGTCAAACAAAATTCAGAAGGATTATTTGTCTCGCAATCTAAGTACGCTTTAGAGATTGTAAAAAAATTTGGCCTTGAGAGTGCTAAAGATGCTAAAACTCCCATGAGTATTACGGTAAAACTATCTAAAGACGAAACTGGAAAATCTATAGATCCAACTCTATATCGTAGTATGATAGGAACCTTGTTATACCTTATTGCCTCGCGTCCTGATATAATGTATGTTGTGTGTGTATGTGCTCGTTATCAAAATAACCCTAAAGAGAGCCATCTTTCTTCTGTTAAAATGATAATTAAATATGTAAAAGGCACTCTGAACCTAGGACTTTGGTACTTTAGTGACACACCAAGCACTATAATTGGATACACTGATGCTGACTGGGCTGGGTGTATTGATGATAGTAAAAGCACATCAAGAGCATGTTATTATATAGGTAATAATTTGGTAGGATGGAGTAGTAAGAAACAAAACTGCACATCACTCTCAACAGCTGAATCTGAATACATAGCCGCTGGAAGCTGCTGTGCTCAATTACTTTGGCTTAAACAAATGCTAAGTGATTATGGTATTCAAGAAAACCAATTGCATCTCTATTGTGATAATCGAAGTGCGATCAATATCTCTAAAAATCCTGTTCAACACCCGCGAACAAAACACATAAAAATAAGACATCACTTTATACGCGAATTGGTTGAAACTAAGGAATTAGAAATCAATTATCTTCCTACTAATTTGCAACTCGCAGACATGTTTACCAAACCTTTAGATTACAATCGATTTATCTCTTTGCGTAAATCTATAGGTATGGTGTGTGCTGATTAATCTATTTGATCTCTAATTTTTTGCCCTTTGTCTATTTGAGACAAAATGGGGGAGAAATTTGAGTCTAATGAATCATTTTACATGTGCTAAACAACTTGATATTAGTGATTCATTGCAGGATTCTGCACAGTTATTCTCAACAGTTGTAATAGGGTATTCAATTGTAAATAGTTGAGTTATGCACTTTTGTTTTCTAGGAAATGGGTAGATAGATTTTTTTAGGAATAGGTTTCCTTATTCTTGTTGCCCTACGAGTCCTGGATGACTCAAAGGATATTTTGTCTCATATTTCCAAAGGGGGATATTGAAGCACCTTATACTCTTGACTCACTTGAGTCTGTATTATATAAGTGTTCATCTAGTTTAGAAATTGTGACAAAATTGTGTCTATCCTAGAAACCAAAGAACCCCAGAGTTTGGTTTGTTATTTCATCTCTCTTGCTTGATTGATCTAGACAATATTACCAACACTCACACACAGTAGAATTGATCTCATACATGTCATATTGCATATAATTGTGTGTGTATATGTTGAGTGTGTTTAAATCCCTACAATTTCTTTTTAATATTTTTTTGGGAATTTATAAACTTTTAAAATAAGGTGTTTATTAATTAAAATTTGTTTTTAAAAGTTTTGAGGTCAATCTGTAATTATGTATTATTGGTTATTTTGGCTGAATGTTTGCTTGGGTAGAATCCGAAAGCGACAGAGACTTCAGGGTGCGTTTGTAATTATGTTTGAACGCACGTTTGTTAAACCTTTTCTTGCCCAACATCTGTTACATCCTTATTGGTTGATTTTGTGTTTCTTCAAAGAGAGAAAACTAGCGTTGGTTAACAGCCCTTGGATCGTTTTTATCAATGATCTGCATGCGCTCGTTCATAATCCATGTAAACCATGTGTTAAACCAATCAGGAGTGTTATAACCACCGCCTCTGTTTAAACCATTGGATCAAAGTCAATCATATAAGACCAGATCCTAGCCCTTGATCTTGGTATGTGTTCTCGAATCTTCTCAGCCTCCTATAAAAGGACCCCTTCCCTCAGCCATCAGAGACTTTTGCCACTTTGTTTATTCTAGAGAAGAAAGAAGAGAGAGAAGAGATAAGAGAGAGAAACCAGTGTTAGGAAACCCTAACCCTAATTCGTCCAAAACTATTTTCAAACCTTAACCTCTTTCAAAACCTATATATACCAACACAATCTTGAGTGTTTGAGAGATTTTGAGTGATTGGTTTGATAGTTTTGTTGTTGTAACCTCTTCGTTCCCAGATCTTGTTATCAACATAAACATATTTTTTGGATCTGTGTTTCTTCTTTTATAGAAACCTTAGATCTAAACATTTCATGTTATATTACACATAGATCTACATTTTTAGTTTCTCATCTTGAGAAAATATTTGTTGATTTAGTTCTGTAAATGTTTTCAACTTCAAAATCAACAAAATACTTTTCTATTTCTAGTTCTCTTGAAATAAGACCTTTGACCTAGTTTGGAATCGCACTTGGTGATTTTCAATCTCAAAAATATTTTCAAAACCTGAGATTGATTAAGATCTTGATACGTCTTCTGAGCAAGATAGCCGTGGATTCTGGGATTATTATAAAGGTCAAATAAGGTTAAGTTTTGTGAGAAGAGAGAAATAGAAAATCATAACATATAGTTCTTATATGTAATTTGTTAGGACTGTTTGTATGAAATAAGTTTGTGTGTGTGCATGCATGTGTTAGAAAGCACCTACACAAACACTATCACCCTACCACTCTAAAAGTGTTGGTAATAAGATCTCAAGAACAAGAGTCGACGTAAAGAACTTGAACAAATTGGAAGTTAGAAAACTGGGAGAACAACATCAACAATCAGAACTGTAGAGAAGTTATAAGGACACCAGAGTTTACATTCCTAAACTTATATAGGTCTGAGTTGTATGCATGTTTGTTATATCGTTTGAACTGTTAAAATTTGTTTTAGTGAAATTTTTGGTTTACTCCGTAGAGGGAGTCGTGGATGTTTCCTCAGTTGAGTGAGGTTTTACCACGTAAAAAATTCTTGTTCTTAATCTTTCTACATATCCTCATCTAATTCTTAGTTGTGCCGTGTTTAATATTTTTAAACTGATTTAATAAACTTGTTATCATATCTTGAACAAATCTCGTACATAATTTTAAAACACATCTTGTGATTTATTAGTTTTGGTTTTTAAGAAAAGGGTTTCTTCAAAAAACTATTCGGAGTTACTTAAATAGTTTAATTTTATATTAAACGGCTTTAGTAACAGATTTTCAATATGCTGTAGAGATTGTCAAAAAATTCGGTCTTGAAAGTGCCAAAGAAGTTAGAACCCCCATGAGTACTACGGTCAAACTATCTAAAGATGAGAGTAGTAAATCCATAGATCCTACTCTATATCGTAGTATGATAGTCACCTTACTATACCTTACTGCTCCTCGTCCTAATATTATGTACGCAGTTTGTGTGTGTGCCCGTTATCAAAATAATCCTAAAGAGAGCCACTTAGTATGTGTAAAAAGAATCATTAAATACACAAAAGGCACTCTAAATTTAAGACTCTGGTACACCAATGATACTCCTAGTACTATACTAAGATACACTTATACCGATTGGGCAGAGTGTACTGATGATAGTAAGAGCACATCAGGAGTGTGTTACTATATCGGTAACAATTTGGTAGGATGGAGTAGTAAGAAACAAAACTGAACCTCTTTATCTACAGCTGAATCCGAATACATAGCTGTTGGTAGTTGCTGTGCTCAATTACTTTGGCTTAAGAAAATGCTAAATGATTATGGTATTCAAGAAGACCAACCGCATCTCTATTGTGATAATCAAAGCGCGATCAATATCTCTAAAAAAAAATTTCAACACTCGCGAACAAAACTTATAAAAATTAGACATCATTTTATACGCGAATTAGTTGAGACTAAGGAATTAGAAATTAATTATCTTCCTACAGATTTGCAGCTTGCAAATATGTTTACTAAACCTTTGGATTACAATAGATTTCATTCTTTGCGAAAATCGATAGGAATGGTTTGCGCTGAATAAACTCGTGTGGCTTAAGTATTTTTTTTCTCTTTGTCCATTTGAGACAAAATGGGGGAGAAATTTGAGTCTTATGAGTTCATTTTTTATTGTACAGATTTCTAAAAAGCTTGATCTTAGTCTTATTTCTAGGAATCTGTATCGTTGTCTCCAACAAATGTTATTAGGATATTGGTTTTTATTTAGTTGAGTTATGTAATTTTTTGTTTCTAAGATATGGGTAGATAGAATTTTTGTATAAGAATAGGTTTTTCTTATTTTTTTCGTATCCTTACGAGTCCTAGATGACTCAAAGGAGATTTTGTCTCATATTTCCAAAGGGGGAGATTGAAGCACCTTATACTCTTGACTCACTTGAGTCTACATTGTATAAGTTCTCATCTAGTTTGGAAATTGTGACAAAATTTGAGTCCTATCCCCTAGATATCAAAGAGCCTCAGATTCTTCTCATAATGTCTCCCTTGATTCTTTTGATGGTAAAATCTCAATCACACACACACTAGGATTGCATACATTGTACATATATTGCATTATTTGCTTGTGTGTGAGTTGTGTGTATTAATTCCCTTTCAAATTTGCTTTTAATAAATTTTGGGAATTTTCAAATAATTTTTATATGATTTTTTAAAAATTAAAATTTGGGTTTTAAAACTTTTGGGGTCATTCTCTAATTACAGGTTTTATCATTTCATACCTGAAAGTTTGGTTGGGTAAAATCCGAATGCGCTTGTGATATCAGGATGTCTGTGTAATTATTTTGAAAACACGCGCGTGTGGTTGCATCTGGGCCTTACACCTGTCATTGTTACATCGACCAGATTTGTGTTTGTTTATACACTCAGAACCTGTGCGAATTCTCATCCCTTGGATTTAGTTTATCAACGGTCTCCATGCGATCTATACCAATCCCAGTAAACCCCCTTTAGTCCAATCAGTGGACGTTTTAATCACCGCTTATATTAAACCGTTAGATCATCGTCAAACCTTCTAGACCAAATATCAGACTTTAGATTTGATCAGTTATTCTCGAACCTTCCTCGTTCAGTATAAAAGGAGGTTGAGCCTCTTCGTTTCAAGGACTTTTGGCCAGTTGAGAGAGAGAGAGAAGATAGAGAAACCAGAGAGAAAACCCTAAATCGTTCAAACCTTAATTTTATTTGCAAACCATAGAATTCCTTTCTAAAATCAGTTTACAATAATACCAAACCTGAGTGTTTGAGAGTTCGTTTGGTAGTGGGTTGAAAGCAGTTTGTGGTTTGAATCCTCTAAGTTTGAGATCTTATATCCAACTTAGGCATTTTAGGTTTGATCTCTATTTCTTTTTCATAAAAACATTAGATCTTGCTATTACATGTCATATTACACGTAGATTTACATTATTTTAGTTTCTCATCTTGAGAAATCTAATTTGTTGATTATTTATGTCCGTAAATATTTTTCACTACTAAAAAATTAAAAAATTATTTTCTGTTTCTTGTTCTTAAGAAACAAGATTTCTGATCTGTTGGAATCGCAATCGGTGGTTTACAAGTTCAAAAACATTTTCAAAACCCTCTGAAATTGTTTAAGACCTTGGCAGTCTTTCGAGCAAGGTAACCTTGGATTCTGGGTTAATTTTAACGATCAAGAAAGTCCGTAGCTTCTAAAGAAGATAGAAACTGGAAACCTTATCATTTAGATCTGATCTGTAATTTGATAGGACTTGTTTGTATAAATAAGTGTCCGTGTGTGCATGCATGTGTTAGAATACTATCACACTACAACACAAGAAGTGTTGGCTGTAAGATCTTGAAACGTCCAGAGTCGACGTAAAGATGGAACAAAGTGTGGAGAAGTTAGCAAACTGAGAAAGCCACATCAACATCTGAACTGGAGAAAAGTTAGAATCAAACCAGTGGGTACATATTCTAAACTTGTATAGGTCTGTTTTGTGTGCATGTGTGTTAAATAGTTTGTAACTTTTATATTTTATTTCAGTGGATTTTTGGTTTGTGACTTAGAAGTCACCTTGGATGTTTCCTCAGTTGGATGAGGTTTTACCACGTTAAAAACTCCTTATTCTTAATATTTCTACATATACTCATCCCATTCTGGTTGGTGTGCTGATTTAGCTGATTTAACTCTTTTAGTTTTGTTTTTCAAAACTAGTTGCATAATCTTGAACATATCTCGTACATTTTTTATTAAACACATCTTGTGGTTAAATTTGTTTTGATTTAAAGAAAATAGTTTCTCCAAAAAATAGTTCGGAGTTACCTAGATAGTTTAATCCCGAATTAAACGACTTGAGTAACAGCTTTTCAACTAATTGAGTCATAAGATAGAAGTTTGTTGTATCCTTTCAAGCCTATGACGATTGAGTTGAAGACCTGGCCACCAAGCCTAAAGTGTAGATGTCATCAGTGCCGGTTTATGTGCCATGTTTATTGTCATCAACATTTTAATTTGTTCAAAGTCTCTAAAGGTATGAATGCATTTAATATATATAGGGACTTGGATATTTTTATGGGTGTCCTTTTATAAAAAGATTTTATGTTTTCTCAGAAAATCCTTTTAAAACTTAACATAAAAGTTTTGGGCTTTAAAAGCAATTTTTGATTTTCTGAAAAGTCGTTCGAACGAAACTAGGATCTCGTTCGAATGAGATTCCCAAGTCATTTGAATGAAAAATCTAACGAGACTCATTTCTTTTTCTCTATTTTTTCTTTAGAGTGGTCGTTAAAACGACATTATTCGAACGATTCATTCAAACAAGATATCAAACAATATATGTGCCTTTTTCTATATTTTTTCGTTAGTAAGTCGTTCAAACGACGTCTAAAAGTCATTCAAGCGACCTGGCGCAGTTTTTCTGTCAATTTTTTCTTAACTTCCCACTAACCCACTTTTGTTTTACCAGTTTTTAATAGTGAGGGAACTGACAATTTGTTAAGACTTTTGAGAAATATTCTAACACTTTGAGAGAAAAAATTCTTCATCCAAAACTCCCATTTTGTATTGATAATTTTCAGGCTTTAATTTCTACCAAAAACACAAAGTTTACACCCATAGTTTATCATGATCCAAGTTCCAGTATATATTATGTTTTGAGATCATCTTATGGAATCGGGTATCATCTCTACCCCCAAAAGGAAAAAAAATCCTACGGAAGATTCCGTTTGTTGATTCGTGGTGTGCATCGGTTGATTCTGAGACTACGGTGGATTCCAGAGTTATCAACTAGGCGGAGGTGGAAGAAAGAAGAAACGTTAATGCTTGAGAGGGAGTCGAGCCGTTGAAGAAAGTCTTTTGTCTTGTCTTTTGTAAAACCATACCTAGTGGATTTGTGATCTTGTGGTTGTGTGTTTCTTTTATCTTGCAAAATCACATAGATGCATGCTTAGGGTTAAAAAGATAAAATTGGTTTAAATCACAACTTTGGTGGAAATTGGTGCTAGTTTAAATTTGGATAATTTTAGTTTAAATTTAATTCAAGCCAGTTGAGTTAATTTGGCAAAATTCACGTTTGTGTTGTTTGACTAATTTAGTACTTGAATTGAATTGTTTTAATTTTCGTTTAGAAGAAAATTATAATTTTTGTTTAAGTGGAAAGTTAAATATTTGTTTAATTGTATTTTGAAAGAAATTAAAGTTTAGGAATATTGTGTGAACCATCTCGTTCTAGATTTTAACAATTATGGTATCAAGAGCATATGATATAATTTATAAGAAATTGACATTCTCAGCGTAGTTAATTATTTTCATAGTGTTGGGAAGCTATACTTAAATTAAGGTAATACAATCATTCAAAAATAAAAATTTATACCCTTAAAAATATCTAACAATATGTGAGCAAAACAAATGACATATCTATCCTCCTCCCACTCTTAAGATACAAATCAAATAAAATTTGAAACCATGTTAAATTTACAAATTTTCTTTTGTAAACATTTTCTCAAAAAACAGGTATTCATTATCTGTGAGATAGTTTTATATTTCTACGGGGATATTTCTAACTAACATTCCATTGAAAAATCACTATGTGTGAATAAATTGATTTATTCAATGAAAACTAAGATGTATTAGAATTAACAAATAATTTATTTATGAATACAAATGCATATGTTAAGAACACGGCACAACACACTCGGGTAAAATTTTCAACTTCCCAATCCTCTTCTCCATTTCTTCCACATTCTTTTATCTTTAAGTTAAAACATATATTCCATATGTGTGTGTCATTTTATATATACAGAAAGTCTTAGGTGTACGAATACCACTACCTGCCCCCTATACACCCTATACACTTGCTCTCTTCATATATCTTATCACCTCGGCCCACACATACAAATTGATTAAACCACAGTTCTAAGAAAAGGAAAAAATGATAATTAAAGAATGCCCCAACATAATAAGTACAGGGGAGAAATATACCTTGAGAAAAAAAGTGTTGAAAATTCTACAAATCTATAACCTTTTGCTTTTTTTTTTGTCTTCCCATCTATATCCTAGGACTTTGTATAACAGATGGTTAGATCAATCAATTTATGTATGGCTTTTGGAGTTCATTACATGGGACTAGGCTTATCAATGCGTCGAGTCTGGACCTAGACCTGATCTGTATAATAGGGTCTGAGCATATTTTTTTGAACTCGAGACCCGAAGACCCAAATACCCGAATATCCATTTATTAAACGGGTAGGGTCTGGATCTTATACAAAACCTGGACCCGAAGACCCGACACGAATTGTACATTATTATTTTTTAAATATATATACATATACTATAAATTTATATATATTTATAAATATATCTTATCAATATAACATGTAACTAATATATATAAAAATATATATTTATGTATATAATATATATAAATAATATATGTTTTATTTATATTAATAATCTTCTATAATACATTACAAAATATTTTAATTTAAGATATAAAAATAAAGAGGGGGGATAATATAAAATAAATGTATATATTTGGCTAGACCCGGACCCGAACCTGAGACTCGAAGACCCGAACGGATCCCAATCTGGACCCAATATTGTAGACCCGATGAAGACCCGAACCCGATGAAGACCCGATTATACGGATCTGGATCTCCCTAAACTCGACCCGGCTCCGACCCATTGACAGACCTATATGGGACAGGGAAAAATAAAAGTTGATGTTATAATTTTTCATCAGTTTGTAACATTTTGTATACTTGACTAAAGGAGAAAAGGCTTTAATCTTTTTCTTAGTGAGAATATGATTGGATGGGAGGCTCTCTTGGACGTTATAGCTCCAAAACCAAGAGACGTTAAGAGGGCGGGCAAATGGGTTGCCACGTGGATATAGTAACTGATGTTTAACATTTATAACTTTGTTAAACGTTTTAGAATATTATGTAGATAAAGATATTAGAATATATTAGATAAGCCATCCTTAACCCCATATGGTGTGGGATCGCTTCTACTAAATGTGGGAGTAATGTTGTCCACATACTTTATAGCTTAGTGAATTTCACTTGGCTCTACTCGTTTTTCAATGCGGGACTTTCTCCAAGGGCGGAGCCATGATTCGTTTAAGGGGTGGGTTGATATTTTTGAGTTAGCGTATTTTTTGGATTAGGCACTTCCCCCTCTCGCCTTTTGTTTGTTGTCGATAGAGTGTTTTAGAGCGATCAAAATGAATATATGTCAAATTGATATCCGTAATATTACCAATGATAAATTCATATACACTGGAACTACAAACACACTTGATGCTTTGTAATATATATTAAATATTTATTAATTATAATATAATTATTTTTATGTAATTACCAAAAAATTAATTAAATTTGTATCCTAATTTTTTCTAATATATTGTGGGTTCTTTGTGAAATTAGAAATATATATAATTGCTGGTTAATAATATAATTATGTTTCAATAATGATCATATGAGGATTTAGAGTCTTTAAGTTCTCTCATAAAATATAACTTCCACTTTTTGGACTTAATCTAAAGTATATTAAATATTTTTACATATAAAATAATATCTTTATTGTTTTATAACTCTTCCACATAAATAGATGTTTACTATTTATATTGCTAATTTTAAAAGTGCATAAATCTGATGAATAAAAAGAATTACAGTGTGCCACTAATCTAATAGATATCTTGACAGGAAAAACAAAAGAATGAAAAGAACGAGAAAAAAGGGCAGAGAGTGAGAAATCAAACCTCTGGGAAAGATAAAAAAGGATGCCGGAGGGAATGCTGGTCGTCGACCGATGGAGTGTCTAATTGCACGTAGACTGGGACAGTAAGTTTCTTTTCATAAGTGGGAGCATGAGTTTTCCTTGTTTTTAATTGGCCCAACACTCTAACCTTTACAAGTTATGTTTTTGTTTTTCTCTTTCTTTTAACGTTGGACTGGACAGCTGCATAAGGGTATTTAACATTCGACTGGACGACTAAACTCCAAAGTTGGGTTGGGCTTCATTAAGAGATGATCTAGTCTTCCTCATCAGCCGACACATTTGGTCTGCTCAGGCTCAAATCTGCCCTTGGCTCTCTCCCTTTTATATTGACATTATTCTTCGATTTACATCACACATTTTAAACGTGGGACAAACTTTTTACTCGTTTATTTTAAAAATCTCCTAACCCTAAATGCTATTTATTGGGCCATATGGGATGACTAGTTAGTCATTTACTAGCCAATCAACTGTGATGAAAGATAATGAAATTTTTAGAGAGAGGAATCATGGTCGTCAACGAAGACTTAGAAGGTTGACGCGGAAAGTGAGAGGAATCATGATCGTCAACGAAGACTTAGAAGGTTGAAGCGGAAGGTTGACGCGGATAGCAACATCTCTTCGGTTCCTCTTTATTAATTTTGTCCTAGTAATTCTACTAAATCCATTGTTGTTCAACTAGAAACAAGAAGCTTAAGGAAATGGATCCGTCCCACTGGAGGCTCACGAAGGCAATCGCCACAAACGACACCTCCGCCTTTCTTAGTTTAGTTCAAGAAAATGAAGAAATTCTCAAAGAAAAGCCTTATAAATACTCGAATACGGTTTTACACGACGCTTCGAGACTGGGGCACGTTGAATTGGTTGAGGAAATCGTTAAGTTGCGGCCTCAGATGGTGACAGCTGAGAACAACAAGCTGGAGACTCCAATGCATGCTGCTTGTCGTAGCGGGAATCGCGAGGTGTTGAAGCTGCTATTGACGACCAATCCTTGGGTGGCTTCAAAGCTTAATCGCAAAAACCAGAGCGCGTTGTTCTTGGCTTGCAGCTATGGCCATGTTGATCAAGTCAATCTTCTTCTCGATCACCGCTGGTTGCGGGATTTCCTAGAAGAAGATGAGCCAAAAACTCTTCATGTTGCTGTATCAAAAGGACACATAGGTAAGCAGCAACTCAAACTTACCTTCCAAGGTTTTACTTTTACCTTTCACACTAGCATATGCACAGTGGCGTATTTAGATGTATGTTCGGGGAGGCTGAACTTTCAAGTGGAGCTGGGGTTTGGGCGACCGGCGCCCGACACTAATTTTTTTTTAGGATTAATCCAAGTTTAATTTGAGTTATATTCAAATTTTTAGAGATATTTTTTTTTCAATAATTTTTTACCCACGATAAGTAGAGGGCATATACTAAATAGTTTTTTGAATTTTTTTTAATACACGTTTAGTCTAAATTTTTTTATTTTGCATTACAAAGTCCTTCACCATGCCAAAATGATTTTACTATAATTTTTAGAATTATTTTTTTTTCAATAGTTTTTTACCCACAATAAGTATAGGGGCGTATACTAAACAGTCCCTCGAATTTTTTTTAATACACGTTTAGTCTAAGCCTTTTTATTTTGCACCACAAAGTCCTTCACCATGCCACTGACGCGAACCTTTAAAGATAAGAGAATAAATGATTTTTTGATAAAAAATAAAATACTTGGACTAAATGTGTATTAAAAAATGTTTGAGAATTTTTTTTGGTATTTGATCCATAAGTATATACCAAAATTAACAATAAATTAATTTTTAATATTAATTACAATAAGTTAACAAAAATAAGTTAATTTTTAATATTATGCCTAAAAATATATTTAACATTTATTCTAACCTAAATTAACAACAAAATGTGAGCTTTAACAATGTTACATAAAAATGTGCTTTAAGAAAATGTTAGATAAATTAAAAACAAATAAACTAACAAAAGAAAATGAACTAACAAAAACAAAATGAAATAGGTAATAACACACCTTTATTTTCCCACCCCCTGAATTTGCCCCTATATATATAAGAGAGCAATGCTCTTATACATCTCACACATATATCATACCTAATTCTAGGTCCTAAAAAAATTTTCTTTTCAAATTTTTTATTGTATCTATGGAGTTAACCTTCCAATCAACACATGTTAAAAAAATTAGGCTAAAATACAATTTCTAGCTATTTTTTAAAAATTTGAAAAAAAAATTGTTGAAAATATATTATTTATAAGAGTTGGCGCTAGCAGAATTTTGTGAATTTTTTAAAAATCGCTAGAAAATGTATTTTAACCTAATTTTTTTGAACATGTGTTGATTGAAAGATTAATTTCAATAGAAAAAAAATTGGAAAAAAAGTTTTTTAGCACCTAGAATAGGTATGATGTAGGTGAATCTTCCTTATACACACACACACACACACACACACACACACACATACATACATACATACATACACTAGGGTATGCTCATGCCTGAAGGTACAAATATAAATTACCCCCAATATTAGTACTTGGACTTACAATATGACTGTTGATGTAAAAAATTAGATCACTCTAATTATTCAATCACAGATAAATAAATGAGACAAAAGATTTTTAAAGTGGTTCAGCCTTAAAGGAATGACCTACATCCACTGTTATGTTATTACTGATTGTTTGGGAATTCTTGATCACAAGTTATCTCAAGAAATTTCGGTCTCCTTTGAATGAGGATGATGCAATGTATTTATAGCCCTGAGGCTCCCGTATGAAGGGGTGATACATTAAATGATATACATATGAAAGGCTAATACATTTAATGCAGTGTGTGCGTCAAGATAATAAGTATTCAATGAATAGTTGAACTGTTGATTATCTGGCAATCGATACTGGGGCCGAGATGCAGTTCGGACCGCCTTTGTTGCTCGTTGCTCAAGAGTTCCTCCGAGCGCTGGAGTATCTCGGAGTGTTATAGTTCCTCGGGGTATCCTTGTTGCTCGGAGCGAACATGACTTGGTCGGAGAAATAAACTTTCTCGTTGCTATTGTGCCACGTAGATTGACACGTGTCTTCTTATAATTCGTCCATACTAGCATATTAATTTTGGTATCAACAGAAGCCCCCAATGTTTCTTATTTCGAACTTTGAGGAGTAGGGAACATTCTTTCTCGATATATGGCAATATTAAATGACTTTCCTGGTTTTTAGGAGCATTTTCTTTGTATTTGAATTTCTTCCAAATTCACCGAATCCGCCTTTTCGAATTTTTATGAGTGCTTCGATCTTCGTGCATTTTTGTCCTTTTAGCCGCCGGTGGCGTATTAGTTTCTTTTGTGTAATCATTTCATTCGCCGCTTCCCAAGGCAAAGTATTTAAACTTCTTAGGTAACCATACCGTCTTCTACCTTTTCCAATTTTCTGCATTCAAGCTTTCTGTTCTCTCTTTCTCTCTTGTGCGTTCATCTTTTTCTTCGCTAGTTGTCAGCTCTTCCTTTTTCCTGTAAGATTCTCTTCTTTTTTTCTGTATTTCTTTTATTCACTATGGTTTATCTTGTGGAGTCTGTTGAGAAATTTCATTCCGATTTTTCCATTCCTTCCTGGGTAACTCTGGAGGTTCTTTCTGAACCTTCAGATTATTTTCGATTGGCTGAGGGACATTGGTTCCCCAATTTATTCATTGCTGAATGTGGATTTTATTTTCCACCAAACCCTTTATGCTTAGTGTTCTGTCAGTATTTCGACGTTGTTCCTGCAAAAATAGCCCCCAATTCATGGAGAATAATTAATGGGGTGTATAAATTAAATCTAACTCATGGGACTCGTATAGGGATTCCTGAGATTATGTATTGTTATAGATGGGCTGTTTTAGATAATGTTTATTACTTAAAAACTAGGTTTTTGAATAGAGCTCTTGTAGTTAACCTCCCTGATGCAAATAAAGATTATTTTGAACATGGGGTGGTTATTAAAAACTGTCAATATGCCCCCTTGGTTGGAGATGCAGTATACCAGGGTCCTAAATGCCCCCCCCATATGGCAATGGGATAGGTTTATTTTCAATTTCCTTTATTTATGAAATTATGCTTTTATCATATTTGACAAAATGTATGACTGATATTTCATTATATATTTATTTGCAGTTGACAGTAAAAGAAAAACTCCAAAAGAATCAGAGGTTAATATTAAGCATCTGAAACTTATCTAGGGTTTGCATAAGAACGTTGCAGACGAGCATATCAGGTCTGCATCATATTTGCTGCAGTATAGGAGCTATACGACTTCTTATACTGCTCGTCCTGTGATTAGTTATGTTGAGCCAGCCTCAACTCCAGAGGATTCTTCTTCAGATTCTCACATCCTTTTAAGTCAGAGAATGGGCAAGAAAAGAGCTCCTCCTACTCTATTTGATGACACTACTTCTGTTGCTCAGGCCAAGAAAAGCAAAATTGATGTCCCAAAGGGGACTAAGAAGGTGGATGTTGCACCTTCCAAAGCTACCGAGAAGCCCCCAGTGGATCCGAGCAAGAAGGTTGCTCCTGTAGAGATGATTACTATCTCTATGACCAAGAGCTCTTCCTTGGTTGAAACTGCTGAAGTCCCTTTGAGGAGATTGAGGAAATCGTCCTCAGTCAATTTGGCTGAAACTGTCAATCTGTCTGAAACCATCTCCTCTCTACCAGCTGGTGGTGTTGGTGTTCCAACCATCATTCCTCCAGGCTCTGCCATGAGCTCGGTAAAAACTTGGATCATACCCGAGGTCCAAGTAACTAATGAAAAGATTTCTAGGGATATGCTGACATCCCTAGCTACTCGTCACCTTGCTTCAGTATATTTCTTACACTCTGAATTTCCTTTCTTTCTCTGAATACTTGTATTTTTTTACTGACCTGTCACTTTTTCCATTGTTTAGCTGGTGAATTATTTTAACAACATCGTGAAGAAAGATGAAGCAATTAAAGCTTCCAGCTCCTCGTCGGGGGTCGAGGATGCTCTGCTGGGTTTGACCCAATCCTTAAAGGATTCTCGTCAGCAGTATAATGAGGACAAAGCTGACTTGGAGAAAAAGTTGTCTGTAGTTGAAGCTGAGAAGGTGAAGCTGGCTGAGATCTCCAAGAGTTTGGAGAATAAGGTAAAAAGTTTAGAGGTCGAGCATCAAAAGTATGACGACAGGCTCAAGAACTTTGGAGAGCTTGAAGATAAGCTGAAAAAGGCAGAGGAAGAGTTGTCCGTCCTGCGAGATGTCAGGCGCCAAAAAGAAGAATTGGATGCGAAGTTGAAGACTACTGAGGATCTTCTATCCGAGAAGCTCTCCTCGGAGAAACTGAAAAGAAAGCTCGCAGTTAAAAAATCCTTCAGCGCTGGCTGGGATAAAGGATGGGACAAAGGGATTGCTGCGATGACGTCCCAAGTACAGTACGGGAAGTTGAAATACTTCCGAGATGGCTGGGTAGCTGCCCTGCAGGAATTGAAGATCAAAGAGGACTCTGAACTATTTCAGCTACACCTCCCTGGTCCTCCCCCACAAGAAGAAGAAGAAGAAGAAGAAGAAGATGAGGCTATCTCTGATGAATCTTCCATGGCCATGGGTGATCAAGTCCCTGCCTCTCAACCCTCTGCCAACGAGGACATTTCTTCCATGCTTCCTCCTCCTGAGAAAATTCCAGCTCCTACTGATCAAGCTGTTGTTACCACCGAGCAACCAAGCTCCTCGTCCCAGCCTCCCGAGAAAGTCTTGGGAGACAAGGAAAAGGTGTGAAGTTGTTCGGTATCTTTTCTATCTTTCATTATCATTTGTAATCAAACAATGTAATCTTTTTATGATCTAATAAAATACATCTTTGTTCTTCTCTGTTGTTGATGATCTGTTTTTGTTGACTGTTGTCTCCTCTTTATTAGTTTATGGCCAGGTTGGAGTTGCTATCTTCTCATGATACAAAGTTGATGCAGCAATGCCATGGATATTATAAAGCTGGTCATACAGACTTGGGTGTATCAGAAATTACTGACATCCTTGGCCATGATGCTTCAGAACAGGCAATTGAGGCTTATCGGTACTTGAAAGTTTTACTTGACCGAGATGTGGCCAATAATGTGGCCTACTATGAATTGATCGAGGATCTTCATTGTACCATAGAAGATCTTCAGAACCAACACAATGAATCAGCTGCCTTGTTGCATGAGGGGTATGAGAATAGATATCAACAGCTTTCCTCCGAGACAGGCCATAAAAAGATCCTTGCTGGGTATGATGTCAGGGAGAGAATCCTGAAGGGTGAACTTGAAGCGTGTAGACAGATTGCTGAGTTGCTGGAACAAGAAAATAATAATTTGCGGAAGGATCTAGCACAATATAGGTCTGTAGCCTCTTCTTCAACAGCTGTAATCCCAGTGACTGATGAGGGATTTTCTTTCTTGGAGGTTGAGAATGACAAATTAAGGCAAGAATTAGACACCATGAGAAGGTCAGATGTTTCTGCTGCTCGGGGACGAGGAAGAAGTTCTCGTGGGCGAGGAAGACTTGCTCGTAATGTTGAAGAAGCTCGTACCCAGTCAACTCTAGAAACTCAAGCGTTCCAATTGAATGTAAAAGATCGTGCTTTATCTGAAATGTCCAAGAAAATTCTATCCTTGGAGGATCAACTTACTGCGACGAAGTTTGCTTTAGAGAATAAGGATCTTTTTGCCAAAAACCTTCATGAGCAGGTGGATAGATTAACCTTCTAATTTCATAAACAGCCCAGGGAATTTTGGATGGCAGGCTACAATGAGGCCCTTTGTCACTTGGATGCTCGTATTGAACATGCTAATAATGAAGGTTATAAGTAGGGATGGTTGAACGCCCTGGGCGTATTAAAATTGGAGCAAGGACATTATTTATGGGATTATCATGCTCCTGGGTTGCTAGACTTGCCCGTTCCACCTTATAAATTGGACATGGAATGGATCCCTGCCCGTTCTATTCCTCGAAGCTTAATTTCAAAATACCTTGGTGACTACAATCTTCATTCCCAAATCGAGGTATCTCGTCCCGAGCATCTATTGGACACACCTTCTGTGATGAACGTCAGAATGCTCAGAGATATTAACTTCATTAATTCTCCTCTTTGCCTGGAAGATCCTCCTGCTAGCGAGGAGCCTGTTTCAAAAGCTAAGGGAAAGAAACCAATAGAGTAGGGATCTTAATGTAATAGTTAGTACACATGTAATTTGTAATACATTTTGACCTTAATGAAAGAATTTCATTTTTGTTTGCGAATTTGTATTGCTATTGTTCTGTACTTTTCAAACACTACGTATATATCTGTTAAAAAGATAACAATACTGCGTTGTTCTTTGACTAACTTAGTAATAAAAAGAATTACAAGTATTAAGAATGTTGTTCGATCACTTAATAATAAAGTAATGAGTATAAAAATGTTTAAAGTTTTACCAACCAACCAAGGTTGTAAAATTGTGCTCGTCGACCAATTATAGTTAGTGAGAGTTTATCCCCGACTAGCCATACTTGGTAAATTTTTTTTTAACTTTTTCATAAAATATGCCCGACCAACCAAGGTCGATAAATTCTCTTCGTCGACCAACTATAGTTAGTGGGTTTTTATCCCCGACCAACCATACTTGGTTCAGTTTGGAATATTTTGTTCTTCGAAGAACTTTTGTAATAATCTTACCTCCCGACCAACATAAGTTGGAATGTGAGAGTACATTTTTCAAATCCACCAAAATTGGCATTTTTAAGAATGTTGTTCTTTCCCTTCAATCATGGGTTCGAACTATCAGGTTCTTTCGAACTATCTTGTCCACTAGTTATCTTACCAACCGTAGTTGGTCACGCTAGTGTAAGCCTCCTAACCAAAGGAGTATATTTTTGGTTCTTTCGAACTATCTTGTCCACTAGTTATCTTACCAACCGTAGTTGGTCACGCTAGTGTACGCCTCCTAACCAAAGGAGTATATTTTTGGTTCTTTCGAACTATCTTGTCCACTAGTTATCTTACCAACCGTAGTTGGTCACGCTAGTGTACGCTTCCTAACCAAAGGAGTATATTTTTGGTTCTTTCGAACTATCTTGTCCACTAGTTATCTTACCAACCGTAGTTGGTCACGCTAGTGTATGCCTCCTAACCAAAGGAGTATATTTTTGGTTCTCGCTATCTTACCAACCGAAGTTGATCACGCTCGAACATTTTTTATTGCTGATGAATAGCATGGTAGTGTAGTATTTCACACTAGTATTCCCCGAAAAACTTTCAATAAAGAAAGAAAATGGTGAAACATGATCGTTTTATTCATATCAATGGAACTGCTTTTACATTTTACATCACTGATAATACTTGCGGAGGTGTTCAGCATTCCATGCATTCTTAAATTCTTCTCCTTCTAGAGTTGCTATGCGGTAAGTTCCTGGTCGAACAACTTCTACAACCAGGTAAGGTCCATGCCAGTTTGCTTCCAACTTATTGTGCTTCTGAATTACCCTTTTCAGGACATAATCCCCTTCTTTTAAATCGCATTTCTTCACCCTTTTGTTATAGAACAGAGTTGTCCGTTGTTGATAAGCAGCATTTCTAATGGCTGCATCTTCTCTAACCTCCTCAAGCATGTCCAAATCTAATCTTCTCATTAAGTCACTGACTGGAGAATTGAAATTCAGCACTCTGTGTGTTGGAAGACCCAACTCGGCAGGTATGACAGCCTCACTTCCAAATGCCGGCATATATGGTGATTCTCCAGTTGCTGCTCGGGGAGTTGTTCGGTAAGCCCACAATACTGACTGTAGCTCATTAATCCAATTAGCCTTAGCTTCACTTAGCTGCTTCTTCAAACCATTTAATAGTGTTCTGTTCGTCACTTCAGTTTGTCCATTGCTTTGAGGGTGGCCTGGCGCTGAATGAACCTTCAAAATGTTTGACTGACGACAATAGGCTGCAAACTCCTCATTATCAAATTGTGTTCCATGGTCTGTGATGAATGCATGAGGGAGACCATATCGGCAGATGATGTTTTTCCAAATGAACTGATACACCTTCTCGTACGTCATATCAATCAGTGGCTCAGCTTCCACCCACTTAGTAAAATAATCCACTGCAACGACGAGGCACTTGAACCTTCCTCGGGTCGTCGGTAATGGTCCAACCAAATCAATACCCCACATGGAAAATGGCCAAGGGAAAGTTATAGGTGTCAACAATGCTTGTGGAGTTCTTCGGATGGAGGAAAAGCGTTGGCACTTATCACACTTTTTGGCATAGGCTATACAATCAGCCCTCATCGTCGGCCAGTAATATCCCTGCGTCGTCACCCTTTGCAGAAGTATCCGACCTGCTACATGAGCTCCACAAGATCCTTCATGGATTTCCTCAATCAATTCTTTTACCTCTGATGGATGTACACATCTCTGCAAACCTGCCATAATTCCTCGTCTATACAAAACACCATTAGTTAGTACATACCGAGCAGCTTTATACTTCAATTTCTTGGCGACGAGCTTATCCTCCGGTAATTCTCCTTCTTCAATGTACGCCCTGATGGGATCCATCCAAGATGGTCTTAAATCAAGGTTAATAATATTCACAGTCAAGTCTTCAACTATGCTCCGACTTACTAATACTTCAATTGGTATCGTCCTTCGCAGCTCGGTACGAGTAGCTGATGCTAACCGGGCCAATGCGTCTGCTTTCGCATTCTTCATCCTCGGTATTCTCAGCAATTGAATGGCATCAAATTCTGTCAATAACTCCATCACCTTTGCATGGTACTTCACGATTAATTCTCCTTTAACTGCATATGTTCCCATCATCTGATTCACAATTAATTGAGAATCACTTAATACAATTACTTGCCGTGCTTCCATAACTTTTGCTAAATTAAGACCTGCTATCATGGCCTCATACTCAGCCTCATTATTGGAGGCTTTGAATTGGAATCGCAAGGCATACTCCATGTCAATATCATCTGGGGTGTTTAAAACAATCCCTGCTCCATAACCCGTTGTGCACGATGATCCATCTACATATAATCTCCATGTAGGTAGCTTGTCTTCAAATTTCTTATCTGACAGAGTTCCTCGGTAAAATATCTGCTGTTTTCTTTCATCATCCCCTAGTATTTTTCGCTCCTCGTCGACCATCTCTTCTCGCCTTTTTACCAATCGGAGTTGGTCTGGGTTTGAATATGATGATCTTTCTACATCCACAAGCCCTTTTACCAACCTTAGTTGGTCTGGACTTGTGTCTGTTGATCCTGTATCATCCACAGGTTGATCAATGAGCAATTTTTGTTCCTCGGGGGTATCAGGGTATGTAAATTCTGCTATAAAATCTGCTACAGCTTACCCTTTTAATGATGCTCTGGGTTCATACGCAATATCATATTCACCGAGTTCTATTGCCCAGTACATCAATCTTCCTGATTTTTCTGGCTTGTGAAGGGCTTGTCTCAATGGCATGTCGGTATACACGACAATTGTATGGGCCTGGAAATATGGCCTCATTCTTCTACTTGCTTCAATTAATGCCAATGCCAATTTTTCCAGCTTTGGGTACCTGATTTCTGCACCTCGGAAAGCCTTACTTGTGTAGTAGATTGGTTTCTGGACTCCATTCTCCAATCTGATCAATGCTGAGCTGACTGCATTCTCTGATACTGCCAGATACAAGTACAACTTCTCTCCTGTTATTGGCCTGGATAACAATGGAGGTGCTCCCAAATACTTTTTCAAGTCTTGAAAGGCCTTCTCACATTCATCAGTCCATTCAAAAGTTTTTCGAAGTGTTTTGAAGAATGGTAGGCATTTATCAGTTGCTCGGGACACAAATCTGTTGAGCGCCGCAACTCGTCCTGTAAGACTCTGCACTTCTTTCTTCGTCGTTGGGGATCGCAACCCTAAAAGAGCTTTGATCTTTTCTGGATTTGCCTCAATACCTCGTTGGTTGACGATGTATCCGAGGAACATTCCTTCTCGTACTCCAAAGGTGCATTTCGTCGGGTTGAGCTTCATTTGGTATTTATCCAATTGATCAAAGGTCTGGCCTAAGTCAACTAGATGATCAGCAGCTCTCTTGCTTTTTGTGAGCATATCGTCGACATAGACTTCCATGTTGCAACTGATTTGTTCGGCAAAAACCTTGTTCATCAGTCGCTGATATGTTGCACCTGCATTTTTCAAACCAAAAGGCATAACATTATAACAATAAGTTCCCCTTGGGGTAATAAAAGAAGTACTTTCCCTGTCTTCAGGTTTCATTTTGATCTGGTTATAGCCTAAATATGCATCCATGAAGCTGAGTAGCTCGTGTCCTGAGGTAGCATCCACTAACTGGTCAATTTTGGGCAATGGAAAATGATCTTTTGGGCATGCCTTGTTGAGATCAGTGAAATCAACACACATTCTCCATTTATTGTTCTTCTTCTTTACCATCACCACATTTGCTAACCAGTCTGGATATTTCACATCTTCAATGAATTGGGCTTTCTGGAGCTTCTCGACCTCCTCTTGTATGGCTTGATTCTTCTCGGGACTAAACACTCTTCTTCTCTGCTTCACAGGCTTGATCTCCTTATTCACATTGAGCTCATGACATAAGAAGTTTGGATCTATGCCTGGCATGTCTTCATGACTCCACGCGAAAGTTTTCTTCCTGTTTCTTAAGAAAGTTATCAACTCCTGTTTTATTGAAACATCCAACGACGAACCTATCTGGGTTACTCGTTCAGGGTGCTCGTCGTCTAGAATAACATCTTCTGTAGATTCCACCACCTGTCCTTTTACAAGTTGGGATTCATCCCGGGGATCGAGAGTTTCAATTTCTGTACCTTCATCCACTTGGTAGGTAGTAGTCTTTTTCCTTGACTCTTCAAATTCCTCTTGCTCGGCATACGAATAATAACATTTCCGAGCTACTTTTTGATCACCTTTCACAACTCCGACTCCAAAGTTTGTTGGGAATTTTAAGCACTGATGTACTGTAGATGGAACGGCTTCGAATTTCTTCAAACCAACTCTTCACATGATGATGTTGTAAGCTGACTGCACATTTTTATGCATCACAAAGAAGCGTATTCTTTCTGTTCGGTAAGCAGGCCAAGTTCCAATGAATATATCCAACTTGATCGTCCCAAGCGGAAAAACTTTCTCGCCAGCAAAACCCAGAAGGGGTCTGTGATAAGGTTCCAATTGAGATAATTTCAAATTCAAGCTATCAAAGCATGAATAGTATATGATGTCTGCCGAACTACCATTATCTACCAACACCCTTGAAATCACTACTTCCTTCATCCTCATTTTGATCACCAAAGGATCGTCATGAGGGTAAAGAACACCTGCCAGGTCGTTTTTTGAAAAACCAATAACTAGCTTCTCTTTGTTTACCTTCCTAGGGACGATCATCCTCGGCAAGATTTATTCTCTGAATATATGAACAGGCTTGAGCCTCTCCGAGATAAGCCTTTCTTTCTGCAGTAAGATCTCCTCCTCCAGCATCTCCTCCTGTAATAACATTACAATCAAATGACCCAAAACATATGGAAAATACCTCTCGTTCCGGCTGTCTTGGATTCTTTGGAAGATCGGGGTCTTCATCTGGATCATCTTCATGATCTCTTTTCTTTTTCTCCTCTGTTCGACGAGGAGATCTGGACCGCTCTCTAGTTCGATCATCATTTTTCCTTTCACCTCTGCGATCAACATACTTTGATAGCTTTCCTCTTCGGATGAGCGTTTCAATCTCGTTCTGAAGGGCTATGCAGTTTTTGGTCATATGGCCACGATCTTTATGGAACTCGTAATATTTGTCCCTATTCCTCAGGTCAGGGTTTGTCTTCAGTTTACTTGGCCACTTGATTTCTTCGCTATTCTTGATTTCTTCCAAAACATGATTAATACCCATTTTCAATGGAGTATAATTATCGTATTTCTTCAGAACTTCCCATGACGTCCTATTATTCTTGGAGTGCTTGTCACCACCATTACCTTTCTGCTCTTTCTTCTTAGATTTGTCGATCTCCACCTTGGTTTCTTCATCCATATTCTTCTTCGCAGCCATAACCTCCTCGGCATTCATGATTTTGGCCACTTTTGCCATCAACTCCGACATAGTTGTAGGTGGATCTTTGGCCAAAGTGTAATACAACTTGTTAGGCAATAACCCACTCATTAAAGCGGTAATTGCTGTCTTTTCTTCATAATCTATGACTTCCAGCTTCTCGTTATTAAAACGAGTTATGTAATCTCTAGTACTCTCACCTGATTTTTGTCTAACACTTAACAAGTGCGCTACTCGCTTTACCGACTTTGCTCCAAAACAGAAATTGCCAATGAACAACTCGACTAACTGAATGAAAGTTGAAATCTTACCCCGAGGAAGATTGTTGTACCATATCTGTGCTGATCCAGTAAGAGTTCCCGAGAATGCTCTACACCTCATCTCGTCGGGGACGGCATAGATGTCGGCAGCAGCTTGATATTGCTCTATATGAAGAACAGGATCTGTCTTTCCATCATACTTGGGGGTCACTACAGGTGCTTTGAATTTCGATGGTGTAGGAAAATCCACAATGGCCTGAACAAAAGGTGTCCCTTGAACAAAAGTTCTCTGTAAGGGATTCCTTGCCTTAGCCATTTCTCCCAGTCTATCCTCCAACCGCTGAATGGAACCATTCCATGCTTCATTTCCTTCTTCAGGCCGCTTAGTCCGAGCAATTGATTGTTCTGACGTAGCTTCTTGAGATCTATCTCGACGAGTAATTGGTCGTGATTGTGCTGATCCTTCTCTCAAACCTGATGGTGGTCGAAAACTTCTCGACGGGGCTCTAGGTGGACTCATATTTCTCCTAGGGCCTAACCGACTGAAAGGAGATACCCTGCTCAATCTTTCCAGGGCGCTAGTTCTCTCCGGAGAGAGGGTGATATGTTAATCAATATCCGTAGCCCGTATCGATGAAGTTCGCCCAGGTTGATAAGAAGAATCATTAGATTCCTCATTACGATATGACCCAGTACGTCTGGATCGGGATTGCCTCTGACCACTTCTTTGCCCTGAATGGGTAGGTGCACCGCCGTGAAGAGTTTGAATGAGTTGCCTCATAGTTTCTTGCATGGCGGTTTGTCCTTGAGCCAGATTCGTCATAATTCCAGCCAGATCTGGAGGTGCAGATGGATTTGGAGGATTTCCAGCATTTCCAGCATTTTGATTACTAGATTCTGGATTATCTGCCATTGATGATAAATGATTTTTGGTGAAAAACGATAATAACAGTCGTTTCCCACAGACGACGCCAATCTGTTGATGTAAAAAATTAGATCACTCTAATTATTCAATCACAGATAAATAAATGAGACAAAAGATTTTTAAAGTGGTTCAGCCTTAAAGGAATGGCCTACATCCACTGTTATGTTATTGCTAATTGTTTGGGAATTCTTGATCACAAGTTATCTCAAGAAATTCCGGTCTCCTTTGAATGAGGATGATGCAATGTATTTATAGCCCTGAGGCTCCCGTATGAAGGGGTGATACATTAAATGATATACATATGAAAGGGTAATACATTTAATGCAGCGTGTGCGTCAAGATAATAAGTATTCAATGAATAGTTGAACTGTTGATTATCTGGCAATCGATACTGGGGCCAAGATGTAATTCGAACCGCCTTTGTTGCTCGTTGCTCAAGAGTTCCTCGGAGCGCTGGAGTATCTCGGAGTGTTATAGTTCCTCGGGGTATCCTTGTTGCTCGGAGCAAACATGACTTGGTCGGAGAAATAAACTTCCTCGTTGCTATTGTGCCACGTAGATTGACACGTGTCTTCTTATAATTCGTCCATACTAGCATATTAATTTTGGTATCAACAATGACATTGTCACTAACTACAACAAACACTCCAACGATACACACCTAAACATGAAATTGAGCCAAGTATTCGAGATGAACACTTCCAAATCTAAATGAGGAAGATTTTCAAAGTATTGAATCTTGTATAATTAAGTCAAAATATATTTTTACCATACAAATACGTGTAAACAAATTAAATTGTTTGGGCAAATTTCATCTGTTTATAGGAAAATCCATTGTGTTTAAGAAAAAATAGTCCACAAATACTAATAATCCACCATTGACCTCTTAATAATTGTAAATTATTATATAACAGAAATTATTGTAAAGAAAATAAAAAATTTGAGCAGAATTTTCTCCGCTTAAGAAATAAAAAAATAACATCATATCCATAAAATATTAATAATCCATCTTGAACCTCGCATAAACAACATTATACCCATAAAATATTAGTTTATGTCATAATTTTTTTTTATAACACAATGTATAAACAAATTAAAAAATCTCGGTAGAATCTCCTTTGTTTATAAAACTATCCACTCAATTTAAGAAATAAAAAAGGACTAAACAAC
The DNA here is from genome assembly GCA_949130495.1 of Sambucus nigra. Classification (NCBI taxonomy): domain Eukaryota; kingdom Viridiplantae; phylum Streptophyta; class Magnoliopsida; order Dipsacales; family Adoxaceae; genus Sambucus; species Sambucus nigra. Next base: position 566,841,130 of record OX422212.1, read on the forward strand.
AATACTAATAGTAGTTAAGAACAATACTAATAGTACGCAAAGTGACAATGGCATGGTGATAATTTCAATGATGTTTTAATTCTCATGGTATGGAATGTGCTTGAACACGGGTCGATTATGTTTGGTTTGACAACTATACCCGAAACATTACCTCCATTGTCCATTTTCGAAAGTAGAATTCCAAATGACAAACACCAAAAAGAAAAGAAATAATTTAATCCCTTTCTATTTCATTGTTCTTCTTATGTTCACGAAGACAGTTGTATATGGAGATTGTATTTTATAGGTTGGTCGGCAAAATAATATAAATAATTACACATCCATGAATAAATTATTTTGAATTGAGTAAATATGGGGCTAAATTAACAAAGATAGAGATATGAATAAATTATACAAAGGTAAAATAACACATATACACGTTATTTTAAACTCAAATGATGAGTGAACTACACATTACCATACGAAATAAATCAACCACGAAGTTATAATCACTTAAATGTTCCACACATACCTTATACCATCATGGTGCACAACTGAAAATTTTAGAAAATAAAATTAATTATGGTAGCAACAAAGATGAGCTAAAGTTGAAATGGTGTATTGAAAACAGAAGTTGAGATGGAAATGGCAATGAAACCAAAACAAAGTCAGGATGAAAATGTTTATGGCTCAAAAACAACTCAATCCTAGCTGAGCTGTAAGGCATTTGTATTAATGGGGGATTCCTGTATTTATTAGTCAACAGCCCCACTGTTAGATACTAATAATAATGCAAACAATATAAATCAATCAATCAATCCGTAGTCTATAAAATAAGAAATTTAACTGTTATCTAAAATCCCACAAATAGAAATCCTAAAAAACTATTTTGCGATGCTTGCTCTGCTTAGGTAAAGATTCAAAAAATATAGACATCAAACAACAGTTTCTACACATATATTGGAAAAGAAAACTAAAAGTAGGGGTTTGTGCTGGATTGTAACTTTTCTACACTAAATGGACAATTAATTGAGAACATTATTTCAGAACTTAATTTAAAATAAACAATGAAATAATTATAGCTAAATAATTATAACTAAAGTATTCTATATTACAATTTACAAACACAAACGGATGAGTTCTTGGTCTTGGATTGCTTAGAAAGCTTCCTACCTTATTCTCTAATGGCCGTTCTTATGTTTTGTGATTGTTAACCCTAAAAGCCTAACTCAAATGGCTGATATACCTAAGGAAAATTCGTGCGTTTAATTACCCAAAAATACAAAATGTCTAAAATACCCTCCCAGGATGTCAATTAGGCCTAAAAACGCCCCGATGCCCAAACTAAACCTCGGGGTATACTTTTCTGACTATCTCGACCCTTTCGGACATGTTGGCACCCTCGAAATGACCATACGGGCGACTTATAATTTATTCACTTTTAATAATAATAATTTAGTCCCGACACGATACAGGCGCGTCCCGACTTAAATTTTCATAATTGCCATTTTATTCATTCGTGATAATTTTAATAAAATCATTCTTATATATTACTTTAATCATATAGTAATATTCAACAAATTTCCAATAATTACTAACTCTCGTCACGCTAGTAAATATTTATTTTAATAGAGAATTAAGGTAAATGTCATGTTCCTTCCTATATTTGAAATTTTAGGACAATGCTTTTCAAGTTTATTAATCTTGTTCCTGTGGTACAATAGCATTTATAAATCTAGTCCCTATGGTACAATACCTTTACTTTTTACGTCCGCGCCAGGGGCAATATTTTTCACCATTTTTCATGGTATTTTTAGTACATGGACTAAATTTATAAAATTATATGGAATGTCCTATTTTTATACACTTTGATCACTATGAGGACCTTTTTCCAAAGCCCCCTTATTTTAATTTTTGAATTAATATCTCAATTTAAATTTAATAAATTCCCAAATTAAAAGCCATAAATATACGAGGTATTACAGTGTAATCGTGCCCACAGTATTAATGTTCAACATACTTGAACAACACTACATTCAGTGCCGATATTAAAACACGTTCCACTGGCACTATATATTATTCCCCATGTACCAGTCCCTACCATGGTTCAAAGTCTCGGTATCAGTCCTGGTATCGGACATCCGATTTTCAACTCGATCACGGTATCGGGCGATACGCAAAGATATGCTGTTTAGAGAGCGTAAAAAATTTCAAAAAAAAACATAGAAAATTAAAAAAAGAAATAAGATTAACAATGTGGACTGATCAAATACTTCCAAAATCATCCTTTAATATGCATTGCATTGTATAATTTGTTATACTGAAGAGCGATGTCAGATTCAATTTTCCATAATAACATTATTTTTTAGCTTTCTAAAAATTATTTGTACAATAAGTTTTATAAAATTTGAACAAGATATTTATTTTAGGAATTTTTAGAATTACTAAACATTATTTGTACAAAATATTATTTTAAACGTTTTTTTAAAGAGACAACATTATTTGTAAGTGAGTTGTAATATTTTTTAGCATTCCATTTTTTATTTTGTACATAAAAAATAACTTTTAAACATAGGTGAGTTGTAAATATTTTTTATTTTGTACACAAAAAATAATTTATAAACATATATTCCCTTTAAACAACTTTTTGGTAAAAAGAAAAGACTTTACTCACATATTTTGTTTATATAAAAAAGAACTTTACTCATGTACCAAAAAAATTAATTTACAAAATATATTTTGTTTTCTCATATGAAAAATGTACAACAAGTGTAAAATACAAATATAAGAGCAGTTAACTTTCAATTATTTTTTGTACAAAAAAATGAACTTATATACATAAGTGTTGTAAACATTCTTTATTTTGTAAAAAAAAATTATTTTTTTTACAAAATGGTTAAATTTTATTTTATACAAAAAAAAATGAACTTGAAAGCATAATTGGATTATAGACATTTATTTTGTACAAAAGATGAACTTTTAGAGATAAGTGAGATGTAAAGAAACCTTGAACTATGAACGAAATTATTTCTGAAAAGTACAACTGTCTGCATCATAAAGAACATAAAAAGTACAGGACAACTGTTATGTAAAGACATACTCTTAGCTCAATGAAATTTTATTAAACCAATAAAACCTTGATAACTCAGTTGACCAATTAAATCAATTTAAAATAAAACCCTATACACCCTATTGGAGTAAAAAATCAGCATCTTTAAGTGGGTTTTTCCTCAAATTCGGCACAACAACATCATCCCATTACGAAGAAATTTGTGTCAAGAGATTCCAGAACAGGGGCGGATGGAGCTTGAGCCCAAGAGGGGCCATCGCCCTGGTTGGATAACTACCAAAAAAAAAAAAAAATTGATAAAAACAGCCAATGGTCAGCAGTAATTTTTCATTAAAGAAATTTCATGAGTTCATCCTATAAAAAATGGCTATTGAAATAAATTTCATGAGCACTAATTTGTATAATTTGTATGTATGTTTGTGTGGTCTCAAATTGTTAATAATGATTGAGAGTAATTGTTTGGGCATTGTAAAACTATAATTTGTTTAAAATTAGAAATAACCCCCAAAAAAATTGCCTCGGGGGCTCCCGCCCCCGAACCCCCGACAACACTCGAAACTTTCGCATATGTAATTTTTAAGCGATTTGGCCCCGGTTGGACTAAAATCCTGGATCCGCCACTGTTCCAGAAGGTGAAAAACGTTCTCCTTCCTCATGTTTGAGTTAACTTTTTTTTTCATTCAACTTTCTATACCAAGTAAGGCTTTTTATCTCGCTGAGATATCTCCTTGATGCGCCGATATAACGTCGAGTTCTACCTGATGCGCCAAAATATCGGCAAGATATAGACCTTTTTTTGACTCACATCTCGTAATCAGTGCGCCGGCTATCGATTCCGAGTCAACTCGGCCGATTCCGAGTTATTGACTCATGCGCTACTATGAACTATGGTCCCTACAACATACTAATAAACTTCTAGAATCCTTAAAATATACAATTTTATAGAATTCCAACTGAAAGTTGATTTGCAATGCGATGCTTCCATGATGAAAATAACCGAGATTGGGAGAGTAGATCATACCGATGCGACAAAAGCCAAACACATCATAATCAAGAAATTATAAGTTGGATGTACTTGAACAACACGGTTGTAGCAACTATAAAATCATTTCGATAACACCAAAAAAAACTGTAAAACCTTATACGCGTTATAATTGAGACCCATAGTTTTCTTTTCAAACGCCCTATTGGTCCGATATTGACTTCAATATCAGGATCACCAACTGATGAGCATAGGTATCCACATCCGCCGTCCCTGTCAAAACCCAAACACGTTAAATATTAATAATTATTGTCACCACTCTACTAATGAATCTACTAACAACACTACTAAGTTTGTGCCAATAATAAATTATTCACAGATTATGGTGGAGTCATTTTCTTCTCCGTAACTCCACTTAAATAAATTTGGTTGGACACTATTCATTCCTTAAACGAGAAAAAAAATTCATCCAATTCATGCTATTAGCAAATAATATAGTTTATGTGTCCCAATCTTCAATGCTTATACTTTTTGTTCTTCTTTTTTTCCCTCCCAATATTTGAAGAAATGGCTATAACACAACTGGAAAATAATCAAAAACAATACAGAGGATCTCATATTACAACAAATTAAAACAAAAGACAAAACAATGCAAAACACTTAGTTGGGCTTTTCTTCAAACAACACCTACAAATTTTCCCACCCCAAACAACTTAAAATTTCACGCCACAACACAAACTCTAAAAGTGGTTGTTTGGTCCTTTTGCTTGTTGTCTTTGGGCTTTTTTTTTCTATCTTTAGGATTTTGCTTTTGTTCTAATATATTAACATTTCAACCACAACAAAATAAAACCTCTAGAAATGGAGACTAACACAAACCCCAAAAAAGAACAACCAACAATTAATTTCTTCTTATGGTGCAAGCAATTGCAGCATGGATACCATCTAACTATAAACCACTGATTTAAATAAATACCTGTATGATAAAATATAGGATCAAATATCAAAAAGTCTCTCAAATATTTTTTAATACTTATTTAATCCAAGCATTTTATTTTGTACCAAAAAGTCTCTTATTCTCTTATCTTTAAAAGTTCGCACCAGCGACATGGTAAAACCTTTTTGTCTCTTATTCTGTTATCTTTAAAGGTTCGCGCCAGCGATATGGTAAAACCTTTTTGGCATGGTAAAGGACTTTTTGTTGCAAAATAAAAAGGTTTCGACTATACATGTATTAAAAAAGGTTCTAGGGACTATTTGGTATAAGCTCCTAAAATATATGTCTTGGTAGTTGAAACCTCAAAACAAAGATAAAATAATCCAAATCATTTGAAACTTGAAATTTATAAAGGGAAACAACACAATTTATTATCATAAACGGACTAAAAATATCAAATGTGAGAAGGATATGATGTAGAAATTGTGTAATTGAGAAAAAAAAAAGGGCCCATATAGTAAATCATTGGGACATAAAGATAAAAAAATCCCAAGCAAAATAACAAGTGAGAGAGAGGCAGAGGACTTACTCTTCCTTATTCACTACTAGCACTAAATGTGCTCTAAGTTGCAAACTGTAAACCCAAACCCGCAAAATTCGTTACTAGTTAGATGAAAAATGAAAACCCAAGAAAGAAAAAACGTAAGAGAAGTTACTTGAAAACAAATCAAAATGCAAGTTGAAAACAAAACTAACAAAATTACCTTGTCATCGTGATGTTGCTCTCTGTGAGAATTACAGAGAGAATGAGGGAGAAAACAGTTAAAGAAGATGGTCGATGCTTGTGAGCATGGAGAGGTCAGAAGCCCTGAAACGCAAACAACCAAACCAAAACAACCTATTTTGAAACCCTATCAACCGAATCAAAACAACTCTAAATCGCACCAGAAAAACCTATCCGGACTATGCCAGAGAGAATACACACCTGCAGAGGAGAAAGAGAGGGATAATGATAAATTTTGGGGGAAGTAAATGGGCAAGTGAAGGTTAAATCTCTGCAACTGAAACCGTGGGCCAATGAAGATGTCCAAATTAAAGTACCTACTTATGTAAGAATTTAACTGTAAACGTAAACCATTGGATCACAACAGTAGCTAAATCAATCTCTGTACCTACTTATGTTTTGACATGGTGAATCGTAAAATACTACTCTTCTATTTTATATATTATTAATGTGACCAAGCTTGATTGATTAAGTTGAAGAACTAATCTCAAACAAGCTTAACTGATGTTGCAAATTTTTTTATATAGGCTTAGGGTGTTTATATGTTGATCAGCCAAGCTCAATAAACTGTTGAGCTTTAGATTATACTCAAACTTGGCTCAAAAACTTACAAACTGATCTTCAACAGGCCTTAAACGAGGTGAGTAATTGCTTCATTCTACAGTTGTAGAAGCCAGGGTGTCACAAATTGAGTTCGGGATTCCAGATCCAACATAGAAGTAAAGTGAAAAAGATGAAAAGAAAACACTGAGGATTTAATTTGGTTAAGGAACATGTCTAACAAATTCCACTATATATACTTATAAAATTACGATTGCTGTAATAACCGGTGTCCCATCTTGATGTATCATCTCAAATGATTACATTTGAATCATAAGAAAGTTTATTTCTTCATTAAAATTGTATTTGTTTATATTGGTTCTCGAGAAGACACAGTGTTTAGAGAATGGAGACCTATTTCTCACCTAAGAACTAGTTGAGTTAAAAGTCTCTTGGGCCCGTGTCCACAATTGTTTTCATTTGGGGATAACCTTTAATGAACAGGGGTTTCGTAAGTAAAGTTAATTTGATTCATTATTCTGAAGTTGGTATATCCATTGTTGAGACACTTTGCACCTCATCTTTATTTTAAAAAAAAGAAGTTACAAACTGGTGGTGCAGATATTGTTAGGAACTTAATAGATAAGTGCCCAAGCTTTGTCCAAACGATCAACGAACACGGATTCTCTCCTTTGCACTGTGCTGTTAATAGAGGGCGCTTGGAGATATCAGCTATGCTCCTAAAGAATGATCCTGACCTTGCTTTGCAATATAATAACAGTGGTTACACACCATTTCACTTAGCTGCGATAAATGATAATGCTGCAATCTTGAAGGAATTTATAGCAATAGCTCCCACTTCCTTACAAATTCTCACAAAACAGGGAGAAACAGTATTTCATCTTACTGTAAGGTTCTGTAAGTATGATGCCTTCCTTTGCCTGGCTTGTGGTTTCAAGGACACTACTCTTTTCCACCAACAAGACCAATATGGTAACACTGTTCTACACATTGCTGTCGCCGGGGAACGTTATCACGTAAGGATCTCTCTCTCTCTCTCTCTCTCTCTCTCTCTCTCTCTATAAATATATATATATATATATATATATATATATATATATATATATATATATATATATATATATATATTTATATATATCACTGTTCTAAAAAACCCACATAGGTTTCCCCTGAGCACCCCTAAACTTCAGATTGAGAGAAACGCACCGCCTTAAGATTTTGACGCCTTATGCTTAGTAAAACCCTTAAGGGACACTTTTTCTTTAAAAACAATAATGCTTTAATGAAACGATATCACCTTTTAAAGATTTTTTTTACAAACCGGACCATTATCTCATCCAAAATAATCAAATAGTATTTTAATTTACAAATATTCAGACATATTTTTATGATATCAATAATTTTAATATTTTAATAGCCTTGTTATGGTTATAAAATATTAAAATATATTAAAAAATCTTAAATGCCTTTTCACGTCTTTTTACGCCTAAGCCTCGCCTAGGGTTTTAAGACTTAAGGCTTGGCCTCCATGCCTCGACCACCCCCGCGTTTTTTAAAACCTTGATATATATAGACAGAAAGGATCTCATGGATACCCAGCTTGCATATCCTCCGTGCGGATTTTTTTTTTAAATAGTAAAAAAAATATTTGGGATGATTTTTAAACATTTGAGTAGGACCATAAAAAAAATTCAACTCCAAATGAATTGTTTTGCTATTTTAAAAAAATTGGTCAAACATTGTCAATTTTTAAGTTGTTTTTAAGTTATTAAAAACTGATAAAGTTTGACCGATTTTTTTAAAATAACAAAAAAATTCATTTTGGACTGAATTTTTTTGTGGTCCTATTGAAATATTTAAAAACCATAAAAAAAATTTAGCTCAAAAATATATTTTTTTACTATTTTATCAAAAATGGTCCGCGCCAGCGGAATGCAAACTGGGGTATGCATGAGAACCGCTCTCTCTCTCTCTCTATATATATATATATGCCAACTTTGCCAAGTTTATATATTTGTGCGCAAACCTATTTTAATAAAATATTTTAAAAAAATGAGTTGAATTTTTTTATGTGACATTTAAACATTTCAAGGTATCCATATACAAAAATCAAAACAAAATAATATTTTTTTGCTATTTTTAAAAATCGGTCAAATTTCCATAGCTTTTAACGTTCCATAACTTTAATAGCTTCTAAAGAACTTTAAAAGCTATGGAAATTTGACCGATTTTTTAAAAATAACAAAAAAAAAATATTTTTAGTTGATTTTTATATGTATCCCTTGAAATGTTTAAATACCATATAAAAAAATTTAACTCAAAAATAATTTTTTTACTATTTTAAAAAAATCGGTATGTGAACTTGGCATGTATGAGAGCGTGACTCTCTCTCTCTCTCTCTCTCTCTCTCTTTATATATATATATATGAGTGTTCTAGAAGGCATGCCTAGGATTGAGGCTTGGGAGAAACAACTCGCCTTAACTCTTTTACGCCTTATCCTTGGTAATAACCTTAAGACGCACTTTTTTTTAAAAACAAAAACGCATTATTGAAACGATATCGTCTTTTAAATATTTTTTTACAAACCGAACCAATATCCCGTCCAAAACAATCAAATAGTATTTTAATTTGCATATATTTGGACATATTTTTAAGGTATGTATAATTTTAGTATTGTTAATAGTCTTGTTATGGTTAAAAATATTAAAATATATTAAAAGAGGCATACATGCCTTTTCACGCCTAACGCCCCCTAGACTTCTAAGGCCTAAGGCTTGGCCTCCACGCCTCGATCATGCGCCACATTTTTAGAACCTTGATATATATATATATATATATATATATATGTCAAAATTTCAAATACACGGTTTTGTCCACCTCCAAATCTCATTTATTTTTTTGTTTATTTTTTCTTGATCATCTTATTTTCGTTATGATTATTCTAGGATTTTGTAAATTAAATCCTACAATTCAAACACGAAATGTATTCATAAGAAGAATTTTTTATTTCAATTTATGTCTATTACAATATTAATGCATCAAAAAGGAGGAGTGATGCAAACTACATGTCAAAGGCTCAAAACAAAACAAACACTAATTCTAGAGAGACACCAAGAATTTTTTGTATTAAAAAATGGAGGAATTCCCTCAAATGAGTAGATAAGGTATATGGGAAAAATTACTTACTAGCCAAGTAATTACCTAAATGACTAAAAGGGACAAGCATTAACAAAAATACACATAATTAGTCTTAAGCATGCTTAGAGAATAATTAAAAGAAATCAAAGCCAAAAAAGAAATAAAAGAAAAGAAAAACTAATATGGGATTTCCATCACTCTCCCCCCTTAAAAAGAGTTCGTCCACAAGCTCAGAGAGGAATGCCCACTGAGTCAGCCTCCAAAATGGTAGTCAATGTATAGCGAGGAGGCTCATTTGTCTCATCAAGATACTCTGGGGGGTATTTCATCGCTAAAAGGGCATGGCAACGTTGAAGAAAGCACTCGAAAACTCGATGTCTAACGTTGCTACAATTGTAGCACCGGAATGTGGGATGGCCCGACTGTGGTGATGCAGGGGTAGTAGGGTTGACTGCAGTAGTGGAAGAGGGAGCCGACACTGGACGAAGAGCAACAACATGGACCACTATACATTACATTTTCTTTATCTTATGGACATTAATCAATTTTCACCTTTTCTAGTCTAGTTAATCCTTTACTAGAACGTTTGTTAATTCCTTCAAGTTAGGTTGTCGTTACACATTACACATTTTCACCACACAACCCATTACTTAACACGTTCCATAGTACTTTATCTTTTTCTTAGAATTTTCCAATAACCCGTGTACTTTAACGGGATCCACACCACCGACGATGCCACTATATGATCTGTCCAGTGATTTTGGGTCTTTCACCGAAGGACTCTGGGCCCTTCTTAATTACTTCCCAGTTGCATCAGAGTCATTATTAATGTGTCTAACACTTTACACATGTCCACATTATTATGTTATTCCCTTTTTACCCGACCGAAGCCAAAACCCGGGGTTTCACCCCAACTTGTGTTACACTTTAAAATTATCATCATTGCATGTCCTTTATGCTTTAGCATTGATTTGATCTAATATCATGTTCGTTGGGATTAATTTGTGTAATACCTGGCAAAATGAGGCACGACACGATAACACGACACGAACCGACACGAAGTTATAAGTTAATGGGTATACCCTTAATGGGTTCGGGTCATATCAGTGTCAATCCAATAAGACACGATAGTTAACGGGTCGGGTTAGTGTTGACCCCCTTCACCCGTTAATACCCGATAAGACTCGTCATGACCCTTTAATTTAAGTAAATAAGATGTATTCTTGGAACTTATAAATAATTTATGTAGCATAGTGTTAATTTAATCATATTGAATTTTACTAAATGAAGGATTTAGTAATGTCAGTGACTTAATGAGTCTACTTGGGTTAAAAAATGACATAATATGTCAACATGTATACAATTCCAAATAATTTATTATCTTAATGCGTATTAACGAGTGAATACGACACGACACGTTAACATAACGGGTCGGGTTTGGGTATGATTTTTTCACATGATAAAAAAGTCACTCGTTTAGACACGGATCCAATAAGACCCGAATACGATAAAAAATGAAACGAACACGACTCGACACGACCCATTGACAGGTCTAGTAACACCCTTTCAAACATTTTATTTCACAAAATGTTCCACTTTACATGGAATTACTATTTTACCCCTTTTTCTTCCAAACTCGTCTTTTCTTCCAATTTTATAGGTGCTAATTCACCCAAAATATTATTAAGCTATACACACCACCTTCTCAATGTTTTAACCCTTTAACACCTATTCAATACCTTTTCTAATCACTTTCCAAGTTAAGCACTTTTTTACTTTCCTTATGAAGATACTCAAGAAAATACCATTTTCTTTTTATTAACATTTGTAGTCTTACAACCTTACACTTATTACACTTTCAACCTTTTTTCACACACTTTGAAGACTAAAACTTTTATTATTCTTATTTCATGTTTAAACTCAACAAAACCTTCTTTAAACTTGTTTATGTATTCATTATCAAAATACTACAAGTTTATATGCATGAGAGATGGACTTTCTCCCTAAAACCCTATTAAATGGGTTGAACATACAATTCAATATAGAAATTCACAATACTTGTAAAAATACAACTTTCAAGACTGAAGGGATTTTTTACTTCTTCAGTTTCAAACAATGTCCAATCTTAATAAAATATTTAGTTGCAAAAGCTTGGAATATTATTTCACCAAAATATTCGAGGACGAGAAATATCATTTTAAAACGTTTTATTTCATTAAATGTTTAACTTTAAACTTCTAGAAATACCATTTTCACAAAAGACCCAAACTTAGTTTCTTTTCAAGAAAACTTCGAAACACTCTTCATAATCTACTTCTAACAGAAATAACATTTTTGCACCTTTTTTATTCCATAAAAATGTTAACTATCAACGACTTAAAACTCATCATATTATTCATATGCATTCTACTCTTAAAATCTAACAACAAGGCTACAAATATGCAAGATATAGTCTACTACTAAGAGTATAACTTTTCCACCTCAAATGGAGACAAATGTAGAATGAGGGCTGAGAAAGATGACAACCTCTCAGCTCCTAAGGTGGCCTTAAAGTGCTTGTCTTGATCCACAAAGATTGCATCCATGAAATCTCCATCAAAACTATCTTCAAGCTTCACAAATCATACATCTTCATCTTCTCTACCCCCAATAAAACATCTAAACTCGTAGCTTTGTTCATCCATGAAGGAAATGGGTATTTAGAGCTTGGTTATGGTGGAAGACTTAAAGAATATGGTGGTGTAAGGTGGAAGAATTGTTGTTGAATGGTGGTCTGAGGTAGGGAGAGGTGGAAGGATACTCAATAATGGTGGAAGACCCACCTCTCTCTCTCTCTCTCTCTCTCTCTCTCTCTCTCTCTCAATGGCCTACTTGAACCCAAACAAGCCTTATAAAACATCCTAAAACCCAACAAATCCCGTTTTTGCCCATATGGTCTAACCATAGTTCTACAACTCAATAATCTAAAGGCAAAAAACGTGACAGCGCACAAAGGCAACTCGAACTTAAAATTCTTGCAGCACTCGTTCAAGCGAGAAAGGCCTCTCGTTCGGTTGAAAATGGCTTCTCGTTCTTACTGTTCGTCTAATGACCTTTGTACGGCTTCATGCGAGCCCGTTCAGGTATCATAGTCCCATATCGTTCGAACCTCGTTTGAACCTCACCCGGTCTCTTCTTCTAACAACTTAGGTTACTCAATCGAACGACCAAGTCTTTGCTAGAGTGACCCTTCCTTAATTTGTTTTTATCTTTTCAATTTTAATACATAGACTTCCAAGAGTTCTCCTCAAGCCTTTAGAACAGTTAAATAAGAATATAACTCAGTCATAATGATCCAACACTACACCAAATCTACCGAATTGTCACGATCATTGACCTTGACAAGTTGGACTTGTCATGGTCAATGACCGTGATAATTCTGGGCGAGACAACTTTTTTTGTCATGGTCATGGACTGTGACAAGCTCGTTAGAATTGTCATGGTCATGTCACGGTCCCTGACTGTGACAAGTTTTGTCACGGTCCCTGACCGTCACAAGCCCGTGACAGTTTATAAAAAATTATCACGGTCAATGACCATGACAAGTCCGTGACAATTATCCTTTCTCACGGTCAATGACCGTGACAATTCTGGGCAGAATTGAAAAAAAATCTACTGGGCAGTATGGCCACTGCCACTGTCCAGTAGTATATTTGTACCTGTTATAGCAACGTTGTACCTATTCAAACATCATATATCCAAATAAACTAGAGATAATGCAAATTTACATTCAAAATAGAAACAATATGGAAACGGGACAACTCCGCGTCATGCTATATTTTTGTCGTTTCAATATTCTTATTAATTTACTGATTTTACTAATCATGTGCTTTGAACACTTTGGAAGCTTTATTTGTTCAACACAACCCTTCATCTTTATTATAGTCTTCTCCAAAACTTTGGCATTCTCCACAAAGTACCTTAACTGTTCAACTCCATTATTTGACCCCAATCCCGTAAATTCGATTGTCTTTAGGTGTGATCTCAAACAATCAGGTACATACCATTCCATCCACGATGTCCCGATTTGTTCACAACAAAATGAAAAACCCTAATATAAGAAGAAACAACATCACCATCAATTATCTCAAATCTACAAACTATTTATCTGGAAGTGATGTTATAAACCCTTGACGTACCTTAAAGATAAGAACCTCTAGAAGATGACTACTTTTGAGAAAATCCAACACCAATTTCCAGTTCCAGTTCCACTATAAGAATCAGCCACTGCAAGACACTGCACAAGAGAGATTTTATAGATGAATTGAAAAGTAATAATTCTAAGAAAATATAGTCATTTATACAAGCAACAATAACAGAGATATTATTTCTTACCAACATGGTAAAACATGATAATGAAAGAGACTTTACGTTGGAAATCCTTCGAAGAAGCTTAAATAAACATGTGGCATAACCAAGGGCGGAGCCAAGATTATAATAAGGGTGGGATAATAACAAGCAAATATTCATAATAATAGAATTAAGCTAAAACAAGAAAAAAAATGACAAAGCATAGTTTAATATTATAATTCATTCACACTAAAAATTAAAATGTATCGAAATTGTTCATGACTAATCTTAAAAGAATTCAAATTCATCGAGTGCAAAAAAATTCTACCAAAATTGTGTAGACGAGTCTTTAACAATTCATATCCATCGATTATAGAATCTAAATCCATAGTCAAAGTAAGTTATCGTTAAAGAAAGAGAGACAAGAATTCGACAAGAAATTCATTTCGCATTAAGTTGCGATTCGATTTAATAAATGCCTAACCAAACACAATCACACATAAAATTTAATAAATGAAATTGAAATCAGAATATTATAATGTAAATGTAAATACTAATATAAATATAAATACATTACTTGTAGTGCCACCCAAATAGCTAACTTGAGCTCATATGGCACCTTCTTCCAACTAATGTACCCCGAGAAATCGTGTCAAATATAATTACCTTCATATATGAACACTAAGAAATGCCATAATCCTATGGTGTTATGCTCTGCAAATTTTCTTCCAACCGTTGTGTAGCCAACATCACCAGTAGAAGTTGTCAATTCCACTTTCCATATTTTCCCATGTTTTGCTAGAGGTTCCAAGTGGTGGGGTATGGAAAGTGGAATTGACAACTTCAATTGGTGATGTTTGGCTACACAACGATTAGAAGGAATTTGCAGAGCATCACTCCATAGGATTATGGCATTTCTTAGTGTTCGGATATGAAGGGAATTCTCGCTTCATTTTTTGAGCTAAAGGATAGACAAAAAGGGTTTCAGTCTCCTCTCCACAAATAGGACACCCCAAATAACTATGTACTAATCACTTATTAAAGGTAAGAAGCGTATATTCATGGATTAGTATAAACAAAACTTAAATTTCAAATTCAAATTCAAATTCAATTTATAATAGAAAGTTCCTCCAAAAGTAACAATTCGAGGGATCTCATTACAGGGGTAATGACTCCCGAACGGGTCTAAGGGCTATTGAATGCGTACTATATATATATATATATATATATATATATATATATATATTATTCGATATACAAAGTAATTTTCAAAAATAATTGAAAAATCACATCCCCATATGGACAATAATCTAGAGGTCATGCCACTTTTAAAACTAACCAACCCAACATCAATCCACTATAATCCAATAGCAATGTCAACAACAAATGTGTATCCTGTACTCCTTCTAATTCATCCACTCAATTAATTATTTTCATCAATTAAACTAACAATTATTAATTTACTAATTTACAATGAGGGGCAATCCTACTTTCATAATTAATCATATATTAATTTACTAATTTACAATGAGGGGCAATCATATATTAATTTACTAAAAAAATTAATAACCAATCAATTCGTTTACAAGGGACATTCCGCACAAACACGCACACTACACACACATATACACACGCATGCACATACACACACACACGCGCACATTCACACACACACACGCAGCCCCCCACCCATCCCTACCCCTCCCCCCTTGCCCCCCCCCCCCCCCCCCCCCGCTTCCCCCACCACACACACAAACAACCCCCCATCCCTGCCCCTCCCCCACCCCCTTCCCCTACCCTACCCCACCCCCCACCCCCCACCACACACACACATGCACATACACACACACACACACACACACACACACACACACATATATATATATATATATAAATGGAAGAGAGATAGGGAGAGAGAAAGTAACCTGAAAGTAGAGAGAGAGAGAGAGAGAGAGAGAGAGAGAGAGTAACCTGAAAGTAGAGAGGGAGAGCAACGTAGAGAGAGAGAGAGAGAGAGAGAGAGAGAAAAGGAGGGAATAATCAGCGGGGGAAAAAAAGAAGGGGAAAGGTTTTTTTTTATTGGGATATTTGTCACGGACATGTCACAGTCCTTGATCGTGACAATATTATAAGACTTGTCACGGTCAATGACCGTGACAAGGCTAGCCGATGGAAGGGTGTCAATTTATCGATTTTGGTATAGTGCAAATCTCCATGTTTCCATATTACTATAATTTATGGGGAAAAATTAATAAAATATTGGGGCGGGGTATTACAAACTTCCCTCATTAGGGAATTTCATCCCCAAAATTCTTGACCCGTTAATCACTAAGCTTATGGGGTTTACCAATTTCTACTCTAGGTCACATAAATCCTCTAAAACTAAATCATCAAGTCCTCGAATGCTAAGGTGACATCATATGCTCATTCACGAGTTTGTCACCAAAGGTTCATTATGCAACATGATCTAACTCTCACCCTCTGGCTATCCATCAAGTCACCCGACCATCGTCGAGTCCTTACTCGCTCGATAACCATACTCTGTTGGGTCCTACCGTGCAACACTTACTAGTGATCGACTCTTACCCAAGCATAAACTACACACAATACCCACCCAATTTGTCATCACAAATCATCTCAGACCTTAGGACTACACACCCTTATTATTAACAAGTGTGGAATTATTCAAACAACACAACCTCGCTTAAGTTTGATACTCACCTCGAATTTCTAATTTCTCGCATCAAGGGTCAGTAGATCACCAAGTTACAAACCAACTATTTGACTGATTCCCTATTTCGGATCCTTAAACCTAAGGTCGTTCTAGGCGTTTAACTATCGAACACACACCTGAGTATTACACAATCCACTCACAATGACAAACAACATGTAGTGCTAAATTTCCTTGAAGTCTAACAATCTACGGTATCCTTACGTCATCATCCCGCTCTTTATAACCAGAGCCTCTAACTGTCATACCGGCAAAACCCTAGAATGTTATTCTAGGAGAAACAATTACTATGAGCAACCAAGTAGTCGAAAGCGCAGTCACCCACACAAGGAACTTAGTGCAAAAGCGAACACACTTTAAACAAGAGCCCCACACCCATTTATCGAGTTTCATTGACCAAGCCAGGTCCCACCGCGCTCTACTGGGCCAAACTGCGCCGTATCATACCGTGATACATGTCCAGACTATCATACTTGCTGAAATACAATTCTCCATGACAAGGAGACATAATAATTTGAAAGGATAATAATCGTTCCAAGAGAACCACACACACACATGACCGTGGTGGTTTACGAAAGTCGATCATACACCCCACATTCAGAGTCCACGTCTCATCCTGAACCACTCACCGGGTCCTAGCCTAGCCATACATCCTGGCTTGAGCCACTAACCGTGAGGAACCTTCCCGTAACCCACTCATTTCCTTGAGAAGGAAATAACACATGAACCTAACGTTTTATGGGAGGTCAATGTTGGACTTCCCTCCTTAAGGCTAAGGCTTACTTCTTAAGTTTTCAACAAATACGATCTACGTCGACCACTGAATGTCAACGCCCTTATAGAGACCGACCTTATCCATATCATTAGAGACGATGTCATCAACCTGACACACCTAAATAGCTATATCACTCCATCGTACTACAATCGTACCCCGATGTCTCCTTAGGAAAACCAGATTCGGCAAAATGCTTACCTTATTACTGCTATCATCACTACAAGGTCAATTCCACCTATCTCCAAATTCAGTTTCAATTTGATTCCACGTGATGGTCAACCTCGTCATTATTACTAAAGGGTAGCTAGTACTAGTCAACCGTATACCCTTGAACCGAATCGATTTTGATAAGCGTCCCAAGGTTTAACGTTCCTCTACTAGTATTAGTCTAACATAAACTGTTGACTCACGTCGATGCACTCATGCTTCAATAACGCATCAAATTTTTCTATACGAATGGATTCAACTATAACCTCGTTGGCCCAAATCTCTAATGCATTCCTGGTACTCGAAAAAATCTAACATGGCCCTCTCTACATCGTTGGCCTCATGACAACGAGCATTATGCCCCATCATGATATGAATCTCTAATTTCACCTCAGAAGATTACCCTATGTACCTACATTAAACTCTGGTAACCTCTCTCAAGGCTATACAAAGTGACTCCTTTGAACTTAGTCGGTAACCCAAGTATATCATTGAAATTCTCACATCCTATCACCGGATATAACACATCATACCCAAGCATATGTTACCAAGACTAGATAAGGCTTTATAGACCATAATTTCCACAAAGTGATTATGCCCTAAGACTTCTTGATATTCATTGCATCGATTGCTAGCCTGTGACAACCCTGCTTTTTATATCTAATTCGGTTAGCTACGCCCAATTAAATTAAAGCGAAGCATCAATATGTTGGCATTAGAAACCGAAATTTAAATAAACGCAGTAAAATAAACATGTACACACTCATATGTGTAACCATATCACATCATAATAGCTATAATAAGTGAAACCAAATCATAACTATTAACTGTAATAATCCATCAGTAATCTCAAACTGAAAATATAAAATGCCAATACATGCGGCCCAACACAAAATGGGAAAGAGTAATAGAACAATTCTCTCAAATCCCAATTATAAACAAAGTGATATTAATCACTGATACCACCCTTAAGAAAAGGAAAACGAACGACATAAATTAAAATAGAATAACTCCTCGACTATAGGAATCCTAAGATTGATATGATCTCATCAGGCTCCGTAGTCTATTGTCCAGCGGGACGAGGACCTGTCATATATATTATATATAGGAGAGGAGCAAGAAGCAAGATAGACGGACGTCAAAGCAAGAAAACAAGCTATAAGATTATAAGATGTACTTATAATGAAAGCACACTAGTCATTACTCTTCTCCAGTAATTAAGTTGTTCAATTACCCAACCAATGCTCCTATGTCGTGACTACCCAACCCAAACTCGAGTAACGTGTAGTCTCATATCGTATCATGATTAATCATTATTAATCTTATTTCAGTATTTAATGTATCAAAATATTTCCTTCAAGTATAATATCAAATGCATCGATTCGGGATATTATTTTAAGACACAAGCATAATATCTTACACAACAAGTCATATCGGGTCACTATTGTTACCCAGGGGAACAAGTCGTAACACTAGGCCTACACAAGAATATTCCCCAATATTACGTGGTAAGGATATTCATACTAAGTCCTAAATCACATGGCGTTTCAAGGTCTTTCTATCCGACCCGCGTTACAACCATGTGTCCAGTTCTGGTGGTTTATCTCCGACACGGCACTCGAGCGGAACCTAACCGGATCAATCACAAAACAAATCGCATTCAACATGTGCCTACGCCGACCGAAGGACTAGTCTAGTGTATACTCGACAATATAAATGTAAAATAATTTCACGCTTATGTATATATACAATCGTGTCAAGTCTCTTACTCGAGTTATACAATAGTCATCATTTATAATATAACATAATTTACATCATTAATTTACTAATTAGACATCAAATCATTTCAAGGTTATATATCCCTAATAACCATAAGTATGTTATCAAGTTAGGATATTAGGCACAACACCACAATTATCTTAACAATAACATGAAAAACATTATCACTCTTATTTCAATAACTCTGCCCAGAATTTAAAATGCATATTCGAGGCTCTTCCGATCCGTTTTTGGAAAAACTTAAAACTACAAAGTTGTTCGGAACCCAATTTTCTATAAAGACATATGAGAACGTTTCCATAGCCTGCATAAAACAGGCCCGAAACTAAGATATAATAATCGCCCCTGTTTTCGACAACATTCTGCCCAGAATTTTAAAATGCTTATTTAAGGTTTTTTCGATCCGTTTTTGGAAAAACTTAAAACTACAAAGTTGTTCGAAACGTGATTTTATACAAGGACACTCGAGCACGCTATTGTAGCCTGCATAAAACAGACCCGAAACTAACATATACAGTTTGGACCTGCTCACGATAACTTTCTGCGCAGAATTTTAAAATGACGATTTGAGACTTTTCCGATCCGTTTTTGAAAAAACTTCAAACTACAAAGTTGTTCAGAATATGATTTTCTACTGGGAAATGCGGACGAAACATCCATTTTTGAAACCAAAACAGCTCAAAATAGTTTTTAATATGATTTACTTAATTTCATAGATTTCTAAAATTCAAGAGGTTGTTCTACATCTCAATCCCTATAATGATGTTATTTCATTTGAATATACATGAAGAGTGTACCTAATACATTGCATATCATTTTTAATATCAATATCATATTAATTTAGGGATTCAAATACATGTTCATGTGAAATTTCATTATAGATACATAATATACACATATAGGTTATTAACTTGCCTTGGATTGTATGGAGAAGTTGAATCCTCTTGAAATCCTCTTAGCTTTTTCTCTTCTTACTCTCTCTCTCTACCAAACCCTAGCCCCATTTTGTTAAATGAAAGAATGAAGACTTCTTCTCTTCTTTTCTATTTATACATAGGGTTAGTTTATTTACAAAAATGTCATTGCGCCAAATTTAACCTTCTCGATCCTTTTACGCATTAATTCACTTCTAATATTTAAGTCGCACATTCGTATATCAATGAATTCATTTTAACTTTTCATTTACAAACATTTCGAATATATATACTGACATAGTTTTATTTCCAAACATTTCGAATATATATACTCACATAGTTTTTTTTTCTTTTCAATTTCAATTCAATAAAAAATGCGGGGTATTACATTCTCCCCCTCTACGAACGGGATTTCGTCCTCAAAATCCAAATTAAAACAAATCAAGTCAAGTAAGGTAGTTTCGCACGTACCTTCCATGAAGAGATATGGGTGATTAATTCGCAAGTCATCCTCTCTCTCCCAAGTGGCCTCAGACTCATCATGATTACACCACATAACACGAACAAGAGGAATAACTTTTGACCTCTACTGCTGCTCATGAAGATCTTGGATCCTGACCGGCCTCTCCTCATAGGTCCCATCGGGCTACAACTCAACCCCATCTTACCCTATGTGTAGGTGTGAGTCCTCGGAATATAAGAACTTCCTCAACATGGATATATAAAAAAATATCGTGTATCGGCTGGAGCTGGTAGGGTAGGGCTAAATGGTAGGCAACTGATCCCACCCTACCCAACACTATAAACGAACCCAGGTATCGCGTTGAAAGCTTCCTTTTGTCACTAAAACGAACAACGTCTCTCATGGGTGAGACCCTCATTAGCACTTGGTCCCCAACAGCGAACTCTAACTTCCTATGCCTTATGTTAACATAAATCTTTTGACGATCTTGCACGGTCTTCATCCGTGCACGAATCAAGTCAACCTTCTCCGAGGTCTCCCTAACAAGATTCGGACCCAGCATTCGATGCTCTCCGAACTCCAACCAATATGTAGGGGATCTACAAGGCCTGTCGTAAAAATCCTCATATGGTTCTATGACAATAGTTTGTCTGATAACTATTATTGTATGCGAACTCCACCAGTGGTAAATGTGTATCCCAACCACCTTTGAAGTCCAACACATGAAATCATAGCATGCCCTCCAAAATTTGATTTACCCGCTCCGTCTGACCATTAAACTGGGGGTGGAGCACAATACTTAAACTCAACTGAACTCCCATCACCTCCTGAAGACCACCCCAAAAGTGCGAGATGAAGACACTGCCACGGTCGGACACGATATCATGCGGTACCCCATGCAACTTCACAATCTCGCTAATAAAAATCATGGCATACTGTGCTACCGTATAATCCGTCATCACTAGAAGGAAAGATCCACCTTTGCAGTCTGTCGATGATGACCCAAATCGAATCATGATTGCGCTGCAATCTTGGAAACCCAATAATGAAATCCATGGAGATACTTTCCCATTTCTAACTGTACAACCGAAGTCTCACCACAAAGACTAACATAACTGAACTACTAAGCTGATCCAGAAATCAATACCCCCGAGTCCCGAGTTTCTAAGTTTCATGCGTGGAGTGTCTCGTAAGCGAAATCAAAACAAGGAACCCCTCCGATACACTACTGTCAGCTTGTCGAGATAAAGAATTTGTCAACTCAAGACCCCTAGTGGTACAAGAATCATCTAACTCCAAAAAAAAATACTTATCTCTGGACTCAACAGTTCATCACACAACAAATAATTCAACTTCACCTATTCAATACAGATGTCATTATTCATCAATCATACCTTGATACTCAACTCAGAATCGACTAACAGATGGTACTGAAAGCTCAAAAACCAACTCTACTCCGAGTTGTCAATAACACTTGCCTTACACTTATATTGATGGCGAGTTAACCGATATGGCAACCCTTATTATCCACTAAGGTTGAACGTGTGCATAAGCATACAACTTATATGAACGTGCGAATATTTTTCTATCTTTCCAAGTCTAGACTTAGGTAAATAATAACAACAAGGTTCATACTCTCTCGAACAAGACAACACCGACAAAGTTGCATTCTCGGCGGTCAACAATCCCTCACACAAAGGTTTCGAACTAGCCCAAGATGCAATATTCCACCTTGCACACCCCCACTTCTCACGGTTTGGTAGCTCTAACCCAAGGTTATAGACCCTCGCTAGATTCAACATACCACTCTTTTGTTAAAAGCACGTATAGAAATTCAACATATCCGACAGGATTTTCCTTGGACTGTGAGTATATTATAATTTTCTCACCGAACATGAAATGAAATTGGTTCTTCAAAACACGAATAAGGCTTGTACATTTTCCAAGCAACGAGATAAGACCCAAAATTCCCACTTATCATACCAAATCAGAATATAGGATTTTGCACACTCACCATCCGGATACTCATCTTCCATCACACCAACGCTACCTGATCTTTACGAAGAACGGTGTGCTATCCAACAGGTCAAAGGTCGTAAATATAAGGTAGTGGGTACCTTCACGTCCCATGGACCCAATTAACACTCAGTACTCCACATATAACTGAAGTAAAAATTAAATATCTTAGGAACCCATTCGCGGGTGTTTGCCCAAGAGTACACACCCTCCTTACAAAACTTCTCAAAACCGGTTGAAACACTCTCTTATTGTCCCCCTACAGTGGAGGTTATGACAACC
This sequence comes from Sambucus nigra, assembly GCA_949130495.1. NCBI lineage: Eukaryota > Viridiplantae > Streptophyta > Magnoliopsida > Dipsacales > Adoxaceae > Sambucus > Sambucus nigra. Next base: position 566,864,079 of record OX422212.1, read on the forward strand.
ATTTCAATGAATGGGTCCAACATTTGAAACCCCAAAATATCTCAATCCTTGCCATTAATGACGACACTCACTTGGCAACACTCTCATAAATCACATAAAAACTGACTGAGCTACACGGGACTCTACCACTATCAAAATAACATCAAGGTATGACTATTCACTAGTCTAGACGTCAACATAATCGAACATTTTACACTTGAGTTTGGAATGCATCTTTAATCACACACGATCTAAGTAAACATCATGTCACTAACTACTCACTCGTGCTATAATTCACATTAATACATAACGAGGGCCACAACATAGCCACATTCCCATATCTGATGGATTCAAAATCAAGCACCACCATTATCACAGTGCAACAAATTAGTACCCCCAATCACCGGGTGATAACATAAAACCGAACTCGGGGATATATCACCAACTCAAGCGATCACACTCGCATAAAATGAAACTCCTATTGAAAACTCCCTCGTGATGTTCTCACTCGACAAATCATCCCTAGAGATTCGCTACTCATCGTAGGGTTCACAACTGGTAACTCCAACTCAAGTCCATCCCTTAGCACACACATATTCACGTTCCACTCTCAACAGCTTTTAACAAATATACTGGTGCTACAAAGCAAGATAACCACATCTTATCGAACACTAATTCTAATCTAGGGATTTAAGAAGAATACTGAACTCCATTCATTCCTAAATACGGAAAGAAAACTACCTAAAAAAATTTTGGACTTCTCCAATGCCAATCCTCGTATGACCTTACGTTACGGACTTCCTCATCCCTAGTGTCCATGGCCAAGATATCGTAACATTACTGATACATTCTCACGAACTTGTTCGGGATAACTCGCCTAAACATTCCACTCTGAACAAGTGAGTACCCAACCCACTAATATATCTTGGGCATAAACGAACACACACCTAATCGTCCTTAAGTTGATTCCATTACGGATTTTATACGATCGGAACACTAAAAACCACAATGCCACCCCAATGCAACATCTATCGCTTGTGTGGACAACGTGTAGGTTTACACGCCTACCAAACTTCCCTGATACCAACACAATATTTCAAGGATTATCACTTATCCATTCCAGATTCAAACTTATGAATCTCCCGTTTAACATTATCAAACGGATGAATCTAGTTCGTGCTTTTCACAAGTATGATAACACTCTTGCGTACACCAAAATTGGACCCCTCAGGTCATCCTTTGATGGGGTGGGATATACACTGATTTGGAGTAGTCCTCTCTCAAATCACAACCCTTTCTTTACATGTTAATGAGTAATGATAGACTCTTATTACCATAATATTTACTTCATTAGCCATTTACTGATTAATACGTCATCAAATGCTTCAGCAGTGTGTCCATCACGGGTGGAGCCCGATATTTTCTTCTTAGGAAAATGTCACAACAACAACTGGACCACATAATTTTGAGGTATGCCATATCTAAAGCTCTATCCTTCCACATTGGAAATAACTTCAGACAACTACAGGCGCAATTAGTACCAACAACTCAGTGGTAGTACAAGGTGGACTATAACTTATACCAACTTCTTTACAACCATAAGAGAGATGATATTCAATGTTGATAATGCACAACAAATATACGGGTGTTTCCTCCCCCTAAAGAACCAAAAGTCAACTCAATCATTGAGTTCAACATCGATTCTCTCATCTACTGGTGGGTGATGAAACTACGATTATTGCACGTGAATTGTGGTCTCGTAAAATGCTTGGACCCTATGCCCTTCCAGAGTACACATCTCATCAAATCACTATCTTAAAAGATAGTAAGTGAACACGTATTCTATAAAAAATTATTCAAGTGGAGCACTAGTCATAATTACAACAAGTACTCACACACAGACCTCACGCGTACTATCCCGTGGTCGATCGGTGATTCACCTCATGCGTGGGACGTCTCACGAATGAAATCCAAACAAGGAACCCTCCCTATACATGAGGCTAGCTCCAAATCACCCGTCGAAATCGTAGCGTGAAGATCTTCCAAGTCATCGATTATAAGACCTAATCGTAAGGCTCTACGTATCTAGGAAACGATGCACGGAAAACGTAACGGACGCCCCCAGATCCCTAAAGACTCTAAAACCGTGCTCTGATACCAACTGTGACAACCCTGCTTTTTATATCTAATTCGGTTAGCTACGCCCAATTAAATTAAAGCGGAGCATCAATATGTTGGCATTAGAAACATAAATTTAAATAAACACAGTAAAATAAACATGTACACTCTCATATGTGTAACCATATCACATCATAATAGCTATAACAAGTGAAACCAACTCATAACTATTAACTGTAATAATTCATCAGCAATCTCAAACTGAAAATATAAAATGCCAATACATGCGGCCCAACACAAAATTGGAAAGAGTAATACAACAATTCTCTCAAATCCCAATTATAAACAAAGTGATATTAATCTCTGATACCACCCTTAAGAAAAGGAAAACTAACGACATAGATTAAAGTAGAATAACTCCACGGCTACAGGAATCCTAAGATTGATATGATCTCATCAGGCTCCGTAGTCTATTGTCCAGCGGGACGAGGACCTGTCATATATTATATATATAGGAGAAGAGCAAGAAGCAAGATAGACAGACGTCAAAGCAAGAAAATAAGCTATAAGATTATAAGATGTACTTATAATGAAAGCACACTAGTCATTACTCGTCTCTAGTAATTAAGTTGTTCAATTACCCAACCAATGCTCCTATGTCGTGACTACCCAACCCAAACTCGAGTAACGTGTAATCTCATATCGTATCATGATTAATTATTATTAATCTCATTTCAGTATTTAATGTATCAAAATATTTCCTTCAAGTATAATATCAAATGCATCGATTCGGGATATTATTTTAAGACACAAGCATAATATCTCACACAACAAGTCATATCGGGTCACTATCGTTACCCAGAGGAACAAGTCGTAACACTAGGCCTACACACGAATATTCCCCAATATTACGTGGAAAGGACAATCATACTAAGTCCTAAATCACATGGCGTTTCAAGGTCTTTCTATCTGACCCGCGTTACAACCATGTGTCCGGTTCTGGTGGTTTATCTCCGACACGGCACTCGAGTGGAACCTAACCGAATCAATCACAAAACAAATAGTATTCAACATGTGCCTACGTCGACCGGAGGACTAGTCTAGTGTATACTCGACAATATAAATGTAAAACAATTTCACGCTTATGTATGTATACAATCGTGTCAAGTCTCTTACTTGAGTTATACAATAGTCATTATTTATAATATAACAAAATTTACATCATTAATTTACTAATTCGACATCAAATCATTTCAAGGTTATATATCCCTAATAACCATAAGTATGTGATCAAGTTAGGATATTAGGCACAACACCACAATTATCTTAATAACAACATGAAAAACATTATCACTCTTATTTCAATAACTCTGCCCAGAATTTAAAATGCAGATTCGAGGCTCTTCCGATCCGTTTTTGGAAAAACTTAAAACTACAAAGTTGTTCGGAACGCAATTTTCTATAGAGACATGTGAGCACGTTTCCATACCCTGCATAGAAAAAACCCGAAACTAAGATATAATAATCGCCCCTATTTTCGACAACATTCTGCCCAGAATTTTAAAATGCTTATTTAAGGTTTTTTCGATCCGTTTTTGGGAAAACTTAAAACTACAAAGTTATTCGGAACGTGATTTTATACAAGGAAACGCGAGCATGCTATCGTAGCCTGCATAAAACAGACCCGAAACTAACATATACAGTTCGGACCTGCTCACGACAACTTTCTGCGCAGAATTTTAAAATGCCGATTTGAGACTTTTTCGATCCGTTTTCGGAAAAACTTAAAACTACAAAGTTGTTCAGAATATGATTTTATACTGGGTAATGAGGACGGAACATCTATTTTCGAAACCAAAAAAGTTCAAAACAATTTTTAATATGATGATTTACTTAATTTCATAGATTTCTAAAATTCAAGAGGTTGTTCTACATCTCAATCCCTATAATGATGTTATTTCATTTGAATCTACATGAAGAGTGCACCTAATACGTTGCATATCATTTTTAATATCAATATCAATATCATATTAATTTAAGGATTCAAATACATGTTCATGTGAAATTTCATTATAGATATATAATATAAACATATAGGTTATTAACTTGCTTTGGATTGTATGGAGAAGTTGAATCCTCTTGAAATCCTCTTAGCTTCTTATCTTCTTACTCTCTCTCTCTACCAAACCCTAGCCCCATTTTGTGAAATGAAAGAATGAAGACTTCTTCTCTTCTTTTCTATTTATACATAGGGTTAGTTTATTTACAAAAATGCCATTGCGCTAAATTTAACCTTCTCGATCCTTTTACGCATTAATTCACTTCTAATATTTAAGTCGCACATTCGTAGATCAATGAATTCATTTTAACTTTTCATTTCCAAACATTTCGAATATATATACTGACATAGTTTTATTTCCAAACATTTCGAATATATATACTCACAAAGTTTTTTTTTTCTTTTCAATTTCAATTCAATAAAAAATGCGGGGTATTACATAGCCGCTCACCCAAATATTAATCTATGGTTCTCTAACATGGTAGGTTATATCTGTCGGACACACTCAAGGCATCAAAAAAAGTTGACCTTTCGTCCCAAGGATAATTCAAAGACCTTGTCACTAGAGCTAATGCTATGCACCACACATTGAACCACCAGCTAACACCATTAAGGTTTTTGGTAGAATACAGGATGCAATGTATAACCAGACATATCTAGGTCTACACTACCTGTGTCACTAAAGATCTTATTCATCAAATGTTGCATCATTCTTTCAACCACTACTCTGAAGGGCTATGCAAGGTTCACTCCCTTGTTACCACAACTCATCATTGTCACTCACGTGACTCCTTTCCATAAATGGATCTGTAAGTCTAATCACGGATTATAAGCTACATTCATCGACCAACAATCACTAAGGCGCTCACCCACAAGGATAATATCTTATTAGATAGGACTGAATGTACCTATCCTTACGTGTTGACTCACACAAATTTACATCCTCATCGACTTTTCCATCAATCATAGTATTACCCCAAGGATCAAATTTGCCTAATTATATCATCGATATTGGCCACTTATAAGTGTCAGACCTAAGGCTATATGCATTTTGAAATCACAAATTATTATTACGTAGTTATAACATTCTAAAAAATCAACCTCTACAGTTGTCTATACATAAATTGGTGCCACCTTCCCCATAGGTGTCATCTCACTCTATTAATATCTCAAAAGACTCTACATCATTAAAGGCTTGGACACCTGTAAATTACTAATATATTTAATGAGAAGCGCGAAAGCAATTAATAACAACCAACTTGATCGTATTCCACTTGACACTAACTTAGTTGTCATGCAAACCACTTTGACTTCACCGTCGAGGACAGGAACTAAAATTGTCACCAAACTAGCGTGAATGTACCAAACCATTACTAACGTCGAAAGATCCACTACTGACCTCACCACGTCACTTCCGAAATGAACCTTGAACCTTGAGCACTGATAATATTTTTAACGCCCCAACCCGAATTTATGGGTTACTCGTAGTCAACTCGGTCTCACCCGAGCACTAGGTGTGAAGTGCAATGAAACAACCTATATAATGTTTCTAATCCAGTTTTATTTTAATTAATGTTTCACTTGTTTAGAATGCGATTTCAATATCATATTTAAATACGCGAGGGACCCGTGGGAAGCATCCTCGAAATCCAGCTACTAACATAAAATAAAAGAGAAAACTTACCTGAACACACTCTCGAAGTACAAAACCATGTACTACCTGCCGTAACAAAAAAGAGGGAATGCGCCGAATGTCCCGTGGGAATATACAATAATAAAGTATAGAATCGAACATCTAAAAAGTCTCAACAAGTTATATCTACATGTACATGCAACTTCCTTATATATACATGCATATATACACCTTAATGCATGATACCGCTTTTATACAAGGCATTACTTATCTCGATTAATTCATCCTAATCTTATAAAAGAACTTCCTCTTCATTAACTTAACACTTATCTCTTTATTTAACTCACACGGTTAAATACTTGAAATAACTATGCTTAACCTAATAGAAAACTATTTCCTTACCAAAATTGCCCTTTTTACACAAAACAATTGACGTTAGTATTTTCATTAAAAAGCAGGAGTTCAACACACACGACACCGTGTTGGAAAATACATATTTGACTTTTAGAAAACCTTCACAAATACACCCTCACATTAATTAGGGGTTAAACCCTCTTAGGTTGCTTAACGACCCATTTAACCACTATACATTACATTTCCTTTATCGTATGGACAATAATAAATTTTCACCTTTTCTAGTCTAGTTAATCCTTTACCGAAACATTTGTTAATTCCTTCAAGTTAGGTTGTCATTACACATTACACATTTTCACCCCACAACCGATTACTTAACACGTTCCATAGTCCTTTATCTTTTTCTCAGAATTTTCCAATAACCTGCGTACTTTAACGGGATCCACATCCCCGACGATGCCACTATATAATCTGGCCAGTGACTTTGGGTCTTTCACCCCAGGGATTTGGGCCCTTCTTAATTATTTTTCGGTTGCATCTAAGTCTTTACTAATGTGTCTAACACTTTACACATGTCCACATTAGTACACTATTTCCCTTTTACCCGACCAAAGCCAAAACCCGGGGTTTCACCCCAACTTATGTTACATTTTAAGAAGATCATCACTACATGTCCTTTATGCTTTAGAATTGATTCGATTCCAAAATCATGTTCATTAGGACTAATTTGTATAATGCCCCTTCCAATATTTTATTTCATAAAATGTTCCACTTTACGTAAATCTACTATTTTACCCCTTTTGCCTCCAAACTCATATTTTCTTCCAATTTCATAAGTGTTAATTCACCCAAAACATTATTAAGCTATACACACCGCCTTCTCAATGTTTTAACCCTTTAACACCTATTCAACACCTTTTCTAATCACTTTACAAGCTAGGCACTTCTTTACTTTCCTTATCAAGAAACCTAATTACATTTAAAGACTACTTTTGTAAGAAAATACCATTTTCTTTTTGTTAACATTTGTAGTCTTACTACCTTACACTTACCACACTTTCAACCCTTTCTCACACACTTTGAGGACTAAAACTTCTATTGTTCTTATTTCATGTTTAAACCCAACAAGACCTTCTTTAAATTTATTTATATGTTCATTATCAAAATACTAAAAGTTTATATGCATGAATATATGGACTTTATCCCTAAAATCCTATTACATGGGTTGAACATACAATTCATTCTAGAAATTCATAATAATTGTAAAAATACTGCTTTCAAGACTAAAAGACATTTTTACTAATTCAATTTTAAATAGTTTCGAACCATAATTAAATATTTACATGCAAAAGCTTGGAGTATCATTTCACCAAAATATCATAGGAAGATAAATATCATTTAAAAATATTTTATTTCATAAAATGTTTAAGTGCAAACTTCTAAAAATACCATTTTCACAAAAGAACCAAACTTAGTTTCTTTTCAAGAAAACTTTGAAATACTCTTCATAATCTACTTTTAATCAAAATAACATTTTTACAACATTTTTATTCCGTAATAATGTTAACTATTAACTACTTGAAACTCATCATAATATTCTACTCTTATAATCTAACAACAAGATTTCAAATATGCAAGATAGAGTCTGTTACTAACACTACACCCAAACTGTCGGATTGTCACGGCCATTGACCGTGACAAGTATGGGGGTGACAAATTATTTATCATGGACTTATCACGGTCATTAACCATGGTAAGTTCACTAGATTGTCACGGTCCTGTCACAGTCAAAGACCGTGACTAAACCAAAAAATTATCACGGTCTTTGACCGTGATAATTCTAGACATAATTTTAAAAAAAACTGTTGGGCAATATGGCCACTACCTTTGTTTAGTAGTATATTTGTACCTATTATAACAAAATTGTATATATTCAAACAACATATATCCAAATAAAATACAAATCATATACTAAATCAAGGAATTTATAATATATACCCAAATAAAATAAAAATGCAACTATCCATCATATCCATATCAAATTGTACCAAAATCAAAAGAATATAAATAAAATTCAATTTTAAAAATAAAAGTAGATAGAAATAATGTCAATCTTCAGCAGGTCGGAGGAGGAAGGAAGGCCACACAATATATGAATTGACACACCTCGCAATATACTGAATGCCACATTGTTCACGCAACCACACATGTGAGTTCTCCTTTCCCTCCACCACATGCGTGACGCGCACTATTACCTCAAGGTCTTAGAGGGAAAATCTATGAATCGACATACCCGGGAGGAATCTAGGATCCCTCAACCCCCTCTCTATCGGCATCTCATAATATATGTCTAGTAGATGTACGCTCGACCAATCGAGTGTTGACATAGTCCGCTCGACGGGGGTCGCGATGGAAAATAGATCATCATATGTCACCGAGTCCGTGCATATTTGCGATGAAGTAATGTCGTCAATGTTGGCGTCGGTGTCCTCATCAACCACCTTCTCCTTCCCCTTTCCCTTTCCATTGCCCTTTCCCAACTGACGCTTCATGAAGGCGTACAAATCTAGGACTGTCACCTCCAACCTTGATAGTTTATCATCATGGGAGTCCACCTTATGGGCCAACCCGATATTGCTCGTCTCCATACCGAAGATCCTAAAATTCCCACCCGCGAGCTCACCCCTCTAGTCCTCCCCTTGCGACATGGCCTGGCACTTGGCTGAGTGCGTCCGTAGTCAAAGATGCTTTGTCGGCATCAGACTGCGACTGATGCACTTCCTTAAACTTTGCCTAAAAAATCAAAAAGTACGCGATAAGTCAATTAAGTAAATAAAAAAGTTATAACATAATTGAAATAATTAAACACTTATAACTTATAATGGTGGTTGCGATGCTCGGGGTAACCTCCTTATCATTCCCTTACTATATTCTTTAAACTATACTTTCGGTATAGTATGCATTCATACACACAAGCATGAGTTGATTTATACTTCATTCCCAAACCTTTCAAATTATTTTTCATAGTAAGATAGTTGTTTGGAAGTGTATTCTGTTTGGGTAGCAAGCCCTTCACCCAATTCAAAATTCATGTCATGCTAGTGCCAGAAAAACCATATTGAGTCTTCAAATTATGCAAACCAACCATGGCATATAAAGTTGTTTGATCTTTATCACAACCAGAGTATTACGACTGGCTCGCCTTAAATTTTAAACTTTGGTAGTTATCGTCAAGGTTTATCCAGATATCTTCATGAGCACCTGCACCTTGTACATTGTCAGTGACCTCATTCTCTTCCACTTCTTGAAATCCATACGCATCATCAACTAAATCCTCTTGCATATTATGATCTACATTGTCATCCTCCCCTTGAACATCTATCCTACTTATTGAAGGTTGTTGTAAAGGTTGCTGGGGGACAAAAGGAACTTTCGGTTCCCCGTGAAAAACTCAACTTCGATAACTATCTTGCATACCCCATCTTAACAAATGCAGTTCAACTATTTTTCACTTAAACACCTTACCATTATTACACCTAGCACACTGTGACACCCCACTAATAAAATACCGGGCGATTAATCCTGTACCAAATTAAAACAGGAGTCTCATATGGTTCATTCTCAGCATCACTGTCGAAAACCAATTTAATTGATAATAACCTATTAGGCAGGCGTCAAAATTTTATTTAATTAATCTTTTTATCCAAACCAACCAAATAAAAACATTCACACAGTTTATATATACTAAACTGAAATAAAATGAAATAACCGAACACTCGGTTTAACAATAGTACAACCATAACGAATGCCGCACTAAAAGGTATCAAAAGAATAAATAAATACAATTGGGCTTTCGGCCCGAGTGATACTACAATGCTTTCTATCTAGATCACAAGAATAGAAGCGTCTAAAGATAAACCTGCATGCATCCACAGCTTCTGCAGCAACGTCTGACTCGAAAGAATCGTTATCCAGGCATCCATATGTCTGGACACCTATATGTATATATATAAGGGAAAAAAATAGAGAAACGGGTCAGAGCCCGAGTTTGAAAAATATTTAGCAAGCGCATAAATGCCATATTTTAAAATATGTTTTATCTCATATTTAAATTGGTATCGCACTCCCATGAGATACCCCTCACCCTTTTTCTAGTAGTGCACACTTATCACATTCTTTTTAAACAACCTAGTTAAGCTACCCTGCCCAACTAATCCATCACACCAAACCTCTGAAAATCCTAATTAACCCGAGTACTAAGGGCTACACTTCTCCCCATTCCCAACACTGTACTACGTTCGTGCGTGGGGTATCTCGCGAAGCGAAATCCAAACAAGGAAGCCCCCGATACAATACTACTTGGAAATGTTGATCGTCGAGATCCATTAGGCCCTAAGCACACAACGTGTGTGTATATATATATATATAGTTCTCAATAGAACCTATTATTCCTATAAATCCGGATATACATATATCTACCGAAAAGGGAAAACTACCTTATCATTCTTTTCACCTTATATATAATATCTCAACGAATATAATTATACTTATTACAATCACAAGCATAATAACCATCCCACCGAGTTATAACTCGAGAATGTAGTCTCATAGTGCCTATCTGAATCCGGGTTTACTCACTATACCACGATACTAAGCCAGACTGACTCATGGTCATGGTAAAAATATACACAACGGTGGAGGCGGTCATATTCCCTCTGCAAGTGGAGTACACACACATCGCACTCGAACGCGGGATGAGATGACCTGGGGATATACTCTCCCTGCTCCTCAAGCCATGGGATTCAGCCACATCATGCAACCTCCCCGAATCGCACTAGAGAAAAATATATAATCTGGCTATTCCAACCCTACACCAAAGGAAAGCCCGTGGAACCAACCTCTAAGATACAAATATACCAATCACACACACACACACACACACACACACACACACATATATATATATACACTTTAATCACATAGTACATACATATATTCTATATCACTCCTTAAATGTATATTTGGCTATAATTGCCAAGTCTCATATAGTGATAGCCAATAACCCCGAATGTTCCCATTCGTAATAGTATCCAAGTATTCGTACACTTATAATACTAGTACTTATAAGTATTCTCTCACTTGATATATATATATATATATATATATATAACTCGTACCTTAATCACTTTTAAGGATTTATATCTATACCCGAATATACAAATTCGTACTAACTAGATAAGTATACTATCGACTCATCGTAATTCCATAGGTATCGTATCACCTATAATAGCCGTCGTCAATAGACGTATCGGGTAACCGCTAAATCCTCTTGAGCCTATATCCCAACTTTCATCCTAGTCGCCTCGTAGGATTTTCTCAATCAATCGGCGTAAAATTACATTTTCTACGAGCATAATTATCTATATATAATTTCCCGTTGAAATGCCCCCTCGGGTGTTACTCGTCCTGAACACCCCTAAATAAATAAGTCCTGGATTTTACTTAATTAACCCAAGGTATACATCTCACTCCAATAATAATTTAGAAGTCCCCACTCTATTTTTGGGATCCCCAACTTATTTTAGTGCCACGGATTATAGCACCCTCCTAGCCCCCATAAATTCCTCAAATGGCTAGATATTAATTCCCTAAATGAATATTTATTTCCTCAAATAAATAAGCTAGAAACAATTAAATTTGGAATTTATCCCATTTAAACAATGCTAGCCGAAATTGTCAAAAATTCTGAAGGGTCGATCGATCGATCTGGACAGCTTCTTCTCCGAGAATCTATTTCGGCCATTAAAGCTTCCCCCAAGATTTTAACTCCTATTATAACATCATACAACCTCAATCAAAGACATATACACACTTAAAAAGGGTTCTAAACATCCTAGAACCCATAACCAACAATCGAATTCAATAAACTCCTAAATTTCCCAAATTGTATATTATCCGGGGTTTATCCGTTAAACTTCCGAAAAACCCGTTTTGATTCACGAAAACCCATCCCAAAAATATTTATAGTTGTTCATTAACAATTATAATATGAGATTTATTCTTTAAAATAAATAAGCAAGTAAACACTTGCCTTGTGGATAAAATCCGACGACCTCGAGTCGAATCCCGCTGAGTTTGGCCGAAATCTCCCTTTTTCTTCTCCCTCTCTTCCTTCCTTTCTTCTCCTCTTTCTTTTCTCTCTTTTATTTCTCTTACTTCCCTCTCTCGTTCCTTATATTGAGAGAAATAAGGGTTTATCCCTTATAAACCCAAAAATGATCCGTTTACTCAATTGCAAGTCCCTATTAATCCAAAAATACCCGAAACCTAAACACTATTCCCGGACACTCTATTTTGACTATCTCGGCCATTCAGAAACCAACTACGCACTCGAAATCTCCATCCGAGTCACTTAATAGAAATTTGCTAATTTAACCCAACACATCTTAATAGGGATTTCCACTTAAAATATTATCCTCTGTCGCTCTACCCAATTGCGACATGTAATAAAAAAAATCCGACTTATTTGCTTAGTCCCAAAAGTAAATATAACACACATCGAAAATCGCCTAATCCTCATAAACTCTAACAATTATTATTCAAAGAAATTCCTAAAATATCCAAATTACGTCCATGTATGTAATTTAAATATCCATAAAAGTGCGGGGTATTACACACACGGACGTGGAAAATCTTTATTATCATGGTATCTCTATGTGTATTTGACAAATTCATTAGCAACTCTATGAAATACATCCCATAATCTATTTGTCTCACCCATCCACTCTTTGTATTTAAAATATCCCATCATAGATACTATAAACAATTACCTATTATGGGTAAAATGGTATAAACAAAAGTGTGAATATTTAGTTCCCATTAGTATAAACAATCACCTATTGAATGCGTATACATAACAACTAGAAGGCTAGGTTCGATGGGTAAATTTAAGCGTCTATTCAAATTCAAATTCAAATTCAATTTTAATTTGATATTAAAATTTAAATTCAATTTATAATATCAATTACTATTTCCTCCATCTCCTCTAAAGGGTGAGTGATCATATCCCATTCAAGACCGCATATTTTTGTAATATACTTAACAACTCATGCACAATGTTTCAATTTTATAAAAATTCAACATCATATCCCCATAGCTCTCCAAGTACACAACATAGATTCACAAGTGTGAGTATTATTTTAATTTCTCAATTGAAATAACACTTAACATCGCATCATCTAGTATGTACCCAGAGAACATTAAGATATGACTGTAGAACTTCCCCCAAAAGTAACAAGTTTAAGCCACGAAGAATATTATGATACAAAAAGTATATAGTCCCAAACTGTCCAAATGGGACAATTCGAGAGATCTCATTACAGGGGTAATGACTCTCGAACGGGTCTAAGGGCTATTTAATACGTACGCATAAGAACTAGAAGGTATGCGCACTATAAGTAATTATATATATGTTTCATTTAATTATGTAATTTAAAGGATGTTACATTTAATTTAAAGTGCGCATAAGAATTAAAACTTATACCTAAACCACAAATTATTATTATGAATTTGGGAGATAAATGATTAAACCATACAATTGTGCATAATTCATAATGAATATTTATTACTCTAATGAATGAATTATAATCATAAAGAATGTCAGTATGTGACTCAAGCAAGAAAAAGAATGTCAGTATAGGAATGTAGTCGGAGGTTAGCTAAACTAGGCTCATGTCAATGTTTAACAAAAAAATTAGATACTATACCATTAAATTTAGTTTTAATTATCTCTCTCTCTCTAAATATCACAACCAACTAATACTAACACTATTGAACCCTGCCCCTTAATAACAACTAGTGTCCCACAAATCCAAATTGACCCTTTACATCTTTATAAAAGGATCATAACACATTATAGACAGAATCAACAAAACCTTAGGACTGCAAATATATTGAAAAATTTATGTTTTCAGACCTTTTACATTGAATTAAGAAAATTTGATAAATCAAACACGTAAATGCAAAATCATGCACACGCACATTGCCCCACCACTTCCCTCCCCCCACCCACCAGCCCCACCCCATCCCCCCACCACACACACACACACACACACACCAGCACACATAAATGCACACACACTTTCCCCCTTCCCCTCCCCCCACCCATATACACACTTGCACACACACCAGCACACATACACACACACACAAGAGCACGCACATGATAAAAATAAGGGTTCTACAGACACATATACACATATGCACACACACAAATACACACATATAATGGAAAGAGAGAGGGAGAGAAAAACGTACCTTAGAGAGAGGGGGAGAGAGAGAGAGAGAGAGAGAGAGAGAGAGAGCAATCGCGTGAGAGAGGGAATTGGAAACGGTGGGAAAAAAGAGGGGGTAGGGTTTTTTACTGACAAAGTTATCATGGGTCCGTCAAGATTTTTGACCGTGACAAGCACAGTTGTCACGGACTTGTCACGGGCAATGATCGTGACAAAAATTAGTATTTTTTTGTCACAAGGTTGGTCGGCTCAAAGGCGACAATTTGGCCTTTTTGGTTTAGTGTAAGTATAGTTTTCCCACCTAAAATGGAGCTCCAACAATGGTAGAGTGAAGAGTCGAGGAAGATGACAACCTCCCACCTCCTAAGGTGACCTTAAAGAGGTTTTCTGACTCCATAAAGCTTGCATCCATGAAATCTCCATCAAAATCTTCTTCAAGCTTCACAAATCATCCGTTTTCATCTTTTCCAAAAAAAAAACCAACAGCATCTCCAAATTCATAGCTTTGTGGATCCATGGAGGAAATAGGTTTTTATAGATTGGTTATGGTGGAAGACTTGAAGAATATGGTTGTATAAGGTGGAAGAATAGTGGTGGAATGGTAGTTTGAGGTAGGGAGAGGTGGGGTGGGGGGGGGGGGGATACCCAAAAATGGTGGAAGACCCACCCCCCTTTCTTCGCCCAACTCTAAATGTCCCAAATGATCCCAAACAAGCCTTATGAAACACCCTCAAACCCTAACAATCCCATTTATTCCCATCTTGGCTTACCAGAGTTCGATAACTCAACAATCCAAGGGACAAAAATTGTGACAGCGCACAAGGACAACTCGAAGCTCTCGTTTGAACGAGAATGGCTTCTCGTTCTTACTGATCATCGAATGACCTTCACGCGAGCTTCACGTGAGCTCGTTCAGGTGTCACAGTCCCATCTCGTTCGAACCTTGCTCGATCTCTACTTTTAATGACTTAGGCTACTCGTTCAAACGAACAGGTCTTCGTTCGAGCGACCCTTCCTTAATTTCTTTTTATCTTTTCAATTTTAACCCATAAAGTTCCTATAATTCTCCTCAAGCCTCCAGAACAGTTACATAAGAATATAACTCAGTCATAATGATCCAAATTACTATGTTTCCATATTACAATAATTTATGTGTGAAAAATAAATGAAATGTTGGGGCGGGGTATTACAGAGGACCTAAATCCTCTTGTAATGAAAAACTCTCCATAGAAGTCAACCAATCAATCATAGCATCGAGGGAGAATCGTTCATCGAATATAGGAACATCAATGCGTATATACCCGTGGAGACTCCGAAAAAGTAGCTAGAGCGCCATAACCAAAGGGTCTCCACCCTGATGAACATCAAGCCCATCACATCACCTGACACAGGTGCAACATAATCGGCCGGCAAGGGCGGCATTTAGATAGGGGTGAATGAGGAGGAGGAACGCGCTGGACTACTGAAGGTACTGGAGGGCTGTAGTGATAATGTAGACACGTGTCAATCAAGTGGTCACGCTCACCACAGTAAAAGCGTTGGTGGTCCCGTAATGGTGCGAAGCAATAACCATCGGGCGGAGGAGGAGGCATCCATTCGAAGACACTGCGGTTGATGTCCTTGGCATCAAAGGATGAAGGGGAGTCGATATGAAGTAAGGAGATATCATAATGGGAAGGTGTATGATGTGATAGTGGATGTTAGGCCTGTCAATGGGTCGGGTCTGGACCCGGATCTGACTCGAACCCGATCCGTATAATAGGGTCTGAGCATATTTTTTTGGACTCGAGACCCGAATACCCAAAAACCCGTTTATTAAACGGGTAGGGTCTGGATCTTATACAAGACCCGGACCCGAAGACCCGACCCGAATTGTACATTATTATTTTGTATATATATACATATATACTATAAATTTATATATATTTATAAATATATCTTATCATTATATAACATGTAAGTATTATATATAAAAATATATATTTATGTATATAATAAATATAAGTAATATATATTTTATTTATACTAATAATATTCTACAATACATTACAAAATATTTTAATTTAAGATTAAATAATAAAGAAGGGGGATAAAATAAAATAAATATAAAATAAATGTACATATTTGACCAGACCCGGACCCGAACCCGAGACCCAAAGACCCGAACGGATCTGGATCTCCATTATGGGTCTGGATCCAATATTGTAGACCCGATGAAGACCCGGACCCGAACCCGATGAAGACCCGATTACACGGATCTGGATCTCCCTAAACCCGCCCGTCTCTGACCCGTTGACAGGCCTAGGGGAGGTGGGTGGGGGTACAAACGTGGGTCAAGGTGTCGGAAGCCTGAAATGTCAAAATATCCATCGGAGTCATAAGGCTGTCCATAGTGGCTTAAAGGGGCGGGAAGGCCAGATGATTGGAAGGGGCCGGGATTAGGTGGCCGACCGAGGAGGTCAAAATGGTTGGGTAGGTTGGAGTTCTGCCCGGGGAGGCCAAAATATCCAATTGGGCCGAGATTTTGGGAATTATGGGTTGGCCAAAATATCCAATTGGGCCTAAAACATACCTAATTAGTTCCAAACATGCTTGGAGATCAATTAAAAGAGATAAAAGAAATAAAAGAACTAAAATAAAAAGAAAACTAATATGGGATTCTCATCAAGGAGATATATTTTTTTATGGACTAAAATGTCAAAATACCCTGAATTTGTCCCCCCTATGTTTGAAACATGTGAAGATCATGTAGCATCCACTGTCGTTTAAATCAATCCAATGTGTCCCACTTGAAAAATGTGGTGTTTTTTGTAGTTTTATGTTAGAAAAGCAAAAGATAAATACTTTTCACATGCCTCACCCATCAAATGTTCCCTTACTGCCATGGTTTAGTGCAATAATAATGCTTTCGCATTTGATGTAAATCTTCAAATGCGGAAGCATTATTATTACACTACACAACAATAACAACAATAACAAATAAATTAGACTTGTGAAATAGGTTCCTTTCTCTCTCTATTCTTAATTCTCAATATTCAAGATTAAGTACAAATGAGGGTTAAGGAGCATATTTATAGGAAGAGTTAACTTGATAATAAGGCTAATACCCAAAATAATAAAAAACAAAAACTAATTATTAAAACTGACTCATTACCCCAAAACATGCTTGGACTAATTAAACTCTAAAAGTAAAATAAAATTACAATATATATCCTAAGCTAAAAATGCAAAATCAAAGATAGTCGTCTCCCACAGACACAATCAAGCGCCACATATCGCTACAAATCCCATATACATCATTTTGAGTGCTAATAATAACAATAGATTATGTATTTTTAGGAATTAAAATAATATTGATTATGGATATAGGACAACAAATATTTAGAGTGCTAATAATAACAAAGAGTTGGAATAAAAAGGTTCGCTCTGTCATTATATGGTTTGATCATATGCTAGGATAATCACAAGTTCCATCACCGTTATTTTCCAGTTTGCAGAGTACATTATCAAAGAAACAGAAGTGCAGATTAATTGTCGAAATTTTATGGGATACACAGCGTTGGACATCCTGGCTGAACAAGGAAAAACACTTAAATCTAAGAATATTATAGCGCTGCTCAATAAAGTTGGTGACAAAAGAAGCAAGGAACTTCCATCTAAAGAGCCTAAAAATGAACAGGATAAATTTGGGAATCAATCAGAAGATATTGAAAGGCCTTTTCTGATTAGTGAGTCGAATAACCATCCAGTAGAGAAGATGCCTACACCAGATATGGAAATGGACTCACATGGTCAGCATAAACATGGAGAGACCTCTGATAAAAAGGAAACTATGTATCCATCTGATCCAGAAATTTGCTCCAGGAAATCCGAGAGTTCTAAAAGCAACAATATACGCAGTCACAAGCGGAAGAGCAACAGACAACGTAGAGAACTGATGGCACTTTACAAAAATGGCCATGAAAGGCAGCGAGAAATGTATAGAGAGGCACAACTTAATGCTATGAACACAATTACACTAGTTGCAATTTTAATAGCAACCATCACTTTTACTGCGGGCTTAAACCCTCCTGGTGGTGTTTATCAGGATGGTCCTCTAAGGGGGAAATCAGTGTTGGCAAAGACAAGTGTGTTCAAGGCCTTCGCAATATGCAACAATGTTGCCCTTTTTGTGTCTCTCTCCATAGTCATCGTCCTTGTTAGCATTATTCCCTATAAAAGGAAACCACTGACGGTGATGATGGTGGGCGCTCACAAGGCCATGTTGATTGCTGTTTCTTTCACGGCTACTGCTTACGTGGCAGCAACATGGCTGGTCATGTCACGAGGCTCAGGGATTGATTGGACCATTGAGTTTCTGGTATCTATCTCTTTCGGGACTTTGGGCGTTGTTTTTTTCGGCCTAGGGGTTATGTTGATTAAACACCATCTGAGGAAGTTCAAGCGGAGGCGAGAGAAATCAAAATTGAAGGGGACATCCAAAACAAGGAAGGCAGCTAGAGGCATCAAATCCGAGGACAAGAAATCAAAATTGGAGGAGACCGTGGAAGGAAAAGAGGCTGCTGCTGGCATTCATGATGAAGTCCACTCAATCTCTGGCCTCGCCCATACAAAGAACTCTATCGACTTTATTAGCCCTCCCTCTTCGAACTCGGACATTGAATCCTCAAACTCTGGATTTCATACATACTGATCAACATTTACATTTGTGAGAGGCTTGAGAGAAAAACCTATACCAAATTGCATTCAAGTCCTCAAACAAGTGTATGCAATGGTATAATAAAAGTTTTCCCACTTATTCTCATCAAGGAGATACATTTTTTTATGGACTAAAATGTCAAAATACCCTGAATTTGTCCCCCCCATGTTTGAAACATGTGAAGATCATGTAGCATCCACTGTCAGTTCAAATCAATCCAATATGTCCCACTTGAAAAATGTGGTGCTTTTTTTAGTTTTATGTTGGAAAGGCAAAAGATAAATACTTTGCACATGCCTCACGCCTCAAATTTTCCCTCACTCTCATGATTTAGTGCAATAATAACGCTTTCGCATTTGATGTAAATCTTTAAATGCGAAAACGTTATTATTACACTACACAACAATAACAACAAATATATTAGACTTGTGAAATGAGTTTCTTTCTCTCTCTATTCCCAATTCTCAATATTCAAGGTTAACTACAAATGAGGGTCAAGGAGCCTATTTATAGGAAGAGTTAGCGTGCTAATCAAGCTAATACCAAAAATGATAAAAAAGAACAACCTATTACTAAAAATGACTCATTAGCCCAAACATGTTGGAGACTAGTTAAACACTAAATGTAAAAGAAAATTACAATAAACCCTAAACTAAAAATGCAAAATAAAAGATAGTCATCTCCCGTAGACACAACCACGAGCCATGTATCACTACAAATCTTATATACATCATTTAGGGGCCATTTGTTGAAATATGATGGACGTTCAAATCAAGAAATTTATCAAACATTTAGTTGATAAATATGCTTAAGAGAAATTTGGTTAAATCATAACTAAGGAATAATTTTGATACTAATTATGTTTGGGTAATTTTAGTTTAATTTAAGTCAAGAAATTTAAATTGAAAAATATTCATTCTTAGTTTGTTTATCATATGAAGAACTTGAATTGAGTTTATTTAATTTTGTTTAAAAGAAATTTAATTTTTGTTTAGTTGAGTTTAATTTTAATTTTGTGAAAATTAAAATTTGAGAACCTTAATTGTTAAACTTGAAAGAAATTTAAAGTTTGATATATTGTATGAACTGTCACGTATTTTAGGATTTAAAATTGGCATATAAGTCCCTTACAAATAATTCTACACGTAACCACATTTTGATACCCGATTGAAAAAACATGTTAACATGGCACGTCGAAGTGGTTAATTCCGCTGGCGCGGATATATATCAATAAGTGATTTAATGCCAACTCAAAATCAAGTACTCTTAAAATTAGTATGAAACATCAATAATTCTACATGTAATCGCATTTTAATAGTTGATTGAAAACACATGTTTACATGGCATGTCAAATTGCTTAATTCCACTGGCGCAGACCTATATTCATAAGTGATTCAATGTCAAATCAAAATCAAGTACACTCAGAATTAGACTTAAACATAAATAACTCTACATGTATTACCGCATTTTGAGACAACATTGAAATAACATGCTTACGTGGGGTTTTAAGATTGTGTAATTCCGCTGGCGCGGACCGACGTCCATAAGGGAACTAAACAATTTGAAAAACCACGTAATCATGCGGTTTCAATGATGTCTAAAAGCGTGTCACACATAAAATTAATCTTAAAACATGTCCAATATATTAACATTGTGTTTTGATTTTATCTGTTTATCCATCGAAACACAACATTTTACATAAATATATAAAAAAACAAAATCAAATCATTCAGAGAATATTGAAATTCATTCAACACATACGACTAATAATTACAATGATGTCATTCACTCGAAATGAAACACATACATTAAACTATTGTTAATGATCGATATATAAAACAATTATTGATAAATATAAACTTATATATGATAGAATCAAAACACAAATACATAAAAAACACAATAGTTTTTTATCAATAATTGATAAATATAAACTAACAATTACAATGATGTCATTCACTCGAAATGACATACATACATTAAACTGTTGTAAATGATCGAGATATAAAATAATTATTGATAAATATAAACTTATATATGATAAAATCAAAACATAAATACATAAAAAACACAAAATCAAAATATATTCAAATAAAATGTATAAAAAGTTATTCACTCACATTAATTATGGAATTACAATGAGTTCATTGAATTAAACCAAGTACATTGACCGATTGTAATTCATCTAAAATAGAAAAAATAACTATTGATAAAGATAAACTTACAAATGATAGAACCAAGTGATGCAGGTAGAATTGATTAAGAACGATGTAATCAATTATTGGACAGACGAAAAAAGCAGTAAGATTGATGTTATTTTTTATTCTTGGAAAATAGTAGTAAGGTGCATAAAAACCCTCCAATAGCTGATTAGGTCAATGAATTTTTTAAATTGGGGGTATTTATATGTGGACCTAATTGTTTAAAACTTGTTTGACTGATTTTTTTTGTCCAAAATTATTAGTCAAGGGACTTGGCCATAAAAACCTAAAAGATAAATACTTTGCATGTACCTCACTCATCAAATGCTCCCTCACTTCAATGGTTTAGAGTTGTTAATAATGCCAAAGAGTTGAACAAAAAGGTTTGTGCTATCATTATATGGTTTGACCATATGCTATAACTACAAGTCCCATCACATAATGTTCCTTATTTTCCAATTTGCAAAGTATATCATCAAAGAAACAGAAGTGCAGATTAATTTTAATTGTATTGAGGCATAAGCTACTACTTTTTCATTTTGTATTAGCTCCCATTCCTAAAGGAGTACTCAAAATTGGGGCAGTTACTAATTGATTGTTAAGTTCTTGAAAACTACTCTCAACTTCCTCTAACCATTCATATGTCACCTTCTTTTGTGTTAATTTAGATAGAGGTTTGGCAATACTAGAAAAGACTTCAACGAATCTTTGATATTAACCTGCTAAGCCATTGAAACTACAAATCTCTGTCACATTAGTTGGTTTAGGCCAATCTAGTATATCCTTGATCTTTTGAAGGTAAATGGACACTCCCTCATTGGATATAACATGTCATAGAAAAGAAACACTAGGCAATCAAAACTCACGCTTCTTTAATTTTGCATAAATTTTCTCTTTCCTACAAAATTGTAATATTATGTCTAAATGCTTCTCATGTTCTTCAATACCCTTGGAATAAATAATAATGTCATCAATGAAAATAACCACACATTGATCTAAATATTTCCTAAACACTCTATTCATCATCTCCATAAAAATGGCTGGTGGATTAGTAAGTCCAAATGGAATCACAAGAAATTCATAGTGACCACATCTAGTACAAAAAAGATGATTTTGAAATGTAATCTTCCTTAATCTTCAATTAGTGATAGCCTGACCTAAGGTAAATTATAAAAAATATTTACGCAACCTGTAGTTGGTCAAACAAATCCTCTATATGAGGTAGGGGTATTAATTCTTAAAGGTCACCTTATTTAGTTCACGATAATCTATACATAACCTCATCGTGAAGTCCTTCTTTTTAACAAATAGCACTAGAGTACCCCAAGGGGATATACTTGGACTAATAAAATCCTTGTATAACAAATCTTGTAATTGAACTTCTGTTTCCCTTAATTCTAAAAGTGCCATGCGATTAGATGGTTTTGAGATTGGTATAGTTCCTGGAATAAGGTCAACCGTAAACTTTATTTCTCTACTAAGAGGTAGACTGGGCAAATCATCTGGAAAATGTTTAGCTATAGGAATTGTGGGTACCTCGTTTATTTATCCTGGCCCAGAGAAGTAGTCCGACTAAGCCCTATCAAGAATAGGAAAATTCCGGCCGAAACTCTAAAGTCTCGAAAATAACTAATTCAACAACGACCCATTCAACCCCTAAAATCTCTCAAGAGATATTCTAGGGATTATGGGTCAATGTAGAGGTTCCCAACACCCCCACTCTAAGAAATTCACATATATATATTGTAACCCTGGCCCTGGGCAAAGGGTATGTAATTGTAAACACTCTCGTGGAGAAAAGAGAAATATAAATCAAGAGCGCCACCGTGGATGTAGGTAATTTTCTAAACCACGTATATCTTGTGTCATGTGTGATTGCATTTATTCTAATATGTGTTCT
This sequence comes from Sambucus nigra, assembly GCA_949130495.1. Lineage (NCBI taxonomy): Eukaryota > Viridiplantae > Streptophyta > Magnoliopsida > Dipsacales > Adoxaceae > Sambucus > Sambucus nigra. The sequence continues at coordinate 566,887,316 of OX422212.1, forward strand.
TTACTTTTTCTAGTGATCGCATTTGCTTATAATTTGTGTTGAGATTTATTGTCGCTACAATTAGCGCCATCTGTGGAAAGCGATTGTTCTTCCTGTAAAAAATCCTTCACCAACAAGAACCTAGAATGTCTGGTCATAACAGCAATGCCCCTCAAGAAGGGGATATTCAAGAGCAACCTATTCCTCGCAGGGTTAGATATGAAGTTCGACGCTCAAACCCAAGGCCTCGTCCAGAACAACAGGCCTCCGAAGAAATTCAGGGACCAACTAGTTCCACGTAAGTCTCTAGACTGATAGATGCCTATGAGGTCAGGATCCAAGAACAGGAGGAGGCCACTCGCAAGCAAGAAGCCGAAAATGATCACCTCAAAAGGAGACTGGAGAAAATAGAGAGAGAACTCCATCGCAACATAAGGCAACGTCATTATCAAACTCCTAGCCCCTAGGCGAGTAGATCTCGCAGTCGAGGAAGGAGCCCAGGATGTGGATCTCAAAGATCTAAGGGACACATATCAGATAACGATTGGTCCGAGCAATAACAACCGGCTCGCTGTTACAGAAGCCCAGGCAGAGGAAACAACGATATATGAAATTTGGTTCAAAATAGATAGACCAGCACCCAGCACATCAGGGTTCCATATCGACAAGAGAACTAGCTAGACGAGCTCTCAGGACCCAGATGAAATCCACTTTTTCAAGGGAAATAGAGGAAGAAAAATCCCCTAAGAAGTTCATAATGCCCGGGTTCAAGATCTATGACGGAAAAACTGATCCCATTGACCATGTTAGACAGTACAGACAGACCATGACCCTTTAGAACCATAAAGACACACTGATGTGATGAATTTTCCCGTAAATCTTGCACGATGTGGCTCAAAAGTGGTTCGAGAAAATCCTCCACAGATCCATTAGAAACTTTGAGTCCCTAACAGAGCTCTTCATAGCTCACTTCATTACCAACAGCTCCCATCCAAAGAGGATGGATGCTTTATTAATAATGAAGAAAAAGCCCCAGGAGAGTCTCAGAGACTACGCGAAGATGTATTGGGAGCTGTTCAACGAGGTCGAGGAGTGCTCAGAGAAGGTCGTCGTGGCGTCCTTTAAAATTGGCTTACTCAGTTCTTGCCTCTTACACCAATCCCTCACATTGAAGGAAGCCACAACCATCAACAACCTGATGGCTCGTATTGAAAAATATGCCAAAGTCGAAGACATGACCCATCTTAGTGTTGGAGAAAATGGTGGCACCAAGATCACTGGCAAATGGAGTAATAAGAATGAAGGTGAAAAGCAGACCTAATAATGGGAACAAGAGTGATGCCTCGAAGGAATTTTAAGCAGTAAACACAGTTTTTAGATAACCGATCTATATGATTCTGGCAAAGATCAATGATGAGCCGTTCATTAAGTGGCCCAGGAAGATGGGTGAAGACCCTTCAAAGAGGAACAACGCACTAAGATGTGCTTTCTACAAAGAGGGAGGGCATAAAATCTAGCACTGCAAAGCCCTGAAGTCTCACCTTAAAGAGTTAGCTCAAGCTGGACACTTGAGCATATTTGTGCAAAAGAAGGCAGAGAAGGTAGCTGCCATTGAAGATAAAAGGCCCGACAACATGCTCAAGGAAGACGTTGACCAGGAGTTAGCAGTAATTCATGGAGCGTCTGACCTCAAACAGATTCAAGGGAACATGACCCAGATGGAAGTTAAAAAGCTTACAGCAGTAATGCAAGATTTTCAAATCGATCCAGCCAAAACGCAAGTAGGGAAGCGTCAACGAGATGAGGACGTTGAATACAAGAAACACATTGTGTTCACGGATAAGGACCTAGTGGGAGTAAGAACCCCGCATCATGATGCATTGATCATTACACTAAGGATAGCTAACTATGATGTCGACAGGTTTCTAGTCGACCAAGGTAGCTCATCTAAAGTAATGTACCTCGACCTGTTCAGGAAGTTGAAGTTAAGTATCGCCGACCTAAAGGAAACCACCGTTCCTCTAGTTGGCTTCGCTGAAAAAATAACCATCCCCTTGGGAAAGATTGTATTGCCAGTAAGGGGAGGAAATATCTAGAAAATGATTAAATTTCTCACGATAGATATTGATTCGCCTTACCAAGTGATCCTCGATAGAGGATTGCTGCACGCGATGAAGGCCATCCCATCTAGCTAACATCAAAAGCTCAAATGTGTGACTGAACGAGGAGTGGTGGAGATCCACACAGATTAGGTAGTGGCGAGAAAGTTCTTTATAGCATCCATCCACCCCAAGCTAGAGAAGAAGGTTGAGGAAGCTAGAAGCAGGAACGACGAGTAGGAGAGGCTAATGCCCTCCGACTAAAAACTAAGATATGGGAGACCAGAAGTGGAGAAGACCAGGATCCTCTCCTCTAAAAGAGTCATTGAGGACCTGGAGGAAGTCACAGCCAGTAGCAGATAAAGAGAAAGAAAGTTCTTGATCGGAACCTCACTCATCGACCACAAAAAGAGAATTGGTTACCCTACTCTGAAGTAACCTAGATGTATTTGCATGGGAGCCTTACGAGCTACTCGGGATTGATCCAAACATCACTTGTCATCGAATACACATTGATCCAACTTTCAAACCAATAGCACAGAAATCTCATCGAACTGCTAGAGAAGGAAGTTGAAAAAGTGCTGGACGCAGGATCCATACAGGAAGTCCAGTTACCCAAATGTCTATCCAACCCAGTGGTTGTCTTTAAGTGCAACGTAAAGTGGAGGGTTTGCATCAATTTCACCGATCTCAAAAAGGCATGCCCTAAAGACAGCTTCCCACTCCCAAAGATTGATCAGCTGGTGGCTGCTACTGCAACACACGAAAGGATGAGCTTCCTAGATGCATACTCCAGGTATCACCAAATCTCTCTGTACGTGCCAGATCAAGACAAAATAGCATTTATAACCACAGTCGGGTTATATTGCTATAAGGTTATGCCCTTTGGGCTAAAAAACGCAGGAGAAACTTACCAGCGATTGTAAACCAACATGTTCAAAGACCATATGGGAAGCACTATGGAAGTCTACATCGATGACATGCTCGTCAAGAGGAGGATCAAAGAAGACCACCTCTCGGACCTATCAAGGACCTTAGAAATCCTCAGGAAGTATCGAATGAAGCTTAATGCAAGTAAGTATTCCTTCGGTGTACAGTCTAGAAAATTCCTTGGGTACTTGGTCAGTAAGAAAGGTATTGAGGCTAACCCAGAACAAATTGATGCCATTAACAGGGTGCAGCCCCCCTGTACGATAAGAGAAGTGAAGAAGCTCATGGGGATGCTCGCCACCCTAAATCGGTTCATCTCAAAGTCATTCGAAAGGTGCCAACTGTTCTTCTAGTTGTTGAAGAAGAGCAAAGATGTGGATTGGAACGATGATTACTAGAGGGCATTGGAGGGGATCAAAGCTTACCTCAGCAAACCGCCCTTGCTCGTGATCCCTTAAGAGAATGATTCTCTATACCTTTACCTTGCAGTATCCAGTCATGCTGTAAGTTCTGCACTAGTATGAGAGAAAATGGGGACCCAATACCCAGTTTATTATGCGAATAAGACTCTTTTGGACGCCGAACAGCGATACCTACTACTAGAAAAACTTTCCTTTGCACTAGTAGTAGCCTCAAGGAAATTGAAACACTACTTCGAAGACCACTCCATCATTGTACGTACATCCAATCCTCTTAAAGTAGTCCTGAGAAAAGCAGACCTTTTCGAAAGACTATCAAAGTGGTCGGTCGAGCTTGGGCGATTTGACATTCAATTCCAGCTGAGGAATGCCATTAAAGGGCAGGTCCTCGCTGATTTCATCGCAGAGTTTATAAGAGGACATCCTTGAGACCAACACCAAACTATTCATAAGACTAAAGTTCCCCGGCATCAGGCGTCTAGAGACTTTTTATTGACAGAGCCTCCAATTCCAAAGGGGCAGGAGTACGCATCGTGCTAATTACCCCCGAAGATGCAATACTCGAGCAAGGAATTAGTCTTGGATTTGAAGCCTCTAATAACGAAGCAGAATATGAAGCACTGATCGCGGGACTATAAAAAGTGCAAGCACTTGGAGCAAAGCGACTCCAAGTGTTCGGCTACTCACAGTTAGTCTCCAACCAGATAAGTGACAATTAAAACGCTAGATATGAGAGGATGGCATCCTATCTCTCCACTACGAAAGAATTGATGGCCAACTTGGAACAAGTCAGCATTCAGCAGCTTGCTAGAGGACAGATCAACCATGTTGATGCCCTAGCGGCCTTAAGATCAACGATCAACTCCAACTTGAAGAGGACAATTCATATTGATTTCCTTGCCTAGCCAAGTATCAACCAGATCGATGAGTTGCCAAGCATGGGGCATATTCTCCAGATTGAGACAACACCCAATTGGATGGACCTCTTAAAGGACTATTTGAAGGATGGTGTGCTACCAGCAGATAAGAAGATTATCGCTCATTAGATAAAAGTCAAAGCTTCTAGCTTTCACTTATCTTCTGAAGGCAAATTGTACAAGAGATCTTTCACTGGCCCTTACCTCCAATTCTTTCATCGAAAGGACGTCGAGCAAGTCCTGCATGAACTCCATAAGGGAATCCGCGGGAGTCACATTGGGGGCAGGTCGCTAGCTTTTCGAGCAAAGAAAGAAGGCTACTGGTGTCCGTATAAGCAGAGACCCTGGAATCTATGCTCAAAAAAGGAAAAAGTGACAACTTCATGCACCTACGGTTCACCAGCCGGACAGCGATTTGAAGTCACTTACTAGCCCATGGCCTTTCTCCCATTGGGGTATATACATCGTTGGCCATTTACCTACCGCAACCAGTAATCACAAGTATTTTTTGGTCGTAATAGACTACTTAACCAAATGGATAGAAGTAGAGCCACTAGCAAACATCATAGACGCGGACATGATAAGATTCATATGGAGGAACATTATCAATCATTTTGGTATTCCCAAAACTATAATCACTAACAACAGAACCAAGTTTGAGAGCAGCCTTTTCCAGGGTTTCTAGAGCGACCACATAATGAGGCACTAGTTCAGCTTTGTGGCATATCCTCAGAGCAACGGATAGGCTGAGGCTTCCAACAAAATAGTAATTGATGGAGTAAAAAAGCATTTGTAGTGAGCCAAGGGATCATGGGTAAACAAACTACCCCACATCATATGGGCTTACCGCACCACTCCATGGCGAGTAATTAGAGATACATCATTCGCACTAATGTATTGGATGGAGGCGATTGTCCTCTTGTAAGCTGACCTCCCTACCATGAGGTCCACCCTGGTCGACTAAGTCCAGAACGATGTAGCACTACTCACTGAACTTGACCTAGCCAAAGAACGAAAGGAGTTGGATCTAGTGAAACTAGTAGCCTACTAGTAACAGCTAGCAAAGCACTACAACAAAAAGGTCAATCCCAGAGCATTCCACGTTAGGGACTACATCCTGAGGAAAGTTCTTGGCAGCGCTGTAAAACCATCGGATGAAAAACTAGGACCAAATTGGGAGGTTCCATTCAAGGTGATAAAATATGACCTATAAGGAGCCTATCACTTAGAAATGCTGGAGGGTAGGGAGATAATTAGAGCTTGGAATGCAGCTAATTTAAAGAAATTCTACTTCAGGTTCTCTATTTTATTTTTGAACTCAGTGTTGAATTTTCAATTCATTTATGATTAATGAAATTTATTTGACAGTAGCATTTTATAGAGTGTTTATTTTTCTCAACTACATTATAATTTGTGCACCCTTTCCAAGTCACAGGCTCCCCTCTTAACATACAAAACTAAGATCACGAGAAACTTATTAAAGCAGGGTCAATATGTAATGACCCTCCTCAGGCATTCGTCAACGAACACAAATGACCTCCTAACTTTCCCCTGGCAATATATGAAGCCCTACAGGGGACCCTTAGGCAATATGGCCAACCTATGTTGGTCGCCAACATTGTTTGTCTCGCAAATCCTTCTCGGATAGAATATCCAATACCATGTGTATCCTCTCCATTGCCTCACTTAGGCCTAAGAAAGTGTGACGAAACACCCTACAAGGTAAAGTAAGGTAGAATGCTACACTAAAAGGCATACTGGACTGGGGGGATACTCACTCAACAACAAACTCTGCCTAAATCAAATTTTGTCGGCTGAAAGAGCCCAAGATAACTGAACAAGAAATTAATGAAGTAAAAAAAAAATACACAACACGTGTTTAGTCGGAAAATTACCCAAGATATAACTATTTTATTACATCATTACATATACAAAGAGTTACATACACTGAGTAATTTAAACCCTAATGAGAACTAGGTCACTGAGCAAGATAGTCAGAAACTCGTGCTCTTCGGCCATCATTCGGGTGAGGAGCTAATTCCTCCTCGACTTCGTCTGAACTTGGTTCCACAAGCTGTCTTGGGATCATATCTATAGGAACCCATCGATCATCCCTTCTGAATGGGTTCAGCATCAAAGTTGAAGGAGAGATCTCATGTCGATACCAGAGAACAGAGTTCCTAGGGACTTGTAACTCCCTAAAAGCACTTAACCACCCCTTATGAAAGCTAACTCCTCAACCTCCTTCAACTTCGTAGGAGCATCAGTCCAACCCTGGTTATAGCCATCAACCCACACCCGCCAAGGAACTTTCTTGAATAGGTGCCTCAGTAAGGTTACATCTCTTTGAAGACCAGCAACTATCACATATGCCCTGCGAACTTCACCTCGAAGTTCAGAAATCTCCCTAGCTGAAACATTATCATCAGTACCAACTCGCCGCCCAGTCGATGAAGAGGAACCACGTAAGACTCGAGGGGTAAAGCTCGGTGTATTCTACCTAAGTCGCGAGACCTCCCTCCTTAGAAAATCATTCTCCTATTGAAGGACCTATCCAACTTGATTGATCTTAGAAGCATCCATAGGATTAGCCTTCAGAGCATCCACTTCTTCCTGAACAGAAGCATCGACCTCCTCCATCTCCTCAAGCTTATCTTTCATCTTGGAAAAAAGCTCTGACTGGTCTTTATAGTCTTGATTCCTCGATCTAAGGGAATTACAGATCCTTATGAAGGCACGGCGAACTCGATTGCTCACATCAGGACCAATAATTTTTCCTAGGTGAGAGGTAGAAGGAATATATTCCCTAATATCGATAAGCTAAAAGTCATACGAGCATCAAGAATAAATAAATCAGTATATGAAGAGGAACATAACTTCATTTTATTAAGATAAAAATAGTCCGAGTACATCAACGAGAAGAAACAGAGATATAAAAAATACAAAGGTCCCTAAGAAGACTAGCTGGCAAACTCAGTCTGTTCTGAGGATGGTGGTTGCTTCCTCTTATCCGCAACAACCCCATGTGCACCTCCCTTAGATAGAACAGTCACCATTCCCTGATCAAGGTGAGCATCTACAACAGTGATAGGGACAACTGGGACACCTTCATTGGCAAAAGGAGGAGGCACTTCATCCACAACACGCTTAGGGCCAGGGTTGTGCTCATTAAAAAAGGGGAATCAACATCCACCTCGACAGCGAGCAAAGCTCTATCCCAACCCTTTTTGAAGTTGAGATGGCTGATGTAGCCAATATGAGCCTCAACATCCTCATACGCTACGATCCACCCAGCATTATACGAGCTCTCCTTGAGGATGCCAGCCTCAGATTCCATTTTTCTCATCTTCTTAGCAAACTCTTTATTCTCCTCGACCACCGCCAGCTTGCTCGTACAGATCAATTCATAAGACTGGCTCACCTCCTCCAACTCCTTGGGCGTTGCCTCTTTTGACTTCATAGCTTTAGTTAAGGCAAGATCAGAAACTTCTGAGCAGCACTGACAACCTTCAAGCTCGCCTCAAACTCAATATTTTTCCTCACCAGCTCATCACGACTGCAATATAGGACGGTGAAATGAGATTCAAACTACAAGAGAAAGAAAAAATTTAGCGAAAAAAGTATTGAAAAGAACCGTAAGAGTAAAGAAGTAAGAACATACTTACCAAGGCTAGCCTCTAATTTTCCTTTATGGCTAACTAGTCGGTCTTTATACTTGATGACCTCTGGCGATCAGCTAGCAATACTGCTCTCTCGAGCACCACCGGAGCCAGCTAAGGGGAAAGAGAAACAAAAGCCCTTGGTCCTCACCTCTTCTCTCCTCCTTTCTTCTTCTCTCTCCTTATTCTTCATATTTTCCTCTTTATTGTTCTCCTCTTCCTTCTTCCTCCCTTTCTCTCTCACCAACGCCTCCTCTTTCTTCTTCCTCTCTTGTTCATGAGCTATAGTCTGGAAGCCAGTGGCAGTATCCCCACTCCTAGACTTTTGCTTATTCAACCTACGAGATAGTGCCACATTGTCCTCATCATCGTCTTGGATTAAATATTTCCTAGGAGGGGCCATAGTATTCTCGTTGGAGCTATCCGAATCCTCTGAATCCTTCGAAACTTTGAACCCTCCTCCGAATTGGAGGATTCTTCACCACTTGAAATCTTTTCGCTAGATTCACCTCCAACTTCACCTCTGTCAACCTCTTCTATGATATCAAGGTGAGGAACACTATCAACAGCCTGGGCGATGAAACTGGACCCAATGTTCTTGTACTCCAATAGGAATGCATCTAATCGTGGATGCTCGCCGTCAGCCAAGTATTCCTTGATCTTCCAAGTTTTGATTAACTTAACAACTCGAATTTCATGGAGTGAAGGTTCCGAGTTCTTTGTCTTCACTGAAAAAGTAAAAAGAAAAACATAAGAAATACAATACATTAACAAAAAATTAATGACCAGAACAAGAGCTATGTCTACCTATGTATTGCTCCCTGTAAAAGGTAATCATAGGTCCCATGTACCTCACTCCCTCAGTTTGAGGAGGGAACTACCAGTTCCTGGCAATAAACCCTTCTTGCCAATAGTCCTTGTGGGAATCAGGTAGATTGACTACCAACACCTTGCCAGGACTCCTAGCTTTCAGATAGAGGAAAGAAGAGCTTGTTCGAGAGAATGTATGACAATAAGAAGGCTCAGCAAGGTCTAAATTGGTGCCATAGTGCTGATTGATCCTATATACACCATTCATAATTTTCCAAACGTTTGGAGAACATTGGGAATGAACTAGATAGAAATAACTAAAGAAATACAAAAATAAACGATTTGGGGGAAAGGCTAGACCCCCCTGAGACAACAAGAGGACATGAATCTAATGCCCATTCTCAATATCTCGAACATTGTGAGGGACAGGGGCACATTCAATGTCCACCCAGTTGGGAATGTTGTAAAACTCCCTAAACTTAGCTAATGACATATTACCTATAATTTCCATCAGAAGAAAAAAAACCTAGCAGTGAAAAAGAAGAAATTTCAACAAAAAAGAAAGGAGGAGAAGTTTGGGAAACTTACGAAGTGAAAATCAGCTTAAGACGATGCAAAGCCACAAGCAATAAAGATATAAAGATAACAAAGAGATGGAAGATGAAAGGAGAATCCTGGAAGTGAGAAAACGTAATGAGGAGCTGAAGAAATCTGGAGAGCACGAATATTTTTTGAAGTGACGCCAGAAATGGCCTCTCTAAATAAATTTAAACCCTCTCAATGATTACGCACGGAGAACGAAGTGAATCTTCCGCCTAAATCTACCTAGGAACGATGTTTAACTCCCTAAAGCATCTTGCAATTCACAAAAATGCCATCAGAGATGTTATTTAAAATTATTGAGCACAAATTGGGACCCAAAAATTTTAGGGGCAATTGTGGGTACCTCGTTTATTTCTCCTAGCCCAGAGAAGTATCCCGACTAAGCCCTGTCAAGAATAGGGAAAGTCTGGCCCAAGATCTAAAGTCTCGTAAATAACTAATTCATCAACGACCCATTCAACTCCTAAAATCTCTCAAGAGATATTATGGGGATTATGGGCCAACGTGGAGGTGCTCAAGGCCCCCACTCTCCAAAATTCACATGTATCTATTGTAACCCTGGCCCGGGGCAAAGGGTATGTAATTGTAAACACTTCCCTGGAGAAAAGAGAACTGCAAATTGAGAGCACCACCGTGGACGTAGGCAATTTGCCGAACCATGTATATCTGTGTCGTGTGTGATTGCAGTTATTCTAATTTGTGTTCTTTACTTTTTCTGGTGCTTGCATTCGCTTATAATATGTGTTGAGATTTTTTTTCACCACAGGAGTATCTTCTAAATTAGGATATTTTATTTTCAAATCAATAACACTTGCAATAAATCCTTGACATCCCTTCTTAAGAAACCTATAGGCTGACATTGCGTATATAATACATATGGGAGATACGAGGCCAGTTCCTTCAAAACTGAATTCTGTTTCATTAGGAATTTAGAAAATAACTCTTTTCTCAAAATATTCTACCTTATCATGATATGATTTCTAGACAGACCATCCCAAAAATGACTTCAAAATATCTTATGTTTAAAACTATCAAATCATCAAATAGCTTATAATTATGAATGTTTATAAGGCAAGCCTTGTATACTAATTTACCCATCAATAACTCACAAAAAGGAGTAGAAACGTGTATGTTATGATTCAAGAGTTCAGGCCTTTTATGAAAGTGATTTAATACATGTATAGATAAAAGTGAATAGGTTGAACCGGGAAACATCAAAGCTTGAAAGTTGTGCACATATAGAAAGTATACTTGACACTAATGGATTAGAACCCTTTGCATCGAAAACATTAAAAATTATATCTTATCTTCCATGATCCTTATTGTCAATAAAAGGCTTTCTTGGAACCTTATCTTTGTTAGGAAAATCTCTCATTTTATGTCCCTTTTGGCAACAAACAAAGCAATCCCGAGGTAGCGTGGTTGTCCTCTATGAATATTACCACATTGTTGGCATCTATTAACATTAAAGGGTTTGTTTACAAAAAATTTCCCTATATTAGGTGTAGTACTAAAGGGTTTGTTATTTGGGTTCCTTCCTTTTTATTCCCCAAACTTCCTTTTCCCCTCTCTGACCTGATTATATTCTTCACTATCCTTCTCAACTATTGTAGCCTTAGTCATGACGTCAATATATGATGTCAACTTCAGGATGGAAATTCAAATACGAATATTCAACCGTAACTCACGTTCAAACATCTTATCTTTTAAAGCATAAGTTACCACAACATAAGGTGCGATACGGGATAACTCAGTAAACTTTGCCTCGTATTGACTAACCGTTATATTTCCTTGAACTAGACTCATGAAGTTAGCTTCTTTTTGCACTTGCACCATTTCAGGAAAGTGTTTCTTGTAGAAGATCATTAAGAATTCATTCCAACATATGGGATTATTCCTTTCCTCGTGCATTATCTTAGTCATTCTCCACTAATGTTCGGCTTCACCTTCTAACATGAATGTTCCAAATGAAACTTTTTGTTTATCTGTACAATTAAAAGCATCAAGTATCTTTTCCATTCGCATCAACCAACTTTTTGATTTAATGGGGTTAGTGGTACCTTTAAAAGATGGCGAATTCAACTTCTTGAACTGTTCAATAGTATATCTGCTTAGTTCAATATTCCTTGATTCGCCGTTATTCACCTGATCCTACACAATCTTTTCTAGACTTTCAATCGCCTTGTATGCACCTTCCAGTCCTTCCATACTTAATCCACTAGTTCCCATAGTTGATCTTGTCTTGGTCATTTTCTAGAGTTATGGCTAAACGTAAGATGTATTATACTATCTTAAGATTGAAAATTGGAAGAAAAATTATCTATAAACAATTATATATAATGTAAGACATGTGGAGGGTTATCACACAAGTCGTATATTTAATCATATATCATATGTATGGAAACTTAACATCTATAACATTTGAAACTTATGTGTAATAGTCTGCGGGTTCATAATCTATGCTTTGATACCACATCTGTCACGACCCATCCTAAAACCAGTAGGGAACGAGTGCCTTAACATTCCATTAAGGAATTCAATATTCTAGTTTCAAAATATTTCTTAAAATAAATGCAACGGAAATACATTTATATGGTCATGAATCATAAACTATTGAAAACGAAGGAATTATGCCATCATAGCTTTCTAAAGGGAAACTTCATATATATTAAAAGTATCAATGAGTTACAAATTGAGACAAAATTTAAAACCTATTACTAGAGAGAAAAACTAAATATTCAACATAAAATAACAAAAAGAGCTCCAAAGGCAAAATCTTTAACATATTCCTTCTAAGGGACTACTAAAATTCGAATGTGGTTCAATCTCCAAACATGCCAACATTTTTCATAAAATAGATACCTATTCAAGTAAGAATATAAGGCATATACATATCTTGAAAGGAACTTGTAGTAACATATTTATATGTTAATGACAGTATATAGAAATGAACAACTCAGAATAGAACTGATGTGAAAATCAAATGAAATATCTTTTTCTTTCAATCATATAATTTTAATGGCCAAGTTCACTCTAATGCCATATTCTTCTACCGTATTATTCCCTGATAGTTGGGGGTCAGTCGAACTTGTTCATCACAATTCCTTATTTATGGCACACTAGCGATAACCCAGCTAGGAAGGTCAGTGAATAAAGAGGTCCCTTAGGCCGAATCTTATTTCCAATATTCAATATAGTTTTCGATACTCATTTTAATCGGTATTTCTATATGGATAAATATAAACATATCACAATGAATAAATCATCGGTATCATATGAATTTGAGAGGAGTCACAAAATATATATAGTTTGCATAATATCATATAATTGAAATGGTCTAGGACTGTCATATAGTACTCACCAGAACAGAGGTTCGAAAATACAATTATTGAGTCTTGGATCACCCGTTAATCGATGAGATGAATTTCATTAAGGTCTTTAAGAACTTATTCTTAACTTTCCCGCACATTCTCTCACTATTTTTCAAGGAATCAGTGCGAGTTAAATAGATCCTAAAGGCTGTATTTATTGTTTTCGAGGTCATTACGTTGTTGACACGTGTTTAATTACTAAGCTTTATACAGTAGTGAGTCAATGCCGAGGTGTTGCATTTCAGAGCAATCTTGCAGTCCTGTTTCACCAAACGACGACATGTGTTTTAGCTTTCTCTCTAAAGAAAGCACGTGTTTAAGCTTTATCTGTATAGATGACATGTGTAAGGTGGTGGTGGCAAAATGAAGCACGAGGTGGAAAGTTAATAAGGGTATAAGGGTCAATTTACACATAAAGTGTATTTTAGTAATTTGACACTATATATTTTCAATATTTCTTAGAGGACCTTGAAAATATTTTATTTACAAAAAGGTCATTTTTTATTTGTCATTTTGTTCCCTTAAACTTTGTTAATTAAAACCAAGTAGCTAGAGTTTCATAAAGTTATATTTTCTATGTCAAAACTTATCATTTAGCTTAGGATATGCCATAAGACTTGGATTTGATCCTAATTACAGTTGATTATTCATATTTAAGAATGGATTTTATCATATTAAGAACCCAAAATATCACATATATAATAATATAACATTATTATATAGTAAGTGAGAATCAATTATAAAAACAAACTATATATGAGCATATAAAAGTGGGATCCTCACATCCTATCCTCCTTATAAAATGTTTGGTCCCCAAACTTGACTTACATTAATTTTCAGACAGGTATGTATATTGTTCCTTTCTTTCATCTTCCCGCTCCCATGATGCCTCTTTAATGAAATGATTACGCCATAATACTTTGACTAGCTGAATTACTTTGGTTCGTAATATTTGAACCTTATAGTCCAAAATTTCTATCTGATGCTCAATGTATGTCAAATCTTCTCAAACTTCAAGAGGTTCATGACTTAAGATATGTAATGGATCTGGGACGTATTTCTTCAACATTGATACGTGAAACACATTATGTACACTCGAGAGTTCAAGTGGCAAAGCTATGCTATACGTAACAACTCCTATATTTTCAAGGATTTCAGAAGGTCTTATGTATCTCGAACTCAACTTCCCTTTCTTGCCAAATCAGATTACTCCCTTCACTGGTTATTCTTGCAAGAACACATAATCTTATTTTTGGAATTTTAATAGTCGGTGTTGGTTGTCAATATAATTCTTTTGATGGCTTTGAGCGATTCGAAGTCGACCATGTATCAATTTTATTTTCTCTATTGTGATTAGAATCCATTATAGTCCCAATAATTTTCTTTCTCCGACTTCTACCCAACATGCAGGAGAATGATACCTTATACCCTAAAGTGCCTCATACATAGCCATTTGAATACTTGCTTGATAACTGTTAATATATGAAAATTCTAATAACGGTAAATGATCATACCAATTCCCCTTCAAGTCAAGTACACATACCCTAAGAATATTCTTTAAGGTTTGAATGGTTCTATCAGATTGTCCATCCTTTTGAGGGTGAGAAGTGGTGCTGAACTTCAATTTTGTTCCCATGGCTACTTGTAGCCTTTTCCAGAAGTGAGTCACAAATCTATGATCACGATGAGAAATAATTGAAATTGGGGTTCCACGAAGCCTAGTAATTTCCCCCACATATAATTTTGCTAACTTTTCTGAAGAAAGGATAATCTTAATGGCAAAAAATGAGCGGATTTAGTTAACCTATCAATAAGTTCCCAAATAGAATCATTATCATTCGAACTCCTTAGTAAACATATCACCAAATCCATTGTAATATGTTCCCATTTCCACTCAGGGATAGGTAGAGCTTGTAGTAATCCTGATGCATTCCGACGTTTAGCTTTTACTTGTTGATAAATCAAACACTGAGATACAAATTATGTTATTTCCCTATTCATGTTATATCACCAAAATGCTTCTCGAAGATCACTATACATCTTTATACATCCAGGATGAAATGTAAATCTCGAGTATTGACTTTCCTCCAAAATTTTCGCATCACATGGCACACACACTCTATTTTCAAACCTCAATATATCATCTCGTATCCCAAATTCAATTTTATTCCCATCGATAATGTTTTCTCTAATCTTCTTCAGTTGTGGGTCATTTACTTGTGCAATTTTGATCCTTTCCATTATCTTGTTTTGTACTTGTAAATTCGTGTTTATTCCTCCTTTGTATCATATTCAATTATTTTGGGGTAAAAATATATTTTAAACTCTTATGATCGATATATATCTCACAAGTCCTACCATAAAAATAATGTCTCCAAATCTCGAGGGCAAAAATTACAACAGCTAATTCTAAGTCATGGATTAGATAATTATGTTCATGTAATTTTAATTGTCTCGAGGCATAAGCTACGACTTATCCATTTTGCATTAACATCCATCCCAAACCATTTTTAGAAGCATCACTATAGATCACCAATCCCCCTATCCCTGAAGGAATAGTCAAAATTAGGACAATTACTAATCGATTCTTAAGTTCTTGAAAACTACTCCCAACTTCCTCAGATCATTCACATATCACCTTATTTTTTGTTAACCTAGATAGAGGTTCGAAAATACTAGAAAATCCTTCAATAATTTTTCGATAATAACCTGTTAATTCAAGGAAACTACAAATCTCAGTCATATCAGTTGGTCCAGACCAATTAAGTATAGCCCCGATCTTTATGAAGGTCAATCGACACTCCCTCCTTGGATATGACATGTCCTTGAAAAGAAACACTAGGAAACCAAAACTCACACTTCTTTAATTTTGCATAAAATTTCTCTTTCCTAAGGATTTGTAATATTATCTCTAAATGCTTATCGTGCTCTTTAATACTCTTGGACTAAATTAGAATGTCATCAATGAAAATAACCACATGTTGATCTAAATATTTCCTAAACACTCTATTCATCACATGCATAAAAATGTCTGGTGCATCAGTAAGCCCAAATGGCATCACAAGAAATTTATAATGGCCATATCTAGTACGAAAAGTTGATTTCAAAATGTTATCTTCCTTAGTCTTCAATTGGTGATAGCCTGACTTAAGGTCAATCTTAGAAAATATTTGTGCACCTTACAGTTAGTTAAAAATCATCTATACGAGATAGGGGGTATTAATTCTTAATGATCACCTTATTTAGTTTAAGATAATTTATACATAACCTCATCATTCCATCCTTCTTTTTAACAAATAACACAGGAGCACCCCAAAGCGATATACTTGGTTTAATAAAAACTTTTAATTCCTTTAATTCTAAAGGTGTCATGCGATAAGGTGGTTTTAAGATTGGTATAGTTCCAGGAATAAGGTCAATTGGAATCTCTATTTATCTATTAGGAGGTAGACTGGGCAAATCATCTAGAGAATGTTTACTTATAATAATATCTTCTAAACTAGGCTCTTTCATTTGCAAATCAATTACACTTGCAAGAAATCCTTGACATCCCTTCTTAAGAAAACTATAGGCTTGCATTGCAAAGATAATACACATGGGAGATAAGATGCCACTTCCTTCAAAGGTGAGTTCTATTTGGTAAGGAATTTGTAACGTAACTATTTTCTCAAAACAATCTACCTTAGCATGATATAATGCTATCCAGTCCATCCCTAAAATGACTTCAAAATATCTTATGTCTAAAATTATCAAATTATCAAATATCTTATGATTATAAATATCTATGGAGCAAGCCTTGTATACTAATTTACCCATCAATAACTCATGAGAAGGAGTAAAAAATGGGTATGTTATGAATCAAGAGTTCATGCCTATTATGAATGGGATTTAATACATGTATGGATACAAATGAATGGGTGGAATCGGGATCTGTCAAAGCTTGAAAAGGTTGTGCACTTATCAAATGTGTACATGACACTACTGTATTAGAAGCCTTTGCATTGAAAAGATTAAAAATTATACCTTGTCTTCCATGATCCTTATTGTCATTAAAAGTCTATGTTGGCACCTTTCCTTTGTTAGGGAAATCTCTCGTTTTATGTCCCTTTTGTCCACACCCAAAATAATTTCCTGTCTCCAGGTAACATGGATGCCCTTGTAACACCCCGTATTTTTGACAATTTAAATAATTATGTAATTAATTATTATTGTGGGAATAAATATGCGATTTATTTATTGTTGTTGGATTAATTAAATTAAAATGTGAGAAATTAATTTGTTATTAATCCGGATTAAAATAATTATTAATTAGCGTGACAAGGGTTAATATTTATTGTCGATAATTATTGAATAATACTGTGTGATATGTAATACGGAATTATGATATTTGATAAATTGTCGGAAGTGAGAAATACGACAGTTCGGTAATTTAAGTCTGTCACGCGTGTGAGTCATGTCGGGACTAATTGAATGGACTAAAAAGAGAATTTATTTTTATTAACTCGTATGGTCATTTTGAGTGCGCTGTTGAGTCCGGGATGGTTGACATAGTCAAAATAGTGTACCCGGTGTTTAGTTTGGGTCCCGGGGCGATTTTAGGCCTAACCGGCACCCCGAGAGGGCATTATGGTAAATTATATTTTTGGGCTAAATTAATGGACGAAAATTGGGACTTATTATATCATCCAACGAAGTCCATTAGGGTTAAGAGGTGACAGGAAGTTAGAACGTCCATGGAGGGTGTGAGGGAGAACCAAATTCCAAGAGAGAAGACTCATTTGGCATTACCTTGCACAACCGTGACCACCGACACGAAGATCAAGAAGAGACGAACGCGTATGTACCTACATCACCAACGGATCAGACCGTCATATTCGAGGCAAGTGTTTATTACATACTTTCTTTTAGCAATAATCATGCTCATGTTAGTATAGGTGGAATTAGTCATGATTTATATGTTAATTGGGTGAAAATTGGGGATTAAAATTATGATTAAGGATTGGTTTAATTAATGGTTGGAATTCCTTCATGTATGTAGAGGATTAATCACGGAATTTGATTATATATTGATGAACGAATCTGGGTTGATTAGGTTCTTGAATTGGAATTTTTGAAACAAGGGTTCATGTGAATTAATTTGGGGGTTTTATATAATTATGGTGATTTATGATGAATTAATGATCCTAGGAGGTTAGGAATGACTTATAACCTGTTAGGTGTTGATGGGTATTGATGATGAGTTGTTGGGAAATGAATCTTAGAGGTTTTTAGGTTAAAAAATGGTGAAAAATGCTGAAGTTTGGTGAGGAAGACGAACAGTGCAATCTCGCGTGATCTCGCGCGAAGTGGTTCAAACGAGATGGAGATCTCGTGCGAAGTCGTTCGAGCGAGATGACATCTCGCGAAAGCCTCTCGAATGACATGTGGAAGTCTTTCAAATGACAACCCTTCTGGTTCGAGCGACAGAGGGAATTTTTGGGGACTTTTCTCAAAGTCTAGTTTTGAGTTTGCCGATTTATTTGAGTGAGGGAAACTACCAAATAGTAAATTTAAATAAGATGAAATTTTGGGAAAGTATGTGAGAATAAATACTTTAATTATTTCGGTATAGAGAGAGAGTATACCTTGGAGATTACGAGAGAGATAGTAATCTAAATATTTATACTATACGTAGAGATGAGATTAAAATACGTATGAAGAGTATATATGTAGGTTAGAGAAATACCTATAATTTATAATACGATGTGTGTATGCCTATTATGTGATATTATTGTAAGAGCACTAATGGGTGATAACCCGGGGGGTGCAAGAACCTTATAGTTAAGAGCACTAATGAGTGATAACTCGGGAGTGCAAAAACTCTATTGTTAAGTGTACTAATTGGTACTAACCCGGGGATGCAAGATTATATTGTTAGGCGCACTAATGGGTGATAACCCGGGGGTGCTAAATTATTATTGATAGGTGCATTAATGGGTGCTAACCTGGGGATGCATGATTTTCTGGAGATATGTACTAATGGGGCTTAGCCGGGGGTGCAGGATTAGTATATATATATATATATATATATATATATATATATATATATGGACTTGTGAATATTTCTACTGTGTGAAATTAGTAGACTTGGTAATAATAATCATTATGATGCACTAAGTGGTCTTAACTTAAGAGTGCAGGATTAATGTATATATATAGGGATGATGAGACTATATATATGTATGAGTGTACTTGGGTAACTTTCTACTTTGTGAGACTAGTAGATAAAATGAAAATGAGAAGTAAGATAATCTTAGTGAATAAAAGATTAACCATTCCAACGATGAATAATGAAATTTAGTATGTGAGATAAACTATCTGAATAGCGTATTGTATGGGCGATATGGGAATACTACTTGTGAGCATAGTTAGTATTAGTACAGTTTCTGACTAGTTAGACTGGGAGGTATAACTAGGGGGAGATTAGATGTACGTTAGGTGTGCACAATAGACGAGAGGTGAGAAAATCATGTGAGAGTTCGATAACTAACATGCGTATAAGACTTGTTTTAAGAACCAGTTTTAAATACTTGTTAAATCATTTTTACACATCGGGCTCTGACCCGTCTCTTATATCTCTTCTCTCTTTTGCTATATATATGTATTATATCAGGTGCTCAGCCACAGGAGTATCAGATTTAGAGATTTTGATTGCTTAGCGTGCTGCAGCTGTTGTGGAAGCTGTAGGTCCTTGCAGTAGATGCATCTATCCTTTCCATTCATTTTTATCTAGACTTCTTATTTAGGGCATATGTCGCCCACTTCTAGTTCTTTCATCAGAGTAATTGTATTTAGTTTAGTTCATGGTTTGGAGTTTTGAACTGAGAGTTTTACTCAGTCTTATTTATTACAGGACTCGATCCATGTTCAGTATTTATTTACATTTCGATGTGTGGTGAATGGTTTATATTTTGAAATTTAATAGAAATGGATTTACTTGGTTTTACTAAATTGGAAATGTTTTGTCACCTAGCTTAATTTTATATTAGGTGATTAATATGTTAAAAAGTTTTTCGACAGTGATGCTGAGAATGAACCAACTGAATATCCTATTTTGAATTGGTAGAGGACTGATCACCCTATATTTAATTGGGCGGGGTGCCACAGGTGGTATCAGAGCATCAAGTTCTAGTGTCCTTAGGATCTGTGCGGCTTATTACATTTCAGCGTATCGTTCTTTGATGTAGAGCCTTATGATAGGATTGTTGTGTTCCCTTACGTATGCGACTTACGTTCTCCTGCTACGAATTATAATGGATGTGACTCATTATACGAAATTCAGTGTGAGTCGAACACCGAACATTTTAGAACGACCAGTGAGAGTCATAAGAAGAACTGCGGGAGGAGAGGCTCAACAGAAGACATAAAGTAATCGGGGAAGAGTGATTGGACAAAAATCACTACAAGAATTACTTAAGTAAGAGATAGTAAAATCGTCACTCAGGAACTGTGGGTTCCCAGTACATAGTCATAGATGATGGTGGAGTGAATTCAGGACCACCTAGCATAGTCGATAAAAGGGGAAATCAGAGGAACTCTTTTGAAAACCCATCGGTGAAGATGCGGAAAATAAAATGAGAAAGTGTAACAGACCAGCGGAGGTGGAAAATTCGAAGGAAATTGTGTAGAGTGGGGCGTGACGACACTCAGAATTTAATTTGTAGTTAAAAGCTACAGCTCTTAGGAGCATCATGTAGTGATTGGAGGCAATCACCACATATGAAGATGTGTGTTTGAAATTTAGAGAGAAATTTGGATACGATTTGACCGTGAGGTCTTTCATTCTATGTGGTAACAAAATGTGAGTGAAATTTTAATGTTTAGCACAATGGGTAAGATAGAAACCGATCGTGAGAGAAAGGTTGAATTGTATAATGAACTTCGTACCTGGAAGAGGGGTATAAATTATCCAAAGGTTTTATAGTTGATAAAGGACTCGTGAGTAGAATACCAGTATGGATGAGAAATCCATCTAGTATGACTAATGTTGACGTCATAAAGTTATACGTTTTCTAGTGATTGCCGTCCTTCCAAGAGAAGGGAGTAAAGATGGTTAACGAACCTGCTGAAGAGCAGGAGCTGAATTTAACGGTGTTAGTGAAACCCCACATGAGAGTATACCCAATAAGGAACTCAGTTAGATGATGTTAAGTGATTAGCCTCAAGAAGACGATGAAGTCAATCAGGTTGTAGAGGCCAACCATAGTTTTGACTAGCTAGCGTAGCCAAAGGGACAGTGGAAGAATAATAGTGAGTTGAGACTGTCGGTCCGAGAGAAGGACATTCCCAAGATGGTCAGTGAGACCAGTGACGTGAAAATAGTTCGTGAAGTTTTCCTAATGTAAAGGAAACATAACTACAAGTGTTGAATGTGTCCATAATTGAGAAGTGAGATCGAAGATATTAAAAATGGTAAACCGTGCCAGTTAGGCATAAGGACTGGAGGAGCAAGATTTCCAGCGAAAGAATTTGGGGTCAAGGGAATTAGGCCCAGGAAATTTATAACCCGAGAATGATGAGTTCAAGATGGACCAGTAGAGTTCTCGTTAATAGTAGCATACAGTATGTCAGAGTCTACGGGGCCAGGGATGTAAACGGGAGTTTAATAAATCTATAATTGAGGCCTGGAGAGCTTGGGCCAACGTTTCAACAATGGACATGAAATCCACATATTGGAATAAATTATCCGTGATGAGATAGGACAACTATAGGATGAAATCCTAGGATGTATGACTATTGTAGATGTTCATGGGTCGTGACGACAGTCACGTGCTGAAACCCTGTGATTTGGCAAGACTGGTGAGGTTTTGCTTCTTTCTTGTGAATAAAGGATAAATTCTAGTGACATGGGTGTGCCACAAACTTTTATGTAGATTGGAAACCCTAAACTTAGCGTGCGGGTCGAGTTTAGTGGGAACATTAGTTTTAACAGTCTTGTTACAAACGTATTTCTCGTTGTTGGCATGGTATTTTAATGATTGCTCGTGAGGGAACCGGGCGGGCCCTAATAATGTGTTTTGTTGTTATAATTTACTACTGCATTGAGTCTGCTTTAGTAGAGTTTATTATGGTAATGTGTAGTGATTAATTATCGTATGGTTAAACGATAGTAAAAAAAATGTAGTGATATGACTATCGTGCCGGATACTCCGGGAGGAGTGATCTTAATTTTGTACGACGCCACCTGAAATAGGGTTGGGCCCAAATATGAGTATATATGAGAATTTCATGGTATTATAGACCTCAGCGAGTATAGTGTCTAATTATATGTGATTCCCGAGCATAGGAATTTATTTGTGTATTAAGACTTAGAGTACATTGTGTTCTTATCGAGCGGCGAAATATAGCTCGTTATGTATTTATAACGCCAAGTACTTGGGATAGTGAGGGCGCCATGCTTCATGTTACATTTTAGGGACATGAGAATGGGTGAGTAAAATTTTATATCACAATACGTAGATTGTGGGAAAGTACATAGTAGGTACTGAAGGCCTTACGGACCTCGACAACCGGCTAGGTTAGATATTAGTGTATCGGGGGGGTTCCTTGTTTGGATTTCGCTTTGCGAGACATCCCACGCATGAAACTAGAGAACGTCGAGATTTGGAGAGAAGTTTGGTCGATAGTACATAAGTTTTGTATGTTGGTTATTGTACCTATAAAGGAATATAATTGAGAGTTAATAATTCTTTTATAACTTAAGGCCAATAGAGTCGCCTAGCTTGAGTATTATTCGGAATGGAGCAATGATACCATTGAAGGATTGATTAAGTTTTGACTAGTGGGGTGGTTGAGTGTACTCCTCCCACATCATCATACCGAGTGTGAAATAATTGAGGTAAGAATATTTTATGTCTTTTGTATAATGATGCGTGAGGCATAGGGTGTATGGGCACCCTAGGGGATTGAAGCAAATGGTGGATTATGATTATCTTGAGAATTCGATAACATGTAATCGGGTAATCCGAAGATTACTCCGTGAGATTTGTTAGAGACTTACATTTCAAGATAAATTGAAATTTATTCAAGAAAGACAAGATGTGTCAGAATACAAACAACAGTGGTAATGGGTGTGATGTAGAGTAACCTTCAAAGTTAGTCTGCAGTGGGTCAGCTAACTGTTAGAAAAAGGGCGGAGAATTTGAAACCAGTAGGGGCTTCTTCCACTAGAGAATGGAAGACTATCCCAAGGATCTTATCATGTAGCTGAGATGGTGAGATTATAGGTACTAAGATACGATTGAGTACAATCGAATACCCATAGAGGCATGGGTAAGGACAAGCGGTCTAACCGGATGCGGGAGAGAAAATTTTATGTGAACCCTGAGATCTTAGGGGAGGACGAGAGTAGCACCTTCCACTAGTGGAGTTTGTGTCCAAATAACTCCTATAAATTCACGTTCGGGTAGAGTGTCAGTAGAAGTATGGCATAGTAAACTTTGTTGTTGTCCTACATGATAGTTAAAGGTGAGGGACCAATTATGATTACAAATGTCGGAGAAGAATCGATATTATCGTATATATTGTGTGTGAAATATATATTGCACAACCAATTTACTTGTATGAACGACACGAGACGAAGTCGTATGTATATTAAAAGAGGATAAATCTACTAAGGTGCAAATAGTAGAAGGTTAGATAGTGAATATCTAAAATAAAGTTGAAGTAGTAAAACTTAAGCAGAAAGGCTTGGGCAAGAGCCTATATGACAGGGAAACCTGGAGTTTAGAGCAAACACATGTTAAGTGTTCATTACTAAGGGTACTTGATAGCGTACTATATGGGTGGTACGGAGTATCTTACTTGTGAGTGTCGGGATGCAATACGCAATATTTTTACAGCGTTGTCTGTACCTGGTATACTTTTTCCTAATTTCGGGACAAAATTCTGTTGTAAGGGGGGAAGTATGTAACACCCAGTATTTTTGACGATTTAAATAATTATATAATTAATTATTATTGTGGGAATAAATATGCGATTTATTTATTGTTGTTGGATTAATTAAATTAAAATGTGAGAAATTAATTTGTTATTAATCCGGATTAAAATAATTATTAACTAGCGTGCCAAGGGTTAATACTTATTGTCGATAATTATTGAATATTACTGTGTGATATGTAATATGGAATTATGATATTTGATAAATTGTCAGAAGTGAGAAATACGGCAGTTCGGTAATTTAAGTCTGTCACGCGTGTGAGTCGTGTCGGGACTAATTGAATGGAATGAAAAGAGAATTTATTTTTATTAACTCGTATGGTCATTTCGAGTGCACCGTTGAGTCTAGGAGGGCCGAGATAGTCTAAATAGTGTACCCAGGTGTTTAGTTTGGGTCCCGGAGCGATTTTAGGCCTAACCGGCACCCCGAGAGGGCATTATGGTAAATTATATTTTTGGGCTAAATTAATGGACGAAAATTGGGAATTATTATTATATCAGCCAAGGAAGTCCATTAGGGTTAAGAGGTGACAGGAAGTTAGAACGGCCATGGAGGGTGTGAGGGAGAACCAAATTCTAAGAGAGAAGACTCATTTGGCATCACCTTGCACAACCGTGACCACCAACGCGAAGATCGAGAAGAGAAGAACGCATATGTACCAACATCACCAACGGATCAGACCGTCATATTCGAGGCAAGTGTTTATTACTTGATTTCTTTTAGCAATAATCATGCTCATGTTAGTATAAGTGGAATTAATCATGATTTATATGTTAATTGGGTGAAAATTGGAGATTGAAATTATGATTAAGAATTGGTTTAATTAATGGTTGGAATTCCTTCATGTATGTACAGGATTAATCACGGAATTTGATTATATATTTATGAACGAATCTGGGTTGATTAGGTTCTTGCATTGGAATTTTGGAAACTAGGGTTCATGTGAATTAATTTGGGGGTTTTCTATAATTGTGGTGATTTATGAGGAATTAATGATCCTAGGAGGTTAGAAATGACTTATAACCTACTAGGTGTTGATGGGTATTGATGATGAGTTGTTGGGAATTGAATCTTAGAGGTTTTTAGGTTAAAAAATGGTGAAAAATGCTGAAGTTTGGTGAGGAAGACGAACAGTGCAATCTCGCGCGATCTCGCGCGAAGTGGTTCAAACGAGATGGGGATCTCGCGCGAAGTGGTTCAAACGAGATGGAGATCTTGTGCGAAGTCGTTCAAGAGAGATGTCATCTCGTGTGAAGCCGCTCGAACGACACGTGGAAGTCGTTCAAACGACAACCCTTCTGGTTCGAGCGACAGAGGGAATTTTTGGGGATTTTTCTCAAAGTCTAGTTTTGAGTTTGCCGGTTTATTGGAGTGAGGGAAACTGCCAAATAGTAAATTTAAATAAGATGAAATTTCGGGAAAGTATGTGAGAATAAATAATTTAATTATTTCGGTATAGAGAGAGAGTATACCTTGGAGATTACGAGAGAGATAGTAATATAAATATTTATACTATACGTAGAGATGAGATTAAAATACGTATGAAGAGTATATATGTAGGTTGGAGAAATACCTATAATTTATAATAGGATGTGTGTATGCTTATTATGTGATATTATTGTAAGAGAACTAATGGGTGATAACCCGAGGGTGCAAGAAACTTATAGTTAAGAGAACTAATGAGTGATAACTCAGGGTGCAGAAGCTCTATTAACTAAGTGTACTAATGGGTAATAACCCGGGGGTACAAGGATGATTATTATTAGGTGCACTAATGGGTGATAACCCGGGGGTGCTGGATTAATATTGATAGGAGCATTAATGGGTGCTAACCCGGGGATGCAAGATTATATTGTTAGGCGCACTAATGGGTGATAACTCGGGGGTGCTGAATTATTATTGATAGGTGCATTAATGGGTGCTAACTCGGGGATGCATGATTTTCTCGAGATATGCACTAATGAGGCTCATTCGGGGGTGCAGGATTAGTATATATATATATGTATAGGGATGGTGGTACTATATATATATATACACTAGCGGAATACCCGTGCCTGAAGGCACGACGAAACATTTCAAAATACATAATCCTAAAATGGTTAAAATTTTCAAAGTTCATAATTGTAAAATGTCAAAATTTTCATTCCCCAACAAAACAAAGTGTAATTAAAAAATGGCAACATTCTCTTTTGTTTAAAAGACTATTGAAATGTGTAAACAATTCAAGTTGAATTTTATTAGAACACAAATGTGAACAATTTATAAAATTTGGACAATTTCATTTATTTATAACACTATCCACCCTTGTTAAGAAAGAAAATAATCCATAAAAATACTAAAAGTCTCTCCCGGACCTCGAATAAACATCATAATGATCAGAATTATACCATTATATAAAAAACACAATGTTTATCATAGTAATGATGCACATAAAAAACTCTGATAATATAAATATTAATCTAATCAAGTGTATTGGGATATATCCATGACTTGAATAATGAATCTATGAGATAAGATAAAGAAGATTGTTACTATTTGCAAATTTTATTTATTATATCATTAAATAACTTCATCAATGCCTAACTATCAATTTCAATTAAATAATATTTCAACCATTAGTATTTTTAAATAGGAAGCTAAGTATCTATCAAGTATATAGAAAAATTTCCCACTTCACAAAAGTTTTTCCCCATATATGACACTTTCATTTCATCATTATAGATGTATCAACTAAGATTAACTTCCAATCCATAGTTTATGTAAAGTTCTAACTAAAAAGAACCCAGTATGAGTACTTGATATCCATAATTGAATATAACATGTATCCAACACAACATGATGTTAAAAAACAAAAGGAAAATATCAAAAGCAAAAAGCAAAAAGCTTAATGAATTGATAACAATAATGCCTCTCTTGAAAATTTATTTCAAGTTACAGATAAATTCGAAGAGATAATGGACCCAATCAAAGATCTTAAAAAAAAATTAGCCAAAAACATACATCTTTGAGTTAGCAAAGATGCAACTTTCCTGTAGTTCACTACTTGTCCAATGCATAACTTAAATCCATGTGGCGTTTGAAAAGAAACCTATTTTCAAAACCTTAAATTTTTCAAGTGACAAATAATATTAGGTTGCAACACACAATGTCCAAATTGGACTAAATGGGCATCTTTCATGTCATGAAAAAATTGGGACAGAAGATAAATAAATTTTAGAAAAGTATTGTTGTAGAACTCCAAGATGAATGGATAGAAAAAAAAATCAGAATCCATGTTTAAGAAATTATCACCAAAATGAGTGGTGATGCAAACGTCGATAATAAATCAACATAATAATTCCTAAATAAAATAATTCCACGCAGTCCATATTTATCACTCAAGCTATGCATTTATGTGCTCACCATCATATCTGTAAAAAGAAAACAAAACAAAAAATGACAAAGTCAAAATGCGAGGTAAATAGAGATCCCTTGCCTGTACTAATCAATTCTCATATATAATTCGGGGAAAACAACTAATTTATTATTAAAGAGAAAATCATTGTTGCAATTATTATAAAACAACAACACTGTAACCTTTCCCCGATATATTAGAATGTAAACAGAATTGGTTGGTTTCAATGTGCCACATTCAGAAGTATTAAGTCCGAAAACGATATAAAAGTTTATGATTAGTTGCTTCATGTTATAGTATTTTTACGTCACTAATATTCCCAATAATTAATCTTAGACTATGTTAAGTATTAGTTCTCCAATCTATCAAGAATTCAGTTTCTGAAAAACAAAAATCACATTCCAAATCTGAAGTGACAAAGGCCGATACTACTTCTTATTTAGATACAAAGCTTGAGATATATATTCATTTCCTCCCTAAAAAGGAATAATTCACTATAAAACAGGTAGTAAAAAAGTAATCAATTCTTACTTCCTTTACGTGAATAAGCAGATCCAAGAACCCCATAACATCAGGATGGGAAAAATTTAGAAAAATTATCCAACTTCCAAAACATTGATCCATAGCAAACCTCTTAATCTGGATAAAAATAAAATAAGAAATGGGGATCAAAAGAATTCTATCCGAGTAAAATCTAGATCTACACCGATCGATTTTTTTTTACTTAAATGCTCATTTGAACTAATATAAAATCTTTTAGGAAGAGGCAAAGCGAGTAGGTAACCATAATATATGATAGGAAAAATGTGATTTAGGATTCCATTTTTTACCTTTGGCCACATAAAGTCCACCAGATCTAACATTACAGTCCTTAACTCTGTCGTTGTACAGTGTCCCTAACTATGTTTGAATGAAGAGATGCAAGTGAAGAAAACTGAATGTAACATGTTGACGAAATTATCAAATAAAACGTGTAGAAATAGAGAGTCGAAGAGATTACCTACCAGGATCACACCACCGCCAAAAGCAACTCTTCATCAGAACATCCTTAATGCAATTTCTCAGATAGATGAATCTGACTAAAATGAAAATTCTTAAGAAGCCAACCTGAGGGAATTAAAAGGCACCAAATATCAACACAATATAAATTAAGAAAGAAAGATGAAGACAGAGTTAAAGGAAAATTGAATAGGCTTTCATCATTTGACAACGGCATTGTCAGGTTAGCATTCATATTTTTTGTAACTAAGCGGGGACATTGTTAAAAACAAATTGAATAGTCTCATTGTTGGGAGCATCCGAGGTAAAGAGGGAAGATATATAGTCGCACATTATTAATGATATTCAGGGATCGTTAATGTACCAGATGACAACATCTCCATACACCCTTTTATTGAAGTTTGTTTTAGTTCTATTGATTAGATCTTCGGGGAAAATATTTTTAATTTCACCCCCAGCCCCCCAAAAATTAAAAAAGATGCTTTAACTCTTTATTTTTCAGAACCATTCCTCATGTGATCATATTTGCAATATATTTTTCTACCTCTTTAATCCAGTTTATATAATTACCGGTTAAGGTTCGCTAAAAATCATAATTCAGAAGTTATTTCCATGAAGCTAAACATAGTCAGTAAAGAATTATATCATTTTTAGGACCACTCACATACATCAAGGTACTATTTTAAAGGAAAGAATCATTGCATACATGGAATTATGGAGAGAGGAACATCTGGATGAATAATTAATACATTGATAAAGGCCCATCCATTTCCATAAGACACGTATTTACAACAATAAGTTGATGGTCTTAAATTAATTAGAATAAAATTCTGCATAATCGAACCTAGTTCACTGTGTTTAACAGTTCACTACCTTATAATAACAGTATGGAGTCCATGAATTGGAGTCCATGAATTCAGTATGGAGTCCACGAATTCAGTATGGATTCCACATCAGTATTTTCCTCCAATTCATGTAGTATTTTCAATATGGAGTCCACATTAGCCTCCAATTCAGTATGGAGTCCACATCAACATGAATTCCAATCCAGTATTTTCCTCCAATGCAGTATGGAGTCCACATCAGTTCTGCATTGAAATATGCATCTTTGAACGGCTGAACAGTTATTTAGGGGGCAAAAACAAATCAAGATATAACTATCCCCTAGAATTATGATATTCTTCACTTTTCAGTTCCAATGACTGACTTTGACTGCTTGAAGCTCTCACAACCTGGACAGTTATGCAAGCTCTCATTGATATAAATGTCACGATCAAGTCAAAAATGTTGCTTGCATTTTAGGCAAGCAACACACGGGCCAAACATGTTTCCAGGATTCAGGAGACTTTGCTGGCAACCAAAACTTTTACATAATCGAAATTTTGAAAATGTTCATACAATCAAAATGTCACGAAATCAAATTATTATGAGGCAACCACCTAAGAAATAGTAAGAGATGATGATGATGATACTAAGCGTACAATATATGATCGGTGTATTTATGGTTATGACACAATTGTATGCTTTATGTTGTTCTCTATTAGCACCCAAATAGCCTACACAAAATAATAATAATAATAAAAGAAAATTCAAAAATAAGAATTCAAAAAGATAATGAAACAATACCTTACATCATAAAATTGATTAGGTCATCCAAAATGAATCCTCACTATATCAAAGAACTTTACCCAAATAGACTGCATTTTTATTGCATCCATTATTCAGTCTAACTGCTGATATCAGTAGAAAACAAATAGAATTATAACTGCTAATATCATTACAAACTCATATAACATGAAGTAACAGATTTGTCTTCCTTACCAATGCTTTAGTGAATGAAAATATTGAAAGTCAAGTCATAATTGAAATCATGACACTAACCAATTGGAAATAGAATTGTAAATTGCATAAAATATGTTATCCCCAAATTTGTGCATAGTATGTTTATAAAGTTTGAAAATTCAACAACCAAACCTTCTAAAGTTGTTATTGAGACAAAACCAACAAATGAAGAACACAGAGTATGCCCAGACCAAATGTTCACTATTATCCTTTCATGGAAAGCTTACCAATTCAACCTTCTTAGTAGACAATCCCACAATAAACGAACCTGTGAGTGAGGTAATTCACAACCTACAAATATCCATTTCCAAAAATAATTTAGGTAGTTTACATAGTTAATATCATTAAATCACTATAATTCACTTCATCATTAATTTAATAGCAAATTGTGTAAAACCCGATTCAAAAGTCACATTGCATTTAAAAAAGTACACCTTTGAAGCTATTTGGATTAACAGAAAGTAATAATTTTTTTCCATACTATACATGTTAAGTAGAGTAGAGATGTCAATAGTAATACATAACATATAGTATGAGAGAAATCTGAGAGCTGGGCAACCATGGATGATGAAACGTACAATGTTCCAAAATTTAGCACACTTGACCAGATAACAATAACAGAGTTTGTTCAACCCAAATTCGTACCCCAAGCAACTCAAGCCTCATCACCAACTCAAATACTCAAAAGCATTGAAACCCAACTTAGTATGGGACCTAGCGAACAAATGGCAAACAAAGCTATTAAAGTGAAACATTCCAAAGTATTTCCACAAAAGAAGTAATCTGAATTAACACAATGAAAAACTAAATACATTTTAGGCTTCACAAAATAAGTAATCCCAAATTGAATCTTTGAAAAAAAGGAAGGACCAAGCTGAATAGAAGTGAAATACCCTTTTCTTCATTCATCTTACTTTAATAGGGAGGAGAAAACATAGCAAACAGGAACTAAAACAAAGCAAATAGGAAGTAAACTAAAAAATTTAGTCCTCTTATATTTCCTTTTATTAACAACATAGCAACCAAAAAAACAAAATTTAGCAGCTCATAAATGAGTTGTTACAATATCCTGTGTAGTGTAAAAATATTAGCAGAAAATAATACATTTAACATAATATTTAGTAGACTAAAACACCTATCATCCAATATCGTTTGTATCAAAATAGATATGATAGGATACCTTGAAGGGTGGAGGAAGAGAGAATAATCAAAGAAATCTGAATGATTAATCCAATCAGAAGATGTTTGAACATAAATTCATCCCAAACTCTGTATTTGTAAACAAAATCTACTATGTTAAATAAAATGGAGAATCAATCAACATAAGAAATGAACAAAGCATTATACCTGATGTCGAGAAAACAAAACATATAAGAGAACTTTCTTTTTAATGGATATGTAAGACAGAACCTCAAGATCCAAGCTGGAGAACTTTAAAAGCAAAAAAATATGAGAGAAATTTGCCTTCGTCATGTGTAAAAGAGTGAGAGTGAGAGTGAGAGAGACTACCTAATGTTGGAAACAATGGGGGCGGAGGATGGCAGCATAAAAAACATCGGTGGAGGGCGGAGGATGGCGATGGGTAAGCTTTTAGTTGGGAGGGTTTCTCTTGAAAAGGGTAGAGAGACAAAATGAGTGAGATGGAGAGAGTGAGAAGACAGCTAGGGTTTGGGTGTAAGGGATTGAAAGAGGGGAAATGATCTCGACCGTTCCTTTCTTGCCTTGGTGTCAAAATCCTCACCTCTACATAGCTTATCAACTTATGGAATAGTGGCACAATTGTACTCCTTATTATATATATATATATATATATATATATATATATATATATATATATATATATATATGGACTTGTGAATATTTCTACTGTGTGAAATTAGTAGATTTGGTAATAATAATAATCATTACGATGCACTAAGTGGTCTTAACCTAAGAGTGCAAGATTAGTGTATATATATATAGGGATGATGAGACTATATATATATGCATGAGTGTACTTGGGTAACTTTCTACTTTGTGAGACTAGTAGATAAAATGAAAATGAGAAGTAAGATAATCTTAGTGAATAAAAGATTAACCATTCAAACGATGAATAATGAAATTTAGTATGTGAGATAAACTATCTGAATAGAGTATTGTATGGGCGATACGGGAATACTACTTGTGAGAATAGTTAGTAATAGTATGGTTTCTGACTGGTTAGACTGGGAGGTATAACTAGGGGGAGATTAGATGTACATTAGGCGTGCACAATAGACGAGAGGTGAGAAACTCATGTGAGAGTTCGATAACTAACATGCGTATAAGACTTGTTTTAAGAACCAATTTTAAATACTTGCTAAATCATTTTTACACATCGGGCTCTGACCCGTCTCTTGTATCTCTTCTCTCTTTTGCTAGATATATGTATTATATCAGGTGCTCAGCCACAGGAGTATCAGATTTAGAGATTTGGATTGCTTGACGTGCTACAGCTGCTGTGGAAGCTGTAGGTCCTTGCAGTAGACGCATCTATCCTTTCCATTCAGTTTTATCTAGACTTCTTATTTAGGGCATATATCGCCCACTTCTAGTTCTTTCATCAGAGTTATTGTATTCAGTTTAGTTGATGGTTTGGAGTTTTGAACTGAGAGTTTTACTCAGTCTTATTTATTGCAGGACTCGATCCATGTTCAGTATTTATTTACATTTCGATGTGTGGTGAATGGTTTTTATTTTGAAATTTAATAGAAATGGATTTACTTGGTTTTACTAAAATGGAAATGTTTTGACACCTAGCTTAATTTTATATTAGGTGCTTAATATGTTAAAAAGTTTTTCGACAGTGATGCTGAGAATGAACCAACTGAATATCCTGTTTTAAATTGGTAGAGGACTGATCACCCTATATTTAATTAGGCAGGGTGCCACAACCCTCTATGAATATTACCACATCGTTGGCATCTATCAACATTAAAGGTTTTTTTTATAAAAGGTTTCCCTATATTGGCCATTGTCCTAAAGGGTTTGTTATTGGTGTTCATTCCTCATTATTCCCCAAACTTCATCTTCCCCTCTCAAACTTGATTATATTCTTCACTATCCCTTTTCAGCTTTCGTAGCCCTAGTCACGAGGTCAATATTTGATGTCAAATTCAAGATGAAAATTCAAATACGAATATTCAACCTTAACCCATGTTCAAACTTCTTGGGTTTTAAAACATCGATTACCATAACATGAGGTGAAAAATAGCATAACTCAGTGAACTTTGCCTCGTGTTGACTAACCATCATATTTCCTTTAACCAAACTAAGGCAGTCAGTTCCATTTTATACTTTCACCGTTTTAGGAAAGTATTTCTCGTAGAAGATCTTTAAGAAGTCATTATAACCTATGGGATTATTCTTTTCCTCGTGTATTCTCTTAGTCATTCTCCACTAATGTTCGGCTAAACCTTCTAACATGAACATTCCAACTGATTATTCATCTGTGCACTTAATAACCTCAAGTATCTTTTCCATTTGCATCACCCAACTTTCTGCTTCAGTCGGGTTAGAAGTACCTTTAAAAGATGGCGGATTCAACTTCTTGAACTTTTCCATAGTAAATTACTTAGTTCAGGATTCTTTGGTGCTCCATTATTCACCTGATACTCCACAATATTTTCTAGACTTTCAATCACCTGATACTCCATTATTCACCTGATACTCCACACTTGATCCACTAGTTCCCGTAGTTGATCTTATCTTGGTCATTTTCTACAGTTATGGCCAAACATAATATGTACTATACTATCTCAAGATTGCAAATTAGAAGAACAATTATATATAATATAAGACATATGGAAGGTTGTCACATAATTTGGATATTTAATCTTATATCCTATGTTTGGAAACATAAAATATATAACGTTCGAAACTTATATTTAGTAGTCTACTGGCTCATAACCTATGCTCTTATACCACCTCTGTCACGACCCCATCCCAAAATTAGTAGGGAATGAGTGTTTTGACATGCCACTAAGGCATCCAATATTCTATCTTTAAAATATTTCTTAAAATAAATGCAATGTAAATAAATTTAGATGGTTATGAATAGTAAATTACTGAAAATTAAGGAATTACATCACCAGAGCTTTATAAAAGGAAACTTCATATATATTAAAAGTATCAACGAGTTACAACTTGAGACAAAATTTAAAACATATTACTAGAGAGCCAAACATGCTCTATCTTAGAAAACAAACATTTTACTTAGAATAACAAAAGGAGCTCCAACAGCTAAATCTTCAACGTAATCCTTTTATGTTCCATCCATAAGCCTAATTGTTTCCTGAAAAATTGTTATTTATACAACATTAGCTAAAAGATGAATGAGGATTAATCTCTAGGATTTTAAGGTTTTTCATACAATAGATACAGATTCAAGTAAGAACATAAGGCATATACATATATGGATAGGAACTTGTACTACTATATTTATATTTGAATGACAGTATATAGAAATGAACAGCTCTGAATAGAACCGATGTGGCAAATCGAATGAAGTATCTTTTTCTTTCAATAATATCATTTTAATGTCCAAGTACACTTTAATACCATATTCTTCAACCATATTATTCCCTAATAGTTGAGGGTCAATCGAAATTGATCATCACAACACCTTATTTAGGGCACACCAGCAATAACCCTGTTGGGAAGGTCAGTTGGTAAAGAGGTTCCTTAGGCCGAATCTTATTTTCAATTTTCAATATTATTTTCCCTACTCATTTTAATCGATAAGTCTATATGGATAAATATAAACATATCACAATGAATCAATCATCAGTATCAGATGAATTTGAGAATAAAAGCAGTTCAAAACATATATATAGTTTGCATAATATCATATAATTGAAATGCACAAGGAATGTCATAGAGTACTCATATAAAACAGAGGTTCGAAATACAATTATTGAGTCTTGGATCACTTGTTAATATATGAGATGAATTTTCCTAAGGTCTTTAATAATTTAATCTCAACTTTCCCACACTTTCTCTCACTATTTTTAAAGGAATTGGTGTGAGTTCAAATGATCGTAAAGGATCTATTTATAATTTCCAAGGAGATTACGGTGTTGACACGTGTTTAATGACTAAGCTTTATGCAGTGGTGAGTCAATGCCAAGGTGTCGCGCTCTGGAGCGGTCTTATAGTCCTATTTTACCAAACGGCGACATGTGTTTTATCTTTCTCTTTAAATACGACACTTGTTTAAGCTTTATCTATATGTAAACCTGTCAAAAATCCGTTTACAGGACCCGACCCGACACGAAATTATAAGTTAATGGGTTTACTTTTATTGGGTTTGGGTCATTAACGGGTTAACACGGTAGACCCATTAACACTAACAATTTGGGTTTGGAAATTTAATTTTGCTCGTTTCTATCCGTTAATAACCATTAACACTAATGGGTACTATAGGGTCACCCAATCCGTACTCGATAAGAATAACCATTAAAACCCATTATTTCTGAATCCTTTAAGACTAACGAATACTATAGGGTCATGCAACCTATACCCAATAAGAATTATAATCAAAACCCATTATTTTTAAACTATTAAAGACTAACGGGTACTATAGGGTCACTCAACCCATTACCCATTTAGATCCAAACCGATTCGTTAATATTAGATGGTGGTAACGGTTCGGGTCGTGTACCCGTTAATATTAATGGGTTGGGTTTGGGTATTTTCATTAAACCTGTTAGCCTTAATGGGTCGTGTATGAGTTAGGGGTGTTTTGACCCGTAACCCATAACTCGTACATGACCCAAACCGACCTGTGGACAGGTCTATCTATATGGATGACATGTGTATGGTGGTGGGGGGAAAATAAAGCACGAGATGGAAAGTTATTAAGGGTATAAGGGTCAATTTACACATAAATGTTATATTGGTAAATTCACACCATATATTTTTAATATTTTATATAGGTCCTTGAAAATATTTTATTTACAAAAAGGTCATTTTTATTTTCATTTTAGTCCCCGAAACTTTCTTAATTAAAACCAAGTCCCAAAAGTTTCATAAAATTATATTTTGCACCCTGAAACTTATCATTTAGCACAGGATATGCCATCAGACTTGGATTTGACCCCATTTATAGTTGATTCGTCATATTTGAAAATGGATTTTGTCATATTAAGAACCCAAAATATCACATATCTTATAATATAAGCGAGAGAAATTGTGAAAACAAACTATATAGGAGCATATAAAAGTGGGATTATTACATCCTACCCTCTTTATAAAAAGTTTGGTCCCCAAACTTGACTTACATTAATTTTCAAATAGGTATGGATATCTCTCATTTATTTCACTTTCCCTTTCCCATAATGCTTCTTTAACGGAATGATTATGCCATAATAGTTTGACTATTGGAATTACCTTGGTTCGTAATATTTTATCCTTATGGTCTAAAATCTCTATCGGATGTTCATTGTATGTCAAATCTTCTCTAATTTAAAGAGGTTGTCAAATCTTCTCTAACTTGAGGACGCTCGCGACTTAAGATATGTGTTGGATCTGGGATGTATTTCTTCATCATTGATACATGAAATGCATTATGTACAATTGAGAGTTCAGGTGGTAAAGTTATTCTATATGCAACAACTCCTATCCTTTTAGGGATTTCAAAATTTCTTATATATTTTGGACTCAACTTTCATTTCTTCTCAAATCGCATTGATCCCTTCGCGGGTGATACTTGTATGAACATATAATCTCCTTTTTGAAATTTTATTTGTCGGTGTCGATTGCCAACATAACTCTTTCGATGGCTTTAAGCGATTCAAAATCGGTCTTATATTAATTTCACTTTCTCTGTTGTGATTTGTATCAACTCTGGTCCCAAACATTTTCTTTCTCTGACTTCTACTTAACATGCAAGAGAACGACACCTTCTAACATAGAGTGCCTCAAACAGAGCCATTTGAATACTTTCTTGATAACTATTATTATATGCATATTCCAGTAAAGGTAAATGATCATCCCAATTCCCTTCAAATTAAGTACACATGCCCTGAGCATATCCTCTAAGGATTGAATGGTATTCTCAGATTGTCCATCCGTTTGAAGGTGAAAAGAGGTGCTGAAATTCAATCTTGTTCCCATGGCTGCTTGTAGTCTTTTCCAGAATCTAGACTCAAATCTAGGATCATGATTAGAAACAATTGAAAATGGGATTGCATGAAGATTAATAATTTCCCGCACATACAATTTATTTAACTTTTTAAAGAATGTGTAATTTTAATGGCAAGAAAATGAGCAGATTTAGTTAACCTATCAATAATTACCCAAATAGAATGATCATCATTTGAAATCTATGGTAAACTTGTCACAAAAACCATGCTAATATGTTCCCATTTACACTTAGGGATATGTAGAGGTTATAGTAATCCAAATAGTTTCTGATGTTAAGCTTTAATTTTTTGACAAATCAAACACGAAGATAAAAATTCTTCTATCTCGCTCTTCATATTATTCCACCAAAATACTTCTCGGAGATCACTATACATCCTTGTACATGTGGAATGAAATATGAATCTCTAGTAATAACTTTCATCCAAAATTTGTCTCTTTAGTTGGGCATCACATGGCACACACACTCTAGCTCCAAACATCAATATATCACCTCGTATCGTAAATTTGATTTTCTTCCATTCGATATCTTCTTCTCTAATCTTTTTTAGTTATTGGTCATTTACTTGTACAATTTTGATCCTTTCCATCAACATGGGCTATACTTGTAAATTCGCGATTATTCATCCTTTGTCTCATGTTCAATTCTTTTTGGGCAAAAATATATTTTAAACTCATATGATCGGTATAAACCACAAGTATCACTATACAAATAATGTCTTCAAATCTTAAGGGCATAAATTACATCAGTTAATTCTAAGTCATGGGTTGGATAATTGTGTTCAAGTAATTTCAATTATCTCGAGGCATAAGATACTACTTTTCCATTTTTTGTTAGCACCCATCCCAAACTATTTTTCGAAGCATCACTATAAATCATCAATCATCCCATCCCTGAAGGAATAATCAAAATTGGGTCATTTACTAATCGATTCTTAAGTTCTTGAAGACTACTCTCAACTTCCTCAAGCCATTAAAATTTCACCTTCTTTTATGTTAACCTAAATAAAGGTTTGTTAATACTAACAAATCTTTGATAATAACCTACTAATCCAAGGAAACTAAAAATTTCTATCACATTAGTTAGTCTAGGGCAATCTAGTATGGCCTTAATCTTTTGAAGGTCAACCGACACTCCCTCACTGGATATGAGATGTCATAAAAAACAAACACTAGGCAACCAAAACTCACACTTCTTTAATTTTTCATCTAATTTCTCTTTCCTAAGGATTTGTAATATTATATCTAAATGCTTCTCATGTTCTTCAATACTCTTGGAATAAATAAGAATGTCATCAATGAAAAAAATCAAACACTCATCTAAAGATTTCCTAAACACTATATTCATCATATTTACAGAAATGTCTGGTGTATTAGTAAGTCCAAATGGCATCACAAGAAATTCATAGTGACCATAAATAGTACAAAAATTTGATTTTGAAATGTGATATTTCTTAATCTTCAATTGGTGACAACCTGACCTAAGCTCAATCTTAGAAAATATTTTCACACCTTGAAGTTGGTCAAATAAATTATCTATACGAGGTAGGGGTATTAAGTCTCAATGGACACCTTATTTAGTTCACGATAATCTATACATAACCTCATCGTTCCATCCTTCTATTTAACAAATAACACTGGAGCACCTTAAGGGGATATACTTAGTCTAATAAAACCCTTGTCTAACCGATCTTGTAATTGGATTTTTAATTCCTTTAATTCTAAAGGTGCCATGTGATAAGGTGATTTTGAGATTGGTATGGTTCCAAGAATAAGACTAATCGTAAACTATATTTATTTACTACGAGGTAGACTGGGCAAAGCATCTAGAAAATGTTTAACTATAAGAATATCTGTAAAACTAAGCTCTTATATTTACAAATTAATAACACTTGCAAGAAATTCTTGACATGCCTTCGGAAGAAAACTATAGGCTTGCATTGCTAAGATAATACACATGGGAGATATGATGTCAGTTCTTTTAAAATTGAATTCTGGTTAGTTAGGAATTTGGAAAGTAACTCTTTTCACAAAATAATCTACCTTAGCATGATACGATGCTAGCCATTCCATACCCAAAATGACTTCAAAATATCTTATGTCTAAAACTATTAAATCAATAAATAACTTATGATTATTAATATCTATGGGGGCAAGCCTTGCAAACTACTTTACTGATCAATAACTCATGAGAAGGAGTAAAACGTGTATGTTATGATTCAAGAGTTTAAGCCTATTATGAAAGAGATTTAATGCACGTATAGATACAAATGCATGTGTGGAAGCGGGATGTATTAAAGCTTAAAAAGGTTCTGCACATATAGAAAGCGTACTTGACACTACTGCATTAGAAACCTTTGCATCGAAAAGATTAAAAATTCTACCTTGTCTTCCATGATCCTTACTGTTATTAAAAGGTTTTGTTAGCACCTTCCCTTTATTAGAGAAATCTGTCATTTTATAACCCTTTTGGCCACTACTAAAATAACTTCCTGTCTCCAGGTAACATAGTCGCCCTTTATGAATATGACCACATCGTTGGCATCTACTAAGATTAAAGGGTTTGTTTACAAAAGGTTGCCCTATATTGGGTATAGTCCCAG
This sequence comes from Sambucus nigra, assembly GCA_949130495.1. Taxonomy (NCBI): domain Eukaryota; kingdom Viridiplantae; phylum Streptophyta; class Magnoliopsida; order Dipsacales; family Adoxaceae; genus Sambucus; species Sambucus nigra. Next base: position 566,927,080 of record OX422212.1, read on the forward strand.
AGGGTTTGTTATTGGTGTTCCTTCATCTTTGTTCCCCAAACTTCCTATCCCACTCTTTAACCTGATTATATTCTTCACTATCCTTCTCAGCTATCTTAGCCCTAGTCACAATCTCAATATATGATGTCAACTTTACGATGGAAATTTGACTACAAATATTCAACCTTAACTCACGTTCAAACTTCTTGGCTTTTAAAACATGAGTTGCCACAACATGAGTTGGAAAACGGTATAAGTCAGTAAAATTTGTCTCGTATTGACTTATTGTTATATTTCCTTGAACTAGACACATGAACTCATCTACATTTTGGTCTTGCACCATTTTAGGAAAGTTTTTCTCATAGAAAATCACTAAGAAGTCCTTTTAACCTATGGAATTATTCCTTTCCTCGCGTATTCTCTTAGTCATTCTCCACTAATGTTCAGCTTCACCTTTTAACCTGAACATTCCCAATGAAACCCATTGTTCTAATGTACACTTAAGAAGATTGAGTATCTTTTCCATTTACATCACCCAACTTTATGCTTCAATGGGGTTAGGAGTACCTTTAAAAGATGGTGGATTCAACATTTTGAATTGTTCAATAGTATATCTACTTAGTTCTGGATTCCTTGGTGCTAAATTATTCAACTGATACTCCATAATTTTGTTATACATTCAATCACCTTGTATGCACATTCCATTGGTTCCAAACTTGATCCACTAGTTCCCGTAGTTGATCTTGTCTTGTTCTTTTTCTACAGTTATGGCCAAACGTAAGATGTATTATACTATCTCATGATTGCAAATTGGAAGAACCATTATATATAATGTAAAACATATGGAGGGTTGTCACATAAGTTGGATATTTAATCCAATATCTTATGTATGGAAATAAAAAATATATAACGTTCGAAAGATATATTAAGTAGTCTACGGGATCATAACCTATGCTCTGATTCCACCTCTGTCATGACCCTATCCCAAATTTGTAGGGAACGAGTGTCTTGACATGCCCCTAAGGCATTCAATATCCTACATTTAAAATATTTCTTTAAATAAATGCAACAGAAATACATTTACGTGGTCATGAATCATAAACTACTGAAAATGAAGGAATTGCATCATAATAGCTTTCTAAAAGGAATCTTCATGTATATTAAAAGTATCAACAAGTTACAGCTTGAGGCAAAATTTAAAACCTATTACTAGGGATCCAAACATGCTTTATCTTATAAAACAAACATTCTACTAAGACTAACAAAAAAGGGCTCCAAAAGATAAATCTCCATCATAGTCCTTCTACGTTCTATCCGCGAGCCTAATTATTTCCGAAAAAATTGTTACTTATACAACATCATCTAAAAGCCGAATGAGGTTCAATCTCCAGACATTCCAACATTTTTTATAAAATAGATACCTAGTCAAGTAAGAACATAAGGCATATAGTGTGTCCATCCCCGATCCTCGCGGCGGGCGGGCGGAGTGAGGATCCTAGGTCCCGCGCATCCTTCTCGGGAGCCCTTCGGCCGGCGTCATTGGGTGAGGTGAAAAATGTAGAGAGATGGAGTCTCCAGTCCATTTTACTAAAAATAGATAAAAGAAAGGGTGACATACCGAAGGAAAGCATCCAAAGACACACTGATGCATACGAAACCAAAATGATTTGAAAAGGGTTCGGGGGCTAAGTTACGAAATGGGAAGGTGTTAGGCACCCATTCCGCCCTTACGGTCTCTCATGGGTTTTTGCTATTTTCCTTTATTTTCCCCGTGATATGTGTGCATGTGTATATGTAGTGGAGATAGGAATCCTCGACTTGTACCATGGAAGAGATAAAGCAAGTCAACAATAGGAATGTAAAAATAATATTAGAAAATAGGATTTACGCGATTATCCTTACGTTGATCGTTATGAGGGAACGATAACGCATATGGGATAATAGGCTGCTAAGAACAAATATATAGAATATAAGAGAATTGAGATTAGAGAAAAATAGAAAATGAGAGAAAAAGTAAAAATAGGACTTGAGTCTCGGATTTTACCCCGAGACGCCTACGTAGCCTATAGAGGCATCAAACTCCACGTAGTTTGCATGCAAAATGAGGGGTGGGGTTTATCCCATAAATCCAATCGGGAGATTCTCTTATTTGTGTGTTTGTGTGTGTGTGTGTAGAAAAAGTGTTTTAGTTGTGAGAAAAATGTAAAAAAGGGTTATCATTCTTATATGCTTACGTGATCTTGCAGCACCAAAGAAGTTTGTTCTACACTTGAACATCAAAGGGTTTTGCGGTGAAGAAAATATAAGGACTTCTTGTTCGACATCGTAGACGAATCAAAGCCATTTGGTGGACACCGAGACATACGTGGACGCATGTGTTATGGACAGGTATCGTGGAAGACGGAATTTCCGCGTGGGCACTAATGAATAACGGTTAAAGATCAGAAGAAGCGTCAAGACCCGTGGGGATTGAGTCTTAGTGTAATGCTAATATGTCTTTGTAAAACCATTATTCATAGTGATTGTCTAGCTTGGGCCGTCCGAGGTTATTTTCCCGTTTTGGGTTTTTTCCTCGTGCATCCGGCATTGTGAGTATTCTTTACTTTATTTTACTTACTTTAATCACTAGATACATGTTTAGGATTAATCAAGATAAAATTGGTTTAATGTAAGAATTGGGTTTTTCGCAACTTGGTTTGGTGCATAATTAAAACTTGGATAATTTTCTAAGAAAATTGGTTTTGTTTAAAACACGCATATCCGGCACTCTTTAGATGACCAATTTTGCGGGTCGAAGCCAATTCTATGGGCTTAAGGTGAGATAACCAATTGTGCGGGTTGAAGCTAATTCTGCGGGCTTAAGGATGAGATGAACAATTCTGCGGGTCGAAGCCAATTCTACAGGCTTGAATAGAGATGATCAATTATGAGGGTCGAAGACAATTCTTCGGGCTTGAGTTGAGATGACCAATTCTGCGAGTCGAAGCCAATTCTGCGGGCTTAAGTAGATATGACCAATTCTGCGGGTCAAAGTCAATTCTGCGAGCTTAAGGTGAGATGACCAATTCTGCGGGTCGAAGCCAATTCTGCAGGTCGGATCCAATTTTGCGGGCTTAAGTAGAGATGATAAATTTTATGGGTCGAAGCCAATTCTGCGGGCTTAAGGATGAGATGAACAATTTTGGCGGGTCGAAGCCAATTCTGCGGGCTTGAATAGAGATGACCAAATATGCGTGTCGAAGCCAATTCTGCGGGCTTAAGGATGAGATGACCAATTCTGTGGGTCGAAGCCAAATCTGTTGGCTTAAGTAGAGATTTTCTCAGGGAACTCTGCCGGTGAAATTACCTCGTGACTTTGACTTGAGATGAGGAGCTGAATACTGGGGAAATCCTCGTATCTTTTGGAAATTTTACCATGTAATAGCCAATTTGATGCTTATAAATTCCATTGGGGAAGTGACTAGGTGGTCTAGGTATTGAACGTATTACTTGGGGAGGTCTGAGATCTTTGGGGTATAGGAGGTGATCCCTAGAGATCCCCCAGGGGTTTCATCGTGAGGAGAATCACTTGGCTTTTGAGAGTTTCACTGGGGAAATAGGGGTTTCGTTTGAGGGAGTGCAAAATTTTCTTTGTGAAAATGTTCTAAATCCTTCCTGGGATTTTTAGGAATTTTTTGAGAATTTTTCAGGACTTTCTGGTATTTTTTGGGAATTTTTGTACTACATTTAAGGGGGTGCCGGTCGGCATGGTACAGAAGGTGCCATTCGACAGTGGTACAGACTTTTGGACTGCCTCGGGAAGGTAAGGGGTCAGTGCTGATCGGTGGGTGGGGGGTCAATGCTGATCGGCATGACCCTTAGCATCCTATATAAAGGAGCAAATTCCCTTTATTTTTCACAACTTCTTGCTTTCTTTCTTTCTGTGATTTTCCTCTGCAAGTCGTTTTAGCATTTCGATCTTTAAGAAATGTCCGCCTTTGTGAGCACTGTAGTGCATAGGGAATGGTTGACTATCGATGACTGGGTGGATGTGGAGTGGAGGGACAGGGTGCCTCTTACTTTGGGTAGTGAGAACTACTTTGATGCATTCGAGCCGATTACGGATGAGCGGACCTTATTGCGAGAGCTGTCGCGTCATCGTTCCTTGAGGGTGGTGAGCCCCAGCGGTTATGTAAGTAAACTGACTTTTGGCATTCTTCTCTTTTTGGTGATCTTTTTCTTTTCTTCTCGAATTTTAACAAGGTTTCTTCTTTTCATAGTCTGACATCTCTTTGAAGAACATGCGCACTCACGGGACGATAGGGCTTAAGGATGTTTTGGAGCATCTTCGACCTTTGGTGCGTTGGGTGGTATCCTCAGCGGGTTTTGGGAGGTTGGCGTCTGCGCTGGATGAGATGCCTCGTTCGAAATCTATCTTGTGCGCTCTGGGGGAGAGATGGTGGGATACTACCCACACCTTCCATTTTGGTTTTGGGGAGATAATCGTTACTCCCATAGACATGCAACAGCTGCTGGGGTTGGATTGTGATGAAAAACAGATAAAGGTGGATCGCACCTTGCGGGTCAAGCTAGAGGCGGTGCGTGCAGCGCCTGGTGACGTAGGGAGGATAATGTCTAGGGATTCTATTCAGTTGTCCTTGCTGAAGGACGTTTTTTTGAGTAGGGAGGTTGATGTGGAGGATGGGCTGCAGGTGAGGCAGATGGCCCGGTTGTTCACATTATTGGTGCTGGGAGGTTTCGTGGTGGCGTCGACTGGCGATGTCGTTCACTTGTGGTTCTTGCCGTATTTGAGGATGTTTTCGAATCTCCCTCTCTATGATTGGGGGAGCCTAACTTAGGCGACCCTCTATTTTTTTTTGGATGCATTCATCCGGTGTTGCGACAAACTTTTACTGGAGCCACGTATCTCCTCGAGGAATCTTTTAATTTTGCACATTTTTCTTTCATGCACTCGCATTTTCCTTATGCGTATCTTTTTTTTATTGTGAATTCCTGTCTTTGGCAGACGTGGTTCTATGAGGTGATTGGGTGCAATACCTAGCTTATCGCTTTGAAGGATGAGACTGTTGGGGACTTTTGTCGATTGTATCGATGGCGTAAGGCCAATCGACAACCGAAGGGATCTCTTTCTTGGAAGGCAGTGCGTCAGGTCTTGAATGGCCTGACCAGTGGTAGGGTAAGTCTCTTTCTTTTTCAATCTTAATTTTTGTATATTCTGATTCTGTTACTGACTTATGCCTGCTTGGGGATTTTTAAGTGACTTTTTACCCTTGGTGGGACAATCGTTCAGGATACGTGGGCGACTGGGGTGAACGCTCAGCTGCGATGCTTACTGGCGCATGAGTTTGTCCACTCTTGGCATCTCGGGGAGTGGGTGGTTCGACAGATTGCCGAGGAGGAGGTAATGGTTCCACTTGCACAACCTCCTACGTCTATGAGGCGGGAGCGACTGTTGCTAGAGGATGCGAGGATCGTGATGATGATCGGCGAGTCCTACTTATTGTACACAGATACGGTCACTCCGTATGACTATATGGACTTTGTGATGAGCTGTTTGATCGCGCCCAGCATATATGATGCCTTACCCTTCATTCCTACGGGTTCGAGTCGGGGGGTGGGGTCTTCCCACAGCGGCGGCAGCGACTTATGTGGTTCCTTTTGTGCGGTTGCACACTCCTTCTTACAACATTCGGCGGTTCGATGGAGGGATGGTGCCTATGCTGCATCATCCTCATGCGATGGATCCGGAGGAGATGGCTTTGACAGAGGAGGTCCTTCATCCTGCGGTATACCTTCTTCCTATTTTTGGTTCCTTTTATGTTTTGATCCCTCTTTGATACTGATTTTTCCTTTTACTTGTCGCAAGTTAGGGTGTTGACCACTTGGCTGAGGGACATTAGAGACTGGATATCTTCGATGACTGCCTATATTCGGGATGCGGTCCCTATTCCTTCTTGCTTGGTGTTTTCTTCTTCATTCGAGGAGGACTTTGTCTTGGGTAACGGTGGTACGTCATCTCGCCGTAGGGGAAAGAGAGTGCGTTGCAGGGGTGGAAGCTCTTAGAGAGAGGGGTGAAGGGTAGGTGACAGAGAGAAAGAATGTGGGTTCGGGCTGAGTCCTGTTATTTTTTCTTTTCTTTTATTTTCCTGCAAAATTTGATGTAACACAGAAGAATATATATATGCAATGCAAATGGAGTTTTTTTATTATCTTTTGTTAATGATGAATGAATTCACATGCACTTTTTACTTTGTTGTTGAGACCGTAAAAAGTAAAGTTTTAAAAATGAGAAATTATATAGGGGTGGAAGAAGATTTTTGACATGCTGTTGAGAATATCAATTTATTTTTTATTGAGCTTCTGATTTTGACAAAAGAGGAAAAAAAGGAGAATTTCCAAAAATAGGGGGTTGCCGATCGGCAAGCCCCTTGTCCTGCCTATCGACAGTCAAGTTCAGTCCCATCAATTCAAAGCTTTGATTAGTGCCCTCTTCAGCCTTTTTTACTTTGTGGGGCAGGATTCCCTCCTATTTCTGCAGGGGTCATGTCTTTTGTGAGGGTTTGCAAGTATAAAAATGGGGTAAAGGGTGGAGTGTTTTCATCACACCTTCACACTCTTATTTTCTTACTATCTCCTAGTCTTGCAAGATGGCTCTCCCTGGTAGCATTGCGTTTTCTAACTACCTCGAAGCCTTGGAAGCGATGTGCTCTTATAATGTCGACTACGATGCTTTCACCATACATCGAGTCTCTTTATGGATCAATCGGACCATTGAGTGGAACATGATGACGGCATTTGTACAATTTCGGTACCCCGAAGGCCATGTATTTCGATTTGGGTTGGATTAAGTTCGTCCTACCTACGAGGAATTTTTTCCATGCTGGGGATAAATCCCAGTGTTGCTGCGGCTTTACCCGAGTTTTCTCGTTATCCTCGGGATTTGCTAGTCGGGCTTATTCTCATTTCACCTTTGAAGGCTAGACCACTGGTTACTGGAGGTATGATTTCCCTTTCATCGGTGTTACAGTCCGTGCATTTGCGGTAAGTAGGCGATGTTGGATACGTCGGAGCCGTTGTTCTGGGCTTTGTATCAAAATTGTTGCTAGTGACTAGGGAACTGCTGGTGGACCCACAACTTGCAACTATTATTTTCTCGATGTCATACCATCGAAATCCTGCGACAGTGATACTGGCGGAGACCTTGAAGGGCCTCGATGCCTGGAGAGAAGGTCGTTCTGACTTCCTGCGGGGTAACCCCGTGATGTTGTTCATGTGGTTGTCCGAGAGACTCCGCTTGGTGACTCCTCCGGAATACCCTTTGTCGGTTGTACCCATCTTTTTTTCATAATTTTTTATTAGCGCTGGTTTGGACATCGAGAGTTGGGAGAATTGGTTTATGGAGCACGGGGCTCTAAATCTGTGCTGGTCAGTGCCTTGATGGGGACAGTTGTTGCGTATTCTGGAGCTGGGGGAATACCCGTATGTCCGGTTGGTTGGTCTCAGACATACCTCTTTCTATTTCACTTGGCGGCTTGTGCGTCAATTTGGCTGGGAGCAGGTTGTGCCACCTCAGAAACTAGACTTCTTTCCGGTAGAAGATTTGACTGAGCGTCTGCGCATGCGGCTTGGCTCTTTGTGGGAGAATCGGCGTCCGTCGACTCGTCCTTCTCAGTCTGTTGGGAGAGTTTGGCATATCCCTATGGATTATATGAAGTGGTTGTGGAGAAGGGTGGTCAGCAAAATACTGGCAGTGGAGACTGGACAAAGGTGGCTTGTCTTATTTAATACAATGGAAGGAGGTGTTATGGTTTTTCCGAAGCTGGTTCGAGCTTATCGGTCCATGAAGCGCATGCGGCACTCCGTTCAGGCAGGGGAAGCTTGGGGACCCCAGGGTGCAGATGATGATGATGGAGTGGGCTCCTCCGATAGCTGCGGATAGGACTCTTGGAGATTTTATAATGGGGAATAAATGTGGGGATTTTATTTTGGCTATTTTAGGAAGGTAGGGGGAAGGGAGTTTATCCATTCATTTTCCCTATGTAATTTGTACCGTAATTTCTTATTTGTGAAATAAATAAGTTTTTGTCATCCATGTATGCCTTTTGATGAGTTTTGTGTTTTTGAACTATCTATACCGATCGATAAGACATACATAATCCTTTTGTTCAAGTGTATGTTTAGAATAGACTGTCGTTCTCGAAGATGAGAAAAGAATAGTATAAAAGAAAGGGTCATGCTCATGTAAGGTGTATGAGCTGCCTACGTATCTTTGGGGTTTCAAATATTTTTAAATTGTTTGAAAATGGTTTTGCAGAGGATCAGGCCCACGTAGTTCTGGGTTGAAGGAAATGGAGATTTTTTTTAAAGAATAGAAGGGATGAGAAAAGTCGCAGCGCGCTGAGATTTCGGACTAGGGGTAGAACTTCTTGAGACAGTCCAGGTTGACTGGATGAGCCATCTCTTCCCCATCTAAGTTAGTGAGCATGGCGGCACCACCGGACAAGATTTTCTTGACAATGTAGGGGCCTCTCCAAGTGGGCTTGAATATCCCTCTAGGGTCTCAGATGGGTTCTATGATTTCTTTGAGGGATAGATCCCCTTCTCGGACACCACAGTCCTTGACTCTCTTGTTAAATGACTGAGATATTCGGCGATGGTACCCTTGTATGTGGTATAGAGCTTTTAATCTCCTTTCATCTAGGAGGGTCAGCTCGTCAAGACGTCTTTGGCACCAGTCTTCTTAGCTGATTTTGCTTTCAAGCATGATGCGCAATGAGGGTATTTCCAGCTCCACGGGTAGGACTTCTTCCACGCCGTAACATAGAGAGTAAGGGGTAGACCCAGTATAGGTTTGAATTTAGGTTCGGTAGCCCCAGAGAGCGTACGAGATCCGATCGGCCCAATATCAATAGCTTTCGATCATATTATTGACGATGGATTTGAGGTTCTTATTGGCCGCTTCAACTGCACCATTGGTATGAGGTCGGTAGGGAGAAGATTTGTGTCTTTAAATCCCATATTCTGTGGCCACCTCTGTGATTTTTGCCTCAACATACAACTCATTATCTGATACTAGCTCGTGCGGGACCTCATACCGGCAGATAATTATTTTTCTTGATGAATTTGGCCACTTTCTTGGCGTTCAGCACTGCGTATGACTCAGCTTTGACCCATTTGGTGAAGTAATTAATAAAAACTAGGATGAACTCATGCCCGTTGGAAGCCTTTGGTGTAAACTTTCCTATGATGTCGATGCCCTAGGTAGAGAATGGCCAGGGAGAGGTCACGTTGTATAATTCACGCGGAGGTAGATACTGAAGATTGGAGAACTGTTGGCATTTAAGGCATCTTCGGACATAGGCGGTGCAATCTTGGGTCATGGTGGTTCAGTAGTAGCCTTGTCGGATGATCTTTTTGGCAAGCATATGATCATTCATGTGGGGTTCACATTCCTCATTGTGGATCTTCTGCATTATCTTTTCAATGTCAGCCCCTGCGATACAGTGCAGATGAGTTCCATCAAAGTTCCTTTTGACCAGTGCTTAGTGACAGATGATTTACTGGGCATCCAGTCTTCTAAAGGTTGATCGATCTTTCTTGTTGGAACCCTTGGGATACCTACCATGTTTGAGGAGGCGCTAGATATCATAGTACCAGCAATTAGCTAGTTCAAGATCTTTTGTGGTGACGAGCTCAATGTGGTAGCAGTGGGTTGGTTTATCTTGCTTTTGAACCAGGAAGGGGGTCATTGTTATTCCTTCGGGCATGTCGACCATGGAGACCAAGGTAGCAAGGGCATCGGCTAAGTTATTCTTGGCTCGAGGTAGGTAATGGAAGGTGATGTCTTAGAATTGGGAGGCTAGCTCTTCTAAGTGGGCATGGAAGGGTTGAAGCTTCTCGTCCTTAACTCTCCATTTTTTGAGCACTTGACCGATGATGAGGGTGGAATCCCCGTAAACATCTAGGCATTGAATACCTTTCTTGAGAGCAACCTTGAGGCCTACCATGCATGCCTCGTATTCATCCATATTATTGGTGCAAGGGAAATCCAATTTGATGGCGATGGGAGTATGGGAGTTATCTGGGGCGATCATAAGTATCCTAATGCCATATCCCTTTTTGTTGCAACGCCATCAAAGAACATTTGCCACTGGAGATTGTCATGGGCAGTGCACAGGATGTTTTCATATGGGAATTCGTAAATCCAAGCATCGACTTCATCCATGGGGTAATTAACGAGGTAGTCAAAGATGGCTCTTCCTTCATGGATTTATGCGTAACGTACACGATATCAAACTTGGCTAGGAGCATCAACCATCGAGCCATTCGGCTAGATAAAGCGGATATTTAATGGGGTCCACTACACCAAATCGTGCGAATGGTCACGCACAGTGGGTCACGGCCCAAGTCCGCGACCAGCTGGTCGCAGACTTTGGCCGTGACCCACTCAATATTTGGCGTGACCAATTTTATTACCACACTAAATTATCCATGCTCTGGAAGTGGTCACGGACTAAATCCCTGACCATAATGGGTCACGGACTTGGGCCGTGACCAGATCGTGACCAGCTTGGCGCTAAAATTCCCTCCAAACTGGTCGCGGATGGGTTACGAACTTGGACTGTGATCAGGTCGTGACCAATTTGGCGCCAAAATTCCCTCCAAATTGGTCGCAGATGGGTCACGGACTTGGGTCGTGACCAAAGGCGCGACGAAGCATAAAACACACACATTAAGAGTCACGGCTTAGGCCCGTGGCCATTTGTTGGTATGGTTCACGGCTATAGGCCGTGACCATACATCATTCAAACACCAAGGCTGCTGGAAAGGGGTCACGCATTATGGGTCACGACCCTAAGCCGTGACTAAATCAAAATCGCCATTGTCCTGCCAGTGAGTAAAGGGCCGCGCGCATGGGTCACGGCTCTTGGCCGTGACTAAGTTGAAATCGCCATTTCCCCAGTCTGTAATGGGTCACGGCTCTAGGACGTGACCAGATCGAAATCGCCAGCCTCATGGTCATTAATGGGTCGCGCACATCGGGTCACGGGTCTAGGCCGTGACCATAGTCTGGTCTTAAAAAGAAATATTCCCAGCTTCTCATTTATTACGTGCGACTTCGTTTGACATAATCTATACATACACACACATACAATCGAGCTCCTGCGATTTCGGTTGGATTTCAGTTCGATTTACATTTGGATTTCAGTTGGATTTGCATTTGGCTAATCGATTTCAGTTGGTAAATTCATTTTGATTTCGTGATTTCTATCTAAAGCCCTAATTTTTGTGTATGTATGTGTAGATTTATATTTGTATGTGTGTATGTGTGTGTATGTATAGATTGTATGTATGTGTATGTATAGATTTATGTCAAAAAAAATATTAGGGTTTAGTAAACCTTAAATAGTATGTGTGTGTATGTATAGATTATGTCAATAAACCCTAGATTGTATGTGTGTGTATGTATAGATTATGTCAATAAACCCTAGATTATATATGTGTGTATTTTTTTTCAACAAAATATGTTTGTCTTGTTTGTTTTTTTGAGAAAATATAATTAAATGATTTTTTTTTACATACGAGTCCGAAACACGTGTGCATATTACTATAGTGAGATATTGTTGGCTTGGTTGTTGGATACTATGTTGAATTTATTGAATTGATACTAGTGTCGATAAATGTATATGTTATTAAAGTTGTTGGGCGTGCTCTTGATTTGCCTATGAAAAAGTATATTACATATATTGCGATTAATGTGCATTTTTTGTCATACCCAGTGGGTCGCGGACTTGGGCCAACAAATAAATTGTGTATAGATTTATGTGTATATGTATGTTTATGTGTGTAATTATGAACAAATTGTTTATATGTATATGTATGTTTAAACTCTCATAACTTTCAAACCTAAACCTTAATAGCAGGACTTGTATTCATGCCCTCGTATACTTTTCTCAGGAAAAATGAGGCACGGTGATAAATACTGTCAACAAGAGTGGGAGAGGTTGCAATTAGACCGCACACATAACTCTTTTATTAGCGTGCGTCATATAGAGGGTACTCCTATTTATAGGTACGGAAATAAAAAGATCGAACAATCTAACTACCTTGTAAATCATGGATTTGATATCCAGCAAGATTATTTGTTCGATCGTATTTTATTTTCTTTACCAGAAAACTGGGATGACGTTATACAAAATATATTTCACACACGTAATCCCGACATAGCCCTGACCTTGGTTACGTTGTTGGAGAAGGCGGAAAAAAAAATCCACCCGTTATGGATACAACTGCGTACAGAGAGCATTGACATAGACTGTGATGTCTCGCGCCACATGCACGTAAAATTGAATCTTGCCAACAAGTTGAGAAATAGGGGATTCCGAGTTCATGTCACTGACATCTACACATCAATCATAGATACCCTTCCTTCTAGTTGTCCCCGTGCAAAAATTCATAGGTTCTTAAAAACTAATACCGAATGGATGGAGATCAGACACATTTAACTTATACTAAAGTCTTACTTTGAAAAGGTATCTATCTATCTATATATATAAAACTAATTAAGCTTGATTAATTAGTTATAATTTCATATTACTATAATTATTTAGTCACTTATATTTTTTAATTTTTGTAGATAATGTCGAGAGGAAACAACCCAAGGGTACCAAGTGTCGATGTGACACCACAACGAGGTTCACCATCTCGTGCAGAACCCGAATTCTCAACACCAATGGCTGAGCAATTCATAACTCCACCAATGGTTCACTCCTCACCAAGTCCAACTCCAAGTGCTCCTACGCCCCAGTCCAACACTCCCGTTGCTTTAACGCCCCCATCTAACACTCATGATGCCACCCGCTCAAATGAAAAGAAGCCTATTGGCTTCTCCCTTCTCGGGAATAACCCGACGGGTGATAGGAATGACGTGCTAAACTTTAAAGCCCGGTGTTTGTCGCTGAGAAAAATGAACGTGGGAGTCGGTGGACCAGACAATTGGAACCTTGTTGATCAAGCTGTCAAAGATGACATACATGACCAACTTTGCAAGCATTTCTCATTTCCTGACCGTTCCAAGAATAAGGTTATATCTCGGGTTGCTGAAGGATTGAGGACATACAGGAGAAACCTTCGGAAGAAACATTTATCGAAAGAGGCAGAGAGCTCAGATATTTTGGCTTTGAAAGAGAAAGTGCCTCCCAATGTTGAAATGCCGGTGGATCAGTGGAATAAGTATTTGGAGAATGAGGCGAAGGAAAAAAAAGTTGGTCCATAGGGAGAAAAACAAAAAAAAATAGGGCACAAAAAACTGATATCCATAGGCTGGGATCCAAATCATATGAGGATTTGAAGAATGAATGGGAGAGTAGGATAAAAGATGGTCCAGATGCCGGTAAAAACCCAAATCGATCCAACTTATTCCTTCATGCTCGACGGGACAAAGATAATAAATTCCCGCTACACTTGGCTAAGACACTGGAATCAATAGAGGCCATCAGCAGTCTATCAGATTCGAGCCCTACTGATGACTTTGACCTTGAAAATGATGCCCTGACTAAGACCTTTGGAAAGGACAAAAGGGGGAGGACGAGAGGTGTTGGCTCACATATGCCAAAAACAAAACTTCAACACATTGCACCTCTTGTGGACGAGCTTTCTTCGGTCAAGAATTGTATCTCATCCAAAAAGGACCACCAGTTGAAGACCGATGGGGATGTCCATGAGATTAAAAATTCCCTGGGATTATTGACAAATCAAATTGGGAAACTTGTGAATCTTTGGGAAAGTTATAAAAGGTTACCCTTACCCTACTCCTACTCAAGGTTTCACACATCCTTACCCTCCAACATTACCCTCTCAAATGCCTCATCCTCCAACATTCCCCTCCCCTGCACCTCCGCCAATCACGGGGCTCGGATCATCGTCAACAACTCACAGTGACTATGGCGAAGAGTACTATATCAAGGACATGAGAAATTCGAGGTTTGTTGGCGTGTGCATACTCATCTCCAGGGTTCCTGGAACTCTAGTACATCACTGACCTTTGGAGAAGGGTGAGGCTAAAATAAGGGTCGATGAAATATACAACGGCTGCGGAGATGTACCTGTGTACGTTAACAACGGGGATGGGATGGAATTGAGGAATTATGCAAAATCTTTTATTACTTGGCCACTTTATCTGTTGGTCAAGATTTAATAATATTTTCTTTCGTTTCAGTTGTAATAATTTTTTTTTGTTTTAGTTGTAAGAATATTGGTTTTGCTTCAGTTGGAATGATATTTTTTTTGTTTCAGTTGTAAGAATATTGGTTTTTTTTCGTTTGGAATGATATTTTTTTTGTTTCAGTCGTAAGAATATTCTTTTTGTTTCAGTTGTAATAATATTTTTTAACCTATTACCACAGGACTGAAATTTGAAGATTATTACATGGATTTCCCACAATACAAAGAGTGGATGGGAGAGACTAATCGGATATCAATTAATCATGTAAAGGGCGTTTATGAATTTGTTAAATACGCTTCCAAAAATCTTAAAAGTGAGAAGATTCCGTGTCCGTGCACTCATTGTATTAACGGAAAATATAAGTCATTGGAAGTTGTTGAGTTGCATTTACTAAAGTGGGGAATCTGTCAAGACTATATAATATGGACATACCATGGTGAAAAAGTTGTACCTTATGTTCCAGAAGAACTACCGGGAGCTGACCGTGTAACGAAACCTCAAGGAGTAGAAGTGGTACATGATTCACCAACACATCGCCATTGACCGACTTAATTGATGATGCTTACGGACTCCACAACCAACAAAACCACCAACCTATGGATACAAATAATGCGCATTATGACCAAGTAAATGAACAAATTGATGCTGAACTACTAGGAGATCGGGAATACATACGGTTGAAAGCCAATGCGGCTAGACCGTTGTATAAAGATTGCGATGAAGATCACTCGGTATTATATGCAATGATTGGTTTGCATAATTTGAAGAGTCAATTTGGTTTGTCTGGAAACATCGTAACCGGAATTCTTAAGTGGGTTAAAGAAATTCTCCCAAAAGAGAACATATTACCAGAATATTATCCTACCATGAAGAAGAGTTTGAAGGATTTAGGTTTGAAATACAAATCTATTCATGCTTGCAAGTATGATTGCATATTGTAACGGAATGAGCACGAAGAGAAGGATGAATGTCCTGTATGTAGTGAGCCTAGATATATGGTTTGTGAGAATGGAAATGGCAAACATGCAAAAAATCGCAAGTGCTCGCAAGTCCCATAAAAGGTTTTGAAGTATTTTCCACTTGGGCCAAAGTTAAAACGTTTTTTTACTGTACCGTGGATAGCGAAGGCCATGACATGGCATGCTCGATGCGAGGTGGGTGGGAATTTGATGCGTCATCCGGTTGATTCACTCACCTGGAAAATTTCAAATGCACAACACCATGAATTTGCAAAGGAACCGCGCAACGTTCGTCTTGCAATCTCAACCGATGGGTTTAACCCTTTCGATAATTTAAGTACTAGTCAGAGTTATTGGCCAGTTCTTATGGTGCCTTTAAGTCTTCCTCCGACATTATGCATGAGAAAGGAGTTCACATTGTTATCTCTGTTGATACCCGAGCCGAAGGCTCCCAGTGATGATATTGATATATTCTTAGCACCATTAATCGAAGAACTTAAAGAGTTGTGGGATAAAGGCGTGGAGGCGTTCGATTCTCATAAGGGTGAAGAGTTCACACTTAAAGCAATGGTGATGTGGGCGATCCACTATCTTCCTACTTACGGGACCTTGTCCGGTTATAATGTTCATGGTTATTATGGATGTCCCATATGTGGGGAGGAAACTGAAGCCTGTTGGTTAAAACATAGTGGTAAGTTGAGTTACACGGGTCATCGTAAATTTCTGCCGACCAGTCACCCTTTTAGGAACGACAAGTCTAACTCTTTTCCTGTCGGTCACGAGCAAAGAACGGCACCTATTCGACTTTCTAGCCAGCAAATTGAGGAGTAGGCGGTGGCTGCGATTGCGGGGAATAGGTACGTAGGCAAACACCCCCAGTTTGTAAACCTGAAGCGTAAAGCTCGGGAGGATCCGAACGACCCTAGTAAAGCGAAGCCATGGTCCAGGCGATCAATATTTTTTGATTTGCCGTATTGGAAAGATCATCGTGTAAGGCATATAATTGATGTGATGCACACAGAGAAGAATGTTGCAGAATATTTGATAGGAACATGTCTGGGTGGATCTCATTCCAAAGATGGAGAGCGTGCCCGCCGAGATCTACAGGATATGAAAATAAAGAAGAGACTGTGGTTAAAAAATGATCCAACGATAGGAAGAATTTCTATCCCCCCGACTGCTTTCACTTTGACTACTAGTGAGAAGAAGATCCTCTTAGACACGTTGTTCAACTTGAAGACTCCAACCGGTTATTCTGGTAATTTATGTAGTGTAGTAAGCTACCAAGAAAATGACTTGAAACAGTGCAAGTCTCACGACTGGCACGTAATCATCCAATTAAGACTACTTCAGGCATATTTGATTCCCTTGAAGTAGTTTTCCATTGGCATAACTGCATAGTTATATATTGTCATAAGAAAATGGTGAATGAAAGTCCCCTATGACCAAAATTGAACGAGTACAATGAAGATTGAACTGTTCAAGTATGCTTTGCTGTTATAAATTAATTTTTTTGGGGGAAGTCACTTAAATGACTTACATAAGTTTGTTTTTTAAGTTAAGGTTTAGCTTTTTGTTTCAAATTTTCCCTCGAACATATTTGCATTTAATTTGTGCTCAGATCACACATACACTTCCTAAAAATTCCCATGTATCTCTTTATTTGTTTATATTTTTTGTTTATATAGATTGTTGGTATAAAACATGTAAACTCAAAACAATGTATTGAGAACACCTAATGTATTGGTCTAAACATTTATCATTTGAAATGTCAAAGTTAATATTTGGGGTCTGTTTAGGCCAATCCTTGAATAAAACAAAGCTATCTAACTAATCATTTGAAATGTCCCACGGGACCAATGTAACTCGTTAGAGGGTGAATACTCAAAACAACCCCCAACGGCCCCGTGGGTGGCACCAACACCTCCCACGGGACCAATGTAACTCGTATGAACTGACCCCGCACCCGCGGGACTCCCGGTTTGAGAATACGACGGTAATTTGCATATTTCTAGACTTAGTCTTAAAAACATGGCGTTACAGGGTGAAAATTCAAAACAGCCCCTGAACGACCCCGTGGGTGGCACCAACACCTCCCACGGGACCAATGTAACTCGTAGGAACTGACCCCACAGCCTCCGAACTCCCGGTTTGAGAATACAACGGTAATTTGCAAATTTCTAGACTTAGGCTTAAAAACATGGCGTTAGAGGGTGAGAACTCGAAATAGCCCCCGAACGTACCCGTGGGTGGTACCAACACCTACCACGGGACCAATGTAACTCGTAGGAACTGACCCCGCAGTCGCGGGACTCCCAGTTTGAGAATACGACGGTAATTTGCATATTTCCAGACTTAGGCTTAAAAAATGGCGTTAGAGGGTGAAAACCCGAAACAGCACCCGAACGTCCCCAGGGGTGGCACCAACACCTCCCATGGGACAAATGTAACTCGTAGGAACTGACCCCGCAGCCGTGGGACTCCCGGTATGAGAATACTACGGTAATTTGCATATTTCTAGACTTAGGCTTAAAAACATGACGTTAGAGGGTGAAAACTCGAAACAGCCCCCGAACGTCCCCGTGAGTGGCACCAACACCTCCCACGGGACCAATGTAACTCGTAGGAACTGACACCGCAGTCGCGGGACTACCGGTTTTAGAATACGATGATAATTTGCATATTTCTAGACTTAGGCTTAAAAACATGGCGTTAGAGGGTGAAAACCCGAAACAGCCCCTGAACATCCCCGTGGGTGGCACCAACACCTCCCACGGGACCAATATAACTCGTAGGAACTGACCCCGCAGCCGCGGGACTCCCGATTTGAGAATACGATGGTAATTTGCATATTTCTAGACTTAAGCACAACATGGCATTAGAGGGTGAGAACTCGA
Organism: Sambucus nigra; assembly: GCA_949130495.1. Taxonomy (NCBI): domain Eukaryota; kingdom Viridiplantae; phylum Streptophyta; class Magnoliopsida; order Dipsacales; family Adoxaceae; genus Sambucus; species Sambucus nigra. The sequence goes on from OX422212.1 coordinate 566,945,139, forward strand.
AACAACCCCCGAACGTCCCCGTGGGTGGCACCAACACCTCCCACGGGACCAATGTAACTCATAGGAACTGACCCCGCAGCCGCGAGACTCCCGATTTTAGAATACGATGGTAATTTGCATATTTCAAGACTTAGGCTTAAAAACATGGCGTTAGAGGGTGGGAACTCTAAACTGCCCCCGAACGGCCCCATCGGTGGCACTAACACCTCCCACGGGACCAATGTAACTCGTAAGAACTGACCCCGCAGTCGCGAGACTCTGGGTTTTAGAATACGACGGTAATTTGCATATTTCTAAACTTACGCATAAAAACATGGCGTTAGAGGGTGAAAACCCGAAACAGCCCCTGAACGTCCCCGTGGGTGGCACCAACACCTCCCACGGGACCAATGTAACTCGTAGGAACTGACCCCGCACCCGCGGAACTCCCGGTTTTAGAATACGACGGTAATTTGTATATTTCTAGACTTAGGCTTAAAAAATGGCGTTAGAGGATGAAAACCCGAAACAGCCCCTCAACGTCCCCGTCGGTGGCACCAACACCGCCCACGGGACCAATGTAACTCGTAGGAACTGACCCCGCAGTCGCGGGACTCCCGGTTTTAGAATACAATGGTAATTTGCATATTTCTAGACTTAGGCTTAAAAACACGGCGTTAGAGGGTGAAAACCCGAAACAGCCCCCGAATGTTCCCGTGGGTGGCACCAACACCTCCCACGGGACCAATGTAACTCGTAGAAACTGACCCCACAGCCGCGGGACTCCCAGTTTTAGAATACGACTGTAATTTGATAATTTCTAGACTTAGGCTTAAAAACATGGCGTTAGAGGGTGAGAACTCGAATTAGCCCCCGAACGACTCCGTGGGTGGAGCCAACACCACCCACGGGACCAATGTAACTCGTAGGAACTGACCCCGCAGCTGCGGGATTCCCGGTTTGAGAATACGACGGTAATTTGTTTATTTTTAGACTTAGGCTTAAAAACATGGCGTTAGAGGGAGATATCTCGAAACAGCCCCCGAACGTCCCCGTGGGTGGCACCAACACCTCCCACGGGACCAATGTAACTCGTAGGAACTGACCCCGCAGCCGTGGCACTCCCGGTTTTAGAATACGACGGTAATTTGCATATTTCTAGACTTAGGCTTAAAAACACGGCGTTAGAGGGTGGGAACTCGAAACTTCCCCCGAACGGCCCCATGGGTGGCACTAACACCTCCCACGGGACCAATGCAACTCGTAGGAACAGACCCCGCAATCGCGGGACTCCCGATTTTAGAATACGATGGTAATTTGCATATTTCTAGACTTAGACATAAAAACATGGCGTTAGAGGGTGAAAACTCGAGACAGCCCCCGAACGTCCCCGCGGGTGGCACCAACACCTCCCACGGGACCAAAGTAACTCGTAGGAACTGACCCCGCTGCCGCGGGTCTACCGGTTTTAGAATACAACCGTAATTTGCATATTTCTAGACTTAGGCTTAAAAACATGGCGTTAGAGGGTGAAAACCCGAAACAGCCCCCGAACGTCCCTGTGGGTGGCACCAACATCTCCCACGGGACCAATGTAACTCGTAGGAACTTACCCAGCAATCGCGGGACTCCCAATTTCTAGAGTTAGGCTTAAAAACATGGCGTTAGAGGGTGAGAACTCGAAATTGCCCCCGAACGTCCCCGTGGGTGGCACCAACACCTCCCACGGGACCAATATAACTCCTAGGAACTGACCCCGCAGCCGCGGGACTCCCAGTTTGAGAATACGACGGTAATTTGCATATTTCTATACTTAGGCTTAAAAACATGGCGTTAGAGGGTGAAAACCCGAAACAGCCCCCGAACGTCCCCGTGGGTGGCACCAACACCTCCCACGGGACCAATGTAACTCGTAGGAACTGACCCCGCAGCCGCGAGACTCTCGGTTTGAGAATACGACGGTAATTTGCATATTTCTAGACTTAGGTTTAAAAAATGGTGTTAGAGGGTGAAAACCCGAAACAGCCCCCGAACGTCCCCGTGGGTGGCACCAACACCTCCCACGGGACCAATGTAACTCGTAGGAACTGACCCCGCAGCCCCGATACTCCTTGTTTGAGAATATGATGGTAATTTGCATATTTCTAGACTTAGGCTTAAAAACATGGCGTTAGAGGGTGAAAACCCGAAACATCCCCCGAACGTCCCCGTGGGTGGCACCAAGACCTCCCACCGGACCAATGTAACTCGTAGGAACTGACACCGCAGCCGCGGGACTCCCGGTTTTAGAATACGAAGGTAATTTGCATATTTCTAGACTTAGGCTTAAAAACATGGCGTTAGAGGGTGAAAACCCGAAACAGCCCATGAACGTCCCCGTAGGTGGCACCAACACATCCCACGGGACCAATGTAACTCATAGGAACTGACCCCGCAGCCGCGGGACTCCCGATTTGAGAATACGATGGTAATTTGCGTATTTCTAGACTTAAGCAAAACATGGCGTTAGAGGGTGAGAACTCTAAACAAACTCTGAACATCCCCATGGGCGGCACCAACACCTCCCACGGGACCAATGTAACTCGTAGGAACTGACACCGCTGTCGCGAGACTCCCGGTTTTAGAATACAACGGTTATTTGCATATTTCAAGACTTAGGCTTAAAAAGATGGCGTTTGAGGGGGGAAACTCGAAACTTCCCCCGAAGGGCCCCATGGGTGGCACTAACACCTCCCACGGGACCAATGTAACTCGTAAGAAATGACCCCGCAGTCGCGGGACTCCCGGTTTTAGAATACGATGGTAATTTGCATATTTCTAGACTTAGGCTTAAAAACATGGCGTTAGAGGGTGAAAACCCGAAACAGCCCCCGAACGTCCCCGTGGGTGGCACCAACACCTCCCACGGGACGAATGTAACTCGTAGGAACTGGCCCCGCAGCCGCGGGACTCTCGGTTTTAGAATACAACGGTAATTTACATATTTCCAGACTTAGGCTTAAAAACACGGCGTTAGACGGTGAAAACCCGAAACTGCCCCCGAATGTCCACGTGGGTGGCACCAACACCTCCCACGGGACCAATGTAACTCGTAGGAACCGACCCCGCAGCCACGGGACTCCCAGTTTTAGAATACGACGGTAATTAACAAATTTCTAGACTTAGGCTTAAAAACATGGCGTTAGAGGGTGAGAGCTCGAAACAGGCGCCGAACGTTCCTGTGGGTGGCACCAACACCTCCCACGGGACCAATGTAACTCGTAGGAACTGACCCCGCAACCGCGGGTCTCCCGGTTTGAGAATAAGACGGTAATTTGCTTATTTCTAGACTTAGGCTTAAAAACATGGCGTTAGAGGGTGAAAACCCGAAACAGCCCCCGAACGTCCCCGTGGGTGGCACCAACACCTCCCACGAGACAAATGTATCTCGTAGGAACTAACCCCGTAGTCGTGGGACTACCGGTTTGAGAATACGACGGTAACTTGCATATTTTTGGACTTAAGCAAAACATGGCGTTAGAGGGTGAGATGTCGAAACAGCCCCCGAACGTCCCCGTGGGTGGCACCAACACCTCCCACGGGACCAATGTAACAAGTAAGAACTGACCCCGCAGCCGCGGGACTCCCGATTTTAGAATACGACGATGATTTACATATATCTAGACTTAGGCTTAAAAACATGGCGTTAGAGGGTGGGAACTCGAAATTTCCCCCGAACGGCCCCATGGGTGGCACTAACACCTCCCACGGGACCAATGTTACTCGTAGAAACTGACCCCGCATTCGCGGGACTCCGGGTTTTAGAATACGATGGTAATTTGCATATTTCTAGACTTAGGCTTAAAAACATGGCGTTAGAGGGTGAAAACCCGAAACAGCCCCCGAACGTCCCCGTGGGTGGCACCAACACCTCCCACGGGACGAATGTAACTCGTAGGAACTGGCCCCGCAGCCGTGGGACTCCCGGTTTGAGAATACTACGGTAATTTGCATATTTCTAGACTTAGGCTTAAAAACATGGCGTTAGAGGGTGAGAACTCGAAATAGCCCCCGAACGTACCCGTGGGTGGTACCAACACCTACCACGGGACCAATGTAACTCGTAGGAACTGACACCGCAGTCGCGGGACAACCGGTTTTAGAATACGATGATAATTTGCATATTTCTAGACTTAGGCTTAAAAACATGGCGTTAGAGGGTGAAAACCCGAAACAGCCCCTGAACATCCCCGTGGGTGGCACCAACACCTCCCACGGGACCAATATAACTCGTACGAACTGACCCCGCAGCCGCGGGACTCCCGATTTGAGAATACGATGGTAATTTGCATATTTCTAGACTTAAGCACAACATGGCATTAGAGGGTGAGAACTCGAAACAGCCCCCGAACGTCCCCGTGGGTGGCACCAACACCTCCCACGGGACCAATGTAACTCATAGGAACTGACCCCGCAGCCGCGAGACTCCCGATTTTAGAATACGATGGTAATTTGCATATTTCAAGACTTAGGCTTAAAAACATGGCGTTAGAGGGTGGGAACTCTAAACTGCCCCCGAACGGCCCCATCGGTGGCACTAACACCTCCCACGGGACCAATGTAACTCGTAAGAACTGACCCCGCAGTCGCGAGACTCTGGGTTTTAGAATACGATGGTAATTTGCATATTTCTAAACTTACGCATAAAAACATGGCGTTAGAGGGTGAAAACCCGAAACAGCCCCTGAACGTCCCCGTGGGTGGCACCAACACCTCCCACGGGACCAATGTAACTCGTAGGAACTGACCCCGCACCCGCGGAACTCCCGGTTTTAGAATACGACGGTAATTTGTATATTTCTAGACTTAGGCTTAAAAAATGGCGTTAGAGGATGAAAACCCGAAACAGCCCCTCAACGTCCCCGTCGGTGGCACCAACACCGCCCACGGGACCAATGTAACTCGTAGGAACTGACCCCGCAGTCGCGGGACTCCCGGTTTTAGAATACAATGGTAATTTGCATATTTCTAGACTTAGGCTTAAAAACACGGCGTTAGAGGGTGAAAACCCGAAACAGCCCCCGAATGTTCCCGTGGGTGGCACCAACACCTCCCACGGGACCAATGTAACTCGTAGGAACTGACCCCACAGCCGCGGGACTCCCAGTTTTAGAATACGACTGTAATTTGATAATTTCTAGACTTAGGCTTAAAAACATGGCGTTAGAGGGTGAGAACTCGAATCAGCCCCCGAACGACTCCGTGGGTGGAGCCAACACCACCCACGGGACCAATGTAACTCGTAGGAACTGACCCCGCAGCTGCGGGATTCCCGGTTTGAGAATACGACGGTAATTTGTTTATTTTTAGACTTAGGCTTAAAAACATGGCGTTAGAGGGAGATATCTCGAAACAGCCCCCGAACGTCCCCGTGGGTGGCACCAACACCTCCCACGGGACCAATGTAACTCGTAGGAACTGACCCCGCAGCCGTGGCACTCCCGGTTTTAGAATACGACGGTAATTTGCATATTTCTAGACTTAGGCTTAAAAACACGGCGTTAGAGGGTGGGAACTCGAAACTTCCCCCGAACGGCCCCATGGGTGGCACTAACACCTCCCACGGGACCAATGCAACTCGTAGGAACAGACCCCGCAATCGCGGGACTCCCGATTTTAGAATACGATGGTAATTTGCATATTTCTAGACTTAGACATAAAAACATGGCGTTAGAGGGTGAAAACTCGAGACAGCCCCCGAACGTCCCCGCGGGTGGCACCAACACCTCCCACGGGACCAAAGTAACTCGTAGGAACTGACCCCGCTGCCGCGGGTCTACCGGTTTTAGAATACAACCGTAATTTGCATATTTCTAGACTTAGGCTTAAAAACATGGCGTTAGAGGGTGAAAACCCGAAACAGCCCCCGAACGTCCCTGTGGGTGGCACCAACATCTCCCACGGGACCAATGTAACTCGTAGGAACTTACCCAGCAATCGCGGGACTCCCAATTTCTAGAGTTAGGCTTAAAAACATGGCGTTAGAGGGTGAGAACTCGAAATTGCCCCCGAACGTCCCCGTGGGTGGCACCAACACCTCCCACGGGACCAATATAACTCCTAGGAACTGACCCCGCAGCCGCGGGACTCCCAGTTTGAGAATACGACGGTAATTTGCATATTTCTATACTTAGGCTTAAAAACATGGCGTTAGAGGGTGAAAACCCGAAACAGCCCCCGAACGTCCCCGTGGGTGGCACCAACACCTCCCACGGGACCAATGTAACTCGTAGGAACTGACCCCGCAGCCGCGAGACTCTCGGTTTGAGAATACGACGGTAATTTGCATATTTCTAGACTTAGGTTTAAAAAATGGTGTTAGAGGGTGAAAACCCGAAACAGCCCCCGAACGTCCCCGTGGGTGGCACCAACACCTCCCACGGGACCAATGTAACTCGTAGGAACTGACCCCGCAGCCCCGATACTCCTTGTTTGAGAATATGATGGTAATTTGCATATTTCTAGACTTAGGCTTAAAAACATGGCGTTAGAGGGTGAAAACCCGAAACATCCCCCGAACGTCCCCGTGGGTGGCACCAAGACCTCCCACCGGACCAATGTAACTCGTAGGAACTGACACCGCAGCCGCGGGACTCCCGGTTTTAGAATACGAAGGTAATTTGCATATTTCTAGACTTAGGCTTAAAAACATGGCGTTAGAGGGTGAAAACCCGAAACAGCCCATGAACGTCCCCGTAGGTGGCACCAACACATCCCACGGGACCAATGTAACTCATAGGAACTGACCCCGCAGCCGCGGGACTCCCGATTTGAGAATACGATGGTAATTTGCGTATTTCTAGACTTAAGCAAAACATGGCGTTAGAGGGTGAGAACTCTAAACAAACTCTGAACATCCCCATGGGCGGCACCAACACCTCCCACGGGACCAATGTAACTCGTAGGAACTGACACCGCTGTCGCGAGACTCCCGGTTTTAGAATACAACGGTTATTTGCATATTTCAAGACTTAGGCTTAAAAAGATGGCGTTTGAGGGGGGAAACTCGAAACTTCCCCCGAAGGGCCCCATGGGTGGCACTAACACCTCCCACGGGACCAATGTAACTCGTAAGAAATGACCCCGCAGTCGCGGGACTCCCGGTTTTAGAATACGATGGTAATTTGCATATTTCTAGACTTAGGCTTAAAAACATGGCGTTAGAGGGTGAAAACCCGAAACAGCCCCCGAACGTCCCCGTGGGTGGCACCAACACCTCCCACGGGACGAATGTAACTCGTAGGAACTGGCCCCGCAGCCGCGGGACTCTCGGTTTTAGAATACAACGGTAATTTACATATTTCCAGACTTAGGCTTAAAAACACGGCGTTAGACGGTGAAAACCCGAAACTGCCCCCGAATGTCCACGTGGGTGGCACCAACACCTCCCACGGGACCAATGTAACTCGTAGGAACCGACCCCGCAGCCACGGGACTCCCAGTTTTAGAATACGACGGTAATTAACAAATTTCTAGACTTAGGCTTAAAAACATGGCGTTAGAGGGTGAGAGCTCGAAACAGGCGCCGAACGTTCCTGTGGGTGGCACCAACACCTCCCACGGGACCAATGTAACTCGTAGGAACTGACCCCACAACCGCGGGTCTCCCGGTTTGAGAATAAGACGGTAATTTGCTTATTTCTAGACTTAGGCTTAAAAACATGGCGTTAGAGGGTGAAAACCCGAAACAGCCCCCGAACGTCCCCGTGGGTGGCACCAACACCTCCCACGAGACAAATGTAACTCGTAGGAACTAACCCCGTAGCCGTGGGACTACCGGTTTGAGAATACGACGGTAACTTGCATATTTTTGGACTTAAGCAAAACATGGCGTTAGAGGGTGAGATGTCGAAACAGCCCCCGAACGTCCCCGTGGGTGGCACCAACACCTCCCACGGGACCAATGTAACAAGTAAGAACTGACCCCGCAGCCGCGGGACTCCCGATTTTAGAATACGACGATGATTTACATATATCTAGACTTAGGCTTAAAAACATGGCGTTAGAGGGTGGGAACTCGAAATTTCCCCCGAACGGCCCCATGGGTGGCACTAACACCTCCCACGGGACCAATGTTACTCGTAGTAACTGACCCCGCATTCGCGGGACTCCGGGTTTTAGAATACGATGGTAATTTGCATATTTCTAGACTTAGGCTTAAAAACATGGCGTTAGAGGGTGAAAACCCGAAACAGCCCCCGAACGTCCCCGTGGGTGGCACCAACACCTCCCATGGGACCAATGTAACTCGTAGGAACTGACACCGCAGCCGCGGGACTCCCGGTTTTAGAATACGACAATAATTTCCATATTTCTAGACATAGGCTTAAAAACATGGTGTTACAGGGTGAAAACTCGAAACAGCCCCTGAACGGCCCCGTGGGTTGCACCAACACCTCCCATGGGACCAATGTAACTCGTAGGGACTGACCCCGCAGTCGCGGGACTCCCGATTTGAGAAGACGACGGTAATTTGCAAATTTCTAGAGTTAGGCTTAAAAACTTGGCGTTAGAGGGTGAGAACTCGAAATAGCCCCCGAACGTCCCCGTGGGTGGCACCAACACCTCCCACGGGACCAATATAACTCCTAGGAACTGACGCCGCAGCCGCGGGACTCCCAGTTTGAGAATACGACGGTAATTTGCATATTTCTATACTTAGGTTTAAAAAATGGCGTTAGAGGGTGAAAACCCGAAACAGCCCCCGAACGTCCCCGTGGGTGGCACCAACACCTCCCACGGGACCAATGTAACTTGTAGGAACTGACCCCGCAGCCGCGATACTCTCGGTTTGAGAATACGACGGTAATTTGCATATTTCTAGACTTAGGTTTAAAAAATGGCGTTAGAGGGTGAAAACCCGAAACAGCCCCCGAACGTCCCCGTGGGTGGCACCAACACCTCCCACGGGACCAATGTAACTCGTAGGAACTGACCCCGCAGCCGCGGGACTCCTTGTTTGAGAATATGATGGTAATTTGCATATTTCTAGACTTAGGCTTAAAAAGATGGCGTTAGAGGGTGAAAACCCGAAACATCCCCCGAACGTCCCCGTGGGTGGCACCAACACCTCCCACCGGACCAATGTAACTCGTAGGAACTGACACCGCAGCCGCGGGACTCCCGATTTTAGAATACGACGGTAATTTGCATATTTCTAGACTTAGGCCTAAAAACATGGCGTTAGAGGGTGAAAACCCGAAACAGCCCATGAACGTCCCCGTAAGTGGCACCAACACATCCCACGGGACCAATGTAACTCATAGGAACTGACCCCGCAGCCGCGGGACTCCCGATTTGAGAATACGATGGTAATTTGCGTATTTCTAGACTTAAGCAAAACATGGTGTTAGAGGGTGAGAACTCTAAACAACCTCCGAACATCCCCGTGGGAGGCACCAACACCTCCCACGGGACCAATGTAACTCGTAGGAACTGACACCGCTGCCGCGAGACTCCCGATTTTAGAATACACCGATAATTTGCATATTTCAAGACTTAGGCTTAAAAAGATGGCGTTAGAGGGTGGAAACTCGAAACTTCCCCCGAAGGGCCCCATAGGTGGCACTAACACCTCCCACGGGACCAATGTAACTCGTAAGAAATGACCCCGCAGTCGCGGGACTCCCGGTTTTAGAATACGATGGTAATTTGCATATTTCTAGACTTAGGCTTAAAAACATGGCGTTAGAGGGTGAAAACCCAAAACAGCCCCCGAACGTCCCCGTGGGTGGCACCAACATCTCCCACGGGACCAATGTAACTCGTAGGAACTGACCCCGCAGTCGCGGGACTCCCGGTTTTAGAATACAATGGTAATATGCATATTTATAGACTTAGGCTCAAAAACACGGCGTTAGAGGGTGAAAACCCGAAACAGCCCCCGAATGTCCCCGTGGGTGGCACCAACACCTCCCACGGGACCAATGTAACTCGTAGGAACTGACACCGCAGCAGCGGGTATCCCAGTTTTAGAATACGACGTTAATTTGCATATTTCTAGACTTAGGATTAAAAACATGGCGTTAGAGGGTGAAAACCCGAAACAGCCCCCGAACGTCCCCGTGGGTGGCACCAACACCTCCCATGGGACCAATGTAACTCGTAGGAACTGACACCGCAGCCGCGAGACTCCCGGTTTTAGAATACGATAATAATTTCCATATTTCTAGACTTTGGCTTAAAAACGTGGCGTTACAGGGTGAAAACTCGAAACAGCCCCTGAACGGCCCCGTGGGTTGCACCAACACCTCCCATGGGACCAATGTAACTCGTAGGAACTGACCCCGCAGTCGCGGGGACTCCCGATTTGAGAATTCGACGGTAATTTGCAAATTTCTAGAGTTAGGCTTAAAAACATGGCGTTAGAGGGTGAAAACCCAAAACAGCCCCGAACGTCCCCGTGGGTGGCACCAACACCTCCCACGGGACCAATGTAACTCGTAGGAACTGACCCCGCAGCCACGATACTCTCGGTTTGAGAATACGACGGTAATTTTCATATTTCTAGACTTAGGTTTAAAAAATGGCGTTAGAGGGTGAAAACACGAAACAGCCCCCGAACGTCCCCGTGGGTGGCACCAACACCTCCCACGGGACCAATGTAACTCGTAGGAACTGACCCCGCAGCCGCGGGACTCCTTGTTTGAGAATATGATGGTAATTTGCATATTTCTAGACTTAGGATTAAAAACATGGCGTTAGAGGGTGAAAACCCGAAACATCCCCCCGAACGTCCCCGTGGGTGGCACCAACACCTCCCACCGGACCAATGTAACTCGTAGGAACTGACACCGCAGCCGCGGGACTCCCGGTTTTAGAATACGACGGTAATTTGTATATTTCTAGACTTAGGGTTAAAAACATGGCGTTAGAGGGTGGAAAACCCGAAACAACCCATGAACATCCCCGTAGGTGGCATCAACACATCCCACGGGACCAATGTAACTCTTAGGAACTGACCCCGCAGTCGCGGGACTCCCGATTTGAGAATACGATGGTAATTTGCGTATTTCTAGACTTCAGCAAAACATGGCGATATAGGGTGAGAACTCGAAACAACCTCCGAACATCCCCGTGGGCGGCACCAACACCTCCCACGGGACCAATGTAACTCGTAGGAACTGACACCGCTGCCGCGAGACTCCCGATTTTAGAATACAATGGTAATTTGCATATTTCAAGACTTAGGCTTAAAAAAATGGCGTTAGAGGGTGGAAACTCGAAACTGCCCCCGAAGGGCCCCATGGGTGGCACTAACACCTCCCTCGGACCAATGTAACTCGTAAGAAATGACCCCGCAGTCGCGGGACTCCCGGTTTTAGAATACGATGGTAATTTGCATATTTCTAGACTTAGGCTTAAAAACATGGCGTTAGAGGGTGAAAACCCGAAACAGCCCCCGAACGTCCCGTGGGTGGCACCAACACCTCCCACGGGACGAATGTAACTCGTAGGAACTGACCCCGCAGCCGCGATACTCTCGGTTTGAGAATACGACGGTAATTTGCATATTTCTAGACTTAGGTTTAAAAAATGGCGTTAGAGGGTGAAAACCCGAAACAGCCCCCGAACGTCCCCGTGGGTGGCACCAACACCTCCCACGGGACCAATGTAACTCGTAGGAACTGACCCCGCAGCCGCGGGACTCCTTGTTTGAGAATATGATGGTAATTTGCATATTTCTAGACTTAGGCTTAAAAAGATGGCGTTAGAGGGTGAAAACCCGAAACATCCCCCGAACGTCCCCGTGGGTGGCACCAACACCTCCACCGTACCAATGTAACTCGTAGGAACTGACACCGTAGCCGCGGACTCCCGATTTTAGAATACGACGGTAATTTGCATATTTCTAGACTTAGGCCTAAAAAACATGGCGTTAGAGGGTGAAAACCCGAAACAGCCCATGAACGTCCCCGTAAGTGGCACCAACACATCCCACGGGACCAATGTAACTCATAGGAACTGACCCCGCAGCCGCGGGACTCCCGATTTGAGAATACGATGGTAATTTGCGTATTTCTAGACTTAAGCAAAACATGGTGTTAGAGGGTGAGAACTCTAAACAACCTCCGAACATCCCCGTGGGAGGCACCAACACCTCCCACGGGACCAATGTAACTCGTAGGAACTGACACCGCTGCCGCGAGACTCCCGGTTTTAGAATACAACGGTAATTTGCATATTTCAAGACTTAGGCTTAAAAAGATGGCGTTAGAGGGTGGAAACTCGAAACTTCCCCCGAAGGGCCCCATGGGTGGCACTAACACCTCCCACGGGACCAATGTAACTCGTAAGAAATGACCCCGCAGTCGCGGGACTCCCGGTTTTAGAATACGATGGTAATTTGCATATTTCTAGACTTAGGCTTAAAAACATGGCGTTAGAGGGTGAAAACCCAAAACAGCCCCCCGAACGTCCCCGTGGGGGCACCAACATCTCCCACGGGACCAATGTAACTCGTAGGAACTGACCCCGCAGTCGCGGGACTCCCGGTTTTAGAATACAATGGTAATTTGCATATTTATAGACTTAGGCTCAAAAACACGGCGTTAGAGGGTGAAAACCCGAAACAGCCCCCGAATGTCCCCGTGGGTGGCACCAACACCTCCCACGGGACCAATGTAACTCGTAGGAACTGACACCGCAGCAGCGGGTATCCCGGTTTTAGAATACGACGTTAATTTGCATATTTCTAGACTTAGGCTTAAAAACATGGCGTTAGAGGGTGAAAACCCGAAACAGCCCCCGAACGTCCCCGTGGGTGGCACCAACACCTCCCATGGGACCAATGTAACTCGTAGGAACTGACACCGCAGCCGCGGGACTCCCGGTTTTAGAATACGACAATAATTTCCATATTTCTAGACTTAGGCTTAAAAACATGGCCTTACAGGGTGAAAACTCGAAACAGCCCCTGAACGGCCCCGTGGGTTGCACCAACACCTCCCATGGGACCAATGTAACTCGTAGGAACTGACCCCGCAGTCGCGGGACTCCCGATTTGAGAATTCGACGGTAATTTGCAAATTTCTAGAGTTAGGCTTAAAAACATGGCGTTAGAGGGTGAAAACCCAAAACAGCCCCCGAACGTCCCCGTGGGTGGCACCAACACCTCCCACGGGACCAATGTAACTCGTAGGAACTGACCCCGCAGCCACGGGACTCCCGGTTTGAGAATAAGACGGTAATTTGCTTATTTCTAGACTTAGGCTTAAAAACATGGCGTTAGAGGGTGAAAACCCGAAACAGCCCCCGAACGTCCCCGTGGGTGGCACCAACACCTCCCACGAGACTAATGTAACTCGTAGGAACTGACCCCGTAGCCGTGGGACTACCAGTTTGAGAATACGACGGTAATTTGCATATTTTTGGACTTAAGCAAAACATGGCGTTAGAGGGTGAGATGTCGAAACAGCCCCCGAACGTCCCCGTGGATGGCACCAACACCTACCACGGGACCAATGTAACAAGTAAGAACTGACCCCGCAGCCGCGGGAATCCCGATTTTAGAATACGACGTTTCTAGACTTAGGCTTAAAAATATGGCGTTAGAGGGTGGGAACACGAAATTTCCCCCGAACGGCCCCATGGGTGGCACTAACACCTCCCACGGGACCAATGTAACTCGTAGTAACTGACCCCGCATTCGCGGGGCTCCCGATTTTAGAATACGATGGTAATTCGCATATTTCTAGACTTAGGCTTAAAAACATGGCGTTAGAGGGTGAAAACCGAAAACAGCCCCCGAACGTCCCCGTGGGTGGCACCAACACCTCCCATGGGACCAATGTAACTCGTAGGAACTGACACTGCAGCCGCGGGACTCCCGGTTTAAGAATACGACAATAATTTTCATATTTCTAGACATAGGCTTAAAACCATGGCGTTACAGGGGTGAAAACTCGAAACAGCCCCTGAACGGCCCCGTGGGTTGCACCAACACCTCCCATGGGACCAATGTAACTCGTAGGAACTGACCCCGCAATTGCGGGATTCCCGATTTGAGAATACAACGGTAATTTGCAAATTTCTAGAGTTAGGCTTAAAAACATGGCGTTAGAGGGTGAGAACTCGAAATAGCCCCCGAACGTCCCCGTGGGTGGCACCAACACCTCCCACGGGACCAATATAACTCCTAGGAACTGACCCCGCAGCCGCGGGACTCCCGGTTTGAGAATACGACGGTAATTTGCATATTTCTAGACTTAGGCTTAAAAACATGGCGTTAGAGGGTGAAAACCTGAAACAGCCCCCGAACGTCCCCGTGGGTGGCACCAACACCTCCCACGGGACCAATGTAACTCGTAGGAACTGACCCCGCAGCCGCGAGACTCTCGGTTTGAGAATACGACGGTAATTTGCATATTTCAAGACTTAGGTTTAAAAAATGGCGTTAGAGGGTGAAAACCCGAAACAGCCCCCGAACGTCCCCGTGGGTGGCACCAACACCTCCCACGGGACCAATGTAACTCGTAGGAACTGACCCCGCAGCCGCGGGACTCCTTGTTTGAGAATATGATGGTAATTTGCATATTTCTAGACTTAGGCTTAAAAACATGACGTTAGAGGGTGAAAACCCGAAACATCCCCCGAACGTCCCCGTGGGTGGCACCAACACCTCCCACCGGACCAATGTAACTCGTAGGAACTGACACCGCAGCCGCGGGTCTCCCGGTTTGAGAATAAGACGGTAATTTGCTTATTTCTAGACTTAGGCTTAAAAACATGGCGTTAGAGGGTGAAAACCCGAAACAGCCCCCGAACGTCCCCGTGGGTGGCACCAACACCTCCCACGAGACTAATGTAACTCGTAGGAACTGACCCCGTAGCTGTGGGACTACCGCTTTGAGAATACGACGGTAATTTGCATATTTTTGGACTTAAGCAAAACATGGCGTTAGAGGGTGAGATGTCGAAACAGCCCCCGAACGTTCCCGTGGGTGGCACCAACACCTCCCACGGGACCAATGTAACAAGTAAGAACTGACCCCGCAGCCGCGGGAATCCCGATTTTAGAATACGATGTTTCTAGACTTAGGCTTAAAAACATGGCGTTAGAGGGTGGGAACTCGAAATTTCCCCCGAACGGCCCCATGGGTGGCACTAACACCTCCCACGGGACCAATGTAACTCGTAGTAACTGACCCCGCATTCGCGGGACTCCCGGTTTTAGAATACGATTGTAATTTGCATATTTCTAGACTTAGGCTTAAAAACATGGCGTTAGAGGGTGAAAACCCGAAACAGCCCCCGAACGTCCCCGTGGGTGGCACCAACACCTCCCACGGGACCAATGTAACTCGTAGGAACTGACACCGCAGCAGCGGGACTCCCAGTTTGAGAATACGATGGTAATCTGCGTAGTTCTAGACTTAAGCAAAACATGGCGTTGGAGGGTGAAAACCCGAAACCGCCCCCGAACATCCCCGTGGGTGGCACCAACACCTCCCACGAGACCAATGTAACTCGTAGGAACTGACCCCGCAGCCGCGGAACTTCCGTTCTGAGAATACAACGGTAATTTGCATATTTCTGGACTTAAGGAAAACATGGCGTTAGAGGGGGAAATGTCGAGACAGCCCCCGAACGTCCCCGAGGGTGGCACCAATACCTCCCACGGGACCAATGTAACTCGTAGGAACTGACCCCGCAGCCTCGGAACTCCCGATTTTAGAATACGATGGTAATTTGCGTATTTCTAGACTTAGGCTTTAAAACATGGCGTTAGAGGGTGAAAACTCGAAACAGCCTCCGAACATCCCCGTGGGTGGCACCAACAGCTACCACGGGACCAATGTAACTTGTAGGAACTGACCCCGCAGTTGCGGGACTCCCGGTTTTAGAATACAATGGAAATTTGCATATTTCTAGACTTAGGCTTAAAAACTCGACGTTAGAGTGTAAAAACCAGAAATATCCCCCGAATGTCCCCGTGGGTGGGACCAACACCTCCCAAGGGACCAATGTAGCTCCTAGGAACTGACCCCGCAGCCACGGGACTCCCGGTTTTAGAATACGACGGTAATTTGTAAATTTCTTGACTTAGGGTTAAAAACATGGCGCTAGAGGGTGAGAACTGGAAACAGCCCCTGAACGTCCCCGTCGGTGGCACCAACACCTCCCACGGGACCAATGTAACTCGTAGGAACTAACCCCGCAGCCGCGGGACTCCCGGTTTGAGAATACGACGGTAATTTTCATATTTCTAGTCTTAGGCTTAAAAACATGGCGTTAGAGGGTGAACACTCGAAACAGCCCCTGAACGGCCCCGTGGGTGGCACCAACACCTCCCACGAGACCAATGTAACTCGTAGGAACTGACCCCATAGCCTCGGGACTCCCGGTTTGAGAATACGACGTTAATTTGCAAATTTCGAGACTTAGGCTTAAAAACATGACGTTAGAGGGTGAGAACTCAAAACATCCCCCGAACGTCCCCGTGGGTGGAACCAACACCTCCCACGGGACCAACGTAACTCGTAGGAACTGACCCCGCAGCCGCGGCACTCCCGGTTTGAGAATACGACGGTAATTTGCATATTTCTAGTCTTAGGCTTAATGAATGGCGTTAGAGGTTGAAAACCCGAAACAGCCCCCGAACGTCCCCGTGGGTGGCACCAACACCTCCCGCGGGACCAATGTAACTCGTAGGAACTGACCCCGTAGCCGCGGGACTCCCGGTTTGAGAATACGACGGTAATTTGCATATTTCTAGACTTAGGCTTAAAAACATGGCGTGAGAGGGTGAAAACCCGAAACAGCCCCCGAACATCCCCGTGGGTGGCACCAACACCTCCCACATAACCAATGTAACTCGTAGGAGCAGACACCGCAGCCGCGGGACTCCCGGTTTTAGAATACGACGATAATTTGCATATTTCTAGACTTAGGCTTAGAAACATGGCGTTAGAGGGTGAAAACCCGAAACAGCCCCTGAACGTCCCCGTGGGTGGCACCAACACCTCCCACGGGACCAATGTAACTCATAGGAACTGACCCCGCAGCCGCGGGACTCCTGGTTTGAGAATACGATGGTAATTTGCGTAGTTCTAGTCTTAAGCAAAACATGGCGTTAGAGGGTGAGAACTCGAAACAGCCCCCGAACATCCCCGTGGGTGGCACCAACACCTCCCACGGGACCAATGTAACTCGTAGGAACTGACCCCGCAGCCGCGAGACTCCCGGATTTAAAATACGACGGTAATTTGCATATTTCAAGACTTAGGCTTAAAAACATGGCGTTAGAGGGTGAGAACTCGAAATTGCCCCTAAACGGCCCCATGGGTGGCATTAACACCTCCCACAGGACCAATGTAACTCGTAAGAAATGACCCCGCAGTCAGGGGACTCCCAGTTTTAGAATACGACGGTAATTTGCATATTTCTGGACTTCAGAAAAACATGGCGTTAGAGGGTGAGATCTCGAAACAGCCCCCGAACGTCCCCGTGGGTGGCACCAACACCTCCTACGGGACCAATGTAACTCGTAGGAACTGACCCCCCAGCCGCGGGACTCCCGGTTTTAGAATACGACGATAATTTGCATATTTATAGACTTAGGCTTAAAAACATGGCGTTAGAGGGTGGGAACTCGAAACTGCCCCCGAACGGCCCCATCGGTGGCACTAACACCTCCCGTGGGACCAATGTAACTCGTAGAAACTGACCCCGCAGCCGCGGAACTCCCGGTTTTAGAATACAAGGATAATTTGCAAATTTCTAGACTTAGGCTTAAAAACATGGCGTTAGAGGGTGAGAACTCGAAACAGCCCCCGAACGTCCCCGTGGGTGGCTCTAACACCTCCCATGGGACCAATGTAACTCGTAGGAACTAACCCCGCAGCCGCGGGACTCCCGGTTTGAGAATACGACGGTAATTTGCATATTTCTAGTCTTAGGCTTAAAAACATGGCGTTAGAGGGTGAACACTCGAAACAGCCCCTGAACGGCCCCGTGGGTGGCACCAACACCTCCCACGGGACCAATGTAACTCGTAGGAACTGACCCCACAGCCTCGGGACTCCCGGTTTGAGAATACGATGTTAATTTGCAAATTTCTAGACTTAGGCTTAAAAACATGACGTTAGAGGGTGAGAACTCAAAACATCCCCCAACGTCCCCGTGGGTGGAACCAACACCTCCCACGGGACCAACGTAACTCGTAGGAACTGACCCCGCAGCCGCGGCACTCCCGGTTTGAGAATACGACGGTAACTTGCATATTTCTAGACTTAGGCTTAAAGAATGACGTTAGAGGTTGAAAACCCGAAACAGCCCCCGAACGTCCCCGTGGGTGGCACCAACACCTCCCACGGGACCAATGTAACTCGTAGGAACTGACCCCGCAGCCGCGGGACTCCCAGTTTGAGAATACGACGGTAATTTGCATATTTCTATACTTAGGCTTAAAAACATGGCGTGAGAGGGTGAAAACCCGAAACAGCACCCGAACATCCCCGTGGGTGGCACCAACACCTCCCACCTAACCAATGTAACTCGTAGGAGCAGACACCGTAGCCGCGGGACTCCCGGTTTTAGAATGCGACAATAATTTGCATATTTCTAGACTTAGGCTTAGAAACATGGCGTTAGAGGGTGAAAACCCGAAACAGCCCCTGAACGTCCCCGTGGGTGGCACCAACACCTCCCACGGGACCAATGTAACTCATAGGAACTAACCCCGCAGCCACGGGACTCCTGGTTTGAGAATACGATGGTAATTTTTGTAGTTCTAGACTTAAGCAAAACATGGCGTTAGAGGGTGAGAACTCGAAACAGCCCCCGAACATCCCCGTGGGTGGCACCAACACCTCCCACGGGACCAATGTAACTCGTAGGAACTGACCACGCAGCCGCGAGACTCCCGGATTTAGAATACGACGGTAATTTGCAAATTTCTAGACTTAGGCTTAAAAACATGGCGTTAGAGGGTGAGAACTCGAAAAAGCCCCCGAACGTCCCCGTGGGTGGCACCAACACCTCCCACGGGACCAATGTAACTCGTAGGAACTAACCCCTCAGTCGCGGGACTCCCGGTTTGAGAATACGACGGTAATTTGCATATTTCTAGACTTAGGCTTAAAAACATGGCGTTAGAGGGTGAACACTCAAAACAGCCCCTGAGCGGCCCCGTGGGTGGCACCAACACCTCCCACGGGATCAATGTAACTCGTAGGAACTGACCCCACAGCCTCGGGACTCCCGGTTTGAGAATACGACGTTAATTTGCAAATTTCTAGACTTAGGCTTAAAAACATGACGTTAGAGGGTGAGAACTCAAAACAGGCCCCGAACGTCCCCGTGGGTGGAACCAACACCTCCCACGGGACCAATGTAACTCGTAGAAACTGACCCCGCAGCCGCGGGACTCCCGGTTTTAGAATACGATGGTAATTTGCAAATTTCTAGACTTAGGCTTAAAAACATGGCGTTAGAGGGTGAGAACTCGAAAAAGCCCCCGAACGTCCCCGTGGATGGCACCAACACCTCCCACGGGACCAATGTAACTCGTAGGAACTGACCCCGCAGCCGCGGGACTCCCGGTTTGAGAATACGACGGTAATTTGCATATTTCTAGACTTAGGCTTAAAAACATGGCGTTAGAGGGTGAAAACCCGAAACAGCCCCCGAACGTCCCCGTGGGTGGCACCAACACCTCCCACGTAACCAATGTAACTCGTAGGAGCTGACACCGCAGCCGCGGGACTCCCGGTTTTAGAATACGACGATAATTTGCATATTTCTAAACTTAGGCTTAGAAACATGGCGTTAGAGGGTGAAAACCCGAAACTGCCCCTGAACGTCCCCGTGGGTGGCACCACACCTCCCACGGGAACAATGTTAGTCATAGGAACTGACCCCGCAGCCGCGGGACTCCCGGTTTGAGAATACGATGGTAATTTGCGTAGTTCTAGACTTAAGCAAAACATGGCGTTAGAGGGTGAGAACTCGAAACAGCCCCCGAACATCCCCGTGGGTGGCACCAACACCTCCCACGGGACCAATGTAACTCGTAGGAACTGACCCCGCAGCCGCGAGACTCCCGGATTTAGAATACGACGGTAATTTGCATATTTCAAGAGTTAGGCTTAAAAACATGGCGTTAGAGGGTGGGAACTCGAAACTGCCCCCAAACGGCCCCATGGGTGGCACTAACACCTCCGAAAGGACCAATGTAACTCGTAAGAAATGACCCCGCAGTCAGGGGGCACCCAGTTTTAGAATACGACGGTAATTTGCATATTTCTGGACTTAAGCAAAACATGGCGTTAGAGGGTGAGATCTCGAAACAGCCCCCGAACGTCCCCGTGGGTGGCACCGACACCTCCTACGGGACCAATTTAACTTGTAGGAACTGACCCCACAGCCGCGGGACTCCCGGTTTTACAATACGACTACAATTTGCATATTTATAGACTTCGGCTTAAAAACATGGCGTTAGAGGGTGGGAACCCGAAACTGCCCCCGAACAGCCCCATTGGTGGCACTAACACCTCCCACGGGACCAATGTAACTCGTAGAAACTGACCCCGCAGCCGCGGAACTCCCGGTTTTAGAATACGACGATAATTTGCAAATTTCTAGACTTAGGCTTAAAAATATGGTTTTAGAGGGTGAGAACTCGAAACAGCCCCCGAACGTCCCCATGGGTGGCACCAACACCTCCCACGGGACCAATGTAATTCGAAGAAACTGACCCCGCAGCCGCGGGACTCCCGGTTTGAGAATACGACGGTAATTTGCAAATTTCTAGACTTAGGCTTAAAAACATGGCGTTAGAGGGTGAGAACCCGAAACAGCCCCCGAACGTCCCCGTGGGTGGCACCAACACCTCCCACGAGACCAATGTAACTCGTAGGAACTGACCTCGCAGCCGCGGGACTCCCGATTTCAGAATACGACGGTAATTTGCATATTTATGGACTTAAGCAAAACATGGCGTTAGAGGGTGAGATCTTGAAACAGCCCCCGAACGTCCCCGTGCGTGGCACCAACACCTCCCACGGGACCAATGTAACTCGTATGAACTGACCCCGCAGCTGCGGGACTCCCGGTTTTAGAATACGACGCTAATTTTCATATTTCGAGACTTAGGCTTAATAACATGGCATTAGAGGGTGAGAACTCGAAATTGCCCCCGAACGGCCCCCTGGGTGGGACCAAAACCTCCCACGGGACCAATGTAACTCGTAGGAACAGACCCCGCAGTCGCGGGACTCCCGATTTTAGAATACGATGGTAATTTGCATATTTCTAGACTTAGGGTTAAAAACATGGCGTTAGAGAGTGAAAACTCGAAACAGCCCCCGAACGTCCCCGTGGGTGGCACTAACACCTCCCACAGGACCAATATAACTCGTAGGAACTGACCCTGCTGCCGCGGGACTCCCAATTTTAGAATATGAAGGTAATTTGCATATTTCTAGACTTAGGCGTAAAAACATGGCGTTAGAGGGTGAAAACCCGAAACAGCCCCCGAACGTCACCGTGGGTGGCACCAACACCTCCCACGGGACCAATGTAACTCGTAGGAACTGACCCCACAGCCGCGAGACTCCCGGTTTTAGAATACGACGATAATTTGCATATTTCAAGACTTAGGCTTAAAAACATGGCGTTAGAGGGTGGGAACTCAAAACTGCCCCCGAACGGCCCCATATGTGGCACTAACACCTCCCACGGGACCAATGTAACTCGTAAAAACTGACCCCGCAGTCGCGGGACTCCCGGTTTTAGAATACGATGGTAATTTGCATATTTCTAGACTTAGGCTTAAAAACATGGCGTTAGAGGGTGAAAACCCGAAACAGCCCCCGAACGTCCCCGTGGGTGGCACCAACACCTCCCACGGGACCAATATAACTCGTAGGAACTGACCCCACAGCCGTGGGACTCCCGATTTTAGAATACGATGGTAATTTGCATATTTCTAGACTTAGGCTTAAAAAATGGCGTTAGAGGGTGAAAACCCGAAACAGCCCCCGAACGTCTCCGTGGGTGGCACCAACACCTCCCACGGGATCAATGTAACTCGTAGGAACTGACCCGGTGGCCGCGGGACTCCCGGTTTGAGAGTACGACGGTAATTTGCATATTTCTAGACTTAGGCTTAAAAACATGGCGTTAGAGGGTGAAAACCCGAAACAGCCCCCGAACGTCCCCGTGGGTGGCACCAACACCTTTAACGTAACCAATGTAACTCGTAGGAGCTGACACCGCAGCCGCGGGACTCGCGGTTTTAGAATATGACGGTAATTTGCATATTTCCAGACATAAGCTTAGAAACATGGCGTTAGAGGGTGAAAACCCGAAACATCCCCTGAACGTCCCCGTGGGTGGCACCAACACCTCCCACGGGACCAATGTAACTCGTAGGAACTGACCCCGCAGCCGCGGGACTCTCGGTTTGAGAATACGATGGTAATTTGTGTATTTCTAGACTTAAGCAAAACAAGGCGTTAGAGGGTGAGAACTCGAAACAGCCCCCGAACATCCCCGTGGGTGGCACCAACACCTCCCACGGGACAAATGTAACTCGTAGGAACTGACCCCGCAGCCGCGAGACTCCCGTTTTTAGAATACGATGGTAATTTGCATATTTCAGGACTTAGGCTTAAAAACATGGCGTTAAAGGGTGGGAACTCGAAACTGCCCCCAAACGGCCCCATGGGTGGCACTAACACCTCCCACAGGACCAATGTAACTCGTAAGAAATGACCCTGCAGTCACGGGACTCCCTGTTTTAGAATACGACGGTAATTTGCATAATTCTGGACTTAAGCAAAACATGGCGTTAGAGGGTGAGATCTCGAAACAGCCCCCGAACGTCCCCGTGGGTGGCACCAACACCTCCTACGGGACCAATGTAACTCGTAGGAACTGACCCCGCAGCCGCGGGACTCCCGGTTTTAGAATACGACGATAATTTACATATTTCTAGACTTAGGCTTAAAAACATGGCGTTAGAGGGTGGGAACTCGAAACTTCCCCCGAACGGCACCATGGGTGGCACTAACACCTCCCACGGGACCAATGTAACTCGTAGGAACTGACCCCGCAGTCGCGGGACTCCCGGTTTTAGAATACAATGGTAATTTGCATATTTCTAGACTTAGGCTTACAAACATGGCGTTAGAGGGTGAAAACTCAAAACAGCCCCCGAACATCCCCGTGGGTGGCACCAACACCTCCCACGGGACCAATGTAACTCGTAGGAACTGACACCGCAGTCGCGGGACTCCCGGTTTTTGAATACGACGGTAATTTGCATATTTCTAGACTTAGGCTTAAAAAATGGCGTTAGAGGGTGAAAACCCGAAACAGCCCCCGAACGTCCCCGTGGGTGGCACCAACACCTCCCACGGGATCAATGTAACTCGTAGGAACTGACCCGGTAGCCGGGGGACTCCCGGTTTGAGAGTACGACGGTAATTTGCATATTTCTAGACTTAGGCTTAAAAACATGGCGTTAGAGGGTGAAAACCCGAAACAGCCCCCGAACGTCCCCGTGGGTGGCACCAACACCTTTAACGTAACCAATGTAACTCGTAGGAGCTGACACCGCAGCCGCGGGACTCGCGGTTTTAGAATATGACGGTAATTTGCATATTTCCAGACTTAAGCTTAGAAACATGGCGTTAGAGGGTGAAAACCCGAAACATCCCCTGAACGTCCCCGTGGGTGGCACCAACACCTCCCACGGGACCAATGTAACTCGTAGGAACTGACCCCGCAGCCGCGGGACTCTCGGTTTGAGAATACGATGGTAATTTGCGTATTTCTAGACTTAAGCAAAACATGGCGTTAGAGGGTGAGAACTCGAAACAGCCCCCGAACATCCCCGTGGGTGGCACCAACACCTTCCACGGGACAAATGTAACTCATAGGATCTGACCCCGCAGCCGCGAGACTCCCGTTTTTAGAATACGATGGTAATTTGCATATTTCAAGACTTAGGCTTAAAAACATGGCGTTAAAGGGTGGGAACTCGAAACTGCCCCCAAACGGCCCCATGGGTGGCACTAACACCTCCCACAGGACCAATGTAACTCGTAAGAAATGACCCTGC
The DNA here is from genome assembly GCA_949130495.1 of Sambucus nigra. NCBI lineage: Eukaryota > Viridiplantae > Streptophyta > Magnoliopsida > Dipsacales > Adoxaceae > Sambucus > Sambucus nigra. The sequence goes on from OX422212.1 coordinate 566,969,227, forward strand.
ACTCACGGGACTCCCTGTTTTAGAATACGACGGTAATTTGCATATTTCTGGACTTAAGCAAAACACGGCGTTAGAGGGTGAGATCTCGAAATAGCCCCCGAACGTCCCCGTGGGTGGCACCAACACCTCCTACGGGACCAATGTAACTCGTAGGAACTGACCCCGCAGCCGCGGGACTCCCGATTTTAGAATACGACGATAATTTGCATATTTCTAGACTTAGGCTTAAAAACATGGCGTTAGAGGGTGGGAACTCGAAACTTCCCCCGAACGGCCCCATGGGTGGCACTAACACCTCCCACGGGACCAATGTAACTCGTAGGAACTGACCCCGCAGTCGCGGGACTCCCGGTTTTAGAATACGATGGTAATTTGCATATTTCTAGACTTAGGCTTACAAACATGGCGTTAGAGGGTGAAAACTCAAAACAGCCCCCGAACATCCCCGTGGGTGGCACCAACACCTCCCACGGGACCAATGTAACTCGTAGGAACTGACACCGCAGTCGCGGGACTCCCGGTTTTAGAATACGACAATAATTTGCATATTTCTAGACTTAGGCTTAAACACATGGCGTAAAATGGTGAAAACCCGAAAAATCTCCTGAACGTCCCCGTGGGTGGCACCAACACCTCCCACGGGACAATTGTAACTCGTAAAAACTGACCCCGCAGCCGCGGACTCTCGGTTTTAGAATACGAGTGTAATTTGCGTATTTCTAGACTTAAGCAAAACATGGCGTTCGATGGTGAGAACTCGAAACAGCCCCCGAACGTCCCCGTGGGTGGCAACAACACCTCCCACGGGACCAATGTAACTCGTAGGAACTGACCCCGCAGCCGCGAGACTCCCGATTTTAGAATACAACGGTAATTTTCATATTTCAAGACATAGGCTTAAAAAAAACATGGCGTTAGAGGGTGGGAACTCGAAACTACCCCCGAATGGCCCCATGGGTGGTACTAACACCTCCCACGGGACCAATGTAACTCGTAAGAACTGACCCCGCAGTCGCGGGACTCCCGATTTTAGAATACGATGGTAATTTGCATATTTCTAGACTTAGGCTTAAAAACATGGCGTTAGAGGGTGAAAACCCGAAACAGCCCCCGAACGTCCCCGTGGGTGGCACCAACACCTCCCACGGGACCAATATAACTCGTCGGAATTGAACCCGCAGCCGCGGGACTCCCGGTTTTAGAATACGACGATAATTTGCATATTTCTAGACTTAGGCTTAAAAACATGGCGTTAGAGGGTGAAAAGTCGAAACCGCATCCGAACGTCCCCGTGGGTGGCACCATCACCTCCCACGGGACCAATGTAACTCGGAGGAACTGACCGCGCAGTCGCGGGACTCCCGATTTTAGAATACAATGGTAATTTGCATATTTCTAGACTTAGGCTTAAAAACACGGCGTTACAGGGTGAAAACCCGAAACAGCCCCCGAATGTCCCCGTGGGTGGCACCAACACCTCCCATGCGACCAATGTAACTCGTAGGAACTGACCCCGCAGTAGCGGGACTCCCGGTTTTAGAATACAATGGTAATTTGCATATTTCTAGACTAAGGCTTAAAAACACGGCGTGAGAGGGTGAAAACTAGAAACATCCCCCGAACGTCCCCGTGGGTGGCACCAACACCTCCCACAGGACCAATGTAAATCGTAGGAACCGACCCCGCAGCCGCGGGACTACCGGTTTGAGAATACGACGGTAATTTGCATATTTTTGGACTTAAGAAAAACCTGGCGTTAGAGGGTGAGATCTCGAAACAGCCCCCGAATGTCCCCGGGGGTGGCACCAACACCTCCCACGGGACCGATGTAACTTGTAGGAACTGACCCCGCAGCCGCGGGACTCTCGGTTTTAGAATACGACAGGATTTTGCATATTTTTAGACTTAGTCTTAAAAACATGGCATTAGAGGGTGGGAACTAGAAATAGACCCCGAACGTCCCCGTGCGTGTCACCAACACCTCCCACGGGACCAATGTAACTCGTAGGAACTGACCCCGCAGTCACGGGACTCCCGGTTTTAGAATACGACGGTATTTTGCATATTTCTAGACTTAGGCTTAAAAACATGGCGTTAGAGGGTGAAAACTCAAAACAGCCCCCGAACGTCCCCGTGGGTGGCACCAACACCTCCCACGGGATCAATGTAACTCGTAGGAACTGACCCGGTAGCCGCGGGACTCCCGGTTTGAGAGTACGACAGTAATTTGTATATTTCTAGACTTAGGCTTAAAAACATGGCGTTAGAGGGTGGGAACTCGAAATTTCCCCCGAACGGCCCCATGGGTGGCACTAACACCTCCCATGGGACCAATGTAACTCATAGTAACTGACCCCGCAGCCGCGGGACTCGCGGTTTTAGAATACGATTGTAATTTGCATATTTCTAGACTTAGGCTTAAAAACATGGCGTTAGAGGGTGAAAACTCGAAACAGCCCCCGAACGTCCCCGTGGGTGGCACCAACACCTCCCACGGGACCAATGTAACTCGTAGGAACTGACACCGCAGCAGCGGGACTCCCAGTTTGAGAATACGATGGTAATCTGCGTAGTTCTAGACTTAAGTAAAACATGGCGTTGGAGGGTGAAAACTCGAAACCGCCCCCGAACATCCCCGTGGGTGGCACCAACACCTCCCACGAGACCAATGTAACTCGTAGGAACTGACCCCGTAGCCGCGGAACTTCCGTTCTGAGAATACAACGGTAATTTGCATATTTCTGGACTTAAGGAAAACATGGCGTTAGAGGGGGAAATGTCGAGACAGCCCCCGAACGTCCCCGTGGGTGGCACCAATACCTCCCACGGGACCAATGTAACTCATAGGAACTGACCTCGCAGCCTCGGAACTCCCAATTTTAGAATACGATGGTAATTTGCGTATTTCTAGACTTAGGCTTTAAAACATGGCGTTAGAGGGTGAAAACTCGAAACAGCCCCCGAACATCCCCGTGGGTGGCACCAACAGCTACCACGGGACCAATGTAACTTGTAGGAACTGACCCCGCAGTTGCGGGACTCCCGGTTTTAGAATACAATGGCAATTTGCATATTTCTAGACATAGGCTTAAAAACTCGACGTTAGAGGGTAAAAACCAAAAATATCCCCCGAATGTCCCCGTGGGTGGCACCAACACCTACCACGGGACCAATGTAGCTCGTAGGAACTGACCCCGCAGCCGCGGGACTCCCGGTTTTAGAATACGACGGTAATTTGCAAATTTCTTGACTTAGGCTTAAAAACATGGCGTTAGAGGGTGAGAACTGGAAACAGCCCCCGAACGTCCCCGTGGGTGGCACCAACACCTCCCACGGGACCAATGTAACTCGTAGGCACTAACCCCGCAGCCGCTGGACTCCCGGTTTGAGAATACGACGGTAATTTGCATATTTCTAGTCTTAGGCTTAAAAACATGGCGTTAGAGGGTGAACACTCGAAACAGCCCCTGAACGGCCCCGTGGGTGGCACCAACACCTCCCACGGGACCAATGTAACTCGTAGGAACTGACCCCACAGCCTCGGGACTCCCGGTTTGAGAATACGACGTTAATTTGCAAATTTCTAGACTTAGGCTTAAAAACATGACGTTAGAGGGTGAGAACTCAAAACATCCCCCGAACGTCCCCGTGGGTGGAACCAACACCTCCCACGGGACCAACGTAACTGGTAGGAACTGACCCCGCAGCCGCGGCACTCCCAGTTTGAGAATACGACGGTAATTTGCATATTTTAGACTTAGGCTTAAAGAATGGCATTAGATGTTGAAAACCCGAAACAGCCCCCGAACGTCCCCGTGGGTGGCACCAACACCTCCCACGGGACCAATGTAACTCGTAGGAACTGACCCCGCAGCCGCGGGACTCCCGGTTTGAGAATACGACGGTAATTTGCATATTTCTAGACTTAGGCTTAAAAACATGGCGTGAGAGGGTGAAAATCCGAAACAGCCCCCGAACATCCCCGTGGGTGGCACCAACACCTCCCACATAACCAATGTAACTCGTAGGAGCAGACACCGCAGCCGCGGGACTCCCGGTTTTAGAATACGACGATAATTTGCATATTTCTAGACTTAGGCTTAGAAACATGGCGTTAGAGGGTGAAAACCCGAAACAGCCCCTGAACGTCCCCGTGGGTGGCACCAACACCTCCCACGGGACCAATGTAACTCATAGGAACTGACCCCGCAGCCGCGGGACTCCTGGTTTGAGAATACGATGGTAATTTGCGTAGTTCTAGACTTAAGCAAAACATGGCGTTAGAGGGTGAGAACTCGAAACAGCCCCCGAACATCCCCGTGGGTGGCACCAACACCTCCCACGGGACCTATGTAACTCGTAGGAACTGACCCCGCAGCCGCGAGACTCCCGGATTTAGAATACGACGGTAATTTGCATATTTCAAGACTTAGGCTTAAAAACATGGCGTTAGAGGGTGAGAACTCGAAACTGCCCCTAAACTGCCCCATGGGTGGCACGAACACCTCCCACAGGACCAATGTAACTCCTATGAAATGACCCCGCAGTCAGGGGACTCCCAGTTTTAGAATACGACGGTAATTTGCATATTTCTGGACTTCTGCAAAACATGGCGTTAGAGGGTGAGATCTCGAAACAGCCCCGAACGTCCCCGTGGTTGGCACCAACACCTCCTACGGGACCAATGTAACTCGTAGGAACTGACCCCGCAGCCGCGGGACTCCCGGTTTTAGAATACGATGATAATTTGCATATTTATAGACTTAGGCTTAAAAACATGGCGTTAGAGGGTGGGAACTCGAAACTGCCCCCGAACGGCCCCATTGGTGGCACTAACACCTCCCGCGGGACCAATGTAACTCGTAGAAACTGACCCCGCAGCCGCGGAACTCCCGGTTTTAGAATACAAGGATAATTTGCAAATTTCTAGACTTAGGCTTAAAAATATGGCGTTAGAGGGTGAGAACTCGAAACAGCCCCCGAACGTCCCCATGGGTGGCACCAACACCTCCCACGAGACCAATGTAACTCGTAGAAACTGACCCCGCAGCCGCGGGACTCCCGGTTTTAGAATACGACGGTAATTTGCAAATTTCTAGACTTAGGCTTAAAAACATGGCGTTAGAGGGTGAGAACTCGAAATAGCCCCCGAACGTCCCTGTGGGTGGCACCAACACCTCCCACGGGACCAATGTAACTCGTAGGAACTAACCCCGCAGCCGCGGGACTCCCGGTTTGAGAATACGACGGTAATTTGCATATTTCTAGTCTTAGGCTTAAAAACATGGCGTTAGAGGGTGAACACTCGAAATAGCCCCTGAACGGCCCCGTGGGTGGCACCAACACCTCCCACGGGACCAATGTAACTCGTAGGAACTGACCCCACAGCCTCGGGACTCCCGGTTTGAGAATACGACGTTAATTTGCAAATTTCTAGACTTAGGATTAAAAACATGACGTTAGAGGGTGAGAACTCAAAACATCCCCCGAACGTCCCCGTGGGTGGAACCAACACCTCCCACGGGACCAACGTAACTCGTAGGAACTGACCCCGCAGCCGCGGCACTCCCGGTTTGAGAATACGACGGTAATTTGCATATTTCTAGACTTAGGCTTAAAGAATGGCGTTAGAGGTTGAAAACCCGAAACAGCCCCCGAACGTCCCCGTGGGTGGCACCAACACCTCCCACGGGACCAATGTAACTCGTAGGAACTGACCCCGCAGCCGCGGGACTCCCAGTTTGAGAATACGACGGTAATTTGCATATTTCTAGACTTAGGCTTAAAAACATGGCGTGAGAGGCTGAAAACCCGAAACAGCCCCCGAACATCAACGTGGGTGGCACCAACACCTCCCACCTAACCAATGTAACTCGTAGGAGCAGACACCGCAGCCGCGGGACTCCCGGTTTTAGAATACGATGATAATTTGCATATTTCTAGACTTAGGCTTAGAAACATGGCGTTAGAGGGTGAAAACCCGAAACAACCCCTGAACGTCCCCGTGGGTGGCACCAACACCTCCCACGGGACCAATGTAACTCATAGGACCTGACCCCGCAGCCGCGGGACTCCTGGTTTGAGAATACGATGGTAATTTGCGTAGTTCTAGACTTAAGCAAAACATGGCGTTAGAGGGTGAGAACTCGAAACAGCCCCCGAACATCCCCGTGGGTGGCACCAACACCTCCCACGGGACCAATGTAACTCGTAGGAAATGACCCCGCAGCCGCCAGACTCCCGGATTTAGAATACGACGGTAATTTGCATATTTCAAGACTTAGGCTTAAAAACATGGCGTTAGAGGGTGAGAACTCGAAACTGCCCCCAAACGGCCCCATGGGTGGCACTAACACATCCCACAGGACCAATGTAACTCGTAAGAAATGACCCCGCAGTCAAGGGACTCCCAGTTTTAGAATACGACGGTAATTTGCATATTTCTGGACTTCGGCAAAACATGGCGTTAGAGGGTGAGATCTCGAAACAGCCCCCGAACGTCCCCGTGGGTGGCACCAACACCTCCTACGGGACCAATGTAACTCGTAGGAACTGACCCCGCAGCCGCGGGACTCCCGGTTTTAGAATACGACAATAATTAGCATATTTATAGACTTAGGCTTAAAAACATGGCGTTAGAGGGTGGGAACTCGAAACTGCCCCCGAACGGCCCCATTGGTGGCACTAACACCTCCCGCGAGACCAATGTAACTCGTAGAAACTGACTCCGCAGCCGCGGAACTCCCGATTTTAGAATACGAGGATAATTTACAAATTTCTAGACTTAGGCTTAAAAATATGGCGTTAGAGGGTGAGAACTCGAAACATCCCCCGAACGTCCCCATGGGTGGCACCAACACCTCCCACGGGACCAATGTAACTCGTAGAAACTGACCCCGCAGCCGCGGGACTCCTGGTTTTAGAATACGATGGTAATTTGCAAATTTCTAGACTTAGGCTTAAAAACATGGCGTTAGAGGGTGAGAACTCGAAAAAGCCCCCGAACGTCCCCGTGGGTGGCACCAACACCTCCCACGGGACCAATGTAACTCGTAGGAACTAACCCCGCAGTCGCGGGACTCCCGGTTTGAGAATACCACGGTAATTTGCATATTTCTGGACTTAGGCTTAAAAACATGGCGTTAGAGGGTGAACAGTCGAAACAGCCCCTGAGCGGCCCCGTGGGTGGCACCAACACATCCCACGGGACCAATGTAACTCGTAGGAACTAACCCCACAGCCTCGGAACTCCCGGTTTGAGAATACGACGTTAATTTGCAAATTTCTAGACTTAGGCTTAAAAACATGACGTTAGAGGGTGAGAACTCAAAACAGGCCCCGAACGTCCCCGTGGGTGGAACCAACACCTCCCACGGGACCAATGTAACTCGTAGGAACTGACCCCGCAGCCGCGGCACTCCCGGTTTGAGAATACGACGGTAATTTGCATATTGCTAGACTTAGGCTTAAAGACTGGCGTTAGAGGTTGAAAACCCGAAACAGCCCCCGAACGTCCTCGTGGGTGGCACCAACACCTCCCACGGGACCAATGTAACTCGTAAGACATGACCCCGCAGCCACGGGACTCCCGATTTGAGAATACGACGGTAATTTGCATATTTCTAGACTTAGGCTTAAAAACATGGCGTTAGAGGGTGAAAACCCGAAACAGCCCCCGAACGTCCCCGTGGGTGGCACCAACACCTCCCACGTAACCAATGTAACTCGTAGGAGCTGACACCGCAGCCGCGGGACTCCCGGTTTTAGAATACGACGATAATTTGCATATTTCTAGACTTAGGCTTAGAGACATGGCGTTAGAGGGTGAAAACCCGAAACTGCCCCTGAACGTCCCCGTGGGTGGCACCACACCTCCCACGGGAACAATGTAACTCGTAGGAACTGACCCCGCAGCCGCGGGACTCCCGGTTTGAGAATACGATGGTAATTTGCGTAGTTCTAGACTTAAGCAAAACATGGCGTTAGAGGGTGAGAACTCGAAACAGCCCCCGAACATCCCCGTGGGTGGCACCAACACCTCCCACGGGACCAATGTAACTCGTAGGAACTGACCCCGCAGCCGCGAGACTCCCGGATTTAGAATACAACGGTAATTTGCATATTTCAAGAGTTAGGCTTAAAAACATGGCGTTAGAGGGTGGGAACTCGAAACTGCCCCCAAACGGCCCCATGGGTGGCACTAACACATCCCAAAGGACCAATGTAACTCGTAAGAAATTACCCCGCAGTCAGGGGGCACCCAGTTTTAGAATACGACGGCAATTTGCATATTTCTGGACTTAAGCAAAACATGGCGTTAGAGGGTGAGATCTCGAAACAACCCCCGAACGTCCCCGTGGGTGGCACCGACACCTCCTACGGGACCAATGTAACTCGTAGGAACTGACCCCACAGCCGCGGGACTCCCGGTTTTACAATACGACTACAATTTGCATATTTATAGACTTCGGCTTAAAAACATGGCGTTAGAGGGTGGGAACTCGAAACTGCCCCCGAACGGCCCCATTGGTGGCACTAACACCTCCCACGGGACCAATGTAGCTCGTAGAAACTGACCCCGCAGCCACGGAACTCCCGGTTTTAGAATACGACGATAATTTGCAAATTTCTAGAAATATGTCATTAGAGGGTGAGAACTCGAAACAGCCCCCGAACGTCCCCATGGGTGGCACCAACACCTCCCACGGGACCAATGTAATTCGAAGAAACTGACCCCGCAGCCGCGGGACTCCCGGTTTGAGAAAACGACGGTAATTTGCAATTTTTTAGACTTAGGCTTAAAAACATGGCGTTAGAGGGTGAGAACCCGAAACAGCCCCCGAACGTCCCCGTGGGTGGCACCAACACCTCCCACGAGACCAATGTAACTCGTAGGAACTGACCCCGCAGCCGCGGGACTCCCGATTTCAGAATACCACGGTAATTTGCATATTTATGGACTTAAGCAAAACATGGCGTTAGAGGGTGAGATCTTGAAACAGCCCCCGAACGTCCCCGTGCGTGGCACCAACACCTCCCACGGGACCAATGTAACTCGTATGAACTGACCCCGCAGCTGCGGGACTCCCGGTTTTAGAATACGACGCTAATTTGCATATTTCTAGACTTAGGCTTAATAACATGGCGTTAGAGGGTGAGAACTCGAAACTGCCCCCGAACGGCCCCCTGGGTGGGACCAAAACCTCCCACGGGACCAATGTAACTCGTAGGAACTGACCCCGCAGTCGCGGGACTCCCGATTTTAGAATACGATGGTAATTTGCATATTTCTAGACTTAGGGTTAAAAACATGGCGTTAGAGAGTGAAAACTCGAAACAGCCCCCGAACGTCCCCGTGGGTGGCACCAACACCTCCCACGGGACGAATGTAACTCGTAGGAACTGGCCCCGCAGCCGCGGGACTCTCGGTTTTAGAATACAACGGTAATTTACATATTTCTAGACTTAGGCTTAAAAACACGGCGTTAGACGGTGAAAACCCGAAACAGCCCCCGAATGTCCACGTGGGTGGCACCAACACCTCCCACGGGACCAATGTAACTCGTAGGAACCGACCCCGCAGCCACGGGACTCCCAGTTTTAGAATACGACGGTAATTAACAAATTTCTAGACTTAGGCTTAAAAACATGGCGTTAGAGGGTGAGAGCTCGAAACAGGCGCCGAACGTTCCTGTGGGTGGCACCAACACCTCCCACGGGACCAATGTAACTCGTAGGAACTGACCCCGCAACCGCGGGTCTCCCGGTTTGAGAATAAGACGGTAATTTGCTTATTTCTACATTTAGGCTTAAAAACATGGCGTTAGAGGGTGAAAACCCGAAACAGCCCTCGAACGTCCCCGTGGGTGGCACCAACACCTCCCACGGGACCAATGTAACTCGTAGGAACTGACCCCGCAGCCGCGAGACTCCCGGTTTTAGAATACGACGGTAATTTGCATATTTCAAGACTTAGGCTTAAAAACATGGCGTTAGAGGGTGGGAACTCGAAACTGCCCCCGAACGGCCCCATATGTGGCACTAACACCTCCCACGGGACCAATGTAACTCGTAAAAACTGACCCCGCAGTCGCGGGACTCCCGGTTTTGGAATACGATGGTAATTTGCATATTTCTAGACTTAGGATTAAAAACATGGCGTTAGAGGGTGAAAACCCGAAACAGCCCCCGAACGTCCCCGTGGGTGGCACCAACACCTCTAACGTAACCAATGTAACTCGTAGGAGCTGACACCGCAGCCGCGGGACTCGCGGTTTTAGAATACGACGGTAACTTGCATATTTCCAGACTTAAGCTTAGAAACATGGCGTTAGAGGGTGAAAACCCGAAACATCCCCTCAACGTCCCCGTGGGTGGCACCAACACCTCCCACGGGACCAATGTAACTCGTAGGAACTGATCCCGCAGCCGCGGGACTCTCGGTTTGAGAATACGATGGTAATTTGCGTATTTCTGGCGTTAGAGGGTGAAAACCCGAAACAGCCCCCGAACGTCCCCGGGGGTGGCACCAACACCTCCCACGGGACCGATGTAACTTGTAGGAACTGACCCCGCAGCCGCGGGACTCTCGGTTTTAGAATACGACAGGATTTTGCATATTTTTAGACTTAGTCTTAAAAACATGGCATTAGAGGGTGGAAACTAGAAATAGCCCCCGAACGTCCCCGTGCGTGTCACCAACACCTCCCACGGGACCAATGTAACTCGTAGGAACTGACCCCGCAGTCACGGGACTCCCGGTTTTAGAATACGACGGTATTTTGCATATTTCTAGTCTTAGGCTTAAAAACATGGCGTTAGAGGGTGAAAACTCAAAACAGCCCCCGAACGTCCCCGTGGGTGGCACCAACACCTCCCACGGGACCAATGTAACTCGTAGGAACTGACACCGCAGTCGCGAGACTCCCGGTTTTAGAATACGACGGTAATTTGCATATTTCTAGACTTAGGCTTAAAAACATGGCGTAAGAGGGTGAAAACCCGAAACATCTCCTGAACGTCCCCGTGGGTGGCACCAACACCTCCCACGGGACAATTGTAACTCGTAAGAACTGACCCCGCAGTCGCGGACTCCCGGTTTTAGAATACGATGGTAATTTGTGTATTTCTAGACTTAATCAAAACATGGCGTTAGATGGTGAGAACTCGAAACAGCCCCCGAACGTCCCCGTGGGTGGCAACAACACCTCCCACGGGACAATGTAACTCGTAGGAACTGACCCTGTAGCCGCGAGACTCCCGGTTTTTGAATACGACGGTAATTTTCATATTTCAAGACTTAGGCTTAAAAACATGGCGTTAGAGGGTGGGAACTCGAAACTGCCCCCGAACGGCCCCATGGGTGGTACTAACACCTCCCACGGGACCAATGTAACTCGTAAGAACTGACCCCGCAGTCGCGGGACTCCCGGTTTTAGAATACGATGGTAATTTGCATATTTCTAGACTTAGGCTTAAAAACATGGCGTTAGAGGGTGCAAACCCGAAACATCCCCCGAACGTCCCCGTGGGTGGCACCAACACCTCCCACGGGACCAATATAACTCGTCGGAATTGAACCCGCAGCCGCGGGACTCCCGGTTTTAGAATACGATGGTAATTTGCATATTTCTAGACTTAGGCTTAAAAACATGGCGTTAGAGGGTGAAAACTCGAAACCGCATCCGAACGTCCCCGTGGGTGGCTCCATCACCTCCCACGGGACCAATGTAACTCGTAGGAACTGACCGCGCAGTCGCGGGACTCCCGATTTTAGAATACAATGGTAATTTGCATATTTCTTGACTTAGGCTTAAAAACACGGCGTTACAGGGTGAAAACTCGAAACAGCCCCCGAATGTCCCCGTGGGTGGCACCAACACCTCCCACGGGACCAATGTAACTCGTAGGAACTGACCCCGCAGTAGCGGGACTCCCAGTTTTAGAATACAATGGTAATTTGCATATTTCTAGACTTAGGCTTAAAAACACGGCATTAGAGGGTGAAAACTAGAAACATCCCCCGAACGTCCCCGTGGGTGGCACCAACACCTCCCACAGGACCAATGTAAATCGTAGGAACCGACCCCGCAGCCGCGGGACTACCGGTTTGAGAATACGACGGTAATTTGCATATTTCTGGACTTAAGAAAAACCTAGCGTTAGAGGGTGAGATCTCGATACAGCCCCCGAACGTCCCCGGGGGTGGCACCAACACCTCCCACGGGACCGATGTAACTTGTAGGAACTGACACTGCAGCCGCGGGACTCTCGGTTTTAGAATACGACAGGATTTTGCATATTTTTAGACTTAGTCTTAAAAACATGGCATTAGAGGGTGGGAACAAGAAATAGCCCCCGAACGTCCCCGTGCGTGTCACCAACACCTCCCACGGGACCAATGTAACTCGTAGGAACTGACCCCGCAGTCACGGGACTCCCGGTTTTAGAATACGATGGTATTTTGCATATTTCTAGACTTAAGCTTAGAAACATGGCGTTAGAGGGTGAAAACCCGAAACAGCCCCCGAACATCCCCGTGGCTGGCACCAACACCTCCCACGGGACCAAGGTAACTCGTAGGAACTGACCCCGCAGCCGCGAGACTCCCGTTTTTAGAATACGATGGTAATTTGCATATTTCTAGACTTAGGCTTAAAAACATGGCGTTAGAGGGTGGGAACTCGAAACTGCCCCCAAACGGCCCCATGGGTGGCACTAACACCTCCCACAGGACCAATGTAACTCGTAAGAAATGACCCCGCAGTCACGGGACTCCCTGTTTTAGAATACGACAGTAATTTGCATATTTCTGGACTTAAGCAAAACATGGCGTTAGAGGGTGAGATCTCGAAACAGCCCTCGAAAGTCCCCGTGGGTGGCACCAACACCTCCTACGGGACCAATGTAACTCGTAGGAACTGACCCCGCAGCCGCGAGACTCCCAGTTTTAGAATACGACGATAATTTGCATATTTCTAGACTTAGGCTTAAAAACATGGCGTTAGAGGGTGAGAACTCGAAACTGCCCTCGAACGGCCCCATGGGTGGCACCAACACCTCCCACGGGACCAATGTAACTTGTAGGAACTGACCCCGCAGTCGCGGGACTCCCGATTTTAGAATACGATGGTAATTTGCATATTTCTAGACTTAGGCTTACAAACATGGCGTTAGAGGGTGAAAACTCAAAACATCTCCTGAACGTCCCCGTGGGTGGCACCAAAACCCTCCCACGGGACAATTGTAACTCGTAAGAACTGACCCCACAGCCGCGGACTCCCGGTTTTAGAATACGATGGTAATTTGCGTATTTCTAGACTTAAGCAAAACATGGCGTTAGATGGTGAGAACTCGAAATATCCCTCGAACATCCCCGTGGGTGGCACCAACACCTCCCACGGGACCAATGTAACTCGTAGGAACTGACACCGCAGTCGCGGGACTCCCGGTTTTAGAATACGACGGTAATTTGCATATTTCTAGACTTAGGCTTAAACACATGGCGTAAGAGGGTGAAAACCCGCAACATCTCCTGAACGTCCCCATGGGTGGCACCAACACCTCCCACGGGACAATTGTAACTCGTAAGAACTGACCGCGCTGCCGCGGACTCCCGGTTTTAGAATACGATTGTAGTTTGCGTATTTCTAGACTTAAGCAAAACATGGCGTTAGATGGTGAGAACTCGAAACAGCCCCCGAACGTCCCCGTGGGTGGCAACGACACCTCCCACGGGACCAATGTAACTCGTAGGAACTGACCCCGCAGCCGCGAGACTCCCGATTTTAGAATACAACGGTAATTTTCATATTTCAAGACTTAGGCTTAAAAACATGGCGTTAGAGGGTGGGAACTCGAAACTGCCCCCGAACGGCCCCATGGGTGGTACTAACACCTCCCACGGGACCAATGTAACTCGTAAGAACTGACCCCGCAGTCGCGGGACTCCCGATTTTAGAATACGATGATAATTTGCATATTTCTATACTTAGGCTTAAACACATGGCGTTAGAGGGTGAAAACCCGAAACAGCCCCCGAACGTCCCCGTGGGTGGCACCAACACCTCCCACGGGTCCAATATAACTCGTCGGAATTGAACCCGCAGCCGCGGGACTCCCGGTTTTAGAATACGACGGTAATTTTCATATTTCTAGACTTAGGCTTAAAAACATGGCGTTAGAGGGTGAAAACTCGAAACCACATCCGAACGTCCCCGTGGGCGGCACCATCACCTCCCACGGGACCAATGTAACTCGTAGGAACTGACCGCGCAGTCGCGGGACTCCCGGTTTTAGAATCCAATGGTAATTTGCATATTTCTTGACTTAGGCTTAAAAACACGGCGTTACAGGGTGAAAACCCGAAACAGCCCCCGAATGTCCCCGTGGGTGGCACCAACACCTCCCACGGGACCAATGTAACTCGTAGGAACTGACCCCACACCCGCAGGACTCCCGGTTTTATAATACGACGATAATTTACAAATTTCGAGACTTAGGTTTAAAAACATGGCGTTAGAGGGTGAGAACTCGAAACAGACCCCGAACGTCCCCGTGGGTGGCACCAACACCTCCCACGGGACCAATGTAACTCGTAGGAACTGACCCCGCAGTCGCAGGACTCTCGATTTTGGAATACGACGGTAATTTTCATATTTCTAGACTTAGGCTTAAAAACATGGCTTTAGAGGGTGAAAACCCGAAACATCCCCCGAACGTCCCCGTGGGTGGCACCAACACCTCCCACGGGACCAATGTAACTCGTAGGAACTGACCCCGCAGCCGTGAGACTCCCGGTTTTAGAAAATGAGGGTAATTTGCATATTTCAAGACCTAAGCTTTATTAACATGGTGTTAGAGGGTGGGAACTCGAAACTGCCCCCGAACGGCCCCACGGGTGGCACTAACACCTCCCACGGGACCAATGTAACTCGTAAGAACTGACCCCGCAGTCACGGGACTCCCGGTTTTAGAATACAATGGTAATTTGCATATTTCTTGACTTAGGCTTAAAAACATGGCGTTAGAGGGTGAAAACCCGAAACAGCCCTCGAACGTCCCCGTGGGTGGCACCAACACCTCCCATGGGACCAATATAACTCGTAGGAACTGACGCCGCAGCCACGGGACTCCCGGTTTTAGAATACGACGGTAATTTGCATATTCCTAGACTTAGGCTTAAAAACACGGCGTTAGAGGGTGAAAACTAGAAACATCCCCCGAACGTCCCCGTGGGTGGCACCAACACCTCCCACAAGACTAATGTAAATCGTAGGAACCGACCCCGCAGCCGCGGGACTACCGGTTTGAGAATACGACGGTAATTTGCATATTTCTGGACTTAAGAAAAACCTGGCGTTTGAGGGTGAGATCTCGAAACAGCCCCCGAACGTCCCCGGGGGTGGCACCAACACCTCCCACGGGACCGATGTAACTTGTAGGAACTGACCCCGCAGCCGCGGGACTCTCGGTTTTAGAATACGACAGGATTTTGCATATTTTTAGACTTAGTCTTAAAAACATGGCATTAGAGGGTGGAAACTAGAAATAGCCCCCGAACGTCCCCGTGCGTGTCACCAACACCTCCCACGGGACCAATGTAACTCGTAGGAACTGACCCCGCAGTCACGGGACTCCCGGTTTTAGAATACGACGGTATTTTGCATATTTCTAGTCTTAGGCTTAAAAACATGGCGTTAGAGGGTGAAAACTCAAAACAGCCCCCGAACGTCCCCGTGGGTGGCACCAACACCTCCCACGGGACCAATGTAACTCGTAGGAACTGACACCGCAGTCGCGAGACTCCCGGTTTTAGAATACGACGGTAATTTGCATATTTCTAGACTTAGGCTTAAAAACATGGCGTAAGAGGGTGAAAACCCGAAACATCTCCTGAACGTCCCCGTGGGTGGCACCAACACCTCCCACGGGACAATTGTAACTCGTAAGAACTGACCCCGCAGTCGCGGACTCCCGGTTTTAGAATACGATGGTAATTTGAGTATTTCTAGACTTAATCAAAACATGGCGTTAGATGGTGAGAACTCGAAACAGCCCCCGAACGTCCCCGTGGGTGGCAACAACACCTCCCACGGGACAATGTAACTCGTAGGAACTGACCCTGTAGCCGCGAGACTCCCGGTTTTTGAATACGACGGTAATTTTCATATTTCAAGACTTAGGCTTAAAAACATGGCGTTAGAGGGTGGGAACTCGAAACTGCCCCCGAACGGCCCCATGGGTGGTACTAACACCTCCTACGGGACCAATGTAACTCGTAAGAACTGACCCCGCAGTCGCGGGACTCCCGGTTTTAGAATACGATGATAATTTGCATATTTCTAGACTTAGGCTTAAAAACATGGCGTTAGAGGGTGAAAACCCGAAACAGCCCCCGAACGTCCCCGTGGGTGGCACCAAGACCTCCCACGGGACCAATATAACTCGTAGGAATTGAACCCGCAGTCGCGGGACTCTCGGTTTTAGAATACGACGGTAATTTGCATATTTCTAGACTTAGGGTTAAAAACATGGCGTTAGAGGGTGAAAACTTGAAACCGCACCCGAACGTCCCCGTGGGTGGCACCATCACCTCCCACGGGACCAATGTAACTCGTAGGAACTGACCGCGCAGTCGCGGGACTCCCGGTTTTAGAATACAATACTAATTTTCATATTTCTTGACTTAGGCTTAAAAACACGGCGTTACAGGGTGAAAACCCGAAACAGACCCCGAATGTCCCCGTGGGTGGCACCAACACCTCCCACGGGACCAATGTAACTCATAGGAACTGACCCCACACCCGCAGGACTCCCGGTTTTATAATACGACGATAATTTGCAAATTTCGAGACTTAGGCTTAAAAACATGGCGTTAGAGGGTGAGAACTCGAAACAGCCCCCGAACGTCCCCGTGGGTGGCACCAACACCTCCCACGGGACCAATGTAACTAGTAGGAACTGACCCCGCAGTCGCAGGACTCTCGATTTTGTAATTCGATGGTAATTTGCATATTTCTAGACTTAGGTTTAAAAACATGGCGTTAGAGGGTGAAAACCCGAAACATCCCCCGAACGTCCCCGTGGGTGGCACCAACACCTCCCACGGGACCAATGTAACTCGTAGGAACTGACCCCGCAGCCGTGAGACTCCCGGTTTTAGAAAACGACGGTAATTTGCATATTTCAAGACTTAGGCTTAAAAACATGGCGTTAGAGGGTGGGAACTCGAAACTGCCCCCGAACGGCCCCATGGGTGGCACTAACACCTCCCACGGGACCAATGTAACTCGTAAGAACTGACCCCGCAGTCACGGGACTCCCGGTTGTAGAATACAATGGTAATTTGCATATTTCTTGACTTAAGCTTAAAAACATGGCGTTAGAGGGTGAAAACCCGAAACAGCCCCCGAACGTCCCCGTGGGTGGAACCAACACCTCCCATGGGACCAATATAACTCGTAGGAACTGACCCCGCAGCCGCGGGACTCCCGGTTTTAGAATACGATGGTAATTTGCATATTTCTAGACTTAGGGTTAAAAACATGGCGTTAGAGCGTGAAAACTCGAAATATCCCCCGAATGTCCCCGTGGGTGGCACCAACACCTCCCACGGGACCAATGTAACTCGTAGGAACTGACCCCGCAGTAGCGGGACTCCCGTTTTAGAATACAATGGTAAATTGCATATTTCTAGACTTAGGCTTAAAAACACGGCGTTAGAGGGTGAAAACTAGAAACATCCCCCGAACGTCCCCGTGGGTGGCACCAACACCTCCCACAAGACCAATGTAAATCGTAGGAACCGACCCCGCAGCTGCGGGACTACCGGTTTGAGAATACGACGGTAATTTGCATATTTCTGGACTTAAGAAAAACCTGGCGTTAGAGTGTGAGATCTCGAAACAGCCCCCGAACGTCCCCGGGGGTGGCACCAACACCTCCCACGGGACCGATGTAACTTGTAGGAACTGACCCCGCAGCCGCGGGACTCTCGGTTTTAGAATACGACAGGATTTTGCATATTTCTAGACTTAGTCTTAAAAACATGGCATTAGAGGGTGGGAACTAGAAATAGCCCCCGAACGTCCCCGTGCGTGTCACCAACACCTCCCACGGGACCAATGTAACTCGTAGGAACTGACCCCGCAGTCACGGGACTCCCGGTTTTAGAATACGACGGTATTTTGCATATTTCTAGACTTAGGCTTAAAAACATGGCGTTAGAGGGTGAAAACTCAAAACAGCCCCCGAACGTCCCCGTGGTTGGCACCAACACCTCCCACGGGACCAATGTAACTCGTAGGAACTGACACCGCAGTCGCGAGACTCCCGGTTTTAGAATACGACGGTAATTTGCATATTTCTAGACTTAGGCTTAAAAACATGGCGTAAGAGGGTGAAAACCCGAAACATCTCCTGAACGTCCCCGTGGGTGGCACCAACACCTCCCACGGGACAATTGTAACTCGTAAGAACTGACCCCGCAGCCGCGGACTCCCGGTTTTAGAATACGATGGTAATTAGCGTATTTCTAGACTTAAGTAAAACATGGCGTTAGATGGTGAGAACTCGAAACAGCCCCCGAACGTCCCCGTGGGTGGCAACAACACCTCCCACGGGACAATGTAACTCGTAGGAACTGACCCCGCAGCCGCGAGACTCCCGGTTTTAGAATACGACGGTAATTTTCATATTTCAAGACTTAGGCTTAAAAACATGGCGTTAGAGGGTGGGAACTCGAAACTGCCCCCGAACGGCCCCATGGGTGGTACTAACACCTCCTACGGGACCAATGTAACTCGTAAGAACTGACCCCGCAGTGGCGGGACTCCCGGTTTTAGAATACGATGGTAATTTGCATATTTCTACACTTAGGCTTAAAAACATGGCGTTAGAGGGTGAAAACCCGAAACAGCCCCCGAACGTCCCCGTGGGTGGCACCAATACCTCCCACGGGACCAATATAACTCATAGGAATTGAACCCGCAGCCGCGGGACTCCCGGTTTTAGAATACGACGGTAATTTGCATATTTCTAGACTTAGGCTTAAAAACATGGCGTTAGAGGGTGAAAACTCGAAACAGCACCCGAACGTCTCCGTGGGTGGCACCATCACCTCCCACGGGACCAATGTAACTCGTAGGAACTAACCCCGCAGTCGCGGGACTCTCGTTTTTCGAATACAATGGTAATTAGCATATTTCTAGACTTAGGCTTAAAAACACGGCGTTACAGGGTGAAAACCCGAAACAGCCCCCGAATGTCCCCGTGGGTGGCACCAACTCCTCCCACGGGACCAATGTAACTCGTAGGAACTGACCCCGCACCCGCAGGACTCCCGGTTTTATAATACGATGATAATTTGCAAATTTCTAGACTTAGGCTTAAAAACATGGCGTTAGAGGGTGGAAACTCGAAACTGCCCCCGAACGGCCCCATAGGTGGCACTAACACCTCCCACGGGACCAATGTAACTCGTAAAAACTGACCCCGCAGTCGCGGGACTCCTGGTTTTAGAATACGATGGTAATTTGCATATTTCTAGACTTAGGCTTAAAAACATGGCGTTAGAGGGTGAAAACCCGAAACAGCCCCCGAACATCCCCGTGGGTGGCACCAACACCTCCCACGGGACCAATATAACTCGTAGGAACTGACCCCACAGCCGTGGGACTCCCGGTTTTAGAATACGATGGTAATTTGCATATTTTTAGACTTAGGCTTAAAAAATGGCGTTAGAGGGGGAAAACCCGAAACAGCCCCCGAACGTCCCCGTGGGTGGCACCAACACCTCCCACGGGATCAATGTAACTCGTAGGAACTGATCCGGTAGCCACGGGACTCCCGGTTTGAGAGTACGACGGTAATTTGCATATTTCTAGACTTAGGCTTAAAAACATGGCATTAGAGGGTGAAAACCCGAAACAGCCCCCGAACGTCCCCGTGGGTGGCACCAACACCTCTAACGTAACCAATGTAACTCGTAGGAGCTGACACCGCAGCCGCGGGACTCGCGGTTTTAGAATACGACGGTAATTTGCATATTTCTAGACTTAAGCTTAGAAACATGGCGTTAGAGGGTGAAAACCCGAAACATCCCCTGAACGTCCCCGTGGGTGGCACGAACACCTCCCACGGGACCAATGTAACTCGTAGGAACTGACCCCGTAGCCGCGGGACTCTCGGTTTGAGAATACAATGGTAAATTGCATATTTCTAGACTTAGGCTTAAAAACACGGCGTTAGAGGGTGAAAACTAGAAACATCCCCCGAACGTCCCCGTGGGTGGCACCAACACCTCCCACAAGACCAATGTAAATCGTAGGAACCGACCCCGCAGCTGCGGGACTACCGGTTTGAGAATACGACGGTAATTTGCATATTTCTGGACTTAAGAAAAACCTGGCGTTAGAGGGTGAGATCTCGAAACAGCCCCGGAACGTCCCCGGGGGTGGCACCAACACCTCCCACGGGACCGATGTAACTTGTAGGAACTGACACCGCAGCCGCGGGACTCTCGGTTTTAGAATACGACAGGATTTTGCATATTTTTAGACTTAGTCTTAAAAACATGGCATTAGAGGGTGGGAACAAGAAATAGCCCCCGAACGTCCCCGTGCGTGTCACCAACACCTCCCACGGGACCAATGTAACTCGTAGGAACTGACCCCGCAGTCACGGGACTCCCGGTTTTAGAATACGACGGTATTTTGCATATTTCTAGACTTAGGCTTAAAAACATGGCGTTAGAGGGTGAAAACTCAAAACAGCCCCCGAACGTCCCCGTGGGTGGCACCAACACCTCCCACGGGACCAATGTAACTCGTAGGAACTGACACCGCAGTCGCGAGACTCCCGATTTTAGAATACGACGGTAATTTGCATATTTCTAGACTTAGGCTTAAAAACATGGCGTAAGAGGGTGAAAACCCGAAACATCTCCTGAACGTCCCCGTGGGTGGCACCAACACCTCCCACGGGACAATTGTAACTCGTAAGAACTGACCCCGCAGCCGCGGACTCCCGGTTTTAGAATACGATGGTAATTAGCGTATTTCTAGACTTAAGTAAAACATGGCGTTAGATGGTGAGAACTCGAAACAGCCCCCGAACGTCCCCGTGGGTGGCAACAACACCTCCCACGGGACAATGTAACTCGTAGGAACTGACCCCGCAGCCGCGAGACTCCCGGTTTTAGAATACGACGGTAATTTTCATATTTCAAGACTTAGGCTTAAAAACATGGCGTTAGAGGGTGGGAACTCGAAACTGCCCCCGAACGGCCCCATGGGTGGTACTAACACCTCCTACGGGACCAATGTAACTCGTAAGAACTGACCCCGCAGTGGCGGGACTCCCGGTTTTAGAATACGATGGTAATTTGCATATTTCTACACTTAGGCTTAAAAACATGGCGTTAGAGGGTGAAAACCCGAAACAGCCCCCGAACGTCCCCGTGGGTGGCACCAATACCTCCCACGGGACCAATATAACTCGTAGGAATTGAACCCGCAGCCGCGGGACTCCCGGTTTTAGAATACGACGGTAATTTGCATATTTCTAGACTTAGGCTTAAAAACATGGCGTTAGAGGGTGAAAACTCGAAACAGCACCCGAACGTCTCCGTGGGTGGCACCATCACCTCCCACGGGACCAATGTAACTCGTAGGAACTGACCCCGCAGTCGCGGGACTCTCGTTTTTCGAATACAATGGTAATTAGCATATTTCTAGACTTAGGCTTAAAAACACGGCGTTACAGGGTGAAAACCCGAAACAGCCCCCGAATGTCCCCGTGGGTGGCACCAACTCCTCCCACGGGACCAATGTAACTCGTAGGAACTGACCCCGCACCCGCAGGACTCCCGGTTTTATAATACGATGATAATTTGCAAATTTCTAGACTTAGGCTTAAAAACATGGCGTTAGAGGGTGGAAACTCGAAACTGCCTCCGAACGGCCCCATAGGTGGCACTAACACCTCCCACGGGACCAATGTAACTCGTAAAAACTGACCCCGCAGTCGCGGGACTCCTGGTTTTAGAATACGATGGTAATTTGCATATTTCTAGACTTAGGCTTAAAAACATGGCGTTAGAGGGTGAAAACCCGAAACAGCCCCCGAACATCCCCGTGGGTGGCACCAACACCTCCCACGGGACCAATATAACTCGTAGGAACTGACCCCACAGCCGTGGGACTCCCGGTTTTAGAATACGATGGTAATTTGCATATTTTTAGACTTAGGCTTAAAAAATGGCGTTAGAGGGGGAAAACCCGAAACAGCCCCCGAACGTCCCCGTGGGTGGCACCAACACCTCCCACGGGATCAATGTAACTCGTAGGAACTGATCCGGTAGCCACGGGACTCCCGGTTTGAGAGTACGACGGTAATTTGCATATTTCTAGACTTAGGCTTAAAAACATGGCATTAGAGGGTGAAAACCCGAAACAGCCCCCGAACGTCCCCGTGGGTGGCACCAACACCTCTAACGTAACCAATATAACTCGTAGGAGCTGACACCGCAGCCGCGGGACTCGCGGTTTTAGAATACGACGGTAATTTGCATATTTCTAGACTTAAGCTTAGAAACATGGCGTTAGAGGGTGAAAACCCGAAACATCCCCTGAACGTCCCCGTGGGTGGCACGAACACCTCCCACGGGACCAATGTAACTCGTAGGAACTGACCCCGTAGCCGCGGGACTCTCGGTTTGAGAATACGAGGTAATTTGCGTATTTCTAGACTTAGGCTTAAAAACATGGCGTTAGAGGGTGAGAACTCGAAACAGCCCCCGAACGGCCCCATGGGTGGCACTAACACCTCCCACGGGACCAATGTAACTCGTAGGAACTGACCCCGCAGTCGCGAGACTCCCGGTTTTAGAATACGATGGTAATTTGCATATTTCTAGACTTAGGCTTACAAACATGGCGTAAGAGGGTGAAAACCCGAAACATCTCCTGAACGTCCCCGTGGGTGGCACCAACACCTCCCACGGGACAATTGTAACTCGTAAGAACTGACCCCGCAGCCACGGACTCCCGGTTTTAGAATACGATGGTGATTTGCGTATTTCTACACTTAAGCAAAACATGGCGTTAGATGGTGAGAACTCGAAACAGCCCCCGAACGTCCCCGTGGGTGGCAACAACACCTCCCATGGGACCAATGTAACTCGTAGGAGCTGACCCCGCAGCCGCGAGACTCCCGATTTTAGAATACAATGGTAATTTTCATATTTCAAGACTTAGGCTTAAAAACATGGCGTTAGAGGGTGGGAACTCGAAACTGCCCCCGAACGGCCCCATGGGTGGTACTAACACCTCCCACGGGACCAATGTAACTCGTAAGAACTGACCCCGCAGTCGCGGGACTCCCGGTTTTAGCATACGATGGTAATTTGCATATTTCTAGACTTAGGCTTAAAAACATGGCGTTAGAGGGTGAAAACCCGAAACAGCCCCCGAACGTCCCCGTGGGTGGCACCAACACCTCCCACGGGACCAATATAACTCGTAGGAATTGAACCCGGAGTCGCGGGACTCCCGGTTTTAGAATACGACGGTAATTTCCATATTTCTAGACTTAGGCTTAAAAACATGGCGTTAGAGGGTGAAAACTCGAAACCGCACCCGAACGTCCCCGTGGGTGGCACCATCACCTCCCACGGGACCAATGTAACTCGTAGGAACTGACCGCGCAGTCGCGGGACTCCCGGTTTTCGAATACAATGGTAATTTGCATATTTCTAGACTTAGGCTTAAAAACATGGCGTTAGAGGGTGAAAACCCGAAACAGCCCCCGAATGTCCCCGTGGGTGGCACCAACACCTCCCACGGGACCAATGTAACTCGTAGGAACTAACCCCGCACCCGCAGGACTCCCGGTTTTATAATACGACGATAATTTGCAAATTTCGAGACTTAGGCTTAAAAACATGGCGTTAGAGGGTGAGAACTCGAAACAGCCCCCGAACGTCCCCGTGGGTGCCACCAACACCTCCCACGGGACCAATGTAACTCGTAGGAACTGACCCCGCAGTCGCAGGACTCTCGATTTTGGAATACGACGGTAATTTGCATATTTCTAGACTTAGGCTTGAAAACATGGCGTTAGAGGGTGAAAACTCGAAACAGCCCCCAAACGTCCCCATGGGTGGCACCAACACCTCCCACAGGACCAATATAACTCGTAGGAACTGACCCCGCAGCCGTGAGACTCCTGGTTTTAGAAAACGACGGTAATTTGCATATTTCAAGACTTAGGCTTAAAAACACGGCGTTAGAGGGTGGGAGCTCGAAACTGCCCCCGAACGGCCCCATGGGTGGTACTAACACCTCCCACGGGACCAATGTAACTCGTAAGAACTGACCCCGCAGTCGCGGGACTCCCGGTTTTAGCATACGATGGTAATTTGCATATTTCTAGACTTAGGCTTAAAAACATGGCGTTAGAGGGTGAAAACCCGAAACAGCCCCCGAACGTCCCCGTGGGTGGCACCAACACCTCCCACGGGACCAATATAACTCGTAGGAATTGAACCCGGAGTCGCGGGACTCCCGGTTTTAGAATACGACGGTAATTTCCATATTTCTAGACTTAGGCTTAAAAACATGGCGTTAGAGGGTGAAAACTCGAAACCGCACCCGAACGTCCCCGTGGGTGGCACCATCACCTCCCACGGGACCAATGTAACTCGTAGGAACTGACCGCGCAGTCGCGGGACTCCCGGTTTTCGAATACAATGGTAATTTGCATATTTCTAGACTTAGGCTTAAAAACATGGCGTTAGAGGGTGAAAACTCGAAACAGCCCCCAAACGTCCCCATGGGTGGCACCAACACCTCCCACAGGACCAATATAACTCGTAGGAACTGACCCCGCAGCCGTGAGACTCCTGGTTTTAGAAAACGACGGTAATTTGCATATTTCAAGACTTAGGCTTAAAAACACGGCGTTAGAGGGTGGGAGCTCGAAACTGCCCCCGAACGGCCCCATGGGTGGCACTAACACCTCCCACGGGACCAAAGTAACTCGTAAGAACTGACCCCGCAGTCACGGGACTCCCGGTTTTAGAATACAATGGTAATTTGCATATTTCTTGACTTAGGCTTAAAAACATGGCGTTAGAGGGTGAAAACCCGAAACAGCCCCCGAACGTCCCCGTGGGTGGCACCAACACCTCCCATGGGACCAATGTAACTCGTAGGAGCTGACCCCGCAGCCGCGAGACTCCCGATTTTAGAATACAATGGTAATTTTCATATTTCAAGACTTAGGCTTAAAAACATGGCGTTAGAGGGTGGGAACTCGAAACTGCCCCCGAACGGCCCCATGGGTGGTACTAACACCTCCCACGGGACCAATGTAACTCGTAAGAACTGACCCCGCAGTCGCGGGACTCCCGGTTTTAGCATACGATGGTAATTTGCATATTTCTAGACTTAGGCTTAAAAACACGGCGTTACAGGGTGAAAACCCGAAACAGCCCCCGAATGTCCCCGTGGGTGGCACCAACTCCTCCCACGGGACCAATGTAACTCGTAGGAACTGACCCCGCACCCGCAGGACTCCCGGTTTTATAATACGATGATAATTTGCAAATTTCTAGACTTAGGCTTAAAAACATGGCGTTAGAGGGTGGAAACTCGAAACTGCCCCCGAACGGCCCCATAGGTGGCACTAACACCTCCCACGGGACCAATGTAACTCGTAAAAACTGACCCCGCAGTCGCGGGACTCCTGGTTTTAGAATACGATGGTAATTTGCATATTTCTAGACTTAGGCTTAAAAACATGGCGTTAGAGGGTGAAAACCCGAAACAGCCCCCGAACATCCCCGTGGGTGGCACCAACACCTCCCACGGGACCAATATAACTCGTAGGAACTGACCCCACAGCCGTGGGACTCCCGGTTTTAGAATACGATGGTAATTTGCATATTTTTAGACTTAGGCTTAAAAAATGGCGTTAGAGGGGGAAAACCCGAAACAGCCCCCGAACGTCCCCGTGGGTGGCACCAACACCTCCCACGGGATCAATGTAACTCGTAGGAACTGATCCGGTAGCCACGGGACTCCCGGTTTGAGAGTACGACGGTAATTTGCATATTTCTAGACTTAGGCTTAAAAACATGGCATTAGAGGGTGAAAACCCGAAACAGCCCCCGAACGTCCCCGTGGGTGGCACCAACACCTCTAACGTAACCAATGTAACTCGTAGGAGCTGACACCGCAGCCGCGGGACTCGCGGTTTTAGAATACGACGGTAATTTGCATATTTCTAGACTTAAGCTTAGAAACATGGCGTTAGAGGGTGAAAACCCGAAACATCCCCTGAACGTCCCCGTGGGTGGCACGAACACCTCCCACGGGACCAATGTAACTCGTAGGAACTGACCCCGTAGCCGCGGGACTCTCGGTTTGAGAATACGAGGTAATTTGCGTATTTCTAGACTTAGGCTTAAAAACATGGCGTTAGAGGGTGAGAACTCGAAACGGCCCCCGAACGGCCCCATGGGTGGCACTAACACCTCCCACGGGACCAATGTAACTCGTAGGAACTGACCCCGCAGTCGCGGGACTCCCGGTTTTAGAATACGATGGTAATTTGCATATTTCTAGACTTAGGCTTACAAACATGGCGTAAGAGGGTGAAAACCCGAAACATCTCCTGAACGTCCCCGTGGGTGGCACCAACACCTCCCACGGGACAATTGTAACTCGTAAGAACTGACCCCGCAGCCACGGACTCCCGGTTTTAGAATACGATGGTGATTTGCGTATTTCTACACTTAAGCAAAACATGGCGTTAGATGGTGAGAACTCGAAACAGCCCCCGAACGTCCCCGTGGGTGGCAACAACACCTCCCATGGGACCAATGTAACTCGTAGGAGCTGACCCCGCAGCCGCGAGACTCCCGATTTTAGAATACAATGGTAATTTTCATATTTCAAGACTTAGGCTTAAAAACATGGCGTTAGAGGGTGGGAACTCGAAACTGCCCCCGAACGGCCCCATGGGTGGTACTAACACCTCCCACGGGACCAATGTAACTCGTAAAAACTGACCCCGCAGTCGCGGGACTCCCGGTTTTAGCATACGATGGTAATTTGCATATTTCTAGACTTAGGCTTAAAAACATGGCGTTAGAGGGTGAAAACCCGAAACAGCCCCCGAACGTCCCCGTGGGTGGCACCAACACCTCCCACGGGACCAATATAACTCGTAGGAATTGAACCCGGAGTCGCGGGACTCCCGGTTTTAGAATACGACGGTAATTTCCATATTTCTAGACTTAGGCTTAAAAACATGGCGTTAGAGGGTGAAAACTCGAAACCGCACCCGAACGTCCCCGTGGGTGGCACCATCACCTCCCACGGGACCAATGTAACTCGTAGGAACTGACCGCGCAGTCGCGGGACTCCCGGTTTTCGAATACAATGGTAATTTGCATATTTCTAGACTTAGGCTTAAAAACATGGCGTTAGAGGGTGAAAACCTGAAACAGCCCCCGAATGTCCCCGTGGGTGGCACCAACACCTCCCACGGGACCAATGTAACTCGTAGGAACTAACCCCGCACCCGCAGGACTCCCGGTTTTATAATACGACGATAATTTGCAAATTTCGAGACTTAGGCTTAAAAACATGGCGTTAGAGGGTGAGAACTCGAAACAGCCCCCGAACGTCCCCGTGGGTGCCACCAACACCTCCCACGGGACCAATGTAACTCGTAGGAACTGACCCCGCAGTCGCAGGACTCTCGATTTTGGAATACGACGGTAATTTGCATATTTCTAGACTTAGGCTTGAAAACATGGCGTTAGAGGGTGAAAACTCGAAACAGCCCCCAAACGTCCCCATGGGTGGCACCAACACCTCCCACAGGACCAATATAACTCGTAGGAACTGACCCCGCAGCCGTGAGACTCCTGGTTTTAGAAAACGACGGTAATTTGCATATTTCAAGACTTAGGCTTAAAAACACGGCGTTAGAGGGTGGGAGCTCGAAACTGCCCCCGAACGGCCCCATGGGTGGTACTAACACCTCCCACGGGACCAATGTAACTCGTAAGAACTGACCCCGCAGTCGCGGGACTCCCGGTTTTAGCATACGATGGTAATTTGCATATTTCTAGACTTAGGCTTAAAAACATGGCGTTAGAGGGTGAAAACCCGAAACAGCCCCCGAACGTCCCCGTGGGTGGCACCAACACCTCCCACGGGACCAATATAACTCGTAGGAATTGAACCCGGAGTCGCGGGACTCCCGGTTTTAGAATACGACGGTAATTTGCATATTTCTAGACTTAGGCTTAAAAACATGGCGTTAGAGGGTGAAAACTCGAAACCGCACCCGAACGTCCCCGTGGGTGGCACCATCACCTCCCACGGGACCAATGTAACTCGTAGGAACTGACCGCGCAGTCGCGGGACTCCCGGTTTTCGAATACAATGGTAATTTGCATATTTCTAGACTTAGGCTTAAAAACATGGCGTTAGAGGGTGAAAACTCGAAACAGCCCCCAAACGTCCCCATGGGTGGCACCAACACCTCCCACAGGACCAATATAACTCGTAGGAACTGACCCCGCAGCCGTGAGACTCCTGGTTTTAGAAAACGACGGTAATTTGCATATTTCAAGACTTAGGCTTAAAAACACGGCGTTAGAGGGTGGGAGCTCGAAACTGCCCCCGAACGGCCCCATGGGTGGCACTAACACCTCCCACGGGACCAAAGTAACTCGTAAGAACTGACCCCGCAGTCATGGGACTCCCGGTTTTAGAATACAATGGTAATTTGCATATTTCTTGACTTAGGCTTAAAAACATGGCGTTAGAGGGTGAAAACCCGAAACAGCCCCCGAACGTCCCCGTGGGTGGCACCAACACCTCCCATGGGACCAATGTAACTCGTAGGAGCTGACCCCGCAGCCGCGAGACTCCCGATTTTAGAATACAATGGTAATTTTCATATTTCAAGACTTAGGCTTAAAAACATGGCGTTAGAGGGTGGGAACTCGAAACTGCCGCCGAACGGCCCCATGGGTGGTACTAACACCTCCCACGGGACCAATGTAACTCGTAAGAACTGACCCCGCAGTCGCGGGACTCCCGGTTTTAGCATACGATGGTAATTTGCATATTTCTAGACTTAGGCTTAAAAACATGGCGTTAGAGGGTGAAAACCCGAAACAGCCCCCGAACGTCCCCGTGGGTGGCACCAACACCTCCCACGGGACCAATATAACTCGTAGGAATTGAACCCGGAGTCGCGGGACTCCCGGTTTTAGAATACGACGGTAATTTCCATATTTCTAGACTTAGGCTTAAAAACATGGCGTTAGAGGGTGAAAACTCGAAACCGCACCCGAACGTCCCCGTGGGTGGCACCATCACCTCCCACGGGACCAATGTAACTCGTAGGAACTGACCGCGCAGTCGCGGGACTCCCGGTTTTCGAATACAATGGTAATTTGCATATTTCTAGACTTAGGCTTAAAAACATGGCGTTAGAGGGTGAAAACTCGAAACAGCCCCCAAACGTCCCCATGGGTGGCACCAACACCTCCCACAGGACCAATATAACTCGTAGGAACTGACCCCGCAGCCGTGAGACTCCTGGTTTTAGAAAACGACGGTAATTTGCATATTTCAAGACTTAGGCTTAAAAACACGGCGTTAGAGGGTGGGAGCTCGAAACTGCCCCCGAACGGCCCCATGGGTGGCACTAACACCTCCCACGGGACCAAAGTAACTCGTAAGAACTGACCCCGCAGTCACGGGACTCCCGGTTTTAGAATACAATGGTAATTTGCATATTTCTTGACTTAGGCTTAAAAACATGGCGTTAGAGGGTGAAAACCCGAAACAGCCCCCGAACGTCCCCGTGGGTGGCACCAACACCTCCCATGGGACCAATATAACTCGTAGGAACTGACCTCGCAGCCGTGGGACTCCCGGTTTTAGAATACGACGGTAATTTGCATATTCCTAGACTTAGTCTTAAAAACATGGCGTTAGAGCGTGAAAACTCGAAATATCCTCCGAATGTCCCCGTGGGTGGCACCAACACCTCCCACGGGACCAATGTAACTCGTAGGAACTGACCCCGCAGTAGCGGGACTCCCGGTTTTAGAATACAATGGTAATTTGCTTATTTCTAGACTTATGCTTAAAAACACGGCGTTAGAGGGTGAAAACAAGAAATATCCCCCGAACGTCCCCGTGGATGGCACCAACACCTCCCACAGGACCAATGTAAATCGTAGGAACTGACCCCGCTGCCGCGGGACTACCGATTTGAGAATACGACGGTAATTTGCATATTTCTGGACTTAAGAAAAACCTGGCGTTAGAGGGTGAGATCTCGAAACAGCCCCCGAACGTCCCCGGGGGTGGCACCAACACCTCGCACGGGACCGATGTAACTTGTAGGAACTGACCCCGCAGCCACGGGACTCTCGGTTTTAGTATACGACAGGATTTTGCATATTTCTAGACTTAGTCTTAAAAACATGGCATTAGAGGGTGGGAACTAGAAATAGCCCCCGAACGTCCCCGTGCGTGTCACCAACACCTCCCACGGGACCAATGTAACTCGTAGGAACTGACCCCGCAGTCACGGGACTCCCGGTTTTAGAATACGACGGTATTTTGCATATTTCTAGACTTAGGCTTAAAAACATGGCGTTAGAGGGTGAAAACTCAAAACAGCCCCCGAACGTCCCCGTGGGTGGCACCAACACCTCCCACGGGACCAATGTAACTCGTAGGAACTGACACCGCAGTCGCGAGACTCCCGGTTTTAGAATACGACAGTAATTTGCATATTTCTAGACTTAGGCTTAAAAACATGGCGTTAGAGGGTGAGAACTCGAAACAGCCCCGGAACGTCCCCGTGGGTGGCAGCAACACCTCCCACGGGACCAATGTATCTCGTAGGAACTGACCCCACAGTCGCAGGACTCTCGATTTTGGAATACGACGGTAATTTGCATATTTCTAGACTTAGGCTTATAAACATGGCGTTAGAGGGTGAAAACCCGAAACATCCCCCGAACGTCCCCGTGGGTGGCACCAACACCTCCCACGGGACCAATGTAACTCGTAGGAACTGACCCCGCAGCCGTGAGACTCCCGGTTTTAGAAAATGACGGTAATTTGGATATTTCAAGACTTAGGCTTAAAAACATGGCGTTAGAGGGTGGGAACTCGAAACTGCCCCCGAACGGCCCCATGGGTGTCACTAACACCTCCCACGGGACCAATGTAACTCGTAAGAACTGACCCCGCAGTCACGGGACTCCCGGTTTTAGAATACAATGGTAATTTGCATATTTCTTGACTTAGGCTTAAAAACATGGCGTTAGAGGGTGAAAACCCGAAACAGCCCCCGAACGTCCCCGTGGGTGGCACCAACACCTCTCATGGGACCAATATAACTCGTAGGAACTGACCCCGCAGCCGCGGGACTCCCGGTTTTAGAATACGATGGTAATTTGCATATTTCTAGACTTAGGGTTAAAAACATGGCGTTAGAGCGTGAAAACTCGAAATATCCCCCGAATGTCACCGTGGGTGGCACCAACACCTCCCACGGGACCAATGTAACTCGTAGGAACTGACCCCGCAGTAGCGGGACTCCCGATTTTAGAATACAATGGTAATTTGCATATTTCTAGACTTAGGCTTAAAAACACGGCGTTAGAGGGTGAAAACTACAAACATCCCCCGAACGTCCCCGTGGGTGGCACCAACACCTCCCACAGGACCAATGTAAATCGTAGGAACCGACCCCGCAGCCGCGGGACTACCGGTTTGAGAATACGACGGTAATTTGCATATTTCTGGACTTAAGAAAAACCTGGCGTTAGAGGGTGAGATCTCGAAACAGCCCCCGAACGTCCCCGGGGGTGGCACCAACACCTCCCACGGGACCGATGTAACTTGTAGGAACTGACCCCGCAGCCACGGGACTCTCGGTTTTGGAATACGACAGGATTTTGCATATTTCTAGACTTAGTCTTAAAAACATGGCATTAGAGGGTGGGAACTAGAAATAGCCCCCGAACGTCCCCGTGCGTGTCACCAACACCTCCCACGGGACCAATGTAACTCGTAGGAACTGACCCCGCAGTCACGGGACTCCCGGTTTTAGAATACGACGGTATTTTACATATTTCTAGACTTAGGCTTAAAAACATGGCGTTAGAGGGTGAAAACTCAAAACAGCCCCCGAACGTCCCCGTGGGTGGCACCAACACCTCCCACGGGACAATGTAACTCGTAGGAACTGACACCGCAGTCGCGAGACTCCCGGTTTTAGAATACGACGGTAATTTGCATATTTCTAGACTTAGGCTTAAAAACATGGCGTAAGAGGGTGAAAACCCGAAACATCTCCTGAACGTCCCCGTGGGTGGCACCAACACCTCCCACGGGACAATTGTAACTCGTAAGAACTGACCTCGCAGTCGCGGACTCCCGGTTTTAGAATACGATGGTAATTAGCGTATTTCTAGACTTAAGCAAAACATGGCGTTAGATGGTGAGAACTCGAAACAGCCCCCGAACGTCCCCGTGGGTGGCAACAACACCTCCCACCGGACAATGTAACTCGTAGGAAGTGACCCCGCAGCCGCGAGACTCCCGGTTTTAGAATACGACGGTAATTTTCATATTTCAAGACTTAGGCTTAAAAACATGGCGTTAGAGGGTGGGAACTCGAAACTGCCGCCGAACGGCCCCATGGGTGGTACTAACACCTCCTACGGGACCAATGTAACTCGTAAGAACTAACCCCGCAGTCGCGGGACTCCCGGTTTTACAATACGATGGTAATTTGCATATTTCTAGACTTAGGCTTAAAAACATGACATTAGAGGGTGAAAACCCAAAACAGCCCCCGAACGTCCCCGTGGGTGGCACCAACACCTCCCACGGGACCAATATAACTCGTAGGAATTGAACCCGCAGCCGCGGGACTCCCGGTTTTAGAATACGACGGTAATTTGTATATTTCTAGATTTAGGCTTAAAAACATGGCGTTAGAGGGTGAAAACTCGAAACAGCACCCGAACGTCCCCGTGGGTGGCACCATCACCTCCCACGGGACCAATGTAACTCGTAGGAACTGACCCCGCAGTCGCGGGACTCTCGGTTTTCGAATACAGTGGTGATTTGCATATTTCTAGACTTAGGCTTAAAAAAAAGGCGTTACAGGGTGAAAACCCAAAACAGCCCCCGAATGTCCCCGTGGGTGGCACCAACTCCTCCCACGGGACCAATGTAACTC
Source organism: Sambucus nigra (assembly GCA_949130495.1). Classification (NCBI taxonomy): domain Eukaryota; kingdom Viridiplantae; phylum Streptophyta; class Magnoliopsida; order Dipsacales; family Adoxaceae; genus Sambucus; species Sambucus nigra. The sequence goes on from OX422212.1 coordinate 567,002,533, forward strand.
GTAGGAACTGACCCCGCACCCGCAGGACTCCCGGTTTTATAATACGACGATAATTTGCAAATTTCTAGACTTAGGCTAAAAAACATGGCGTTAGAGGGTGGAAACTCGAAACTGCCCCCGAACGGCCACATAGGTGGCACTAACACCTCCCACGGGACCAATGTAACTCGTAAAAACTGACCCCGCAGTCGCGGGACTCCTGGTTTTAGAATACGATGGTAATTTGCATATTTCTAGACTTAGGCTTAAAAACATGGCGTTAGAGGGTGAAAACCCGAAACAGCCCCCGAACGTCCCCGTGGGTGGCACCAACACCTCCCACGGGACCAATATAACTCGTAGGAACTGACCCCACAGCCGTGGGACTCCCGGTTTTAGAATACGACGGTAATTTGCATATTTATAGACTTAGGCTTAAAAAATGGCGCTAGAGGGGGAAAACCCGAAACAGCCCCCGAACGTCCCCGTGGGTGGCACCAACATCTCCCACGGGATCAATGTAACTCGTAGGAACTGACCCGGTAGCCGCGGGACTCCCGGTTTGAGAGTACGACAGTAATTTGCATATTTCTAGACTTAGGCTTAAAAACATGGCGTTAGAGGGTGAAAACCCGAAACAGCCCCCGAACGTCCCCGTGGGTGGCACCAACACCTCTAACGTAACCAATCTAACTCGTAGGAGCTGACACCGCAGCCGCGGGACTACCGGTTTGAGAATACGACGGTAATTTGCATATTTCTGGACTTAAGAAAAACCTGGCGTTAGAGGGTGAGATCTCAAAACTGCCACCGAACGTCCCCGGGGGTGGCACCAACACCTCCCACGGGACCGATGTAACTTGTAGGAACTGACCCCGCAGCCACGGGACTCTCGGTTTTAGAATACGACAGGATTTTGCATATTTCTAGACTTAGTCTTAAAAACATGGCATTAGAGGGTGGGAACTAGAAATAGCCCCCGAACGTCCCCGTGCGTGTCACCAACACCTCCCACGGGACCAATGTAACTCGTAGGAACTGACCCCGCAGTCACGGGACTCCCGGTTTTAGAATACGACGGTATTTTGCATATTTCTAGACTTAGGCTTAAAAACATGGCGTTAGAGGGTGAAAACTCAAAACAGCCCCCGAACGTCCCCGTGGGTGGCACCAACACCTCCCACGGGACCAATGTAACTCGTAGAAACTGACACTGCAGTCGCGAGACTCCCGGTTTTAGAATACGACGGTAATTTGCATATTTCTAGACTTAGGCTTAAAAACATGGCGTTAGAGGGTGAGAACTCGAAACAGCCCCCGAACGTCCCCGTTGGTGGCACCAACACCTCCCACGGGACCAATGTAACTCGTAGGAACTGACCCCGCAGTCGCAGGACTCTCGATTTTGGAATACGACGGTAATTTGCATATTTCTAGACTTAGGCTTAAAAACATGGCGTCAGAGGGTGAAAACCCGAAACATCCCCCGAACGTCCCCGTGGGTGGCACCAACACCTCCCACGGGACCAATGTAACTCGTAGGAACTGACCCCGCAGCCGTGAGACTCCTGGTTTTAGAAAATGACGGTAATTTGGATATTTCAAGACTTAGGCTTAAAAACATGGCGTTAGAGGGTGGGAACTCGAAACTGCCCCCGAACGGCCCCATGGGTGGCACTAACACCTCCCACGGGACCAATGTAACTCGTAAGAACTGACCCCGCAGTCACGGGACTCCCGGTTTTAGAATACAATGGTAATTTGCATATTTCTTGACTTAGGCTTAAAAACATGGCGTTAGAGGGTGAAAACCCGAAACAGCCCCCGAACGTCCCCGTGGGTGGCACCAACACCTCTCATGGGACCAATATAACTCGTAGGAACTGACCCCGCAGCAGCGGGACTCCCGGTTTTAAAATACGATGGTAATTTGCATATTTCTAGACTTAGGGTTAAAAACATGGCGTTAGAGCGTGAAAACTCGAAATATCCCCCGAATGTCACCGTGGGTGGCACCAACACCTCCCACGGGACAATGTAACTCGTAGGAACTGACCCCGGAGTAGCGGGACTCCCGGTTTTAGAATACAATGGTAATTTGCATATTTCTAGACTTAGGCTTAAAAACACGGCGTTAGAGGGTGAAAACTAGAAACATCCCCCGAACGTCCCCGTGGGTGGCACCAACACCTCCCACAGGACCAATGTAAATCGTAGGAACCGACCCCGCAGCCGCGGGACTACCGGTTTGAGAATACGACGGTAATTTGCATATTTTCGGAGTTAAGAAAAACCTGGCGTTAGAGGGTGAGATCTCGAAACAGCCCCCGAACGTCCCCGGGGGTGGCACCAACACCTCCCACGGGACCGATGTAACTTGTAGGAACTGACCCCGCAGCCACGGGACTCTCGGTTTTAGAATACGACAGGATTTTGCATATTTCTAGACTTAGTCTTAAAAACATGGCATTAGAGGGTGGGAACTAGAAATAGCCCCCGAACGTCCCCGTGCGTGTCACCAACACCTCCCACGGGACCAATGTAACTCGTAGGAACTGACCTCGCAGTCACGGGACTCCCGGTTTTAGAATACGACGGTATTTTACATATTTCTAGACTTAGGCTTAAAAACATGGCGTTAGAGGGTGAAAACTCAAAACAGCCCCCGAACGTCCCCGTGGGTGGCACCAACACCTCCCACGGGACAATGTAACTCGTAGGAACTGACACCGCAGTCGCGAGACTCCCGGTTTTAGAATACGACGGTAATTTGCATATTTCTAGACTTAGGCTTAAAAACATGGCGTAAGAGGGTGAAAACCCGAAACATCTCCTGAACGTCCCCGTGGGTGGCACCAACACCTCCCACGGGACAATTGTAACTCGTAAGAACTGACCCCGCAGTCGCGGACTCCCGGTTTTAGAATACGATGGTAATTAGCGTATTTCTAGACTTAAGCAAAACATGGCGTTAGATGGTGAGAACTCGAAACAGCCCCCGAACGTCCCCGTGCGTGGCAACAACACCTCCCACCGGACAATGTAACTCGTAGGAACTGGCCCCGCAGCCGCGAGACTCCCGGTTTTAGAATACGACGGTAATTTTCATATTTCAAGACTTAGGCTTAAAAACATGGCGTTAGAGGGTGGGAACTCGAAACTGCCCCCGAACGGCCCCATGGGTGGTACTAACACCTCCTACGGGACCAATGTAACTCGTAAGAACTAACCCCGCAGTCGCGGGACTCCCGGTTTTACAATACGATGGTAATTTGCATATTTCTAGACTTAGGCTTAAAAACATGGCATTAGATGGTGAAAACTCGAAACAACACCCGAACGTCCCCGTGGGTGGCACCATCACCTCCCACGGGACCAATGTAACTCGTAGGAACTGACCCCGCAGTCGCGGGACTCTCGGTTTTCGAATACAATGGTAATTTGCATATTTCTAGACTTAGGCTTAAAAAAAAGTCGTTACAGGGTGAAAACCCGAAACAGCCCCCGAATGTCCCCGTGGGTGGCACCAACTCCTCCCACGGGACCAATGTAACTCGTAGGAACTGACCCCGCACCCGCAGGACTCCCGGTTTTATAATACGACGATAATTTGCAAATTTCTAGACTTAGGCTAAAAAACATTTCGTTAGAGGGTGGAAACTCGAAACTGCCCCCGAACGGCCACATAGGTGGCACTAACACCTCCCACGGGACCAATGTAACTCGTAAAAACTGACCCCGCAGTCGTGGGACTCCTGGTTTTAGAATACGATGGTAATTTGCATATTTCTAGACTTAGGCTTAAAAACATGGCGTTAGAGGGTGAAAACCCGAAACAGCCCCCGAACGTCCCCGTGGGTGGCACCAACACCTCCCACGGGACCAATATAACTCGTAGGAACTGACCCCACAGCCGTGGGACTCCCGGTTTTAGAATACGACGGTAATTTGCATATTTATAGACTTAGGCTTAAAAAATGGCGTTAGAGGGGGAAAACCCGAAACAGCCCCCGAACGTCCCCGTGGGTGGCACCAACACCTCCCACGGGATCAATGTAACTCGTAGGAACTGACCCGGTAGCCGCGGGACTCCCGGTTTGAGAGTACGACAGTAATTTGCATATTTCTAGACTTAGGCTTAAAAACATGGCGTTAGAGGGTGAAAACCCGAAACAGCCCCCGAACGTCCCCGTGGGTGGCACCAACACCTCTAACGTAACCAATCTAACTCGTAGGAGCTGACACCGCAGCCGCGGGACTCGCGGTTTTAGAATACGACGGTAATTTGCATATTTCTAGACTTAAGCTTAGAAACATGGCGTTAGAGGGCGAAAACCCGAAACATCCCCTGAACGTCCCCGTGGGTGGCACGAACACCTCCCACGGGACCAATGTAACTCGTATGAACTGACCCCGCAGCCGCGGGACTCTCGGTTTGAGAATACGATGGTAATTTGCGTATTTCTAGACTTAAGCAAAACATGGCGTTAGAGGGTGAGAACTCGAAACAGCCCCCGAAAATCCCCGTGGGTGGCACCAACACCTCCCACGGGACCAATGTAACTCGTAGGAACTGACCCCGCAGCCGCTAGACTCCCGTTTTTAGAATACGATGGTAATTTGCATATTTCAAGACTTAGGCTTAAAAACATGGCGTTAGAGGGTGGGAACTCGAAACTGCCCCCAAACGGCCCCATGGGTGGCACTAACACCTCCCACAGGACCAACGTAACTCGTAAGAAATGACCCTGCAGTCACGGGACTCCCTGTTTTAGGATACGACGATAATTTGCATATTTCTGGACTTAAGCAAAACATGGCGTTAGAGGGTGAGATCTTAAAACAGCCCCCGAACGTCCCCGTGGGTGGCACCAACACCTCCTACGGGACCAATGTAACTCGTAGGAACTGACCCCGCAGCCGCGGAACTCCCGGTTTTAGAATACGACAATAATTTGGATATTTCTAGACTTAGGCTTAAAAACATGGCGTTAGAGGGTGAGAACTCGAAACTGCCCCCGAACGGCCCCATGGGTGGCACTAACACCTCCCACGGGACCAATGTAACTCGTAGGAACTGACCCCGCAGTCGCGGGACTCCCGATTTTAGAATACGATGGTAATTTGCATATTTCTAGACTTAGGCTTACAAACATGGCGTAAGAGGGTGAAAACCCGAAACATCTCCTGAACGTCCCCGTGGGTGGCACCAACACCTCCCACGGGACAATTGTAACTCGTAAGCACTGACCCCGCAACCGCGGACTCCCGGTTTTAGAATACGATGGTAATTTGCGTATTTCTAGACTTAAGCAAAATATGGCGTTTGATGGTGAGAACTCGAAACAGCCCCCGAACGTCCCCGTGCGTGGCACTAACACCTCCCGCGGGACCAATGTAACTCGTAGGAACTGACCCCGCAGTCGCTAGACTCCCGGTTTTAGAATACGATGGTAATTTGCATATTTCTAGACTTAGGCTTAAAAACATGGCGTTAGAGGGTGAAAACCCGAAAAAGCCCCCGAACGTCCCCATGGGTGGCACCAACACCTCCCACGGGACCAATGTAACTCGTAGGAACTGACCCCGCAGCCGCGGGACTCCCGGTTTTAGAATACGACGGTAATTTGCATATATCTAGACATAGGCTTAAAAACATGGTGTTAGATGGTGAAAACCCGAAATAGCACCCGAACGTCCCCGTGGGTGGCACCAACACCTCCCACGGGACCAATGTAACTCGTAGGAACTGACCCCGCAGTCGCGGGAGTCCCAGTTTTAGAAAACAATGGTAATTTACGTATTTCTAGACTTAGGCTTGAAAACACGGCGTTAGAGGCTGAAAATCCGAAACATCCCCCGAACGTCCCCGTGGGTGGCACCACACCTCCCACGGGACAATCATACCTCGTAGGAACTGACCCCGCAGTCGCGGGACTTCCGGTTTGAGAATACGACAGTAATTTGCATATTTCTAGACTTAAGCAAAACATGGCGTTAGAGGGTGAGATCTCGAAACAGCCCCCGAACGTCCCCGTGGGTGGCACCAACACCTCCCACGGGACCAATGTAACTCGTAGGAACTGACCCCGCAGCCGCGGGACTCCCGGTTTTAAAATACGACGGTAATTTGCATATTTCTAGACTTAGACTTAAAAACATGGCGTTAGAGGGTGGTAACGCGAAACAGCCCCCGAACGTCCCCGTGCGTGGCACCAACACCTCCCACGGGACCAATGTAACTCGTAGGAACTGACCCTGAAGTCGCGGGACTCCCGGTTTTAGAATACGACGGTAATTTGCATATTTATAGACTTAGGCTTAAAAACATGGCGTTAGAGGGGGAAAACCCGAAACATCCCCCGAACGTCCCCGTGGGTGGCACCAACACCTCCCACGGGACCAATGTAACTCGTAGGAACTCACCCCGCAGTCGCGGGACAACCGGTTTGAGAATACGACGGTAATTTACAGATTTTTAGACTTAGGCTTAAAAACATGGCGTTAGAGGGTGTGAACTCGAAACACCCACCGAACGTCCCCATGGGTGGCACTAAAACCTCCCACGGGACCAATGTAACTCGTAGGAACTGACCCCGCAGCCGCAGGACTCCCGGTTTGAAAATACGATGGTAATTTGCTTATTTCTAGACTTAGGCTTAAAAACATGGCGTTAGAGGGTGAAAATCCGAAACAGCCCCAGAACGTCCCCGTGGGTGGGACCAACACCTCCCACGGGACCAATGTAACTCGTAGGAACTGACCCCGCAGCCGCGGGACTCCCGGTTTGAGAATACTACGGTAATTTGCATATTGATAGACTTAAGCAAAACATGACGTTAGAGGGTGAGATCTCGAAACAACCCACGAACGTGCCCGTGGGTGGCACCAACACCTCCCACGGTACAAATGTAACTCGTAGGAACTGAACCCGTAGCCACGGGACTCCATGTTTTAGAATACGACGGTAATTTGCGTATTTCTAAACTTAAGCAAAACATGGCGTTAGAGTGTGAAAACTCGAAACAACACCCGAACGTCCCCGTGGGTGGCACCAACACCTCCCACGGGACCAATGTAACTCGTAGGAACTGACCCCGCAGTAGCGGGACTCCCGGTTTTATAATACGACGGTAATTTGCATATTTCTAGACTTCGGCTTAAAAACATGCCGTTAGAGGCTGGGAACTCGAAACAGCCCCCGAACATCCCCGTGCGTGGCACTAACACCTCCCACGGGACCAATGTAACTCGTAGGAACTGACCCCGCAGTCGCGGGACTCCCGATTTTAGAATACGATGGTAATTTTCATATTTCTAGACTTAGGCTTAAAAACATGGCGTTAGAGGGTGAAAACTTGAAACAGCCCCCGAACGTCCCCCTGGGTGGCACCAACACCTCCCACGGGACCAATGTGACTCGTAGGAACGGACCCCGCAGTCACGGGACTCCCGGTTTTAGACTACGATGGTAATTTGCATATTTCTAGACTTAGGCTTAAAAACATGGCGTTAGAGGGTGAAAACCCGAAACAGCCCCCGAATGTCTCTGTGGGTGGCACCAACACCTCCCACGGGACTAATGTAACTCGTAGGAACTGACCCTGCAGCCGTGGGACTCCCGGTTTTAGAATACGACGGTAATTTGCATATTTCTAGACTTAGGCTTAAAAACATGGCGTTAGAGGGTGAAAACCCGAAACAGCCCCCGATCATCCCCGTGGGTGGCACCAACACCTATCACGGGACCAATGTAACTCGTAGGAACTGACCCCGCAGTCGTGGGACTCCCGGTTTTAGAATAAAACGATAATTTGCAAATTTCTAGACTTAAGCAAAACATGGCGTTTGAGGGTGAGATCTCGAAACAGCCCCCGAACGTGCCCGTGGGTGGCACCAACACCTCCCACGGGACCAATGTAGCTTGTAGGAACTGACCCCACAGTCGCAGGACTCTCGATTTTGGAATACAACGGTAATTTGCATATTTCTAGACTTAGGCTTAAAAATATGGCGTTAGAGGGTGGGAACTCGAAACAGCCCCCGAACATCCCCTTGCGTGGCACCAACACCTCCCACGGGACCAATGTAACTCGTAGGAACTGACCTCACAGCCGCGGGACTCCCGGTTTTAGAATACGACGGTAATTTGCATATTTCTAGACTTAGGCTTAAAAACATGGCGTTAGAGGGTGAAAACCCGAAACAGCCCCCAAACGTCCCCGTGGGTGGCACCAACACCTCCCACGGGACCAATGTAACTCGTAGGAACTGACCCCGCAGCCGCGGGACTTCCGGTTTGAGAATACGACGGTAATTTGCATATTTCTGGACTTAAGCAAAACATGGAGTTAGAGGGTGAGATCTCGAAACAGCCCCCGAACGTCCCCGTGGGTGGCACCAACACCGCCCACGGGACCAATGTAACTCATAGGAACTGACCCGCAGCCGCGGGACTCCCGGTTTTAGAATACGATTCTAATTTGCATGTTTCTAGACTTAGGCTTAAAAACATGGCGTTAGAGGGTGGGAACTCGAAATAGCCCCCGAACGTCCCCGTGCATGGCACCAAAACCTCCCACGGAACCATTGTAACTCGTAGGAACTGCCCCTGCAGTCGCGGGACTCCCGATTTTAGAATACGATGGTAATTTGCATATTTCTCGACATAGGCTTAAAAACATGGCAGTAGAGGGTGAGAACCTGAAACAGCCCACGAACGTCCCCGTAGGTGGCACCAACTCCTCCCACGGGACCAATGTAACTCGTAGGAACTCACCCCGGAGCCGCGAGACTCCCGGTTTTAGAATAAGACGGTAATTTGCATATTTCTAGACATAGGCTTAAAAATGTGGCGTTAGAAGGTGGGAACTAAAACCTACCCCCGAACGGCCCCATGGGTGGCACTAACACCTCCCGCGGGACCAATGTAACTCGTAGGAACTGACCCCGCAGTCGCTAGACTCCCGGTTTTAGAATACGATGGTAATTTGCATATTTCTAGACTTAGGCTTAAAAACATGGCGTTAGAGGGTGAAAACCCGAAAAAGCCCCCGAACGTCCCCATGGGTGGCACCAACACCTCCCACGGGACCAATGTAACTCGTAGGAACTGACCCCGCAGCCGCGGGACTCCCGGTTTTAGAATACGACGGTAATTTGCATATATCTAGACATAGGCTTAAAAACATGGTGTTAGATGGTGAAAACCCGAAATAGCACCCGAACGTCCCCGTGGGTGGCACCAACACCTCCCACGGGACCAATGTAACTCGTAGGAACTGACCCCGCAGTCGCGGGAGTCCCAGTTTTAGAAAACAATGGTAATTTACGTATTTCTAGACTTAGGCTTGAAAACACGGCGTTAGAGGCTGAAAATACGAAACATCCCCCGAACGTCCCCGGGGGTGGCACCACACCTCCCACGGGACAATCATACCTCGTAGGAACTGACCCCGCAGTCGCGGGACTTCCGGTTTGAGAATACGACAGTAATTTGCATATTTCTAGACTTAGGCTTAAAAACATGGCGTTAGAGGGTGTGAACTCGAAACACCCACCGAACGTCCCCATGGGTGGCACTAAAACCTCCCACGGGACCAATGTAACTCGTAGGAACTGACCCCGCAGCCGCAGGACTCCCGGTTTGAAAATACGATGATAATTTGCTTATTTCTAGACTTAGGCTTAAAAACATGGCGTTAGAGGGTGAAAACCCGAAACAGCCCCAGAACGTCCCCGTGGGTGGGACCAACACCTCCCACGGGACCAATGTAACTCGTAGGAACTGACTGTGAAGTCGCGAGACTCCCGGTTTTAGAATACGACGGTAATTTGCATATTTATAGACTTAGGCTTAAAAACATGGCGTTAGAGGGGGAAAACCCGAAACATCCCCCGAACGTCCCCGTGGGTGGCACCAACACCTCCCACGGGACCAATGTAACTCGTAGGAACTCACCCCGCAGTCGCGGGACAATCGGTTTGAGAATACGACGGTAATTTACAGATTTTTAGACTTAGGCTTAAAAACATGGCGTTAGAGGGTGTGAACTCGAAACACCCACCGAACGTCCCCATGGGTGGCACTAAAACCTCCCACGGGACCAATGTAACTCGTAGGGACTGACCCCGCAGCCGCAGGACTCCCGGTTTGAAAATACGATGATAATTTGCTTATTTCTAGACTTAGGCTTAAAAACATGGCGTTAGAGGGTGAAAACCCGAAACAGCCCCAGAACGTCCCCGTGGGTGGGACCAACACCTCCCACGGGACCAATGTAACTCGTAGGAACTGACCCCGCAGCCGCGGGACTCCCGGTTTGAGAATACTACGGTAATTTGCATATTGATAGACTTAAGCAAAACATGGCGTTAGAGGGTGAGATCTCGAAACAACCCTCGAACGTGCCCGTGGGTGGCACCAACACCTCCCACGGGACAAATGTAACTCGTAGGAACTGAACCCGTAGCCACGGGACTCCATGTTTTAGAATACGACGGTAATTTGCGTATTTCTAAACTTAAGCAAAACATGGCGTTAGAGGGTGAGATCTCGAAACAGCCCCCGAACCTTCCCGTGGGTGGCACCAACACCTCCCACGGGACCAATGTAACTCGTAGGAACTGACCCCGCAGTCGCGGGACTCCCGATTTTAGAATACGACGATAATTTGCATATTTCTAGACTTAGGCTTAAAAACATGGCGTTAGAGGGTGAGAACTCGAAACAGCCCCCGAACATCCCCGTGCGTGGCACCAACACCTCCCACGGGACCAATGTAACTCGTAGGAACTGACCCCGCAGTCGCAGGACTCTCGATTTTGGAATACGACGGTAATTTGCATATTTCTAGACTTAGGCTTAAAAACATGGCGTTAGAGGGTGAAAACCCGAAACATCCCCCGAACGTCCCCGTGGGTGGCACCAACACCTCCCACGGGACCAATGTAACTCGTAGGAACTGACCCCGCAGCCGTGAGACTCCCGGTTTTAGAAAATGACGGTAATTTGGATATTTCAAGACTTAGGCTTAAAAACATGGCGTTAGAGGGTGGGAACTCGAAACTGCCCCCGAACGGCCCCATGGGTGGCACTAACACCTCCCACGGGACCAATGTAACTCGTAAGAACTGACCCCGCAGTCACGGGACTCCCGGTTTTAGAATACAATGGTAATTTTCATATTTCTTGACTTAGGCTTAAAAACATGGCGTTAGAGGGTGAAAACCCGAAAAAGCCCCCGAACGTCCCTGTGGGTGGCACCAACACCTCTCATGGGACCAATATAACTCGTAGGAACTGACCCCGCAGCCGCGGGACTCCCGGTTTTAGAATACGATGGTAATTTGCATATTTCTAGACTTAGGGTTAAAAACATGGCGTTCGAGCGTGAAAACTCGAAATATCCCCCGAATGTCCCCGTGGGTGGCACCAACACCTCCCACGGGACCAATGTAACTCGTAGGAACTGACCCCGCAGTAGCGGGACTCCCGGTTTTAGAATACAATGGTAATTTGCATATTTCTAGACTTAGGCTTAAAAACACGGCGTTAGAGGGTGAAAACTAGAAACATCCCCCGAACGTCCCCGCGGGTGGCGCCAACACCACCCACAGGACCAATGTAAATCGTAGGAACCGACCCCGCAGCCGCGGGACTACCGGTTTGACAATACGACGGTAATTTGCATATTTCTGGACTTAAGAAAAACCTGGCGTTAGAGGGTGGGATCTCGAAACAGCCCCCGAACGTCCCCATGGGTGGCACTAACACCTCCCACGGGACCAATGTAACTCTTAACAACTGACCCCGCAGCCGCGGGACTCCTGGTTTTAGAATACGATGGTAATTTGCATATTTCTAGACTTAGGCTTAAAAACATGGCGTTAGAGGGTGGGAACTCGAAACAGCCACCGAACATCCCCGTGCGTGGCACCAACACCTCCCACGGGACCAATGTTACTCGTAGGAACTGACCCCGCAGTAGCGGGACTCCCGGTTTTAGAATACGACGATAATTTCCATATTTCTAGACTTAGTCTTAAAAACATTGCGTTAGAGGGTGAAAACCCGAAACAACCCCCGAACGTCTCCGTGGGCGGCACGAACACCTCCCACGGGACCAATGTAACTCGTAGGAACTGACCCCGCAGCCGCGGGTCTCCCGGTTTCAAATTACGACGGTAATTTGCATATTTCTATACTTAGGGTTAAAAACATGGCGTTAGAGGGTGAAAACCCGAAACAGCCTCCGAACGTCCCCGTGGGTGGCACTAACACCTCCCACGGGACCAATGTACCTCGTAGGAACTGACCCCGCAGCTGCGGGACTCCTGGTTTGAGAATACGACGGTAATTTACATATTTCTAGACTTAAGGAAAACATGGCGTTAGAGGGTGAGATCTCAAAACAGCCCCCGAACGTCCCCGTGGATGGCAACAACACCTCCCACGGGATCAATGTAACTCGTAGGAACTGAGCCCGCAGCCGTGGGACTCCCGGTTTTAGAATACGATGGTAATATGCATATTTCTAGACTTAGGCTTAAAAACATGGTGTTAGAGGGTGAAAACACAAAATAGCCCCCGAAAGTCCCCGTGGGTGGCACCAACACCTCCCACGGGACCAATGTAACTCGTAGGAACTGACCCCGCAGCCGTGGAACTCTCGGTTTGAGAATACGATGGTAAATTACAAATTCCTAGACTTAGACTTAAAAGCTTGGCGTTAGAGGGTGAGAACTCAAAACAGCCACCGAACGTCCTCATGGTGGAACCAACACCACCCACGGGTCCAATATAACTCGTAGGGACTGACCCCGCAGCCACGGGACTTCCGGTTTGAGAATATGACGGTAATTTGCGTATTTCTAGACTTAGGCTTAAAAACATGGCGTTAGAGGGTGAAAACCGGAAACAGCCCCCGAACGTCCCCGTGGGTGGCACCAACACCTTCCACGGGACCAACGTAACTCGTAGGAACTGACCCCGCAGTCGCGGGACTCCCAGTTTTAGAATACAATGGTAATTTGCATATTTCTAGACTAAGGCTTGAAAACACAACGTTAGAGGGTGAAAACCCGAAACAACCCCCGAATGTCCCCGTGGGTGGCACCACACCTCCCACGGGACAATCGTACCTCGTAGGAACTGACCCCGCAGTCGCGGGAATTCAGTTTGAGAGTAAGACGGTAATTTGCATATTTCTAGACTTAAGGTAAACATGGCGTTAGAGGGCCAGATCTCGAAACAGCCCCCGAACCTCACCGTGGGTGGCACCAACCCTCCCACGGGACCAATGTAACTCGTAGGAACTGACCCCGCAGCCACGGGACTCCCGGTTTTAGAATACGACGGTAATTTGCATATTTCTAGACTTAGGCTTAAAAACATGGCGTTAGAGGGTGAGAACTCGAAACAGCCCCCGAACGTCCCCGTGGGTGGCACCAACACCTCCCACGGGACCAATGTAAGTCGTAGGAACTGACCCCGCAGTCGCGGGACTCCCGATTTTAGAATACGATGGTAATTTGCATATTTCTAGACTTAGACTTAAAAACATGGCGTTAGAGGGTGGTAACGCGAAACAGCCCCCGAACGTCCCCGTGCGTGGCACCAACACCTCCCACGGGACCAATGTAACTCGTAGGAACTGACCCTGAAGTCGCGAGACTCCCGGTTTTAGAATACGACGGTAATTTGCATATTTATAGACTTAGGCTTAAAAACATGGCGTTAGAGGGGGAAAACCCGAAACATCCCCCGAACGTCCCCGTGGGTGGCACCAACACCTCCCACGGGACCAATGTAACTCGTAGGAACTCACCCCGCAGTCGCGGGACAACCGGTTTGAGAATACGACGGTAATTTACAGATTTTTAGACTTAGGCTTAAAAACATGGCCTTAGAGGGTGTGAACTCGAAACACCCACCGAACGTCCCCATGGGTGGCACTAAAACCTCCCACGGGACCAATGTAACTCGTAGGAACTGACCCCGCAGCCGCAGGACTCCCGGTTTGAAAATACGATGATAATTTGCTTATTTCTAGACTTAGGCTTAAAAACATGGCGTTAGAGGGTGAAAACCCGAAACAGCCCCAGAACGTCCCCGTGGGTGGGACCAACACCTCCCACGGGACCAATGTAACTCGTAGGAACTGACCCCGCAGCCGCGGGACTCCCGGTTTGAGAATACTACGGTAATTTGCATATTGATAGACTTAAGCAAAACATGGCGTTAGAGGGTGAGATCTCGAAACAACCCTCGAACGTGCCCGTGGGTGGCACCAACACCTCCCACGGGACAAATGTAACTCGTAGGAACTGAACCCGTAGCCACGGGACTCCATGTTTTAGAATACGACGGTAATTTGCGTATTTCTAAACTTAAGCAAAACATGGCGTTAGAGGGTGAGATCTCGAAACAGCCCCCGAACCTTCCCGTGGGTGGCACCAACACCTCCCACGGGACCAATGTAACTCGTAGGAACTGACCCCGCAGTCGCGGGACTCCCGATTTTAGAATACGACGATAATTTGCATACTTCTAGACTTAGGCTTAAAAACATGGCGTTAGAGGGTGAGAACTCGAAACAGCCCCCGAACATCCCCGTGCGTGGCACCAACACCTCCCACGGGACCAATGTAACTCGTAGGAACTGACCCCGCAGTCGCAGGACTCTCGATTTTGGAATACGACGGTAATTTGCATATTTCTAGACTTAGGCTTAAAAACATGGCGTTAGAGGGTGAAAACCCGAAACATCCCCCGAACGTCCCCGTGGGTGGCACCAACACCTCCCACGGGACCAATGTAACTCGTAGGAACTGACCCCGCAGCCGTGAGACTCCCGGTTTTAGAAAATGACGGTAATTTGGATATTTCTAGACTTAGGCTTAAAAACATGGCGTTAGAGGGTGGGAACTCGAAACTGCCCCCGAACGGCCCCATGGGTGGCACTAACACCTCCCACGGGACCAATGTAACTCGTAAGAACTGACCCCGCAGTCACGGGACTCCCGGTTTTAGAATACAATGGTAATTTGCATATTTCTTGACTTAGGCTTAAAAACATGGCGTTAGAGGGTGAAAACCCGAAACAGCCCCCGAACGTCCCCGTGGGTGGCACCAACACCTCTCATGGGACCAATATAACTCGTAGGAACTGACCCCGCAGCCGCGGGACTCCCGGTTTTAGAATACGATGGTAATTTGCATATTTCTAGACTTAGGGTTAAAAACATGGCGTTCGAGCGTGAAAACTCGAAATATCCCCCGAATGTCCCCGTGGGTGGCACCAACACCTCCCACGGGACCAATGTAACTCGTAGGAACTGACCCCGCAGTAGCGGGACTCCCGGTTTTAGAATACAATGGTAATTTGCATATTTCTAGACTTAGGCTTAAAAACACGGCGTTAGAGGGTGAAAACTAGAAACATCCCCCGAACGTCCCCGCGGGTGGCGCCAACACCACCCACAGGACCAATGTAAATCGTAGGAACCGACCCCGCAGCCGCGGGACTACCGGTTTGACAATACGACGGTAATTTGCATATTTCTGGACTTAAGAAAAACCTGGCGTTAGAGGGTGGGATCTCGAAACAGCCCCCGAACGTCCCCATGGGTGGCACGAACACCTCCCACGGGACCAATGTAACTCGTAGGAACTGACCCCGCAGCCGCGGGTCTCCCGGTTTCAAATTACGACGGTAATTTGCATATTTCTATACTTAGGGTTAAAAACATGGCGTTAGAGGGTGAAAACCCGAAACAGCCTCCGAACGTCCCCGTGGGTGGCACTAACACCTCCCACGGGACCAATGTACCTCGTAGGAACTGACCCCGCAGCTGCGGGACTCCTGGTTTGAGAATACGACGGTAATTTACATATTTCTAGACTTAAGGAAAACATGGCGTTAGAGGGTGAGATCTCAAAACAGCCCCCGAACGTCCCCGTGGATGGCAACAACACCTCCCACGGGATCAATGTAACTCGTAGGAACTGAGCCCGCAGCCGTGGGACTCCCGGTTTTAGAATACGATGGTAATATGCATATTTCTAGACTTAGGCTTAAAAACATGGTGTTAGAGGGTGAAAACACAAAATAGCCCCCGAAAGTCCCCGTGGGTGGCACCAACACCTCCCACGGGACCAATGTAACTCGTAGGAACTGACCCCGCAGCCGTGGAACTCTCGGTTTGAGAATACGATGGTAAATTACAAATTCCTAGACTTAGACTTAAAAGCTTGGCGTTAGAGGGTGAGAACTCAAAACAGCCACCGAACGTCCCCATGGTGGAACCAACACCACCCACGGGTCCAATATAACTCGTAGGGACTGACCCCGCAGCCACGGGACTTCCGGTTTGAGAATACGACGGTAATTTGCATATTTCTAGACTTAGGCTTAAAAACATGGCGTTAGAGGGTGAAAACCGGAAACAGCCCCCGAACGTCCCCGTGGGTGGCACCAACACCTTCCACGGGACCAACGTAAATCGTAGGAACTGACCCCGCAGTCGCGGGACTCCCAATTTTAGAATACAATGGTAATTTGCATATTTCTAGACTAAGGCTTGAAAACACAACGTTAGAGGGTGAAAACCCGAAACAACCCCCGAATGTCCCCGTGGGTGGCACCACACCTCCCACGGGACAATCGTACCTCGTAGGAACTGACCCCGCAGTCGCGGGAATTCAGTTTGAGAGTAAGACGGTAATTTGCATATTTCTAGACTTAAGGTAAACATGGCGTTAGAGGGCCAGATCTCGAAACAGCCCCCGAACCTCACCGTGGGTGGCACCAACCCTCCCACGGGACCAATGTAACTCGTAGGAACTGACCCCGCAGCCACGGGACTCCCGGTTTTAGAATACGACTGTAATTTGCATATTTCTAGACTTAGGCTTAAAAACATGGCGTTAGAGGGTGAGAACTCGAAACAGCCCCCGAACGTCCCCGTGGGTGGCACCAACACCTCCCACGGGACCAATGTAAGTCGTAGGAACTGACCCCGCAGTCGCGGGACTCCCGATTTTAGAATACGATGGTAATTTGCATATTTCTAGACTTAGGCTTAAAAACATGGCGTTAGAGGGTTGGAACGTGAAATAGCCCCCGAACGTGCCCGTACGTGGCACCAACACCTCCCACGGGACCAATGTAACTCGTAGGAACTGACCCTGCAGTCGCGGGACTCCCGGTTTTAAAATACGACGGTAATTTGCATATTTCTAGACTTAGCCTTAAAAACATGGCGTTAGAGGGTGGGAACTCGAAACTGCCCCCGAACGGCCCCATGGGTGGTACTAACACCTCCCACGGGACCAATGTAACTCGTAAGAACTGACCCCGCAGTCGCGGGACTCCCGGTTTTAGAATACGATGGTAATTTGCATATTTCTAGACTTAGGCTTAAAAACATGGCGTTAGAGGGTGAAAACCCGAAATAACCCCCGAACGTCCCCGTGGGTGGCACGAACACCTCCAATGGGACCAATGTACCTCGTAGGAACTGACCCCGCAGCTGCGGGACTCCCGGTTTGAGAATACGAAGGTAATTTGCATATTTCTAAACTTAAGCAAAACATGGCGTTAGAGGGTGAGATCTCAAAACAGCCCCCGAACGTCCCCATGGGTGGCACCAACACCTCCCACGGGACCAATGTAACCCTTAGGAACTGACCCCGCAGCCGCGGGACTCCCGGTTTTAGAATACGATGGTAATTTGCGTATTTCTGGACTTAGGCTTAAAAACATGGCGTTAGAGGGTGGGAACTCGAAACAGCCCCCAAACGTCCCCGTGGGTGGCACCAACACCTCCCACGGGACCAATGTAACTCGTAGGAACTGACCCCGCAGTCGCGGGACTCTCGATTTTAGAATACGACGATAATTTGCATATTTCTAGACTTAGGCTTAAAAACATGGCGTTCGAGGGTGAAAACCCGAAACAGCCCCCGAACGTCCCGGTGGGTGGCACCAACACCTCTCACGAGACCAATGTAACTCGTAGAAACTGACCCCGCAGCCGTGGGACTCCCGGTTTGAGAATACGACGGTAATTTGCATATTTCTAGACTTAAGCAAAACATGGCGTTAGATGGTGAAAACCCGAAACATCCCCCGAACGTCTCCGTGGGTGGGACCAACACCTCCCACGGGACCACTGTAACTTGTAGGAACTGACCCCGCAGCCGCGGGACTCCCGGTTTGATAATACGACGGTAATTTGCATATTTCTAGACTGAAGCAAAACATGGCGTTTGAGGGTGAGATCTCGAAACAGCCCCCGAACGTACCCGTGGGTGGCTCCAACACCTCCCACGGGACCAATGTAACTTGTAGAAACTGACCCCGCAGCCGCGGGACTCCCGGTTTTAGAATACGATGGTAATTTGCATATTTCTGGAATTAAGGAAAACATGGCGTTAGAGGGTGAGATCTCGAAACAGCCCTCGAACGTCCCCGTCCATGGCACCAAAACCTCCCACGGGACCAATGTTACTCGTAGGAACTGACCCCGCAGCCGCGGGACTCCCGGTTTTAGAATACGATGGTAATTTGCATATTTCTGGAATTAAGCAAAACATGGCGTTAGAGGGTGAGATCTCGAAACAGCCCTCGAACGTCCCCGTGGGTGGCACCAACACCTCCCACGGGACCAATGTAACTCGTAGGAACTGACCCCGCAGCCGCGGGACTCCCGGTTTGAGAATACGACGGTAATTTGCATATTTCTAGACTTAAGCAAAACATGGCGTTTGAGGGTGAGATCTCGAAACAGCCCCCGAACGTGCCCGTGGGTGGCAACAACACCTCCCACGGGACCAATGTAACTTGTAGAAACTGACCCCGCAGCCGCGGGACTCCCGGTTTTAGAATACGATGGTAATTTGCATATTTCTGGAATTAAGGAAAACATGGCGTTAGAGGGTGAGATCTCGAAACAGCCCTCGAACGTCCCCGTCCATGGCACCAAAACCTCCCACGGGACCAATGTTACTCGTAGGAACTGACCCCGCAGCCGCGGGACTCCCGGTTTTAGAATACGATGGTAATTTGCATATTTCTGGAATTAAGCAAAACATGGCGTTAGAGGGTGAGATCTCGAAACAGCCCTCGAACGTCCCCGTGGGTGGCACCAACACCTCCCACGGGACCAATGTTACTCGTAGGAACTGACCCCGCAGCTGCGGGACTCCCGGTTTTAGAATACGATGGTAATTTGCATATTTCTGGAATTAAGCAAAAACATGGCGTTAGAGGGTGAGATCTCGAAATAGCCCTCGAACGTCCCCGTGGGTGGGACCAACACCTCCCACGGGACCACTGTAACTCGTAGGAACTGACCCCGCAGCCGCGGGACTCCCGGTTGGAGAATACGACGGTAATTTGCATATTTCTAGACTTAAGCAAAGCATGGCGTTTGAGGGTGAGATCTCGAAACAGCCCCCGAACGTGCCCGTGGGTGGCACCAACACCTCCCACGGGACCAATGTAACTTGTAGGAACTGACCCCGCAGCCGCGGGACTCCCGGTTTGAGAATACGACGATAATTTGCATATTTCTAGACTTAAGCAAAACATGGCGTTAGAGGGTGAGATCTCGAAACAGCCCTCGAATGTCCTCGTGGGTGGCACCAACACCTCACACGGGACCAATGTAACTCGTAGGAACTGACCCCGCAGCCGCGGGACTCCCAGTTTGAGAATACGACGGTAATTTGCATATTTCTAGATTAGGCTGAAAAACATGGCGTTAGAGGGTGAAAACCTGAAACAGCCCCCAAACCTCCCCGTGGGTGGCACCAACACCTCCTACGGAACCACTGTAACTCATAGAAACTGACCCCGCAGTCGTGGGACTCCCGGTTTGAGAATACGACGATAATTTCCATATTTCTAGACTTAGGCTTGAAAACATGGCGTTAGCGGGTGAAAACCCGAAACAGCCCCGGAACGTCCCCGTGGGTGGCATCAACACCTCCCACGGGACCAATGTAACTCGTACGAACTTACCCCGTATCCGCGGGACTCCCGATTTTAGAATACGAAGGTAATTTGCATATTACTAGACTTAGGCTTAAAAACATGGCGTTAGAGGGTGGGAACTCGAAACAGCCCCCGAACGTCCCCGTGCGTGGCACCAACACCTCCCACGGGACCAATGTAACTCGTAGGAACTGACCCCGCAGTAGCGGGACTCCCGGTTTTAGAATACGACGGTAATTTGCATATTTCTAGACTTAGTCTTAAAAACATTGCGTTAGAGGGTGAAAACCCGAAACAGCCCCCGAACGTCCCCGTGGGTGGCACGAACACCTCCCACGGGACCAATGTAACTCGTAGGAACTGACCCCGCAGTCGCGGGTCTCCCGATTTGAAATTACGACTATAATTTGCATATTTCTAGACTTAGCCTTAAAAACATGGCGTTAGAGGGTGAAAACCCGAAACAGCCCCCAAACATCCCCGTGGGTGGCACGAACACCTCCAACGGGACCAATGTACCTCGTAGGAACTGACCCCGCAGCCGCGGGACTCCCGGTTTGAGAATACGACGGTAATTTGCATATTTTTAGACTTAAGAAAAACATGGCGTTACAGGGTGAGATCTCAAAACAGCCCCCGAACGTCCTCGTGGGTGGCTCCAACACCTCCCACGGGACCAATGTAACTCTTAGGAAATAACCCCGCAGCCGCGGGACTCCCGGTTTTAGAATACGATGGTAATTTGCATATTTCTAGACTTAGGCTTAAAAACATGGCGTTAGAGGGTGGGAACTCGAAACAGCCCCCGAACGTCCCCGTGGGTGGCACCAACACCTCCCACGGGACCAATGTAACTCGTAGGAACTGACCCCGCAGTCGCGGGACCGTTGATTTTAGAATACGACGGTAATTTGCATATCTATAGACTTAGGCTTAAAAACATGGCGTTAGAGGGTGAAAACCCGAAACAGCCCCCGAATGGCCCCGTGGGCGGCACCAACACCTCCCACGGGACCAATGTAACTCGTAGAAACTGACCCCGCAGTCGTGGGACTCCCGGTTTGAGAATACGACGGTAATTTGCAAATTTCTAGACTTAGGCTTAAAAACTTGGCGTTAGAGGGTGAAAACTCGAAACAGCCACCGAACGTCGCCATGGTGGCGCCAACACCTCCCACGGGTCCAATATAACTCGTAGGGACTGACCCCGCATCCGCGGGACTCCCGATTTGAGAATACGACGGTAATTTTCATATTTCTAGACTTAGGATTAAAAACATGGCGTTAGAGGGTGAAACCCATAACAGCCCCCGAACGTCCCCGTGGGTGGGACCAACACCTCCCACGGGACCACTGTAACTCGTAGGAACTGACCCCGCAGCCGCGGGACTCCCGGTTTGAGAATACGACGGTAATTTGCATATTTTTAGACTTAAGCAAAACATGGCGTTTGAGGGTGAAATCTCGAAACAGCCCCCGAACGTACCCGTGGGTGCCACCAACACCTCCCACGGGACCAATGTAACTTGTAGGAACTGACCCCGCAGCCGCGGGACTCCCGGTTTTAGAATACGATGGTAATTTGCATATTTCTGGAACTAAGCAAAACATGGTGTTAGAGGGTGAGATCTCGAAACAGCCCTCGAACGTCCCCGTGCATGGATCCAAAACCTCCCACGGGACCAATGTAACTCGTAGGAACTGACCCCGCAGCCGCGGGACTCCTGATTTTAGAATACGACTGTAATTTGCATATTTGTTGACTTAGGGATAAAAACATGGCGTTAGAGGGTGAAAACCTGAAACAGCCCCCGAACGTCCCCGTGGGTGGGACCAACACCTCCCACGGGACCACTGTAACTCATAGGAACTGACCCCGCAGCCGCGGGACTCCCGGTTGGAGAATACGACCGTAATTTGCATATTTCTAGATTAGGCTTAAAAACATGGCGTTAGAGGGTGAAAACCTGAAACAGCCCCCGAACCTCCCCGTGGGTGGCACCAACACCTCCTACGGGACCACTGTAACTCATAGAAACTGACCCCGCAGTCGTGGGACTCCCGGTTTGAGAATACGACGATAATTTCCATATTTCAAGACTTAGGCTTAAAAACATGGCGTTAGAGGGTGAAAACCCGAAACAGCCCCCGAACGTCCCCGTGGGTGGCATCAACACCTCCCACGGGACCAATGTAACTCGTACGAACTTACCCCGTAGCCGCGGGACTCCCGATTTTAGAATACGAAGGTAATTTGCATATTTCTAGACTTAGGCTTAAAAACATGGCGTTAGAGGGTGGGAACTCGAAACAGCCCCCGAGCGTCCCCGTGCGTGGCACCAACACCTCCCACGGGACCAATGTAACTCGTAGGAACTGACCCCGTAGTAGCGGGACTCCCGGTTTTAGAATACGACGGTAATTTGCATATTTCTAGACTTAGTCTTAAAAACATTGCGTTAGAGGGTGAAAACCCGAAACAGTCCCCGAACGTCCCCGTGGGTGGCACGAACACCTCCCACGGGACCAATGTAACTCGTAGGAACTGACCCCGCAGCCGCGGGTCTCCCGATTTGAAATTACGACTATAATTTGCATATTTCTAGACTTAGCCTTAAAAACATGGCGTTAGTGGGTGAAAACCCGAAACAGCCCCCGAACATCCCCGTGGGTGGCACGAACACCTCCAACGGGACCAATGTACCTCGTAGGAACTGACCCCGCAGCGACGGGACTCCCGGTTTGAGAATACGACGGTAATTTGCATATTTCTAGACTTAAGCAAAACATGGCGTTAGAGGGTGAGATCTCAAAACAGCCCCCGAACGTCCCCGTGGGTGGCTCCAACACCTCCCACGGGACCAATGTAACTCTTAGGAAATAACCCCGCAGCCGCGGGACTCCCGGTTTTAGAATACGATGGTAATTTGCATATTTCTAGACTTAGGCTTAAAAACATGGCGTTAGAGGGTGGGAACTCGAAACAGCCCCCGAACGTCCCCGTGGGTGGCACCAACACCTCCCACGGGACCAATGTAACTCGTAGGAACTGACCCCGCAGTCGCGGGACCGTCGATTTTAGAATACGACGGTAATTTGCATATCTCTAGACTTAGGCTTAAAAACTTGGCGTTAGAGAGTGAAAACCCGAAACAGCCCTCGAATGTCCCCGTGGGCGACACCAACACCTCCCACGGGACCAATGTAACTCGTAGAAATTGACCCCGCAGCCGTGGGTCTCCCGGTTTGAGAATACGACGGTAATTTGCAAATTTCTAGACTTAGGCTTAAAAACTTGGCGTTAGAGGGTGAGAACTCGAAACAGCCACCGAACGTCGCCATGGTGGCGCCAACACCTCCCAGGGGTCCAATATAACTCGTAGGGACTGACCCCGCATCCGCGGGACTCCCGATTTGAGAATACGAGGGTAATTTTCATATTTCTAGACTTAGGATTAAAAACATGGCGTTAGAGGGTGAAAACCCGAAACAGCCCCCGAACGTCCCCGTGGGTGGGACCAACACCTCCCACGGGACCACTGTAACTCGTAGGAACTGACCCCGCAGCCGCGGGACTCCCGGTTTGAGAATACGACGGTAATTTGCATATTTCTAGACTTAAGCAAAACATGGCGTTTGAGGGTGAGATCTCGAAACAGCCCCCGAACGTACCCGTGGGTGCCACCAACACCTCCCACGGGACCAATGTAACTTGTAGGAACTGACCCCGCAGCCGCGGGACTCTCGGTTTTAGAATACGATGATAATTTGCATATTTCTGGAATTAAGCAAAACATGGTGTTAGAGGGTGAGATCTCGAAACAACCCTCGAACGTCCCCGTGCATGGCTCCAAAACCTCCCACGGGACCAATGTAACTCGTAGGAACTGACCCCGCAGCCGCGGGACTCCAGATTTTAGAATACGATGGTAATTTGCATATTTGTTGACTTAGGGTTAAAAACATGGCGTTAGAGGGTGAAAACCTGAAACAGCCCCCGAACGTCCCCGTGGGTGGGACCAACACCTCCCACGGGACCACTGTAACTCGTAGGAACTGACCCCGCAGCCGCGGGACTCCCGGTTGGAGAATACGACCGTAATTTGCATATTTCTAGACTTATGAAAAACATGGCGTTTGAGGGTGAGATCTCGAAACAGCCCCCGAACGTCCCCGTGGGTGGCACCAACACCTCCCACGGGACCAATGTAACTCGAAGGAACTGATCCCGCAGTCGCGAGACTCCCGGTTTTAGAATACGACGATAATTTGCATATTTCTAGACTTCGGCTTAAAGAAATGCCGTTAGAGGGTGAAAACCCGAAACAGCCCCCGAACGTCCCCGTGGGTGGCACGAACACCTCCAACGGGACCAATGTACCTCGTAGGAACTGACCCCGCAGCCGCGGGACTCCCGGTTTGAGAATACGACGGTAATTTGCATATTTCTAGACTTAAGAAAAACATGGCGTTAGAGGGTGAGATCTCAAAACAGCCCCCGAACGTCCCCTTGGGTGGCTCCAACACCTCCCACGGGACCAATGTAACTCTTAGGAAATAACCCCGCATCCGCGGGACTCCCGGTTTTAGAATACGATGGTAATTTGCATATTTCTAGACCTAGGCTTAAAAACATGGCGTTAGAGGGTGGGAACTCGAAACAGCCCCCGAACGTCCCCGTGAGTGGCACCAACACCTCCCACGGGACCAATGTAACTCATAGGAACTGACCCCGCAGTCGCGGGACCCTCGATTTTAGAATACGACGGTAATTTGCATATTTCTAGACTTAGGCTTAAAAACATGGCGTTAGAGGGTGAAAACCCGAAACAGCCCCCGAATGTCCCCGTGGGCGGCACCAACACCTCCCACGGGACCAATGTAACTCGTAGAAATTGACCCCGCAGCCGTGGGACTCCCGGTTTGAGAATACGACGGTAATTTGCAAATTTCTAGACTTAGGCTTAAAAACTTGGCGTTAGAGGGTGAGAACTCAAAACAGCCACCGAACGTCGTCATGGTGGCACCAACACCTCCCACGTGTCCAATATAACTCGTAGGGACTGACCCCGCATCCGCGGGACTCCCGGTTTGAGAATACGACGGTAATTTTCATATTTCTAGACTTAGGCTTAAAAATATGGCGTTAGAGGGTGAAAACCCGAAACAGCCCCCGAACGTCCCCGGGGTGGGACCAACACCTCCCACGGGACCACTGTAACTCGTAGGAACTGACCCCGCAGCCGCGGGACTAGCGGTTTGAGAATACGACGGTAATTTGCATATTTCTAGACTTAAGCAAAACATGGCGTTTGAGGGTGAGATCTCGAAACAGCCCCCGAACGTACCCGTGGGTGCCACCAACACCTCCCACGGGACCAATGTAACTTGTAGGAACTGACCCCGCAGCCGCGGGACTCCCGGTTTTAGAATACGATGGTAATTTGCATATTTCTGGAATTAAGCAAAACATGGCGTTAGAGGGTGAGATCTCGAAACAGCCCTCGAACGTCCCCGTGCATGGCTCCAAAACCTCCCACGGGACCAATGTAACTCGTAGGAACTGACCCCGCAGCCGCGGGACTCCAGATTTTAGAATACGACGGTAATTTTGCATATTTGTTGACTTAGGGTTAAAAACACGGCGTTAGAGGGTGAAAACCTGAAACAGCCCCCGAACGTCCCCGTGGGTGGGACCAACACGTCCCACGGGGCCACTGTAACTAGTAGGAACTGACCCCGCAGCCGCGGGACTCCCGGTTGGAGAATACGACCGTAATTTGCATATTTCTAGACTTATGAAAAACATGGCGTTTGAGGGTGAGATCTCGAAACAGCCCCCGAACGTCCCCGTGGGTGGCACCAACACCTCCCACGGGACCAATGTAACTCGAAGGAACTGATCCCGCAGTCGCGAGACTCCCGGTTTTAGAATACGACGGTAATTTGCATATTTCTAGACTTCGGCTTAAAGACATGCCGTTAGAGGGTGAAAACCCGAAACAGCCCCCGAACGTCCCCGTGGGTGGCACGAACACCTCCAACGGGACCAATGTACCAAGTAGGAACTGACCCCGCAGCCGCGGGACTCCCGGTTTGAGAATACAACGGTAATTTGCATATTTCTAGACTTAAGCAAAACATGTCGTTAGAGGGTGAGATCTCAAAACAGCCACCGAACATCCCCGTGGGTGGCTCCAACACCTCCCACGGGACCAATGTAACTCTTAGGAAATAACCCCGCAGTCTCGGGACCCTCGATTTTAGAATACGACGGTAATTTGCATATTTCTAGACTTAGGCTTAAAAACATGGCGTTAGAGGGTGAAAACCCGAAACAGCCCCCGAATGTCCCCGTGGGCGGCACCAACACCTCCCACGGGACCAATGTAACTCGTAGAAATTGACCCCGCAGCCGTGGGACTCCCGGTTTGAGAATACGACGGTAATTCGCAAATTTCTAGACTTAGGCTTAAAAACTTGGCGTTAGAGGGTGAGAACTCGAAACAGCCACCGAACGTCGCCATGGTGGCGCCAACACCTCCCACGGGTCCAATATAACTCGTAGGGACTGACCCCGCATCCGCGGGACTCCCGGTTTGAGAATACGACGGTAATTTTCATATTTCTAGACTTAGGCTTAAAAATATGGCGTTAGAGGGTGAAAACCCGAAACAGCCCCCGAACGTCCCCGGGGTGGGACCAACACCTCCCACGGGACCACTGTAACTCGTAGGAACTGACCCCGCAGCCGCGCGACTCCCGGTTTGAGAATACGACGGTAATTTGCATATTTCTAGAGTTAAGCAAAACATGGCGTTTGAGGGTGAGATCTCGAAACAGCCCCCGAACGTACCCGTGGGTGCCACCAACACCTCCCACGGGACCAATGTAACTTGTAGGAACTGACCCCGCAGCCGCGGGACTCCCGGTTTTAGAATACGATGGTAATTTGCATATTTCTGGAATTAAGCAAAACATGGCGTTAGAGGGTGAGATCTCGAAACAGCCCTCGAACGTCCCCGTGCATGGCTCCAAAACCTCCCACGGGACCAATGTAACTCGTAGGAACTGACCCCGCAGCCGCGGGACTCCAGATTTTAGAATACGACGGTAATTTTGCATATTTGTTGACTTAGGGTTAAAAACACGGCGTTAGAGGGTGAAAACCTGAAACAGCCCCCGAACGTCCACGTGGGTGGGACCAACACCTCCCACGGGACCACTGTAACTCGTAGGAACTGACCCCGTAGCCGCGGGACTCCCGGTTGGAGAATACGACCGTAATTTGCATATTTCTAGACTTATGAAAAACATGGCGTTTGAGGGTGAGATCTCGAAACAGCCCCCGAACGTCCCCGTGGGTGGCACCAACACCTCCCACGGGACCAATTTTTACTCGTAGGAACTGACCCCGCAGTCGCGGGACCCTCGATTTTAGAATACGACGGTAATTTGCATATTTCTAAACTTAGGCTTAAAAACATGGCGTTAGAGGGTGAAAACCCGAAACAGCCCCCGAATGTCCCCGTGGGCGGCACCAACACCTCCCACGGGACCAATGTAACTCGTAGAAACTGACCCCGCAACCTTGGGACTCCCGGTTTGAGAATACGACGGTAATTTGCAAATTTCTAGACTTAGGCTTAAAAACTTGGCGTTAGAGGGTGAGAACTCGAAACAGCCACCGAACGTCGCCATGGTGGCGCCAACACCTCCCACGAGTCCAATATAACTCGTAGGGACTGACCCCGCATCCGCGGGACTCCCGGTTTGAGAATACGACGGTAATTTTCATATTTCTAGACTTAGGCTTAAAAACATGGCGTTAGAGGGTGAAAACCCGAAACAGCCCCCGAACGTCCCCGTGGGTGGGACCAACACCTCCCACGGGACCACTGTAACTTGTAGGAACTGACCCCGCAGCCGCGGGACTCCCGGTTTGAGAATTCGACGGTAATTTGCATATTTCTAGACTTAAGCAAAACATGGCGTTTGAGGGTGAGATCTCGAAACAGCCCCCGAACGTACCCGTGGGTGCCACCAACACCTCCCACGGGACCAATGTAACTTGTAGGAACTGACCCCGCAGCCGCGGGACTCCCGGTTTTAGAATACGATGGTAATTTGCATATTTCTGGAATTAAGCAAAACATGGCGTTAGAGGGTGAGATCTCGAAACAGCCCTCGAACGTCCCCGTGCATGGCTCCAAAACCTCCCACGGGACCAATGTAACTCGTAGGAACTGACCCCGCAGCCGCGGGACTCCAGATTTTAGAATACAATGGTAATTTGCTTATTTCTAGACTTATGCTTAAAAACACGGCGTTAGAGGGTGAAAACCTGAAACAGCCCCCGAACGTCCCCGTGGGTGGGACCAACACCTCCCACGGGACCACTGTAACTCGTAGGAACTGACCCCGTAGCCGCGGGACTCCCGGTTGGAGAATACGACCGTAATTTGCATATTTCTAGACTTAAGAAAAACATGGCGTTTGAGGGTGAGATCTCGAAACAGCCCCCGAACGTGCCCGTGGGTGGCACCAACACCTCCCACGGGACCAATGTAACTTGTAGGAACTGACCCCGCAGATGCGGGACTCCCGGTTTGAGAATACGACGGTAATTTGCATATTTCTAGACTTAAGCAAAACATGGCGTTAGAGGGTGAGATCTCGAAACAGCCCCCGAATCTCCTCGTGGGTGGCACCAACACCTCCCACGGGACCAATGTAACTCCTAGGAACTGACCCCGCAGCCGCGGGACTCCCGATTTGAGAATACGACGGTAATTTGCATATTTCTAGATTAGGCTTAAAAACATGGCGTTAGAGGGTGAAAACCTGAAACAGCCCTGAACGTCCCCGTGGGTAGCACCAAGACCTCCTACGGGACCACTGTAACTCATAGAAATTGACCCCGCAGTCGCGGGACTCCCGGTTTGAGAATACGACGATAATTTGCATATTTCTAGACTTAGGCTTAAAAACATGGCGTTAGAGGGTGAAAAGCCGAAACAGCCCCCAAACGTCCCCGTGGGTGGCATCAACACCTCCCACGGGACCAATGTAACTCGTACGAACTTACCCCGTAGCCGCGGGACTCCCGATTTTAGAATATGAAGGTAATTTGCATATTTCTAGACTTAGGCTTAAAAACATGGCGTTAGAGGGTGGGAACTCGAAACAGCCCCCAAACGTCCCCGTGCGTGGCACCAACACCTCCCACGGGACCAATGTAATTCGTAGGAACTGACCCCGCAGTAGCGGGACTCCCAATTTTAGAATACGACAGTAATTTGCATATTTCTAGACTTAGTCTTAAAAACATTGCGTTAGAGGGTGAAAACCCGAAACAGCCCCCGAACGTCCCCGTGGGTGGCACGAACACCTCCCACGGGACCAATGTAACTTGTAGGAACTGACCCCGCAGCCGCGGGTCTCCCGATTTGAAATTACGACTATAATTTGCATATTTCTAGACTTAGCCTTAAAAACATGGCGTTAGAGGGTGAAAACCCGAAACAGCCCCCGAACGTCCCCGTGGGTGGCACGAACACCTCCAACGGGACCAATGTACCTCGTAGGAACTGACCCCGCAGCCGCGGGACTCCCGGTTTGAGAATACGACGGTAATTTGCATATTTCTAGACTTAAGCAAAACATGGCGTTAGAGGGTGAGATCTCAAAATAGCCCCCGAACGTCCCCGTGGGTGGCTCCAACACCTCCCACGGGACCAATGTAACTCTTAGGAAATAACCCCGCAGCCGCGGGACTCCCGGTTTTAGAATACGATGGTAATTTGCATATTTCTAGACTTAGGCTTAAAAACATGGCGTTAGAGGGTGGGAACTCGAAACAGCCCCCGAACGTCCCCGTGGGTGGCACCAACACCTCCCACGGGACCAATGTAACTCGTAGGAACTGACCCCGCAGTCGCGGGACCCTCGATTTTAGAATACGACGGTAATTTGCATATTTCTAGACTTAGGCTTAAAAACATGGCGTTAGAGGGTGAAAACCCGAAACAGCCCCCGAACGTCCCCGTGGGCGGCACCAACACCTCCCACGGGACCAATGTAACTCGTAGAAACTGACCCCGCAGCCGTGGGACTCCCGGTTTGAGAATACGACAGTAATTTGCAAATTTCTAGACTTAGGCCTAAAAACTTGGCGTTAGAGGGTGAGAACTCGAAACAGCCACCGAACGTCCCCATGGTGGCGCCAACACCTCCCACGGGTCCAATATGACTCGTAGGGACTGACCCCGCATCCGCGGGACTCCCGGTTTGAGAATACGACGGTAATTTGCATATTTCTAAACTTAGGCTTAAAAACATGGCGTTAGAGGGTGAAAACCCAAAACAGCCCCCGAACGTCCCCGTGGGTGGGACCAACACCTCCCACGGGACCACTGAACTCGTAAGAACTGACCCCGCAGCCGCGGGACTCCCGGTTTGAGAATACGACGGTAATTTGCATATTTCTAGACTTAAGCAAAACATGGCGTTTGAGGGTGAGATCTCAAAACAGCCCTCGAACGTGCCCGTCGGTGGCACCAACACCTCCCACGGGACCAATGTAACTTGTCGGAACTAACCCCGCAGCCGCGGGACTCCCGGTTTTAGAATACGATGGTAATTTGCATATTTCTGGACTTAAGCAAAACATGGCGTTAGAGGGTGAGATCTCGAAACAACCCCCGAACGTCCCCGTGGGTGGCACCAACACCTCCCACGGGACCAATCTAACTCATAGGAACTGACCCCGCACTCGCGGGACTCCCGATTTTAGAATACGACGCTAATTTGCATGTTTCTAGACTTAGCCTTAAAAATATGGCGTTAGAGGTTGGGAACTCGAAACAGCCCCCGAACGTCCCCGTGCATGGCACCAAAACCTCCCACGGGACCAATGTAACTTGTAGGAACTGACCCCGCAGTCGCGGGACTCCCGATTTTAGAATAAGATGATAATTTGCATATTTGTAGACTTAGAGGGTGAAAACCCGAACGTCCCCGTGGGTGAAAACCCGAACGTCCCCGTGGGTGAGACCAACACCTCCCACGGGACTACTGTAAGTCGTAGGAACTGACCCCGCAGCCGCGGTACTCCCGGTTTGAGAATACGACGGTAATTTGCATATTTCTAGACTTAAGCAAAATATGGCGTTTGAGGGTGAGATCTCAAAACAGCCCCCGAACGTGCCCGTGGGTGGCACCAACACCTCTCACGGGACCAATGTAACTTGCAGGAACTGACCCCGCAGCTGCGGGACTCCCGGTTAGAGAATACGACGGTAATTTGCATATTTCTAGGCTTAAGCAAAACATGGCGTTAGAGGGTGAGATCTCGAAACAACCCCTGAACGTCCCCGTGGGTGGCACCAACACCTCCCACGGGACGAATGTAACTCATAGGAACTGACCTCGCAGCCGCGGGACTCCCGGTTTGAGAATACGAAGGTAATTTGTATATTTCTAGACTTAAGCAAAACATGGAGTTGGAGGGTGAGATCTCGAAACATCCCCCGAATGTCCCCGTGGGTGGCACCAACACCTCCCACGGGACCAATGTAACTCGTAGTAACTGACCTCGCAGCTGCGGGACTCCCGGTTTGAGAATACGACGGTAATTTGCATATTTCTAGACTTAGGCTTAAAAACATGGCGTTAGAGGGTTAAAACCCGAAACAGCCCCCGAACGTCCCCGTGGGTGGCACCAACACCTCCTACGGGACCAATGTAACTCGTAGGAACTGACCCCGCAGTCGCGGGACTCCCGGTTTGAGAATATGACAATAATTTGCATATTTCTAGACTTAAGCTTAAAAACATGGCGTTAGAGGGTGAAAACCCGAAACAGCCCCTGAACGTCCCCGTGGGTGGCACCAACACCTCCCACGGGACCAATGTAACTCGTACGAACTGACCCCGCAGCCGCGGGACTCCCGGTTTGAGAATACGAAGGTAATTTGTATATTTCTAGACTTAAGCAAAACATGGAGTTAGAGGGTGAGATCTCGAAACAGCCCCCGAATGTCCCCGTGGGTGCCACCAACACCTCCCAAGGGACCAATGCAACTCGTAGGAACTGACCTCGCAACCGCGGGACTCCCGGTTTGAGAATACGACGGTAATTTGCATATTTCTAGACTTAGGCTTAAAAACATGGCGTTAGAGGTTGGGAACTCGAAATAGCCCCCGAACGTCCCCGTGCGTGGCACCAACACCTCCCACGGGACCAATGTAACTCGTAGGAACTGACCCCGCAGTAGCGGGACTCCCGGTTTTAGAATATGACGGTAATTTGCATATTTCTAGACTTAGTCTTAAAAACATTGCGTTAGAGGGTGAAAACCCGAAATAGCCCCCGAACGTCCCCGTGGGTGGCACGAACACCTCCCACGGGACCAATGTAACTCGTAGGAACTGACCCCGTAGCCGCGGGTCTCCCGGTTTGAAATTACGACTGTAATTTGCATATTTCTAGACTGAGGTTTAAAAATATGGCGTTAGAGGGTGAAAACCCAAAACAGCCCCCGAACGTCCCCGTGGGTGGCACGAACACCTCCAACGGGACTAATGTACCTCGTAGGAACTGACCCCGCAACCGCGGGACTCCCGATTTGAGAATACGATGGTAATTTTCATATTTCTAGATTTAAACAAAACATGGCGTTAGATGGTGAGATATAAAAACAGCCCCCGAACGTCCCCGTGGGTGGCACCAACACCTCCCACGGGACCAATGTAACTCTTTGGAACTAACCCCGCAGCCGCGGGACTCCCGGTTTTAGAATACGATGGTAATTTGCATATTTCTAGACATAGGCTTAAAAACATGGCGTTAGAGGGTGGGAACTCGAAACAGCCCCCGAACGTCCCCGTGGGTGGCACCAACACCTCCCACGGGACCAATGTAACTCGTAGGAACTGACCCCGCAGTCGCGGGACTATCGAATTTAGAATACGACGGTAATTTGCATATTTTTAGACTTAAGCTTAAAAACATGGCGTTAGAGGGTGAAAACCCGAAACAGCCCCCGAACGTCCCCGTGGGTGGCACCAACACCTCCTACGGGAACAATGTAACTCGTAGAAACTGACTCCGCAGCCGTGGGACTCGCGGTTTAAGAAGACGACAGTAATTTGCCAATTTCTAGACTTAGGCTTAAAAACTTGGCGTTAGAGGGTGAGAACTCGAAACAGCCACCGAACGTCCCCATGGTGGCACCAACACCTCCCACGGGTCCAATATAACTCGTAGGGACTGACCCCGCAGCCGTGGGACTCCCAGTTTGAGAATACGACGGTAATTTGCGCATTTCTAGACTTAGGCTTAAAAATACGGCGTTAGAGGGTGAAAACCCGAAACAGCCCCCGAACGACCCCGTGGGTGGGACCAACACCTCCCACGGGACCACTGTAACTCGTAGGAACTGACCCCGCAGCAGCGGGACTCTCGGTTTGAGAATACGACGGTAATTTGCATATTTTTAGACTTAAGCAAAACATGGCGTTTGAGGTGAGATCTCGAAACAGCCCCCGAACGTGCCCGTGGGTGGCACCAACACCTCCCACGGGACCAATGTAACTTGTAGGAATTGACCCCGCAGCCGCGGGACTCCCGGTTTTAGAATACGATGGTAATTTGCATATTTCTGGACTTAAGCAAAACATGGCGTTAGAGCGTGAGATCTCGAAACAGTCCCCGAACGTCCCCGTGGGTGGCACCAACACCTCCCACGGGACCAATGTAACTCGTAGGAACTGACCCCGCAGCCGCGGGACTCCCGGTTTTAGAATACGATGCTAATTTACATGTTTCTAGACTTAGGCTTAAAAACATGGCGTTCGAGGGTGGGAACTCGAAACAGCCCCCGAACGTCCCCGTGCATGGCACCAAAACCTCCCACGGGACCAATGTAACTCGTAGGAACTGACCCCGCAGTCGCAGGACTCCCGATTTTAGAATACGACGGTAATTTGCATATTTGTAGACTTAGGGTAAAAAACATGGCCTTAGAGGGTGAAAACCCGAAATAGCCCCCGAACGTCCTCGTGGGTGGGACCAACACCTCCCACGGGACCACTATAACTCGTAGGAACTGACCCCGCAGCCGCGGGACTCTCGGTTTGAGAATAGGACGGTAATTTTCATATTTCTAGACATAAGCAAAACATGGCGTTTGAGGGTGAGATCTCGAAACATCCCCCGAACGTGCCCGTGGGTGGCACCAATACCTCCCACGGGACCAATGTAACTTGCAGGAACTGACCCTGTAACCGCGGGACTTCCGGTTTGAGAATACGACGGTAATTTGCATATTTCTAGACTTAAGCAAAACATGGCGTTAGAGGGTGAGATCTCGAAACAACCCCCGAATGTCTCCGTGGGTGGCACCAACACCTCCTAGGGGACCAATGTAACTCGTAGGAACTGACCCCGCTGCGGCGGGACTCCCGGTTTGAGAATACGAAGGTAATTTGTATATTTCTAGACTTAAGCAAAACATGGCGTTAGAGGGTGAAAACCCGAAATAGCCCCCGAAAGTCCCCGTGGGTAGCACCAACACCTCCCACGGGACCAATGTAACTCGTAGGAACTGACCCCGCTAGCGCGGGACTCCCAGTTTTAGAAAATAATGGTAATTTTCATATTTCTAGACTTAGGCTTAAAAATATGGCGTTAGAGGGTGAAAACCCGAAACAGCCCCCGAACGTCCCCGTGGGTGGCACCAACACCTCCTACGGGACCAATGTAACTCGTAGGAACTAACCCTGCAGTCGCGAGACTCCCGGTTTGAGAATACGACGATAATTTCCATATTTCTAGACTTATGCTTAAAAACATGGCGTTAGAGGGTGGAAACCCGAAACAGCCCCCCGAACGTCCCCGTGGGTGGCACCAACACCTCCCACGGGACCAATGTAATTCGTAGGAACTAACCCCGCAGCCTCGGGACTCCCGGTTTGAGAATACGACGCTAATTTGCATATTTCTAGACTTAGGCTTAAAAACATGGCGTTAGAGGGTGAAAACCCGAAACAGCCCCCGAACGTCCCCGTGGGTGGCAGCAATACCTCCCACGGGACCAATGTAACTCGTTGGAACTGACCCCGCAGCCGCGGGACTCCCGGTTTGAGAATACGATGGTAATTTGCATATTTCTACTTGGTTACTGATAATTTTAACTCATATATGCAATTTTTCTGCTTGATTAAATTTTTTGTAAATCTACTTGGTTATTGATATTTTTTTTTATGTATCCCATCATTTGTAGGATTTTTGCACGCGGAACAAATGAAGCAGGCAATGGTCTACAGCATAAAGATTGTTTATAGGTTGTGGACATTCAGGATTTTGATTTGTGTGTTACAGCCGTGCGGGCTTTTATTGTTTAGTTTTATGGCCGTGCGGGCTTTTGTAATTTGATTGTTGAATTTTATAGCCGTGCGGGCTTTATAATAAGTAGGTTTTACATTTACAGGTTTTGGAATGTCTAGAAAATAGAGGAAACTCTGCCCCATTTTTTTTTTGGTCTTTGAATTATTAAGACGTGTAATTTTTATAAGTTTGTATGTATATTTGTTTATTAACAACGTTCTCGATTCGCAATTTGTGATTTTTTTTATTGTTTTGCCAATAATAAATATTTGTAACACCTCGTGCGCGTCTAACGTTACACGTAGCAACTGATGGTGCACTCACAGGACCCCCAATTTAAGGATTGGACCAAAAAAATACATTTTTTTTAAATTGTAGTTAAATATGGTCATGGACTTTGTCCATGACCATTTTTATTTTTTCGTCACGCATAAAAATGGTCGCGGCCAAAGTTCGCGACCATTTCTTTCGTCACGGTTGTGGGTCACGGATCAGGACCGCGACCAATTTTTTTGTATTTTTTTGTCACAGCCGTGGGTTGTGGACTTTGGCCGCGACCAATTTTTCACGGTTGTGGGTCACGGATCAGGGCCGCGACCAATTTTATTTTTATTTTTTTGTCACGATCGTGGGTCGCGGACTTTGGCCGCGACCAATTTGTCACGGTTGTGGGTCACGGATCAGGGCCGCGACCCGTCACGACATGGGTCACGGCCTAAGTCCGCGACCATCTGTCGTGACCCCTCTCGGCCGTGACCATTTTTTGGTCACGGACTTGGGCCGCGACCCACAAAAATGGTCACGCCAGAAATGGTCACGGCCCAAGTCCGTGACCCACAGCTTTGGTCAGGGATTTTGGCCGTGACCAATCGCCAGTTTTGGTGTAGTGGTCTATTCGGTATACAAGTTTGATAGGGAAAGCGAGCATGTAGTGCCGAAACTTTTGGGTGACCCAGACAAGCGCGACACATGCTTTTTTCAAAGCAGTGTAGTTGACTTCGTATCCGACTAGTTTGCAATTGGCGTAATAGATGGCTCTTTCTTTACAGGAATTTTCAAGGTATTGGGCTAGCAAAGCCCCAGCTGCAGTGTCAGTTATAGTTAGGTATAGGAGCAGGGGTAGACCAGGTTGTGGTGTTATGAGTACCGAAGGTTGGGTCAGATATTGTTTGATTCAGTCGAAAGCTTCTTGGTATGCCTTGTTCCAAACTTTAGTTGAATCCTTTCGGAGGATTTTAAAAATAGGTTCGAAGATGGAGGTTAACTAACTGATGAACAGGCTAATGTATTGCAATTTTCTAAGGAAACCTCAGACTTCTTTCTCTATTCGGGGAGGTGGCATCTCAAGTATGGCTTTTAGTTTGGTAGGATCTGCTTCTATCCCCTTCTCACTGACCATGAATCCAAAGAGCTTTCCCTTTGTAATGCCGAAGATGCATTTTTACGGATTGAGTCTCATCTGATACTGTCGCAGTCGTTCGAAGAATTTTCGGAGAGCGGTTACATAACCTTATCTAGTTTTGAACTTGATAATCGTATCATCCACATAGACCTCAACTTCTTTGTGAATCAGATCGTGCAGGATGGCTGTGGGAGCCCTCTTGTAGGTAGCCCTAGCGTTCTTGAGACCAAATTGCATAATCGTGTAACAAAAGGTTGCCCATGGGGTGATGAATGCGATTTTTTCTTGATGGTCTGGGTGTATTTTGATTTGGTTGTATCCGGTAAACCCATCGACGAATGATTTGAGAGCATGACTGGCTGTGTTGTCTACGATCATGTCGATATTGGGTAACGAATAATCATCCTTTGGAGAGGCTTTGTTCAAGTCTCGGTAGTCTACACATATTTAAACCTTCCCTCCTTATTTCGTCACAAGCACTATGTTGGCTAGCCACGTGGGATATTCGATCACACGAATGAAGCTCACGTTCAACTATTTGACCACCTCCTCTTTGACCTTGAGTGACCATTCGGTGCGGAGATTTCTCAACTTTTGTTTAACCGGC
The DNA here is from genome assembly GCA_949130495.1 of Sambucus nigra. NCBI lineage: Eukaryota > Viridiplantae > Streptophyta > Magnoliopsida > Dipsacales > Adoxaceae > Sambucus > Sambucus nigra. Next base: position 567,039,915 of record OX422212.1, read on the forward strand.
TTATAATCTGGGAGAGTGGGAATCTCATGCTGAGCTATTTTAGGATCAATGTACGACATATCTTCATAGGACCATGCGAAGACATCCACAAATTCCTTTAGCAATTCTTCAAATTGTGCACGCTCATGCTCGTCGAAGGTAGCTCCTATCCTAATCGTGCGCTGTTGAATACTAGAATCGAGGTTAATAACAATAGTCTCTTCTTCATTAACTTGAACACGATTATGTTATTTATTATTAACCTTATTTAGATCAGTTAAGAATTGTTCATTTGCAATATCATCATCATCATCATCATCATCATCATCAAAGGTTTGATTAGAATCCAAACAGTTAATGTAAGGCACAACAAGATACTCAAAATCTTCATTTATTTCATTGATAGAAAAAATAGCATTGAGAACCTCGTCAAAGGAGGACTCGATTACATTTGAATAAGGATAGACAACAGAAGAAGAAATGGGGTAAACATTAGGATTAGGGGGATTTCAATAGGTAGAACTAGTGCAGCATGCCAGTTGAGGAGAGGTGTATCAACAACTTTAATCAGGTGGGAGGGATCCAGTGATGTAGTGCTTGAATGAACCATGCAGAGTGTCAGCCTAGTGTCTTTAAGTTGAAGGAATCTTTGGAGTCACTTTCCTCAGTATCTTCGATATCTTTGATGAGTGTTTGCACATGGTGTTGGGAACTCTCGGCCCATGGGTAGCTGTCTTGGAAAAAGATTTCCGTTCCAGGCTTCATCTTCTTATCTGTATGGTCATACCATGGTTCTGGAAAGAAGCAAAAGGGGAAGTCTTCACCCTCTTTGATGAATCGTCCATTCAAGGAGTCACCTGGGATAGTCTGGATGCAGTCTAGTCCTCTCTTTGGTCGATACTGGAGGATCATTTTGAGCTCTTATTTTGATGGTTGATACCCCAAACCACAAGGAGGGAAAGTTTTCTTCAGTTCAATAGGTTTGAGTATCCCTTGTTGTCTTTGTCTTAGCCCCAGTCCGGGCATAAAGTGCATGTTTCTGAACATCTGAATCACATTGATGTTGCCATGAGGGGCGTATTCTGGACAAACCCTTTCTTTGAAGTCGTCCCCTACCGGGAGTAGAGGTGGTTCAACTCAGAAGCCTGATAGAAGTATATCATTTGACCTGTGCGGTATCTTAAATATCGGACTGCTGGTACTTGCACCCTCGGTATTGTCGTCATTTCCCAAAATGGTGATGACTCGCCCGTCGATGAAGAATTTTAATTTCTGATGGATTGAGGAAGACACGCCCTTGATACTGTGAAGCCAAGGTCGTCCTAGAAACAAATTGAAATAAGATGGGGTGTCAATAACTTGGAATTCGATGACAAGGCTTATAGGGCCAGCCCCTATTACAGCTTTATGGATCCCATCACCTCTCGATGGGTATTATCGTAGGCACGTACAACAACGGAGGTTAGAGCGAGGTCGCTTTCTTTCAGTCCTAGACATTTGAAGGTTCTGAGTGGGCACACACTCAAGGCAGATCCATTATCGACAAGAGAGAGTGGTGCAACCTTCCCCATAGCTTCGACTGAGATGTTGAGTGCATGATTGTGGTTTGGCCCAATCTTGGGGATTTTTTCTTCTGAAAAGGATAACATTCGGGTAGAGGTCAAGAATATGACTAAATTTACTGCTTCTTCTTGTGTGGTAGAAGGAGGAACAGCGGGTCTAGTGAGAAACTTAATCAAAGCGTTTCTGTGCAACTGAGATGATGTGAAAAGCCCCTATAGAGTGATGTTAGCTTGAGTTTTCTTCAGTTGATCGAGGATCTTGCTCTCCTCAAGGGTCATTTCTGGCATAGGAAGGTTTTCAACGCCTTTCCCTATGTCATTGGCTGGTAGTGAGTTTGGGATCTGGTAATGCCTCCCTGATCTGGTCATGTGATTTACTGAAGAAGGGAAGAACATGAATCCCATTTCCTCGTCAACCTTGGATTGTTCTTCTACCTCATTAATTTCTCTAGGGAGTTCCTCAAATGATATCATTCCACACATGTCGGCTACCGGGCCAGTTTTCTCTGAAACCTGTTCTTCATTTGAGTTCGCGAACTCTTCCCCCCATCTGGTGGCAACAATTCTGTCTTTCCATGTAAAGTCGATGCATTCCACAACTTTAATGGCTTCTTCATACAAGTCTTCCCATTCTGTGGGGATATGTGAGGGTGAAGGGACCAGGCGCCATTGTAGCTTCAGAGCATCAAGTAACTCAGTCATATTGTAAATATCATTGGTTCTCCTGAATATCTCTGACATAACCTGGACCACATCATTTAAGTTGACTTTATCGGCTGGTACTACCCAATTATCTGACTCTTTGGCAATCAATGATCATCTGTGAGGGCAATTTCAGCCCAAACTCTAGGAGTTGTTTTAAGACTTCTGATAATTCCATGCTTCCATTTTTGAAATGGGTACAGACGACGATGCATGCTCTGTAGTGACGGTGCCTGATCAGCGAGGCTAGCAGGGTGTAGGAGGAAATATGGGAAAATTTGGAGAGGTTTAAGAGAGTATATGGGTATTATTTGAGTTAAGGGATATAATTTTGGGTTCTATTCTAAGAAGATGGCATTGGTATGATTTGGGAGTGGGTTGTGAGTAGTGTTTGGCTTAGGATTGGATGGTGGGGTGATAGTACCCCGATCAATTAGACCTTGGATTATGTTTCGGAGGTGAAAGCATTGGTTAGTGGTATGGCCAACAGTTTGGTTGAGCATCTGTCTTGAAGTTCCTTGGGAGTGGATTTGGAAATGGACGAGGGTCCAAGGGTTTGATAAGGTTTCGGTTCAACAAGGCTTTATAAACTTTAGAGAGGGGAGCACGGAGCATGGAGCTTGGGGTATTCCTTTCGGACTGGGATAGGGTAGATTTTCGATGCCCATGATGTGGTTGGTTGAGAGATGTTGTTGACGGTTGAGACTGCAACACTGGCAGGCTTATCATATTTTCTGGGGGTGAACTGTCCGAACACCTTCTGATGATGCTGGGAATCAGCACCACCAGGTGAGGTGTTTGCAAGCTCAATATAGGTACAACAATGGCAACACAGCTGTATAAAGAAGATAAGAATGAGGTGAGGATAAGAGGAATGACACCTGAATATAAGTGGTTCAGCCAACTGGCCTACGTCCACTGTGAGTGAGTGTGAGTAATATCACTGAAAGAAGGCACTAATGGCCATGGATACAGCCACTCAAGCTCTCTCTCTCTCTCAACTGTATGTCTTTAGACAGAGTTTTAGCTAGGGTTTTTTATATCTCGATCCCTTTGCAAGGTAGGGAATGATCCCTTTATATAGTGCCTAGGGGGTGTAATGTACCCCCTATGCATGTAATGTGCATGTGTGTAATTTCCTCACCAATGGGGGTGTGCCACCTGTCATGGCCACATGTAGGTAATGATGATGAAATATTCTCCCACATGTGGGGAATAATCTTGTTATAACTGATTTGTGCCCAGATGTCCTTATCCAAATGTCTACAGGAGCTCGGTAGTCATGTTGATGAATGCCCTCGGCCTAGGAGAGGCCGAGCTGTAAAGGCTGGATGTCCGCTCAATCCGCGGTGTCATGAGGAGCCTCGGCCTGATATCAGCCGAGGTATATACTGGGGTCGGCCTGAGCCGAGGTTGGTCATGCGGCATGCTGATGATTATTAATACCTCTGGTAACCTCGGCCCAAGCTGAGGTAGGATCCATGTCGAAGGTGAATCAGTGGCTCCTTGTCATCTCGGCCTACTGATGGCCGAGGTTGTTATTCCCAAGTGCTTGAGGATGATGTTGATGCCTGTGATGCGCGTAGCGTCCTTGGGTAAGTGTATATAGGAGTGTCGGCCGGGGCCGAGGTAGGTCTGGCCGAGGGATGATACCGTGGGCCCCCTAGCCCCCATAGGGTCGATCAGTGTCTCGGCCATCACCTCGGCCGAGGTAGTTATCCCTGGGCCGAGTTTATACTTGGTCATATCAATCACCCCCAGCCCTTAGTCATTTGTGAGAGAAAGTGGCTAGGGGATTCTCACCTCCGAGGCCTGTTCACCCCAAGGCCAACACCTGCGTGACACATGTCCCATGCCAAGGCGTGCCCACTTGGCTTGTGTGCGCTGTCAATTGTCCCTTGGGTTTCCCAAGGCAATGATGAGCCTTGGGAATCGTGCTTAAGTATTTAAGGGTTAAACCCTTTCTTCCTCCTTCTTCTTCCTCATTTCTCTCTTTCGCATGCCGCTTTCTGCAATTTCTCTCTCCGAAGCTCCTTCGCTCCATCGCTTTTTCTGCAGGGGATTGCCTAGTTTCTTGCGAGATTTCCTCTTTTTCATCCATCAACTCATCTTCAGGTACCTCTCCCTCTCCATTTCCTTTATTTTTGGCATTTCTATTTGAATTTTCCGACGAGGTTTTGAGTTTTTCGGCGAGGATTTGAGTTTTCCGACGAGGATTTTGAGTTTTTCGATTAACTAGGTTTTCTGCAAAATTCCTTGGTTTGATCTTTGGGCTCCTTTGTTTTTCAAGCCAAACTTGTTTGTAGTTTTTAGGAGTTTTCCTCAAGTTTAGGGTCGGTCAAAGTTTTGGGTCGTCCCCTGATGCTCAGACCCCTGTACCAACTTCTTGAGGACTTTCCATCTCTTAGAGAAAAGACCTTAGAGAAAATTAGGCAAATAGAGAGAGCTCAGGAAGAGGCTCGTAGGTCACAGGAGTTCCCAGTCAGACCCCTCTTTCCTCCACCTCTCAAGGTGGTATACCCTCGTCCACCTGAGAATTTCTATCAGACAAATGTCTCTGCCAACAACTTGTCGATGTCTGAGTCTGAGTCTTCCACCTCTGACCCAATGTCCGTGGACTCTTTCCAAGAGGCCATGGATTTCACACCTCGGACTGGTCAGGACCATGACCAGGCCGAGGTCTCTAGTCGCGTCTCGTCCCAAAATGGCACAAGTACCTCAAGCTCTTCTTCAGAGGTTGAACTTGCTGAGCCAAGTGTGGTTGTGCCTCCCATTCTAAATGTTATTCCCCTGTCGGCCGTCACCGAGGCTGAGTTTGCGCAGAGGTTCCCCGGTAACCCGTCTACATCTGCTCCAGCCGACGTCGAGCCTGACGATGATGAAAGTGAAGTTGATACCTCTGAGGCGGACGAATACGAGAGCACAGTCACTGAGGTGGATCTATTGCACTTCAGATACTTATACTCCATCAGTCCCTCTATCCATTTAAGGAGACCTCTGAGGGAAGAGAGGGCCTACCACGGTAAAGATGGAGAAATATGCTTGTACGAGCAGATGTTCAAGTTAGGTTTTCGTCTTCCCTTTCACCCTGTCATTAGGTCCATTCTATCCTTCATCAACTTGGCCCCCTCACAGCTCTCTCCCAATGCTTGGAGAGTTATTATAGGGGCCATCATCTTGTGGAGGGCAGTCCACCACTCTGACCTCCCAGTCCAGGTCCTTGCTGGTTGTTACGTCCCCACCTCGGCCAAGAATCATCCGAGCTACTATCACTTCATGGCTCGGAGGCCTGAGAAAAAGATGCTCTTGGTCACTCAGACTTCCAATCATAATTGGAAACCTCGGTACTTTTTCGCCTCAGGGCCGTGGGAATTTGGCTCATCCATTCCATCTTCCATTTATGAGCCGAGAATACCCCTCAGATGGGGTAAAGTCACCATGTCTGCGAGGGCCGATCCTGGACTAAGTGTTCAAAATAGCAAAAAGGTAAAGGCCCTGCAAGACCAAGGGACTCATGGGCTGTTCGTCAAGTTCGAGCATCTGCTGACCCCCCAGTATCTCTCGGGGACGAGCTTAGGTGGAAGTCCCCTAGTTGACTTTGGTAAGGATTTTTATTATTATTCCAAGTCTAACCTCTGATCATACATACTTGATTTCTGACTCTTATCTTTTCACTTTTGCAGAGAGACCACCAGGCATTCCCGACGAGTTGTGGGAGATGGCAGCTCCAAGCTTGGCTAGACTTGTCAAGAGGACTGGTTTGAATGCTCCTCCACCTGCTCCCTCGACATCCAAGTCCAAGAAGAGGGCCCCTGAGGTCCATCCCTCTGAGGATCAGAGGCCGACCTCCAGGCAAAGGAAGACTCCAGACGCTGCGATCCCTATCACAGCCGACACATTATCAGCTCGTCTGGACCAGCTGAAGCTTACCGACAGCGCGGTCGGCAATAGCAGGAAGGCTATGGATGCCCTTACCAACATTATGACCGATGTCGACAAGCATTTTTACAGGGCCATGGACACTCATATGATGGTTGAGTTCGGCCTCCACAGAGCCGTCCAGGTATGGCTTGTTCTTTTTGCCAATAATTTCCTCAAGTGCAATGTCTGAATTTATTTCCCTCTAACCTCTTCATTGTCTGTGCAGGGTGTGACTGCCATGTACCAGCTATCTAACTGCGCCCTGAGGAAATTGCCTTTGATTCAGAAGGGACAAGAGGCTTAGCAGGTTGAGAGCACCCTGAAGGCCGAGGTTGATCGTCTGAGGTCAGAGTTACAGAATGCTGAGACCAAGGCCCAGAATTCTGAAAATAAGGCCCAAGGTCTAGAAAAGGACATCTCTACACTCGTCCAGAGCCACGCCAAGGCCCTGAAGGACAAGGATGATGCCCTGCAGAGGAAGGTCGATGCTGCGGTGAAGCCTTCTATTGCATACGCCTCGGAGAAAATAATTGTTGATTACAAGGTCTCCGAGGAGTTTGTAGGTTTTGGTCTTGAATACCTTGAAAGAGGTATCAAAGCCACCACCAAATGGGCCGAGGTCCGGGAGGCCGAGGTTGGCACAATAAAGGCCTCCGACTTTGTGGGCCTCGGCCTTGCCGACCCTCAGTTTGCCCAGGCCTTGCAAGAGATAGAGGACGAGGCTGCTGCCCCTGGTCAGACTGTTACTCTGGAAGGGACTGATCTCGGAGGGACTGACCCTGCTAATGAAGTGGCTGAGGTGACCAATGCTGAGCAGGCCAACCCAGACGAGACATCGAATGTTCCTCTCTCAGATGTTTGACTTGGCCTTGTTTTCTGTATTTTTTGACTTGTAATCTTACACTTGTAATTTCTCAGACATCTAATATGTTATGTAATTTGTTCCTCTTATTGAATGCCAATTTCTTCATCTTGATCTCTGAATGTAATTGAATGCTATACGATCTCTGAAATCCACTTAATATGATGTTGTCATAACCATATCACTAAATTAATGATGTTAAGAGTCTGAGGTCCTCTAACCAAGGTGTCTGAGCTCAGACCTCGTCACCATCGAGTGATGTTATGAGGGTCTGAGGTCATCACCTAAGAGGTTAGCCTCATCATAAATACCACCAAATTAACGATGTTAAGAGTCTGAGGTGATCTAACCCAGGTGTCTGAGCTCAGACCTCGTCACCACCGAGTGATGTTATGAGGGTCTAAGGTATTTACCCTAAGAGGTTAGCCTCATCATAAATACCACCAAATTAATGGTGTTAAGGGATTGAGGTGATCTAACCCAGGTGTCTGAGCTCAGACCTCGTCACCACCGAGTGATGTTATGAGGGTCTGAGGTCATCACCTAAGAGGTTAGCCTCATCATAAATACCACCAAATTAATGATGTTAAGGGTCTGAGGTGATCAAACCCAGGTGTCTGAGCTCAGACCTCGTCACCACCGAGTGATGTTATGAGGGTCTGAGGTCATCACCTAAGAGGTTAGCCTCATCATAAATACCACCAAATTAATGATGTTAAGGGTCTGAGGTGATCTAACCCAAGTATCTGAGCTCAGACCTCGTCACCACCGAGTGATGTTATGAGGGTCTGAGGTCATCACCTAAGAGGTTAGCCTCATAATAAATTTCACCAAATTAATGATGTTAAGGGTCTGAGGTGATCTAACCCAGGTGTCTGAGCTCAGACCTCGTCACCACCGAGTGATGTTATGAGGGTCTGAGGTCATCACCTAAGAGGTTAGCCTCATCATAAATACCACCAAATTAGTGATGTTAAGAATGGAACAAGAATGTCATGGAAACTGATCTTTATTAACAACCTCCTCTCGATAAGATGGTACATTTACAAATTACAAAATAGATGCAACATTATATGAAATATCTCTTTAGGTGGTCTGAATTCCATGGGTTTGTGAAGGGTTCTCCCTCTAGGTTCTCTAGCCTATACGTGCCAGGAACAACCTCTTTCGTTACTCTGTAGGGGCCATGCCAGTTCGGGTGCAGCTTGTTTGTTTTCTGTAGGGTTTTCTTAATCACCAGGTCTCCTACTGCAATGGGTCTTAACTTCACCCTTTGATTGTAGAATCTCGCCGCTCTCTGTTGGTAGGCTGCTTTCATGACCTCCGCATCTTCTCTTATTTCTTCAATAAGATCCAGGTCTAACCTCCTCCTTTCTCCATTACTGTCAGGATCGTAGGTCTGAATCCGATGAGTTGGTAGGCCTACCTCCGTTGGTATGACAGCTTCTGAACCATGTGCTAGCATGAATGGGGTTTCTCCCGTGGGTGTCCTTGTCGTAGTCCTATAAGCCCATAGCACCGCATAAACCTCTTTTATCCATCTCCCCTTCGCGTCTTCTAACCTCTTCTTGATTTCATCCAAGATAGTTCTATTTGTGACCTCAGTCTGGTCGTTTGCCTGAGGTCGACCAGGAGATGAGAAGAACTGTTTAATCCCCACACTTTGGCAATACTTCTCCAAGGAGGAGTTCTTGAACTGGGTCCCATTATCCGAGATGAGCGTGTTTGGGAGGCCATACCAACATATGATGTTCTTCCAGATGAACTGAAAGGTCTTCTGCTCCGTAATTGTTATCATTGATTCCGCCTCTACCCACTTTGAAAAGTAGTCAATGGAAACTATCAAAAATCTATAGTTGTTGACCGCTCTTGGCAAAGGTCCTACCAGGTCGATTCCCCACACCGCAAACAGCCATGGAGAGGAGATTGACGTCATGGGATGATGGGGTTGATGAGGGATAGTGGCGAACCTCTGGCATTTATCACACCTCTTCACATAGTCAGCAGCGTCCTTAGACAAGGTAGGCCACCAGTATCCCTGAGTGACGATCCTCTTGGCTAAGGGTCTTCCCCCTATGTGGCTAGAGCAAGAGCCCTCATGAACCTCCCGTAAAACCTGGGGTACTTCAGCAGGGTGCACACATCTGAGGAGGGGCAGTAGAAACCCCTTTTTGTACAAGACATCTCCTACTAGTGAGAACCTTGCAGCCCTGTATCTCAACTTTTTCCTTTCCATCTTGGACTCAGGTAGCTTCCCCTCTCTTAGGTATCTGATACGCGGGTCAATCCACGAGTCTCCCAGGTTTACATTGTGACAAGGATTACATACCTCATCCTCCTCAATGCTTGCTTTTCCTAAGACCTCGATTGGGATGGTCCTTCCCAAATCTGTCTTCATCGCCGAGGCCAGTCTTGCCAATGCATCAGCATGGTTGTTGCTTAGTCTAGGCACTCTCTTCAGTTTGGCCTCTTCAAAGAACTCTAACAATCCTCTGACCTTCTTCAAGTATTTGGCCATCCTTTCGTCTTTGGCCTCGTATGCCCCCAACACTTGGTTGACAATCAATCTTGAGTCGCTATGGAGCAGGAGTCGCCTTACCCGAAGAGTTGTTGCCAATAAGAGACCTGCAATCATTGCCTCATACTCAGACTCGTTATTTGAGGCCTGAAAGTTGAATCTTAAGGCATATTCGATGTTGGCGCCATCTGGGGCTGTGAGTATTAGCCCCGTGCTGCTCCCACTGTTACAGGAAGAGCCATCGACGAAGAGGTTCCATATGTCTGCATCTGATGAGAAGAACCCTTCTCTCATAACCCCCTTTTCGAAGAGGTAACGATCCTCCTCATTTTCTTCTACCGTGCTCCGAGTTTTTCCTGGGATAACCTCATCTCGGCCTCAGAAAACGTATGGGGCAGTCTCTTCCGAATTTTGAAAGATACTTCGGTTCGTCCCACCACCGCATAGCGGGCCCTTCTCTAACTCAGTCTCTTCCCAAGTGAACTCTGCGACAAAGTCTGCAAGGGCTTGCCCCTTAATGGCTGTCCTGGGCTGGTAAGTGAGATCATATTCTCCTAGTTCAATGGCCCAGGTCATCAACCTTCCGGACTTCTCAGGCTTGTGCAGAACCTGCCTTAATGGGGAGTCTGTAAGGACTACCATGGAGTGAGCTTGAAAGTAAGGCTTCATTTTCCTTGAGGCATGGATGAGGGCATAAGCCAACTTCTCCATTCGGGGATAGTTTTGTTCAGACCCCTGCAGGGCCTTACTGTTGAAGTACACGGGCCTTTGAACCCCCTCCTCATCTCGTATGATGGTCGCGCTAATGGCCGACTCAGAGACTTCTAGATACACAAACAACCTTTCTCCCGCAATGGGCCGGGACAGCAGCAAGGGAGACCCTAAGTAGGACTTGAGTTGATCAAAGGATTTTTCACACTCTTCATCCCACTGGAAGGCCTTCCTCAGAACTTTAAAGAACGGAAGACACTTGTCCGTGGCTCTAGAAACAAATATGTTCAGGGCCGCCACTCTTCCGGTTAATCTCTGAACATCCTTGATACTCCTAGGAGTCTTCATGTCGATCAAGACCTTGATCTTCTCTGGGTTTGCTTCAATTCCCCTCTGATTAACGATGAACCCCAAGAACTTCCCTACTCCTACCCCAAAGACACACTTCGCCGGGTTGAGCTTCATTCTATACGAGTCCATGACATCGAAGGTCTTCTCAAGGTCTGCCACGTGAGTACATGCTTTCAGGATCTTTGTTAGCATATCGTCCACATATACCTCCATGGTCTTACCTATCTGTTCCTCGAACATCTTATTGACAAGACGTTGATAGGTCGCACCCGCATTTTTCAAACCAAAGGGCATCACCTTGTAACAGTACGTCCCCTTGTCAGTGATGAAGGCTGTCTTCTCAGAGTCTTCGGCATCCATGAAGATCTTGTTATAACCGGAATAAGCATCCATGAAGCTCATGAGCTCGTGCCCTGCCGTGGCGTCCACCATCTGGTCTATCCTAGGTAAGGGGTAGTTGTCCTTCGGGAAAGACTTATTCAGGTCTGTAAAATCTACACACATCCGCCATTTTCCATTGGCCTTAGGCACGATGACTGCATTTGAGAGCCACTCCGGGTAGGTAACCTCTCTTATGAACTCGACCTCTTCCAACTTTGTCACTTCTTCCTGGATTACCTCATACTTCTCTCTAGAGTAGATTCTTCTCCTCTGCTTGATAGGCATGTCACCTCTGTCCACGTTGAGCTTGTGGGTCATGACCTCAGGGTCGATACCCGGCATATCTGCGTGACTCCAGGCGAAGACGCTCTGTCTCTTCCGGAGGAAGCCTACCAGTTCTTCCTTGATCTTTGGTTCTAGGGCCTTGCCGACCTGGACTGTTTTTTCTGGTTCGTCCTCATTGAGGACGATGAATTCTACCTCTTCCGCGGCCTCGCCCTTCTTCAGTTTTGTTTCATCTCTAGGATCAAGAGTGTCAATGCTGTAAGTGGAGGTTGCTCTCTTATGGGCCTCTCTCTCTTCGGCCGAGTTGAAGTAACACTCCCGTGCCGTAGTCTGGTCCCCTTGCACTTCCCCTACTCCATAAGGAGTCGGGAATTTTAGCATTTGATGGACCGTTGATGGCACGGCTTCAAAATCTTTGAGGGCCACTTTTCCGATGATGAGGTTTTAGGCCGAGAATACATTTTCGTCCATAACGAAAAATTTTATCTTCTTAGATAGCCTCTTAGGCCACTCATCCCCCATGCGTACATCCATTTCATACATGCCTAATGGGTGCACCTTCTCACCGCTGAAGCCTATCAATGGGTGATGATAGGGCACTAGCCTTGCTCTGCTAAGACCCAAGCTTTTAAAACAAGGCCAGAACATCACATCTGCTGAGCTTCCCCATCTATGAGGATTCTCCCTACATCGCACCCGTGCACCCTTGTCGTAATGACTAAGGGGTCATCATGGGGGGCTAAGATGCCCTTGAAGTTGAGTCGGGAGAACCCCACCACGAGGGTATCCATATCCACCTTCGTCCTCTTCTGCACAGCGTCAGAAGATGTTAGATTCATAACCTCAGGCTTGACCACTGACTTGGCCTCTGCTACATGGGCCTTTCTATCGGCTACCTCAGAGCCACCTCCAGCGAATCCCCCGCATCTGGTGCTGACTCCAAAGGAGATCATTCCGACCCTCTTCACTGGGGTGTTGTCATCCTTTGGTGGGAGATCTGGGTCATCTTCATCATCTCCACCCGAGTCGTCATCCCTTCTGGCCGAGACATCGCCTCGGCATCTGTCGTTCCTTCTCTTCTTGGGGTCTTCTCTTCCACCCCGTGGGGACTTGCCATCCACATACTTTCTCAGCTTGCCAGATTTCAGCATCTTCTCAATCTCATCCTTTAAAGCGAAGCATTTATCTATGACATGGCTGTGATCTTGATGGAACTCACACCAGAGGTTTTTGTTCCTCTTATGTGGTGGAGCCTTCAATTTATCCGGCCACCGTAGGGCCCAGTCAGTCTTGATCTCATTAAGGATGTGCTCACAGCTCACAGTCAGAGGAGTGTAATGATCGAATTTTTCATCTACTGACCTCTTCTTCCCCTCTTTCTTGCCCTGGGACCTCCCGGTGTTACCACGATTCTCCTCCTCATATTTGGCGGCCATTGCCTCTTCCGCATTCATCACCTTCCCCGCGGTTGCCAGCAGTTCTGCCATAGACGTAGGAGGGTCTTCCGCCAGTTTCCACAGTAGCTTTCCCTTCTGGAGGCCTCCTATAAGGGCGGTCATGGATATGCTCTCCTCGTAATCCTCCACCTCCAACTTCTCCTTGTTGAATCTTGTTATATAGTCTCTTAGGCTTTCACCCTTATCCTGTTTGACATATAGGAGGTGGGTAGTCTTCTTTTGAGGTCTTACCCCAAAGCAGAAGTTGTGGATGAACTGCTCGGCCAACCCTTTGCAGTTTTCGATCGAGTTCATTGGAAGAGAGGTGAACCAGCTATGCGCTGCCCCTGTCAAGGTGCCTGAGAAGGCCCTGCACTTCATCTCATCAGGTATCAAGTAAATATCCGCTGCCGACTGGTACATCTCGATATGGTGCACAGGGTTAGTGCTGCCATCATACTTAGGAGTCACCGTAGGAGGCTTGAATTTAGCTGGGGTTGGGAACCCCACTATCATAGCCACAAACGGGGAGCCCTCTGAGTAGCCCCTCTGTAATGGGTCCCTGCTCTTTATGAGGTCCCCTATCTTCTCCTCGAGACGTTGGATCGAGTCATTCCAGGGTCTTCTCTCATCAACTTGGCCGAGGTTATCCCCTGCCACCTCTCTACGATGGACAGAGGGTTCCCCAGCCACGACCCTCTGACTGTTGACCTCTTCCTGCTCCCTGACTCTTCTCTCCATGGGTTGGACTTGATCTAGCCGAGCCTGCCTATCCCCTCTTTGGGAGCCTGTCGCACTCCTTGACCTTGATGTCCTTTGTCTTAGGTCATTAACCAGACCCAGCCTCTCGAAGGCCGAGCCTCTGCTCATCCTATCAAAAGCGGACCCTCTTGGTTGGGCCTCTTCTCTTCTTCGGCCGACACATCCTTGACTCTGCCTAAGAGGCTGTACAGTGTTATCTGACACCTCATATGGCTCCCAACAGTCTTCCGGGGCCTCTTCAGCTTCCTGGTCATCGTACCTATCCCCTGGGCAAGGGTTTCCTTGCCTCCCCAGGCGCAAGAGCCTAGGGTCAGCAACGTCCCTCCTCTGCTGGGGTGCAGGCTGGTCCTTCATCGGTGCCTTGGGTGGTCCCCTGGCATCCGATTCGGGCTGGACTGCCGCCGGAGTTATCATGTCCGGTGAGACTCCAGGTGGCCTCATCATCATGGTTTGACTAAGCTGGGCAAACTGCTCCTTCATGGCCTGTTGTGTCACAGCCAAAGATTTCAAGGCTGCCGCCACCTGCGCCATTTCTGACTGGGGAGGAACTTGACTGGAGCTGGCCCCTCCACCTCCGGACGGCGGAAGAGGCGGCGGTAAGTCTGGTTCCATATAGTAACTGCGTGGAGCTCGAGCAGCAAGTAAGCTTAATACCTTAAAGGACCTCTTTCAATGGTGAAACAACTCCACACAAGGGGTGGTTCCTGGTTCACCACCAGAGCTTCTGGTGAGGTAAAGCAGAAAAAGAGGAAGAGATAGCGTCTCGTTCCCACAGACGGCGCCAAAATGATGATGCTGGGAATCAGCACCACCAGGTGACGTGTTTGCAATCTCAATATAGGTACAACAATGGCAACACAGCTGTATAAAGAAGATAAGAATGAGGTGAGGATAAGAGGAATGCCACCTGAATATAAGTGGTTCAGCCAACTGGCCTACGTCCACTGTGAGTGAGTGTGAGTAATATCACTGAAAGAAGGCACTAATGGCCATGGATACAACCACTCAAGCTCTCTCTCTCTCTCTCAACTGTATGTCTTTAGACAGAGTTTTAGCTAGGGTTTTTTATATCTCGATCCCTTTGCAAGGTAGGGGATGATCCCTTTATATAGTGCCTAGGGGGTGTAATGTACCCCCTATGCATGTAATGTGCATGTGTGTAATTTCCTCACCAATGGGGGTGTGCCACCTGTCATGGCCACATGTAGGTAATGATGATGAAATATTCTCCCACATGTGGGGAATAATCTTGTTATAACTGATTTGTGCCCAGGTGTCCTTATCCAAATGTCTACAGGAGCTCGGTAGTCATGTTGATGAATGACCTCGGCCTAGGAGAGGCCGAGCTGTAAAGGCTGGATGTCCGCTCAATCTGCGGTGTCATGAGGAGCCTCGGCCTGATATCAGCCGAGGTATATACTGGGGTCGGCCTGAGCCGAGGTTGGTCATGTGGCATGCTGATGATTATTAATACCTCTGGTAACCTCGGCCCAAGCCGAGGTAGGATCCATGTCGAAGGTGAATCAGTGGCTCCTTGTCATCTCAGCCTACTGATGGCCGAGGTTGATATTCCCAAGTGCTTGAGGATGATGTTGATGCCTGCGATGCGCGTAGAGTCCTTGGGGAAGTGTATATAGGAGTGTCGGCCGGGGCCGAGGTAGGTCTGGCCGAGGGATGATACCGTGGGCCCCCTAGCCCCCATAGGGTCGATCAGTCTCTCGGCCATCACCTCGGCCGAGGTAGGTATCCCTGGGCCGAGGTTATACTTGGGCATATCACCTTCTTTGGTTCGACATCTGTTTAAGCAAGACCTTCCTCAATTTCTACTCCTGCGTCTCTGAGAGCTCGGAAGTGGGGATAGTATTGTCCTCCCTTGGTTTCTCGGACATGGGGTAAGAAGTTCTTCTTCACTATGCTTACTTGTTCTTCCTCGAAAGACCGATTGGTCATGGTACCCATTTTTTCCCTCAATCGGGCTATGAAGTTACTGATTGATTCCCTAGATTTATATCTGAGTAACTCTAAATCACGGTGGGTAACCTCAAGCTTTTCATTGTATTTGTACTGTGACATGAATTCTCGGGCTATATCCTCCTAGCTATGGATTCTGGACTCTTTGAGAGATAAAAACCATCGGAGGGCGCTATCCTTCAAAGTTTTCTGAAACAATTGGGCCATCTTTTCTTCAGAAGTCCCTAGTAGAGTCATAGAACGGTGATAACTGTGAAGATGAACAATCGGGGGTCCACTTCCTTAGGATTTCTCTATATTTGGCATCTTAAACTTCTCGGGTAACCTCGCTTTAGGATAAGGAGACATGCGGGTGTAGTCCATGTAATTCCCATAGATTCTGACTTGATTAAACTTCTTAGTGAGCATCTTGAGGTCCTCTTTGAGCTTGTTCAGCTCCTCCTCCTTCGGATCAACGATCATAGGCAAGTTAGCCCCAGTCTGGGTAAGGTTCGGCATCGGAAGTTGGGCAGGCGACGACCCATTAGCAGGAGGGGCACGTGGAGCATGCCGACATTCTTCGGGATCCCAAATAGGCTTAGGGGGATCCATAGCATGAGGGAATAGGGCTCGTACTCTTAAGGAATGGGAACCTGGTTTCGTTGCATCTCTCGGACTTCAGTTTGGAGGTTATCAATCTTGGACACGAGCTGAGGTAGGACTGCCGTCAGATCTGACTGCACAACGGGTACTTGATCTATGTTCTCCATGGAAGGCGGATGGATTTCGAAATTAAAAGAAGTAACAGGGGAACGAACGAAACTCCGGGGTGATTTGACTAAAGATCGAAGCCAATAGGGAGTGAGGCCAAGGGTTTGGGATCGACCTGAGAAGGTGCCAAAAAAATGGGATTTATTTTTGAGAAAAGAGGATGAAAATTTTCTTTTTTTTTTGAGATGGAAAGACAAAATATTTTCGGATTTTTGATAAAGAGATGCGAAATGTTTTTGTCTTTTTGATAAAGAATGGAGAAAGTTTTTTTTTTATAAAGAAAGGAGAGACGGTCTCAGCATGATTATTATAATTATGTTCCCATTTGTATTAAATTCTCCTAAATGCAAAATAAAATGCCGAACGGGACCCGAGCCTGGAAAATTTAGGTTCGTAATATATGCAAAGCTATGACTGGACTTGTGAACAGGCTCACGGACAGGATCCCATTTTAAAAATGTGCAAAAATTCGGGCGGCAGGCCGACCCGGAATTTCGACAGAGTTTCGGGTAGAAACTGACAATCTAACATGTGTGTCCTAGTCTTGACACCTAAATGCGGGTATGCAGTTGGTTGGGTAAATCAGAAAGGGTTCCTCCCTTTGGCGTGACTTCCACGATATACGTCTTGCTCTTGTGGGCAATCGGTACGTGTGGACAAGCCATTTAATATACCTGAGTGTACGTGAATTGCCTCACTATATACCTCATGGGGACGGTACGTGTGAGAGAGAATTTAATATATTCGGCGTATGTGAATGAGTTCCCTGCGATATACCTCCCGTCATGACTTTGGTCAAGCAGTAAAATGCAGGGGAACCGTTCGATATACGTCGGAGGTACTTGGCTAATGGAAGGTAAGAGTCATATCGCTTAGGCTAACTGCGCCCTGCTGGACCAGCGCCCATTACAAAGTGACCCTCCAGTTACTGGGCAAAAATTCTTCAATAACAATGCTCTTTGGTGATGTCGTGTGAATCATGCATGATTCTCTTATTGTATCTTATGAGAATGTACTTTTCGATCATGCCAAAGAGGGAGAAAAGTACGAGCACCAATGGTACACAAAGTATGGATGGGTGATGCATGCAACATGTGGATATATGTGATCCTAGGTGCACGTGGTGCGAAGTGTACATGGAGAATTTTCTACAAGTGTGTGAATAGAAGCATAAGTATGAGGGATACACATGAAAAAGGGGAACATGCAAAATTGGGGAAAAATATAAACAAACATAGCATCCATGTAAATGGAGTCTAGCCCCAGCGGAGTCACTACTGTGGCCATCCCCGATCCTCGCCGCGGGTGGGCGGAGTGAGGATCCTAGGTCCTGCGCATCCCTCTCGGGAGCGCTTCGGCCGGCGTCATTGGGTGAGGTGAAAAATGTAGAGAGATGGAGTCGCCAGTATATTTTACTCAAAACAGACAACAGAAAGGGAGCCATCCTACAGGACAGCATCTAAAGACATACTGATGCATACGAAACCAAAATGATTCGAAAAGGGTCCGGAGGCTAAGTTACGAAATGGGAAGGTGTTAGGCACCCATTCCACCCTTACGGTCTCTCATGGGTTTTTTCTATTTTCCTTTATTTTTCCCGTGATATGTGTGCATGTGTATATGTAGTGGAGATAGGAATCCTAGACTTGTACCATAGAAGAGACAAAGCGAGTCATCAGTAGGAATGTAAAAATAATATTAGAAAATAGGATTTACACGATTATCCTTACGTTGATCGTTATGAGGGAATGATAACGCATATGGGATAATACGCTACTAAGAACAAATATATAGAATATAAGAGAATTGAGATTAGAGGAAAATAGAAAATGAGAGAAAAAGTAAAAATAGGACCAGAGTCTCGAATTTTACCCCGAGACGCCTACGTAGCCTATAGAGGCATCAAAGTCCACGTAGTTGGCATGCAAAATGAGGGGTGGGGTTTATCCCATAAATCCAATCGGGAGATTCTCTTATTTGTGTGTTTGTGTGTAGAAAAAGTGTTTTAATTGTGAGAAAAATGTAAGAAAAGTGTGAGAATTCCCGTTTGGAATTTATGAGCCAACCCTCTTTTTCTTATTTTTTGGGTTTTTATTTATATGAAAATAAGAGAAGTGCAATAATACTAAATAAAAAACTATATTAAGATATGTGAGATGAGAGAATAAAAGTGCTAAGTAATAAAACAAGTTAATGCGGATTTATGAGAATTTAAGGAGAGAATTGAGATAATTGGACCTTCTTGAAGATCTTGAGCTTGATCTTGAATGTTGGAGAGTTGCCCTTGCACTTGGATGATGATGGAGGGTAGTGAGTTCACCAAGTTTGATGAAAAGTGAAGATTGGAAAGGGATTTGGATGTGGAAATCGCGCTGATTTCGAGAGAGGTTTTCTGGATTTGCTGAGAGTGATATCTATCAGATCTGGGCTCCCTTTTCAATAAGGAAAAGGAATCCTTTTTATAGATCGAGGGCATTGCCGATCAGCATATCCCTGTTCCTGCCAATCGGCAGGTGTGTTTAGGCACACTACCGATAGGAAGGGTCTGAGACCTGCCGTTTGGCGGTGTCTTTCAGACCTTTTTGGAGAATCGGCCGCAGAGTGCGAACCTTTGATCCATATCGTGCATGGGGTGAACCATTGGAAATTTAATTCAGAGACCTTAAAAAGTCCTTTGGAACACTCTCGGGTTTGGGAGTTGACTTTGGGTCAAATGTGACTCGAAAGCACTCGTCGGTCCTTTGACGGGGGATTGTCGAACGCAAACAGATCATTTGTCAGCATTGGTAAGTCTGAATCACTCACGGGGTGGACCGTTGGAAAGGTTAGGAGATGTACTTATACATTCCAAATAGTTTGCTCCGATTTGGGGAGTTGACTTTGGCCAATCGGGCCCTGGAAGTGTTTGATGACCTCTCAGAGTAAACGGATCGTTCGTCCGTACCGTAAGTCAGAATTGTGCATGGGACGGATAGTTGGAAAGGGGTTTCAGTGACCTTAGAATATTCATTCAGTGTCGACCGAGATGAATAGTTGACTTAGTTTAAACGGATCCCGAGAGTGCCCGATGGCTTCTAGGTCAGGTTTCGAGAGAAAACGGGTCGTTCGTCCGCATGGTAAGTTGGAATCACGCATGGGACGGACCGTTGGAAAGGGGATTCAGGCCCCTTAGAAGATTCATTCAGTCTCGATCAAGATAAAGACTTTGACTTTTGGTCAAATGGATCCTGGGAGTGCCTGACGACTTCTAGGTCAGTACTCGGGGTATGACCTGGGTTTGTAGTGATGAAGGGAGGTGCTAGGGACCTAAGGAGAGTTTAGACGTAACAGAATGGGGTGTCTACATATAGACAGAAACTTCTAGTAACATATTTATATGTTAATGACAGTATATAGAAATGAACAACTCAGAATAAAACTGATGTGACAAATGAAATGAAATATCTTTTTCTTTCAATCATATCTTTTTAAGGGCCAAGTACACTCTAAAATCTTATTCTTCTACCGTATTATTCCCCAATAGTTGAGGGTCAATCGAACTTATTCGTCACAACGCCTAATTCAGGGCACACCAGTGATAACCCAGATGGAAAGTTCAGTGAGTAAAGAGGTACCTTAGGACGAATCTTATTTCCAATATTCAATATTATTTTTTAACTCATTTTAATCGGTATGTTTATATGGAATAATCTAAACATGTCACAATGAATCAATCGTCGGTATCAGACGAATTTGAGAATAAAAAAAGTTCACAAAATATATATAGTTTGCATCATATCATATAATTTAAATGGGAAAGGAATGTCATAGAGTACTCACTAAAACAGAGGTTCGAAAATACAATTATTGAGTCTTGGATCACCCGTTAATCTATGAGATAAATTTCAACATGGTCTTTAAGAACTTCTTCTTAACTTTCTTGCACTTTCTCTCACTATTTTTCAAGGAATCAGTGTGAGTTCAAATGATACTAAAGGCCCTATTTATAGTTTCCAAGGACATTACGAAGTTGACAAGTGTTTAATGACAAAGATTTATACAGTGCTGATTCAAGACAACACATGTTTTGAAGAGATTTTCCAGTCCTATTTCACCAAATGGCGTCATGTGTTTTAGCTCTCTCTAAATATGACACGTGTTTAAGCTTTATCTATATGGATGCCATG
Organism: Sambucus nigra; assembly: GCA_949130495.1. Taxonomy (NCBI): domain Eukaryota; kingdom Viridiplantae; phylum Streptophyta; class Magnoliopsida; order Dipsacales; family Adoxaceae; genus Sambucus; species Sambucus nigra. The sequence goes on from OX422212.1 coordinate 567,060,272, forward strand.
TGTAAGGTGGTGATGGCAAAATAAAGCACGAGGTGGAAAGTTATTAAGGGTATAAGGGTCAATTTACACATGAAGGGTATTTTGGTAATTGCACATTATATATTTTTAATATTTCTTAGAGGTCCTTGAAAATATTTTACTTACAAAATGGTCCTTTTTATTTTTTATTTTGATCCCTGAAACTTTCTTAATTAAAACAAAGTCCGTAAAGTTTCATAAAATTATATTTTTTTACCCCAAAACTTATCATTTAGCTTAGGATATGCCGTAAGACTTGGATTTGACCCCATTTACAGTTGATTCTTCACATTTAAAAACTGATTTTGTCATATTAAGAACTCAAAATATCATATATGTAATAATATAATATTAGTAGATAGTACGTGAGAAGTAATTATAAAAACAAACTATATATGAGCATATAAAAATGTGGGTACATTACAAAATTGATTCCTAAAAATTATTTAAAAAAAAATTAAATCTAGAAAACCTAATACGCATGATATTTGTGGATTTTATACCTTTGTATCCAATTTGGATAGGGTTGAATTTTTTGGGATTCTAATTTGAAGTGGACTACCAGCTTGATAATACAGATTACCTATAGAGGATCTCAAGTCTAAAAGTTAAACTTTTGTCTTCATATCTAAACTAGATGAAAGACCTATATTTTATAGATTTCTAATAAGTCAACCATATAAGTTGTTTCAAGAGGTCATTTTCTATGGCTTAAATCTTTCCCATGAACGAGGGTGGCATAACATCCAATTCAAATCGAACTCTCAAATAGCGATTTGGCTCATCACAAACGATGTGCATGTCAACCACCTGTATGAAAATGTCAGTGAAGATTGCATGGAACTAAACAAGTCTCACAAAGGCTCGAGTCACTCATATTTTGCACGAGGGAAACCGTTGCACCGACTGGGTGGCCAAAGTAGGAAGATGTTAAGAATAACCTTATGTGGAAATCTAGGAAGATACGGCCCATCTTCGTCAGCTACTGGGTGGCCAAAAATTCTCTTAATTTCTTTCAAAAATAAATAGCTTCGCCCACTTTAATCTTTCAAATAAAAAATTTCCAATTTCATCTTCAAATATTCCGCCCACAAATTCTTCCATGCGATATATTTTTTATTTTAATTATATTTTTTTTTTATTTAATACCATCTCCCAATTCATAGAAAATGGCGTTGAAAAAACAAATGCCCCCACCCCCACCCCCGCGCACCTCAACCCCCATTGTGTATCAAATTTGATCAGATTGTACGAAGATATGCACCTCATGACCGAGATGGTATAAATCATCTAACGACAAATTCCAATGATAGTCAATTCACCATGAAAGGTAGCAACCACAGGGTAACTGAAGTGTATGCAAAATTTTCCAACACTCCCGAATTGCGACATATGATAGACAATTTTGGGTTCAGTCATTTTTTTAGAAAATTTTCTAACTCTGTTAACCAAATGATCGGTGCCCAAGTTACTTGGTGGTCTGAGATAACACACCCATTTCATCTCCCGTACGTGAAGTTGGCTATTACACCATATAATTTTGTGCATATCACATGTGTGTGTGTGTGTGTGTATGCGTGCGCGCACGCGCACGTGTTGGGTTTTAGATTTATATACATGTTTGTTTTCATCATAACACATATTATATTTGACTAGATTTATTTTTTAGGTATACCGATCGGAACCCAACCAATTTTGCCCCCATTCCTTACTTTGAGTGATTTTTCTACAGAGCAAATACAATAACTTTATTTTCCCAGGATAGGAAATTTCCCTGTTCGAGGACATAATATTTAATCTATAGAACTCAAATCGTACATATTACATTGGGAAGAACAAAATGCTAATGAGAGACAAGTGTCCATCGAACAAATGGCACGCGTATTTATCATATATGTGATGAGCTCATTATTTTTTTCCCCGTGACCACCATATTATATATGTGGATTGGGACACCTATTTACATGACTTGGATGGCATGGATGTGAGGGATTGGGGGTCTGTGTATTCTCGCTCGAATGTATTGTGCCAAGCTACATGTACTACAAACACACAAAAAATGTTGAATTATTTTTAACTAGTAGTAGAGGTAAATATTAACTAATATAAATTTACAATTTCCTCAAGGTTCTTTTTAAGATTTTTGGTTAATTTAGATCACTCCTTAATTAAATGTTGTTGAAAACTGCAGTATTTTGGATATGAATACCTGCACATATTGTCTCCCATTTTACATGATGATGCAGTGGAAAGATTGCCTTGCATTTTACGATTGGTAAATGATCAACAAGGAGCTATTTTGGGATAAATGTTATTCAAAGGGTCATCCATTCATGCAACTCGAAATGCGATCTTTCGAATCAACAAATGTTAATCATTTTCTCAATTTTTGAAGAATGAGTTGGACGACATACAAGTTGCATATGATTTAGCTCAGCGTTATTACATATTAGTTGATCCGAATATGGGTGAAACTTGTTATCTCAGATATTGTTGTTACCGACAGTTGACGAATCGAATTGAGGTTCCAGGAAATCAACATTACATTTATTCCCCGAACCCATTTTTTACAACAAATAGACATCCGACAATCACGTTTCCATTTCATCAAAAACTTAAAAAATTTGTGGGAATACAGAGACTTATGTGTAATCATGAAGGAGTGTGTCATATTACATAATATGATTTCCGATGAGGATTTGCGGGACGAAACTTGGCATGCCGACCTTTCGCTTCCTGAGGCATCACCCTACCTTAATAGGTAAAGTCTCACAGGATATTATAAGTAAAAGGTGAGAAAGGAAAAGATAAAAAGAAAATAGGGAAGCCCATAACCAACTACGTGATATCCTCATAGTACACATCTGGAATCGTTATGATGAATCATCAAATTAATTATCTAACTATCATATGTGTTTGTTCATTTTAATTATTGTAATGTTATGTTATATTTCTCTTAATTATTGTAATGTTATGTTATTGTAATGTAATTAAGTTTACTCCAGCGTGATGTTAAGGTAATATTTAAAAATTCCACTAAAATCAAAATCTATTAAAAATTCTTCTCATGCACATAAATTTATAATAAGAAATGCATAATAAAAATAAATAATAATTACATAACTAAATATTTATAACACAATGATTACTGTACTTCTATGACGAGTTTTGATATGCTTAATTCCACCTATGCATTATTTGATTCATTTGCATTTAATCAAAGGTATTTTGTTAGCACGTGACATTACCAATGTTGATGTCTAAAAATGGAGTGGGTACAAATTTAAAATCACATATAAGTAAAGATAAACAAGCAAGGAAAACACACAACAAATACGGTTTTTAAAGTGCTTCAGCTATAAGGAAAGCCTATGTCCACTATTGGTATTATTTCTGGTGAGTATAATAGCTCAGTATCGGGTGTGCTTGTTCTTGATTGTATAGTCCCTTTGAGCTAAGGGAAATCATGCATTTATATTGGTTAGGAAGAAGATATGGAATGCCTTTATATATTCAGGCATTTACATCTATATACAATAAATAAGACCGTTGATAATCAGTTCTTGTTGCTATTCCACTTGAGTAACCATTATTATTCTTGATGGTTCATATTCTTAAGGTTGATCGATCGATTGGCTGTTTAAATGCCTCTGGAGCCGACCAGGATAGCTAGGATAGCTACGTAGGAGGACAAGTACCCATTTCTCATTGGTCCGCATAGATGAATAACTTTTACATACAATAACTAGTATCCATGTCACTACACCAAAAACACCAATTTGGCACACCTTGATATTAAAGATCTGTCACACTTTAAAATAGTGCAAAATTTGGGCACTGTTTAATAACAATCTGGCACACTTTTAAGCAGTGCCAAATTTTGGCACTCTTTAAAAGTGTGCCAAAATTAAGAACACTTCACTAAAATATAAATATCCTAAAAAAAATTAACCCCCTCAAAGGTTTTTATTCTCCCATTCTCTCCTATCCCAATATCGTCTCCTGCTCTCTCTCGCGCACTCAAGAAAATCCCTTATCTCTTCCACCTCAAATCCAGACCGTTTCAGATAGGTGATACAGAAAAAAACATGGAATGGTTTATGACCCAAAAAAAGCCATTGCTGGATTGAATCTTGGAGATAGTGGGCGGTGACGAAGAATCTGAGGAGCGAGGTCTCTTTGAGCTGGGTATTTGGCTGTGCGAAGGTCTTGTGCTTAAGGTTTTGGGGTACGAGAAATAAGTTCTCTCATTCTTGAAGTTATTCAATTGGGCTGGTCGACAGCCTGGGTTTTTCCACAATCGTGCCACCTTTCACACCATCTTCAAGATCCTATCTCGAGTTTAAGTTAATGTCTCTGATGCTTGATTTCCTGGGAAATCACATGAAGCATAGGTGTGTTCATAATCAGATTTTACAACACCCTCATCATGGGCTATACTGTTGTTGGCAAACCCTAACTTGCCCTCTAACTCTTTGGTAGAATGCACTTTCAGGGTATTGACTTGGATGCATTTGCCTACCACGTGATTTTGAATGCTTTGGTGGAGGAGAGTTGTTTTGATTCTTTCCAGACCTATGCTAAGTTGACGTCATTGACAACAATTGTTTTTATTTTAAGTCTACCGGAGTCGTTCTTGTTGCATCGATGGGAGTGGTGAGGCCTGAGCTGGTGATGAAGTCGATTGTTCCTATTTTTGGCTTGATTATTGGTGTAGGGTATTTACGGCTTGATTATTCATGTTATTACCAGTACCAAAAATAACCCTAAGGCCATGGCTATGCACCTCTTTCATCTGGTCTTGCTTGTGGTTACTGGCCTTTCAGCTAAAATGGCTATTGGAATTATTGGTGATGCGGTGTTAGGTATTCTTCATTTCCATGTTGATCTCTAGTTTTTTTTCTACATAGTTATTTTTCCTAAGTGGGTGTTTATTAGTTATTTCATTCATGCAATATACCTGAAAAATATCTTGGAAATCCATATTTGATATATATGCATTGTTCTAACGTTTGAGTCCATTTTCTAATCTGAATTGTTTGTGTGGTTGAGACTGATTTTGTTTGCTGCCATGTTTGCTAATTTATAGTAATTGTGTAATATTCATGTTTGATTCAAATGGTTTAACTTTCAATTTAAACTTCGACTTAAGTTTCTGATTTAACCTATGATTTTAGGGCTTACATATGAATGGAAGCAGTGACCAATGGAAGAATGTTGTACCGTGAGGTATAAGAATATAAATTATGTGTCGTTCATTATGCGAACATGGTGTTGTGGGTATTCAATGAAGAGTTATATTTATTTTCTTGGTTTTGTGATAAAGTTCATATACACATAGTAATTATCTTGGTTTTGTAGTATTTGAGCCCATTTCGGTCACTCTGTCTTCAATTGCTACATTAGCACAACCACGTTTCATCTCTTCCTTATCGCCCTCTCTTTTTAGGTAAACATAGATTAACATTGACATGAATTGATGATTTTTTTCACCTCTTTATTTAGGTACACACATAATAAAATGAGTTACAATCCCATATTTGGACCTAACAATAATATTGAGGTAAGAGTGATCAATGTTTGTCAATATAGCATTCCACAATGTTTGATTTGATATAGAATTATACACATGTATGTGTGTGTGTGTGTGTGTGTGTGAGTTTGTATTATATCAATGTTTATCAATATAGAATTCCAAAATTATATAACATTTGTTACAAATAAACACTTAAAACATTTCTAACATTTTCTTCTCTCTCTTTTATGGTTCCTATTTTAGCAATGAATGTAGTGGCTAAGGAGATCTCCAAAGCAAGTCATTGAGATAGTTGACCAGCAGCGCCTTTGAGCCGGCAGTGGCTATTGAATGCAGTACTTCCTGTTTAGCAAATGAATGCAGTGACTAATGAATGTAGTGGTTAAGGATATCAAAGGTAACCAACAACGCCTTTAAGCCATCGCCCAAGATGGTATTCACGTTGGTTTTGTGATATTTTGTATTTACGTTGGTTTTATGATATTTGGTATTCACGTTGGTTTTGTAATTTTGATTTTTCAAACAGGTAAATGGGGAACTTTCGTGCCCTCACTGCCATAAATTACGTTGAGAAAGAATGAAGAGCGAGTTTTACTCGATGGCATCAGAGTTCCTGAGTAGTTAGTTTAGGGTGGAAAACAAGTTCATTGCGAGAACTTGGGAGATGTTGGTAAAAATAGAATTATATATTGGCTCAACGACATGTGTCCTCCCATTGCTGACACCAACAAATAGTTGTATTGGTTGTAATTAGTGGTGTCATCTTCCTACTTAGGTATTATTTAAATTCTAATTTGGTTTTTGATATTTTGATTACGTTCTTAGCTTGTCATCATCCTATAGAGGTAGTATATATGTTTTTAGGTTGTTACAATTGTTATATACTATAATATATATATAACAACTATTATATATATACATATATAACATCCCTATCAAAGCTCTAAACTTTACCAAAGTCAAAACTTTAGTCTCACATTACATAAGGGCATCTAAGTTTGAGAATATGACGATAATTCAAAAATATATAGATTAGGCTTTGAAAGAAGCCGTTGAAGGGTGAAAACCCCAACCAACCCCCAAATGATCTCGTAAGAGGCACTAACACCTCGTTCGGTATCAATGTAGCTCGTAGGAACTAACCGCGTAGTCACTAGCCTCTCGATTTGAGAATATGATGATAATTTGAAAATATATAGATTAGGCTTACAAACAAGCCCTTGAAGGGTGAGAACCCAAACCGACCCCCAAGCAGACCCGTAAGAGAAACTAACACCTCGCACGGGACTAATGCAACTCATAAGAACTGACCGTGTAGTCATGGGCCTCTCGATTTGAGAATATGACGATAATTTGATAATATATGGATTAGGCTTAGAAACAAGCTGTTGAAGGGCGAAAACCTAAGCCCCCAAGTAGCCCCGTAAGAGGCACTAACAAGTCGCACGGGACCAATATAACTAGTAAGAACTGACCAGGTAGTCATTGGCCTCTTAATGTGAGAAGATGACAATTTGAAAATATATAGCTTAGATTTAGAAATAAGCCATTGAAGGGTAAAAACCCAAACCAGCATCCAAACGGCCCTGTAAGAGGCACTAAAATCTCACACGGGGCCAATTTAACTCGTAGAGACTAATAGCGTAGTCATGGGCCTCTCGATTTGAGAATATGATGATAATTCGAAAATATATATATTAGGCTTTGAAAGAAGTCGTTGAAGGGTTAAAACTCAAACCAGACCCCAAACAACCCCGTAAGAGGCACTAACACATCGTCCGGGATCAATGTAACTCGTAGAACTAACCACATAGTTACGGGCCTCTCGATTAGAGAATATGACGATAATTTGAAAATATAGAGATTAGGCTTACAAATAAGCCATTGAAGGGTGAAAACCTAAATCGACAAATAAGCGGCCCCGTAAGAGGAATTAACACCTCTCGTAGTAGCTGACCACATGGTCACAGGCCACTCGATTTAAGAATATGAAGATAATTTAAAAGTATATAGCTTAGGCTTTGAAATAAGTCGTTGAACGGTGAAAATCCAAATCAATCCCCAAACACCCCCGTGAGAGGCACTAAAGGAACCAATGTAACTCGTAGGAACTGACCGCGTAGTCATGGGCCTCTCAGTTTGAGAATATAATGATAATTTGGAAATATATTAATTAGGCTTAGAAACAAGCCATTGAAGGGTAGAAACCCAAATCAGCTCCCAAACGGCCTCGCAAGAGGCACTAACACCTCGCACGGGACCAATGTACCTCGTAGGAACTGATTGTATAGTAACGGGCCTCTTAATTTAAGAATATGACAATAATTCAAAAATATATAGATTAGGTTTAGAACAAAGTCGTTGAAGGGTGAAAATCCAAAACATCCCCCAAACGACCCCGTAAGAGGCACTAACACCTTGCACGAGACCAATGTAACTCGTAGGAATTGATCACGTAGTCATGGGCCTCTCGATTTGAGAATATAATGATAATTTGAAAATATATAGATTAGCTTGGAAAAAAGTCGTTAAAGGGAAAAAATCCAAACCAACCCCCAAACGGCCCCGTAAGAGGCACTAACACCTCGCATGGGACCAATGTAACTCTTAGGAACTGATCGCGTAGTCATGGACCTCTCGGTTTGAGAATATGATGATAATTCAAAAATTTATATATGAGGCTTAGAAAGAAGTCATTGAAGGGTGAAAATCCAAACCAGCCCCCAAACGGCCCCGTAAGAGACACTAACACCTCACACGGGACCAATGTAATTAATAGGAACTAACCGCGTAGTCACATGCCTCTCGGTTTGAGAATATGACTATAATTCAAAAATATATAAATTAGGATAGAAACAATCCGTTAAAGGGTAAAAACCCAAACCGACCCCCAAGCGGCCTTGTAAGTGGCACTAACACCTCGTACGGGACCAATGTAACTCGTAGGAACTGACCACATAGTTAAGGGACTCTCGGTTTTAGATTATGATGATTATTTGAAAATATATAGATTAGAATTTAAAAGTAGTCATTGAAGGGTGAGAACCCAAATCGACCCCCAAGCGGCCCCGTAAGAGGTACAAACACCTCGCACGGGACCAATGTAACTCGTAGGAACTGATTGCGTAGTCACATGAGTCTCGGTTTGAAAATATGTTGATAATTTGAAAATATATAGATTAGTCTTAAAAATATGTCGTTGAATGGTGAAAACCCAAATCAGTCCCCAAACAACCCCGTGAGAGGCACTAATGCCTCGCACGGGACCAATGTGACTCGTAGGAACTCACCGTGTAGTCATGGTCCTCTCAGTTTGAGAAAGTAATGATAATTTGAAAATATATTGATTAGGCTTAGAAATAATCCGTTGAAGGGTGGAAACCCAAATCAGCCCCCAAATAGCCTCGCAATAGGCACGAACACCTCGTACAGGACCAATGTACCTCGTAGGAACTGATCCCGTATTAACAGGCCTCTCGATTTGAGAATATGACAATAATTCAAAAATATTTATATTAGGTTTAGAAAGAAGTTTTTGAAGGGTGAAAACCCAACCATCCCCAAAACGACCCCGTAAGAGGCACTAACACCTTGCACGGGACTAATGTAACTCGTAGGAACTGATCACGTAGTCACGGGCCTCTCGGTTTGAGAATATGATGATAATTTGAGAATATCTATATTAGGCTTACAAAAAAGTCTTTGAAGGGTGAGAACCCAAATAAGCCCCCAAGCATCCCCGTAAGAGGCACTAAAACCTCGCATGGGAGCAATGTAACTCGTAGGAACTGATCGCATAGTCACAGGCCTCTCGATTTGAGAATGTGACGATACTTTGAAAATATATAGATTTGGTTTAGAAATAAGACGTTGAAGGGTGGAAACCTAAACCAGCCCCCAAACGACCCCGTAAGATCGATAATATGACGATAATTTGATAATATATGGATTACTCTTAGAAACAAGCCGTGAAAGGGTGAAAATCTAAATAAGTCCCCAAGCGGTCCCGTAAGAGGCATTAACACCTTGCACGGGACCAATGTAAGACCTGACCGCGTAGTCATAGGCCTCTCGATTTGAGAATATGATGATACTTTGAAAATATATAGATTAGTCTTAGAAATATGCCGTTGAAGGGTGAAAACCTAAATCAGTCCCCAAACAGCCCCGTGAGAGACACTAATGCCTCGCACGGGAACAATGTAACTCATAGGAACTGACCACATAGTCATGGGCCTCTCAGTTTGAGAATGTAACGATAATTTGAAAATATATTGATTAGGCTTAGAAACAAGCCGTTGAAGGGTGGAAACCCAAATCAGCCCCCAAACAGCCTCGCAAGAGGCACTAACACCTCGCACGGGACCAATGTATCTCGTAGGAAATGATAGCTTAGTAACGGGACTCTCAATTTGAGAATATGAAAATAATTTAAAAATATATAGATTAGGTTTAGAAAGAAGTCATTGAAGGGTGAAAACCCAACCATCCCCAAAATGACCCCGTAAGAGACACTAACACCTTACACGGGACCAATGTAACTCGTAGGAACTGATCACGTAGTCACGGGCCTCTTGGTTTGAGAATATGATGATAATTTGAAAATATATAGATTAGGCTTGGAAACAATACGTTAAATGACGAAAATCCAAATCAGCCCCCAAACGGCCTCGTAAGCGGCACTAACACCTCGCATGGGACCAATGCAACTCGTAGGAGTTGATCGCGTAGTCATGGGCCTATCAGTTTGAGAATATTATGATAATTCAAAAATATATATATGAGGCTAAGAAAGAAGTCGTTGAAGGGTGAAAATCCAAACCAGCCCCCAAACGACCCCGTAAGAGTCACTAACACCTCGCACGGGACCAATGTAACTCGTAGGAACCGATCATGTAGTCACAGGCCTCTCGGTTTGAGAATATGATGATAATTTGAAAATATATTAGTCTTGGAAACAAGACATTAAAGGCCAAAAATCCAAATCAGCCCCCAAACGGCCCCGTAAGCGGCACTAACACCTCGCACGGGACCAATGTAACTCATAGGAACTAATCGCGTAGTCACGGGCCTCTCAGTTTGAGAATATAATGATAATTCAAATATATATATATATATATATATATATATATATATATATATATATGAGGCTTAGGAAGAAGTCGTTGAACGGTGAAAATCCAAACCAGCCCCCAAACGACCCCGAAGAGGCACTAACACCTCGCACGGGACTAATGTAACTCGTAGGAAGTGATCACCTAGTCATGGGCCTCTCGGTTTGAGAATATGATGATAATTTGAAAATATATAGATTAGGCTTGGAAATAAGACGTTAAAGGGCGAAAATCCAAACCACCCCCCAAACGGCCCCGTAAGCGGCACTAACGCCTCGCACGGGACCAATGTAACTCGTAGGAACTGATCGCGTAGTTATGGGCCTCTCGTTTTGAGAATATGATGATGATATATATATATATATATATATATATATGAGGCTTAGAAAGAAGTCGTTGAAGGGTGAAAATCCAAACCAGCCCCCAAATGACCCCGTAAGAGGCACTAACACCTCGCACGGGACCAATGTAACTCGTAGGAACTGATCACGTAGTCACGGGCCTCTCAATTTGAGAATATGATGATAATTTGAAAATATATAGACTAGGCTTGGAAACATGACGTTAAAGGGTGAAAATCCAAACCAACCCCCAAACGGCCCCGTAAGAGGCACTAACACCTCGCACGGGACCAATGTAACTCGTAGGAACTGATCGCGTAGTCACAGGCCTCTTGGTTTGAGAATATGATGATAATTCGAATATATATATATATATATATATATATATATATATATATATATATATATATATATATATATATATATATATATATATATGAGGCTTAGAAAGAAGTCGTTGAAGGGTGAAAATCCAAACCATCCCTTAAACAGCCCCGTAAGAGACACTAACACCTCACACGGGACAAATGTAACTGATAGGAACAAAACGCGTAGTCACATGCCTCTCGATTTGAGAATATGACTATAATAAAAAAATATATATAAATTAGGATAGAAACAATCAGTTAAAGGGTAAAAACCCAAACCAACCCCCAAGCGGCCTTATAAGTGGCACTAACACCTCGCACGGGACCAATGTAACTCGTAGGAACTGACCGCGTTCTCAATTTGAGATTATGAATATAATCTGAAAATATATAGATTAGACTTTAGAAGTAGTCGCTAAAGGGTGAGAACCCAAACCGGCCCCGAAGCTGCCCCGTAAGAGGTACAAACACCTCGCACGGAACAATGTAACTCATAGGAACTGATCGCGTAGTCACGAGCCTCTCAGTTTGAAAATATGACGATAATTCAAAAATATATATGTTAGGCTTAGAAAGAATTCGTTGAAGGGTGAAAATTCAAACCAGCCCCGAAACGACCCCGTAAGAGACACTAACACCTCAGAAGGGACCAATGTAACTCGTAGGAACTAACCGCGTAGTCACATGCCTCTCAGTTTGATAATGTGACTATAATTCACAAATATATAGATTAGGCTTAGAAACAATCCGTTAAAGGGTAAAAACCCTAACCAACCCCCAAGCGACCCTGCAAGAGGCACTAACACCTCGCACGAGACCAATGTAACTCGTAGGAACTGACCGCGTAGTTAATGACCTCTCGATTTGAAATTATGAAGATAATTTGAAAATATATAGATTAGGCTTTGAAAGAAGCCGTTGAAGGGTGAGAACACAAATCGGCCCCCAAGTGTCACCGTAAGAGGTACTAACACCTTGCACGGGACCAATGTAACTCGTAGGAACTGACCATTTAGTCACGGGCCTCTCAGTTTGAGAATATGATGATAATTTGAGAATATCTGGATTAGGCTTACAAATAAGTCGTTGAAGGGTGAGAACCCAAACAAGCCCCCAAGCATCCCCGTAAGAGGCACTAAAACCTCACACGGGAGCAATGTAACTCGTCGGAACTGATCGCGTAGTCACAGGCCTCTCGATTTGAATATGACGATACTTTGAAAATATATAGATTTGGCTTAGAAATAAGTCGTTAAAGGGTGGAAACCCAAACCAGCTCCCAAACGACCCCGTAAGACCGAGAATATGACGATAATTTGATAATATATGGATTAGGCTTAGAAACAAGCCGTTGAAGGGTGAAAATCTAAATAAGTCCCCAAGAAGCCCCGTAAGAGGCACTAACACCTTGCATGGGACCAATGTAACTCATAGGACCTGACCGCGTAGTCACAGGCCTCTCGATTTGAGAATATGATGATACATTGAAAATATATAGATTAGTCTTAAAAACAAGCTGTTAAAGGGTCAAAATCCAAATCAGCCCCCAAACGACCCCGTGAGAGGCACTAACACCTCGTACGGGATCAATGTAACTCCTAGAAACTAACCGCAAAGTCACGGGTCTCTTAGATTGAGAATATGATGATAATTTGATAATATATGGATTAATCTTAGAAATAAGCCGTTGAAGGGTGGAAACCCAAACCAGCTCACAAGCAGCCCCGTAAGAGGTAGTAACACCTCGCACGGGACCAATTTAACTCGTAGGAATTGACCACGTAGTCACGAGCCTCTTGATTTGAGAATATGTCGATAATTCAAAAATATATAGATTAGGCTTTGAAAGAAGCCGTTGAAGGGTTAAAATATACACCAGCCCCTAAACGACCCCGTAAGAGGCACTAACACCTCGTCCGGGATCACTTTAACTCATAGGAACTGATCTCATAGTTACTGGCCTCTCGGTTTGAGAATGTGACGACAATTCAAAAATATAGAGATTAGGCTTACAAATAAGCCGTTGAAGGGTGAAAACCCAAATCGTCCCCCCTCCCGTAAGAGGCATTAACACCTCGCACAGGACCAATGTAACTTGTAGGAACTTACCGTGTATTTATGGGCCTCTCAGTTTGAGGAGATGACGATAATTCGGAAATATATAGCTTAGGCTTAGAAACAAGCCATTGAAGGGTGAAAACCCAAATCGCCCCCCAAGCGGCCATATTAGAGGCATTAACACCTCTCACGGGACCAATGTAACTCGTAGGAACTGACCGCATAGTCACTAACCTCTCAGTTTCAGAATATGATGATAATTCAAAAATATATAGCTTAGGCTTAGGAACAAGTCATTCAAGGGTGAAAACCTAAACCAGCCTCTAAACGGCGCCGTTAAAGGTATTAACACCTCGTATGGGACCAATGTAACTCGTAGAAACTGACCGCGTAGTCACGGGCCCCTCTATTTGAGAATATGACGATACTTTGAAAATATATAGATTGGGCTTAGAAACAAGTCGTTGAAGGGTGAAAACCCAAATCAGCCCCCAAACGACCCCGTAAGGGGCACTAACACCTCGCACGGGATCAATGTAACTCGTAGGAACTGACTGTGTATTCATTGGTCTCTAGGATTGAGAATATGATGATAATTTGATAATATATGAATTAGGCTTAGAAACAAGCCGTTGAAGGGTGAAAACCCCCACCAACCCCTAAGCGGCCCCTTAAAAGGCACTAACACCTTGTACGGGACCAATTTAACTCGTAGGAACTGACCACGTAGTCACGAGCCTCTCAATTTGAGAATATGATGATAATTCAAAAATATATAGATTAGACTTTGAAAGAAGCCATTGAAGGGTTAAAACCCAAACTAGCCCCCAAATGACCCCATAAGAGGCACTAACACCTCGTTCGGGATCAATGTAACTCGTAGGAACTGACTGCGTAGTCACGGGACTCTCAATTTGAGAATATGTTGATAATTTGAAAATACAGAGATTAGGCTTACAAACAAGTCGTTGATGGGTAAAATCCCAAATCGACCCCCACCCGGCCCTGTAAGAGGCACTAACACCTCGCACAGGACTAATGTAACTCGTAGGAACTGACCGCTTAGTCACATGCCTCTCGGTTTTAGAATATTATGATAATTCAAAAATATATAGTTTAGTCTTAGAAATAAGCCGATGAAGGGTGAAAATCCAAATAACCCCCAAACGGCCCCATAAGAGGTGTTAACACCTCGCACGAGACCAATATAACTTGTAAGAACTGACCGCGTAGTCACGGGCCTCTCAATTTGAGAATATGATGATAATTTAAAAATATATAGATTAGTCTTATAAACAAGTCATTGAAGGGTGAAAACCCAAATCAGCCCCCAAATGGCTCCGTAAAAGGCACTAACACCTCACACAGGACCAATGTAACTCGTAGGAACTGACCGCATAGTCATGGGCCTCTCGGTTTGAGAATATGAGTATTATTCAAAAATATATAGATTAGGCTTATAAACAAGTCGTTGAATGGTGAAAACCCAAACCAACCCCCAAACGATCCAGTAAGAGTCACTAACACCTCGCACGAGACCAATGTAACTCGTTGGAACTGATCAGGTAGTCATTACTTGCGTAACATTTTCAATTTGAGAATATAATAATAATTGTAACTCCTATAGATAATTTTTTAACTTGAGTAAGATTTTTTTATAAATTACTTAGTAAGATTTTTTTATAAATTACTTAGTTACTAATATCGTCTCTTTTTTATATCCTATTTTTTTGCTAGATATTTTATTATTTGCATTTATTCATGTGGAACACACGGAGAAGTCAATAGTTTACAAAAAGGAGTTTATTTATTAAATGTCATTAATATTTATGATTCTAATTTTTGTGTTATGGTCAAGCGGGCTTTTGTAGTTTTATTGTTAACTTTTATGGTCGTGCGGGCTTTTGTAATTTTATTGTTATATTTTGTGGTCATGCGGACTTTATATTATGCAGGTTTTATATTAGCGGGTTTTAGAATGTCCAAAAAATAGAGGAAAATCTGACCAAATTTTTTTGGTTTGTGAACTACTAAAGACTTGTAATATTTTGAAGTTTGTATGTACATTAGTTTATCAGCAACGTTCGAGATTTGTAATTTGTGAATTTTCTTATTTTTAAATAATTAATTTTTTTTCTTTTATCCAAAAATTTGTTACAGTTCACAACCGTGCCAAAAGTGTATCGAATTTTGGCACGGTTTTGAATTGTGCCAAAATTTTATCAAAATGTGATCAATCTGGCACAGTTCAAAAGTGTGCCAGAAATATAAAATTCTGGCACGATTTAAAAGTGTACCAGAAGTGTTCATGTTTGGTTAAATCTGGCACACTTCTAAATCGTGCCAGAAAAAATGGTCATTTTGGAACATCTGATTCTGGTACAGTTCAAAACTGTGCCAGATTTGATGTGGAACAATTTTAAACCGTGCCAAATTACTATTTTTGGTGTAGTGTGTATATAGTTCCATCTTCATCGAGTTGCAAATTTTCTTTATCTCGACATAGTTAAGCCTTGTACTCTTTCGTACGAATTTGAATTGAATCATCCATCTTCTCATTTAAAATTATGCGATTTTTTTGTGACTTGGCAGAACTTTCATTATACAATCCATTAAATTCCTTAGAATTTTCTAGGAGTGTCATATGTGTAGCCGAACTATTGTCTACTGCTCATTTCTTCCCTTTAAGTTTTGCAGCTTTACGCCTTATGGTCCTCTCAAGTGAGGTATTCATATCCCTAAATTACTGCCTAAGTTGTCTGAATCTCAGGAGTGCGTGGGCTGGACTAACTTTCTTCATCCATAAATTGTGACCCAGTAGTTGACATGTTATATTTAGGTAAATCCTTAAGCAACTTGTAACAATGGTCGAATGCAAATACATAACCGACATCATGTTTGAAGTCTTCTCGAGCATCGGATATCTACAAACAAAGATTTATAATAGTTAATTGTATAAAATATTATCGAAAATATAAATAATTGATTGAACATATATAAAGTCATTACCCAATTAATCTCAGGTGTTCCACTCTCTTTACCAGTTCCTTAATCTCGACACAAGTTTACAGAATACAACAAGCAATCTTTGTTTATCGTTCAAAATCCCCCCAGTAACACATTGTTAGTGAGTTTGTAAATAACTGCCTCGCTATAATTGTATTTATGAGTAATTTTGCAACATATAATGCTCTACTAGATTTGTTAGTCCCAAATGCCCCGTCAATTGATTGTTTTACATAAGCGTGACATAGTAGCACCTCATTGTGTTGGGTTAAATTTGATAGGCGAGTGGAGTTTGAGGGAGATTTCATTTTTATGATAATAAATATATAGATTGAGAGGTTGTTTTTGGTTTGAGGTGAAAAATAATATGAGTGATATGAATTTTTACGCAAACAATCAGTACCCATTATTGACCATTTGAAAGTAGTCGTTGAACGAATTATGTTTATCTCTACTGCTTAAAAAGAGCACAAAGCTTAGGAACAATCAATTTAACTCTATTACCCCCATTTCGGCACCTTTTTCGTTACTACCCTTCCTCATATTAATATGTGACCAATTTTCTCTCTATCTATCATAAACACAAATCCTCACCATGTAATTAACACACAGACTCTTTATCTTCTCTCTCTCTCTCTCTCTCTCTCTATATATATATATATATATATATATATCACGTGCGCACCAAATCCATCTTCTAGCTTCCTTATACCTATCAATGGTTCCTTAAATGTCACAAAGCCCTTCACTATAATATGAACCAAGTAAAACACTAAGTTCACATATAATTCACATTATAACAACAATATAACCCATCACAAACCCCCTCTATGAGATATGTTCCAGGTAAAACCCTAGGTTAACATTTAATCCTCAATAGCATATTATGCCTATGAATCTTATGTTTTGAATTATTCTATACGAATTGATTTAACTTTACATGCGTATTAATAGATTTACCTGACTTTTTATTAGGTGAAATTGTCTTCAATGAATTTTTTCTCAAGAAATTCATAATTAGTGAGTCTTATCAAGAAAAGGTTTGTTTACATATGTATTACTCTGCAAGTAAAATTTGTTTCTAAATTGTTATTTATATTGGTTGTATTGGGGCAGATGATGGGAAACTGGTGATCGGTTTGGTTGAAGTGAATTATTTATTTAATAGACTTTTACCAACTTTGATGTATGTAATATATGGTGCATGGAGTGTGTAATAAATATTCAGTTTAATTTTTTTTTGTTTCAATTTTTTCATCTTATTTGTTTGTTATATGAAGATATTTGTATAATTATATTTTTCATAATGTCAATTCGTGATAATATTACAAAAATAGTTCTTATTAATAAATAAAAGTCATGAGACATAATGAGATAACCTAGTAGGTATTTGAAGGTGATCCATTACCCATAGATGAATTGATGATCTGGTAGGATTGAGATGTTAGAGTGTTGCACTGGTATTTTCCTTTGTGTATTTTAGTAAGTGGAGAAAATACGACGATATGTTGTTAATTTCAGTAATTTATGAAACTAATCATCAAAATTAATTAGCATGGTTGCTTTAAGTTTAATCATTTAACTTTAGGCTTTTGGAAATTGTCTTAGCTTTTATGGTTTGAATTTGCCGATATATTTAAATGAGGAAACATTTTTAGGTCTTATATGGAGGTATACATTTCTTAGAAAAGACAATGTCTCGTGTCAGATATTTTAT
Source organism: Sambucus nigra (assembly GCA_949130495.1). Lineage (NCBI taxonomy): Eukaryota > Viridiplantae > Streptophyta > Magnoliopsida > Dipsacales > Adoxaceae > Sambucus > Sambucus nigra. The sequence continues at coordinate 567,078,430 of OX422212.1, forward strand.
AAGGGTAGATTCTTTATTTAAAAGTTTAGTATGGGTATGGAGTTGTTTGTAATAAGGTTACATGTTTATTGTCTGCTTGTCTTTTCCGAGAAGTGTTGGAATTTAAAAAAAACATTTTTTAACCTTTTTTTAATCTTCTTTTTTCATATCAATAATAAATTTATAATAATTATTGTTGATACCAAAAATTATCTACTTACGTGGACTAATCAGAAATAGAAACTTGGCCTTAATCCTAGTTAACTTACAAATAGCCTAACAAGGAATTCCGACCAACATAAGGAATGCCGACCAAGACAGGGAAGGCCGACCAACTCGATCAGTGAAATGTCAACATATCAAGAGTCATGTTACTCATGGTTTATACAACCAATTGTCACATAAATTATGTAAGGACGTAAATGCTTAATATATAAAGGCATTCCATCTCTTGACATTCCACCCCTTGATTTCCAGATCACAGGATAAGATACCTAATTTTCTGTAACCTCTGAAATTAATGCCATAATAGTGGATGTAGACTTTCTTACATAGCCGAACCACCTTAAAAACTCTCTCTCTTTTATTTCTCTTTGCAGTTATATATATTTTATCCGTGATTATTAAATTAGATCCAGTCTAATTATTTACATCAACATATTGGCATCCTCTATGGGAACGTGTTCTTAATAGCCATTCTCATCCTCGAATACCCTTATTCAAGGAAAGACGAATGGCCCTGAATCTAGAGCCAGAAATGAAGGTAACCTGCATATCCTACCTGTTCCACCGGTAAACAATGATCTGAATGGAATTCTTATCAGTCTCGCTAAAGGACAAGAGGTAATGCAAGACATAATAAGACAATTGGCCCAAACATTACAAGCCAGATCTCCATACCTATCCATAAAGAGAGAAATGTCACCTCCAACTCCACGATCTAGCAGACACAACTATTCTAGAACTTCCAAAGATACATCTTATAGTCCAGGAGCAAGTTTATCACTAAGGTCTATAAAACCCTATGGTGCCCATTATTTCTCTCCTGAAAGACCAAGTGTTTTAGAAAAGCTAAGCAGAGCTTTGCCCTTTGACCGCCTAGGATCATGAGTAAATAGAAACCCTCCCAGGGCGCAATCCATAAACACTCGACATATGGCTGACCAACATGAGGTTTCGGCCTGTTCAAGGTCAAGTGTTTGATGATCTCTGTGCGCTGAGCAGACCTCTCAGGAGGAGAGTTCATTGCAAATAAATGGTTAGAATAGCCAAGAAACATAACATAGATATGATGCAAGAAATCCTTCTTGGAAAGGATCAATTTAGAGGTTGGAAGACAGATCGGGTGAAATGGAGAAAGCAAAGAATCATTTACAACGAAGTTTTGTTAAATGGTATCCTTTTATTCAGGTGATCGTGGATATTCCAACTTCTTCAAAGTTTAAATCTCCTATGGTCAACCCCAAATATGATGGAAAAACTGATCCATATCCATACCAAGCAGTATTAAGTTACATCATATATTTATACGGTACCTGATGAGATGAGGTGCAATTCATTTTCCATTACCATCACGGGTTCAGCCCAAATATGGTACAATAACCCTAATGGCAAATCACCAATTTTAATCAGTTGGCCGAGCTATTCATTAGCAACTTCTGTTTTGGAGCTAAACTAGTGTGAAGAGAGTGGCCTATCTTTTGAGTGTAAGGCAGTAAGTGGGGGAAAGAACCAGGGACTACATTACTCTGTTAAATAATAAAAAACTCTAAGTGATTTATTATGAGAGAGAAATAGACATCACCGCTCTTACGAGTGGTCTACTTCCCAAGAATCTATACTATACTCTAGCTAAAGATCCTCCCAAGGCGATGGCTGAACTCTTGACAAAAGCAAAAAATCATGAAGGCCGAGGAAGCAATAGCTGCAAAACAAAGTTTAGTTAGAAGAAGGACAAAAAATACCAAAGGGAGTTAAAAAGTACATAGGGAAAAAAGTAAGAAAATCTTAATAAATACGGGACCTACACTCCATTGAGTGTTAATATCCACCATATCCTGGAAGAAATTAAGCAAAACAAAGATTTGCGATGGCCTGGAAAGTTAAGATCACCTCCCAACAAGAGGGACATATCCAAGTACAGTGAGTTCCATAAGGATCATGGTCACACAATGGATGTTTGCATTGCTTTACAAAATGAGATAGAATCCCTTATTCGTCGAGGAAAGCTATATAAATTTTTTGATCGACTTGATGGTAGAGAATCTAGAAGAATGTCGAATTCTCCATGTAAGTCTAGAGAAGATAATAAGAGAAATCATGAGAATGATTACAAAGACATTCCTGACCGATCAAAGAATCCCAAACAGCCTAAACGTGAGTTACTTATGCTCAATTTTGGTTCATTTGATTTTGCATATGATTACAGGTGGCGATACAGGAGGAGGCGATCATACCGCTAAAAGGAAAGCCTACATGAATGAGGCTCAAGCTTGTTCTTATATTCAAAGAATCTATTTAGCCGAAGATGATCGCTCGAGGAAGGTCAAAAAAGACAAGCTAGTGAATGGTTTCTCTAAAAATGACCTCTCTAGAGTTTCATATCCTCATAATTACCCACTGGTTATCAAATTTATAATCCAAGGTATCATCGTTTCCAGAATCCTAATTCACAATGGGAGCTAGGCATATATGATGTTATATCCTTGTTTTCAGAGTTTGGACTTAAAGCTGAGCCAAATAGAACTATACCACAGGCCATTAATAGTTTTTTCTAGTGAAAACGTCTACCCTATGGGAACAATCAAGTTAAAAGTATTGTTTGTCACCTGGCCCGTAAGTCACACAAAGAAAATACACTTCTTCATAATGGATAAAAATATTTAATCTGCCTACAATGTGATTCTCGACAGGGTAGGGCTGAGGAAGTTTGAAGCTATACCATCAGTAGTTCATCAATGCATGAAGTTTCATACTCATTTTGGGGTAGGTGTTGTAAAAGGCGACCACAAAATTTAGCCATAGGATGTTACTACTCCTCAATCAAGCAAGAAGAGTTGACTGAATTGAAGAAGAAGAAGACTACCCCTTATCAGGGGGAAACCACTGAGCCAAATGGCAAATCTGAAGTAGAAACTTTAGATCCACGAGATGAAACAGAGTTGGTTAAAGGGCAGGTCATAGAAGCTACTAAAATAATTATCTTGGATGATGACAAATCGGAAAGAACAATATAAATCGGCTCAGCACTAGATCCTGTTCTTAAATGGGAATTGGCGGTGTTCCTGAAATAGAGGAAAAACGTATTTGCTTGGACCCATGAGGACTTGCCTGAGATTGATACCAACTTCCTCTTCTATGAGGTCAACATTATTAAAGAGCAAAGATAATCAAGTAGAGGAGAAGATTCTTTAGTCCATATAAAAATCATGTTATTCAGGAGGAGGTAGAGAAGCTTTAAAAAGCTCAGTTCATTGAAGATGTTAAATACCCAATTTAGTTGGCCAATGTTGTAATGGTTAAGAAAAATAATGATAAATGGAGAACGTGTGTGGATTTTACTAATTTGAACAAGGCGTGCTCAAAATATCACTTTCCCTTGCTAGAATTGATCAACTAGTGGATGCTACGTCGGGACATAAACTCCTAAGCTTTATATATGCCTATTTTAGTTATAACCAGATAAAAATGAAGCTCGAAGATAAGGAGAGCAAAACTTTCATCACTCCCTGAGGAACTTATTGCTATAATGTAATGCCTTTTGGTTTAAAAAATGCAAGTACAATGTACCAGAGGTTGGTGAATAAAGTCTTCAAAGAGCATATTGGCAAAAACATGGAGGTTTATGTGAATGATACGCTGACAAAGAGAAAAAAAACTCAGATCATATCACTAACCTAAGTCAGACTTTTAACCAGTTAGAAAAGCACCATATGAAGCTAAATTCAACCGAGTGTGTGTTCAGAGTCTGAGAAGGGATGTTCCTCGACTTCATTGTTAAGCAAAGGGGAATTGAAGCTAATTCGGCGAAGATAAAAGCTCTGATAAAAATTCAATCGCCATTTTACAAGAAGGATGTACAGAAGCTAACTAGAAGAGTGGAAGCTTATAACAAATTTATTTAACGATCAACAGATAGGTGATTGCCTTTCTTCAAATTATTAAGAGAGACTTTTGAATGGAATGAAGAATGTGAAGAAGTTTTTCAAGAGTTATAGAAATATTTGGGATCACCACCACTTCTCTCCCGACTAGTTTTGGGGGAGAAATTATACATATGCTTGGTTGTTTCTAAATCAACAGTGAGCACGACCTTAGTCAGACAGGATAATGAAGTGAAAAAACTAGTGTACTACACCAGTAAAGCCTACAGGGGAGCTAGAATTAGGTACCCATGCTTGAAAAAGTTATCTCTAGCATTTATTAAGGCTTATAGGCGTATGAAACCTTATTTCCAATCGCATACCATAGTGGTGTATACAGATTTGCCTCTTCGGTAAGAACTCAGGGAGGTTGATGTACTGGGCAGTGGAATTAGGAGAATATGACATTGTCTACGAACAAAGATCCTCGTTAAAGAGCCACGCCTTGGAATATTTTATCGTCGAATTTACTTTGCCAAAAGTACCCAACCAACAAAATATGCCTGTCGAGCAAACTTCAAAAGAGGAGAGCTCAGCTCAGAAGCAAGACAAAAGTGATGCTGAGCAACCCAAAACTTATGAAATGGCATGGAAGTACACTGAGGAGAGCAAGGAGATATTACAACATTGGTTGTTGAATAATGAAAGTTTCAATAGTGATGTCTCGATATGGAAATTATATGTGGATAGATCTTCATGTGCTACTGGCAGTGAAGAAGGTATACTCCTGATGACATTGAACTTAAGTATTCTCTCAGGTTTCAATTCAAAACATCAAGTAACGATAAAGAGTATGAAGCCTTGATAGTTGGGTTGAATTTAGCCCACTCACTAGCCGCCGATCAAGTAGTGGCGCATAGGCATTCACAGCTGGTGGTAAACCAAGTACTTTATGTATATGGAGTCAAAGGAGAATTGATGATAAGATATCTTTCCAAGACCTTGAAAGCTATAGACAGGTTACCCATTGTCCAAATAAACAGGATTCCAAGAATAGGGAATTCTCGAGAAGATGCACTTGCTAGGTTAGCATCAGCAATAAGGATTGAGCTCAGAAGGACGATCCCGATAGAGATTCTGTCTAATCGTAGCATCGATGAAGACCTAATGGTAAATTTTATTATAGTAGATTTGGGACCCTCTTGGATGGATCCCATCAGATCTTATATTAAAGATGGTACTTTACCAATAGATCCCATAGAAGCTAAAATCTTAAATACAAAGCAACGAGATACGTATTAGAGAAGGGAATTTTATACAGAAGGGGATTAACGACCTCCTTACAGCGTTGTGTTCACCTAATAGATGTGAAAGACTTGATCCAAAAAGTCCACGAAAAGGTTGTTGTGGAGCTCATTCAGCTAGAAGAACATTGCTCCAACGAATTAACACTCAAGGACACTACTGGCCGACCATGAGAGCAGATTGCACAGCTTTTGTAAGAAAGTGTGATAAGTTCCTGAGGTCCTCTAATGCTTGTAAAACTCCATATGCTTCTCTAACTCCAATTACTTCACCTTGGACGTTCGCTATTTGGGGAATACTTGGTCGTTGTTGTTGATTATTTCACCAAATGGGCTGAGACAGAGCCACTGGTTGACATGCCTTATGAGAAGGTTTATCAGTTCATTTGGTAGAGCATAATTGACAAATATGGTTTGTCATATTTTTTCATTACAAATCATAGCACACAGTTTGACAATGAGGAGTGTGAAGCTTATTATATCCAACCTAAAATCCAGAAGTTGCATTCTGCACCAGGCCATCCTCAAAGTAATGGTCAAATAAAAGTGACAAATAGAACTTGTTGAATGGATTGAAGAAGAGGCTTGATGCTACTAAGGGAAACCAGAACAATGAGCTACACTCAGTCCTATGGGCTTATAGAACGGTGCCGAGAACAGCAACAAGAGAGACACCATATATGCTTGTATTTGGAACTGAAGTCATGGTACCGGTCGAGCTCGTCCTACCAACCCATAGAGTATTGAACTTTGATTTTCCACTCAGTGATTTGATGAGACAATTAAATCTTGATATGTTGGAAGAAGTACAAGAAGATATTGCCCTGAGGAATACTGCTTACTAGTAGAGAACTGCTCATTTCTATAATAAAAGGGTAAAGCCAAATAAATTGAAAGAAGCAAGCTATGTTCTTAAGAACATGATACAGAAGAACAACAAACTTAAAGCTAACTGTCGTGGCCCATATTGCATTTCAGCAGTCATTGGACCAGGGACATTTCGGATTGAAACTTTAGAGGGTGAAGAGTTCAATAATCCTTGGAATCTAGAGCACCTCAGAAAGTATTATCAGTCGTTCAAAGGACTGCCAACTTTGTATTTCATTTTCTTTCAATTGATTATCAATAAAATTATTGATTAATTTAGTTTTTGTTCGATTTTTTTTAGTATGGTTATACATATATCCCCCAAACCAGAAATAATGTAATCTCAGTTCCCACCAAGTCAATATAGGATAAAAATATTTTATCCTCATTCAACACTTGATTGGCAAAAATCAAAGCAATAACCGACTAAGTCAAAGTAGGATTTCAATCTTCAGTTCTTGGTCGGCTATTAAAAATTCAAGTCAAAATAGGATTAAAATCCTCATCGTTTGGCCAAAAATAAGTGGTAAAACTTCATTTTACCCAAACCAAGTCAAATGCATGAAAACGTGTAAAAATTCCTAAATTCGGGAATATAAACATATATTCCACATACACTTGGTCATCACTGATAACTAGTGCTAAACTTAGGTCGATAATTCTAAGTGCATTAGTAGAATCTTTGGCATCACTTATTCGTATCAAATATTACATATTTTTGCTCGTTATCTTTATGCATTCTAGCCCTTTTACGGTCCTTAATGCCTATTTTTATTCTCATTAACCAGACAACCTTAGATTTGGATATATACATGTTTTGCAGGGGTTAATTGTGCTTTTGTAGGTATTAGAATGCTAAAAATGAGGATCCGTTGCATTTCGAAGAAGTTCCATAGTCGGATGCTACTTCAAGGGAATTTTAGTCAATTCACATTTCTTATCCAGCTCATGGAAATTCCACGGATGCGTAGTTTAGTGAGTTAGCATCATGTGTCCTCAAACGGTGCGTCGTTTGGAGTTCGAACGAAGAAGATATGCCCGTTTCCGTTATTGAACATTTCTTTAATGTGATGACCAAAGGATTTTAGGAAACAGAGTACCGGTTGATCACGTCCATGGGACCAGTCGACTGCGGTTTGGCATTTTTCCGTGGGAAGGAGACAGTGGGCTTATACAAGAAGGACCGATCGATCAGTGATGCTAGATATTTTGTGATCTTTTCTTTTCTTTTCTTTACTTTTTCCCACTTACTATAAATAGTTTTTTTGTTGTAATAATCAGATATACTTAGATACAATAGATTTTAGAGAGTGGTAGCTTAGGGTTTGAGGGTTTTGGAGAGTTTGGCTTTGATTATTCTTGGTTTGACACCCAATTGGGTTGTAAGTTACACTATTCATCATCCTCTCCATCTAATATAAGTTGTATTTCATTAATTCTTGCTTTGTAGTGTAATTTCCATGCTTTGTTAATTAGGTTTACTTGCTTTCTTTACACGCTTTTTAGGTAGATTTATCGCGTTTATTTATTGCGTTTATTTATCGCATTTTTAATATGCGATAAATAGTGTGATGTTTATGGGTATCATCCCTGAAAACCCTCATGAGACGACACTCGTCCACTAGGGTAACCTAGGAGTTTAACGGCTTATTGCATACGCTAAATGTAATCGTGCTCCCTACGAAAGTGGCATTTATATTTCGATGCATATATACGTCTTGTACCGCCTTCTATGGACTGGTTTTATTTGTTTCATTACTAGGGACTAGCAATGTTTAAGTTAAGGGGTATGATTCGTATCAAATATTGCATATTTCCGCCCGTTATCTTTATCAATTCTAGAGTTTTTACGGTCCTTAATGCCTATATTTATGCTCATTAACCAGACAACCTTGGATTTGGATATATATATGTTTTGCAGGGGTTAATTGTGCTTCTGTAGGTATTGGAACGCTAAAAGTGAGAATCAGTTACATTTCGGAGAAGTTTCATCACCGGATGCTACTTCAAGGGCATTTTAGTCAATTCATTTTTCTTATCCATCTCATAAAAATTCCACGAATGCGTAGTTCGGTGAGTTAGAATCGTGTGGGCACAAACGGTGTTTCATTTGGAGTTCGGGCGAAGAAGATATGCCCGTTTCCGTTATTGAACTTTTCTTTCATGTGATGACCAAAGGATTCCAGGAAACAGAGTGCCGGTCGACCGCGGTTTGGCATTTTTCCATGGGAAGGAGACAGTGGGCTTATATAAGAAGGATTGGTCGACCGTGCCCCTACAACCGGTTGACCGGTGATGCCAGATATTTTGTGATATTTTCTTTTTCCTTTTGTTTTGTTTACTTTTTCCCACTTACTATAAATAGTTTTTTTTGTTGTAATAATCAGATATACTTAGATAGAATAGATTTTAGAGAGTGGTAGCTTAGGGTTTGAGGGTTTTGGAGAGTTTGGCTTTGATTCTTCTTGGTTTGACACCCAATTGGGTTGTATGTTATACTATTCATCATCCTCTCCATCTAATATAGTTGTATTTCTTTATTCCTTGCTTTGTAGTGTAATTTTCATGTTTTGTTAATTAGGTTTACTTGCTTTCTTTACACTCTTTCTAGGTAGATTTATCGCGTTTATTTACTGCGTTTATTTATCGTGTTTTTAATATGCTTTCTAGGTAATTTAAATTATGTTGTGTTTGAATTCAACTCACTCGGGTTAATGCATTGTTTTGCTTTGGTGATGGTGTTTACGGGTTTATTTCGAGTACGTTGTCCTATTTATTATGCCTAGGAGATTTGATGGGCCATATCATGTATGTCCCGTGCTTACGACCTTTCGCGCGTAATTTCCGGGATATTTGTTGATGCCAAAATCTTATTAGGCTTGTATTCGGATTTAGGGTCATGACAAGCCTTGATTTAATTAAATGTCGAAACGAGATGCATTATAAATAACTCGTCGACCCATGTAACCATTTTATACAAATTAACCCGGGTGAGGGATATTCAACACAACCTATAGTTTTACCGCTTTGTTAGTTTAGTTTAAATACACTTGCCTAGATTAACATTCCTTTCATGCATCTTTTACTTTTTAGTTTGTAATTCACCTTTTACACTTTCATTTCGGAGTACTAAAAATCATATAAATTCTAGCATCTCGTCCCAGTGGATCTTTCGATACCCGACTTACTGCTAGACTTGCCCCGCAAGTGTAGTCGTAATTTAGGTTTTTGTATTGAGTTGGCGAAATGAAAACAACGACCGGCGTCTGACACGCGCCGCGCTTTTCATGCTCGATCAAAATGGCGTCGTTATCGAGGATGAGTTTGCTTTAGACTTTATTTGATTTAGTATTTCATAGTATTTTCTTTCTATTTGTATTATTTGCTAATATTTTGCAGGACTTCCACATTTGAGCACTTTGAAACGCTCAAATTTTTCTCGCGCTCACCTTGTGGAATTCGCCATTTCGAGCCATTTTTTGGGTAAGCATGTCTTATTCCAATTCTTTCGGTAATCCTTGTCTAATTCTCAAAATTCTCGCAAGCCTATGACTTTCGGTGAATACTTAGAATCCCAAAGTATAACAAATTCGAATATGACGTTGGGCGAGTATAACGAAAGTCAAAACTTGGGTTATTGGAATTTTGATGATGATGACAATTATTTTGGGCCTTTACCTCCTTATAATAGGAATTTTGAAACGAATTGCAATAGTTTTCAAATTTTCTATAATAATGAGTTTTCATTTAAGTCCGATGGTAATTTTCAAAGTTCCCACTTTCATGCATCCGCACCTCGACCTATGACTTTTGGTGAGGGCTTGCGTATGTACGAAAATGAGAAACTTGAAAATCGTTATCGAGAAGAAAATCGTTGTTGGGAGAAAGACTTGGATTTATTATTCGAATTCGACGATGATTTTTCTTCCGAGACTTTCGAAGTCGAGGAATGTTTTGAACCAAATGAGGTACTTGTGCCTACTTTGGAACAAACCATTCTAGACTTTTCCCATTGCATAATAGATATTGAAAGTGAGGATGACAATGATGTAATATCTATTTGCAATGGAATGATTTCTTCTTTGGCCCCCAAAGAAGAACATTTCATTGAAAATGATATTATTTCCTTCGAAACTCAATCTTCATGCAATGATGATTCATCTCATGAGATTGAATTTCTTTCATCTCCATTTTCATTCTCTATTATCACACTGTCTCAAGTACCCGATGATTCGGTTTCAAACTTTAATGTTTTAAACCTTTTTGCCGATGAGGAGTACTTGGTCGAGTCGCCTTCCACGATCGCATCTTTGCCTTTGTGTGCGCTGCCTCCCATTCCAATTTCAAAATCATTGGGAGGATATTCGGCTTTTCTCGGTCCTCACATGTTTTTGTCGCCCTTTTAATCCAAACCCCCCATTGTCCCTCCAAAACTTTTAATTGGTGATGGTTCCTTTCTTACGCCTTACACATGCCTTTCGTTGTTCAAACGGAATCCATATTTTTTGGAAGGCATGCTTGTATGTGAGGGTACACCGATTATCCTCCAAAGTCAAATCGTTTTCACGGTGGACCCTCAACTATTTAGATTTCTAGTGTATAGTTAGTGTGAAGCCTAAATAGTATGTTGCATATAGTTAGTTTTTTATTCTTTCTTTTTATTTTTTTTCTCTCCTTTTTAGTTTAGTCTAGTATAATTAGTTAACTTTTCGTTATTTATTTTTGCTATGCTCGGTACTAACTTGTTTTGTAGATTTTTTGGACTTGTTCTTATGGGGATCGCTCCACTTTTGGGTAATATCGCTCTTTTCCTCTCTTTAACTTGGTTCTTAATTCATATTGAGGAAAATGTCAAGCTTTAAGTTAGGAGGTGTGGGATATTCTATTCATTTCTTTATTTAGTCCATGTTTTGCTCACATGTTAGTTACTTAGTATGCTTTTCTTAGAAAAATTCAAAAATTTCAAAATGATTTTCTTTCTTTTTTCTCCTTGTTTGGGATTTTTGCCTTTGTTTCCTATGATAAATTTCAATAATTGCCCGATTCAATAGACAACCCAACGATACATGTTCTCGATTTGAGAAGTTACTAGACTTTAGTCTCGATTATTGATGTTATGAATAACTTCATAAATTAAACTTTAATCCCATGAGCACATGCACTTTTATTTCTATATTGATTTGGTTTAAGATTTTTATAACTCGGTAATCTTTTGTTGCATTGTATATACTTACACCGAGTAAGTTTTGTACCTTTCGTCATTTGTGAGTGTATACACTATTCTTTTCTCATTGAAAACGTTGAATTCGTTGGTAATCTCACTATTCTTTCATTGATCGTTCATTAATTGAGTTCATACTTGAAATGTGTTACTTGATCATGATTTTTATATATTATTTTAACTCGATAAATGCGTAAACTTTTGGAAATGATCATAGGCCTTCTTTGTTATATCACCCATATTAGCCTTGACCTCACCCTTATATGTTTACCCTCGTTAACCCCTTTGAGCCTAAATATTAGCCTTTCATTTCATAACCCAATTCCCATAACCAACTCTAAATTGGAGTTTTAGCCCATATATACACCTTCCATACCTTTGTTTGGAATGTTACTTGGGATTGAATAATGTTGTTGTGATGTAAGAAAGAGAAAAAGTGAAGAAAAAGAGAAAGCAAAAAGCAAAAGAAAAGAAAAGAAAAATGAGAAAAATAAGAAAAGAAAAGAAAGAGAAAGTTGTAAATGTTTTATATAGTTCAATAATCTTTGATTACTCTCCCCGATGATATATCTAATGCCGTTGTGGAAGTTGTTTTCCAATTTTGATATTGCCCGCATTTTTCCATTATCTCAAGTTTTCATTCCAAACACTTTGAATCTGTATATACATTCCTTCATTTCATACCCTAACCTAGCCTACATTACAACCCTAGTAAAGTCCTATGTGATTTTAGGTTGATGTAATTTAAAAGTCATAATAGTTTTGATAATCTGTGAAAATGTATTTCGCCTCTTTCAATGTGCGAAATCTTTCATTGAGATTTTGATTTTTCATTTTATATATGGCGTTCTTCATTTGTGACATGTGTGCGGCCTAGTTTCCATTTACATTTATACCTTATGCCCGCATGTTTCGTGTGTTACCTCCCTATTTAGAGTGAATTAACTTGATGAGTGTAATGCCCGTGAGGATTGAATATATGCTTGCTTTAATGTTTATCCGGTTTATATAAGTTTTTCGCCAAATCACACTTTGCACGTGCTCGCTCCCCCTCCCACATTTTAAGGTTTCAATTCTATGAGGTGCATTCTATAATGTTAATGATTCAGACTTTTGTTTGAATTCATTCACTTTGCTAATAATGCATATGAAATCGTTTTCGCCTTTTTTGGGCTTGTCACATGTTGGTTTGGGCTTATTTTGAGGAAACCATGTGATGTTTGTAGGTATCATCCCTGAAAACCTTCACGAGACGACACTCGTCCACAAGGGTAACCTAGGGGTTTAATGACATATTGCATACGCTAAATGCAATCGTGCTCCCTACGAAAGTGGCATTTATATTTTGATTCATATATACGTCTTGTACCTCCCTCTGTGGACTGGTTTTGTTTGTTTCATTACTAGGGACTAGCAATGTTTAAGTTAGGGGGTGTGATTCGTATCAAATATTGCATATTTCCACCCGTTATCTTTATGCATTCTAGCACTTTTACGGTCCTTAATGCCTATATTTATGCTCATTATCTAGACAACCTTGAATTTGGATATATATATGTTTTGCAGGGATTAATTGTACTTTTGTAGGTATTGGAACCCTAAAAGTGAGGATCCGTTGCATTTCGAAGAAGTTTCATCGTCGGACACTACTTCAAGGGCATTTTAGTCAATTCCTATTTCTTATTCAGCTCATGAAAATTCCACGGATGCGTAGTTCGGTGAGTTAGCATCGCGTGGGCGCAAACGGTGCATCATTTGGAGTTCGGACGAAGAAGATATGCCCATTTCCGTTATTGAACTTTTCTTCCATGTGAAGACCAAAGGATTCCAGGAAACAGAGTACCGGTCGACCGCGTTCAGGGGACCGATCAACCGCAGTTTAGTATTTTTTCGTGGGAAGGAGATAGTGGGCTTATACAAGAAGGACTGATCGACCAGTGATGCTAGATATTTTGTGATCTTTTCTTTTCTTTTTTTTCCTTTTATTTTCTTTACTTTTTTCCACTTACTATAAATAGTTTTTTTTGTTGTAATAATCATATCTACTTAGATAGAATAGATTTTAGAGAGTGGTAGCTTAGGGTTTGAGGGTTTTTGGAGAGTTTGGCTTTGATTATTCTTGGTTAGACACCCAATTGGGTTGTAAGTTACACTATTCATCTTCCTCTCCATCTAATATAAGTTGTATTTGCATTATTCTTGCTTTTTAATTAGATTTACATGCTTTCTAAATTAGGTTTACACGCTTTTTTTCATTGCTTTCTACGTAGATTTACCGCGTTTATTTATTGCGTTTATTTATCGCATTTTTAACATGCTTTCTAGGTAATTTAAATTAGGTTGTGTTCGAATGGAATTCACTAGAGTTAACGCGTTGCTTGGCTTTGGTGATAGTGTTTACGAGTCTATTTCGAGTGCGTTGTCCTAGTTATTATGCCTAGGAGATTTGACGGGGCATATCATGTATGTCCCGTGATTACGACCTTTTGCGCGTAATTTTCAGGATATTTGTTGATGCCAAAATATTATTAGGCTTTTATGAGGATTTAGGGGCGTGACAACCCTTGATTCAATTAACTGTCGAAACGAGATGCATTTGTAATAACTCGTCTACCCATGTATCCATATTATACAAATTAACTCGGGTGAGGGATATTCGATGCAACCTATAGTTTTACTCACTTTCTTAATCTAGTTTCAATACACTCGCCTAGATAAACATTTCCCTTTATGCATATTTTTACTTTTCAGTTTGTAATCACCTTTTACACTTTTATTTCGGAGTATTAAATCACTTAAATTCTAGCAACTCGTCCCAGTGGATCTTTCGATACCCGACTTACCTCTAGACTTCCCTCGCAAGTGTAGTCGTAGTTTAGGTTTTTGTATCGAGTCAGAGAAACGAAAACAACTACCGGCGTCTGACACACGGTGCGCTTTTCGCGCTCGATCAATCACCAATGGTAACCAATACTAAATTTGGATAAATATATTTAAGTGTTTTGGTAGAACCAATGGCAACCACTGGTAACTAATACTAAATTTGGATGAATACATCTAAGTGTATTAGTAGAACCAATGGCATAACAATCACAAATTAACCAATTTATTAAAATAATCATAAATTGACAAAAGAGTAACATCTTTCATTCATATAAATGTATTATATTCAAATGAGGAACAAAATATAGGATAATCATTCGATTGGAAGTTTTCCTTCAACTTTGGAAGGTGACTTCACTTTATCCATGCCAACATGAGGATCATCCTAGGTGTAAGGAAAATTAATGAAGTTAAAATCTTGAAGCATTTTTCTATTAGTGTTGCTCGACGTATTGATCAGATGAGGAGGCCGAGCTATCTCAAGTTCATCATGCAACTCATAATCCCCTAAATATTTTGATATCAAACATTGAGGAATCGAGTCAATAGGAATCCATCTAACATCCAATTTAATGACAATCTAAAAATCCGGGATCATTCTAATGCCAAAGTCAACTGTTTTGGTCTACTTTCATCACAGTCAAGCATTTAGTCCAACCCCATTTGTAAAATTCACGTTGAGGTTGAGCAAAGTGATAATTTACATGGCTTAAGGCTTCGTTGTAACCTTCCATCCATACCTCTCTAGGATGTTTATGAAATTGTAAGGTAACCTTTTGACTTAATGTTGAAGTTTCTTTAAAACTTCATCTTTCACCTTCAACTGAGAGGATTGGTCAGCAAGGGCTTTGTTATTATCTTCTAGTTTTGTGGATAAATCGATAACAGCCTGACTCTCTGCCTTCAACTGATCATCTTGATTAGCTAAATTTGTTTGGGTTCTAGCCTGTCCTACAGTTAGTCGACAAACCTTCAGCTTGAAGGATTTTGAAAACTGCGCATGTTTGGACTTCTTCAAAGCTTTAAGCTCTTCTCTTAATTTGGCATTCTCATTCTCTAGGAAAGAAACACCTTGATCAGCAACAACAGTAGAAGGATTTTTCAAGGAACCAAGCTTATCCCTCAACTTATTATTCTCTTCCTCCAAGAGTTTAGCAATTTCTTTGACCTCATCAACTTTGCGGTTCAGTAAAAACTCCTTTCTCCTAAAAGCAGAAGCATATTTATCTAATGTTTCCTCAAATCCCCAATCTTCATTCAAAGACTTGTATTTATCTTCGTAGTCAGCATGGAGCAAAGCTTTGGCTTCATTATGCTTCGCTTGTAGATCTTTTATCATCTCAAAATAGGCCACATTATTGGCCACGACCCGATCAAGAAGGAATTTGAGGTAATTATATGTACTCCTATCTTGAAGAGAAGCATTTGCATCGAGTAAGATGGTCAAGTATTCATCTGGTATGTCCAAGTGACCAGCCTTGAATATATTATTACAGCATTTAAGTAGGTCAGAGTTATTAGAAGAAATTTGTTCCATCTTGGCCATGAACTAAACAGATGAAGCAACAATTAATCAATCAGAAAATAAGATAGAAAATAACAAGAGGAGTTATTTTATTAATAAATGACGGTGATACAAATACATCTGAGGAAAATTAAAAGAATATCCAAAAGGTGCAAAATATAAAGATTATTAGCCAAGCAAAACTACACTTTCTTCTTATCATTCTCAACATTAAGGGTATCTTGCTCGCCAGAAGGATTGACAAACGTATCTCCTTGGTCGCTATGAGGGTCTACAGTGTCAATGGATAAAGAAGATTCCATTGAACCATTATCATCCTCAATCTCTCCATAAAGGTTTGGGGAGAGCCAGGGTCATGCCTAAGGAAGAGTTTAGAGAGGTGCCAACTTCTTTCAGTGCTGCCGACTAACCTTCCTTAAAGAATTTTTTCTTGTCATAACCAACTTGAGCAGAAGTGGTAGTGATAGCCTTATCTCAACCCTTATTGAAGGATCCTCCCTAGCCTTCTCATCAGAAAGCTCTGTTGTTAGCTTAGCTACTTGACCTTTAGCAGCCTTTACCCTGCGTTTAGTTTCAGCAATAACCTTATCAACTTTCTGCCGTGCTTCCTTTGCAGTGTTAATCTTCTCCTCCCAAGTCTTCTTCTCAGTTTCCAGATCCTGTTGGTATTCTATCAAATATTGCCTCAGACCCTCAAAGGCCTCTTTTATATCTCCCGAAAAAGAATATAGATGATCGTCTTTCTCCAGTATTTGGTTGCAGTTAACCAAGAACAGTAAGAAAAATCCAAGTTAATACAAACTAGAAAGACATGAATAACATCCGACCTATTTTAAAAATAAAAAATTACCAAGGTCGAGCTTTAAGAAGCCCTTTAGGACAAATGAGATCGAGACATTGAAGCAACAACAGCTCTGTGGTCTGGGAGGGTGTCGAATTTGATTAATTTCCTAGTCAACTTAGAAATCATGACACTAGAGAAGAGATTGCAAACCAAGGCCTGTTGGTCGGCAATAATAGAATTTTTAACCTTCTTATCAGTAGGACCCTTCCTCGGTCTCTTGAAAGGAGACTCTTCACCGTTGTTGGTAGTGGGCTTCTTCCCACCATCCACCTTCTTTTGGGCACTAGCACCAGCACTAGCAGACTTCAAGGTTCCAGTGGTGGATTCATCCTCTAAAAGGTTAGGAATTTTTCATTTACCCATGCTAATAGCAAGAGGAAGGTCTAAGTCAAAAGATGAGGAAGTTCCTACAGCAGGTTCACCACCACTAGATTCAGTGACAGAATATATAGAGATTAGATCTCTCTCCAAGTCTATCACGTTAGAAAGGAGCAAAAATTGTTGGCCGAGTAACAAAAGAAGTCACAGAGATTTTATACTTTAGTATATAGGAAGTTGATCTAGTGTGTTCCTCGCTAATTTTCTGATTAAGGCCCCATTAAAAATTGAGCTCGTCAAGATTGATATCACTCTCCTTGGGACTTTTCTTCTTTCTATCAATTGTAACTAAAGAAAATAACAAAGGTTAGTTGGCATATCAATAAATAGTTCATCATCGTGAATATACAAAAAATATATTACAACATATGCCATGACCCTCGTAAGGATATCTGGGCCCATCATACACCTCCCCTTCTTGAAGAGGAAGATATTGCTAGTTTTTTGTAATAACCTCATGATCGAAGTAATCTTTATTGGATTTAGGAAAATTAATGACAAGGCCTCTATTGACAAGCCCAATTTTCAAATAATATGTATTGTCACGGTGACCTACTTGTAATAGAACAGGAGTTTAGGGATACCAATATGGGTCCCATAGATTTGGTTAAGCCTATGAATCCCATTAACTATTCTCCATGTATTGGGGGCTATTCTTGGAGGTACAACATCGAAGTGCTGACAAAATTCTAAACAAAAGAAATTTGGGGGGAAAGTGAAACCGCACTCAGCAATGAATAAAGAGGGAATCCAATGACCATCAGCTAAAGAAAAAACATCAACTTGAGGATTGGGAAATTCAAGATCCACCCAAGCTAGAATATTCCATTCTAGTCTAAACTCGTCTAAAGAATAAGCATGAACTATATAAACCATATTTCAGGAAGAAGAAAAGAAGTAAAAGGAAAGAATTAGTACATAAATTTAAGGATTCTGCAAGAACTGTCAAAAGAATGTAATAACGACGACAAACAAGTGCACAAGAACTCATAGATGGTTGCTACAATTCGAAAATTTAGGGTAAAACCAATCGAGAAAGTTCTTTTCCTTTTTATAGGCTACCTCGAATATAGCAAACGTAATGATGAAATGTACCAATGATTGATGTTTCGATGGCTTCGTGAATCAGATGGTGACAAATACTCATTTACCCTTTGGCGGTTTGTTAGAATTCAAATTATTTGCAAAAATGTCATCTTCAAACAGTACCTGTAAAATTATAAAATTGCCTATCCGATTGGAAATCGAAACCTAGCAGCATCTAAGCCAGTTGATCCCCCTATCTCTAATGGGACCGCCAAAGGAACATAATTTTCATCATCCATCGATGAGACCCCACTATGGTTCTATTATACTACAGAGAAAGAAGAACCCAGTATCAACAACCCCCGTATGGAGCCACAACTCGTGTCGTGAAAATACCCCGAGCTACTTCCAGATTCAAATGCTCCATACTTTCATGCAAACATCAAGCATGGAATATTGGGGGCTTCTGTTGATACCAAAAATTATCTACTTATGTGGACTAATCAGAAATGAACACTTGGTCTTAATCCTAGTCAATTGATAAAGAGCCTAACAAGGAATGCCGACCAAGACAAGGAAGGCCGACCAACTCGATGAGTGAAACGTCAACATATCAAGAATCATATTACTCATGGTTTATACAACCAATCGTCACTTACATTATATAAGGATGTAAATGCTTAATATATAAAAGCATTCCATCCCTTGGCATTCCACCCCTTGATTTTCAGAACACTATAAATACATTATAAATTATTCGTCAAGGGCAAGATAGAACAGATTCTAGGACAAGATACCTAGTTTTCTGTAACCTCTGAAATCAACGCCATAACAGTGGACGTAGGCTTTCTTACATAACCGAAACACTTTAAAAACTCTATCTTTTATTTCTCTTTGCAATTATATATATTTTATCTTTGATTATTAAATTAGATCAAGTCTAGTTTTTTTACATCAATAGTGCTTCATGTATCAAATTTGTCTAATTCAATTTTCATTATAGTATATTTTTTGTTTTTTTTTTCATTTTTTAGTTAATTCTCATTTTTTTGTGTTATTATGTTATTTTCCAAGAAAAACGGTTGAAAACTTGAAACTAATTCTAATTTTTGCATATATATATATACATATACATATATATATATATATATACATATACATATATATATATATATATATATATATATATATATATATAGAGAGAGAGAGAGAGAGGGAGACAGACAGACTCTTGTACACATTAAGTTTGCACATGTGCTGATGCACACCTATTTTTTAAAAATATTAAAAAAAATATTTTTGAGTTGATTTTTTTTATGTGGTATTTAAACATTTCAACGGATCCATAAAAAAATCAGCTTTTAAAAAAAATAGAAAAAAGTTTTTAAAAAATATGTCAAACTTTAAAATAGAAAAAAATATGTCAAACTTTTGCAGCTTTTAAGTGCTTTTAAAACCGCAAAAGTTTGATCGATTTTTTTAAAATAGAAAAAAAAGTTTTTTGAGTTGATTTTTTTTATACAGGTTCCTTGAAATGCTTAAATATTAAACCAAAAAAATCAACTCAAAAATATTTTTTTACTATTTTAAAAAAGTAATGTGCAAACTTAGTATGCACAGGAGTCTCTCTCTCTCTCTCTCTCTCTCTCTCTGTATATATATATATATATATATATATATATATATATATATATATATATAGAGAGAGAGAGAGAGAGAGGCTCATGTACATCACTCAATTTACATCACTCCTACATCATAAGTAAAACGACACCACTCAATTTACAAAACGACACTCCAAAACTAAAACCCAAAATGCCTCAATTCTGTTTCTCTCTCCCACCCTCTCTCTCTCTAAACTCGCCTGAGCAACAAAACCGGAGAAGCCATCACCAAATACAGGTATTTGCACCACCAAAATCGGAGAAGCCATCACCAAAGGTATTTGCATTTTTTTAACCCACTCGTTTTGTATAGGTATTTCGTTCCAAAACCCCAATTTTTTTTCTCAACTCGTTTTTTTGGTTACCAGTGTTCCTCAACTTTAATATACGAACTCAATATTATTTTTTTAAACCCAACTCGTTTTTTTCTTCTTGTATGACTTGTGTGAATTCCTTAGCATTTGTGTTTTTTTAACCTAACATAAAGTGTGTGAATTCCGTAGCATTTCCATTTTTTTTAACCTAACTCGGTTATAATTCCTGGTAAAAAATGAATTGAGTAAATTCCTTAAAAATTGTTGGTAATAAATGATTTGTTTGAGGAGATAAACCTAATTCGTTTTATTTTCTCATTTGATTTTTTTTCCAGAAAATGGAGTCTTCTTCTGTTGGAAATAATAAAGAACTTTGGTTGGGGGAAAATATGCAAATAGAATTTGAATTTGAGCATGATGGAAATGTGGAAGTTGACATGGTTCAAGAAGTTGATTCCGAACAAGACAATTTATTCAATCCTCCTGTACAAGTGGAAAAAACGCCAAAGATTGGGCAACAATTTGAAAGTTTGGATGATGTTTGGAACTTCTAAACTGAATATGCTAAAATTGCGGGTTTTAGTGTTCGTAATTCGACGGTTAATCGGTGTCGGGAAACGAATGAGATAATTAGGAAGTCATATGTATGTTTCAAAGAAGGTAAGAGTACGCTTGTAGCAAAACCGGAGACATCTAGACGTCGAGGGGACATTCGAGAGAATTGTAAAGATAAGCTTGTGGTGTTGCGTTCGAAAGATAATAAGTGGGTGGTTAGTATATTTGTTAAGGGCCATAGTCACCCATTGGCTACTCCAATAAAAACCCATTTTCTACGATCACATCGTGGTGTTTCCAATGCCCAAAAATGTTTAACTCAACAACTTGGTGTAGTTAACATACCAATGCATCAATAATACAACCTATTGGGGTTACAAGTGGGTGGCTTTGAGAATATTGGGTTCACTCAAAAATATTTGTACAACTAAGGCCGGAATAGACGCAGTGAGTTAATTAGTCGTGATTGTGATATGTTATTGGAGTTCTTGAGTTTAGAGCAACAAAAGAACCCATCCTTTTATTTTAACATTGAGTCGGATGATCATAATAGAATCAAGCATTGTTTTTGGGCGGATGCCACATCTAGACGGGTTTATGGTTGTTATGGTGATGTGGTGGTGTTTGATACGACATACAGTACAAATAAATATAATTTAGTATTTGCACCACTTATGGGGGTTAACAATCATAGGCAAACAATTATATTCGGTTGTGCTTTTTTGAGTTACGAAACAATTGAGTCATTCATTTGGCTTTTGAACCAATTCTTAGATGCGATGCCGGGTGATGCATCGAAAATGATAATCACCGATCAAGATCCGTCTATGATGAGGTCTATAAGAGAAGTACTACCCCATACACACCATCGGTTATGTTCGTGGCATATTTTGATGAAGTTTTCGGAGAAAATAGATGGGGTGACGTATAGCATGTATCGGGGGGAGATTTCTGATTGCATATGGAAATCGGAGACAAAGGAAGAGTTTGATTTGAAGTGGGTTGATCTTATGACTAGAAGTGGTTTAAGTGAAAATAAGTGGCTCAATTCGTTGTATGAAATTCGTGCAAAATGGGTTCCGGCATACGTGAATCATATCTTCTCCGTAAATATGTCGAGTAGCCAAAGAGTGAAAAATGCACACTCTTTTTTCAAAAAATATGTTTCCAAGCACAATTCCCTTCTTGAATTTATGATCCAATTTGATAGGGGTATTATGCATCAACGCCATGAGGAGTTGCTTTGAGATCATAAATACTACAATGAAAAGCCAAAGTTGACACTTATGCACTTTGTTTTGGTGCAAATGGTGGACATTTATACGTGCGAAATATTCCAGAAGTTTCAAAATGAGATGTGGGAAATGTTGAATTATAAGTTCGATTTCAAGATTGAGGAGGGGCATAAAAAAGTATTTGAGGTTCAAAAAATAATTGGAGATAACCAACGTGTGCGACTTGTAACTTACGACCGGAGTTTGGATTTCGTATCTTGTAGTTGCAAGTTGTTTGATAGCTCGGGTATTCCATGTCAACACATGCTCGCATATTTGATTAAGTTTTTTTATATTCATAGTTTACCGAGCAAGTACATCTTGAGTAGGTGGACCAAGAGAGAAAAAAGTCAACCATTAGGGATTCTAGTGTGACGGTGATAACATGCGACAAATCATACTTCCTCCAACGGAGTCGACTAATTCAAAGATCTTTAGATGTTGTGGAAAGATCCCTTATTATTCTGGAAGCTACAAAAATTTTTGATGATGCTTTAGATGTGGTATGTCAAAAGATAGATTTACTTGTTGATCATGTGCAACCATCAAAACCATTGTTGCACTGTCCTAGTGGTGGAGTTTCGATAAATATGAGTACCAATTTCCAACACACTACAATGAACCGCAACAAGTAAGGGCGAAAGGATGTGGTAAGCGACTAAAAGGTGGAAAAGAGAAAGCATTGAAAGGGGGAAAAAAAGGTAAAGGAGCGACGTTGTAATGGGTGGTTTGGTAGGCCAGTCTCACGACAAAATAAATTCCCGGTATTGAATAATAGGCAATATTTGTGTTCTTTCGTGTTATTAATATTGACTACCAATTTATAAAAATTAACTTGTTTTTAATTTTCTTATGTAGGGTCATGGATAATAGTTCGGAAGGAATCTCAGTTTCAAGTTTGTCCGAAGGGATTTCAATTTGAGTGTAGTGTTAGAGATGTCTTGAGTGTGGTTTTGAGTAGTGTTGAAGATGTCTATGTTTTGTACTGGATGTATTCATTTTACCGGATGTATCCATTATAATATGAATACTTTCGTAATCATTATGTCTGTCTTTTGTATCGGATGTATTTGTTGTATCAGATGTATTCGTTATAATATGAAGACTTTCATAATCATTATGTTTGTATTTTGTATCGGATGTATTCGTTTTACTTGTTGAATGCAGCCCCACTGCAACCCCACTGCAGCCCCAAAATGCAGTCAAAATGCAGCCCCAATGCAGTACCAAAATGCCCCAATGCAACCCCAAAATGCATCCCTAATATAGCCCCAATACAACCCCAAAATGCAGCCCCAATACAGCGCCAAAATGCCCCAAAATGCCCCAAAACGCAGTCCCAAAATGCAGCCCCAAAATGCCCTAAAATACAGCCCCAAATGTAGCCCCAATACATTCATCAACATAAGAAATAAAGTCCACCTTTCATTACAAAACCCCACTTTCATTACAAAGTCCAACATTCATTACAAAGTCCAACATTCATTACAAACTTCATCAACATAACTATTAATTTCCACAAACACCCATCCATTACAAATTTCCAATAGTCAATACAATTGCACCAGAAATTAATTGAAAAATACATATGAAATGAACAACACAATCAGTGGTACAATAAGACAGTTAATTTCCAATCTAAACTTGTTAAATTCAGCTCGAAATGTCGCCAATTCCATCTCCAATGCATCAATCTTCGTCCCTCGAATGTTGTTGAATTCAGTTCGTAATTTAGCCAATTCCATCTCCAACAAATTGGTCTTTGTCGTTAACTCAGAATTATCGTTACTCATACACTTTTTATCATCCAACCTTCGAAAAAAATTACACAACCCTACTTGGTTATTTGGACAACACAAAAAATGGCTTCCGGGATTTGCGATTGTCTTCGATGTACGAATAATTATATCGACACCACAAGAACATTTCAATTTTGAATAATTTGAGGCACTGCTGCTTGACATTTCTACAAAACAAATCACAGTAAAAACAGTCAATGGCACAATATTTGCTCCAATTACATTGCAAATGAGGAACACTGGTAAAAAAAAAGATTTGGGTTTTAAAAAAAAAATGCAACAATTAGTTCGTAAAAAAAAATTAAGGAACACTGGTAACCATCACAACGTAAATGACAAAAAAAATGAAGAAAAAGAAGTTGGGTTAAAAAAAAGGCAACAATCAGTTAGGGGAAAAAAGTTGAGGAACACTGTAACCAACACAACGAAATGAGAAAAAAAAAAAAAGAAAAAAACGAGTTGGGTTTTAAAAAAAAACAACAACATTCAGTTCGTATATTAAAGTTGAGGAACACTGGTAACCAAAAAAAACGAGTTGAGAAAAAAAAATTGGAGTTTTGGAACGAAATACCTGTACAAAACGAGTGGGTTAAAAAAACGCAAATACCTTTGGTGATAGCTTCTCCGATTTTGGTGGTGCAAATACATGTATTTGGTGATGGCTTCTCCGGTTTTATTGCTCAGGCTAGTTTAGAGAGAGAGAGAGAGAGAGTTTTGAGGTGGGAGAGAGAAATAAAATTGAGGCATTTTGGGTTTTTTTGGGTTTTAGTTTTGGAGTGTCGTTTTGTAAATTGAGTGGTGTCGTTTTACTTATGATGTAGGCGTGATGTAAATTGAGTGATGTACATGAGCCTCTCTCTCTCTCTCTCTCTATATATATATATATATATATATATATATATATATATATATATATATATATATATTCTTTTTTTAAAACAAAATGTGATATGTTTAATAATATAATATAAATAAGAAAATATTATATTTAAGAGAGAGAGCTTCACATATGACTATATATGTAAACTTATTAAATACAATCTCATCGCTTATAATCAGGGGCGGACCTAAGTGGTCCCGAGAGTGGGCGGCCGCCCACCCCTTGTTTTCGAATTTTTTTGTACAGGTATGCGCAAAAAAAATAATATTGGGGCCTATGTGTAAACTCTAGGATCAGAAGGTGTATCTTTTTGTCAGTGTTTTAAAGCTAAGGGGCCTAGTATGTAATTTATTATACTTAAATAGAAAAACACGGAAGAAACATTTTACCAAAACCCTAAACATTTTACACGCTCTCTCTCATCTCCTCGCCTCTCACCTGTTGTCAACACTGATTGTTCAAACGTTTTGCCACAAGGGCGGACCATCGTGGATTGTTCTGGAACTTCCATTAACCGTGCAACCCAGAAGAGGAGAAGGTTTGATATAATAGTTTTGTAGAAATCAAGATGAATCTTCAATTTGGTATGTGTGAATGAAGAAATTTTTATCTTTGATGTTTTTAGGGAACTAATCTGAATGGTAGAGGTACCAGGAAGAGAATATTTTTCAGGTAAGTTATTTGTTAAGTATATAAAACTTTTTTATTCAAATGTTTAATTTTTTAAAATTAAATGTTAAAAAGTATTTTTGTATTCCTTCAAAAGTTTAAATCATTCAATGTTAGGAGTATTTTTGTGTTCATTTGTAAATATTTAGGAAACTAACACTATTCAATGTTAGGAGTATTTTTTTCTCAAATCTTTAAATGTTAGAAATATTTACTGGTATTTTTTGGTCAATGATAGAAATTAGGGGTATTGTATTTTTGGGTTCAATATTTAGGGGTATCGTATTTAGGGGAAATGTTAGAAATATTTAGAAGAAATTTCAAATTTCAGTGTTACTTTTTCAGTTAATTTTCAATGTTGAAGTACAATTTTCCGATAATTTCAATGTTAATCCTAAAAAAATCGCCTTTGGGGCTACCGCCCCTGAACCCCGACATTGCTCGAACAATTTCGTACCCCCTTACCAAAAATCCTGGGTCCACCATTGTTTATAATAGTTTCATGGTTAAGTTACATCTGGTCTAGGGGTGAGGTTTATGTCATAAATATTATATTTGTCAGATGTAATTGAGCTTTAGATATATTGATCTCTGTTTTTTTAAATAGAGGATAACAGATACGGGTGGCCATATGTTTACATTCCGCTATTTAGTTTTCTAACATCATTTATAATACGTTTAATGGAGGAATAAACTGGAGCATCAGACATTTAATAATATCTAATAACTTAGAAATGCAAAGTTATTTTTATAATGGTTTATGAAGTTAAAGTCCCAAACTTTCCATTGCAATTTTTTATTTATCCCTTATGCTAACTAAGTTGATCCCCTTCTTTGTTGTCCATGTTGTAATATTGAAAATTTTCTTATTTCCCAGGAACCAGATTGAGGTTATATCCAAGTTTATGTTGGTATCATAATAGAAATATATGATTCATTGGTTACCTTACATAATGATATATGGAAATTTCAGCAATTAAATGACCCAATGTTATCCTTTTATTATGAGTTTGAATTTAAATGTTTTTTTACTATTTGTTTTGTTGTTGTGAGAAAATTCTAGAAATGCAAAGATATTAGGGTGTGTTTGATAAATAAGATGAAAAATAATCGCGAACAGTCAATTTCCATGGAATTGAAAATTTGGAAATATTTTCTATGGAAAAAAATTGTTAGTGTTGTTTGATTACCATTATTTTCCAGGTGGAAAATGATCTATTTTTCATCTTGTATGTGTTTGATTTTCAATAATTTTCATGAAAAAAAGTAGAATATATATATAAAATACAGAAGAATAATAAAAATTCCTGAAAATTAATAAAAATACCAAAAGAATGATAAAAATAACCACAAAATTTAAAAAAACACAAAAAATGAATAAAAATAAAAAAATACAGAAAATGAATAAATAACCAGAAAATAAATATTAACCCTAGAATAAATTAAAAAAAAAGAAATATTAAAAAAAAGAAAAAATCTATTAAGAATAGTAAAAAAAAATAAAAAAGGAATAAAAACCAATTCCACCCCCCCCCCCCTCCCCCACCACAACCCCCAACTGTCCCCCCCCCCCCCCCCCCCCCACGGTCGGCACGTCTGTTTGTTTTTTTAATTCTCTTTTTTTTTTTTAAATATTTGCATTTTTATTAATTTTCTAGGGTATTTATTCATTTCCATTTTTTTAATTTTTTGAGCGCTTTTATTTATTCTTTTATTTTTTTTCTTAATTAATGAATTTCTGACTTTTAGATAAATTCTTGGGTTTTTAAAAATCAATTCAGAGGTTAATATTTATTTTCAATTTTTTACTCATTTTCTGTATTTTTTTCAGTATTTTTTTATTAATTTTTTTCTAATCTTTTTTGTTGTTTTCTGTTTTTTTTAAATTAATTCTCTGATAAATATTTATCTTATGTATTTCTTTTCATTTTCTATATTTTTTTTAATTTTGTGAGCGTTTTTTATAATTTTCTGTTATTTATTTTCTTAATTATTAAGTTTTCGACTTTTTAATTAATTTTTGGGTGTTTTTTAAATTAATTCCAAGGTTAATATTTATTTTCTTTTTTTATCCACTTTCTGTATTTTTTCATTATTTTGGGGGTTTATTCATTTTTTTTATTTTTTAGGGTTTTTATTCGCTTTCTGTATTTCTTTTCAATATTTTTGGGTTTTATTCACTTTCTCGATTTTTTTTCATTATTTTTGGATTTTTCTGCATTTTTGGATTTTTCCCATCATTTTGGGGGGGTTTATTCACTTTCTATATTTTTTTCATTATTTTTGAGTTTTATTAATTTCCTCGATTTTTTCATTATTTTGGGGGTTTTATTCACTTTGTGTATTTTTTTCATTATTTTTGGGTTTATTAACTTTCTGGATTTTTCCCATTATTTTTGGGGTTTTATTCATTTTCTGGATTTTTTTTCATTTTTTGGTGGGTTATTCACTTTTTGTATTTTTTAAATTAATTTTTGGTTTTTATTCACTTTCTTGATTTTTTTCATTATATTTGGGTTTTTACTCACTTTTGGAAATTTTTTTTCATTTTTTTGGGATTTTATTCATTTTTTCGATTTTTTCCATTTTGGGGGGGTTTTTTCACCTTTTGTATTTTTTTCATTATTTTTGTGGTTTTTTTTCACTTGTTGGATTTTTTATTCATTGTTTTTGGTTTTTATTCATTTTCTGGATTTTTTTTCATTTTTTGGGGGGTTTTATTCACTTTCTGGATTTTTTTTCAATATTTTTGGGGTTTTATTAATTTTCTAATTTTTTCATTATTTTTGGGGTTTTATTCACTCTATGTATTTTTTTTATTATATTTGGGGTTTTATTCACTTTCTATATTTTTTTTCATTATTTTTAGGTTTTCATTCATTTTCTGGATTTTTTTTCATTTTTTTGGGTTTTATTCACTTTTTGTATTTTTTTCATTATTTTTGGATTTTCATTCACTTTCTAGATTTTTTTCACTATTTTTTTGTTTTTATTCATTTTCTAGATTTTTTCATTATTTTGGGGGGTTTCTTTACTTTATGTATTTTTTTCATTATTTTTTGTTTTTATTCACTTTCTGGATTTTTTTCATTATTTTTGTTTTTTTATTCATTTTCTGATTTTTTTATCAATTTTTTGGGTGTGACAATTCTTTTCCCTAGAAAATGAATAACAAGGAGGGAGGAGGTTTTTTAATTCCACATTTTTGTGAAAAAAATGGTTACGTGACTTGTTTTTAAGGAAATCAATTCCATGAAAAAATAAATTTATCAAACAACCAAAAGATGAAAAATGACTCCATATATTGTATTTTTCATGAAAATTTAGTGTTATCAAACACACCCTTAAAGTTAATATTTTGTTATTTGAAAAATGTGGATTTTCATTGTCTTTTATATAAACGAACCTAATCGGTGTTTTCCTAAGGATGTATTCCTTTTTTAATGAAATCACTTTTGTGTAATGGTATTAGATCAATTTTTTTAAGGATTACAAAACAGAACCATACCAAGTTTTTCTTATAACTCATCAAGATAGTTGTGGGGATTCTAGCATCAAAACCTTTTTATCGCCATAAATAAAATTTCACTCTAGCACCAATATTTTATAAAGCCCAAACTGATATTCATCTCTCAAGTACACCTCACAAATACATGACATACATCTTTTGAAAAATACTTTTTTGTTTTTATTATGTTAAATGTGCATTTTTTGATAAACTACCGGACCTTTCGTGTGACTCCTGCATTCTCCTTCTGATTCTTCCATTTTCTTTTTAAATTTCTACATGAGTTTTTTGGTATGTATATCAATTAACTCATGGATTAACCATATTATAATTTTGTTAGGTATTGGAAATCCTTGATTTATAATTTTTTTCATCATTATAATTTCCTACAATTTGTAGAAATCTTACAAGAGTAAAAGTTGATCCAACTATATGTTTTTACCGGATTACGAAAAAAATGAATATATATATCACTAAATAAATAAACTGTAATTAAAATTACTTACTTACTATAGAACAGTAAATGAAGATAAGAAGAACATACAGTTTGTGATTGAAACAATCACTTGTAGAATTTTGACCGAGTCAAAAGTTGAACTATCTCTCCTTAAGACAGAATACGCCTCGCCCCCGCTACGGTGCTGGCGGAAAATTCAATGGCGTCTATCTCCCATGATGAAACGGTCAACGACTGTTGCAAGAAGCACTTCAGTGCAACAGTCCCACGAACCAACAATGACGAATTTCTCTCAAACAGTAAGAAGGGAACAAGGACAGTAGTAGGGAATTCAGGTATATTTTCTATTCTTTCAAATGGACTGCATATGGTCCCTTTTATAAGTGGTGAAGGGATGCAACTCATGGCTTTTCCCAGAACAGATGTGACTGTTTGAATAGTTGCATCTCTCTAATAAAGCAACTTAACGTTTTAATTAAATTAATTAAAAAACGACAACGTTTTTTAAATAATTAAAAAACGACAGTGTTTTTAAATAATTAATTAATACGGAAAATAATTAATTCGTAATTATTCCAGATTTTTTGGTTCAGAAAATAAATTTTAAAGTCTAAAGGTCAATTAAAATTTGTCTAAAAAATCTAATAGTTGCTCAAGAACGACCCACGACCCGGACCCGGACCCGAACATGGGCCGGGCCGGACGGCGGCGAGTGCGCGCGTGTGGGCTTTTGGCCCAAGCCTAACACATGCATAATGTAGGTCATCTCCCCTTCAAAGAGTTGGGATAGCCCAAGGCATCCAAGCCTTAGTCCCATAACTTGGGTATATTAACTCCAAGCATTTCTACCACTTTTTCAATGTGGGACAAACCCTCTAACTTTGTTACACCAATTAGCTTAAACTCAAATGGGTCACTTTAAGTCCAAATTTTTCCTTCATTACTTCACTATTTTGAACAAGTGAGTATACCAAATTAATCTCCTTACTACAAGGAACACATTGGTATTAAGACATGTCACTTTTAACATATGTGTCTTAATTAAAATTGACTCTAAAGTTTGACCAAATAAGCTGGCATTTCATAAAATATACAACAATCCCTCACATGAATGAAATTTGGAAGAATCAAATGAATATAGATGCAAACAAAGAGCCGTTCTAGGAAGAAACATTGCATCGAAAAAGATAGCTTGTGGCTTTGAATCTTTCCTAGTGAGATACTATCGAGCTTACTAGCCAATCAATGAACGTCATATCTTGAATTGATCGACTATTTGTGTAAACTGAGACAATAGTATTCACACAATGTCTTTCCAACCTTATTGGTTCTCATTGTTGTGTCCATTTTGGCCTTGGACACCTCCTGGTTTCATGAGTGTGCTAGAGAAATAGCCTTCATTATTCTCATAGAAGCCCCCCCTTCTCACTCACATAGGTGATTTCTATAAAGAGTATCCTGCTAATACCCCACTTGACATATACATTCAAGATATAGAAATCATTAAAAATATAGTTTATCCTTATACACGCGGCAGTTTGTGCACTGACTCATCTTCGGAATGGGAGGAAGTAATTAAAGTATTACTTCTCAGTGCAAACTGAGTCATCATAATTAGGTTGTCCCTTTGAACCTATTTCTTGTGATCTCCAGTCATTTAGGTTGGGTTTCCATTAAGACGACTCTTTAGAATTTTAGAGGCTTTAGGCCTATTCCACGTGATGAACTTGCAACTTGCTCTCCAGGTATACCTTTAGTTAGTGGATCCGCAATATTTTTCTTTGACTTTACATAGTTAACAGAAATAATTCCATTTGAGAGCAATTGTCTAACGGTTTGGTGTCGACGACGTATATGTCGTGATTTACTGGTATAGTTATTATTTTCAGCCCTAGCAATTGCCGATTGACTATCACAATGTATAATGATAGGTGGCACGGGCTTTGACCATATTGGAATATCCTCTAATAAGTTTCCAAGCCATTCAGCCTCT
This sequence comes from Sambucus nigra, assembly GCA_949130495.1. Lineage (NCBI taxonomy): Eukaryota > Viridiplantae > Streptophyta > Magnoliopsida > Dipsacales > Adoxaceae > Sambucus > Sambucus nigra. The sequence goes on from OX422212.1 coordinate 567,109,652, forward strand.
CCCCCAGCTTTATCTAAAGCAATAAATTCAGATTCCATCGTGGATCTTTCAATGCATGTTTTCTTCGAGGATTTCCAAGATACGGCTGCACCTCCAAGGGTAAATACATATCCACTTGTGGATTTCGAATCATTTGAGTAAGATATCCAATTTGCATCGCTATAGCCTTCAAGTGCAGCTAGATATCGTTCGTAGTGCAACCCATCCCCCAAAGAGTATCGAAGATATCGAAGAACTCTTATCAAGGATTTCCAATGATCTTTCCCGAGATTACTCGTATATCGACTGAGCTTACTAATCGAGTATGCTATATCAGGTCGAGTACAGTTTGATAAATACATCAAACTTCCAATAATATGAGAATACTCTAATTGACATATACCTTCACCTTTATTTTTAAGGAGGTGATGACTTGGATCTACAGGTGTTCTCACTGGACTTTGTTCATATTTATTATACTTTTGAAGAATTTTTTCAATATAATGTGATTGAGATAAGCTAATTCCTTGAGGGGGACATCAGCCAATCCGATGTCCTTCATTTCAAATCTATTAGTCAACATTTGTTTAGTAGAATTGATAACATTATTATTATTACCAATTATTAGCATATCATCTACATATAGACATACAATCACATGTCCCGCTTGAGTGCTTTTGATGTAAACACATTTATCACACTTATTTATTTTGAAACCATTTGACTTCATGACAATGTCAAATTTTTCATGCCATTGTTTAGGTGCTTGTTTCAACCCATATAATGAATTCACAAGTTTACATACTTTCCTTTCATTTCCAGGAGATCTAAAACCTTCTGGTTGTTCCATATATATTTCTTCATCTAATTCACCATTCAAAAATGCTGTTTTAACATCCATTTGGTGTATTTCCAAATTATGTATTGCTACAATTGCAATTAACATTCTAATGGATGTAATCCTTGTAACAAGTGAATAGGTATCGAAATAATCTATTCCCTCTTTTTGCTTGTATCCTTTAGCTACAAGTCTAGCCTTATATTTATCAATGGTACCATCAACTTTCATTTTTCATTTGAATATCCATTTACATCCTAACGGTTTTGTCCCTGGTGGTAGGTCCACCAGTTACCATGTATGATTTTGCAAAATGGATTTAATTTCACTATTGATAGCTTCTTTCCAATATGAGGCTTTCGGAGTGGAAAGATCTTCTTTTACCATTTGAGGTTCACTTTCTAACATATATGTTAGAAAATATGGATCGAAAGATTTTGAACTCTTAGCTCTTTTGCTACGTCTCAGTTCTTCCTCAATAATATTTTGAGGTTTACCATTTGTAACTTTAAACATTCTTTTGTTAGAAGTTGTTTCTTGTGTATTTTTACAAGGAAATATATTTTCAAAGAATGATGCATTCCTAGATTCTATGATTGTATTTTCATGAATTTCAGGAATGTCAGATTTATGCACAAGAAATCGATATGCACTACTATTATGTGCATAACCAATAAATATGCAGTCAATAGTCTTTGGACTAATTTTCACCTTTTTAGGTTCAGGAATTAGTACTTTTGCAAGACACCCCCACACTTTTAAGTATTTATAGGAAGGCTTGCGTCCTTTCCACAACTCATAGGGTATCTTATTTGTTTTCTTATGAACCAATTTGTTGAAAATGTAATTATCTGAAAGCAATGCTTCCCCCCCCACATGTTTTGGGGGTAATCCCGAACTTATTAATAATACATTCATAATTTCTTTTAAAGTTTGGTTTTTACGTTCCGCAATCCTATTTGATTGAGGAGAGTAAGGTGCGGTAGTTTGGTGAATAATCCCATTCACTAAACATATTTCCTTAAAAGGATATTCGTATTCACCACCTCTATCGCTTCTTAATCCTTTAATCTTTTTACCAAGTTGATTCTCAACTTCTATCTTGTATTGCTTAAAGGCTTCAATTGCTTCATCTTTGCTTCTTAAAAGATAGACATAGCAATATCTAGTGCAATCATCCAAAAAGGTAATAAAGTACTTTTTCCCACCTCTAGTTTGAACAAATTTTAAATCACATATATCGGTGTGAATTAAATCTAAAGGTTCACTATTCCTTTCAATTGAATGGAAAGGTGTTTTAGTTAATTTAGCTTCTACACATGTTTCACATTTGTGACTTGTATCAATGCTAAATTTAGAAATTAATTCTAAGTGAATTAATTTACTTAAAGTACTATAATTAACATGTCTAAGTCTACCATGCCACATATCTATAGACTCAAGCATATAAGCAGAAGATATCATATTATTATTATCATTGTTACTTTTAGATACAACAGTCATGACGTTCAATTTGAACATCCCATCACACATATATCCTTTCCCTACATACATTCCATCTTTACTTAGTAAAAATTTGTCTCCAACAAAGACTAGCTTAAATCCTTTCTTGCTTAGCACGGAACCAAAAACAAGGTTCTTTCTAATGTCAGGCATATGCAATACATCGTTGAGTGCGAGATGCTTCCCCGAAGTCATTTTCAGCACTACTTTGCCTTTACCTTCAACCTTCGAGGTGGCGGAGTTTCCCATGAATAATTGTTCTCCATTTGCAATCGGTTGGTAGGTTGTGAACATACTTTTATCGAAACATACATGGCGTGTAGCGCAGGTATCAACCCACCACTCTTTGGTATTACCCACCAAATTTACTTCAGATACAACTGCGGAGAGAGAAACATTGGAAACATCATCGGATAATGCATCAACTTCTGTCATGTTGGCTTGTGGTGATTTCTTCTTGAAGTTCTCTTATTTTTTCGGCTTGCGACAATCCTTGTCCCTATGACCTTCTTTGTAGCAATTAAAACATTTTCCTTTGAACTTCTTAGCATCGCCTTGTTGACTTGTGCCTTCATTTTTGTGATTCCTCTTTTTATTGAATTTTTTTCCATCCTCAACAATATTTGCTTTTGCAGACATAACATAGTTACCAATTTTCTTTTCAGATTTACGATTATCTTCTTCTATCCTTAACCGAACAATTAAATCTTCAAGTCCCATTTCTTTTCGTTTATGCTTTAAATAATTTTTGAAATCCTTCCAAGAAGGAGGTAATTTTTCAATTACCTTAGCAACTTGAAATGTTTCACTTATGACCATATTTTCAGCAAGTATTTCATGAAAAATTAATTGAAGCTCTTGGACTTGGCTTATGACAGTCTTTGAATCAACCATTTTATACTCGAGAAATCTACCGACCACGAATTTTTTCATGCCGGCATCCTCGGTTTATATTTTTTATCCAAAGACTCTTATAATAATTTTGCGGTTTTGATTGGACTATATACATTATAAAGTGTATTGTCCAATCCATTAAGGGTATAGTTTTTGCAAATAAAATCTGAATAGCTTACATGCTTCTACAACTAGCAACGTTGTCTTATCCATTTATTTTCATTAACCACAGGAGCTTCTTCGTTAATAAACCTTGCAAGATTAATGGTAGTTAAATAGAACAACATCTTTTGTTGCCAACGTTTGAAATCAGTACCATTAAACTTTTCGAGCTTTTCTCCATGAGTTAAATGAATCGGAACGGTATTAGGAATACTAACCACCACATCATTTTGAGGAACAGACATCACATTTTCAGAGGATTCAGTAGCCATTATTCTGTTATTGAATAACAAAAAAGCAATTTATGAAATGTATAGAAATTTTTTCCAAAATTAAAATTGTAAGAAAATAGATATTCAATGTAAACACGTTTTAGTATGTAAATAAAACAGGTAAAACAGTACCAATCTAATTACAATTAAGAAATTTATTTATTTAGTGAAAACACAAAAAAAACCTATTCTGTCTTAAGATTGTTGTTTACCGGATTACGAAAAAAATGAATATATATCACTAAATAAATAAATAATAATTAAAATTACTTACTATAGAACAGTAAAGGGAGATAAGAAGAACATACAGTTTGTGATTGAAATAATCACTTGTAGAATTTTGACCGAGTTGAAAGTTGAACTATCTCTCCTTAGAACAGAATACGCCCCCGTTACGGTGTTGGCGGCAAATTCAATGGGCGTCTGTCTCCCAGTATGAAACGGTCAACGACTGTTGCAAGAAGCACTTCAGTGCAACAGTCCCAGGAACCAACAATGGAGAATTTCTCTCAAACAGTAAGAAGGAAACAAGGACATTAGTAGAAAATTCGGGTATATTTTCTAATCTTTCAAATGGACTGCATATGGTCCCTTTTATAAGTGGTGAAGGGCTGCAACTCATGGCTTTTCCCAGAACATATGTGACTGTTTAAACAGTTGCATCTCTCTAATAAAGCAACTTAACGTTTTAATTAAATTAATTAAAAAACGACAACGTTTTTTAAATAATTAAAAACGATAATGTTTTAAAATAATTAATTAATACGTAAAATAATTAATTCGTAATTATTCCAAATTTTTTGGTTCAGAAAATAAATTTTAAAGCCCAAAGGTCAATTAAAATTTGTCCAAAAAATTTAATAGTTGCTCAAGAACGACCCACGACCCCGACACGGGTTGGGCCGGCCGGACGGCGGACGGCGGCGCGCGCGCGCGTATGGGCTTTTGGTCCAAGCCCAACACATGCATAGTGTAGGTCATCTCCCCTTCAAATAGTTGGGATAGCCCAAGGCATCCAAGCCTTAGTCCCATAACTTGGGTTTATTAACTCCAAGCTTTTCTACCACTTTTCCAATGTGGGACAAACCCACTAATTTTGTTACACCAACTAGCTTAAACTTCACTTTAAGTCCAAATTTTTCATTCATTACTTCACTATTTTGAACAAGTAAGTATACCAAATTAATCTCCTTACTACAAGGAACACATTGGTATTAAGACATGTCACTTTTAACATATGTGTCTTAATTAAAATTGACTCTAAAGTTTGACCAAATAAGATGGCATTTCATAAAATATACAACAATCCCCTATCTTTTGCCCGGTCTAGAGATTTACAAGTAGCACCACAAAAAGTGTAATATTTTATGACGCATTAAAATGTATGCTTACTTATTTCCTTTCGACTCCAGCATATTAATTACTAAATCATACATTATGTACATTCTACTTTCTCACGCGCGCGCGCGCACACACACACACAAGTTGCTCGACTATAAAACGTGAAACTCCAGCCCGCTACCTGTATCACGGTCAACTTAGATATAATACCTTTGTAATAATATTTCATAACAAAAATCTATTTCCATTTATCATGCGATGATTATTTTAATTATTATGTGAGATTAAAGCTCATGTTTATAATACACCAACTTGAATTTCTTCCCTTACAATGTTCCTTACTTTTTTATGCAACATTTATTCAATACATTATCTATGAAATGTGTTCTAAAATTTCTAACCTTATCATTCTACCTTAACGTAATGGTCACATGTGCAATGCACGTGCGCATAGATTTTTAAAATTACATTACTGTGGCGATGAAAATGTATCCCACCCAACAGTCTGGTTACTAAATTGTCTCTCGCCCAACATTATGGTCCCACTTTACATATTATATAGAGGGAATGGAAATTTACACAGAGCATACACATTTCTATGGGGAAAAATACATTTTATCATACCCATTATGAGCTGAGAAAGTGTAGAAATGGACTTTTATCTTGTCCATTGTGGGTGGTCTTAGGAATGCTGACTCTCAATGCTCAAATTTTAATGTTATCGTCCCACCACACATGGTACTATTTTTTTAATACAATTAATTTGATTATTTTTTCATTACTAACAATTTACTAATTTATTTATTTTTATTTGTATCATTTAGCAAATAAAATAAGGGTAAAACTGAAATAAAATTTCATTAAAAAGAAATCAGCGTTAATCATTAAACATTCATAGGGGTTGTTATCGTCTAAAATTGGTCTGCGAATTTATGAGTACCTTGATATAATTAATAACAAATAAAGAGATCAATGGACAAGATTATAAAGTGGGGTGAGAAATTGAGATTAAGACAGAGGATTAACGTGGCTAGGCCAATATTATGCCTACGTCCACGGGTGCGGTGTAGGGTTTTATTATTCAATCAATAAGAATGGGAACAAACTCTCAGGGTTCTATCTGTAGGTGTATATGTCTCCTTCGTTGTGTCTTATCTCCCCCACGTGGGATTATGTGCTATTTATAAGAGAGGAAGAGAGAGAAGGTGAATGGGTTGGGTGCCTTTATAAGTCAGGTAATTGCACCCTTTTTACATTCTAAGGACTTTAATGAAGATTTAATTATAATCAGATGAAGGGACTGCCTCACTTGTACGTAATTGGAGTTGTACATATTCCTCATGTGGCCCTCACATGCTTAGGTGATATCATCAATTGGTTGTAGTCGACTACCTAGCTGAACAGGAGTAATACAGAGCCAACTAAGGAGATGTTGTGCCGACCATGTCAGTAAGTATGTACACCTTCTAATGATAGGTGTCCCAATACCCTTGATTCACGTCACATTCCATATTTATGATTCAATAAAATGTCCCAAGGCTCCATTCATAGCTGTAACAAGTAGTTGTTTTTCCGAAGTATTAGATCTTTAGAGTGACATGGGGTGTGAAATGAATGGATGGAGTGTTAAATAGTTCTGAGTGGGTAAATTGTGAAGAATTTTGGCCATTGGTCTTTGCCTGTGAATATGTCAGCAAAAATGCTTGCTCGGCTATCGACCTCTAACAGTTGGCAAACTAAGATTCTTATTTCTCCTTCTTCGGTGGCAATTTTGTAATAATGGTAAATTTGGTAAGCAAAGCGCGCCAGAGGTACGTTAGTAATTAACCACTTTTGGTGGCCATTTATCATCGGAACGAAGATGTCAGATACATTCAATCATCATTAGGCTTTGGAAACTGTGAAGGCACAGTTTAGACTTATAAAACATCAGTTCCCACCTGTTATTCACTTCACCTTACTTTTAGCATGTTGATTTTTTCTTCTCAACTAACATTTATACATACTCTAAGGGTTAGTTTGATAGCAACATTTGCCATGACAAATAAGGAATCTTTCTCATTTTCCATCTTTTAGTTGCGTTTGATAGCACTTATTTGCCCTGGAAAATAATTACCACTTACACTAAGGTACTAACACCTAAAGCACAAAGAATTGATTTTCCATGGAATACAATTCTTTGGGGGTCACCAAAGAATTGAATTCCAAGAAACTAAGGACTTGGAAATTAATTCCACCCACTTCTATCAAACAGGGCCTAAGTTTAATGCTAGGTTGGCATCTTTGGTCGCAACTTAGAATGATTTCCAAGAAAGACATGACAGGTTGTTCGATGCTATAGCCCATGGATGGTAAATGTTGCAATTGATTACTAACTCCCAATTTTCCTCTCATGTTCAGAATTATAAACTTTGTACAAAATCTGTCAACTTGAGTGGGGAACTTTCTGATGCCTTTTCCAACAAGCTCACCAGGGAAAACTACGAACTATTGCACTGTCATAAAAAGAAATTATTTCATGTTTCAAATATAATCTCATTGGATGTGTTTGTTTGTCAGAAAATGAAAGGAAAAATGAAGGAAAATAATTTTTTCACACTTTTTGTTGTGATTGGTTTGCAGGAAAGCTGTGTGAAAATGATCCTAAAATTTTTCTACAAGCTTTTTTTTTACAAAACACATCCTACCAAAGACTTAAGATTTTGTATGTTAGTTGGTATATTATCATGTAAATTGATATTACTATTATTTTTACTTTTATTATTATTGTTGTTGTTAGAACTAGTACTAAAATATTTACTATTGGATACTCATAATAATACGCTATGTTGATATTTTTGCTAATTAAATGTTCATAATTTTATATTAATATTTTTTAATGTTCAAGTTAAATGGATGTTTAATACGAAATATATAATGTATATGTTTGTTTATTGTAAAATTATAATTATATATGTGTGTATATATAATTTTTTATTATAATTTTCTTTCACTTTTACTCGTATTAACCAACCACAAACAAAAAAATATATTTTCCTTTACTTCACTTTTTCCTTGCAAATAAAGGGCGCCATGGTAAACTGGACAAAGCTTCACATAGGAGTGAGAAGATAGTTAAACAATCACGTATGCCAACCAAAAACTAAATGTTTAACATACGAACTCTCAAAACAATGAATCCAAAGCCTAAAAGTTCGAAAAAAAAGTTTGATGTTTTTGAGACATCAAATTTTTTGATGACTTGAATTGTGATTGGTTAATACTGCTTCAATAATACTGGTGGGAACTCACTTCACTTATGAAAATGGATCCGCGCCGACGATATTAACCAACAACCTCCTTAACATCATCTCATGATCACAAGAGATAACTATGACAATAAAAGCCACTGTGACCGAAACCATCTTTGACAAAGTAGCTATTGATGAACTTGAAAGCGGAGATGGTGAAGGAGATAGAGTATGCAAAATTGGGTGCAGACTTATCACCTCAACTTGAAATTTCTGCCCATTTTTGCAGTGATTTGCATCCCCACTTATGAAGTAGACTGGCCCAGGCGTATTAAATTTGATAATAGAATTTCCATTATTGAAGGTAGAGATGGGATTGATGTTACTACAGTAGTAGTATCCCCATTTTCCCACCACAAGAACCGTATCATTATTGTACTCAAAACCTGTACAACATTTATTAAACTGGCAATAAATAAAGCACTAACAATAATGAATTCATCAAATGAATTCAAAATTAGTCTCGTTCAAACAAATTAGGGCCGTTTGGTTATGTATTCTATAAACTCAATTTAAACGTTAATTTTATATATATTTTTAAATTTTAATTTTTTGTGTTTATAATTATTGGTGTGCGTTTGGTAAATTTGTTTTTAAAAACAGTTTTTTGAATTTTTTTACAAAATTGGCAGACACTTTATAATTACATTATACACGTGTGTGTGTGTGTGTTTGTATATATATATATATATATATATATATATATATATATATATATATATATATATATATATATATATATATATAAAAAAAATAAAGTTTAAAAGTTATGTATGTCATAAGATAGAATCATGACGTCATCAATATAATTTTTTTTGAATTATCTATTTTACCCCTTAAATTTTGATTTCCCCCTCATTTTTTCACTTCCCAAATTTACACTTTAATTCAAATTTGGGGGCAGTTTGGTTAGAACCACTTCATGAATTCTCGATCTTAACAGACATTATTTTCTCGACTGTAATACAACACCCGTTTGCTGTCTCTCTCTCTAAACTACAATTACTCACACGATTTTCAACACAGCTCTCTAAATCCAGACCAAATCAGATTTCTCTCTCCTCACCCCATCTTCTTCCTCACACCTCTCACCCGTTCTCTCTCTCCAACCTCCCTAACCTAAGCTTCGAACCTTCCATCCCATCCAGCCTCTACCAAGATCTGGGCAGACCGAACTACAACCTCCATAACCAAAAACATAAAACCCACAAACCATTTCTGAATCACCATAACCCACCACCTATTTACACATTCCAACATCTCTCTACCTCTCTCTCAACGTGTAACGGTTTCAGAATTGGATGTACTTCTCTCTCTCTCAAAACATTTTATATCTAATGGTGCTAAAGAAAAGGATCAATTTTTAGCTGACATCCCCTTAAATTTTCAGCTTCCTTTTCACTTTCCTTTTGAAAGGACCATCAAGAACATCTCCTACTTAATTTTTAGCTTCGTCTCTCTCTTGGTCGGAGCTGATACCATCAACTCTTCTCTCTTTGTGGTCTTTAATTAACATAGCCAACACCAAGCGAAACAGGTACGAGACCCCTATCTCTCTCTCTCTCTGAAACACTTATCATTTTGGGGGTTTTGTCTTTTTATTTTCTTAATTTGGTTTATGCATCAGGGCTCTCTATTTTCATTTCTTTAAACTGAAATTTGAGACGGGGTTTTTCGGTTTTGTGGTTCGCTGAGATTGAGTTCGATCTGCTTGGTTTTGGTAATCGCTGAAATTGCTGAGATTTATGGTAATCGCTGAGATTTGTATGTTGAGATTTGTGGTAGTCGCTGAGATTTGTGGTCGGAGCTGTTGGCAAGCGGTGTTGAGATTCGTTTCGTGGCCGGAGCTGTTGGCAAGCGGTGTTGAGATTTATGGTAAACCTTCTTTTTGGAAGGCTTTGTTTCAACCCCCATTTACTGTCTAGATACCCAACTGCAACATTTGAAATTTCTTTTAATAAACCCACACTGTCTTAGACCTACCATGCAGTATATCTCCTCCTGCAAACATAGCCTTCAGTGAATATTGTCCCCTTGGGAGAATATTGTCCCTTCCAATGGACATTCTCTCCGATTTCATTTTTGCGCAAGTACAAATCTTGGCAACACAGCAACACCTAAATTTCCCTTCATCCAAAAAAGATCTTACATAAATTTGGAATTTTGTGGAATGGATGTTTGGCTCCTGTGTCCATTTAATTATGTTTTTTTCTTCTTTGTTTGAAATATTAGAATGTTTTAATGTTTCCACTGTCAAACATTGAACTACAAAATTTATATAGTAGCGTCCCCATTCTTATACATATCTGTTTTTGCATTTTTTTCATTTTCTTTGCGTTCTTGAGTTCCTTTTTTCATTTTCTTTGGAGAGCAGATCATGAGTTCCTCTTTTCATTTTCTTTGCAGTTGTAGTCTAAAGTTTTGGTGAGATTAGGTGCTATGATGTTTGTCCTTTAAACATGGACACCTCCAATAGTACGAAACATGGAGATCTATTGATATGGAGTTCTGTTGAGAAATCCAAGGATTTGGCAAGTGATGGTGACTTGAGACACTTAGTACGAAAGTTGTATGCGTGTCCTCACTTTGTATTAAAGGTGGATACGAACTTGATGTCCAGTCAATTCTGGCACCAGCGTTACCACGAGCAGGTTAATGGCGAGCAGATACGAAAAGGTTTATGTGTTATAAGATTTTATCTTAATTTCTGTTTATTTGACGCAAACCATTACTCTGTAATGTTTTGGTACTCTGTAATCTATTTCCTGTCAAATCCTTTTTTTTCACATATTTTCGTTCAGCTTCATGTTTTTTAATAATCTGTTTTGTAATGTTTTTTTTATATATTTGTTATTGAGAAGTCTTTGCTTTTTTTACATCTTGAATAATCTGTTTTGGTTATTTACAAAGTTAATTAGTTGTAGTATTATTTAATTTTTTACCTCAGTTTGTAAGATGCACTGAATATTTTCAAAGTCATTATCATAATGAGGACAATAAGACTCTTTATTAGTGTTGAAGGCATGAGAAATATGTGTTAAGACTCTTTCCAGTATCCTGATCCACAATTTGTTTTTAATTTTATTTTACTTTATGCGGTAGAGATTACTGATTCATATATTGGCACTGCTGTAATTTTAAAAATTAATTTTATTTTAATAAAGATGAAAACAACCTTATGAGCAGAAAATTTATGTCGTAACCGTAAATTTGAAACTCAAAAATTATGGTCTAATTTTGAAACTCAAAAATTGGTAAAAAGGTGGTGTCCTTTTTCAATCCTCCTTGGTTCTCACAAAGATTTTGCTAACAGAAATCTTTAATGGATTACAAGACAAGACAAGTGGTGGCTAACACCAATAATCAGTTGGTACTTAGAAATTTAAAGTACACAAGGGCTTAATCTAATGGCCTCCCTCTCCTGTGCTTGAAATCAAGTGGAGACGAGGAAGAGTTGTCGCATATTTCACATCCTAATTTGTACAACTCGATTTTTATTAGCAAATAAAATAATTTTTAATTGAATAAAATAGTTTAATTAATATATTTTTTATTGGATAAAATTCTTAATATTCTATAATTCACAGTTTAAAATGTCACTTATTTTTAAATTTCATTTATTAAATCTACAGTTTCAAATGTTATTTTCGTTATTAAATTTCAATTTAAATGTTCAAATTATACTTTTTAGTTTAAAATATAAGATAAAAATAAGGTATAGTCCACGAAATGAATATAAAAAAATTAAAAAAACAAACTTGACATCATTTTTTTAATAAACAGTCGATGAAACTTTTAGCATAAACTATATTTTTTTTCAAATTTTTATAAAACAAAACTTTTGTAAAAAATATATTTTTTTATACTTTGTTTTATATTTTTTTTTATAAAACCTAACTTTATACAAAAATGATTTTTTTTTGTAAGAAACTAAGTTTTGACTTTTATACATTATTATTTTTTTAGACTTTAATACACGACACGAATATCGTGTTATAATTTTTCATAACACATTAAAGTACTATTTGACACAAATAATACGTGCAAATTTATGAATTAATCGTGTCGTTGTATTACTGTTAGTTGCAAAATTCGACCCCTAATGACACTATTAATTCGTTAAGTTTTTATTAAAAAATGATGTCCAATTTTCACCGTGCAATTATGACGTATTATATGATGTACAAGACGGACTATTATTATTGTTGCGAACTAAATACGACATATGGTCCAATCAACGACGTTCACTTTGGAAAAGTTTCATCGTGCCTTCAGGCACGGGCATACCCTAGTATATATAATAAAGTAGGAAACTTATGTATGTCATAAACTTAAAAGATGATGTCACAAGGGTAGAATAGTATTTTCACCCGTTATCTCCCTTTACCTAATCTTCCAAACCTAGCCGTCACTTTCCATCACTTCCCTCCCACACTCCCTCTCTTTGTTTCTCTCTCTATCAATTGTGCGATTTCAATTGAGAAAGAAAAGGTATTTAAACTTTCAAATAAAGGTTTACATGCACTGTAAAGACAACAAAAATAAAGGTTTACATGCACTGCAACCAATGAGAGGAAGAGGTGGAGATTAAATTAATCAAGCATAAAGGTAGTTAAACTTTCTATGTACATTTTCAAGATAAATGAAATTGATGTGGCTGAAATACATAGGTTTGGATTTTAAAGGAATCTTACTATAGCTAATTAAAACCACTATTATTTTTTTTCAGTTGAAGATGTGTGTAATATACTCCATCCTCGTAGTCATACAATGAACAAAAATTCCATCTTCATGTTCCTAATAATCTGAATTTGATCATTTTCTTATTAACTAAATAAAAAGAAATATATATTTACTTGTGAGAACTTGGCAGAGTTCCAAAGTACGGTTAACTGAACCACAATAAAGTTAACTCATAACGCCACACATCATAAATCTGCAGAAAACCAAATGAAAAAAAAAACTGTGCGCTCATCGTATAAGAATCACAACAAATGCGAAATCTTATGACTACCGTGTACATTAGATATTAACACAAAAAAATAAAGCTTAATTACCTTGGAAGATAAGTATGCAGGACAGCTATTTGAGTTTCAAAACTTCCAAATTCCAATAATTTGTGACAATGAGCGTCTTAAGAATATCGAGTGTGACATAAATAACATCTAGCGTATGCCCGTTCTAACGGCCCTACTGAAATTGTACCCACAATTATACACTAACCTATGCACATAAAATAAAACCAAATCTTAATAATAATGAAAGACTACCCAAAACAATATGAAATTTTGCAAATGTGAGATGATAGTTAATTGTAACAGGTAGTCAAATTGTTAAATAGTAACTAAATATTAAGATTACAACACAGTTTTAAAAAATTTAGTTTTTAAGAAGGTCAGAACAGAGTATAACTTCCATTGAGTGTCAATTTTCATACCTAATTTACTTCCTAATACAAATGGAATTGTGATTACCTAAAATGATCGCGAGCTGCAGCTTGAAGCCGTCATGCACGGCCATTCTCGATGTTGCATTTTCCATGATTTCAGGAGGAAATTGGTATAGTGACTGCGAGGAAGAAATGGAGAAAATTATTGTTAATGAATCACAACCTAAAGCTAGAGTCAATTAACTTTTATTTGCAACCAAAAACATAACCATAATCTAAAAACACAGGGTGAAGAGTTCATACTAACGTAACAGAGAGAAGATACCATACCTCAATCAATGGAGATTGCCAACTTATCGATATCGAGTTTATTGGTAATCTCCCTATCAATTTCAAACACACAAATGTGACATAAATAACATCTAGCGTATGCCCATTCAAACGGCCCTACTGAAATTGCACCCTCAATTATACACCAGCCTATGCACATAAAATAAAACCAAATCTTAATAATAATGAAAGACTACCCAAAACAATATGAATAATTTTGCAAATTTGAGATGATAGTTAATTGTAACAGGTAGTCAAATTGATAAATAGTAACTAAATATTAAGATTACAACACAGTTTTAAAAAATATTGTTTTTAAGAAAGTCACAATAGAGTATAACTTCAATTGAGTGTCAATTTTCATACCTAATTTACTTCCTAATACAAATGGAATTGTGATTACCTAAAATGATCGCGAGATGCATCTTGAAGTCGTCATGCACAGCCAGTCCCGATGTTGCATTTGGCATGATTTCAGGAGGAAATTGGTATAGTGACTGCGAGAAAGAAATGGAGAAAATTATTGTTAATGAATCACAGCCTAAAGCTAGAGTCAATGAACTTTTATTTGCAACCAAAAACATAACCATAATCTAAAAACACAGGGTGAAGAGTTCATACTAACGTAATAGAGAGAAGATCCCATACCTCAATCAATGCCGAGTGCCAACTTATCGATATCGAGTCTATTGGTAATCCCCCTATCAATTTCAAACACACAAATGTGGCATAAATAACATCTAGCGTATGCCCGTTCCAACGGCCCTACTGAAATTTTACTCTCAATTATACACACACCTATGCACATAAAATAAAACCAAATCTTAATAATAATGAAAGACTACCCAAAACAATATGAATAATTTTGCAAATGTGAGATGATAGTTAATTGTAACAGGTAGTCAAATTGTTAAATAGTAACTAAATATTAAGACTACAACACAGTTTTAAAAAATATAGTTTTTAAGAAAGTCAGAACAGAGTATAACTTCCATTGAGTGTCAATTTTCATACCTAATTTACTTCCTAATACAAATGGAATTGTGATTACCTAAAATGATCGCGAGCTGCAGCTTAAAGGCGTCATGCACAGCCATTCCCGATGTTGCATTTTCCATGATTTCAGGAGGAAATTGGTATAGTGACTATGAGAAAGAAATGGAGAAAATTATTGTTAATGAATCACGACCTGAAGCTAGAGTCAATTAAATTTTATTTGCAACCAAAAACATAACCATAATCTAAAAACACAGGGCGAAGAGTTCATACTAACGTAACAGAGAGAAGATCCCATACCTCAATCAATTCCGAGTGCCAACTTATCAATATCGAGTCTATTGGTAATCCCCCTATCAATTTCAAACACATAAAAAATAAATTTCAATCAATTTCTATTTCAAACCATTATCCCTCAATAATTGTTAATTCTCATATTTCAAATAAGATTCTCTTTGTAAAATTGTTCTCGACTAATACACCTGTGAAATGAAAAATATTAATAGATGGGACAAACAACGCACATATAAGAAAATTAAGTTGAATTTCAACACAATCTAAGAGACTGACAGGGAGATAACTAAGCTATTTCAGTAAGACTGAGAGGGACAGAGCATGTACTGTTTAATAAAGGATCAAACAGGTAATGGACAAAATGAAAAAATATATTTTTAAAAACAGTATTCACATCCTAATAGACAAAATTAGGTCAAATTCAGCGATTTAATGCCTAAAAAGGTGATGCTTTCGAGTAATTTTACCTTCAACATTCAGGTAGTGTACTACATTATCACAAATATTCTAAATTAACTTTTAACGTGTTATACTTCCTTAATCACATCCTAAAAATATTGTCATAGTCTCTCTAAGAATTTGTAAAGACTATGACAATCGAGGTCTCTTCAGTTAAAAGATAACGATATTGGAATAGTCAATGACAAATTTATGACGTGAGAGTAGTCGAAGAAAACCCATACAAAAAAAGGAAGTTGAGGTTTCAGTGTCTGCAATGGCAGATGTGAATGAGAAGCAACAATAACTTTTATTTGCAACCAAAAACACAACCATAATCTAAAAGCACGGGGCAAAGAGTTCATGCTAACATAACAGAGAGAAGATCTCATTCCTCAATTAATGCCGAGTGCCAACTTATCGATACCGAGTCTATTGGTAATCCCCCTAACAATTTCAAACACAAAAAAAAAAAATTTCAATCAATTTATTCTCCCAGCCATTAAGGGTTGGATATTCACCCGTAATAGGAGTAAGTTTCTAACAAAAAAGTCTTTCCAAATCAGCCATAATGAAGAATTGTCCTCATACACA
Source organism: Sambucus nigra (assembly GCA_949130495.1). NCBI lineage: Eukaryota > Viridiplantae > Streptophyta > Magnoliopsida > Dipsacales > Adoxaceae > Sambucus > Sambucus nigra. Next base: position 567,125,972 of record OX422212.1, read on the forward strand.
AATTGAAAACATAACTATTAATCTATAACAACCCACAACCTAACATAATCTAAAACAAAATTGATATTTCTTATCATATTATATCTATATTAAGAGTCACTCAAACACTAATCATTCAACAAAACAACTATGATCATGCAATTAGATAACTAATGTAAGCAAATGCCAATATGGAAGAACTCCCAAACAATGTTTGAGACAATGAACATCTTAACATAGTATTTCTAACACAAATATAACACCAGTACAACAGCTTATAGATCGATAATAAACTTGTGTCATATAAAATAAGTATAGCAGCATTAGAAAATTACATTAGTAGCAAAAACTATCAAACTCTGTTAGGAGAAATTCTTGTAGCATCTTAACTTTAAGTTACCCTCTAAATAGATTTGGCAACCTATTTCTTAAACACTGCTTACAAAAGCACAACTTCATAGTGGCAAAATGTAAATATTTAACTCACAAACAAAATTAGTAAACAAAAAGGTATTTAGAGGGCATTAATTGTTTGAAACCATAAACAAAAATAAACAAAATTTTCTCATGAACTAAATACAAAAGAAACCCAAATCTTTCCTCATGAACTAAATATTATTAAAATTACAGATAAAAAGAAAATTTACTTGCATCAAACAATAAACCAACATCAGTTAAAATCGAGAGACATAGTCTACTATACCTGAACAATCGAACCAAAAAATGTCAGGTCTACAAAATAAAACAACAAATGATCAAACAATGAACCCTGAAAATGCAAAAAGCTCTAACACTTAGGGTTTACAAAATGGATACCTGAACAATCGAACTATTGTACGTGAACAATTGAACAAAAAAAATGTCAGATCTACAAATCAAACAACAAATGAACAAACAATGAACCATGAAAATGAAAAAAATTAGGGTTTACAAAATGGATACCTAAACAATCGAACCAACAAATGGGTTTTCATGTACAAAATTAAAAGATATAAAATCGTATGAATCGTATTCTCAAAAGCGACATGACCTTGGTTGAAATCGCACAACTGATAGAGAGAGAAACATAGAGAGGGAGTGTGGGAGGGAAGTGATGGAAAGTGACGGCTAGGTTTGGAAGATTAGGTAAAGGGAGATAACGGGTGAAAATACTATTCTACCCTTGTGACATCATCTTTTAAGCTTATGACATACATAAGTTTCCTACTTTATTATATATATATATATATATATATAGGGAGAGGTTCAAAAGTGAACCAAAAGAATGAACTTTTTAATGAACCTACTAAGACATTAAAAAATTGATCCTTAATTTCTTGTTATAATTGGTCCGCGCCAGCGGCAATGAATAATTTTTCAATCCCCCCGCTGGCGCGGACCAATTACAACAAGAAATTCAGGATCAATTTTTTATATCTTAGTAGGTTCATTAAAAAGTTCATTCTTTTGGTTCACTTTTGAACCTCTCCCTATATATATATATAGTTAAACTCCCCGACATACCTCATTAAATATACATTAAAATACATGATATTAAATGTATATATATATATATACATACATAATTTATGATGTATGTATGTATGCATGCATGATATTAAATGTATATATATATATATATATATATGGAGAGGTTCAAAAGTGAACCTAAAAGACGAACTTTTAATGAACCTTAACAAAATAACACCTAAAAACTCATTAATTTTAATTTCTATGTTGTAATTGGTTTGCACCAGCGGCAATGAACACGCGTGTCGATCGATCCCCAAACCTCTCACCGCCCCACCATCCCATCCCCCCCACCCCAACCCCATCACCATGGCAGCCCTTATAGAAGCCCTTATGGCAGCAGGGCTGCCATTTGGGTGGGGGGGGGGGGGGGGGGGGGGGGGATTGCCGCTGGCGCAGACCAATTACAACATACGAATTAAAATTAATAAATCGTTAAGTATTTTTTGTTAAGGCTCATTAAAAAGTTCATCTTTTAGGTTCAGTTGTGAACCTCTCCCTATATATATATACTAGTGTATGCCCGTACCTGAAGGCACAGCGAAAATTTTCAAAGTACGTAATCACAAAACGGTAAAAATTTCCTGAATACGTAATTGCAAAACGGAAAAACACTCTTCCCCCAACAAAACAAAGTGTAATTAAAAAAAATAGTAATAATTTTGAAAGTTGTGCGCGGCACGACACTAATACCATCTATATTATTAATGATGAATCTAATAATTTTAAAAATTTTAACAAAAATTCCTTTTTAATAGACAATTCGTCCTGTTAAATAACAAAAATATATACGCTATTATTAATATCGGACCTAACATATTAAAAAAATGGGGCAAAATTTCATTTATTTATAAAACAATTTGTAATATTTGAGGGGAGATAAACATCAACAACTATATTATAATTTCATAATAGCCACCGGACAAACAATTAAAAATAATATAATCCATCATGGACCATAATTTGTATCACAACCAAATCAGTATAAAGAATTAAAAAGAATATAATCCACTATATTTATCTTATACACTATTCAAAAATAATAGAATATTTATAGAGGACTTTATATGGAATAAAGTAAATGATGCTTAAAATTTGTATCACATAGTTGCTTTTTTGGGGGAGAATTTTTTTTATTACAATTAACTGACCACCTAATTCTTAAGGTTTTAACTTCATATGTCCATTTACAAAGAACAAAGAGCAAAGTAAAACTTCTACAATCCAAACTTTAAACACAAAGTCAACTAAATTTCCTTCACCATTTAGGTGCTTTTCCACTTTCACTTCAGTAAGGACTAAAGGTCCTCATTACTTCCTCATATGTTGGCCTCTTGTAGTCCACTGCCTGCTCAATTACTTCTATGTTTTCCCATTTCCACTCTGAGAATTATGGGTCTGCTTCGCAACTTGCTAAGTTGATCTCGCTTTCATCTTTCGAAAATCTCATAATATTTGGCAATTAATAAAAACTCAATTTGGAAATCATTTAATGAAATAGTCACAAAATGGCGTAATTAGTATGTAACTCAAAACTTGGAAAGCAATAGCAGCTAAACAAACTTCTAGAGGATATTTAACTGATAATATTTCCTATTTACCTTTCTAGTAACTTCTACAACATTGGATTACTTTCCTCTAGCTAATCAAGTTTGTTATTGTGAAAAAATACGGATGTTTATGAGAAATTTAAGAGAATAAAAAAATTGGAATCAATAAATATTTTGGCCATATGATTATGAATATGAAAGAGAGGAAAAAAATGAAATAATAAAAAGGAGCAAAATGAAATGAAATTACCACAACACCAGGGGAATTAAAACCATAAAAAAGATGGAGAAGAGAAATCAGTGTGTTCATCTTCATCAACATCGCAAGAGGCTGCCCAATGCCTCTGGCTGCACCCAATATCGCCTCTTTGAATCCATTATTAAACCATACATATAGGCCGCTGAGTTGGGATAGTTCGCGTCCAAACTTTTGAGAATAAGGGTACCTGCAAGATAACCAAGTTTCTCAAGCTTCTCTTTAAGCTGGCTACAATTGCAGCCTTTAAGTCATCATCTTCTGCGTTGAATTGCGGATTGGAAGGCTGCTGAGTCCACCACCCCAGTTTTGATCTTCACTAAAAAATTCAGTCTCAACTTCTTATAATAGCTGTAATAGCTGGTCTCTGTTGTAGCGAACACTCTCATGTTGTAGCGAACACTCTCAGAGTACCAAATTGTATAAGTTATATATATGCTTAAAATAAATTTAAATAGTTATGATAGAAAAAATATGGTATAATTGAAACAACTATGATTAAACTGGTATTCCATTTGCATAGATCTACCTATTTGTTCGAACTCCGTCCAACTGCACAATAGTTCTGCATTGGGGATATAGGTCGTATAGAAACCTAAAACAAACAAATCAAAATTTTAAACAAAAAATATCAATCCTTGAACAGAGGTTTGACAATAAAGCTCATGGAATCTAATCAGACCTGTCTGTCAATAATCCATAGTTTTGATGGGAGGCTGAAGAGGTTAAAATTGTACTACTCTATTGATAAAAAAGGACCTGCTCGGTAGAGATAAAAAGAGATTAAGTGAGGACCTTATCCATAGAGACAAAAAGATATCAGACCTGTCTGTGACTTTTCAATGTGAGGGACTGTCTGTCAATAATCCAAAAATCAGACATGTTCGATATATACTCCAAGAAAGTTTGTATTTAAATGATGCTCACACTGTTAGACCTATCAGCCGCACACTGCGTGTTTCGATTCAATAGGACCTGATGAGGGGTATTTAAGGAAGAAAGTTGACTGAACTAGGTACAAAGATGATACACTTTAAGATGAGATGCAGTGGTCTTGGTTCCAATTGTGAAAATGTCACAGTTTTTGGGACTTTCTAGTTCTTATGTTCAGCATAGAGCATAGTTTCAGCGAGCCAATAGAAGAATTTGTGCCTTCCCTGTAAATCTAAGATGTTGAAATTAGTTACAAACAATAGTCTAAAGAGTAAATAAACTTAACAAATTAAAAAAAATTAAGTATAATTAAGAAAAAAGAAAAATATCAAGTAAATAATAGTGTCCGATATTATATTTGACTCACAAGAAATACCACGTCAAATATATGAATACATAATACTATGTAGTAAATACGTTCTTTATCTCAAATCTTAAATTATCCCAATCCATAAATATAAAACCAATAGAGCCCAAACATATTGCAATGGAACATAATTGCAATTGTTTCATAGGGTCATACCATAATGAACTCTTGTCGTACCAATTTCTTAAAATGATACTACGACTGTAGGTGGTCGTCAGGAAGGGTGACTCGCTCAGAAAATTGTATAGTGCAAGTGTACGCTAATCGCGAGAGTAATAAAAGCCCGGTAAGACCGGGGTCGATTTCAGCAGGGACTTATATGAAGTACCGAGGATATTCTTCCAGTTAAAAATCAATAAACAAGAATAAAAGATAAAAGAAAAGATGATTTAGGTTTTGAGTATTGTAATGAACCAATATAAATGGAACGCTAAACCAAGTAGTAACACGAACAATGGTGATTTATAAATAGGGTTATGGAACGATTCTTTAACAAAAGGTTAAGGAGCATTCCCCCACCTCGGATGTGCACAACTCAACGGGTTTTTCCTATTAAACCACAATTCAATGGGAATACGATATCGATACCAACAATCCTATATGAAGGATATCAATCCAACAATATAAGATGAAGGTAACAATATATTATCGGACAAATTCGTTGATGTTGGAGTTAAGTCTTAAAATACAACCCTTACATGATAAGAGACGATAAAATCCTATGAAACTCCAATATCAACCCACACACCCATTTATTGGATTTAATCATTGAATTAGCCAAGAAATGAACCCTCCAAGGTGGGTTTATGCTCCCAACGTAAGGAGATTAGCTACTCATAACACTAACCATATCAAAACATACCATTAAATTAATAGTAAGTGTAACAACTATAGTGAGAACAAGCATTCAATACACAACCACAATATTAATTGCACAAAATGATACCAATAGTCAACAAGATACAACTAAGATGGAACTTTACTTTGCAATAAATGAAATGGATAATGAAAATGGCAAGGAAATTATCAATCCCTAGGAGAGAGAGAGTAAAACAACAAAACTACCTCTATATATTTCTTACACACAAATGTGATCGGATATGCTTTAACAAATCAAACCACTCAAAATATATACTAAGTGGAAGAAAACCACAAAACAAGGGTGGTAAAAACCAAACCAAAACTACGGGGGCTTTGCAGAAATTGAGGCACCGGTCGACCGCGGGTCAGGACGAAGGCACACTGTCTCACTTCGAAGGAAAAAGGTGAAACCCTGGTGACCACTGGTCAGGGACCGGTCGACCGGTCCTGCATTATTATGGATCCACTTCTCTTTTTATGCACAACAAGAGGCCTCGGGAAAATGACCATAACTTGGTCCTCGTGAATCGGATGACAAACCGTCGGGAGCTAAGCAAAGTTGGAAAGAAGAACTACAACATCCGTGAAGGTCTCGGGCACAAAGCTCGAGTGTAGAAATGACAGAATTACCCCTGAAGTTGCGTAAAATAATGAACGTTCCCTAATAACGCACACTTGCATCGTTTAGCATTCACTACACCAAAATGGCCAAAATTTCACCTTTCAGCCGGCCACCCTTGTCACGGTCATTGATCATGACACAAATCTCGCATTTTGTGTCACGGTCATTGACCGTGACAAGTCCGTGACAAATGTTCTTATCGCGGACTTGTCACGGTGAATGATCATGACAATTCTTTAAATATTTGTCACGGTCAACAACCTTGACACGACCGTGACAATTTCTTCAGCAAAAACCCTTTTTCCTTCTTTTTCCCCCCGCTGTTCCCTCCTTTTTACAACTCTCTCTCTCTCTCTCTAGTTTGAGGTTAATTTTTCTCTCTCTCTCTCTCTCTCTCTCTCTCTCTCTCTTCCGTTTATATATATGTTTGTGTGTATATATATATGTGTGTGTGTATATATATATATATATATATATATGTGTGTGTGTGTGTGTGTGTGTGTGTATATGTGGTGGGTGAGTATGTGAAAAATAGGGGTTGTTATATTAGAGGCAAAACATTGATGATTATGTATATAAAATTAGCCTTGTATGGGTATAAGCTAATTTAGATTAATATTGATGATTATGTATATTAAGATTAACTCATTTTCATTCGAATTATGCAATTCACATGTTAATATGTTGTTGCTTAACCTATACTTTTGTCTTAGGTTAGATATCGTTCATGAACTTTAGAATATTAGTGTTATCGACTTAATTCCACATTGAAGATATTTGTACTTGTATATTTGTGTCTAATTTTAATTTCAAAGGGAAGACTACGATATTTTGACTATGGTTAAATATAAAAAATAATTCATTGTGATTTTATTTCTAAGTGATTCTAGAATTTTTATTCTCGGAGTTAAAGAAATCAATGCATTCTTTCTATTGAAAGATATTTATTTTTTAATAATGCAGGTTATTTTGAACTTTCCTTCACCATTAAAACATTAAATTGGTAGCATTTTTCTCTTACCAATTTTTTTCATCGTGGATGTCGCCAAATTCTTAGTAGATTAGTATTTAACAAACAAAAGCGAAAGAACCATTATTGTTCACTAAATGTTGGCAAAAGTCTTACTGAAAAATGTAAACATTTGTATTATATATAAATTGGCTCTTTCATGTATCAAAGCGTTTGACTCTATCAAGTTAAATAGACTTGGTTCGTTATGAGTGAGACACAATATATAGTTTAGGTCAGATGAACCTTAAGGACTAAAGATTCCATGCTTTACATCAATTTCGTGCATATATAATATATATAATAATAATTCCATGCTTTACATCTATTTTCTTTACATCTATTCCACGTTTGATGTTTTCAACTAATTTAGACATATTTATGTGTGTATGTGTATGTGTGTGTGTATATGTGTGTGGTGGGGGAGGGGGCAGGGGGTGTGGTGGGGGGAGGGGGTGGGGGTGGTGGGGGGTGTATGTGTACGTGTGCGTGTGCGTATGTCTGGTGGGGGTGGGGGGTGGGGGCAGGGGTGGTGGGGGGTGTAAGTGTACGTGTGCGTGTGTCGTGGTGGGGTGGGGGGGGGGGGCAGGGATGGGGGGTGGGGTAGGAGTGTGTGTCTATGTGTACTAATAATTCCATGCTTTACATCTATTCCGTGCATATATAATATATATTATAATAATTCCATGCTTTACATCTATTCCACGTTAGATGTTTTCAACTAATTTAGACATATTTATGTGTGTATGTGTATATGTGTGTGTATATATGTGTGTGGTGGTGTGTGGTGGGGGAGGGGGACAGGGGGTGGGGGGTGTACGTGTACATGTACGTGTACGTGTGCGTGTGTGTGGTGGGGGTGGGGTAGGGGTGTGTGTTTATGTGTACTAATAACATTTTTTTACAGCAAATGTCTCCTTCAGGTATTAAGGCGAAGATGATGATGTTGTTTATGATGATGTCGTCTGGGCTCGGTGGTAGAGGAGGCGACGAGGGATCCTCAGCCCCTAGGCTCCCCAAATATGAAAAATTTGGAATGACCGTCGAGAACAAATCGGAGCTATTATCGAGATCCCTCGAGCTGCTAAAGACGGTCATCGGCCCGGGGTTTATGAGTTGGAAGGAGGTGCCATATGAGCTCAAGTTAGCTGTTTGGGCGGCACTACAGTTAATATATTTCAATTTCAATTTCATTTTATATTTATATTTATATTTATTCTCAACTAACATTGTATTTGTTGGACAGGAACAATTCAACTTGGATCCAAAGCTACGCGATTCCGTCTTGGAGCAGTTGAGGGAGCAACACAAGACGTGGAAGAAAAATATGCGGACACGGTACTTTGGGAAAACACGAGAGTCCATTATCCAATGGCGTGGATCCGTCCCTCCCAAGGAGCCGATCTCATTGGCACAATGGCAAAAGTTCATAGACAATGAGATCGAGGATCGACAATTGGCATCTCGCCAATCGGGGAGGGAAAATCGGGCAAAAAAGATGAACGTGCACTACTCCGGTCGAACGTCTTACGCCGAGGTGGAGCATAGGATGAAGGTAAGATTTAATTTTTCTATAACTACAGAAATATATTATTCTTCATTATTTTACTTTGCGGGGCCGATACTAATTTTAATTTATTTTATTTCAGGGGGTAGGGAGTGGCCCAGGGGGTAAGCCACATAGACTCGATACTTATGTGGCTCTTCGAACGAAGAAGGGGAAGGACAAGGAGGTGTCCCCGAGCGTCGCGACCACGATTGTAAGTAATTCGACAGTTTAATTTTTATTAATTACGTTATAATTTTTTAGTTTACTTATTTTACTAATCATGTGCTTTTTGTCGTTTCAGGCAAAGCTTAAGGAAGTGTATGAGTCGCAGTCTAATGCCGACAAGGCGTCTTTGTCCACAGACGCACTCAGCCAAGTGCTTGGCTCTGATCGCAAGGGAAGGACAAGGGGGGTGAGCTCGCGGGTGACCAAATCTAGGATCATCGGATTTGAGACGAGCGACATAGGGTTGACTCGAACGGTGGATTCACATGACGCGTGTAACAACCCGCGTAATTTTTGGGGTATTTTCGAAATTAAGAGGAAAAATAAATTTTGAGAGAAAATTATTTTTATTACTCAAATATGTTGGTTATTATTTTTAAGGGCGAGATTTTCAAACGATTTCGAAATCGGAATTAAAATGGAGATTTAATTGAATTTTTATTATTTAGAAGAGTCCTCAAAATATAAAACTCTCTAAGAGTCCTCAAAACATAAAACTTTCTAGTAAAAATAATATTTTTAGAAATTCGACCGCCCGATCAAGCTGAATTTTTGTCAGCAGTCCTGTCTCGCCGTTCGCTACAACATACTAAAATTTTAAGTGATTTCAACCTTCCGATCGTCCGGAATAAATTTTTTAGTGTTTGTATCTCATTAGAACTCCTTTCTTAATCAAACTCTTAACCCTTTATATATCAACTAATTCGTGGCTTGGCTTTTCAAATCACTTTTTCTCAAACTTTTCAAGAAGAAGAGAACTTTAGAATTACTCCCTTTCAATTACAAACCATAGCCCCAAACTTATTCAAGATTTCAACCTTAGTTTAGAAGGCTTATTTGGTGTTTTCTCGAGTTCGGGCTAGAGCGAGATTTGATTGTTTTTGCGAGAAGAACGTGATGGTGTGATTAGATTTTGAAGCTGAATTATGTGATGATTTTAAGGTATGGAGTTTTAAACAATATGATCCTAAATCTCGCGAGTGTTTGTTTCGTTGAATTCTTCTTAATTGAACTCATATTTTGAATTGTTAAATTCATTGAAATCTGGAAAAATAATTGTAGGAATTATTTTCATTCATGAGGTATTACTCATGTTGTTTTGAGCACGCTGTCATGAGATTTTAATATGGCACTGATATTGGGCACCCGTCAAGACTCCTTTTCTGGCTACTTGATAAAGTATGGCGCAGTATGGTGAGGCTTGGTGACTCCGGTTAATGTGTTATTGAGAAATTTATTGATAAAATGCTATTGAGATTTGCATTATTTAATTTGAGTATTCGTAGTCGTATTGTTGCGCTTTGTTCATCGCTAACATCTTTGTTGAGCATATTCCTGTCGTATTGTGTACTTTCCCATCTTTTTCTTAGTTGGCAGGTGAGCACGAATTTGAGTGCTATGGACCAATTGGAATGATTTTAGTGAGGATTATTTGGGAAGAATTTTTAATACAAGAGATGAGAAGACTTGTATTTATTTTGATGTATAGAGCATTTGGAGATTTATTTTATTTTCGAGATAGTTAGATTGTTGTAATTATTTCGAGAGATTTGTTGTATTAATTTGAAGATGAGAATAGTGGTTTCTTGTTTTATTGTGGGATTTAGATGCTCTATACCTTGTTATTTGTGGATTAGTTTAGTTTGATCGACAGTGGCGCTCCGTTCGCTCTCCCCGAGCGGGCAGGGTGTTACGAGATGGTATCAGAGCTTAGGTATACGACCACCCGCGGGTCTTGGGTTTTGGGTCTGTTGCGTTTTTGTGGCACATATTTTTGGAGATAGATTATTTTAGATAATCGTTTCGCGTTAGGCATCTAGATTAGATGTGAGAAAATTATATTTTTGGTGACGAGATTATTTTTGGAGATTGTTGGCCTGATTTTTTAGAGTTAGGTATTCGGCGAATTTCGAGGGCGAAATTTCATTGTTAGTGGGGAAGTGCAACAACCCGCGTAATTTTGGGGGTATTTTCGAAATTAAGAGAAAAAATAAATTTTGAGAGAAAATTATTTTTATTACTCAAATATGTTGGTTATTATTTTTAAGGGCGATATTTTCAAACGATTTCGAAATCGGAATTAAAATGGAGATTTAATTGAATTTTTATTATTTAGAAGAGTCCTCAAAATATAAAACTCTCTAAGAGTCCTCAAAACATAAAAATTTCTAGTAAAAATAATATTTATAGAAATTTGACCGCCCGATCAAGCTGAATTTTTGTCAGCAGTCCTGTCTCGCCGTTCGCTACAACATATTAAAATTTCAAGTGATTCCAACCGTTCGATTGTCCGGAATAAATTTTTTAGTGTTTGTATCTCATTAGAACTCCTTTCTTAATCAAACTCTTAACCCTTTATATATCAACTAATTCGTGGCTTGGCTTTTCAAATCACTTTTTCTCAAACTTTTCAAGAAGAAGAGCACTTTTGAATTACTCCCTTTCAACTACAAACCATAGCCCCAAACTTATTCAAGATTTCAACCTTAGTTTAGAAGGCTTATTTGGTGTTTTCTCGAGTTTGGGCTAGAGCGAGATTTGATTATTTTTGCGAGAAGAATGTGATGGTGTGATTAGATTTTGAGGCTGAATTATGTGATGATTTTAAGGTATGGGGTTTTACACAATATGCTCCTAAATCTCGTGAGTGTTTGTTTCGTTGAATTCTTCTTAATTAAACTCATATTTTGAATTGTTAAATTCATTGAAATCTGGAAAAATAATTGTAGGAATTATTTTCATTCAAGAGGTATTATTCATGTTGTTTTGAGCACGCTGTCATGAGATTTTAATATGGCACTGATGTTGGGCACCCGCCAAGACTCCTTTTCCGATTACTTGATAAAGTATGGCGTGGTATGGTGAGGCCTGGTGACTCCGGTTAATGTGTTGTTGAGAAATTTATTGATAAAATGCTATTGAGATTTGCATTATTTGATTTGAGTATTTGTAGTCGTATCGTTGCACTTTGTTCATCGCTAACATCTTTATTGAGCATATTCCTGTCGTATTGTGTACTTCCCCATCTTTTTCTTAGTTGGCAGGTGAGCACGGATTTGAGTGCTATGGACCAATTGGAATGATTTTAGCGAGGATTATTTGGGAAGAATTTTTAATACAAGAGATGAGAAGACTTGTATTTATTTTGATGTATAGAGCATTTGGAGATTTATTTTATTTTCGAGATAGTTAGATTGTTGTAATTATTTCGAGAGATTTGTTGTATTAATTTGAAGATGAGAATAGTGGTTTCTTGTTTTATTGTGGGATTTAGATGCTCTATACCTTGTTATTTGTGGATTAGTTTAGTTTTATCGACAGTGGCGCTCCGTTCGCTCTCCCCGAGCGGGCGGGGTGTTACAACGCGAAGCTGTCCCGTTTGGAGGCGACGGTCCAAGATATGTACTCATTCATGAAGCATACGTTGGGCGGAGACAGTAAGGGTAAAGGGAAGGAGACGGCGGTGGAGGAGGAGAAGGAGGAGGTGCAGGAGAACGAGGCGCAGGATGACGAGAATGTGGACCTCGCTGCTTCATTACCGACACGTGCGTACTTCGATGATCCACTTCCTTATTTGGATCCCTTCCCCAAACCGATGTCGATAATTGGTTGGCCGAGCATGTTCATATTGGACGTATTTGATGGTCAGCGGATAGGGCGGGGGTTGAGGGATCCAAATATCGTCCAGGGTGGAATAGTTCATGGACGTGCGCTTTAAGATATCGAGTTCAAAGTGCTCATCACGCATGTGATACCCGGGAATGAGAACTCCCTATTGTGGTTGCGTGAACAATGCGGCACGATGTATATTAGTGGGTGTGTCAATTCGTATATCGTGTGGCCTACTCACCTCCTCACATTTACCCCAGACATGTAGTGACATTATTTTTTAAGTTGGTACATTTTAATTATATTTGGATTATATCGTCATGTATATTGTTTCTATTTTGAATATATATTTGCCTTATCTTTAGTTTGTTTGGATATATGATGTTTGAATAGGTACAACGTTGCTATAATAGGTATAAATATACTGTTGGGCAGTGGCAATGGCCATACTGCCCAGCAAATTTTTTTAAATTCTACCCAGAATTATCACGGTCATTGACCGTGACAAGTCCTTGACAAATAAGGTTGTCACGGACTTATCATGGTCAATGACCCTGATAATTTTTTAAAAAGGGTCAAGGCTTTGTCACGGTTGTTAACCGTGACTAAACTTGTCACGGTCATGGCCCGTGACATGACCGTGACAATTCTAACGAACTTGTCACGGTCAATGACCGTGACACGTTCGTGACAAAAAAAGTCGTCTCGTCCGGAATTGTCACGATCATTGACCTTGACAAGTCCAACTTGTCAAGGTCAATGACCATGACAATAGTGCAGATTTGGTGTAGTGATTCCAATCCCTACAAAAGCTCAAATAAACCTCGCAAAACATATAAATATGGAAACCAAAGGTTGTACAGTACAAGAGCATAAATACGTGAAATAACGATCGCAATCATGCGTGCATGCATAATTAACGGGCGCAAGATATACAATATTTGCGACTAATCACACCCCTAACTTACACATTGATAGTCCCTGGCTATGAAACAAAACAAAAACCACCTCAAAGAGTGGTAAGTATAGAAACAATATATACACAGACAAAGTGCCACTTTCGCGGGCGCACGGTTGCATTTAGCGAATGCAATAAGCCATTAAACCGTTAGGTTACCCTAGTGGACGAGTGTTGTCTCGTGAGGGTTTTCAGGGATGAAACCCACAAACATCAAATTTCCTCAAAACATGCACGACCAAACTACCAATATGCCAAGCTCAACAACAATTAGATATTTCAATGCATTATTAATAAAGCAAAAGAGAGGTTTTGCCTAGTAATCCAAAACTATTAACATTAGAAGAATAACTACATGGAATTGAAACCTCAAATGTGAGTGGTGTGCATGCACATGTAAAGAGTTTTGATTCGGTAAAAATGCCTACAACCAGGAGAACCATTAAAGCATGCTTCGACTCAATCCTCTCCGGATATCACACTCAACAAATAGAAGCACTCGGAATAGGGTGTAACACACGGGACATGTGGGCATAAAGAGTGATTATAAAAGGAAACTAAGCTGCGCACATGTCATTGATGAAGAACGTAATATAAAAGTGAAAAATACAATCTCATGAAAGGATATCACATGTTAACCAATGTGAAACGCACATAAACAGATTATCGCTAATGTTCGACCTTTGAATCATGTTACCCTAGGATCAAATAGGACTTTATTGGGTTGTAATGTAGGTTTGGGGCTAGGGGTATGTGGGTACCCGGAATTAGGACCATGGGCCTAGACGAGTAGCCCAGTCCCGGCGGCCCAAAGTCCAGGCCCGTCATCTCTTATTTTGATCCGGTCTCCCCCCACGTTCTCATTAAGGGAAGTTATAGGGGAGATGGGAGACGTGGGGGAACCCATCATCTCCACTTATTAAACCCTAGGTCCGGGGCAAAAGGATAGTTTTTGTATTCTCTGTAACTACTCTCCAGAGTATATAGAAATAATATCGACTGCACCACCGTGGACGTAGGCACATCTTTGCTGAACCACGTACATCCTTTGTTGTGTGATTATCATTTTATATTCCTTGTTCTCACTTGGTGAATGCTTTCTTCTTATTTATTTGTGTTGCACAATAATTGTCACCACAATTGGCGCCGTCTGTGGGAAACGTTCATCTTTCCCTGAGAAGATCCCACACCAAGAAAGGAGTTTAAGATGTCTGGTCACAGCAACAATGCCCCTCAGGCAGGAGATATTCAAGAGCCACCTGCTCCTCGTAGGATTAGGTCTGAAGTTCGACGTTCAAATCAGAGAGCTCTCCTGGAGAGGCCAGCCTTTGAAGAAAGTCAGGGACCAACAAGATCCACACAGATATCCAGATTGATTGATGCGTACGAGGCAAGGCTCCACGAGCAGAGGGAGTCTTCCCGCAGATACGAGGCTGAGAATGCTCGCTTGAGAAGAAGACTGGAAAGACTGGAGAGGGAGCTTCGTCCTGATAACTAGAGACGTCCATACCGCACTCCTAGCCCTCAGGCAAGCAAGTCTCGCAGCCGAGGAAGGAGCCCTAGGATAGAATCTCAAAAGTTCGAAGGAGGCGAGTCAAACGACGACCTCCGCGAACGACTGCAAAAAGCACGCCGCTACCAGAGCCCTGCTCGCAGCGACGAAAACATACGAAATCTAGTCCGCAGGGAGATGGACCAACATCCTGCTCACCATAGAACAAGATCAACCAGAGAACTCGCAAGGCGAGCTCTCAAAACCCAGATGAAGTCACCTTTCACGAGGGAAATCGAAGAGGAGGAAGCCCCCAAGAAATTTACCATTCCAAGGTTTAAGATTTACGACGGAAAGACTGATCCCATCAATCACGTCAGGTAATACCGAAAATCCATGACCCTCTGGAGTCACCGAGATGCCCTGATGTGCCGCATTGTTCCCTTGAGCCTACATGATGTAGCACAGAAGTGGTTCGAAAGGCTCCCCCATCGGTCGATCAGGAATTTAAATCCCCAGTCGAACTTTTTACGACCCGATTCATTACCAGTATCTCCCATCCTAAAAAGGATGGATGCTTTGCTAACAATGAAGAAAACGCCTTAAGAGACCCTCCGAGACTACACAAAGAGGTACTGGGAGTTATTCAATGAGATAGAGGACTGCGCAGAGGAAGTGGCAGTGGCCTCCTTCAAAATTCGGCTCCCTAGTTTTTCCCTCCTATACTAGTCCCTGACGAAGAAGGAAGCTATGATTATTGACGACCTAATGGCCTGAATCGAGAAATACGCAAAGGTGGAAGATGTCACCCGCCCTAATACAGGAGAAAATGGTCGAGCTAAGCTCACTACCAAGGGAAGTGAGAAAACTGAGAACCAGAAGAAAGGAGGAAAGAACGGAGGCAAAAATGGCTCCAAGAACGGAGGAAACCATGACGCGTCGAAATTATTCCAGGTGGTCAACACCATCTTCAAAGAACCAATTTACAAAATTCTCGCGAAGATCAAAGATGAGCCATTCATCAAGTGGCCCAGGAAAATGGAAGGAGATCCCTCGAAGAGGAATAATTCGTTAAGATGTGCTTTTCACAAAGAGGGAGGACATAAGACCGAGAACTGCAAAGCTCTTAAGTCTCACCTCGAGGAGTTGGCCCAGTCTGGGCATTTGAACGACTTTATGGAAAAGAGGGCAGAGAAAGTGGCTGCCAACAGAGAGGCGAGACCCGACAACGTGCTGGAGGATGATGCTGGATATGAGGTCGCAGTAATCCACGGAGTATCTGACGTCAAACAGATACAAGGGAACTCAACTCGAATGGAAATGAAAAAACTTACAGCGGTAATGCAGGCTTTTCAAATTGACCCAGCAAAGTCACAGTCAGGAAAGCGTCGACAAGCAGAGGACGTCAACTATAACAAGCATATTGTTTTCACGGATAAAGATTTGGTGGGAGTAAGGACCCCACATCATGATGCCCTGGTCATTACACTCAGGATAGCCAACTTTGACATCGACAAGTTACTCGTTGATCAAGGAAGCTCATCCGAAGTAATGTACCTCGACCTATTCAGGAAATTGAAGTTGAGCACCGTCGACCTAAAGGAAGCTATTGTTCCTTTGGTCGCCTTTGCTGGAAAAATGACCATGCCCCTGGGCAAGATAGTACTGCCAGTGCGTGCTGGAAACATCTCTAAGATGATCGAGTTTTTGGTAGTTGACATCGACTCACCGTACCAGGCCATCCTCGGCAGGGAATGGCTTCATGCGATGAAGGGAGTCTCCTCGACCTACCACCAGAAGCTCAAATATGTAACCGAGTGAGGAGTAATGGAGATCCACGGTGACCAAGCGATGGTAAGGAAGTGCTTCATAACAGCCATCCGACCAAAGCCAGAGAAGAAGGTCGGTCAACCCAGCGAGAAAGTTGAAGAAGGTGTGATACCTTCCAAGTAGCAATTAAAGTACAAAAGACCTGGAGTAGAGGAGAACAGGCTCATCCCCTCCGAGTGTGTAGTCGAGGACCTGGTAGAAGTTATGGCTGAAGTTGGTGACAGTAGCAGAGTCTTCTTGATTGGAGCATCTCTCACTGACCATGAACAGAAGGAGTTGACGGCCTTGCTGAGACACAATGTAGATGTTTTCGCATGGGAACCATACGAGTTGCCTGGAATCGATCCTAGTATGGTCTGTCATCAGCTGCACGTCGACCCCACATTCAAGCCAATCACGCAGAAGGCACGGAGAACTGCACCCGAGAAGGCTAAAGTGGTCGAAAAAGAAGTCGAAAAACTGTTGGATACAGGATCCATACGGGAAGTGTAATTCCCCAAGTGGTTGTCCAACCCAGTAGTAGTTCAGAAGAATAATGGGAAGTGGAGAGTTTGCATCGACTTCACTGACCTCAACAAAGCATGCCCTAAGGATAGTTTCCCCCTTTCAAAGATAGACCAACTAGTAGACGCCATTGTAGCTCACGAGCGAATGAGTTTCCTGGACGCATACTCAGGATATCACCAGATCCCCTTGTATGCCCTAGACCAGGACAAAACGGCGTTCATCACGACAGTTGGGTTATATTGCTACAAGGTCATGCCCTTTGGGCTCAAGAATGCAGGGGCAACCTATCAGTGACTGGTCACTAAAATGTTCAAGGATCAAATGGGAGACACAATGGATGTCTACATCGATGACATGCTCGTTAAGAGCAAGAAGAAGGAAAATCACCTCTTGGACATGTCAAAGACCTTCGAAATCCTCAGGAAGTACCGGATGAAACTTAATGCGAGCAAGTGTTCCTTCGGTGTCTAGTCAGGAAAATTTCTTGGGTACTTGGTCAGTAAGAGAGGCATATAAGCTAATCCAGACCAGATCGATGCAATAAACAGGGTGCAACCCCCTCGAACAATCCAGGACGTGCAGAAGCTCACTGGAATGCTTGCCGCCTTAAATCGCTTCATCTCTAAATCCTCCGAGAAGTGCAAGCCTTTTTTCCAACTTCTAAAGGGGAGTAAATCGATAGAGTGGAGCCCAGACTGCTCGTGAGCTTTGGACGAGCTCAAGTCCTACTTAAGCTCCCCACCGCTGCTTGTCATACCACAGCAAATGGATTCTTTGTACCTTTACCTCTCCGTATCCAATCACACTGTCAGCTCTGCATTAATATGGGAGGTTACAGGAATCCAACACCCCGTTTACTACGCGAGAAAGGCCTTATTAGACGCCGAGCAAAGGTACCTGCCATTGGAGAAGCTCGCTTTTGCACTTGTAATATACTCTAGGAAGCTGAAGCATTATTTCGAAGCTCATACTATCATCGTCCTTACATCGCATCCCCTTAAGGCGGTCCTAAGGAAAGTAGACTTATCGGGCAGACTGTCTAAGTGGTCAGTCGAGCTCGGCCATTTTGATATCCAATTTCAACCAAGGACAACTATCAAGGGTCAGATCCTTGCTGATTTCATAGCCGAATTCATGGGCGAAGAACTCTCCGACCAACCTCAACCAACAAGGCAAGAGAAGAACCAAGCAACAGAGAGAACCTGGAGACTCTTCGTTGATGGAGCCTCCAACTCAAAGGGGGAAGGGGTAGGCCTTGTCCTCATCACTCTAGAAAACACAATCCTCGAACAAGGAATCAGGCTTGGATTTGCATCCTCCAATAATGAAGCAGAGTACGAAGCCCTAATAGCCGATCTCTAAAAGGCACAAACTCTAGGAGCAAAACGTTTACAGGTGTTCGGCGACTCTCAACTAGTCTCCAATCAGATAAGTGGAGATTACAATGCAAAGGATGAAAGAATGGCAGCCTACCTCACCTTAGTGAGAGAATTAATGTCAAGCTTTGAAGAGATCAACATCTAGCAGTTTCCCAGGGGGCAAAACAGTCATGCTGATGCCTTAGCAGCCTTGAGTTTGGTAGTTGACTCTGGCCTTAAAAGGGTCATCCCCATCGATTTCCTCATTTATTCGAGCATTAGCCACAACAGCAAGTTACCAAACGTGGAACAAATACTCCAGGTGGGATCAGCCCCCAGCTGGATAGACCCCTTAAAGGACTATTTAAAGGATGGCACGCTCCTAGATGACAAGAAAACTGCTCACCAGATAAGAGTCAAAGCTGCTCGTTTTCACTTATCCATAGGAGGCGACTTGTATAAGAAATCCTTCTCCAGTCCCTACCTTAGATGCGTCCACCCAGGTGATGTCGATCAAGTACTACACAAGCTTCACGAAGGAATATGTGGAAGTCATATCGGAGGAAGGTCTCTAGCCTTTCGAGCAATGAAGGAAGGCTATTGGTGGCCATATATGCAAAAGGACTCCACAGTATATGTCCGCAAATGGCTGAAATGCCAATTCCACACTCCTATGGCCCACCAACGACCTGAAGTCCCTGTCCAGCGCATGGCCCTTCGCCCAATGGGGAATGGACATCGTGGGACTGCTGCCTACCGCCGTCGGCAATCGCAAATACCTGTTAGTTACGACTGACTACTTCAACAAATGGATCGAGGCTGGACCCCTGGTGAACATCCAAGATACTGATATGATAAGGTTCATATGGAGGAATATAATCACTCGGTTTGGAATCCTCAGAACCATCATCACCGACAATGGAACGCAGTTCGAAAGTGGCCCCTTTCAGAACTTCTGTAACGAACACGAGATCAGACACCACTTCACTTCGGTGGCCTACCCTCATAGCAATGGCCAAGCTGAAGCTTCCAACAAAACTTTGATCGATGGATTAAAGAAGCGATTAGAGTGATCCAAAGGCGCATGGGTAACAGAGCTACCCCATGTTCTATGGGCGTACCGAACCACTCCTCGACGAGAAACAGGAGATACCCCATTTTCGCTGACATATGGCATGGAAGCGGTCATCCCACTAGAAGCAAGTTTGCCAACAATAAGATCCAACCTTGTCGACCAAGGCCTGAATGATGAAGCATTGCTCGCCAAACTCGACCTAGCTGATGAGCGCAAAGAGCTAGCCCTGGTGAAGATAGTGAACTATCAGCAACAGCTCGCGAAGCATTACAACAAAAGGGTTAGCCCGAGGACGTTCCAAGTTGGGGACTATGTTCTATGGAAAGTCATGGGCATCACAGTGAAGTCGCCAGACGACAAGCTAGGCCCAAACTGGGAAGGACCCTTTAAAGTAACTAAAGACGATCTACAAGGTGCCTATCACTTGGAAACGATAGAGGGCAGAGAAATACCACGAGCATGGAACGCAACTAATCTCAAGAAATTCTATTTTTAGATATTTTTCTTGTATTCTTTTGTTATGAAAACAGAAGTTCATTTTCCTTATTACCAATGAAAGTTACTTAATTGGTTACACTCTGATTGGTGACAGCTGCATTCATCGCACATATTTTCCAAATAACAAGCACATTGATCACTATATCAGGGGAATACCCCTCCTCAGGTCATCGTCATAAAACACGAGAGACCTCTTAGCATTGCCCCTGGCAATATATGAAGCCCTACAGGGGATCCTTAGGCAATACGACCAAATTTTATACTGGTCATCAAACCTACTTCGGTTGAGTAAAATCCTGATCGGATGAAGACATCCAACACCAGGTGTGTCCTCGCCAATTGCCCCACTTAGGCCTAAGGGAGTGTGATGACACAACCTAAAAGGTAAAGTGGAGCATAATGGTATCCTGGTATTATACTGGACTGGGGGGACACTTGCATGACAAAACAAAAAACATTACAGAGCAGCAAGAGTATGAAAAGTAGGATGCACACGTTTAGTTAGAAAAATTGCCCAAACCCCAAACTTTTCATTAATCCATCATACTTACAACAATTGTAATACATGTTTAGTCGGCGAGCTCGCCCAAAGCATTTACATTATCAAAAATACAAAAAAAAATAACTAGAAAAATCTCAATGGGGTGGAAGACTCCGAGCAAGATAATCAGCCACTCGAGCTCTTCGTCCGTCATCAGGAGCAGGAGCTAACTCTTCCACCACCTCATTCGCGTTCAACTCCAATAATTGCCGAGGAATAGCATCGATGGGGATCCATTGATCATCCCTCCGGAATGGGTTAGGCATCAGCGTGGAGGAAGACATCTCATGACGATACCATAACACCGAGTTCCTCGGGACTTGTAGCTCCTTCAAGGAACTTAGCCACCCCCTGATAACAGAAAGCTCCTCGAACTTAGATAGCCTTATTGGAGCATCCGACTAGCCTTGATCATAACCGTCAGCCCACGCTTGCAGAGGGCCTTTCTTGAACAAGTGCCGCAACCGAGTGATGTCCCTTTGAAGCCCAGCAGAGATTACATATGCTCGCTGAACATCACCGCGGAGTTCTTCCATTTCCCTATCGCGAAGTTCTTCTCCTTCCCTGCTTCTGCTCCTGGTGCTCCTACTAGCTCGCAGAAGGGGAGGGCGAGTGAGACTTCGCGACATAGGAGGGGTAACATTATGATCATCTCTAGCTCGCGATGATGAGGAGCCTTGTAATACTTCTCGAACAGTGCTCGGCGCATGCTCCCTGAGTCGTAATACTTCTCTCCTCAGATCTTCATTCTCCTGCTGAAGAACTGCCCCTACTTGGTTGATCTCAGAGGCCTCTAATAGTTTTGTCTTCAGCACATTGATCTCCTCTTGTACTGAAGCACCAATGTCCTCCATCTCCTGGAGCCTGTCCTTTATCTTGGCCACGAGCTCAGATTGCTCCTTATACTTTTGATTTCTAGACCTAAGGGACTTGCAGAGCTTAACGAAGGCCTGGTGAACTTCGGGACTCGCATTGGGACCAAGGGTCTTACCCAGATGGGAAGTAGCAGGAATGTAATCATCCACATCAACTAACTACAAGCAAGAGAAAGTAAAGGGAGAGAAAGGGACAAACCAGTACAAGCAGAAATGAAGCCTTTTTCATTAATGAAGATTGAAGTTACATCGAACTGAAAAAAGAAAAGTTTACAGAATGGAAAAAACAAAAATACAAAGCAATCCTATCAGATAACTAACTAGCAACCTCAGGTGGCCTAGAGGTTGATGGCCCTTTCCCCTTATTAACATCAACAGGAGCACTGTCCTCAGTAGGGGTGGTCTCTATCACCTCAACAGGAGAAACGTCAGTAAGGGCGCCTGGGGAACAGGATCAAAGCCTTCAACGGCTGGGGCAGGGTCCTCATCTACGACTGGCCTCGGCTCTGGGTCGTGCTCGTTAAAAAGGGGAGATGCAATATCTACTCCAGCAGCAATGAGAGCCTTGTTCCATCCTTTCTTGAAGTTAAGACGGCTAATATAGCCTATCTGAAATTCAGCATCCTCATATGCTGCGGCCCAGCCAGAATTGTAAGAGTCTTCCTTGCCAGTAACAGCCTTAGACTCCTTCTTCTTCAGCTCTTCAGTGAGCGCCCTGTTCTCCTCAACGAATGTAAGTTTGCTCAAGAAAACCAAGTCATATGCCTACCTCAGCTCCTTCAGATCTTGGACTGCAATGTCCTTCTCCTTATTGGCAGTGGCAAGAGCCAAATCAGATGAAATCCGAGCAGTATCAACGGCTTTGAAGTTGGCCTCGAGCTCTTTACCCTTCAGCTTCAGGGCAGAGTTCTCTTGCTCCAGCTCACTATTCTTCTTCACCAGCTCATCGCGTAAACGATACAACACGGTGAAGTCAGTAACAAACTGCATAAAAAAAGGCATTAGAAGTGGAAAATGGAGGAAGTCAGAAAAGCATAAGAGAAAAAGGGAAAAACCTTACCAGAGAAAGCCTCTGACTAGCTTGAAGGGCCAAGTGCTCTGACCCTACTTCCCTTTGGCGATCATCCGGGAGGACAGCTCTCTCGAGCAAAGGCAGGGCCAGCTGAAGAGAAATTGCCACTGAGGCCCCCTCGGGTAGAGCAGACACCGGGACTAAGGCCTGCCCAGCCTTCGTCCTCTCTTTATCCATCCTCTTCTCCTCCTCCTTCTCGCTCTCTTTCCTCTTCCTCTCCTCCACCTTCCGTTTCTCCTCTATTTTCTTCCTCTATTCTTTCTTTTTCCTCTCTCTCTCTCTCTCACCTGCTCCTATTCCTTCCTTTTCCTCTCCTGCTCCTGAGCAGAAGACCGGGAACCAGTAGCCACAGCCCCCGAGGTAGATTTTTGCTTCTTCAACCTCTGTACGAGGAGCATGTGGTCTTCATCGTCATCATCCCGAATCAGGTTCTTCCAGGGTGGAACCATTCCTTCACTCGAACTGCTAGAGGTACTCGACGATCCTCGAGCTTCAGATGCCTCCCTACGATCAGAGGATCTACTACTGCTAGAGATCCCTCCCCGTAGATCACTTACAGCTCCAATAATGTCACTCTCAGAGCTAATCTCTTCCTCGTCCAATTGGATAGGACCTGCAACAGTCTCTTCAGATCACTCAAACTCTGGGATACTATCCACAGGCCTTGCTATAAAGCTGGAACCAACGTTCTTGTACTCGAGCAGGAAGGCAACAGATCTGGGGTGCTCACCGTCACCTAAGGGCTCCCTGATTTTCCAAGCCTTTACCAATTCTGAAAGACGGACCTCGTTGAGTGAAGGTTCCAAGTTCTTTGACTTCGCTGCGCAAGAAAAAGAAAAGAAGAGTTAAAAGGATTACAAATCAACAAAAATCAAAATAACAGTACAATGTCTACCTATGTATTCCTCCCCATAGAAGGGGACAGAGAACCTCTCAGACCTCGACCCTTCAAATTGGGGAGAAAACTACCAATTTCTAACAAGGAAACCTTCTTGCCAATAGTCCTTATGGGAATCAGGTAGATTTACTACCAATACCCTATCAGGGCTCTTAGCTTTGAGGTAAAGGACACCAGAACTAGTTCGAGAAAAGGAGTAACAGAAACAGACCTCGGCGAGCCCTAACCTAGTTCCATACAATTGATTTATCCTATGGATGCCATTTACTATTTTCCACACATTGGGCGAGCATTGTGCAGGAACAATATTGAAATAGCCAAAGAAATGCAGGAACAAATCATTGGGAGGAAAGGTGAGTCCCCCCTGGGAAAGAAACAGAACATGGATCCAGTGAGCATCATCTATCTCTCTAACGTTTCTAGGAGGGGAGTATCATCACTCAATATCTACCCACTCGGGAATGTTGTAAAACTTCCTAAATTCAGAGACCGACCTATTCCCAATCTTCGCCATTGAAAATCCCTAGAAAACTACAAACTCAAAGAGAAAGCACAGAGAAAAGATACAGGGAACTTACAAGATAGAAGACGAATTCGAACGATGAAGAAGCACGAGCCCAAACGATAAGGAATCAATGAGACTGGAGATTGAGAGAAGAAGGTACGAAGTGCTAGAACTCGCAAGGAATGAGAAAATGCTGGAAAAATTGGAACGACAATAGAGAAGTATCTATTCCAAGAAACCTTCAAATTCTACTAATCATAGTGCACAAGATACGAAGCGGGTGCTGCCAAAATCATCTTCACAATTTTCGAAGAATTACACAACAACCATTATAGCTAATCATTTAAATCTATTGAGCCCATAAACACGACCCAACAAATTTAGGGGCAATTGTGGGTACCCGGAATTAGGACCATGGGCCTGGACGAGTAGCCCAGTCCTGGCGGCCCAAAGTCCAGGCCCGTCATCTCTTATTTTGATCTGGTCTCCCCCCACGTTCTCATTAAGGGAAGTTATAGGGGAGATGGGAGACGTGGGGGAACCCATCACCTCCACTTATTAAACCCTAGGTCCGGGGCAAAAGGACAGTTTTTGTTTTCTCTGTAATTACTCTCCGGAGTATATAAAAATAATATCGACTGCACCACCGTGGACGTAGGCATATCTTTGCTGAACCACGTACATCCTTTGTTGTGTGATTGTCATTTTATATTCCTTGTTCTCACTTGGTGAATGCTTTCTTCTTATTTATTTGTGTTGCACAATAATTGTTACCACAGGGTATAAAATGAAAGGAGGTATTTACGGATACGAAAGATGTTCGGAGATGAAAATACTGGGGATAATGGAAAATGGCGGGCAATTTCAAAATTGGAAAATAATTTCCAAACAAGCATTAAATATATCAATCAAGAGAGTAACAAGGATTATTGAATCACTATAAACAACATAAACAAATTTCGCTTTCTTTTTCTTTTCTTCCTTTTCTCTTTTGTTTTCTTTTGTTTTCTACTTTCTCTTTTTTCTTCTCTTTTTCACCACGCTTTCTTCTTTTCTCACTTTTTTCATGCTTAAATTTCACCCACACTACACAACATCATTCAATCCCAAATATCATTCCAAATATAGGTAAGAAAAGTAATGTGTATGGTGTAAAACTCCAATGTGGAGTTGGTTAGGGGATTTGGGACGAAACGAAAGGTCATAATAGGGCTCAATGGGGTTGACTAGGGACATGTATAAGGGTAAGGTCGTATGGGTTAATACAAAGAGGGCCTATGATACTTTCCTAAAGTTTCATGTGATTCTCGAGACTCAACACCGTTGAAAACCATGCTCATGTGATACATCAATTAATATGCAATCAATGAATAGAAAATGAGATCGCCAACAAGATACGTTATTCAGGAAAGAGTAATGTATAAACACTCTGAAATGAAGAAAAGCATGAAACTCGCTAAGTTTTTAGTGTACATAAAGAAACAACAAGATACCAAGCTATAATTGTCCTACCGAATGATTTTAGAAAATATGCTCAAGTTCTCATGGGTTTTCAAGGTTTAATTCATGCATTTATCCCCAATGTTGAATAATATAAGGACTAAAGTTTAATAACATGAAAGAAATAGAAAATGCATCATTGAATTAGCAATTGGATAGGGCAATTATTAAATTTATCGTAGGAAATTAGGGCAAAATGCCCAAGAAAGGAAAAATAAATAAAGAAAATAATTTTTGAATTTTTTTTTACAACTATATATATATATGGCACACGAGGAATGGAAAAGAAACTGAGATGCCTAACACACCCCCTAACTTGAATCGCACATTGTCCTCAATGTAATTAAAAACATTATGAGAAAAAGAGGGAGTAGAATAAATCACCTCGATTTGGAGTGAAGTCCGAGGTTGTCAACGTGCACCCTATACCAACATAAGAAAAACAAAAATATGTACCACAATGATTAAGTTAGAAAGAAACATGCCATGAGTCACAAATGTTTAGAGGGGTTGAAATGTAGATACTAGATAATTGATGGTGGACATAAGATTTGAAAAAAAATGTATACACATCAAAATATAATAATTCAACAACGACTAAATTTTCATTACTAATTTCATAGAATTCGATACAAACAACTTAATCAGTGTAAAGAAAGTAAAACAGAAAATACATAGTTCTCATAATCGCCCCCAAAAATGACACATATCATCAACCACAAAAACCACCCTCTCCCACAACACAGTCTAGAAACCCACACCGCTTGATGAACCCCGAAAAACTGGGTCGTACGGACTTTGGAAATGCGGTGGAATCGGTGCATCAGGGCCATGCTACTAGATATACCGATCACGCATCATGTCCTGGACCATGTGAAACTCGTGTCATCGCTCGGTCCGGTCCTAGAGCTGATCAATCCCATACTGGTCAAACCGTGACTCTAAAGTCACCAACTGCAACTGTGTCTCCTCCCATATGCGCTCGTGTCGTGCCTCGAATGTCGCAAAGCGAGCATCGATAAGTGCGGTAGGCACCTCAATGTTCTGGCCTGATCCCTGCTGTCCTGCTCCCTGCTCAGCTCTCCTCAGCTCTGTCTCCTCATCTACGTCGTCTACAACCACCCTTGGCCTCTTTTGAACCGCCGACTCACCCTAGTAGTGCTGCAAGAACCTCCTGATGTTGTCTCTGGTTAGGACGCCCTTAGGGTCCACTTTTCTATCAGAAGGGTACTCGGGGCACTTGGCTTGAAAGAAAATGTGAGTCACTATACCGGGCAATAGAAGGGAGACGTTCCACACCTTTTCCTTTGATGCCAAGTACATCTTCTCCAAGAAGTATTGAGGGAGGTTGATGTCTCCCGACTATTTTAGTAGCGTGTAGAGGAAGATGGCATGCTTGTGGCGGACCTCGGATCTGTTAGTAGTTACCATTAAGAAATGCATGTTCACGTAGTGTAAGAGCCTCGACAAATCTGCCATAGTAACCGATCAGAACATTTTCTTTGTCCAAACCTCTCCCGGGGCCAGAAATTATATAAGCATGTCCAGGTCAAAGGTTGCCTCATCTGAGAGGCTCACAAACGGGAACGGGTCCGCCACATTGCCCATCCATTGGGCCAAGTCCTTGCTTCGAAACGTTATCCTTACTCCTCGTATAAAAGCCTCGAAAACACCCTTCTCGCCCTTATATTTGATCAACGAGGCGTAGAAGATGCATATAAGTTCTTCATTAATTATGGTTTGGCTCCCACGAAAGAGTCCCAATTATAACGCTTGAGAATGGCTAAGACATCATGAGGGAGATCATCCATTTTCCAAGACAAGTTGACTGCAAGTGGGTGTTTTGAAGTTGCAAAGTACGCCTCAAACCACGGTTTTTCTTGGGCACAACGGAACCCATCAATGCCCTTTGGAGGCACGCAGCGAGACTGCTTATATTTGTCAATGTCGCCCATTTATACCTGCAAAATAGAAATTAGTACAACAATGTAGTTGGAACTAAAATCGCAATGTCAATGAATGAATTTGCAAGCAAGAAAATGTCCAAGAGATGAAAATAGGTTCATTGAGGCATTTGAACAAACACTTGGCATGCAAAACTGAAAAAAATAGGGGTGTGGGACAAATTTGTACCAACAAGGATCCCCCATTCATGGCAATCTCAAGAATAGACATTAACATTTTGCCATGAATGGTATTTTAACATCAAAACAGTTTGCAAGGTTAACAAATAAGGGTGTGGGCACAATTGGGGCAACAATATACATAAAACAATGTTCATTCATTTTAATCAACACAACCAACATAATGTGTCAATGGAGAGAATGTGTGTGTGTGTGTGAAAAATGAGGAGAACATTAAGAGCCTCAAAAATGAATCAGAAATTATAACAACAATCCCAAAAATGAACAACCCTAAATCACGAAATACACCCTAGCATACCCACAATCAGTAAATGTATTATGAAAATAATAGTGGGATTCATACCTTGGAAGATGGAGGAGGGTAATGGAGGTGCACGGGGAGAGAAAAATGGACCTAGGGCTGAGTTTGGGGATTTTCGGGTGTAGAGAAAATGGGAGAAGTTGGGAGAGTAAAAGGGAAGCGAGAGGGAAATGAAAATGCAAGGCCCAAATAACTGAGAGGTGCGGTCGATCGATGGTTTTGGATCGATCGACCGCGTTTTAAAATTAAGCCTGGGGGATGAGACAGTGTACTCGAGGAACAACCACCGGTGGATCGCGATTTTGGGACCGATCGATCGCATTTTAGATTTAACCCTAGGAATGGAGATAGTGTGCTCGATGGACAATCAATGATCGATCGCTAGTCTTGGACCAATCGACCGCGACTCTGTTTTTCTCAATTCCTCCTCACCTTCTGCTAAAATCTCATCTAAACCAATATAAACTTTCCACTCGATATGGGACACTCTCGGGGAGATAGATATATAACCGAGTGTTCATAAGCACGATTGCCTCGGAATCACTATGAAGCGAGGTAATCCAAAAAAATAGGGACAATTCGAAGCCTAAGTTGGGACACCCTCTGAGGGCCCCACAGGGGGTGGATCCTCTAGAGGGATTTCAGCAAGCTCAGATTGAAACTCTCCAAGAAAGGTTTGAGCCTTTGCCCATTCACCTTAGAAAGGGTTCCGGTCCTTGGGTTCAATATGTCAACGACACCGTGATCGTGTAACTTTTGCACCACGAACGGTCCGTTCCACTGGGATTGCAATTTCCCGGGCAAAAGGTGGAGGCGGGATTCATAGAGTAGGACTTTGTGTCCCACCTCCAAGTTCTTGTGCACTATCCTTTTATCATGAAAGGCTTTGGTTTTTGCCTTAAAGATACGAGAGTTCTCGTATTGATCGTTCCGTAACTCCTCAAGTTTATTGAGTTGGAACTTACGAAGGTCACCGCCTTCGTTAATGTCAAAATTGATCTTTTTTACGGCCCAATATGCTCGGTGCTCAAGCTCAACCGGAAAGTGACAAGCTTTCCCATAAACCAAATGGTAAGGGGACATTCTGAGGTGCGTCTTATAGGCCGTCCGATACGCTCAAAACGCGTCGGTTAACCTATATGACCAATATTTGGTGAAAGGATCCACAGTCTTCTCAAGAATGCCCTTTATCTCCCTGTTTCCCAATTCTGCTTGGCCGTTGGATTGTGGGTGATAAGTGGAGGCGACGTTATGGGTTACCCCATATTGCGACATCAAGCGGAGGAATATATCATTACAAAAGTGGACGCCCTGGTCGCTTATGAGTGCTTTGGGTGTGTTGAAGCGAGCCAAAATGTTCTCTTTAAGGAATTTCAACACCACCTTCGCGGTATTGTTCCTTGTAGGCACGATTTCCACCCATTTGGATACATAGTCGACTGCGACTAAAATGTATTCAAAATGATTGGACTTAGGGAAAGGACCCAAGAAGTTTATTCCCTAATAATCGAAAATTTCGATTACGAGAATAGGGGCAAGGGGCATCATGTTCCTTTTGGTTATCTTCCCAATAGATTGGTAATGGGCACAAATTTTACATAGGGCATGCGCATCTTTAAAGATCGTTGGTCAATAGAAACCGCATTGTAACACTTTGAGGGCAGTCTTTTGGGAAGAAAAGTGTCCCCCACATGCACCGTCGTGGAAAAACAACAAAATACTTGCGATCTCATCATTTGGGACACACTTGCGAATGATTTGGTCCGGACATAGATTGAACATGTATGGGTCATCTATGAAAAATAATCGGGCCACTATCGAAAGTCTTTCCTTGTACTTAGTCGAAAAGTGCGGTGGGTAAGCCTCGGTGACAGGGAGATTGGTGATATCAGCAAACCATGGCAACGTGGAAACGACCATGAGTTGCTCATCTGGGAAGCACTATCGGATAGGGATGGGGTCGATATGATCATGATCGAATGTAAGTCGGGATAAGTGATCCGCAACTACATTCTCCAGCCCTTTTTTTTTTATCTTTGATAGAGAGGTCAAACTCTTGGAGGAAGAGAACTCAACGAACGAGCCTACTTTTCCCATCCTTCTTAGAAAGAAGGTACTTAAGTGTGGAATGGTCGGTGAAACACACAATGGGTGATCCTACAAAGTACGCCCAAAATTTGTCCAATGCGAATACTATTGCTAATAGCTCTTTCTCCATGGTGGAGTAGTTCATTTGTGCACTGTCTAGCGTGCGACTAGCATAGGAAATCACGTGCGATTTTTTATCCCTTCGCTAACCAAGCACCGCCCCCAAGGCATAATCACTCGCGTCGCACATAAGCTCGAATTGAAGGGTCTAATCGGGCGCTTGCATGATCGAGATAAAATCCTGAATAAAACATCGATAGAAATCGGCGTGACCAAGAAAGGACCTTACATCGTTGAGGTTTTTTGGAGAGAGAAGGTTGGCGATAACTTCAGTTTTAGTCTTGTCAACTTAAATACCATCGTTGGAGACGATATGGCCCAAAACTATCCCTCGTGTCACCATGAAGTGACACGTCTTCCAATTAAGAATAAGGTTATTCTTAATACACCTCGCTAGCACTCTTTTAAGATTGGCTAGGCAATCCTCATACGTATTACCAAAGACACTGAAGTCGTCCATGAAGACTTCTACAATGTCTTCAACCATGTCACTGAATATGCTAAGCATGCACCGTTGAAACGTTACCGGTGCGTTGCAAAGACCAAAAGACATTCTCCGAAAGGCAAAAGTGCCATACGGGCAAGTGAACGTGGTCTTCTCTTGATCTTCGGGGGCTATTTAGAATATCCATCAAGAAAATAGTAATACCTATGGTCGGCTACCCATTCTAGAATTTGGTCAAGGAAGGGTAATGAAAAGTGGTCTTTCCTTGTGACCATATTAAGCTTTCTATAATCAATGCAGACACGGTGGCCGATTGGAATGCGCAAGGGTAAAAGGTCACCATCCGCACTCTCAACAATGGTGACACCCGATTTCTTTGTTACGTGTAAGGACACAAATTTCCAATTGAGTCCATATATAGTTTTGGCTCAATTCCGGACAAAAACATTTATTCATAGGATTTTATTTAATTGTAATATTCAAGACCTATGAAGTGTTTGTTGAAGACGTAGCGGCAAAGAGTATAAAGCATCATCAACATGCCGTAATTTATGTGCCTCGTTTGTACGTCATCAACTTAGTTCCATGCTCCCAAGGTATGAATGTAATTATATTTATATAGGAGCTTGGAACAATGTTTAATGGGTGTTAGGGTTAATAAAAAAAAACCATGTTTACTTTCAGAAAAATTTAAATAAAACTTTATATTAAAAGTATATAAAAGTTTCTGGGCCAAAATCAAATTTTAGAAAAATTTCTGAAACTCGTTCGAACGAGATTTTTCGTTCGAACCAAATTTCGTTCGAACGAGACTGCTTTCCACCCTAAACTGGTCAGTCGTTCGATATGTCATTCGAACGAACTTTCTCGTTCTAACGAGATATCTAACGAGTTTCTAACGAGCCCAGGCTGGTCGCTCGTTAGAAGCTCGTTCGAACGAAAGTTAAAGTCGTTCGAACGAGAATGCCAGGCGGGAACAGTTTTGAGCAGATTTTTGGCAGTTTTCACCCATGTTCCCCACTTGTTTTTTAACCAACTTCTTCATACTTTATGAGGGACGGGAAACACATTTTTCCTTCTAACTTTTCCATACTAATACATCTCCTAGAGAGAATTTGAGAGATCATTTACAAAAGGAAAATGTTCATGTTTGAGTGTTCTTCAACTTAAAGAAAAATATTTAAACACTTAGTTTACACCCATTGTTGTTTATCCAAGTTCTCCTACATAAATATCAATTGCTTGGAGATTGTTTTGGCACCGGTTTTTCTCTACACCAAATTGAAGAGAAGTTCGTTTCATTTCTACCCATTTGGAGAAAGGCTCCATGTTAGGGTGACGGTGTGCCTAATTGCCCGATCGGTGGGAGTCCGAGACCGCGGTGGAGATCCGTTGGTTATCCGCTAATTGGAGGTCGATATAAGAAGAAGCATCACGGCTTGAGAGGGTTCGAGTTTAGGAAGTAAGTCTTTTGTCTTGTATTTTGTAATACCGTTTTTAGTGGATTTGAGGCTAGGGCCGTCCCGAGGTTTTTTCCCGTTAGTGGGTTTTTCCTCGTACATCTCGGCGTAGTGTGACTGTTGATTTTATCTTGCTCTATATCACTTAGAACGCATGCTAGATTAATTTCAAGATTAAATTTGGTTTAAACTATCACACTCATTTAATTTGGGACTAAATTAAATATTGGGTAAAATTGGTTTATTCAAGTCATTTGCTAAAATTGGTTTCGCCTAACTTTGGATAATTGTTAATTATGACTTAGGCAAATTCTAGGACTTGAATTTTGTTTTAATTTGTTTTGAGAAATTAAAACTTGTTATTGTTAATTTTTGGAAAGTTGAACCATCACCTTTTTACAACGCTTCCGCATCAAAAGGAAATTATTTATTAATTGAGATAAATTAGTAAAACCCGGGGATTTCGCGTCTTCATTACGACTTGCGTTGGGCTCACCCACTCGCTATCAGAAATGGGGTAGATTATCCCCATATCCAACAATTTAATCACTTCCGCCATCACCACCTTACTCATAACCGGATTCAACCGTCTTTTCATTTGACGGGTGGGTTTGGCATCTTCCTCTAAGTAAATGCTAAGAGTGCAAATAGAGGGATTGATCCCTTTTAAATCAGAAATGCACCAACCAACATCACTCCTATGTTTTCTCAACACCTCAAGTAAAGCATCCTCTTGACAATTGTCAAGGTTTGCTGCTATAATCACCAGAAATGTGTTCTCACCGCCTAGGAAAGCATACTTGAGCTCCTTTGGCCAGGTTTTGAGATCGAGCTTAGGCATTAAAACACTCGACAGGAAAGGAAAAGAGTCACGTGGCGGTAGTTTCTCAAAGTGGGATATCCTCATCGAGTCTTTGCTAACCCCGTCGCTTTCATCATGCGTGAGGTCACTTCCACCGTCACCATTTATGCTATTACCTTCAATACCTTCATTCACCTCCTCAAAGTACTCGAGGGAATTAAACATGTCCATTAACTCCCCATTCAGTGAAAAACCATTTGCATAAAGGGCATCTTCATAGCCATTATCGTTGGGGAGCAAATCGCTTTCCAAGGAGTTAACAAGAATTGCCTCCAATGGATCTTAAAAATGGGAGAGGTCAAAATACTCTTGTACAAGAGTGTTGATGCAAGCCACAGTTTCAACCGCTTCCTCACTCTCATTGCAAAATTAGGGTTGCTTGAGGAGGTTGAACACATTGACATTGACCGTCATGTTCCCAAATGAAAGTTTCATCACTCCGTTTCTGCAATTGATGTTCGCATTCACGGTGGTGAGAAACGGTTGCCCAAGAATAAATGGGATTTGTGCACTCCCCTTTGGTACGGGTTGAGTGTCCAAGATGATAAAATCTACTGGATAGTAGAAAGAATCGACTTAGACAATCACGTCCTCCATAACTCCTCTAGGTATCCTAGTCGAACGGTCGACTAGTTATAACGTGACAGGAGTTAATTTAATATCACCGAGCTTTAAATCGAGATATACCAAATAAGGGAGCAAGTTTACACTTGCTCCTAAATCGAGGAGGGAGCGATCAATTCTAGTCTCCCCAATCACACATGAAATGGTGGGGCAACCCGGATCTTTGAATTTTAGGGCTAGTTCATTAGTTATGATAGCACTAGCTTGGGCAGCCATGTACGCCTTTGTGCGCACATTTTGTCTCCTTTTGACCGTGTGCAAGTCTTTGATAAACTTGGCATACTTGGGCACATGTTCGATTACTTTAAGGAGGGGGATGTTCATGTTCACTTTCTTAAACAACTCGAGAAACTTTTGTGGGCTTTTCCCTTAGCCGTTGAGGAAAAGGTGCCGGTATGGGACAAACTGTATCCTTCGCAATAATAGGCTCATCTCCCTCTTTGGGGATATCATCGTCTATGTTATCGGGACCGTGCAATGGCATGTCCTCAGTAGCAACAACTTTTCCTTGGGATTTAGTGTGAATGGACGGCTCCGGTAACTGTCTCGCAACTTTGTTATCAACCGTTTTGCCGTTCCTAAGGGTGGCAATACCCTTAGCGTGCTCAGTGTGCGATGTATTCGAAGTGGAACTCTCATTACCCATTTGGATTTTGGGATTGGGTTAAGGTTGTGCCGGGAGAAAGGGTCTCGCAACTCCTTGGGAGTTTTGAACCAATTGAGCAAGAGAGATTTGCATCTCTTGCATAGACCGTGCCATTTGCGAGATAGACTATTCAAGTTGCAAAACTTTTTGAACAGTCACGAATTGTTCCTCATTATGTCTTCTCTAAGGAGGCAAATACGAAGAGGGAGGTACCGCGGGTGGATGTTGTTGTGATTGATATGGGGGCGATTGTTGTTGGAATTACGGGGGTGGACACGGACCCGAAAAGTTAGGAGTTGAGGCTATTTGGAAATTGGAATTATGATCCTTCCAACTCATAAGAGGATGTGTCGTCCTCCAATAAGGATTGTAGGGGGGTTGTTGGAATCGAACGGAGCATTGGAGTATTGCTTTCTATATGCCCCTATAGCATTAGCTTGCACTTGTAACTGACCCTTAATGCTAGGGAGCGAAGGACACTCCCTCGTTGTGTGGCCAATGTTGTCACATATAACACACATGACTTCCTCCACAACGGAAACCTTTTTGATGGTTTCCATAGGTGGGGTTTATTGTGTGAGTTGCATTGCCTTAATTCTATGACATAACTGATCGTATTTGGTTTGGGTATCCTGATTTTCCTACAAGATACTCAGACCGCTGGTTTGCCTATGAGGGACTGTGTTATCACAAACAGTGCGGTCGTAAGGGTTCAATGTGTCCCATCCCCGAGATGTATTTAAGACAAAATCAAAATGGGCTTCTACCTCCTCACTACTCAAATCAACAAGACTACCATGACACATGGTTTCGACCAATTGTTTGGTCAAAGGATTAAGCTCTCCGTGAATAATTGAGATTAATTGCATCTGATCAAAATTATGATACAGGCAAGACCGCTTTAAAGATTTAAAGCGTTCCCAACATTTGTCAAATGTCTCATGATCATATTGTTGAAAATTTTGAACTTGTTTCATGAGCGCATTTGTCTTGTGTATGGGAAAAAATTTCTTTAAAAAGAGTTCTTGCAACTGCTGCCAATTCCCAACAGAGTTGGGGGAAGTGTAATCAACCAATCTTTTTCTTTGTCTTTAAAGGAAAATGAAAACAACTTAAGACGCACAAGATCGGGTGTGCAATTTTGGTCAGAAAAAGTGTTGCACACCTCTTCAAAGTCTCTAATGTGGCGGTAAGGGTTTTCATTTTCCATTCCGTGGAAGGAAGGCAAAAGATTAATCATGCCATTCCGGAAATGGAAGGCTCCGTGGTTAAACGGGAATGTAATGCATCCGGGTACGGATACTGTCTCCAGTCGGAGGTATTCGCCAAATGATTGACGAACAGGGGCAGCATCCCACGGAGGTGCATAATTATACTCTATAGGAGGATCAAAGGATCATACTGAGGGGGGTGCACTAGGGTACTGTGATATAGACGGCAAATCTGTCTGGGATGGCGTCGTATTAAGCGAGTAACGATGTTGATATGATTCCCCAAAGTTATTGTAGAGATTGTTTGAGCCTTCAGAAGAAAATAGTGGTCGGTAGTCCTTGACGAACCCTTGGTTCTAAGCGTTGCTCATTAGGACAGAAAACCTATCCTTCAAAACAACACTATCTCAAACAATTAAATACAAAGGGTTTATCGACAAAGAACTAAATCAATATATTCGTTACAAATAATTCCCCGACAATGGTGCCAAAAACTTTGACTCGCTCAGAAAATTGTATAGCACAAGTGTACGCTAATCGCGAGAGTAATAAAAGCCCGGTAAGACCGGGGTCAATTTCCGCAGGGAATTATATGAAGTACCGAGGATATTCTTCCAGTTAAAAATCATTAAACAAGAATAAAGATAAAAGAAAAGATGATTTAGGTTTTGAGTGTTGTAACGAACCAAAACGAACCAATATAAATGAAACGCTAAACCAATTAGTAACAGGAACAATGGTGATTTATAAACAGGGTTATGGAACGATTCTTTAATAAAAGGATAAGGAGCATTCCCCCACCTCGGATATGCACAACTCAACGGGTTCTTCCGATTAAACCACAATTCAATGGGAATAAGATATCGATACCAACAATCCTACATGAAGGATATCAATCCAACAATATAAGATGAAGGTAACAATATATTATCAGACAAATGCATTGATGTTGGATTTAAGTCTTAAAATAAAACCCTTACATGATAAGAGAAGATAAAATCCTATGAAACTCCAATATCAACCCACACACCCATTTATTGGATTTAATCATTGAAATAGCCAAGAAATGAACCCTCCAAGGTGGGTTTATGCTCCCAACCTAAGGAGATTAGCTACTCATAACACTAACCATATCAAAACATACCATTAAATTAATAGTAAGTGTAACAACTATGGTGAGAACAAGCATTCAATACACAACCACAATATTAATTGCACAAAATGATACTAATAGTCAACAAGATACAACTAAGATAGAACTTTACTTTGCAATAAATGAAGTGGATGATGAAAATGGCAAGGAAATTATCAAGCCCTAGGAGAGAGAGAGAGAGTAAAACAACAAAACTATCTCTATATATTTCTTACACACAAATGTGATCGGATATGCTTTAACAAATCAAACCACTCAAAATATATACTAAGTGGAAGAAAACCACAAAACAAGGGTGGTAAAAACCAAACCAAAACTACGGGGGCTTTGTAAAAATTGAGGCACCGGTTGACCTCGGGTCAGGAGGAAGGCACACTGTCTCACTTCGAAGGCAAAAGGTGAAACCCCGATCGACCGCTGGTCAGGGACCGGTCGACCGGCCCTGCATTATCATGGATCCACTTCTCTTTTGATGCACAAGAAGGGGACTCGGGAAAATGACCATAACGTGGTCCTCGTGAATCAGATTGAGAAACCGTCGGGGGCTACGCGAAGTTGGCAAGAAGAAATACAACATCCGTGAAGGTCTCGGGCACAAAGATCAAGTGTAGAAATGACAAAATTACCCCTGAAGTTGCGTAAAATAATGAACGTTCTTGAATAACGCACACCTGCACCGTTTAGCATTCCAATCCCTACAAAAGATCAAATAAACCTCGCAAAGCATATAAATATGGAAACCAAAGGTTATACAGTACAAGAACTTAAATACGTGAAATAACGGTCGCAAGCGTGCGTGCATGCATAATTAACGGGCACAAGATATATTTGTGACTAATCAAAGGGCCACTCGAACTGATCCGTAGAGTCCAACTTCTATTTTCATACCATAATGAGTCTGGTGCAAATACGACCCGCGCCATAAAATTAATCAAATCAAGCTGATTAGAATTGACATTAGCAGTCTGGAGTACGCCGCTTCGAAGTAATAAAGATTTTTTAAGCTGTAAAGTTGATTAAATAAATTATAAAAATTTACTTCCAACATATAAAACTGATAGTAGTGCTTTTATCCCCTCGCGAGTCTACTAAAAAAACAAATAAGCATAACTACAATCACTCAATATGAAAACTTAAGCACCTATTAAAGGCTTCAAAAGTACTCACCCGAGCTACTCAGTCAAAGAGACTGAACCCCATATCATCATTTGGCTCATCTCTTTCTTAGCCTCAGTTGCAGCTGGAGCAACAGTGGCACCAATGCCTCCACCGAATGCAGCAAAAGGAACACCACCACCACCACCAGATGGAATCGCTGCCAACTTTTCCCATCCAGATGCACTAATCTCTATTATATCATTTCCCTAAACTTATGATAAAAGAAGCTTGATCCTATCGTCATCACATTCAGCTTCAACGCAGTCGAGAATTTTCTTGATATCAACGGCGGAAGGAGCGACGTTTCCACCCAAAATAGCAAGCAAATAGGCAGTAATATACAAAATAGGCCATACACACACTCCAAAGAACATAATAGAAAAATATACATATGGAAATTAAATCTAAAACACATTAGCATCCATTATATCCGAACATAAATAAATAAAGTAGTAAATGACTGACATGTTAGCTAGGTTTGTACTTATAAACTAAAGCAGTAAAGGCTCCCATTTGCTGATTAATGTCGGCTAGGTTTCTCTTAGTTTGATTTTTGTTACTTCATACTCAAATCTGTAGCAAACCAAATATGCGCATAGTCCCACACATATTAAATCTGCAACAAGCCAAATTAAATCTGTAGCAAGCCAAAGTAAAATGATCAAACAAATCTCACTAATTAGGATAAAACTTCTTTTATTACTCGAACATAACATATATCAATAAGTAATTTCCAACCTCATTAACACACTACCCGCACTGCATCCGTATTAACATACTAAATATGAATAATAGTCCTTGGACCTCGTCCTCAATTTAACTCAATAACATGAATACATCGATAAATAAATAAAAAAGTACCATGTGATGTGTAGTTGGTTAATAAAAAGTGTCAAACTAATGCATCGATACACATTCAATTATTGGCAAAGATAAAAAACAATAAAAAAATAATAAATAGGATATTTCGACTCTAATATTGTGATTATAATCCATATTATAGATTTGAATTCTCATTTCCTTGCTCTTGTACCCTGCAATTGAAAATAAGGAAATAATTAGTTAGTAGGAAAAAATGCAATCTTGTAATTTGCAAGATGTATGCACCGTATGAAAACATATGCATAAAGTAAAATAATATCAAGAACTTGCCTAAGAACCTACCAATATGAACTTCAACATATATTTCTCCAATTCCCCAATGTAAGTTTGTTAATTACAAAATCTGTAAGAAAAATGAGATTGTAACTCAAAATTTATATCCATTTTTGTTATATGTCAAATGCAACATGTTTGTATAATTAATGTGTGTATAAACTAAGACTATTGACAATTATTGAATAAACAACATGATTTTTATATATTGAACTTAAATTGGACAAAAGACATTTCAAAATTTCAGAAGTAAACCCAATAAACTTATATTACATTTACACATTGCACAACATAACATTCTCGTGAAAAACATTATATTTGGCATACTACACATACAATTGCAATATTCATCATGCTTTTAATTTTAATATAAGGAAATAAAGAGGGGATTTTTACCCATATTATTCTATTGAATTGGACTGAAACTCATTCATGTCCAAAAGTTACCAAACTATTTGGAGGAAGCATATGATTCTACTTAACATGGTTTAAAGTAAAGTATAAAGTGCACTCAAAATGAATAAATTTAATGAACAAAATAAGTGCTTTCATGTCCCTGTTTAAGTCAGAATTCCCAATGAATATGTCTCGCCTATGTTCAATGAATAGATTGAAAAATGAATAACCGAGAGAAAACTTTCAAATGAAAATTTATAGGTTATTCATCATTGCGAAATAGAAACAGAAAAATATAGCTCGTAGTTATGTGAGCCAAACAAAACAACTAAAAGAGTATTGAGATCAAATAAAGAAAAAAATACTGCTAGATGAGATCAATACCTCGTATAATTTCAATCACCTTTGATCTTGAAGTATAGTAAGTTACATCTCTTTTAGAACCTTAAATATATAATATAGAGAACCTTAAATCTAAGACCTCATATATACCAATCCACCAAAGCATAAGACCAATTCTCGAGAATGAAATACATAGAACCTCAAATTTGAAATTGAAATCATGGTCCTCAAGCACCTATCTACTTTAAACTTTAAAAATAATTAGTATATGAAAGCTCCGAATATGAAAAAATACTCTAGCTAATCTGGAAAACCATAACTTAAAAAGTCAGCTCAATGAGAAGAGATAGAGATTACCTTCCACTTGCTATGATAATAAATTGACACTCTTCCAACTCAAATAATAGTTAAATGATAAAAAAAAAAACATCACATGTGTTGATCCTTACACATACGATAAATATTTGAATACGAAAAATATAATATCAAACTAAGAAAAAAATAAAGTATAGTAGAAACCTTACCAATTGGGCCCTAGCTTTTATGTCGTATTCTTCTCGAATTGATTGTGGGGTTACCAAGCCAGTAGTAGCTCCTCGTTCTGTATAAAAAGTGTTCAAGCTTAGTAATTGTTACTATACTAACATTTTCACATAACAATTTATAGAAAGTGTTCAAATCTAAAAATATATATTTGTGATATCAAACTCAGCTAGAATGGACCTGCAAGAAAAACACAAAACAACCATTAATTTCAAAAGAAAACCCAAATTTGAAACACAAACATATATAATCTCAAATTTGAAACCAAAATTTCTAAATTTGAAACAAAAACCTAAATTTGAAATAGATTGTTACCTAAAGAAGAACCAAACAAGTATCTGAGTAGGTTCTTACCGACCTAGGGTTCCATAAAAGACTTTGTATGTGTCTCAAGTGTATGATTAAAAAAAAATAGTAGAAATGACATCAATCGATCACACAGCTAATGGATTGTGAAATTCATTTGAAATACAAAGCACCTTAAATCTAAAATTCAAATCAGGGTTCTCAAACACCTATTTACTTTGAAACATCAAAATAATTAGAATATGAAACCTATAGATCTGGAAAAATAGTATAGAAAATCTTAAATAGTTTCATCTTAAATAGTTACATCTTTGAAAACAGTGGTCAAAGTTATAGGACTCATTACATGCTAATTGAATTGGGATTGTAACAATGTTTGAGCATGGTCAAAATTAATGGTTATTTAAATCGGTTGATTCTATAAGAATGCGATGATTTTTTTTTTTACTGAAATTGAGTCCTTGAAATAGCAAAAAAATAGAGAATACCAAAACCGAAACTTGATTTTATCAAAATCTTGTTAAAAAACACTAATTTCAACTTATGACGTTATAACGTTATAACACCCAAACACACCAATTTTAATCAAAATCTTTTTTGAAAAAGTATATGACGTTATAACACCCAAACACACTGCATAGGCAACTTATGATACAAACACAATATATGCATACATGGGGACACTTGACCACACATTAGACAGAGTTAGAGAGGCTACCTTACTTGACTGCATTGAGAGGACAATCTAAGGTTAAAACTACCACAAACATAATCCTGAAAAGTATGCATATTTTTTGCAGTGTGTTTTTAAAACTTGTTTATTGTACAACTCCCATCTAGACAATGTGATGTACAATAAACAAATAAAACATGTGTCACCCAAGTTTTTATGAAAGCAAACATCGATGAAAACCAAACAATCCAACAAACGTATTAGTAAAAAACCAATAAAACATTTTATGAAAACCAAACAATCCAAAAAAAGAACCTATTATGACCTCACCTGCTTAGGGCAACTATATTGATGAAATTGGGGTTAGAAAATCTACTAAACATAAGAACAACATTGGATCAGTAATACATGATAATATTATTAGATATGCAAAACCAAAACAAAGAGAGCTCTAAGCATTAACACTAAAGTAGTGTACTAATACCAAGACTGAGAGATCTACAAAACAAAGAGAGGGCATAATCCAGTCCACTTCTAATTTTAACATCTATTCCCTTGCAAAAAAGATGAATATGATAGAAAAGGAAAGGGAAAGAGAAATAGAAATAGAACTAACCTACAAAAAAACAAATTTCATCATTTCAGCTACAATCGTTTGATATCTTCTGTTCAACATTTCAAACTTCAAGCCTAAAAACAAAAAGAAGATCCGGTGGAAATCGATGCAAATACATGTGAAACGCAAACCATTTGAAAGCGAAAAGAAGATCCCTAAAATCGTAAACCTAAAATCGAAACCATGAAACCCTAATTCTAAAAACATTCAAAACTTACCCAATAGAAGAGGCGACATGGAAAGAGTAGCGTCGGCGATGAGAGAGGAGCGGCGGTGAGGGGAGAGGCAGGGGCGAAGGCACAGGAGAAGGTTTTGTGAACATTTTTTGTTTGGGGTGCTGATGAGAAACGGGAGAAGGGTAGAATGAGAAGCACGGCTAGGGTTTAGCCAAATGAGTATACCCGAGGAAATGATCTCAACCCTTGAATTGTACATGTGGCAAAATACAGACCATTTGATTACTTTGATAAACATACATATAAGATGAATAGTAAAACACCATTGTCCCATATATATATACTAGCGGATAAATTTGCCCCCGTGATAAAACCCAACCCATAATAACCCGCCTTTTTAAAAAAAAAAATTAAAAACTTTATAAAAAAATATATATTACCTTTTTTAAATATTTAAAAAATTATATTTTTTAAAGTATTTAAAAAAAATATATTTTTTAAATATTTTAATAAAAAATTAATAAAATAATGTATGTATGCATGCAAGCATGCAACACATAAAATGACATGCATGTTTATCACGCATGAGTTACTATTCATAACACCATTGTATATATATATATATATATATGCTCTTATGCGGATTAGTCCGCATTTTAAGAATACAGACCGGACATGTGTCACCTAACGGTGCGCCTAGAAATTATCGCCTAAATTATAGGCACACTCTCTCTCTTTTCAGGGCTCACCGCCAAGTGACACATGTCCAGTCTGCATTCTTAAAATGTGGACTAATCTGCACCAGAGTAGGACTATATATATATATATATATGTGTGTGTGTGTGTGTGTGTGTGTGTGTGTGTGTGTGTGCGAGCGTGCGTGTGTGTGTGTCTATATAATGATATTACATGTATAATTTACTATAAAATTATATACATACATGAATTGATAATATTTTTTAATACATATGTACTATATGTATATTATATATTATTCCATACATTAATAATACATGTATAAAACTATATATAAGTATTATGTATCAATTAATAATATTATTTAATTTTATATTATTCCAAACATAATTTTTTGTACATATACATATATATTTTTATTTATAAGAATTACACACATATTAATGTATTAAGTATGCACATTATATATTAAGGTATAAATGCATTAAAATCTTATGAATGAATAATTTTGAGTTGAAAAATAAAGAACAAAAGTTATAAAACAGTCTCAATATGTTTTCTAAAAAACTTGATTATAACAAATAAATATTATAATTCAGTATTTTAAAGCAAGTTTTCAAACGAAGATTTTTATCAGAATTGTATTTAAACACATAAAATAGAATTATAGTTGTAAACCAAATAGACCCTTAGTTTCGACTAATTAAGAATTAGGCTAAACTGCGAAGAGAATCCTGAAATTATGGGTCAATTTCAATATCTTCCTCCGTGTATAAAAATATTAACATATACCTTCGGACCAACGCCCTCATAATAAAAAAAACAAAATGTGTCTTCTCGTATATTAAAAGTTCATTTGCATCTAAACTTGGGTTCAGATTGCAGTAAAAAAAAACTTTATTGAGAAAGACAGTGAAATTAACACAACTTTATTTTGCAATTAAACCTATCAAAAGCATAAAATGTGCCAACATAATTATAGGTTAATAATAAAAAAGAGTAGGGATAATTCAAAGTTAGTCCTATTTATTGG
Source organism: Sambucus nigra (assembly GCA_949130495.1). Taxonomy (NCBI): domain Eukaryota; kingdom Viridiplantae; phylum Streptophyta; class Magnoliopsida; order Dipsacales; family Adoxaceae; genus Sambucus; species Sambucus nigra. The sequence continues at coordinate 567,169,698 of OX422212.1, forward strand.
GTCAAAGATGCAACAAATCTCATTGACTTTTTTTTAATGCACCAAGTCATTTTTCATTAGAGACTACATATATTTAGACAAATATACTCCACATGTATCCATTTTAAACCCACTTATTCTCTCTCTAAAAATAAACACATAATCTCACTCTTTCTCTCTCTAACAGACCCACTTCTACCTCCACCCCCACCCCCACCCCACCGAAGACTCACCGAAAATAGCCCACCGAAAAATTACACTGGAGGCCGCCGAAATTTTCGCCGGAGTGTATATCTCTCCTTATTTCTCTCTCTGTCTTAGTCTATTTCTTTATTTTTTTTTTGTCCGCGTCAGCGGCACCATCACCCGAGCTGGAGAATAAGAGTTTTTGTCAGAAAAAATGGAGGTTTCGCCGGAAAAATGGAAGTTTCACAGAAATAGATAAATTTATCTGTTTCGATTTTTTCGTCAAAAAATATCGAATATGGGTGTTGCTTGATAGATTTCGACGAGTAGATTCCAAATATATAAATTTTATGAATTTTGGATTTATAGATTTGAAGTTATGGACTTTTAAAGATTTGGTGTTTTTTTTTAAAACGGCGTTAAAAGCTGTAAAAAGTTGTGAGGGTGATTTTGAGGATGTATTTGTCATTTTAATATATTGAATTGGCAAAATAGAACTTTTGGCTACATTGACTCAGTCAAAGAATCTCTTGCACCATTGACCAAGTGAATGGGACTTCAAAATAATTACCCCAAGAGAGTAAGGTAATTGGGTTATTTTTCTATTTAGATAACATACTGTTGATGTAAAAAATTAGATCACTCTAATAATTCAATCACAGATAAATAAATGAGAAAAAATATTTTAAAGTGGTTCAGCCTTATAAGAATGGCCTACGTCCACTGTTATTTTATTGCTGACTGTAGGGGAATTGTCGATTACAAATTCTATCAAAAAATTCCGGGTACGGATTGGGGGTCCCCTACAATGAGGATTGTACAATGTATTTATAGCCCTAAGGCTGTAATGTGAAAGGGTAATACATTAAATGATATACATATGAAAGGGTAATACATTTAATGCCCCTTAAGCGTGTACGTCTAAATGATAAGCATTTAATGAACCAGTTGAACTGTTGGTTATCCAGCTATTAATGCTTTGTTCGAGATGCAGCTCGGACCGCCTGAGTTGCTCGGACTGCCTAAGCTTCTCGGTACTCAAGAATCCCTCGGAGAGGCATTGTTCCTCGGAGCGTGTGAGTTCCTCGGGGAAGCGGGGTTCCTCGGAGAACCAGTCTTCCTCGTTGTAGTCTTGTTCCTCAGAGCGTGTGATCATCTCGGAAGTGCTTGTTGTTGCCATGTAGATAGCCACGTGTTTTCATATGATTGGTCCATGTCAGCAGATTAAATTTGGTATCAACAAAAGCCCCCAATGTTTCATAGTTCAAAATTTGAGGAGTATGGAACATTCTTTCTCGGAATACGGTAGCTTTAAATAGTCTTCCTAATTTTTAGGAGCGTTTCCCTTGTATTTATTTTCTCCTTCCAAATTCGTAGAATCATGCTTTTTTGAACTTTTCTGCTCGCTTAGGTTCCCGCGTCACTTTTCGTCTTTTTAGCCATTGTTGCCCGCTTTGATTCTTGCGCCACTTTTCATCTTTTTAGCCGCCGGTAACGTAATCATCCTTTGTTTTGTAATCATTACTTCACCATTTCCCAAGGCAAGGTATTTAAACTTCACAGACACTCGCACCGTCTTCTACTTTTCAAATTTGTATCTTCGAGTTTTACGTCGTCTCTTTCTCTCCTGTGTATTCATCTTCTTCCATCATTCGTTGTCAACAGCTTCAGTCTTTTTTCTGTAAGATCCTCTTCCCTCTTCTTCATTTCCTTTAATTCATCATCATGGTTTACCCTGTTGAGTCTCTTGAAAAGTTTCGCTCTGATTTTTCCATTCCCTCCTGGGTTGTCTTAGAAGAGCTTTCTGAGCCTTCTAATTATGTCAATTTGGCTAAGGGACATTGGTTCCCCAGTCTCTTTTTTGCTGAGTGTGGATTTTCTTGTCCACCAAATCCTTTGTGTCTGGAATTCTGTCAGTACTTTGATGTTGTTCCTACACGAATAGCCCCCAACACATGGAGAATAGTTAATGGGGTGCATAGATTAAATCAAGTGCATGGAACTCGTATAGGAATTCCAAAAATTAGGTAATACTATAGATGGGCAGTTAATGATAATATTTATTATTTAAAAACTAGGTTTTTAAATAGATCCTTAGTATTCAATCTCCCCGACGCCAATAGGGATTATTTTGAACACGGGGTTGTCATAAAAAATTGGCAATACCCTCCATTAACTGGAGATGAGGTTTACCAGGGTCCCAGATGCCCTCCTTATGGCAATGGGATAGGTTATTTTTATTTTACTTTATTTATTTCAAAATCATGTTTCTTTTGTGTTTGATAAAATGTGTCACTGATAACAATATTTGTTTATTTGCAGTTAATAGCAAGAGAAAGTGCCCAAAAGAAGCATATGTCAATATAAGGCATTTAGGACTTATCTAGAGTCTGCATCAAAGTGTTGCTGATCGAGCACATTAGATCAGCTTCGTATCTGCTCCAGTACAAGAGCTACACCACTTCTTTCACTGCTCGTCCAGTGATAATTGAATCAGAGCCAATACCAGCTTCCACCAGCTCATCGCCTGAATCCCATATTCCTTTAAGTGAAAGGATGAAGAAGAGAAGACCTCCTACCCTGTTTAAGAAGACTGCCTCTGGTTCTGGGGAGGCAAAAAGGAGTAGAATTGATGTCCCAAGGGAGGGGACAAAGAAGACTGATGCAGCTCCTCCAGCTGCTCCTGCTAAAGTTGTCGAGAAGTCCGCAGTGGCTCCGAGCAGCTCTGCTGCTCCTGGAGAGGTGATTGTGATATCACCGACCAAGGATTCTTCCTTGGTTGAATCTGTACTTGTTCCCCCGAGGAGGCTGAAGAAGAGCTCCTCGGTCAATTTGGCTGACACCATTACTCAGCCCCCAGCTGCTGGGATTGGAGTTCCCACTTTTGTTCCCCCGAGCTCTGCCATGAGCTCGGTAAAGTCCTGGATCATTCCCGAGGTCCAAGGTACTGAAGATAACCTTACTCGGGACATGGTTACTTCTTTAGCTGCTCGTCGCCTTGCTTCAGTAAGTCTCTTTACTTTGAATTTTTCATATTTCCTTTGTCATTTCTGTTTCTAACTTGCTTTCTTTTTCTGTTCACAGTTGACGAGCTGCTTTAACATAATCCTGAAGAAGGATGAAGCGATTAAGGCTTCTTACTCCTCGTCCAGTGTGGAGGGAGCTCTAGAAGAAGCTACTAAGTCTCTAGCAGATTCTCGCCAGAAATATGCTGATGATAAAGCTATCTGGGAAAAGAAGCTTGCCTCCTCCGAGCAAGAAAAAGCTCGGGCTGTTGATGCCTCCAAGGAGCTGGAGAAGAAGAAGAATGCCTTGGAGAAGGAAAATAAAGAGCTTGAAGAGAAGCTCAGAACTGCAGGGGAGCTTGAAGATAAGCTCAGGGTTGCTGAGGAGAGGTTGGACCATCTTCAGGAAGTAAGTCGGCAGAAGGAGGAGATTGAGATCAAACTGAAGACTACTGAGAACCTTCTGTCTGAGATGCTGCCCTCAGAGAAGCTAAAGAGGAAAGTTGCTGTGAAAAAGTCCTTCAGCGCTGACTGGGACAAGGGATGGAATAAAGGATTGGCTGCCATGGTGTCGCAAGTGGACTATGGCAGCCTCAAATACTTTAGGGATGGATGGGTTGCTGCTCTCCAGGAAATGAAAATTGATGAATCCTTCGAGCTATTCCAGCAACACATTCCTGGTCCCCCTCCAACCCCAGAAGATCTTGAAGAGGACGAAGCTACCTCAGAGGAATCTTCTATGGTGATGGGGGATCACCCCCCAGCCATCCAGTCTGCTGCTGAGCAAGTCGTTTCTTCTTCCGAGCAACAGCTGGTGCTCTCCGAACAACCCACAACTCCCTCCGAGCAACCTGCTTCCTCTTCCCAACCTCCCGAGAAGGTTTTGGAAGATAAGGAAAAGGTGTAGTGTTGTTCGGGTTCACCTTTATATTTTTCTTTTTTATCAAATGTAATCCAGAATGTGTAACTCTGAATTATGATCTAATAAAACTTGAATTCTTTTTGCATACGGTTGTTCATCTTCTATTCATACTCTGCTTATTCTTCTTATTGATGATTGTTCTTCTTTCTCTGCTAGTTTCTGACCAGGATGGAACTGCTATCTGCCCATGATACAAAATTGCTGCGACAATGTAATGAGTACTTTAAGGCTGGCCACACAGACTTAAGTGCAGCACAAGTTGTCGACATCCTCAGCCAGGATGCTTCATAACAGGCAGTGGAAGCATATCAGTACCTGAAGTGCCTGCTTGATTGAGCGGTGGCCAATAATGCGGCTTACTATGAAATGATCGAGGATCTCCAAGGCACCCTTGAAGACCTTCAGCTTCAATACAAAGAATCCACTGCACTGTTGTATGAGAGTTATGAGAAGAAGTACGAACTGATCGTTGCTGACAAGGGCTACGAGAAGCTTTTCGCTGGTTATGATGTAAGGGAGAGAACCCTGAGGGGCGAGGTCGAGGAATGCAGACAGATTATCGAGATGCTAGAAAAGGAAAACAACAACTTGCAAAAAGAGCTATCACAGTTAAAGTCTGCAGCCTCTTCTTCAACATCCCTAATCCCAGTGACTGACGAGGGATTTTCATTCTTAGAGGTTAAGAATGCCAAGTTGAGGGACGAGTTGGACAACTTGAAGAGGTCGGGCCCTTCCACATCTTCTCGGGGACGAGCAAGAGCTCCTCGGGGACGAGGAAGAGCAGCTCGGGTTCTTGTCGAGGAACAGAGAACTCAGTCTGCGTTAGAGAACTAGGCTTCCAATTAATGGCGAAGAACCAGGCTTTCTCTGACATGTCAAAGAAGATTAGGGACTTGGAAAAACAGCTCTCTGCGCAGAAGTCAGTCTTGGAGAATAAGGAGATTTTCATCAAGAATCTCCACGAGCAGCTAGAAAGGCTAGGGAGTTCTGGATGGCTGGATACAACGAAGCACTATTCCACTTGGACGATCGTATCCAGAATGCCAACGATGAGGGCTATAAGCAAGGCTGGCTGAATGCCTTAGGTGTACTGAAGCTCGAACAAGGTCATTATCTGTGGGACTACTATGATCCCGGGTTGCTCGACTTGCCTGTGCCACCATTCAATTTGGACATGGATTGGATTCCTGCTCGGGCCATTCCTCGGAGCTTAATTTCAAAGTATCTCAGTGACTACAATTTACATTCTCAAATCGAAGTATCTCGTCCCGAGCATCTTTTAGATCGACCATCCGTGATGAATGTCAGGATGTTGAAGGAACTCAACTTCATCAATTCTCCTCAGTCTTTAAATGATCCGCCTGCTAGTGAGTAACCTGTGTCAAAAGCTGAGGGGAAAAGACCAGTAGAATAGGAATTTTTGATGTAATAGTTAGCATACATATCAATGTAACTTTCATTTTATCATCAATGTAATTTATTTCGAATTTAATGAAAGACTTTCATTTTTGTTTGCAAATCTTAATTGTTATTGTCTTATAAATATCAAACACTTTGCATTTATGCATATCTGTTAAAAATAACAATATTGTGTTGTTCGTCGACCAACTTAGTAATAGTTAAAAAATTTCAAGTTTCAATAATATTGCTCGATCACTTAATAATAAAGTTACGAGTTTAAAAAATGTTGAAAATTTTTCCAACCAACCAAGGTCGTTAAATTATGCTTGTCGACCAACTACAGTTAGTGGGTTTTTATCCCCGACCAGCCATAGTTAGCAACTTTTGCACTTTCTGGAATAATCTTACCTCCCGACCAACATAAGTTGACATTTTTTAGAATGTACGTACCTTCCGACCTTCCGACCAACATAAGTTGGCATTTGCGAGCATATTTTGTTTCCTAGCCAAACAGGTTGGCATTTTTAGGAATATTTCGTTTCCTAGCCAAACAAGTTGGCATTTTTAGGAATATTTCGTTTCCTAGCCAAACAGGTTGGCATTTTTAGGAATATTTCATTTTCTAGCCAAACAGGTTGGCATTTTTAGGAATATTTCGTTTCCTAACCAACCGAAGTTGGCATTTTTAGGAATATTTTTTTTCCTAACCAACCGAAGTTGGCATTTTTAGAAATATGTTGTTTCCTAACCAACCGAAGTTGGCATTTTTAGGAATATTTTGTTTCCTAACCAACCGAAGTTGGCATTTTTAGGCATATTTTGTTTCCTAACCAACCGAAGTTGGCATTTTTAGGAATATTTTGCCGAGCAGTTTGAGCTTTGCCAAGTTTTTCCGAGTAGTGTGTAGCACTAGTATTCCCCAAAAAATTCTCAATAAAAAGGAGAGACTTTGGTAGAATATCTTCGTTTTATTCATACTGATGGAACTGCGTTACATATACATCACTGATAATACTCTGCGTTCCATGCATTCTTAAGTTGCTATTCGATAAGTTCCTGGTCGAACAACTTCTGTAACTCGGTATGGTCCATGCCAATTTGCCTCCAGTTTATTATGCTTTTGAATTACTTTCTTCAGCACATAGTCTCCTTCTTTCAGGTCGCATTTCTTCACCCTCTTATTGTAGAATAGAGTTGTTCGTTATTGATATGCAGCATTTCTGATGGCTGCTTCTTCTCTAACCTCCTCGAGCATGTCTATATCCAATCTTCTCATTAAGTTACTGACAGGGGAATTGAAATTTAGTACCCTGTGTGTTGGGAGGCCCAACTCTGCAGGTATGACAGCTTCACTTCCAAACACCAGCATGTATGGTGATTCTCCGGTTTCTACTCGGGGAGTAGTTCGGTAAGCCCAGAGTACTGATTGTAACTCGTTAATCCAGTTTGCTTTTGCATCATCCAATCTTTTCTTCAAACCGTTCAGCAGCGTTCTGTTTGTCACCTCAGTTTGTCCATTGCTTTGAGGATGGCCTGGTGCTGAATGGACCTTCAAAATATTTGATTGATGATAATAGGCAGCGAACTCCTCGTTATCAAATTGTGTTTCATGGTCTGTGATGAAAGCACGAGGAAGACCATATCGACAAATGATATTCTTCCAAACAAATTGGTACACCTTCTCGTATGTCATGTCAATGAGTGGCTCAGCTTCTACCCACTTAGTAAAATAATCCACTGCAACGACGAGATACTTGAACCTTCCTCGGGTCATTGGCAGTGGGCCAACCAAATCAATTCCCCACATGGAAAATGGTCAAGGGGAAGTTATGGGTGTCAACAATGCTTGTGGAATTCTTCGTATGGAGGAAAAGCGCTGGCACTTGTCACACTTCTTGGCATAGGCAATACAATCAGCCCTCATCGTCGGCCAGTAGTATCCCTGCGTTATCATCCTTTGTAAAAGCGTCCGACCTGCTACATGTGCTCCACAAGACCCTTCATGGATTTCTTCAATCAATCCTTTACCTCGGAGGGATGTACACACCTCTGCAAACCTTCCATAATTTCTCATCTATATAAAACACCATTAGTTAATATATACCGAGCAGCTTTAAACTTTAATTTTTTGGCTGCGAGCTTGTCAATTGGCAATTCTCCCTCCCCGATATACGCCCTGATGGGATCCATCCAAGATGGTCCTAAATCAAGGGTAATAAAGTTCATCGTCAGATCTTCATCTATGCTCCGACCAGCTAACACTTCAATTTGGATTATTCGTCGTAGCTCGATGCGAGTAGCTGATGCTAGTTGAGCTAGGGCGTCTGCTCTCGCATTCTCCATTCTTGGTATTCTGACCAGATGAATAGCGGTAATTCTGACACCATGTATTTTGCCTTTGCATGATATCTAATCATTAATTCTCCTCTAACTTCATATACTCCCAACATTTGATTTACTATCAATTGAGAATCACTGAAAACAATAACTTGCTGCGCCTCCATAATTTTTGCCAAACTAAGTCCTGCAATCATCGCCTCATACTCAGCCTCATTGTTGGAAGATTTGAATTGGAAACGCAAGGCGTATTCCATTTCGACCTCGTCCGGAGTGATCAAAACTATCCCCGCGCCACATCCTGCAGTGCAAGATGAGCCATCTACATATAGCCTCCATATAGGTAACTCATTTTTAAAATTCTGATCAGTCAGAGTTCCTCGGTGAAATATTTGCTACTTCCTTTCATCCTCCCCGAATTTTTCTCGCTCCTCGTCGATCATTTTTTCTTTCCCTTTTACCAACCGGAGTTGGTCTGAGCTCGAATTTAATGATCCTGTAACATCCACTTGCCCTTTTACCAACCGGAGTTAGTCTGAGCTAGTGTTTGTCGATCCTGTAACATCCACAGGTTGATCAGCGAGCAACTCTTGTTCCTCGTTCGGAGTCCTCCCAACTATCTCTGCATCATATCCTGTAACATCCACATGCCCTTTTACCAATCGAAATTGGTCTGGGATTGTGTTTGTTAATCCTGTAACATCCACAGGTTGATCAGCGAGCAACTTTTGCTCCTCGGGGGTATCAGGATAGGTGAACTCCGCTATGAAATCTGCTACAGCCTGCCCTTTTAGTGATGATCTGGGTTCATAAATTATATCATATTCACCAAGCTCTATTGCCCAGTATATCAATTTCCCTGATTTTTCTGGCTTATGAAGGGCTTGTCTCAATGGCACATCGGTATATACTACTATCGTATGAGCTTGGAAGTATGGCCTCATTCTCCTACTCGCCTCAATCAGTGTCAATGCCAATTTATCCAGTCTTGGATATCTAATCTCTGCTCCTCGGAAGGCCTTACTTGTGTAGTAAATTGGCTTTTGTACTCCATTCTCCATTCTGATCAACGCCGAGCTAACTACATTCTCGGACATTGCAAGGTACAAATACAATTTTTCTCCCATCACCGGCCTGGAAAACAGTGGTGGTGCTCCCAAGTATTTCTTCAAGTCTTGAAAAGCCTTCTCACATTCATCATTCCACTCAAAAGTCTTTCTGAGTGTCTTGAAGAATGGGAGATATCTATCAGTTGCTCGGGACAAAAATTTGTTGAGTGTCGCTACTCGTCCTGTGAGACTTTGTACTTCCTTCTTCGTTATTGGAGATCACAGCCCTAATAGAGCTTTGATCTTTTCAGGATTTTCCTCAATGCCTCGTTGATTGACAATGTATTCAAGAAACATGCCTTCTCGTACTCCAAAGATGCACTTCGTCGGGTTCAGCTTCATTTGATATTTATCTAGTTGATCAAAAGTCTGACTTAAGTCAACTAGATGATCGGCAGCTTTCTTGCTTTTCGTCAGCATATCGTCAACATAGACTTCCATATTGTCACTGATTTGTTCAGCAAAGACCTTGTTCATCAGCCTCTGATATGTCGCACCTGCATTTTTCAAACCAAAAGGCATAACATTATAACAATAAGTTCCCCTAGGGGTAATGAAAGAAGTACTTTCCCTGTCTTCAGGTTTCATTTTGATCTGATTGTAACCAGAATAAGCATCCATGAAGCTCAGCAACTCGTGTTCCGAGGTAGCATCCACCAATTGATCAATTCGGGGCAATGGAAAGTGATCCTTTGGGCATGCTTTGTTGAGGTCGGTGAAGTCTACACACATCCTCCACTTGTTGTTCTTCTTCTTTACCATCACCACATTAGCTAACCAATCTGGATATTTCACATCTTCAATGAAACAAGCTTTCTGGAGCTTCTTGACTTCCTGTATAGCTTGATTCTTCTCGGGACTGAATACTCTTCTTCTCTGCTTCACAGGCTTAATCTCCTTATTCACATTGAGCTCGTGACATAAGAAGTTTGGGTCTATCCCAAGCATGTCTTCATGACTCCACGCAAAAGTTTGTCTTCTGCTTCTAAGGAAAATTATCAATTCTTGTTTTAATGAGGCTTCCAACGATGAACCAATTTGAGTAGTTCTCTCAGGGTGCTCGTCGTCTAGAATGATGTTTTCAGTAGCTTCCACCACTTGACCCTTCACGAGTTGCGAATCATCTCGAGGATCCAAAGTTTCAATTTCTGCACCTTCATCCACTTGATAGGTAGTAGTCTTTTTCTTTGATTCTTCCCGTTCTTCTTGCTCGGCGGATGAATAATAGCATTCCCGAGCTACTTTCTAATCACCTTTCACAACTCCTACCCCAAAGTTTATTGGAAATTTTAGGCACTGATGCACTGTAGATGGTACAACCTCGAACTTCTTCAAACCTACTCTTCCCATGATAATATTATACGATGATTGGACATTCTTATCCATCACGAAGAAACGTATTCTTTCTGTCCGACAAGCAGGCCAAGTACCAATGAATATATCCAACTTGATCGTCCCAAGTGAAAATACTTTCTCGCCAGCAAAATCGATGAGGGGTTTATGGTAAGGCTCCAGTTGAGATAGCTTTAGATTTAAACTATCGAAACACGAGTAGAACATAATGTCTGCCGAGCTACCATTGTCGACCAGCACTCTTGAAATCATTACCTCCTTCATTCTCATCTTGATCACCAGTGGATCATCGTGAGGATATAAAACACCTGCAAGGTCATTTTTTGAAAAACCGATGACCAATTTCTCCTTGTTCACCTTTCTCGGGCGATCTTCCTCAGCTAGATTTATTCGCTGAATGTACGAGCAAGCTTGAGCCTCGCCGAGGGAAGCTTTTCTTTCTGCAGTAAGATCTCCTCCTCCTGCATCTCCTCCTGTAATAACATTACAATCAAATGACCCAAAGCGTATTGAAAATATCTCTCGTTCTGGCTACCTTGATTTCTTGGGAAGATCGGGGTCATCCTCTCGATCAACTTCATGGTTTCTCTTCTTGTTTTCCTCTGCTCGACGAGGAGATCTAGACCTCTCTCTAGTTCGGTCATCGTTTCTTCTTTCGCCTCCCCGATCAACATACTTTGCTAGCTTTCCTCGTCGGATGAGTGTTTCAATCTCATTCTGAAGAGCTATGCAATTTTTGGTCATATGGCCATGATCCTTGTGAAACTCGTAATACTTTTCCCTATTCCTCGTGTCAGGGTCTGCCTTCATTTTCTTTGGCCAGTTTAACTCCTCGCTGTTCTTAATTTCTTCAAGGACGTGGTTGATATTTGCCTTTAAAGGTGTGTAATTATCAAATTTCCTCAAGACCTCCCATGACGATCTATTTTTGGATTGTTTGTCACCACCATTGTTCTTATGTTCTTTCTTTTTAGCTTTATTACCTTCCACCTTGGTTTCTTTGGCGTCCATATTCTTCTTCGTAGACATAGCCTCCTCGGCATTCATAATCCTGGACGCTTTTCCCATCAAGTCCGACATGGTTCGAGGTGGATCTTTGGCCAAAGTGTAGTACAACTTGTTTGGCAGTAGTCCACTCATCAAAGCAGTAATCGCTGTCTTCTCCTCATAATCAATGACTTCGAGTTTCTCGTTATTAAAATGAGTTATATAATCTCTGATACTCTCACCAGCTTTTTGTCTAACACTTAACAAATGTGCTACTCGTTTAAATGGCTTTGCTCCAAAGCATAAATTCCCAATGAATAACTCGGCTAGTTGAAGAAAAGTTGAAATCTTACCCCGAGTAAGATTATTATACCATATTTGAGCAGATCCGGTAAGAGTTCCTGATAATGCCCTGCATCTCATCTCGTCTGGGACAGCATAGATGTCGGCAACAGCTTGATATTGTTCTATATGAAGGACAGGATCAGTCTTTCCATCATATTTGGGGGTCACTACAGGTGGTTTGAACTTTGATGGTGTTGGAAAATCAACAATGTCATGTACAAAAGGTGTTCCTCGAACAAAGGTTCGTTGTAGAGGGTTCTTGGCCTTAGCCATTTCCCCTAATCTATCCTCCAGCCTCTGAATAGATCCTTTCCATGCATCATTTCCTTCCTCGGGCCTATTGGTTCGAGCAACTGATCGCGTTGAAGTGGCTTCCTGGGATTTATTTCGACGAGCAGCTGGTCGGTCATAGGATTCATCTTGACGAGCAGTTGGTCGCGACTGGGCAGATCCTTCCCTTAAATCTGATGGTCGTCGAAAGCTCCTCGACGCTGCATTAAGAGGACTTTCGTTCCTCCTAGGGCCTAATCAGTCGAAAGGAGAAGCTCTACTTAATCTTTCCAATGCGCTGGTCCTTTCTGGGGATAGGGTGACACGTTGTTCAGTATCTGTGTCTCGCACTGACGAAGTTCGTCCAGGTTGATAAGAAAAATCTTCAGATTCCTCATTGCGATATGAATTAGTACGCCTAGTACGCGAACATGGCGCACGAGTATTTCTTTGAATGCTTCGTGGTCCGGAATGGGCTGATGCACCTCCATGAAGGGTTTGGATGAGTTGTCGCATTGTTTCTTGCATGACAGTCTGACCCTAAGCCAGATTTGCCATTATTCCAGTCAGATCTGGAATAATTGGCGGAGCAGATGGATTTGGAGGGGTTCCGGTGTTTCGATTGCTGGATTCCGGCATATCAGCCATTTGTGATGGATTGTTTTTGATGAAAAACGATATTACCAGTCGTTTCCCACAGACGGCGTCAATCTGTTGATGTAAAAAATTAGATCACTCTAATAATTCAATCACAGATAAATAAATGAGACAAAAGATTTTAAAGTGGTTCAGCCTTATAAGAATGGCCTAAGTCCAGTGTTATTTTATTGCTGACTGTAGGAGAATTGTCGATTACAAATTCTATCAAAAAATTCCGGGTACGAATTGGGGGTCCCTTACAATGAGGATTGTACAATGTATTTATAGTCCTGAGGCTATAATGTGAAAGGGTAATACATTAAATGATATACATATGAAAGGGTAATACATTTAATGCCCCTTAAGCGTGTGCGTCTAAATGATAAGCATTTAATGAACTAGTTGAACTGTTGGTTATCTAGCTATTAATGCTTTGTTCGAGATGCAGCTCGGACCGCCTGAGTTGCTCGGACCGCCTAAGCTTCTCGGTACTCAAGAATTCCTCGGAGAGGCATTGTTCCTCGGAGCGTGTGAGTTCCTCGGGGAAGCAGGGTTCCTCGGAGAACCAGTCTTCCTCGTTGTAGTCTTGTTCCTCGGAGCGTTTGATCATCTCGGAAGTGCTTGTTGTTGCCATGTAGATAGCCACGTGTTTTCATATTATTGGTCCATGTCAGCAGATTAAATTTGGTATCAACACATACCTTTTAACAAATGTAAAATTTTACTTGCAAAACAATCTCAACTTTTGATACACATACTATTAACACCATAATAATATCCAAAACTGATGGCATTTTGTATTTTAATTAAACTGAATGAACATACCGCGTACCTAGTAGTTTTTGTAATACACCACGGTCCCCATAATTATATGACAAGAAAAATTGAAGCTTTGCAGGAAAATAAAAAAATGAAAAAGGGAAATAAAGTAAAAAAGGGAAATAAGGAACTGACGGAGGGAATCTCCAACGTGAAATCTTCTTGATTAGAGAGAATTTGAATTTTGGTGGCTAACGTGGTGATCGTGGCAGTTACTGATAGTTATGACCTTTGTATCGACATAACTATCTCCTGTGCTTCACTGTGTCGCTGCCAAGTGACCACACTGAACCGGATTTAAAGGTAGCATGACCTATACGTTGAACATTTCATCCCAGTTCGGGGTAGCCCAGAAGAGCAAGTGACCTACCAGACACATCAAACTTCAAACAGTAATCTAAATACCGCTGAAAACAAAACGTATGGTTCAATCCATGGAGAAATTTAAGCTAGCACTTCAGAAAATATCAAGTCTAAAAAGTGTCAGAAAATTATTAGTATAAAGAGATTTCAACGAGAGTCAACAATACCTGCCACATGACAGAGCCTCATCTCCCCACACTACCAAATACAGAATACGTTCAACTACACACACACACACAGACAGAATCCTAGAATCGTAACAACAACGGAGGCCAAATCAACGGTTTCCTGTTGGAGTGAAGTCAGGCATCAGCAGGAGCAGAAGTGGAGGTCTTCCAGTCCAGTGTGCAGGGGGGAGATTTTTGGATGCATGAGTGACAAGCCAGTCTACCGCCTTGTTTGCCGTTATTCTTATGAGATCAAGACGGATTTATCTGTATCTCTTGGTAAAATCTCTTGCTTTTCTCACAATCTTGTTAATGTCCCACACTAAATGGTTAAAAATTTTTATGCATGCAACCACCGAACTACGATCAGACTCGTTAATAACATTTCATGTCGATTATTCACTACGAAATTAGTTGCTAACCCCACCACTTTAGCCTCCATACATGGGGCAAAAAGGGACTTTGACGGGTGACAATTCCGGCTAATCGTGTCATTTTCGAATCGCGTTGATATTGATTTAATTATAAGTATTGAGTATTTCTAAATATATATAAACTAATCGTGTCTTGTTCAAGTCATTTCGAATTATTATCGTAAACTAGTTATCGAGTAAAAAATTATCACTCCTTTCATTTCTGACTTGCCTCTCCACAGTTTTCCCTATGATCTCTACACACAAGTCCATAAGAGCTAGAGTTAGAGTTTTGTTGAAAAAATCCATCGCAATTACATTTAACCCAATTAGAATGCTAGACACAATATCCTTGCAGCTCTTAGTGTAGCTGAGAGCTAAATCCAAACCTTTAGAAAGAACATCAAAGACATAAATATTTGAGGAATTGAAAATAACACCATTTATGCTCTTCCAAACCATTCAACGTGTACAAGAAAATATGATTCTAGCATTAATGTGAGAAATGCTCAATTTAGACATTGAATCTAGAACCCCAAATATCCAATCTTTCACTTTATTATAATGGTTAAGAAGAATCTTAGGTTGCGTTTGTTTTTTTATCTGAATCTGAAGTCTGAATCTGAAATCTGAAGACTGAATCTGAAGTCTGAAATCTGAATCTGAAAAATGTGTTTGTTTTTACGTCTGAATATACTTCTGAATGAATGTATTTAGACTGATTCAGACTTCAGATTCAGACTTCAGACCTAACTCTACCTCTTAATCATTAAGAGGCAAATATGACCGTTAACCTCTTAATCATTTAAAAAAACAAACACTTTTTGATACCTCTTAAGTCTGAATGATTCAGATTCAGACTTAAGAGGTAAAAACAAACGACCCCTTAGTTGAAAGTGGGGATTTTTTTCACAACAAAGAAATCCACTTACAATAGAAAAGAAGATACTCAGTACTTTCTGTTTCTTTACCACGAATAGGACACATGGGGATTTGCTTAAGGTTCTTCTTCCACAAGGAAAAGTTAACTGCCAATCTAATATTACAACATCTTCACAAGAAGTTAAACACTTTAGGAGGTGCTTTGTAATATCAGTCCCAGTAATTCAATTAAATTTAGCATAAGTTATGATGGTGTAAGGTCTAATGATAATTATAGAAACTTGTGGGACAAAAATTGAAGAAATAAAAGAATGAAAAATAAAGAAGATCGTTCAAACAACATGAGGAGGTCGTTAGAAGCAAGATAGAATGTCGCTCGAAGCAAGGTTCAAACGACCTTCGAACGAGAGGTTTCTATATAACAGTGGCAAGTCGCACGAAGGTCGCGCGAAGCGACTCATCGAACAAGGTTGACATGTCATTCGAATGAGGTCCATGTCATTCGAACGACATGCCTCGAAAATATTTTATTCTGATTTATCCTTGTGCGTTGTCATATTTCTAGCCCTTAGATCTTTGAGTTACCGAGCTCAAATGAGCCCAGAAGGGCAAAACGGGATTTTTGGCCTTTGGAAGGGTTTTATATAGGATTGTTTGGTTTATTTGGGATATTTTGAAGTTGAAAAAAGATGAAAGAGTGAGAGTAAGTGGTCTTCCACCACTACAAACCACCATGCTACCACCACCTCTCAACATCATAACACCATATTTGTTACATATTCCACCATATTTGAATATTATACACCCATGTCCACCATGGATGAGGAGAGCTACGAATTTTAGACTTAATAGTGTTTTGAAAAAAATTAATACTAGTGGAAATGAAGTAAAATGTGAGTTTAGAAATAAATGGGTAAAATGGTAATTTTACTTAAAGTGGAACATTTTTATGAAATAAAAATATTGAAAAAGGTGTTACACAAATTGGTCCTAAATGAATATGATTTTTGGATATAAAAATCATGGATAAAGTTTAAAGAACATGAAATGGTAAATTTCAGAGTGTAACACAAGTTATGGTGGTTTTAACTTCGGTCGGGTAAAAGAAAAAGTAGAATAATGTAGGCATTCATAAAATGTTAAAATACATTAAAAGGAACTCGGATGACACCAGGAAAAATTAAGGAGGGTCCGGAGCCCTAGTGTGAAAGATCCAAAAAAACTGGCCAGAGCATATGGTACGCATAGCCGTCGGTGTGGAGCCCGTTGAAGTATGCGATATTTGAAAGATTTCGAGAAAAGATCAAGGAATAAGGAACATGTCAAGAAATCAGTTGTGTGGTGAAACGTGTTAATAAAACCTAACTTGAATGAATTAATGAATATTCCGGTAAAGGTTAAAATGGACAAGTAAATGTGTAATTGATTAATGTCTATAAGGTAAGGAAAAAGGTAAAGTAAGTGGGTAAATGGGTGGGTAAGCTACCTAAGTGGTTAAACCCATAATTAGCACAAGGATGTATTATAAAAGGTTTTCAAAGGCTAAATGAGTATTTTCTAACACGGTGTTCGCATGTGTTGAATGGGCGCTTTTTAATAAAAATACTAATGCGTATTGGATAAAATAAAAAAAAGGTATTTCGGTAAAGAAATGATTTTCTGTCAAATCAAGTGCAGTGGGTTCAAGTATTGAACCGTGTGTGTTAAATGAAGCAATAAATGATAAGATGAGGAAAAGAAAAGTTAAGATTAAGGTAAATTAATCTTATCAAGTAAGGTTTCCGAAATTAAACAGTTTCATGCATTAAGTATATGTATATGTATGTGTATGTATATGTATACAAGGTGATTGCATGTGCACGTAGGTATAACGTATTAGAGTCTTCTTTTTTCGTTCGATTATATACTGCATTTATATAATACTCACTAAGCATTTGACTCACACCCTTGCTTTTTTACGGCAGGTTGGGAGTGATTTCATATTTTTAGAGCGTTATACAGGTAAGTACTTCTTTATTATTATGTTAGTAGCTCTTTATGCTTGGGCTTTGGGGTGCTCCCCATGGATCCCTCGCGTAGTTTGACTTGAAATTGGAATCGCATGCTAAACAAGTGTAATGTTAATTAAAATAAAACTCGACTAGCAACATTATTTCAGTTATTTCATTTCACTTCACACCTAACGCTGGGGTCGAGTTGACTACGGGTAACCCATAAATTCGGGGTGGGGCATTACAAATGGTATCAGAGCTCTAGGTTTAAGGTTCCTTTCAGGAGTGACGTGGTGAGATCAGTATTGGATCTTTCGACGTCGGTGTTGGTAGACTATTTTAATGTCAAAGGGACCGAAAAACCTAAACCTCAACTTATTAGGAAAGATATGCAACCTAGAATTGTACAAGAGAACTTTTGTCGATGTTTGAATAACATTAGTAAATGAACTTGTCATGGAACATTTTATTTTCTCTTTGTACAATTTTACGTGATCATATGCATCATTACGAATCTCTTCCAACTCATTGAGTTGGAGTTTTTGAACCGAGCCCGTAGAAGGTAAATCGAAATTAAAATTCTTAATGCTCCAGTACGCCTTGTGATCTAACTCTACCCGAAGGTGACAGGCTTTTCCATAGACAGTCCTATACGGGGACATACCAAGTGGTATTTTGTATCCAGTGCAATATGCCCACAAAGAATTTTATAACTTTAAGGACCAATCCTTTTGGTTCGAATTAACACTCTTTTGGATGATTTTCTTGATTTACCTATTGGAAATGTAGGTGGTAATTTCCTATAATGTTAGTATTCAATGCGCACTAGCAATGTGCCTACATTCACATTGTTTAGGATTTGTTCTTTTATTAACTTAGAGAACTGGTCGACGGAGTTGTAGTACTGCTCGACAATACAATATTTCATGCCTCTCGCAAAGAGGGACGAGTTTACATTTATAGAGAAGATTAAGAGAGTCACAAGCTCTGTTAACAACTATCCTTAGAAGTTCGTACTTATCCCTTATCAATTTGAACTTTTCCAGGTGATGGAAACGTGGGAGTCCTCCACGACTTAGACTCTTCATTAATTGTAGGTGCACATGGGCTATAGAACATGTGTTGAGCACGTGCGCGTGAAGATCTGGATCCCATAATTACCCCAAAAGTGTAGGGTTCTATGAGGTCACCGAGTTATGTCTAGGTCTATTGTTGATACTTTGGTAAGTCTCTACTATGCAGGAATGACAAGGTTCTTTGCTTGCCGGAGGGAAATGTCGTAAATCCCCCTAAAGCTAGAGAGATTTAATACGTTGAGTGCCCAAAAAGAACACTGGTAATTTCAGTGTCTTTCCTTAACTGGGAGAAATGTGATCGTCACTTAGGTCCCATCACATATGCATTACAATTGGTATCAGGGGAAGTGCAAAGCCATTTTACACCACAAAACATCCATTCCCTCTCTTTCTCTTCCATTTCAAAACCTTATGCAGATTTGAAGAATGGTTTCCTCATCTTCATCTTTCATTGTAACCACATTTATCTTATTCTCTGTTGTTTTATTGTGTTTTATCATTTTCCATTCTTGATTCTTTGTCTAAGTTTCCATTTTCTAAACTTGGTGTACATCATCAATGAAGGCACTATTGAAAAATCTAAACTTGATCATAATGTTCCCTCATGGGTTTTTGTTGATCTTTTTGAAGGACCATATTAGCTTCTAGTAGGGGTGGATAAAAAATAGATCGACCCGAATGGACCTATTGGACTGAACCGGATCGAACCAAAAATTAAGGCTATTTTGAAATCGATACACAAAAACTAAAAACCGATTAAACCGGTCCGGTCTGCGATCCATAATACAAAAATATCGATTTGGACCGGACCGAACCGATTCCCATATATATATAATAAAAATAATGTTATCGTTTTTCTTGTATATAGTTTTTGAATTAATGTATATCTCTTATGAATTTAATTTGGAACATTTTATATATGTATAGACATTTTTTTATTTGGGTTAAGAAAACCCATGTAAATATCACTTGGGGTTTCGAGTATTATTAAGTTTTTAATTTTTGTATATATATTTGTGAGAACAATAGATTAAAGCATTCATAATATATATATATATATATATATATATATATATAATAGGGCCAGGACCGAATTTTACCTCGGACCGGACCAAAAAAAGCCAGGACCAAATTAGTAGGTTAACCGAATTGATCGGTTCGGTCTCGATCCAAAAAAATTGAGGATCGAATATTCAATCCGGTCTAAAATATAGGCAAAATCAGGATCAGACCGGAATGTGCCCACCCCTAGTTCTTAGAGCTTCCCCAGGGCCATTAGATGTCCTCTATTTTCATAGTTGAGTGTGGGGTGATTTTTCCCCCAAACCAGCTATTCTTAAAATTCTCTCAATACTTTGATGTGGTCCGTGCCAATGTTTCTTTGAACACATGGAGGATCGATAATGGTGTCATCTACATTAATGAATTACATAGGATAAATCTTGGTGTTATGAAAATCATGCCTTGTTACACGTGGGCTACGACCCATGGGGGTACTTACTATTTTTTAAGACGAGGGTGGCCAATAGAGCCCATGTTATGAATATTCCTAACTCCAACAAATATTATTAGGATCATGGGTTTATCGTCAAGAGCTCACAAAATGCACCTCTTCCTGAGAGTCAGGTGTATTAAGGGTCGTGGTGTCCTTTAAAAAGGCAAGGAATAGGTTATGTTACAGTAGTTGTTTTGCTTCTTGCACCTTTTGTCACATTTAATTTATTATAATTGCTCTTTCTATATTCATGGAAAACAATAGCAAGAAAAAACATCCTCGTGACATACGAGTCAACTTTGTCGATGTTCAAAAGGTTTGGAAAATTCAGCAAAGGCTTGGAACTGTTGATCTCCCACGATTGATATTTTTCGTTTTCGGCTCTAAGAGTTCTACTACCTATTTTTCTATGAATCTAGTGGAATAAGATTCTAACCAATTGTGTTGGATGATCCGGAGACTTCAACCAACAGGGGATCTGATTCTGAGGGCTCAAGCGAGGAAGGAACCTCTTCATCTTTTGAATATTTTGATGTTTTAATTGTCCTTCCTCATGAAGACTATTTTGACATTATGGCCCCAAATAGGAATGTAGTTAATATGATAAATGCAAGTTTGAATAATAAAAATGAGGTTGGGGTTCAGCCTATCCTTTGAATCAAGGGTATTCACCCTCAAAGGATTGTGAACCTATTTCAAAAAGGTTAAAAAAAGACCATACCCCTTCTGCCCACTAGTTGTTGTGGGTAAATCTGCTTCTGATAAGGGCAGAGTTGTTGCCTAATATGTGGTCTCTCAGCCTGATCTAGCCCAAGACCATATTTTATCCACAGTCTTTCATGCTGATAGGGCAGTTGCTTTTGTCCTGACCCATAGTTAGCTTCTTGAATGCGCCATCCACAATCTCTCCCATGTAAGTTCGTCATATAATTCAGATTTTATCATCGTTTTGTCAAAAAAAATCTTAATTCTTATTTTTTATTTGTCTTTATAGTTTCTGATCGATTATGAGCAGAGCATTGGAAAATTCTTCTTTTGATATGGAGGTGGCCTTCAAAAGTCTGAGAAAGTCCTTGTCGGATGCACAGTCAATTAATGCGGCACAAACGATCGAGAAGAAGAAGTTGGAGAAGTGGTTAAAGTTTTTGATAATGAGAATATTATTCTTCAGAAGGAGATTGATGACTCAGCAACCATGTCCCTGCAACTAATTTGGGCAAAAGAGAAGAAGTGAAAGCTAGGGTTGATGTCCATAACTTTAGGAAGATGGATCATGATGCCAAGGCTAAAGATGAGGAGGCAGCCTTCACACGGGGTTGGGGCAAAGCTTTTGTCAAGGATGGAGATCAAAATGAATACCCGAGGAAGGTATTTTTCAAGAACGGTTAGGATCAGGCCGTGACACCCCGCCTAATAAAATACCGGGTGATCATTCCTATATCAAATTAAAATAGGAATTCCAGTTGGTTCATTCTTAGTATCACTGTCAAAAACCTTTTTAAAACTTACTAACCACCTAGTATTCCAAAAAGCGAGTGCCAAATTTTATCTTTTTATTTAAATAAAAATAATAACATGCGGAAATATACAATGAGCTATTGATAACAACTGAATCAAATTAACTGAATAAATAAATAAACTACTTGTCGAACAAACCATCGGTCACAAAAGTAAATAGTCTAGTAACAATCGTCCAACAACTGAATAAATAAATCTGAAAACTGTACTAAAAAGTCTAGGCCACGGTTCATTATCCCCTTACGGGTTCCTTTATCATTCTTCGTATCCCCTTCGTCAATTATGAAGTTCGCTCAGTGTTCTAAAAAATGCGCCTAGGCGGTGCCAAGGCGCGTCTAGGCGCGAGGCTTTTTAAATATGCCAAGTTTTGGCCCTAGGCATGGTCAAGGATAGTCAACATTTTTTGGGATAAGGCATGAAAAAATGCGCATTTTTGGGGGGTAAGGCGTGAAAAAACGCGAGTTTTTTAGAAGTAAGGCATGAAAAAACGCAATTTTTTGTTTTTTTGTATTTTAAAAAAATAGTATTTTAATTTACAAATATTTAGACATATTTTTAAGGTATGCACCATTTTAGTATTTTTAATAGCTTTGTCATAGTAAAAAAATATTAAAATATATTAAAAAATGCCTAAACGCCTTTTTAGGCCTAAGGCCCGCCTAGGCTTCTAAAGATTAAGGCTTGGCCTCCACGCCTCGGTCACGCCTCGCGTTTTTTAGAACCTTGAGTTCACTTATACACTTTATCGTCTTTCTCACGATCGGTCATTATCTTACCCGTTTCCTAAACTCTGAAATTTCACTCACATACCAATCTGAATAGAGGATGGATGATGTTACTGTCACACCGTACCCAAAATTTCTCGTTTGACTCCATATATTCTTTCTCATACATGGTGATTGACTCTCGTCCCCCAACACTTCTCCCATGAGCTAACGATTATCCTCAATTTAATTATAGTGCCATTGTACTTTACCCCACACATTTGCCTTGGATTACCTTCAGCTATGGATCCATCACATTTCCTTTATTTCCAGGACTCCTTCAGGTGACTCCTCGAAATAATCCTCCCTGACTCTCTCTCCCTGCCAACAATGTTGAGGGAGTCCGAAGCTGTTGGGAAAATTACTTCCCTCGAGTGATTATCCTATTCCCCGAATACTCTACATATTCCGCCTCTCCTCTCCTCCTGCAGTACTTCTAACCGCCCTCGCTAGCCGTCCGAAATTATTCGATGTATAATGCCCAATCGAATTCGTATACGAATCACATCAACTGTACTTGATAGCAAGAGAACGTAAGTCGCATATGTAGAGCAACACAACAATATTATGATAGGGCTCTATATCAAAGAATGCTAAGCTGAAAAGTGAAAAGCCGCACAGATCCTAAGGACACTGGAACTTGATGCTCTGATACCATCTGTGACACCCCGTCTAATAAAATATCAGGTGATCAGTCCTATATCAAATTAAAACAGGAATCCCAGTTGGTTCATTTTTAGCATCGCCGTTGAAAACCTTTTTAAAACTTACTAACCACCAAGTATTCCAAAAAGCCAATGCCAAATTTTATCTTTTTATTTAAACAAAAACAATAACATGGGGAAATATACAATGAGCCATTCACAGCAACTGAATCAAATTAACTGAATAAATAAATAAACTACTTGCCCAATAAACCATCGGCCACAAAAGTAAATAGTCTAATAACAATCGTCCAACAACTGAATAAATGAATCCGAAAACTATACTGAAAAGTCTGGGCAACAAGCCTTAAGTAAAACTGAAACTGATAGATGATTCCTACTTGCGTCTAATCCAAGCTCCTGCTAGCATCCACACGTGTCGCAGCTACATGTCCCTGGAATAGAATATCAAGCATGACGTCCTTATGGCTGGACACATAAAAGGTTTTGAAAATAGTTTTATAGCAAGGGTTAGAACCCAAAATATTTTGAAAATATTTAGTAAGTGAATTAACTGCAGTAATTAAAATGCATGATTTCACTTCATATATAAGTTAGTGTCGCACTCTGTTGAGGACATACTCACCCCTCAACTAGTGTGCAAACCTAACACTTTCTTTATATACCACCTAGTCCTCTACCCCGAAACTAGATACTTGATATAACTCTTGTCAACCGCTCTACTCAATCCCGAGTATTTTTAATGCATGATTTATAAGCTATTTATCACCTTAACTTAGTTAATCATCTTTCCTTGAAAGCCATATAACATGCACTAGTTATATAAATAATACAATTTTCTCCATGTATTTAAATTACCCGTGTATAATTATTCACCCCATTATATACGTAAAGTTATCTTACAAAAATCACACATATGTTGAATATAAATATAACCCATATATAATTAATACAATTCACTTCATGAATTTAATCACTCGTATATAATTATTTATCTCATTATATACGTAGAACCATATTAAAACATTCACACATATATTGAATATTAATATAACCCATCCTCCCGAGTAATAACTCACCGGATGTATTCTCTAAAGTGGTATCACCCCAGGTATGCTCACTTAACCCGGATAGCCCAAGTCGGAATCACTCATGAGCTTGGTAAACATGTAAGAGTAGTGGAGGCGATCATATTTCTCCTTGAAAGTGAGATAAACCCCTCACCCATATTTGGACAATATGACCTGGGGACATACTCACCCTGCTCCTCAAGCCAGGGGATTCACCCACTTTGTGCAACCTCCCTTGGTAGCACTAGAGCATATAAGTTAAACAAATATCTAATCACAGATATCTATAAGTACACAATATATATATATATATATATATACACTATCACACTACCGTATATATATTAAA
This sequence comes from Sambucus nigra, assembly GCA_949130495.1. NCBI lineage: Eukaryota > Viridiplantae > Streptophyta > Magnoliopsida > Dipsacales > Adoxaceae > Sambucus > Sambucus nigra. The sequence continues at coordinate 567,193,803 of OX422212.1, forward strand.
TTGCATCCCGGCATTACCGTGCCCCACACCCGTAGCACTAGCCTAATACTTTTCCGAGTCTATGGTCTGACTCTAATTTAGTTAATTTGCACATTAATTAATTCAATAATTTTCCGAGTCTATGGTCCGACTCTAATTTAATTAATTTACCTATTAATCAATTTATCACCTTGGTGTCACCTTACCAATATACCCGGACTCCCTCACTTGGCCCGAAATTAACTATCACCCGAGTCTAATTCTCGATTCCAAATTAATTAGTTCTCCTCCATAATTAATATAAGTGAGTAGTGTCGCACTACTACTATACATGAACTTATTCACCAAGTTCGTTATTTTATTCTTTAGAATTTTATTTCTCAAAGTTCATTCGTAATACGTCGCACTTAATTTCCCCACCACTCCCAATTATATTCCCTTATAATTGTTAGGAATTCACTCCCATAATTATTTTTTCTCTTTTAATTATACTAGGTGGGAATTGCAGCTAATAATTTTACCCCTATCAATCCTATGGCCAAACTGCCGAAAATCTTATAGAGTCAATCAATCGACCCCCAATCGTCGATCGATCGATCGAGCAGGTGGTCGTCCTCTCCGACTCCCTATTTCCACCATTAACGAAATTCTCTAAATTCTATCATTTCCCCTGGTCTAACCCAAGCACAATTAACACCATATCTACATAAAAACATGGTCAGGGCATCTTATAGCACTTCAAACTCAAATTAAATCTCACGAATTTCTATTTTTCCGATTTGGGGAATTTCCGGGTTTTCACTCGTTAAGACCAAATTCCATCCATTTATCCCAAATTTTTCCATAATTATTATTAGGTTTTTACATTCACCTCAGATATCTATCTCAGAACCATGCAATGCAATTAATCCTTACTTTGAATCTCATTTAAGTATCCCATTAACAAAAAACCCATTTTGTACCCTTTTCTACCCAAAATGGATTTTGGTTTCCACATCACAAAAACATGAATTGAATATCACAATTAAACATCACAGCAAGTTAACCACTTGCCTTTTGGGGTTCGTAGAGTCTCATCTAATGGTGTAGAGGCAAGGTTGATGATGAACTCCCAAATTTGTTCCTTGCCTTATCTCCAAAAGATCCTCAATTTGCACTGTAACTACTCCCTATAGCTTTCTCTCCATAACCTAGGTTTTCACTTTGTGTTTCTGTCGTTTAACTTCTCTCAAATTTAGGTATTAAACACAAACCCTATTTTTAGTCTAATGGGCCAAGCCTAAATGATTCGAACACTCCCGTGTGGGCCCGGTTATGCTTAAAAATGTCTCGTGACCCATTTACTACCCCGGGTACACTTTTCCGACTATCTCGGCCCATTCGGACTCAACCGTGCACTCAGAATCGACATTAGAATTAATTCATAAAAATCCTTATCTCACACCTAAGTTAGTCTATACTGACTCCCGTCTGAGATAAATAAATGCTACGTCACTAATACACGTTATGACGTAAATAAATTATTACTATTCACTTAGTAATTAAATTTCCCTAAACATTAACCATTTACTCTCTAATTAATATTTAAATATTTTTTTCCATAATTAATTCATTAAATTACAACACCCAAGTAATTAAATTTTTTTGAATTAATTAAATATTAAAAGCACGGAAATACGGGGTGTTACACAGGCTCTCATGAAAGTTAATGTTGTTGAAGAATTCGACCTATTCAAGGAATACCACACAAGTCCCCATCCCCAATTTGAGGAGGAAGAGGATGTTAATGGTGAGTTCGGAGGGCAACTAGCTACTAATGAGTCAGTTCAGTCACGGGTCGAGAAAGTTGCTATAACTATAGTCGGTCAGTTGGATACAAGGGTTATTTCTCAAACTGTCGAGAAGGTCGGCAAGATTGCCCTTTATAGTTGTTTAGTAAGCTTTGAATTTACTTTTTCATTGAACATTGTAGGGATTCAGAAAAGGAAAAAGTACCCCTATATAGGGTGTGTCTGCTTAGGTAGTGATGGTATTTAACAAATACATTTATTATATCTTTTTTTAATTTTACAAATCAAACCTTTTAAAAAGATTAACCCAATAAAACCTTTTTCACCAATTTCAAATCGAGTTGTAGTGATAAACCAATTTATCTAATTTATCAATTTTTTTCTTTTTAACCTAATGCATGCATGGAGGTTATAGAAGATGAAATAAATAAATCCAGTGCACACCACGACGATGTATTAGGAAAACCTAAAATGGAAAAAATATAGGACGACCCAGCCCCTCAAATCATTATGATACAAAATTACACAATATGACAGATGACATACTTAACAACTCGATCTCTACAAGTCTTAACGCATCTTCAATCTTCAACCTCTCGTTCATAGTGACAACGCAGGAATCCACACACACAAGTAAAACAACGCAGGAATCTACCCACGATTCAAATATTAAAAGACATGTTACGAGCTTGTGTATTTGACTTCAAGGGTAGTTGGGATGATCATTTGCCATTGATGGAATTCTCGTATAGTAATAGTTATCAGTCCGCCATTGGTATGGGTCCGTATGATGCTTTATATGGGAGGGGATGTAGAATGCCTTTGTGTTGGGATGAACTAGGTGAAAGGAAACTTCTGGGTTCTGAATTGATAGATATGACAACAGAAAAGATTAAAATAATTCGAGAACGGATAAAGATAACGCAAAACAAGCAGAAATTTTATGCAGATAAAAGGAAGTGTCCATTGGAATTTCAGAAGGGAGATTTTTTATTCCTACATATTTCACCATGGAAAGGCGTCATGAGATTTGGGAAAAAGGAAAAACTAAGTCCAAAATACATTGGACCATATGAAGTGCTAGAAAGAATTGGGACCCTGGCATATGGATTAGCTTTACCTCCATATTTATCCCATTTGCATGATGTGTTTCACGTATCGATGCTTCGTAAGTATTTGGAAGATCCATCTCATCAATTGAAAACACAACCTATTGAATTGAAGGAAGACTTGTCGTACATCGAGGAACCGATGGAAATTATTGATCGTAAAGAGTAAGTATTGAGAAATAAAGTTATTCCCTTAGTTAAAGTTATGTGGATGAGACATGGAATTAAAGAAGCTACTTGGGAAATGGAGGATAGCATGAAGAAATAGTATCCCCATTTATTTGGTAAGTGACCTTTATAATAAATTTCGAGGACGCAATTTTCTTAGGGGGGGAAGTTGTGACAACCCGGATATAATTATGATAAATTATATTTAAATAATGCTTATATTATATGATATAAATAATGTGTTATTAGTATATCTAATGCTAAGTGATTATGTTTAGTCTAATCCTACTTTCATAAATAGTGAAATGTTGAGTTATGTACGAACACAAAATTTTGTTATTTTTGATAGAAATGTTCCTGTTTAAGACTAGTTTTGACCTTTATAACATAACAATTGACTTGAGGTAAAAACTAGATAGTTGTAGACAGGTGAGTTAGGGTTTTATGACAACAAACGGTGCATCAAACGGATATCCGAGTAAGAAGTTAGGCTGAATTTATGAACAAGGGTAAATCTGTCCATTCCCTTTAAGTGGTAAATTGTCTTTTAGTAAACCAAATATTTTAATTTGATTGGATGGATTGGGAGGCAGCCTTGGCCGACATAAAACTCTTATTTTAACATATTTCTTCATCTAATAAAACCCTAAGTTCAGTTTTGGAGAGCTTTTGCTTGAGGAAAGAGAAATTAAAAGTTAAGGACGAAAAGATTACAAGAAAAGCTAGGAAAATTCCAAGATAATCCTTAAAGTGTTTTCAAGGTATAATTATGTGATTAATATTATTTTAATCTTGTATTATACTTATTTCAAAGTATATAAATCGTGAATTATGGGTTAAAATTATATACTCCTTTGTGATAATAAGTAATTGTTCACATGTGAGATAAGTGGTGCATATATGTCATATTGCTTTGTATTGAAACCCCTTGTATTCAAACTTGCATATCTCTTTGTGTGCCTACTGGAATTGAGAAATTCCAATTGAATATGAAATTAGACTCATATATTCATATCACATCCGAGAATTAGAATTTAAATCCTTGTGGTTAGGCCTTAGTGATGATTTCAAGTTGGTATATAGTTGTTGTTTGTATATTTCATTCCGATATGCCCTGCGTTTGGTCAAGCTTTTGAGATAGCAAATGATGTCAAAAAATTATGCAAACTTATTTATGTACTATTCAGTACGTGTACTAAAAATGGGTTGAGAATTATGGAAAGTTATGTTGGATAAAAATTATGAAAATTCTTGGAAGTTGAAAGAACAATAGAGGAGCTTGTAGGGCAAATTTCTTGTGTTATAAAGAAATGGTCATAACTTTCCCCAGGAAGCTTGAAAAATTACACCGTCACTTTTAATGGAAAGTATATTTATATATGTTTTCATATTAATAAGGTTGGACACCTGTATTTATACAATTTAGGAATATAGGATGGTTGAGTATAGAGGACAATAATTTGAGGCCATAATGGATAATCCATAAAACAATATTGTTATCTCCTATTTCCAAAGAGTATTTTGAGTACATGTTTCATATGTATATACATTGAGAAGTATTCTTTCATATTTACTTGGGTTTAGTTATAAATTCGTTATGAGGTATTTCCTATGGTTGAATGTTCATAACTTTATCAACATGTATACCATGGTTTTGTCGTTACACATGTTTCATGGAATGTGACTTGAGTAGAATTATATTGTTGTTGTATAGTCATTAAAAGTTACATAGATATGTTAAGATAATACTTATGATTGAGATTCAGTACTGATTTAGTTGGATTAACAGGTGTAAGGTCAAATCAACCCAGTTCAGCTCCACCCAAGGGAAACGTGAATTCTTAGTTGACAACCCAATGTGAGTGTACTTACTGAGTTGATAATGAATATGATGTGTATGTATTATATGCTGAGATGATATGGATTATTAAAAGTCATGAGATGTTGAGATGTTATGGCTTATTAAAAGTCAAGAGATGTTGATATTTTATGGCTTTATAAATGTCAAGATATGTTGAGTTGCTATGCAATTCAGAAGATGTTGGGTTATTAAAACCTATAGATATGATTATTGCCTACAGGCAGGAGATGTGGGGTTTATTAACTCCGGATATGTATATGGTCTAATTTGGCACACACACACACACACACACACACATATATATATATATATATATATATATATATATATATATATATATATATATATGTTGAGATGTTAATATATTACTTTTACTATATAGAGATGTAGTACATTCACTGAGTTTTATATGTTTACATTTTTAGGTTTTAAAGCTGCCACTACCATGTCTAGGAGGTTGAGTGAATAGTAGTAGGGTCTCTTCAGTTTTGTTTTATACATTGTACTAGTTGTAATTAAGTTAAATGGTATGGGAGTTCTGTATAAATTATGTCTCCTCAAAACGATTGGATTTTTAATATTCCGTATTTTAACCTCGAAGTTGTTTTAATATGTATTACAAAATAAATAAATAAATAAATAAATAAATAATAAGTGTGGTTTGTGAACTATTTAGTTAATTATATCCTAATGGGGTTAGGGTGTGACAACTTGGTATCAGAGCTTTAGGTTTTTATATTCCGGGGTTAGAGAGTCTAGATGTGGCAATGGCAAAAATAGCGTGGTGTAGGCCATTTTTATTAACTTGTGAGAAATACTAACCATTATGTTAGAAATAAATGTTGTATTCTTGTTTCTGTAATTGTGGTTTATGACAAATAGTAAGATATGGAAGGAGAAAATGTTCATGAGAGGGTGGATGAGGAGTTTTCAAATACAGTAAACCAACGGAATCCAAATAATGTAGAGGGGGCTCTTGAACAACTTACAGATATGCAGAAAATGGCTCGTGCCATGACTTTAATGGCAGAACAACAAAACATGTTTATGACGCAAATAGCAGAATAACAAGCCAAGTACTTGGAGGAGCAGATTTTGTCCAGACGAGAAAGGAAAATACAACGAGAGGAGAAAAATACTCTGTACGAGAAGTTTATCAAATTAAACCCCCCAGCATTCTTAGGTTCTGTAGATCCTTTAGAAGTTGTGGCTTGGGTTAGAGACACAGAGACTATCCTCGTGGTGATGAATGTACCTGGCGCGCAGAAGGTAGTTTTGGCTACTTTCATGTTAAAGGGGGAAGCTAAATATTGGTGGGAGTCTTCCGAACATTTATTGCTTACTCCGGAGTGAGGCGAGGTAATTACTTGGGATTCCTTTATTAAAGTCTTATATGAAAAGTATTTTCCTCACATATATCGGATGAAAAAAGAGAGAGAATTTTTATCATTGACTCAGGGGAATATATCGGTCAGGGAGTATGAAACTAAATTTATATATTTGTCTCGTTTTTCATTACGTTTCTTACACAATGAGGAGGACAAATGCACCAGATGTCAGGATGGGTTGAATTTGGTTATCAAGTCTAGACTCACTGCACTTGAAATGGTAGACTATACTTCATTAGTTAACAAGGCTATGATGGTTGAAGGATATGTTAATGATGCAATAAAGAATAGGGAATAAAGGGGAAAGAGGAGTAGATTTGATCCATCTCAGTAAAAGGAAGGCAATATCGAATACTCGAAAAAGGGGAGTCAAAGATTTCAGTGTAGTAGAGGGTCTGGAAATTATGTTCAGAATAGGACACCAAGCAGTTTTAGGGGTGCATGATCGATAGGCCAACATAATAGACAAGAGGAGAATGACAATGGGTAGTCTAAGACTGTTACATGCTATTTTTGTAAAGCTGAGGGCCATATCAGTTCAGATTATCCCAAGTTAAAGGGGGTAGAGTGTTATCACTGTCATCAAATTGGTCATACCAAAAAGAATTGCCCTATGCTACTGATAGGGATTCAATCAGCTACTACTAGTCGAGGTTCATCACCTGGAGGCATAGGGATAGGGGTAGGTAGAGGACAGGATAGTGGTTCCAGGGCTCTGGGAAGAATATTTTCTATGACTTTACAGGATGATCAGGCTACTCCAGAGGTGGTGACAAGTACATTTTTTTCATGAACAAATACGCTTACTTTCTTATTGATCCAGGTTCTACTCATTCATTTATAGAACTATCATTTACCATACATTTGGGTAGACCATGTTCTTATCTAGATTGTGGTTTATATATTTCTACACCTATGGGGGATGTGATGTTAGTGGAGCTTGTGTATAAAAATTATGTATTGTATGTGGGGGAGAGGGAGTTGCCTATTGATTTAATTCCACTAGATATTCGAGATTTTGATATTATCTTAGGTATGGACTGCTTATCTTCCTACCATGTATCGATTGACTGTTTTCGTAAGGAGGTTACATTTAATATGCCGGGGGAGGAAGAATTCAAATTTACCGGGGAAAGAAATGTGGTTCCAAACTCTCTTATTTCTGCCCTTAGGGCGAGGAAATTATTAAATAAGGGTTGTCAAGGCTTTTTAGCATATATTGTGGATACAAACGGGGAATTGAAAAAATTAGAAGATATCCCAGTAGTTAAGGATTTTGTAGATATGTTCCCAGATGAATTACCAGGATTGCCACCTAGCAGAGAGGTAGAGTTTACTATCGATTTAGTTCTTGGTACACCTCCAGTTTCTATTTCTCCATATAGAATGGCACATGTGGAACTAAAGGAGTTAAAGATTCAACTCCAAGATTTGTTAGACAATTGCCTCATATTGATGATTTATTTGATCAATTACAGGGTACTAAAGTGTTTTCAAAAATTAATTTGAGATCGGGTTATCATCAATTAAGGGTGAGAGATTGTGACGTTTCTAAGACAACTTTTCATTCTCGCTATGGTCATTATGAATTTTTGGTAATGCCATTTGGGTTAACAAATGCTCCTGCAGTGTTTATGGATTTAATGAATTGGGTATTTCATCCTTTCATAGATTCGTTTGTGATTATCTTTATCGATGATGTTTTCATATACTCACCTAGCCAAGAGGAACACGAGAAGCATCTAACAGTTGCATTGCAAGTTTTGCGAGATAGTCAATTATTTGCTAAGTTTAGAAAATGTGAGTTTTGGTTGAATCAGGTAGTATTTCTGGGGCATATTGTTTCGAGAGATGGAATTTATGTTGACCCTAAGAAGGTAAAGGCAATTTTGCAATGGTAAAGACCAAGAAATATAATGGAGATAAGGAGTTTCCTAGGATTTGCTGGATATTATAGAAGATTCATAAAGGGGTTTTCATCTATAGGCTTACCGTTGACTAAATTAACCCGAAAGGAAGTGAAATTTGTGTGGAGTGATAAATGTCAGTACAACTTTGAAAAGTTGAAAAATAGGCTAGTATCAGCTCCAGTTCTCACTGTTCCATCCAGTGGAGAAGGTTTTGTAATTTATACTGACGCTTCACATCAGCGTCTGGGTTGTGTTTTCATGCAACATGGAAAGGTAATTTCTTATTCATCTAGACAGTTGAAGACGCATGAACGTAATTATCCTACACACAATTTAGAACTTCCAGCTATTGTTTTTGCCTTGAAATTATGGAGACATCATTTGTATGGAGAGACGCGTGAAATTTTCACTGACCATCAACGTTTAAAGTATTTATCTGCCAGATAGAGATGATTTAAGACTATGACTCTACCATTCATCATCATTCTGATAAGGTCAATGTAGCAGCATATGCTTTGATTCGAAAATCATCGGGGATTCTAGGTTGCATACAATGTGCACATGTGGGAAATATCCTTGACTTGGCATCGATGGGCATTGAATTAAGTTTTTTAAAAAGGGGAGGCTTATTAGCACATGTCATAGTGAGACCTTTATTGGCAGAATGCATAAGAAATTTGTTGGTCAGTGATCCATTCCTTAAGAAGAAGAAATAAGATGTCCTGGATGGTAAAGAGAGTGACTTTGAAATTAAGAATGATGAATCGTTGTGTTATAAAAACAGGATTTGTGTACCGAATGATCCACCCTTAAAGAAGGATATATTAGAAGAGGCACAAAGTTCTATTTACTCTATGCATCTGGGAGGTACCAAAATGTATAGAGATTTGAAAGAGTATTGCTAAAGGAACAATATGAAACGTGAGATTGCAGAATTTGTAGCTAAATGTTTAGTATATCAACAAGTGAAAGCGGAGCATCAGAAGTCGGCAGGATTATTGCAATCATTGCCTATTTCGAAATGGAAGTGGGAGCATATAATGATGGATTTTGTTACAAGATTACCACGGTCACCAAAGGGGAATGATTTTATTTTGTGATTGTAGACCGATTGACAAAGTCGACCCATTTTCTTCCAGTTAAGACCACCTACACTCTTGACAAGTATGAACGTATGTACATTGATGAGATTATTCATTTACATGGGGCACTAGTGTCAATTGTATCAGATAGAGATCCAATGTTCAATTCTAAGTTTTGGCCTCATTTATAGAATGCCATGGGCACAAGTTTGAAGTTCATCACTGCATTTTATCCACAAACTGATGGGCAATCTGAAAGGACGATTCAAATATTAGAAGACATGTTACGAGCTTGTGTATTTAACTTCAAGCGTAGTTGGGGTGATCATTTATGATTGATGGAATTCTCGTATAATAATAGTTATCAGTCCACCATTGGTATGGCTCCATATGATGCTTTATATGGGAGGATATGTATAACTCCTTTGACTTGGGATGAAGTAGGTGAAAGGAAACTTTTGGGTCCTGAATTGATGGATATGACAACAGAAAAGATTAAAATGATTCGAGAACAGATAAAGGTAGCGCAAAGCAGGCAGAAATTTTATGTAGATAAAAGGAAGTGTCCATTAGAATTTCAGAAGGGAGATTTTTTATTTCTACATTTTTCACCATGGAAATGCGTCATGAGATTTGGGAAAAAGGGAAAACTAAGTCCAAAATACATTGGACCATATGAAGTGCTAGAAAGAATTGGGACCCTGGCATATAGATTAGATTTAACTCCAGATTTATCCCGTTTATATGATATGTTTCATGTATCGATGCTTCGTAAGTATTTGAATGATCCATCTCATCAATTGAAAACACAATCTATTGAACTGAAGGAAGACTTGTCGTACATCGAGGAACTGATGCAAATTATTGATCGTAAAGAGAAAGTATTGAGAAATAAAGTTATTCCCTTCGTTAAAGTTATGTGGATGAGCCATGGAATTAAATAATCTACTTAGGAAATGGAGGATAGCATGAAGAAATAGTATCCCCATTCGTTTGGTAAGTGACCTTTGTATTAAATTTCGGGGACGAAATTTTCTAAAGGGGGGAAGTTGTGACAACCAGGATATAATTATGATAAATTATAGTTAAATCATACTTAAATTATGTGATATAAATAATTTGTTATTATTTTATCTAATGCTAAGTGATTATCTTTAGTCTAATCCTACTTTCATAAATCGTGAAATGTCGAGTTATGTACGAACACAAAATTTTGTTATTTTCGATAGAAATCTTCCTGTTTAAGACTTGTTTTGACCTTTATAAAATAACAATTGACTTGAGGTAAAAACTAGATAGTTGTATATAGGATAGTTAGGTTTTAACACAACAAATGGTGCATCAAACGGATATCCGAGTAAGAAGTTAGGCCGAATTTACGAACAAGGGAAAATTTGTCCATTCCCTTTAAGTGGTAAGTTGTCTTTTAGTAAACCAAATATTTTAATTTGATTGGATGGCTTGGGAGGTATCCTTGGCCGACCTAAAACTCTTATTATAACATATTTCTTCATCAAATAAAACCCTAAGTTCAGTTTTGGAGAGTTTTTGCTTGAGGAAAGTGAAAGTAGAAGTTAAGGAAGAAAAAATTACAAGAAAAGCTAGGAAAATTCTAAGATAATCCTTAAAGTGTTTCCAAGGTATAATTATGTGATTAATATTATTTTAATCTTGTATTATACTTATTTCAAAGTATATAAATCATGAATTTTGGGTTAAAATTCTATACTCCTTTATGATAATAAGTAATTGTTCACATGTGAGATAAGTGGTGTTTATATGTCACATTGCTTTGTATTTAAACCCCTTGTATTCAAACTTGCATATCTCTTTGTGTGCTTATTGGAATTGATAAATTCTAGTTGCATATGAAATTAGACTCATATATTCATATCATATCCGAGAATTAAAATTTAAATCCTTGTGGTTAGGCCATAGTGATGGTTACAAGTTGGGATATAGTTTCTGTTTGTATATTTCATTTCGGTATGCCCTGAGTTTGGTCAAGATTTTGAAATAGAAAATTAAGTCAAAAAATGATGAAAAGGTAATTCTGTACTAATAATTACGTGTACTAAAAATGGGTTGAAAATAATGGAAAGTTATGGTGGAGAAAAATTATGAAAATTATTGGAAGTTGAAGGAATAATAGAGGAGATTGTAGGCTAGATTTCTCGTGTTATAAAGAAATGGTCATAACTTGCCCTAGGAAGCTTGAAAAATTACACCGTCACTTGTAATGGAAATTATATTTATATATGTTTTCATATTGATAAGGTTGGGTACCTTTGTTAATACAATTTAGGAATATAGGATGGTTGAGTATAGAGGACAATAATTTGAGGCCATACTTGATAATCCATAAAAGAATATTGTTATCTCCTCTTTCAAAAGAATATTTTTAGTACATGTTTCATGTGTATATACATTGAGAAGTATGATTTCATATTTACTTGGGTTTAGTTATAAATTCCTTATGAGGTATTTCCTACGGTTGAGTGTCCATAACTTTATCAATATGTATACTATGGTTTTGTCGTTACACATGTTTCATTAAATGGGACTTGAGTATAATTATATTGTTGTTGTATAGTCATTGAAAGTTACATACACATGTTAAGATAATACTTATAATTGAGATTCAGTACTGATTTAGTTGGATTAACAGGTGTAAGGTCGAATCATCCCAGTTCAGCTCCACCTGAGGGAAACGTGAATACCTAGTTGACAACCCAATGTGAGTGTACTTACTAAGTTGATTACGGATATGATGTGTATGTATTATATGTTGAGGTGATATGGCTTATTAAAAGTCATGATATGTTGAGATGTTATGGCTTATTAAAAGTCAAGAGATGTTGAGATGTTAAGGCTTTATAAAAGTCAAGATATGTTGAGTTGCTATGCAATTCAGGAGATGTTAGGTTATTAAAACCTATGGATATGATGATTGATAAGATGATTCCCTATCCCATTTTTAATGATGTTGGAAAAGGTAATGATGGTACATTCTCTACTTTTAATGCACCCAAGCCTATATCCACCTTGGTGAGTAAGTCCCATGGGAGCCCGTCTAGGAAAATTCATCCCAAAATTGTTGACAAATTACTTCCTAGACCGATTTATGTTTGCTCCCACTATAAGAAGCGAGGAAATCTTAGGAAGTTTTGTTCTAAGTTGGATTTTGTGTCACATCATTCCACTTCACACATTTATGCACATGCACCCACTCATGATACCTTGCTTGCACATAAGAATAGAGAGTTTGCACACATTCGCAAGAAAGTAATGTTTTTTATCAAGACCAGACATGATCTTACGGAGTTGGTTCAAAAGATGTCCCCATCTTTGAAAAACTCCACCACTCTTCCCAGTTGAGGTCTTGACATGTCTGCTAGCATAGGGTGGTTTTCATCATATCTCTTTTGCCTATTGCTAGCATGTACCATTAGTTTGTATTATTCCTTGAAAAATCCAAAAAGATTTTTATTTTATATATAAATTTTTTGAAAAGCACAAAAATATTTTTGTATTTTTTTTTCACCTTTTATGGATGAACATTTAAGATAGCCAAGTCACAACTTCATTCCATTTATCCACGTGACTGTTTGATAGAGATGTGAGACGCTACATCATTTCATCCATGTGCTTTACATTTTATGGAGTCTTTGAGATGTCATTAGTGATATTTTCCTACATGTTTGACTCCTATATCCTTTATTGCATACATGCACGGCTTTATTTGATTATTGTACTTGTCTATCACATGTTGGCTTAAGTGTTTCCATCTCAATTCTATCTATACAACTTGCAATATGCGATAAAACTTGACAAGATTGGAATGCATGTAAAAACCGTTTTTGTGAGACTGAGTGATTGTTTAAGAACGGGGAGGGGCTGCGAAAGGTAATTCTCTTCTTTGCGCAAAATCCACCATTCAAAAGGACCTAAAAAATGGAGGAATTTTATTATCCGGGGTCTAAAGAGGTTAAAAGATCTCGAAAAAATTTAAAGGCAATAAAAAGCAATTCATGCCAAATATGGGCCACTTAGGTTTCACCATCAATTCTCCAAAGTTTGAGAATTTAGAAAAGCCTCTATTCAAAATAAAAATCTGAGGGTGTTTGGTTGGAGAATATAAACGGGTTTGCGCTACGTTATTGGTGTGAAAATGAATTTAAGCTTTGATTTGTTGATTTGATTGAGTCAATATCTTATATTTCCATCTTTTTTTCACCAAAGGAAGACTTTGAGTTCATTCGTTAGGAGTATCCAATATTCATCATGCACATATGTCATGTTTGTATGCATTGATTTTCCTATCGAAATTGATCACGCCCCTTCATTTCGCTATCGTTGACTTGGTTGTTTTTGTGATCTTTCATGGTGTGATTCTTTGTTGTATACTTTGTGTGAAAAATTTTGAAAAATATAAAAATAGAAGTTTTTATTCCCGTGTGTCATTCTCCATGTGCATTCATTTATGCTTCTCATATTTGTCTATTTGGGGACATCATAAAAAGGGGGAGAAGAATTATGGGGGAGAATTATGTTTTGGTGTTTGGTTGATTTATGAATGATTTGCTTAAGCTTAATTGATCATCAATTTTTGCATATCATTATATTTCAATCTGTTGCTTGTCATGGGTATTTGCTTTATCTCATGTGTGTAGGTACATCATTGTTCATTTTTTGGATTGCACACCCTGATGAGAAAAACTTTGAAAGTTTCTGAAGAGATGAAGATTTGGGAGACATGTCATTTAGTATTCTCAGTTTGAGGGTTTAATGGGGATATTATCTTATATGTAATTTGATTGCATAATTCGGATTTTTTATGTATGTACCGTCATAGACATAGGGGGAGATTTGTAAGGACATAATTCTATAAATGTCTGGGGTAGAATCTAGGAATTTTCTGTCTTCTCCTAGATCACAGTTCATATGTCTGATTCCGCTACATTCGGCACATCAACACAATCATCCTCGACGGCCTGTATCCGAATTCAATGTAACCACTTTCTTCACGTGCATCATGCTACATGCAACGTGCTGCTCAGCTCATTCCCACTACTCCACTACGCCTTATCAGTAAAATGTTTTATTAGAACTTTAAATATTTGCATAAATATTTGGGAATTTTTTTTGAAAAATTATTTTTGAATTCTGGATTAATTTTTTATCAAAAGCAGAATTTTTCTAAGTGTAGAAGTGAATGGCCTCAATCGACGAGATCGCTCGAGCAACTTTGCAAGTCGTTCGCGCGAGATATCATGTCGCGCGATATCGTTCGAACGACTTGTGTTCTTCGTTCGAACGACATGCTATCTCGTTCGAACGAGCCACCACCTCGATTTTTGTATAAATATCTGATCCCCTTCTACATAATTTTTTAATTCTTTCTGCAATCTCAATATTCTGCGAAATCTTCCCAGAATAAGACTTCACCTTTTAAGGTTTTCTAAACCTTTTTTGATTCACAAAACCGATCCCATATATGTGTGTGTGAATATTTAAACCTTCAAGAAGATTGTTTACTCATCTGGAGTACTTTTTGAGGAAGTTGTTCTCTTCGTCACTGCTACCCTACTGGAAAGGGATTGTTCCAGCCGCCGACAACAGAACCGACACCCGAGGGTATTTCTGTGTCATTGTATTTTCATTGTAATCCGTTGTAAGCCGTTCTCTTACAAAAATTATTGTGAAAATAAAAGGTTTTGCCCCGTTGGGGATTTTTCGTCATATTTGTGTTCTTGCATGTTTCATCATCATATTTAATCACATTAGATGCATGTTTAGGACTTAAGTGGTAAATACTGTGTTTAATTAAATAACTTCCTTATTTGAACGCAAGCGCACTCCCTCCTTCAAAAATAGGAGTTCGAGAAAATTCATTATATCCAGAATTCATCTTTGAAAACACACGGGATCACGAAACAAGTAAAAATGTTTTCTAGCTCTGATACCAATTTGAAGAGTTCCCAATATGTGTTTTCTTTCAAAACTAATTTTTTCTTCGAAAAAGATCCAACTTTTAATTATGCACCAAACAAAGTTGTGAAATCCCAATTCTCACTTTAAACCAATTTTTATCTTGATTAATCCTAAACATGCATCTAGTGATTAAAGCAAGTAAAGCCAAGTAAAGAATACTCACAACGCCGGATGTACAAGGAAAAAACCCAAAACGGGAAAACAACCTCGGACGGCCCAAGTCAGAAAATCACTATGAACAATGATTTTACAAAGACAGATTAGCCTTACACTAAGACTCGATCCCCACGGGTCTTGACGCTCCTTCTGATCTTCAACCGTTCTTCAATAGTGCCCACGCAGAAATTCCGTCTTCCACGATACATGTCCACAACACACGACTCCACATATGTCTCGGTGTCCACCGATATGGCTTTGATACGTCTACGATGTCGAACACGATGTCCGTCGCTTCTTCACCGCAAAACCCTTTGTGTTCAATGTGTAGAACAAACAACTTTGGTGCAGCAAGATCACGTAAACATATAAGAATGATAACTCGGATCTTTGCAAACTCTAAGGATGTGTTTAAGACTTTTAAACCTTAGAAAACATGTGCAAAAAAGGTTATGGTTTGTAAAACAGTTTTCCAGAAAGCACACCCCGAAAATTATAATGCAAACACTGTTTAAATAGGATTTAAATGCCGCCTCGAAAAATGTGTCGTTCGAATGACTTAAGCATATCATTCGGGCGACATTGTATCTCGTTCGAACGAGGGCCAATGTCGCTCGAGTGACCTCGCGAAAGTTTGACTTTCTTTGACTTTCGGATAAAAATGTCTCTTAACAAAGAGATACAAATTAGTCAAACTCTATTTCGAGCTTATCATCATAAAATGAAGTTTAAACCATTAAAACACTTTTAAAACATTTAAAATCATTTTTCTATATAAAAATTACATCCTTATCTTTTATAAAATAATTCCGAGCACCATTAATTATACGCATTCATACCTGAGTGATCTCGGAATGAAATTAACTTTGAAGACGATTAAACTTGCACCAAATAAACATCGGCATGATAAAATCTTTGAATCTTTGCCGCAACGTCTTTAATTTATTCAATACGTCATAGACCAAGTGGGATCGTGACAAAAATAAACATCTCCCTATGACATATTACAAACACAGTTTTGTTCACGGAATTAAGTCAAAACAATACAGGGACTCAATTGGAAATTTATGTCCTTACATTGGGTAGAGGGAAATCCCGTCATAATCAAACCAGATCTGGGCTCCTACCCAGAATCACATTGATTTGGCCATTATGGCGAATCGATTCAGTGGGAGAATCAATTCAGCTATGGATCCGAATCGATTCGGACTTTCTGTGAGGGAAATCTTGGTCTCTGTTTGTGAATAAGGGTAGATTAATAATTTGGGCAAATTGTTTGAGGTTAGATAAACAAGTTTTAATCCTTCCATGGATGTGATTAGCAGGGGTAATTCGAGTAGACGGTAATTGACTCGAATTATATACATAGGGTATTTAGGAGATATGATACTCAGAACATAGGATGTGTAACGAGATAGAGTTATTGTCGATTATGAAATTTGGGCATATTGGGAAAGTTTGACAGAGTTCAGTGATGATAAGTAAGGTGAACTATTTAATTACGTAAAGAATTAAATGAATAAGAGTTAGGGTTAGACTCGGGATATTTAGGGCAGTGCTTTAGGTGACAGGAATGAGTTAGCCGATTTATGTGAATATTACGGGAAAAATTTAATGAATGTGATTCAAAGCTAGACTCGGGCAATTAGATTAGTGCCTCGAGCAATAGGCACGGATTAGTCGGATAGTGTGGAAAAATATATATACGAATAGGGACAATATATATGTGTGTATTATAATATATATGTGTACGATATTGTATTTGAAACATACTAATGCTGGAATATATGTTATCGGTGGAGGTTACGTACCGTGGGAGGTCATTCTAGCGAATCTCAGTAGGGTTGGAGTCCCATCGAATAATGTGATATGGTTATATCCCGCGAAATTAAGGCCATAACCGCCTTCGATACTCGTTTATATTTTTGGGTTCGATGATGAGATTCCGACCCGATTGCCCAGAATATGGTGGACATTCTTGGAGCTTGATAGCATGTTAGTAATTTCTCTTTCAGCGAGTAAAGACTCGGAGGGATAGCGGTCTACGTGTATATATATATATATATATATATATATATATATATATATATATATATATATATATATATACAGTCCTGCTCTTATGCGGACCGAACATGTGTCACCTAGTGGTGGGCCTAGAAAAGAGAGAGAGTGTGCCTATAATTTAGGTGATAATTTCTAAGTGAACTGTTAGGTGACATATGTCCGGTCCACATTCTTAAAATGTGAACTAGTCCGCACAAGAGCATTATATATATATATATATATATATGGGGGGTTATCTTTGTGTGAAATATTTATGTATATAAGGATGTGAATAATTATTTGCGAGTATAAATTAATAGTTGTGCATTAATTACGTATATAAGGATGAGAATAATTATATATGGGTGTAGACAAATAAATGTGATTGTGAAAATAAATAACTGGAGTAGGTTATATTTTTAATTGTGACGATTTAATAAGATATTTATTAAGCAGTTGTGGAAGCTAATTAATGAACCAAGGTGTTGATACAAAAATTAGTCAGCTGACATAGATCAATTATATGAAGACATGTGTCAACCTACGTGGCAAATATGTACTTTCACTGAACAACTCAGGATGTAAGAGGCATACAGAGCAACTCAAGCACACCGAGTAACTTAGGTGGTCCGAGCTACTAAACGCATCGAGCATCTCAAGCGGTCCGAGCTACTTAACATGCAGAGCACTTAACCAGGATAATCAAAAGTCAACTACACATTTACTGAACGTCAGATTTAATGCGCATTCTTATTGTACAGATATACATGTCTACTAATGGACAGCACGTGACCTTTTCATATGTACAGCCTCAAGGCTATAAATACATGGGAACCCTATCATAAAATGGGACTCTATAATCTCTTGTAGAAGGATCATCAAGATTCAAGGCAGACAATCAGCAATACAACAAGAGTGGACGTAGGCCATTTTCAAGGCTGAACCACTTTAAAAATCTACTGTCTTATTTCACTTATTCATTATTTATCTGTGATTAATAAATTAGATTGCATCTAGTTTTTTACATCAACAGATTGGCGTCGTCTGTGGAAAATGACTATACTTAGCCTTTTTCATCAAAAAACTCATCATATATGGCTGAAAACCCAGAGTCCAGTAATGGAAACACTTTTGGGGTCCCTCTAAACCCCTCTACTCCACCTAATATGCAAGATCTGGCTGGTATAATGGCCAACTTACCCCATGGGAAATCGGCTGCAAGAAACCATGCATCAACTTATACAAATTATTCGAGATGGAGCACCGGCCCAGTCAGGACAACGAAGTGTTCAGAGATATACCCATATTCCATCTTCTAGAACCAGACGAACACTGTTCCCAGAGGTTTCTCAATCTAGGCATATTATCTCATATCATACTCAGAGATCTAATGATCCTTCATATCAACCTAGCCTAACTTCTTCAGTACGAGTTACAGATTCTCAACGGAATGTCACTCTAACCCCAGAGTGGGCTAGCGCTCTGGAAAGGTTGAGTAGAGTCACTCCTTTTAATCGATTGGGCCCTAGGAGGAATAAAAACCCTCCTAGGATTGCGTCGAGGAACTCTCAATGACCATCCGATCTAAGGGAAGATTCTGCCCAATCACACCCGACAGCCCGTAATGAAAGGTTCCAAGAGGAATGCTCAGCGCGATCAGTTGCTCGGATAAATAG
The DNA here is from genome assembly GCA_949130495.1 of Sambucus nigra. NCBI lineage: Eukaryota > Viridiplantae > Streptophyta > Magnoliopsida > Dipsacales > Adoxaceae > Sambucus > Sambucus nigra. Next base: position 567,212,962 of record OX422212.1, read on the forward strand.
GCCCGAGGACGAAAATGATGCATGGAAAGGTTCTATTCAAAGGTTGGAAGATAGGTTAGGGGAAATGGTTAAGGCCAAGAATCCTCTACAAATAACTTTTGTCCAAGAAACACCCTTCGTGCAGGCGATTGTGGATTTTCCCGCACCATCAAAATTCAAAGCTCCTATGGTAACACCTAAATATGATGGAAAAACTGATCTTGTCCTCCATATAGAGAAATACCAAGTTGTTGCTGATATCTATGCGGTTCCCAATGAGATGAGATGTAGGGCATTTTCAGGAACTCTCACCGGGTCAGCCCAAATGTGGTACAACAACCTTCCTCGGAGGAAGATTTCGACTTTCCATCAGCTGACAGAGCTTTTCATAGGGAATTTATGCTTTGGAGCGAAGCCAGTTAAAAGAGTAGCACACTTATTGAGCATTAGATAGAAAACAAAAGAAAGCACCAGGGATTATATTACTCGTTTCAATAACGAGAAACTTGAGGTGATCGATTACGAGGAGAAAATAAAAATTACTGCTCTGATGAATGGTCTGTTACTGAACAAGTTATACTATACTTTGGCCAAGGATCCGCCCAGGACCATGGCAGAATTAATGGCTAAGGCAGCCAAGATCATGAACGCTGAGGAAGCCATAGTTGTGAAGAAGAATACAGACGCTAAGGAGACCAAAGTTGAGGGTAGTAAAACTGAGAAGAAAGATCAAAAGAACAATGGTGGCAGTAAGCAGTCAAAAGACAAACAAATGCTGGAGCATATGAGGAAGTATGGAAATTATACTCCCTTAAAGGTAGATATAAATCACATTCTGAAGGAGATCAAGAACAGCGAGGAGCTAACCTAGACAGAGAAAATGAAGGCAGATCCTGACAAAAGGGATAAGTCCAAATATTACGAGTTCCATAAAGACCATGGCCATATGACCAAACATTGCATAGCTCTCCAGAATGAAATTGAAGCACTCATCAGGTGAGGAAAACTGACTAAGTACGTTGATTGCCAAAGCAGTGGAAAGACTAGAGACAGAGGAAGGCAAAGATCTAAATCTCCTTGCCGAACAAAAGATGACAAGAAGAGAGACCATGAAGATGATCCTGATCTCCCCAAAAGGCTAAGGCAGCCCGAGCGCGAGGTATTCTCAATCCATTTTGGATCTTTTGAATGTAATGTCATTACAGGTGGAGATGCTGGAGGTGGAGATCTTAGTGTAGAGAAGAAATCTTTCCTCAATGAGGCCCAAGATTGTTCTTACATACAACACATAAACTTGGCTAAAGATGATCGCCCGAGGAAGGTGAATAGGTATAAACTGGTCATCAGTTTTTCTAAAAATGACTTGGCAGGTGTACTATATCCTCATGACGACCCCTTGGTGATCAAGATGAGAATGACGGATGTGGTGATTTCACGGGTATTGGTGGATAATGGTAGCTCTGCAGATATAATGTTTTACCCATGCTTCAACAGCTTGAATCTGAATTTAGCTCAGTTGGAGCCATATCATAGGCCCCTCCTCGGTTTCTTTCACACCAAAAAGTACACCAGTGCGTAGATCGTGTCAAGAGGATTATTCCCATACCAATTTCAGCCCAAGAATTAGAAGTTCATTCCGAGATAAGTGTTTATCTTGCTAGTTTATTTAGCATATATTGTTCTTGTTAAACTCTATTAATGATTTAGATAATAAATGATGGAAATTTAGGTTTCATTAGGTTTAATCATAAAAGAACATTAAATTTTAGTGATGGGTTACATGTAGAGGATTTAACCCATTTGTAGACTATTAAATCTGGAGATTTTATGTACAAATCACGAATTGAATTTAAGGATTTGAAATACCTAAAGTGATGGCTTCAATATATGAGGATTCTTAGAGATTTTTGAAATGATTGGTTTTCCTTTTGAAAACATAAAGATTTGAATACTAATTTGTGTTAGAAATTACCCCATAATGATTAGGATTAGTTTAAAAACATTTAAACTGATGTTGGACGAAATTTGGATTGAGTTTGAGGTTTGGAATGTTGAGAAAAATTGAAATTTGGAAGAACTCGGTATGTTCGGAATTTTCGTTAGAAGACCTTCCCAGGTCATTCGAACGAGACTTCTAGCGAGACTTCCAACGACCTTTCTAATGAGTTGTTGAGTTTGTTCGAAGTGGGAACGAACTCGTTCGAATGACCTCATTCGAATGAGAATCCTGGAACTTCTAACGAGATTCTAGAATGATTTTTTAGGGTTTGTTTCGGTTCGAAACCATTCTAGGGTTGTCCAAATGTGTGAATTAACCTATGTGAGTCATGGGTGGCTTAAATTCCAAAGTGTTTGGGGATTTAGGGTGTAAAGGTTACCCGAGGTATCGAGTTTGTGTGAAAAACCTAGGAGAGAGTGTAAGTTTTAGGGAGAATATATCTATATGAATATCGTGGAGAGTGAGGGCGTTAACATTACGTACAAATTATAGTATTTGGGTTATGTGAGTACCTATTAATGTATATAATTTTTGTGTATTCTTATTACTTGGAATATCATGTGTATGACATACCTAGCTACTGGCTATCGAACAGAGGTTAACACGTTGTGGATGACCATATCTTGTGTGCCTTCGGGGTATTTTGAGTCGTGCCACTAGAGCATGGAACCTAGGTAAGGGATATCTGTGAGAATGATAGTGATGACGGTTGTATGGGTTCGTAGGTATGTGCGCAGCCCATAGGCTTGGAACTATGTTCGCCTCCAATATGTGTTTATGTTTCATCGGTTCTTGAGATATTGAACATATTGTCCTTTACGCATGAGCGTTGCAGTGGTACTAGATAGCCGAGTATGCCTAGCACCAGGGGTTTCTTAACCATGGGTGCAGTATTGATATGTTTGTATGTATTCATAGTGTGATTATATATATGTATACCAAATTCCTACTTCGTGTTTATGGTTGGCAAGTTTATTAAAGTATAGACTTATTGGGACACCAATTGATAATTAAGAATGCTAGGTGATTGAGTGAAGCATCTTTAAACCTATTTCCTAAATAATAGTGAAATATTGAGTTCGGGTTATATAAATATTGTATCCGGTATAGTGGTTTTCCTACATATAGTCAGGTAGAGTGACGAGACTAGTATGGGTAGTTATACTCGCTAAGTGTGCACATTAGATGAGAGGTGAGCATCTCAAGTGAGTACGCTAAGTTTACATGGATAATATATGTGCTAATTAAATCAATTTAAGCACTTGCTATATTTGAACTGCTTCCTACTCGGGCTCTAACCCGTTTTTTTCTGTAAATCTCTTTTTTTGTTCTATTACTTTAGGTGCTCATCCACATGGACACCAGACTTAGGAGATCTCGTTCAATTGCTAAGCTGTAGCTGCTGTGGAAGCTACGGGATATTGCTAGTAGATGCTTCTGAGTCCATTTCCCCTTATTTATCAGTCGTTTATTTCAGTTGGACATGTCGTCCCTCCTTTCTTACATTCAGAGATTTATATTTGATGGATTCTATTATCAGACTTGGATATCATGTATTCAGATTATTGTATGGGATTTTAACTAGAAATGTTTAGTCCAGTTTTTTATTTAAATTCAGTTAGTACTTCCTTATCGTTATTGTGTTGTGTAGTGGCAATTGAATTTTCATTTATTGTTGGTTATTAATAAGATAAAATTTTGACACCAACCTTTTTAAATATTAGGTGATTAGCTTTTATAAAATTAAAATTTGAGTTCTCGGCAGTGATGCATTATCTGAACCAAATTGATATTCTGAAATTAATTAATTAAGGACTGATCACCCGATAATTAATTAGGATGGGTGTCACACCCACTTTAAGTGTCCAGTACCTTCTTGGTCAAATTAATTTACTTTTAATCAATTTTAACCAATATGTAATAAATTTCCTTGATTCTAAGACTTAAATTATTTTCTACTCCATCAGGATTATAAAATAATTCACTGACTGGGTTTTTTTGTTGAAACAAAATATATAAGTCTATCAACAGGGTATCACAATCCATGGTAACCCTTGGACATGGATTCCTATGAATTATGATCTCATACCTACTCATATAACTTTCATCCAATATATGGATATTATATCATTCAATCTAATTTTGAATCTCGCCAATAACAATCTAAGCGATAGCTATATAAGCATCCCAATCCTCATAATTCTCGATATTAAGAATTTATGCACTCTTTCCAAATGGTGTAAAATTTCATGAGTCTACTTTAGATAGTCTTTAGACTCAAATCTCAGGGGTGGTCCCATTCAATACATTCCTGAGATGTACTAATCACAAACCTTTATTGAATTGTTGCACAAGTTACTAAACCATCACACCGGTTCACTATAGTTTGAGATAAACTACTAGGATTCCATCGCAACTGTTATGATATGATGTCAATCCCTATATAAGTTGTGGATATTTCAATAGTGCTAGAGCCAAAATCCTGATATCTTAGTGATCAACCTGAAGCCATCATCATCATTATCATCCTTTCCTTAATCTTATTATATGGGATCAGCCATATGGATTCTCTCTTTTTTGTTCTAATCTATTATAAGCAATATTATCAGTCAAGTTTAATTCCTTAGAATCTCTCCTAATAATTTTCTCCCACTATAGCTTATAGCGGACCCTTTCTCTTTTACCTTTTATTTCCAATTATCTTACTCTTGTTATAGATGCATCCACTGGTCTACACAACACATATCCATACCATCTAAGTCTCCTTTCTCTTATTTTATCGCTAATGGGAGATACTCCCAACTTTTCTCTCACATAATGATTTTTAATCCTATATTTTCTAGTAATTACTATCATCCATCAGAGCATTCACATCTCACTAACATGAAGACTTTGTACATGTTTTTTCTTTAATGCCAAATACTCCGCTCCATAGAGTGTCGCTGGCCTAACAACTGTTCTATAAAATTTTCTTTTTAGTTACCTTCTCATCGCATAACACCCCACTTACTTGTCTCCATTTCATCCAACTAGTTGATATTCTACTCGTAACATCCTCATCAATATACCCATTACTTTGTATCACAGAACTTAAATTACGAAATTTATTAGTTTGGTTTATCCCCTTTTCTTCAATCTTTAACATTATGCTATCAGACGCTTCATTATTAAATTTACATTACATAAATTCAGTTTTGTTTCTACTATTTTTTAGTCCTTTAGACTCTAAGACATTTCTCTAAGTATCTATTCTCATCGCTAAGATGAAAAACTTGTTTACAAAGTTAATAACAAAAAGTTATAAGTTGAGTAAACTCCAAAATAAACTCGTTGAACAAAACTCTTTTCAAAATTCAACACTGGATGTGTTAAAACATTTTTTCTGAATATGTTCTCTAGATTCGTTAGTTTGATTACCTTAGGTTTTTAAAATTAAAACGTTCAATTAAGTCTTAAGAGCGATAATGTTTACCAAAGCAATTAAGAAGATTTAAGAAAATTAGACACGTAATTTTTAACGTGGTAAAACCTTAAAATAAGGGAAACATTCACGGTGACCTCTACGCCACAAAATAAAAATTACGAATAATCACACGGCACAAGTTACAGCACTAAGCATGCAAATATAAGAGCTCAATCTAAGTTCAGACCGTTACCTACACGAGTTACTCCACTCTCAAAGGCTTCTAACTTGATATAGTCTTCCTTACCGTAGTTTCCTTGCTTTGTCCTTGTCCTCTTTGATTATAGAAGCTCCAACAAACAAAATATCTCACCAAGAACCACAATCTCTAAGTGTTCGTGTGAGAGTGATAGTGTTTATGAATTTAACTAAATGCATAAATGCTTGTTACCCTCTCAATCAATAATACAAGCAATATCCTCTGAATTACAGGCCACTTCTATATGAAATGATAATAATCCCAAATATGCTTTGAATACAAGACTTCAAAAATTTCAGATTTGGAATAAAAAAATTCAAATCAAAACTAGTTTCAAAATTATTTATGTTCAATTTTATTTCACCAATTTGTGAAATTAATTTTTGAAACCAAAAATGTATTTATCAAATCTGAAAATATACACAACAAGTAGTCTTGTATTTTAAATTTATTTGAAACTATATTCTTGGATTCAACAACAACAAATATAATAAAGATCCAAGAAAAAATTAAAGAACCAACAAAAATATAATCTGTGGACTATATGGTTCTTAGAGAGATATAGAGTTAAAGAAGGTCTTCAAACTAAAGTCAAACCACCAATACCCCAAACCAAATAAACCCTAAACATTTTAAATCTCTCAAATGGGTTTACTGTTTATGGAAGATGAATTGTGTTCGGCATATGGTTTGAAATAAGGAAAGAAGCGAAATATATGGAATGGGTTTCTCACTTTCTCTCTCTCGATTTTTCTGTAGCACCGAATTCCTATCTCTCTATCTATCTATTATGTGAGTCCCGCCTTCCTCTCTGATATCTCTCAACCTCTTCTCTCTCTCTAATCTTCTAGATGAGCACCGCTGCTCTATATGCTCACCAACACAAAATTACAAACCCTATAAATGATTTATACTCAGATACATAAGGTTGGTCAAAATTGCAAGGGACGAGATTTGAAGATACGGCATCCAAGGGTTAATACTCAGCATTCTAATGACGGTTCTAGAACCTAAGGTAAAGATCTGTAATCTCAAATCTACGGCTAGAAAAAGGGACACTGGTTGGTTGAAAACGGACTTCACCCGAATGGAGGCTATAAGAAAATAGACCGTGGATAAATTCACGATCTAAGGGTCACAACAGTATCTCAGCTTGGGAAAGGAACGCACGTGCTGTGTTAAAGAAACACAATGGTTGGTTGATATGGAAGCACACAGGTATATGACGTATGCTGTTATCGCCGTCGATGAATCAAGATCAAAGGCGTACCAAGGAAGCTAACAATTCAGATGAAGAGGAGAACAAAAGTTGTGTAAACAAAAACGCACAAAGCTGCTCAAAAAAATAAATGGGACGCGAGTTTGTTTAGAGAGTTTTGAAAAAATACAAATTGCACCACAAAAGTTTTCTTTATAAAAAGTAATTTTTAATTTAAGCCTCAAAATTTAAAAACTCAATTTTAATTAATCAGAAAAAAAGTAGAATGATTAAAAAACTGTTTTAAATGAATTTAAAAAAAATGTTTTAAAAGGCCTAACTACCAAATAAAATATGTACACATATAAAAACACATATGCAGTGTATATGTCCTAATTGTGGTTCCAGAGTTGTACTTACCTCTTTGAAGTTCATCTAGGTGCTTGGACTGGGATTCCTTTTGGAAGAAGCTTGATTCCTTTTTGAGATAGAGTAAATCGGAAAAATCTAATCCTATTTTATCTCGATATCTAAACTAGTTGGAACTCTTATATAGTACAAACTCAAGTAAGTTAACCATATAGTGTGTTCTCAATCTCCCCCTTTGGATATTAGAGACAAAATTCCCTTGAGTATCCTGAACTCATGGGTAAAAATGAAAAATCCTAGATTTCCTATACAAAAATCTATATCTACTCATTCCCATCCTAGAACCGAAAATAAGAGAAGAGAATACATTACTCAACTACAATACATACCAACACCCTAATAAATAGGACAAGCTATACAATCGGGTCTAAAAAAATTCCTAAAAAAGATTAAACACTCAATGTCATATTACTTGAGTTAGTACCAAAAGATATAAGTCGCAGCACAGGTACTCAAGTTCTTCTCCCCCAATTTTGCTCAAATATACAACGAGGTAAAAAAATATAAATCTGGAGAATATGATATACTGTGTCAGCACCAGCGCAATCACATATACAAGGGCAGATACAAGGGTATTCTACATTAAACAGATATTAGGAGGCGTCTTTTGTCATTTGAGAAACGTCCATGCCCTAAATCCTCAGAAACTAATTATTAGCATGTAACTACCGAGGATATGAATGATGTGCCGAATTAAGTAAGAACTATCATACTACTGGCATTATGAAGATATTCATATCGAATATTATCAACATATTTGAAATTCTTCCTAAGATATACACAATTAATGAGATGACAAGTTGTTTGAACAACTTCGGCCCAAAAATACTTAGGTAAAATTTTCGCATGTAGCATAACCCTAGCCATTTCTTGTAAAGTTCTATCTTTCCTTTCAGTAATGCCGTTCTGCTGAGGTGTCTTAGGCGCACTAAATTCATGTTTAAATCCATTGCCTATATAGTATTCTGCAACACCATAATCTTTGAATTCTCCACCTCTATCACTTCTGATACGACATACTTGGGTATCCTTCTCGTTCTCTATTTTTAAAAGTATGTTAAAGAACTCATCGAAGGGATTGAATTTATTTTTCGTGAATGCGACCCAAGTATATCGTGTGTAATCATCCACAATAACCAGTATGTAACTGTTACCACGAAAACTGACAGTTCGAGAGGGACCTATAAGGTCCATGTGGATTAATTCCAATGGTTTTGTAGTTAAACCATTTTTAAATTTCTTATGAAAAGGGTTTACGTATTTCCCCTTTTTGACAAGGACCACAATCCGAATAAAAAGAATTTTTTATTTTAGGCAATCCTCTAACAATTTCTTGGGAACTTATCCTACAAAGATTATCAAAATTTGTATGTCCCAATCTATTACAAGATTCACACTTAGGAATGACTATGTAACAGTTATCCTCATTTTTGTTTCCTGTTAAAATACAATTTCCCTTGTCATCAAGAATTTTACAATAAGTTTTGGAAAAGAAACAGTATGATTGGAATCACAAAATTATGATATGCTAAGTAGGCTATCCTTGAGACCTTTAACTAGGAGGACATCATTTATATCGGGGAGACCTTCCTCATACAATGTTACCTTACAAATGATCTTAGATGAAACTCCATCACCAAACACAATGCTACCTCCAGGGAAGTTTGTTTTGTTTGTTAATTTAGTTTCATCTTCGGTCATATGTTTAGAACATCCGGAGTCAAGATACCATCCAAACGAAGTGCTTGGTGCCATAAAAGCAGATATGACAATGTTGCACTTAAGCTGGGGTAACAAGTCATCTTTTCTAATCCAAATAGGCCTATATTTAACAGTTTGATTGGCCTTTGATTTAGAAAAGTTTTTTTAATTTTTTCTAAATGATTTCTTCTTAGTTTTAGGTCCTCCATTCTTTTTATGTTTAGAGTTGTGAATGGTCTGTCTTGGGAGAACATAAGTATTCCTACTCTTTCTAGAATAGTTAAAGTTTGAATAAGTAGGTGTATACACTCTTTTTTTAAAACATTCGGCAATGGAGTGGCCATAGACATCACATTATGAACAGTAGTGGTGTGTGGAGGACTTGACTTTATTACTAAAGTCTTTGAAGATTGGTTTAACCCTAATAGGTTTGGTCGTCCAAGTGTCATTTATTTTGGATTTTTGAAATTGATTTCTAATAGGTGGACAAACATACTTAGCCGGACCATTAGATTTGGGCTGTTGAGTATAGGCACTTTGTTTTACCCTAGATACATATTTAAAACTATTTTCTTTCTGAGTGTTATGAAGATTCTGGCCTTGTTTATAAAAACAACATTTTCAGGAGAAACATTTTTGCTAGTATAAAATTTTTCTCCAAATCCAAAACCAGATTTGTCATCAGAATCAAACTTGCTTCCTATAATAATTTCTTCGTAGGATTTAGCTTGAGTTTCAAAGTGGAAGCATTTTGTAAACACGTTTGAAACTTTTTTCTTAAATTCTTCAAGTTCTACCAAGGTAGACTTGTATTTATGTTCCAAAATATTATTTTTCTCAGAAAAATCTTCTATTTTTGCGAAAAAAAATTCAATTTCAGTCTCATGGGTAATACATTGTGCTATAAATTCTTCAGCGTTCTTTCTAATAGTATGATTAAGTAAATCAATACGCTCATTCATAAGCTTAACCATTTTTTCAATACGAGCACTTTCTTAACCGTTTTAGTGTATAGCTTATGGAGATCTGAAAGATTGTCATCGGACTCGCTAAGTGTGTCGTGTGAAGTGTCTCCTATATCGCTCATTTCATATGTGGAATTCACACTCACTTCAGGTTTATCGATAATGCTTTTATTTTGACACACCCTTAAGCTATCACTATCAATGTTGTTTTCATCATCAACAGTCACAACATTTTCAACAACAGATGCAACAATAGGAACAATAGAATCATGAGTAGACACACATTCCTCATCGTCATGGTATATGATCGTAGCATAGAATGACATACAAGACTCATAATTATGGGTTGACTCAATTTCATCTTCATCAGAATCACTAGAGTCGTCCCATGTCTTATACAAATTAGCCCTAATATTGTTGGTAAGCTTATTTGGGCATTTATTAGCAATATGTCCCATTTTTGCCACATCCATAACATTTGACATCTTTCATGTCTATCTTAGGTCTACTATTGTCATAGGTCCTTTTTTGTGATGTCTTTCATGAGGTTGGTGATTTTGATTACCTTGATAATTTTGTCTGCCTTGTTTATAGGATAAAGCATTTCTGAATTTGATAATCTTTTTGAAATGCTTGCTCATAATAGCTATTTGATTGTCAAGGTGATCCAAGTCACAGTCATCATTTAAGTCAAGGTCAAAGTCTAAGGGATTGACTTTAGGTGAAGTCAATTATGATGAAAACACAACATTAGATCTAGTGAGTCTCTTGTTAGGGGAAGTCAATCGTTTTTTGAACTCTAACTCCATCTCAACAATTCTTAATTTGATATTTAGCAATTGAGGAGTCAGGTTTGGGTCATTCATTTCTTCTATGGAATATCTCTTATTGTCAAACTTAACAGGTAATGACATAAGAATCTTTTGAACGATTTCTTTTCTACTATATGTTATACCATTTGCATATAATTTTGTAAAAATATCAGTTAACCTAATGTAGAAATCATCAAAGAATTCATTGTCATCCATAATAAGTGTCTTGTACTGTTGGACAAGAATTTGTGTTTTTTTTGCCTTAACTCGTTCATCACCCTCATGGGCGGTGACAAGAGTGTCCCAGGCCTCCTTAGAAGTAGAGCAAATAGATATTCTTTTAAATTCATGGTCATTAATGGACATAAATATAGCATTCTTGCCCTTATTATTATCGAGAGACTTCTTTTTCTCTATAATAGTAAATTCGCTAAGGAGTTTCTTAACCCTTGTGGGATCAATATCAGACAAAGACTTAGTTGGATGCTCATAACCATTTTTAATCATATCCCAAACATCATCACCAATAATTCCTTGAATGAAAGCAACCATCCGTACTTTCCAATAAGAAAAGTTATTTCCATTAAAGAGTGGTGGTCGGAAAAGGTTACCTAACTTCTCAAATCTTTCATCCATATTTAGAAATAGATTTCGAAAACAATTTCTGAATTTCTAGGATCAAAATATCTTTTAATAAACCCGCTCTGATACTAAGTTAATAACAACTTTTTCTAAATATACTAAGTTAATAAACCGCTCTGAATTTCGAAAATATCCATTAAAGAGTGGTGGTCGGAAAAGTTTTTCATCCACATGAAAAAATTGTTTACTAAGTTAATAACAAAAATCTATAAGTTGAGTAAACTCCGAAATAAACTCGTTGAACAAAACTCTTTTCAAAATTCAACACTAGATGTGTTAAAACATTTTTTCTGAATATGTTCTCTAGATTCGTTAGTTTGATTACCTTAGGTTTTTAAAATTAAAACGTTCAATCAAGTATTAAGAGCGATAATGTTTACCAAAGAAACTAAGAAGATTCAAGGAAATTAGACATGCAATTTTTAACGTGGTAAAACCCTAAAATAAGGGAAACATCCACGGTGACCTCTATGCCACAAAACAAAATTCACTAATAATCACATGGCACAAGTTACAGCACTAAGCATGCTAATACAAGACCTAAATCTAAGTTCAGAACGTTACCTACATGAGTTACTCCACTCTCAAAGGCTTCTGACTTGATATAGTCTTCCTTATCCCATCTTACTTGCTTTGTCCTTGTCCTCTTTGATTATAGCAGCTCCAACAAACAAAATATCTCACCAAGGACCACAATCTCCAAGTGTTCGTGTGAGAGTGATAGTGCTTATGAATATAAATGCTTCTCACCCTCTCAATCAATAATACAAGCAATATCCTATGAATTACAAGCCACTTCTATATGAAATGCAAATAATCCTAAATATGCTTTGAATACAAGACTTCAAAATTTTCAGATTTGGAATAAAAAAAAATCAAATCAAAACTAGTTTCAAAATTATTTATGTTCAATTTTATTTCACGAATTTGTGAAATTAATTTTTAAAACAAAAAATGTATTTATCAAATCTCACAATATGCACAACAAGAAGTCTTGTGTTTCAAATTTATTTGAAACTATATTCTTGGATTCAACAATAATAAATATAATAAAGATCAAAGAAAAAAGTAAAGAACCAACAAAAATATAATTTGTGGACTATATGGTTCTTAGGGAGATATAGAGTTGGGAAGGTCTTCAAACTTGAGTGAAACCACTAATACCCCAAACCAAATAAACCCTAAACATTTTAAATCTCTTAAATGGGTTTACTGTTTATGGAAGATGAATTGTGTTTGGTATATGGTTTGAAATAAGGAAAGAAATGAAATATATGGAATGGGTTTCTCACTTTCTCTCTCGCGGTTTTTCTATAGCACCGGAGTCCTCTCTCTCTCTCTCTCTCTATTATGTGAGATCTGCCTTCCTCTCTGATTTATCTCAACCTCTTCTCTCTCTCTAATCTGCTAGATGAGCACCGTTACTCTATATTCCTACCAACACAAACTTGCAAACCCTATAAATGATTTATACTCGGATACATAAGGTCGTTCAAAATTGCAAGGGACAAGATTTGAAGATACGGCATCCAAGGGTTATTACCCAACATTCTAATGATGGTTCTGGAACCGAAGGTACATATTTGTTATCTCAAATCTACGGCTGGAAAAAGGGACGCTGGTTGGTAGAAAAGGGACTTCACCTGGACGGAGGCTATAACAAAATAGACCGTAGATAAATTCACGATCTAAGGGTCACGACAGCATCTCAGCTTGGGAAAGGAACACACATGTTGTGTTAAAGAAACATAATGGTTGGTTGATATGGAAGCAGATGGAGAGATGAAATATGATGTTATGACCGTCGATGAATCAATATCAAAGGGGCACCAACGCAGCTAACAACTCAGATGAAGAGGAGTACAAAATTTGTGTAAACAAAAACGCACAAAGTAAATCAAAAAAATAAATGGGACGCGAGTTTGTTTAGAGAGTTTTGAAAAAATACAAATTGCACCACAAAAGTTTTGTTTATAAAAAGTCATTTTTCATTTAAGCCTCAAACATTTAAAAACTCAATTTTAATTAATCAGAAAAAAATTAGAATGATTAAAAAAACTATTGTAAGTGAATTTAAAAAAAATGTTTTAAAAGGCCTAACTACCAAATAAAATATGTACACATATAAAAACATATATGCAGTGTATGTGTCCTAATTTTGGTTCAAGAGTTGTACTTACCTCTTTGAAGTTCATCGAGATGCTTGGACTGGGATTCCTTTTGGAAGAAGCTTGATGCCTTTTTGAGATAGAGTAACCGGAAAAATGTAATCCTATTTTGTCTCGATATTTAAACTAGTTGGAACTCTTATATGGTACAAACTCAAGTAAGTCAACCATATGGTTTGTTCTCAATCTCCCCCTTTGGATATTAGAGACAAAATTCCCTTGAGTATCCTGAACTCGTGGGTAAAAATGAAAAATCCTAGATTTCCTATACAAAAATCTTTATCTGCCCATTCTCATCCTAGAACCGAAACTAAGAGAAGAGAATACATTACTCAACTACAATATAGACCAATACCCTAATAAATAGGACAAGCTATACAACCGGGTCTGAAAAAATTCCTGAAAAAAGATTAAACACTCAATGGCATATTAGTTGAGTTAGTACCAAAAGAAATAAATCGCAGGACAGGTACTCAAGTTCTTCTCCCCCAATTTTGCTCAAATATACAACGAGGTAAAAAAATATAAATCAGGAGAATATGATATAATGTGTTAGCACAAGCAATCACACATACAAGCGCAGATACAAGGGTGTTCTACATTAAAAAGATATTAGGAGGCATCTTTTGTCATTTGAGAAACGTCCATGCCCTAAATCCTCATAAACTAATTATTAGCATGTAACTATCGAGGATATGAATGATGTGTCGAATTAAGTAAGAACTATCATACTACTGGCATTATGAAGATATTCATATCGAATATTATTAACATATTTGAAATTCTTCCTAAGATATACACAATTAATGAGATGACAAGCTGCTTGAACAACTTCGGCCAAAAAATACTTAGGTAAAATTTTCGCATGTAGCATAACCCTAGCCATTTCTTGTAAAGTTATATCTTTCCTTTCAGTAATGCCATTCTGCTGAGGTGTCTTAGGCGCACTAAATTCTTGTTTAAATCCATTGCCTATATAGTATTCTGCAACACCATAATCTTTGAATTCTCCACCTCTGTCACTTCTGATGCGATATACTTGGGTATCCTTCTCGTTCTCTATTTTTAAAAGTATTTTTAAGAACTCATCGAAGGGATCGGATTTATTTTTCATGAATAAGACCCAAGTATATCGTGTGTAATCATCCACAATAACCAGTATGTAACTATTACCACTGAAGTTGACAGTTCGAGAGGGACCTATAAGGTCCATATGGATTAATTCCACTGATTTTGTAGTTAAACCATTTTTAACTTTCTTATGAAAAGGGTTTACTTATTTTCCCTTTTTGACAATGACCACAGTCAGTTTAAAAAGAATTTTTGATTTTAGGCAATCCTCTAACAATTTCTTGGGAACTTATCCTACGAAGATTATCAAAATTTGTATGTCCCAATCTATTACAAGATTCAGACTTGGGAAGGACTATGTAACAGTTATCCTCATTTATGTTTCCTATTAAAATACAATTTCCCTTATCATCGAGGATTTTACAATAAGTTTTGGAAAAGAAACAGTATGATTGGAATCACAAAATTAAGATATGCTAAGTAGGTTAGTCTTGATATGGATCTTTGGACTTGTTTATGACATGTAATAAATCTGTATTTGAAAATCTTACAAATTGCATTTTATAAAGGTTGATGTGGTCTTTCGCAGGAGAACATTGCCACAACGAGGCTTTTTCTCGCTAGAGCGACAGTGCCTCATTGGCCACACCATGTTCCATTGATTTTCAAATTTGGCGTGTCCTGTATCTTGCTGTAGGATCACCACACCAATGTAAAATCTCACTGCAATAACATTATCTCCTTGGTTTCTTGTGTCCCGTGGAAAAAGTTTGGACTATTGCGCGACCTAGATCACTTTAGGTTCACCACAATGATGGAATCTCTCACTATAACGACCCTGCGGTGACACGTGTCTGACAACACAAAAAGTCACTTTTTTAACTACATTATGCACATCTTTTTCTTACTTGTGCAAAATAAAGATCTATCCATATCTTTTCTACTTTTACACCATGTCACCTTAGGTAAGCCTACTCTTAATCTACTTGTCCCCCGAACCTTCTCTTGTAAGCTTGTGTGTATAAGTAAGTATTTTGGGCTTCATTTTGGAGAGAGAGTGTAAGTGTGATTTTGTGTATTCTACGTGTACAAAATATTTTTGCTAAAACTTTCTTGCCACAAGAGTTATTTTAGGAGAGAAAAATATTTTTACTACTAAAAACTTATTTGGTGTTGAATCTTTATTCTTCTAAGTTTGAAATCTTATTTTTTCTCTTCAAATATATATTCGCGATACTTTGCGTTCAAACACTCTTGAAATTTAAAAATATTCTGAAGTAAACTTGTTTGATTTAAAATCCTTTTAAACCGTGGACAAATCCCTTTAAAACTTATTGTGTAATTTTTAGATTTTGTATATCTCAAAGATAATTTTTTGTGAGTTATGCTATTATATTTAAATCACACTTTCTCATTAGGTCATAATTCATTTAGAAAGTGGTACGACACTCCAATGAGGATTTTCACCCTCGTTCCAAGGTTTGGAATACACTGTTGCTTCTTCACAATGAAGAAAATTTGCTTCAAACTTTAAATGAATATTTTATTGGCATCAGAACTCGACGAATTTGGTTGTGAACCAAAACCAATCATAGTTTTGTAGGGTACACCAGATGTTGATGCTCTCGGTGGAGAATATGGTAGAAAAGAGGATCTATTCGATTGAAAATAGGTTTAATCTTGAATACATACATATAAATGAACTCACATACACAATATGTGTTGCAAATATCATTGCAAATTTCACCTAAAATTACTTGCTAAGATATTTTAACAAGAGAATACTCCCATCAAGGACTGAGCTACTTGAGAGAGATCATAAGTATATAGTTATCAATGATGAAATATTAACATGGATTCATGTCCTTCCTCTTTCCTGCCAACCTTAGAAATGGAAGAGGAAATATGTTTTCTCTCTCCCGAGAGAAATCTCTCCTGACAAAATGGACACAAAGGGGGAGAAAAAGAAAAATAATGGATCTTGTAAATATAATTATTTTATCTCCTCACATAAATTATTGAAGATATGTTTTAAAAGATAGAGATATGCAAAATACTTTTAAAATTAAAGCCTATGGGAACCCCAAAGGAAAAAAGGATAAGACCAAGTATTATCACTTCCACAAGGAATATAAACACAAAACTAATGACTTCTTCTGACTTAAATAAGACATTAAAAAGGTAATCAAATAAAGTTAGCTCAAGAAATTTATGGCCAAGACTTGTGGAGCTCAGAACAAAGGTAATGAACATAAAAAGCTAATTTTAATTGATGTTAATGCAATATCAAGGGCTTTTATGGAGTATGGACCTATTTCTTTGTTCAAAATTCCCACTAAAGGGAGGTACATCACGTCCACATCATGAGAAATCCTAGAGTGGAATTCTTAATGGCGATTTTCCAAACACCCGACCTCATTAGGGTTCCCATACCTTATAATGACCCTTTTGTGGTCACTATATTTATGGGGAATGCCAAGATGTACATGATCCTCATCGAAACTAGAAGCTTAACTGACATTATCTTTATGGATGCATAAAAAGCGATGGGACACACCATTAAGGACCTCCCACCCATTATTATTCCCCTAGTGTAATTTAATGGATAAAGAACCTATTATACATGGTACATCACAATGCCTCTCGCAGCTGGTGCTTAAGATTATCTCATTAGCATATAAAGCAAGTTCCTGTTGGTAGGCCCACTCTCCACCTGCAATGTCATATATTGAGAAATCCCTCCCACAGCATGTTAGATAAAAATTATATCAACTAGGAGGGCGTTGATATGATTTTCCATCCCTTTTGGAGTGAGGGGAAATCAACGGGGACCAAATGAAAAATATATAACAATATCACAACATGTGATAGGTGGATCCCCCTGAAACCCTAATCCACATACTAAATGGGATAGTTGAGACACCAATGTCCACAACAAGTCTAACCAAAGTCCTCCCAAACAACTTGTTGATCTCAGCTGAGGTTCTGAGGTCGAAAATAAAAAAGTAAAAATCTCAAAAGAATATGGAGCATTGAAAAACTTGATTAATATTTTATTAGTATTGTAACTCCTTTATGTAGTAAAATCAAAAGAAAGTTTTACATTACCGAGTTTTGTTACCTTAATCCAAGGAATTATAAGGGTTAACCCTTAATTGTAATAGTCATGATGTCAAATGGCCCTAAACTTAAAATTTAAAAGAGTTATAAGGCTTTCATTCTTATCCCTAATAATTCAGAGGTCTGTACTTAATATTTTTAAGGAATTATAAGGATTTCAGCCTTAATTACACCTTAGTCATGAGGTCGAATGACCCAAAACTTCTAATTTTTATAAATTTTAAGAATTTCATCCTTATCCTTAATATTCTTGAGGTCCAATGACCCCAGAATTTATATATTTCTAATAGTCCTAAGGACTTCATCCTTTATTACATCTCACTTTTGAGGTTCAATGACCATAGACTGAGAATGTTTAAGAGTGGTAAGGCTTTCATCCTTAGCTCCAACAATGAAGAGGTCCAATATCCCCGAACTTAATATTTTTTTAGGAATTTGAAGGATTTCATCCTTAATTCCACCTTAGTCTTGAGGTCCAATGACTATAGACTTCATTTTTTTAAGAGTTGCACGACTTTCATCCAGATATCTAATAATAAAGAGGTGCAATGACCTTGAACTTAAGAAAATTTTAGGAAATGTAAGCATTTAAGCCTTAATTATGAGATGCCTCAAGGATTGGTCATCTTAAGAAACTGTATTTTTAAAGAATTGTAAGGATTTAATAACCGTTTCTAATAGTTATGAGGTACGATGACCTTATACTTAATATTTTAGAAATTCTTTGGATTTGAACCTTAATTCTAGCACAATATTAAGTTCCAATGACCCCAAACTTAGTTGTTTAAAGAGATTTAAGGCCTTCACCCTTAGCCTTAATGGTCATGGGGTCGAAGACCCAAAATTTATCATTATTTTAGAATTCGAAGGCTTTAATGTCTGATTCCATTTATAAAATACGTCGAAAATTAGTTTTTTGAAATAATAAAGGTTCTTAGACAAAAAAGGAACGGGGCTTAGAAATTATATTATCATTTGCCTTAAAGATTTAAAAAGTTTATGTACATTTTAAATATATTTTTGACAAAGCACAGTTATAAACCAAAACTAAGAATGCAAGTGTGTATCACTCAAATAAACCTAGAGGGGTTGGGGTTGGTGGGTGGGGTGTGAATAGGTTTCTCTTTTGAATTTATCTAATTAAAACCCTTCCAAATTAAACAAACCTAATTAAACATGTAACTAGGTGAAATAGTGAAATAAATGAATCTACAATTGAACAAGTGTTGAAGAATATTAATTAACAAAACAAGTTACTTAATGAATCAATTTCCAATTAACTAAATGAGGCCAAAAATCAACCAGATCCACAACCCATGTTTAATTAAAATCGATTTACTTAGATATAATAAATATCTTTGTTTTGTGTGCGTAAAAAAGTGAATATAGAAATATTATGGCACACATTCAACCCACAAGACAAATTTATGAAAAAAGACACTCCTACCCCCAACAGAGGGGTAAAAAACCTCGATGCGAATAATTTAATCAAAAGAGATAATCAACACCTAAGAGCGATCAAATAACCTTAAATGACTTTAATATACCTCCCCCCCCCCCCAAAAAAAAAAAAAAAAAAACTTGAAAGGAGATGATTATTGAGTTGAATTTGGAAAATCCAAAAATTTTCCTAACTAGGTTTGGAATCGCAGATCATTCAGGCAACTAAACAATGTTCAATATTCAAATCAAGAAAGAAATCACTTATCCAATGTTGAATCACACATACATGATCTTATGTAGAGAGAATAAGGGTTTGCAAGTGCTAAATGATATTTGTAAACCCTCAAATTCGGATTAGAAGTCAAATAAGTGCCGGTCTTATCCATCCGAACTAATTTAAAACACTTCCTTGTAAACGACCTTCAACTAGGTTCAAGAACATAAGTCATGCGAAAATATGAAATCAAAAAATCAATCTCTGCAAACGAATTGAGGCAATTACCTATGAAACAAACTTTGTGCAAATGAACAAAACAGATCCTGTGAAAGAATATAGCCAAAATGCACAAGTTAAGGAAAATATAGAGAAGAAATGGTACAGAATCTCAAAATCCAAAGATCTCTCAAAAGATGAAATGAAAATGAAAATTCATGCTCAAAAGGTATTTACATTTTTTCATTTCAAGAGATAAACACAAAAGCATAAATAAACACAGACTAATATATACATGAATATAAAACATGTAAAACGATCAAGTTAAGCTATCAATGCTTATGGGTTATTTGTATAAATTTATTTTGAACTAAGATCAATGACATGAGTAATTTATAAATCATGGGAAACATTAATCACTCAACATAATAGTTCAAATTATTATCAAATCAATTAAGCAAGGTCAATTAAGGCATGGCATGAACAAGTTATATACAATAATATTAATTTAATGCACATGGCAATTCTATGTGAATTACATTTCAAGCTTAATTTTATAATTTCACTAAACCATTCAAGATCTTTTAAAGGTAGTTTCTAACCATATATAAAACTCCCTCATAATGATGATACAAGCTCTAAAATTCGAAACCACTTTAGTTTTTCAAGGATAAAGTGGCCTAATGTGTTTTTAGTGCATGTTAAGATTGGATTTTGGTTGTTTTTTCATCATATAATGCCTTTTTCTACGTCAGATTTCACACCCCCATGGTAAACACCTATTGTCGATATTAAAATTAAAATTAATGTTAATTCCCTAATGGTAGCCCTTTTTGTTATAAAATGTTCCATCTTCGACTCCATCCAAAAATTACTCCTTTTTTGAATAGTCTATATAAACATTTATCAATTTAAATGATCAATATAATATCTTGAGATTTAATCATGACTTAAAGTCAAGAAATCATGAAACATACATGAAAGCCTCATATGAATAAAAAACATGTAAATTTCATTTGTAGTGAAATCAATACTAAAAACTTCATCAAAGTGACTTATCACGAATTTTCATATGAATACTTACTAAACATAGAAATTACGAGTATTTGAAAATCATTGTTGAATATAGGTTTCAATACTTAGTGAAGAATATTCATACAACAACTGACATAGTGCTTGAAACCTAACCAAATACGCAAAAAGAATAAGATCAAAATCTTTTTGGGTTTCTATGTATGATATTCGCAATACAAAGAACAAGCAATTAATAATGCATGGAAATAATCCTTACCAAAATTATGAAAGTGATCCAAATATATTAATCAAGCTCTCACACCCATCAAATGATCCCAGATAGTCATTGAGTATCTAAAACTGGACTTACAAAAAACAAAGACCCTTGGTATCATGTTCATATACCTATCTAGGTAGGAAGGGATGATGACTCTCTAGGATCCTTGGGAGGGACAAACACAACTCCATTCTTTCTCTTAAGATGCACATGAGGAAACTCAACATTAACCTTGTTTCTCGGAGCATTCCTACGTCTTCCTCTCTCAAACTTAGGCACTTATATTTCTTTCCTCAAATGAACTTTATCCTTAGGAAATTATCCTTCATTACAAACATTTTGTTGATTGAAAATATAGTCAATCTATCTTATTAAATTACTGATTTCCTTATCAATATCCCTCGAGAGATCTCTCCTTTAAAACTAATCTTATTTTACAAAATTGCAATGATTGCAATATATCATATTTCTTTTTCTAAATGGGTTTTACTTAGGTTTATGATCTTTCTTTTCTCCTTGTATTTCAAAATTATTTCTCTTAAATATAAAATAGGAAACATGATTTATCTTCCCGAAAAATGCGCAAACAAATGCACTAGACCTTGGTAAAGACTTAGGGTTAACCTTCTTTTGTTTCAACTTGGGAGTTTATTCCTTGATAAATCCCTCGCAACCTTCTTTTATTGTTATTTTTATAGTTCTCTATCCCAAAAAATAATCTATGAGTATTAAACAAGTAATGTGTAATTTGTGATTTTTAAAATGTAGGGCCTCTATTTACAGAAAACATAAGGTTTTGAGAAGTAACTAAAGTCACTGTAATAACCCTTACTTTTGAGTAATTGATTCTATATTAATTTGCCATGAGAGGTAATTATATAAAATATTGGAGGATGGAGTAAATAATATCTAAGTGATTAAAAGATAAAATTTATTAGATTTTTACATATTTACTGTTATGTGAATGTAAATAGCATTATGTTACGATTCATGGTGTCGTTGTGATTTAAACGACATTTATGGTTTAAATGATATTGGAACTTGAAATGATTTATATTATTCCGGATGCCAATTTAGAGGGCGCAGTTAGTCCCAAAATAGTCGAGATAGTAAAAATAAGTGCCACATTGTATTTTGGGGTTCCAGACACTTTTAACAGGTTATGACTAAATTACGTAGTTACAAGTCATTTTAATGGTGTATTAACATTTAAGGTTAGAAATAAGTGTTAGGTGCACGATTTAAGTCTTCCAACCCTTTTATTCCTCTTATATGTTCCTAAACCGAGAGAGAGAGAGAGAGAATTTAGGGAAAAGAAGAGAAAGAAGAAGAAAAGAAGAAATTGGGTTTGATCTTGCTTCTACCGGAAAGGAATTCAAGATTTCAGCTTAAGGCAAGTTTCTTACTTGCTAACATATGATTTAATGTGAATAATTTGTTGTGATAGTTATGTAATTGGAAAATTAGAACAAATAGTAGGTTTTGATAAATATTGATGTTTAACCCTTGGATCTTGTTGTTTGTATGATTTGAGTTGGTCATGTGAGTTTGTTGTGGTGTAGAGATGTTGTGGTTGTGTTGTTGGTTGATGAGAAGGAGGGAAGTTTAAGAATAAAGGGTTTAGGTTTCGGATTTAACATTGTATAAGAAGAGAAAATCGTAGGTCTGATAGGCGCGATCGACCGCGGTCCCAGGACCAATCGACCGGGCCTTAAGGGGGAGGCATACTGCTTTCTTCTAAAAGTATAAATTAAGAGAGCGGTCGACTGTGGTCCCAGGACCAGTCGACTAGGACTTCCAAAAATGAACTTACTGCTTTCCTTTCTAGGGAAAACCAAAGAGGAGCGGTCAACCGCGGTCCCAGGACCGGTCGACCGGTCCCCTGTTTTTCACCCTAAAATGCTTAGTTTCCTCTAGCTTCTTTCTTTTAAGATAGGGACTTGGGAACCTTCTTAAATGAAGTAAAACTAGAGTATTAGAGTCTAGTAGAAAGGTACCTAAGAATATAAGTTAGAAATGAGAGCTGGGACTTAAATTGGGAATTAATTTAGTTGATTAAATTAGACGTAGATAAAGGATTCTTTTATAAAATGAGTTAGATTAGGTCGAAAGGGAAATAGAGTGATTTAATGTGGACTTCTAGGATTGGGTTGAAGTAATATCATACATTATGGTTTGAGGAATGAATGTTAATTAATGGAGATTTCTATTTAGAGATAATTAAACATTGAGATTTATAATGATGACATTAAACGCTTATGACTCCGGATATATAATGTAAGGCATACTTGATAAAGTAAATAACTTGTGAATGATAAATTTGCATATACACACCTCTTTAAAAGCTATCATAGCATAAGTTACGCGTATGAGGTGAAGTCCCCTGGCTAGTGAATGCAGGGCAAATATAGTCCTTGGCCATAGGACCGGTTATATTATATTGTGTGATTATTATTCAAAGTGAGGTAATTTCGGGTGTGGTTATGACTCACTGTCAGAGGTATATGGCCGCTTCCCGACGTCACGCGATGTAGGATGCCCAGGTTGTCTTGGTGATAGGCCCTGGAAGATGATAGCTATTTAGGGGCGCGTCCAGTGGGGAAACTCGGAAGGACGGTCTTAGAATCGTTATATGTTGTGTAATTTAATTATTCTTACTAAAGAATCTAATTGATTATATGACACTTTATGAAATAAATTTCTTTGAATACGTTTCCTAATGACAAAAGGAACGGTGAAATGAAATTGTGTAAAAAGGGAAATGGAATCTCTTTAAGTAGTATATTATCAATATTCTCCGGCATATTTGAATTGTGATCATTGTTATTGATATTGCATTAGGTTATGCTTTTAGATTGAGAAATTAGATTCCTTATCATTACTTATGGTGAACGAAACATGTCTATTATTGATGATTTAACTATCCATAACTGTTATACACTTTATTCACATGGTGATCATATCAAATCGGGCCCTGGCCCGTTTATATATTTTATTTTGCATGAATCTTATATTCGACCGGGTGTTCCGCCGCAAGGACGCCCGTATTGACTTTTCTATTCCAGTGTCTCGGAGCTATAACACTTTGTGAATGTTATGGGATTTTGGATTTAGACGCATCCATCTTTTGTATTCTATTTATAATCGGTTGCACATTCGGGCGTGTTGTCCTAGTTTTGTACTTGTACTATATAATGTGATATTGCACTTTAATACTCGGTATAACCTAATTGTTTATGTCTATTAACCGAAAGCTTATTCGGTTATTTTGTTGTATATAGTTACTATTTCATTATCTATCTTTATCTCTATCCAACTTCTTTTCAATTCGATTTTTTAAATATTTTTCTTTAACTTACCAAATAAATTTTGACAATTCGTTTTCTAAAATAGTTAGTGGTTATCTCGTATACTACTTTTGATGTATTGATGCTAAGAATGGACCATCGATGATTCCTGCAATTATTGGAGTATCGGGATGACCAACTCTTATTTTAATAAGCGAGGTGTCACAGATGGTATCAGAGCATCAGGTTCTAGAGTGTTCAGGATCTATGCGGACTTATCACGTTCAATAGTAGCGTTTTTTGATATAGAGACTAAATGTTAGGACTGTTTTGTTATCTATATTGGCGGTCTTCTGCAAAATAAATTGTTCTTATTATTATTCTAATTCAATTGTTTCTTTGTCTCAGATGCCGCCTAAGAGAGGTCGCCCTGCGAGAAGAAATAGAGTTGTAGAAGATGATGTAGGTCCTCCACCGCCACTATAAGGAACTATTAGTGCTGCTGAAGTAGCCAATATTATGGCCCAGACGATCAATGCTGCGATGACTGCTGTGGTTCAGCAATTTCCCCAAGCCCAACAACCACGAGATCAGAAGGTACAAGTCCCTACGGGACCTTCTCCATGGGAAAGATTCAGAGAATCCTTTTTGAAGGGTCATCCCCCATAATTTCAGGGTGGTTCCGACCTGATATTAGCTAACCAATGGAAAAAGAATATGCAACGCCATCTTCGCATGGTAGACTGTAGTGACGAACGAAAGTAAATCCTTGCTACTTTTAAACTAGTTAGAGCAGCCTTACATTGGTCGGAGTCGATGACCATGCCAGAGCAAAAAGATACTATGACTATCACTGACTTTTGGGTTTTGTTTGACCGAAAATATTTTCCTCCAACAGTCCAAAGGGAAATGAGGAGGAAGCTTCAAGATGTAGTTCAAGGTGAACGTTCGGTGGAAGAGTATGAGGAGGAATTCACTCGTTTGGCCAGTTTTGTACCGGATGAGGTAACTCCGGAGGAGAGGAGAATTTCAAAGTTCATCGGAGGCTTACATTGGAGGATAAGAAAACACTTGCTGAGAAATCCAGCTTTACAAACTTTCGGGGATGTGATGAATGCCGCGTTACTTTATTGTTAAGATCATCGGTTGCATGTTCAAGGTAGTAAGAAAGTTTCAGTTGTGGGGAAAGCGAGTAAGCAAGGAAGAAATGGTGCGGGAGGGGGAGCACTACCCTTGTCCCAATTATCGGGAGGTAAGCAAAAGGAACGGGATGCCCAACAAGGGGATTTGTCCAAAAGATAGCGTTTCAAAGGATTTAATTTTGGTGGCAGTAATTTCAGGCACGGTCAGGGTGCCCAGTAACAGCAGCAGGTGGGTCAGGAAGGTTGGGGGCAATGGGGGTTGAAGCCAATCGGGCCAAGGCTTTGGGCAGTTCAGAAATAATAGGGGTCATAATCAGGAGAATATCGTGGGTCGTTCTTTTCAATATGGGGAGCCGGGTCACTATAGGAAGGCGTGTCCGCAGTTGATTGGGGACAGTTTCCTAGAAATCCACAGCATCAGCAGGCACAACTACCGCAACCAGTACCTAATCCAGTCATCCTTCCACAATAGGGGCAACTACAGTTTGAGAGTGTCTACCATATACAGGATGCTATGCTTCCTCCAGCCCCGCCAGCACTGCCAGCTATTGAGGGTACGTTTCCCATTCAAGGGAATATGGGTCGTGTATTGTTTGATACAGGTGCGACACACTCGTTTATTTTAAAAAGTTTTGCTCAGTATATGGAGTTAATTAAATCTGCGAAGAGTACTTTCACTAGTGTCGAATCTTCTATGGGTGATGATTCGCTCATTTTCTTTGTTTGTAAACGAGTAAAAATAAATCTTAGTAATTTGTGTTTTGAGGACGATTTTCTCATCCTTGATATGGTCGGGTATGATGTAATTCTGGGTATGGATTGGCTAGTAAAGTATCGCGCGATAGTAAATTTCTATGGGAAAAGTATAGTCTTTGCCATTCCGGGGCAAGAGATGTTTCTTGTGGCTATGCCTCATTTAGAGGGAGGCTCTAGCACTTATTTATATTTTATTGTGGAGGATACTTCTCGTGACGTAGTCGTTTCCTTAGATTCGATTTACGTTGTTAGAGAGTTTGCGGATGTTTTTTGAGAAATACCGGGTTTACCTCTAAGTGGGGAGATTGAGTTCGTGATTGATTTAGCACTAGGAACGCGATCGATTGCTAGAGCTCCGTACCGTATGGCTCCTATTGAGATGAGGGAGTTAAGAGATCATATTCAAAAGTTTTTAGAATAGGGGTTTATTAGGTGTAGTATGTCACCGTGGGGATCTCCTATATTGTTTGTGAAGAAGAGAGATGGTTCCCCCCGGTTGTGCGATGATTACCGGGAATTGAATAAGGTTACCATCAGGAATAAATACCCACTACCTCGGATTGATGATTTGTTTGATCAACTTAAGGGAGCGTCATACTTCTCTAAAATAGATTTGAAGACTGGGTATCACCAGTTGTGGATAAAAGAACATAATGTGTCCAAAACCGTGTTCCTGACTAGATATGGGTCCTATGAATTTTTGGTTATGCCTTTTGGGTTAACCAATGCTTCTGCAGTATTTATGGACCATATGAATAAAGTGTTTCAGGACTTCCTGGACCAGTTTGTTATCGTGTTTATTAATGACATCCTAGTGTATTCTTAAATGGAGGTCGATAATGCTAAGCATTTACGGTTGGTCTTGCAGACGTTGAGGGATCATCAATTATATGCTAAGATTGAGAAGTGTGGTTTTTGGCTACAGGAAGTACAGTTTTTGGGCCACATTGTTACCGTTGAGGGTATTTTGGTAGACCCGAGTAAAGTTGTTGTGGTCAGGGAATGGGGTCAACCCATGACACCTATAGAGATTGTAGTTTTCTGGGTTTGGCTGGCTATTATCCCAGATTCATCAAAGGCTTTTCTAAGATTTCTAGCCCTTTGATAAATTTAAATCGGAAGGGGGTGAGGTTTGTTTGGGATGATTCTTGTCAGCTAGCTTTTGATGAGCTGAAAGATAAGTTGACTTTTGCTCCAGTACTTCGTTACCAAGGGTTGGAATATTTGGTCTTTACCGACGCATCTCTGCAAGGGTTGGGAGGTATGTTACAACAAGAGCATCGGGATATTGCTTATTCTTCTCGAAAATTAAAGCCCCGTGAGAAGAATTATCAAGTTCATGATTTGGAACTTGCTGCAGTGGTTTTTAGCCTTTTCACGAGACATTACCTCCTGGGGGAGAAATTTAGCCTTTTCACGGACCACAAATCATTGAAATATTTATTTTCACAGAAGGATTTGAATATGCAACAACGTCGATGGTTAGAGTTTGTGAAAGACTATCAATTTGATATTCATTATCACCCAGTTAAGGCGAATGTAGTGGCGAATGCGTTGAATTGGAAACCCAAAGGGGAGTTAGCCACGGTGTGGAAGGCTAAATGGAAGGAGCTCAGCCAAGAGGATGGTATTTCTAGGGTGTTTATGTTGGTGTTGACCGTTACCCCTACTATAGTGGAAAGGGTTGTGGAAGCTCAAGGAAGGGACAAAAGTTGTCAGGACCGTATACACCAATTATTAACCGAGGGAGCGGAATCCTACTCTATAAGTTCTGAGGGTGGGTTACATTTTCACGGGAGACTTGTTGTCCTGGACAAAGGGGATTTAAGACGGGCCGTAATGACAGAATCTCATGGGTCCAAATTCGCAGTACATCCTGGTGGGGACAAAATGTACCAAGACATGCGCCGTCAATACTGGTAAGCGGGTATGAAACGGGACATTTCTGAATTTGTTTCCCAATGCACTACTTGTCAACTGGTGAAGGTAGATCATCAATGACCAATGGGATTGTTACAACCCTTGGAAATACCGGTATGGAAGTGGGAAACCATCTCGATGGATTTCATCATGGGATTGCCAATATCACCAAGCGATCATGATTCCATGTGGGTTATCGGTGATTGCTTAACTAAGTCAACACATTTCTTATCGGTATGTACTGACTACAATACTGCTCGTTATGGCCGGCTATTTATTGCGGAAGTTGTTAGACTCCACGGGGTGCCCATTAATATAGTCTCTGATCGAGACAAAATTTTTGTTTCCCATTTTTGGCAAAGTTTCCAAGAAGCTATGGGAACCGAGTTGAAGTTGAGTACCTCCTATCACCCTCAAACAGATGTGCAGACGGAAAGAGTCAACCAAATGTTGGAGGATATGCATCGAATGTGTGTGCTTGATTTCAAATGAGGTTGGGAACAATATCTTCCCTTGGTCGAATTTGCTTATAATAATTCGTACCAATTCACTATCGGGATGGCACCTTATGAAGCATTATATGGTCGACCATGTAGATCACCTACTTGTTGGTCGGAAGTAGGAGATAATAAATTTCTTAGACCTGAAATGATCGAAGATACTTCTTTGAAGATTGAACTCATTCGCAATCGTATCCGAATAGCTCAAGATCGTCAAAAGAGTTATGTTGATGCTAATAGAAGGCATGTCGAATTGGAGGTTGGGAATCAAGTTTTGGTGTGAGTATCGCCAATGAAGGGTATAAAGCGATTTGGGAAAAAAGGAAAACTTGCGCCGATATGTGAATGTAAATAGTATTATGTTACGATTCATAGTGTCGTTGTGCTTTAAATGACATTTATGGTTTAAATGAAGTTGGAACTTGAAATGATTTATATTACTCCGGATGCCAATTTAGAGGGTGCGGTTAGTCCCGAAATAGTTGAGATAGTCAAAATAAGTGTCATATTGTATTTTTGGGTTTCGGTCACTTTTAACAGGTTATGACTAAATTATGTAGTTACAAGTCATTTTAATGGTGTATTAATATTTAAGGTTAGAAATAAGTGTTAGGTGCACGATTTAAGTCTTCCAACCTTTTATTCCTCTTATATATTCCTAAACCTAGAGAGAGAGAGAGAGAGAGGGAGAGAGAGAGAGAGAGAGAGAGAGAGAGAGAGAGAGAGAGAGAGAGAAAGAGAGAGAGAGAATTTGGGGAAAAGAAGATGAAAAGAAGAAATTGGGTTTGATGTTGCTTTTACCGGGAAGGAATTCGAGATTTCAGCTTAAGGCAAGTTTCTTACTTGCTAGTATATGATTTAATGTGAATAATTTTTTGTGATAGTTGTGTAATTGGAAAATTAGAACAAATAGTAGGTTTTGATAAATATTGATGTTTAACCCTTGGATCTTGTTGTTTGTATGATTTAATTTGGTCATGTGAGTTTGTTGTGGTGTAGAGATGTTGTCGTTGTGTTGTTGGTTGATGAGAATGAGGGAAGTGTAAGAATAAAGGGTTTAGGTTTCGGATTTAGCATTGTAGAAGAAGAGAAAATCGTGGGTCTGATAGGCGCGATCGACCGAGGTCCCAGGACCGGTCGACCAGGCCTTAAGGGGGAGGCATACTGCTTTCTTTGACAAGTATAAATTAAGAGCGCGGTCGACCATGGTCCCAGGATCGGTCAACCGGGCCTTCCAAAATGAACTTACTGCTTTCCTTTCTAGGCAAAACCAAAGAGGCGTGGTCGACCGCGGTCCCAGGACCGGTCCGCTATTTTTCACCCTAAAATGCTTTGTTTCCTCTAGATTATTTCTTTTAAGATAGGGACTTAGGAACCTTCTTGAATGAAGTAAAACTAGAGTATTAGAGTCTAGTAGAAAGGTACCTAAGAATCTAAGTTAGAAATGAGAGTTGGGAATTATATTGGGAATTAATTTAGTTGATTAAATTAGACGTAGATAAACGATTCTTTTAGAAAATGAGTTAGATTAGGTCTAAAGGGAAATAGATTGATTTAATATGGACTTCTAGAATTGGGTTGAAGTAATATCATACATTACGATTTGAGGAAAGAATGTTAATTCATGAAGATTTGTATTTAGAGATAATTAAACATTGAGATTTATAATGATGACATTAAATGCTTATGACTCCTGATATATAATGTCATGCATACTTGATAAAGTAAATAACTTGTGAATGATAAATTTGCATATAAACACCTCTCTAAAAGCTATCATAGGAGTAGTTACGCGTATGAGGTGAAGTCCCCTGGCTAGTGAATGCAAGGCGAATATAGTCCTCGGCCATAGGACCGGTTATATTATATTATGTGATTATTGTTCGAAATGAGGTAATTTCGGCTGTGGTTATGACTCACTGTCGAAGGTATATGGCCGCTTCCCAACGTCACGCGATGTAGGATGCCCAGGTTGTCTTGGTGATAGGCCCTGGAAGATGATAGCTATTTATGGGTGCGTCCAGTGGGGAAACTCGAAAGGACGGTCTTAGAATCTTTATATGTTGTGTAATATAACCATTCTTATTAAAATGGAATCTTATTGATTACACGACACTTTATGAAATAAATATCTTTGAATACGTTTCCTAATGAGAAAAGGAATGGTGAAATGAAATTTTGTAAAAAGGGAAATGAAATCTCTTTAAGTAGTATATTATTAATATTTTCCGGCATATTTGAATTGTGATCATTGTTATTGATATTGCATTAGGTTATGATTTTAGATTGAGAAATTAGATTCCTTATCATTACTTATGGTGAACGAAACAAGTTTATTCTGGATGATTTAACTATCCATAACTTTCATACACTTTATTCACACGGTGATCATATCAAACCGGTCCCTGACCCGTCTATATCTTTTGTTTTGCATGAATCTTATATTCGACCAGGTGTTCTGCCTCAAGGACGCCCGTATTGACTTTTCTATTCCAGTGTCTCAGAGCTTTAACACTTTGGGGATGTTATGGGATATTAGATTTAGACGCATCTATCTTTTGTATTCTATTTATGATCGGTTACACATTCGGGCGTTTCCCCAGTTTTGTACTATATAATGTGATATTGCACTTTAATGCTCGGTGTAACCTAATTGTTTATGTCTGTTAACTGACAGCTTATTCGGTTATTTTGTTGTATATAATTACTGTTTCATTATCTATCTTTATCTCTATCCACCTTCTTTTCAATTGGATTGTTTAAATATTTTTCATTAACTTACCAAATAAATTTTGACAATCCGCTTTCTAAAATAGTTGGTGGTTATCTCATATACTACTTTTGATGTGTTGATGCTAAGAATGGGCCATCGATAATTCCTGTAATTATTGGAGTATCGGGCTGGCCACCTCTTATTTTAATAAGCGGGGTGTCACATTCACTTTAAAAACATGTTAGTCGTGTGCATGATTGCATTTTTCTTCGAGCACATGATTTTTTTCACTCGCAAAAAATGCTCGAATCTTGCAGTTTGGGCGCATGAGTAAAAACCTAACCATTCGTACCCGTCTATGAATTAAGCCTCTAAAATAACATAGCTTTCCCTTTAGGTTTACAAAACGTTTCTCAATAAGAAAGTCACTAGAATCTTATTAAAATAATGTTTTCAAAGATAAAATAATACATACGAGTGTGTTCATAGTCTTAGACATTGATAACAACAATAGTAAACGATTATTCTTCATTAGAGCGAAAAAAAGTATTTTTTTAGAACAGATGGATCTTGGTCTTCAATGTTCAAATTTTCATCTATGTCTAATGAACAAGACTCTCTATACCTATCATGTCTATATGAGAAATCAATCATTTTGTCTTGACCATGTCAAACTCAAATTTTGACACAAAAATGAGCCAACCACACTATATATACACTGATTACAATAATTTCAATTTCCCCCTTTCTCTATTCGGTGTCAAAACTCCAAAACCCCTAAAATTATTGATTATGAGAAGTAAAACTCACTCCACATTAGCCATATATTGAGAGTAGAATTTTGTAACACTTAAACAATCCAAAAGACTGACAACAAATCCATAATTGTGTCTGAGGTTGGGATGAGTCTCAATCTCATGTCAATACCTAAAAAACATGAACAAATACAAAAATATCATGCATGTAAGACAACACAAGAAATAGCTTCCCTTAATAGATAATACTTCGAAAAATATCAATATGAATGTAAAGTCAGGAAATAAACACGTGAGCAATATATAACAATGTTAAAATCCCCTTAAATCACATCGATATATCAAAAACACTAATCATAAATGCATATTAGTGGTGTAACTCCCCATTAATCTTTTCTCCCCTTTTAAAATATTTTCTCCCTTTTTTCAAAAAATGAGAACCAAATCAAAGTACCCATCCTCAATCAAGGAAGGATATACCCCCTTGTTTTAGTTGTTTTTCCCCCCTTTTAACATGAAAAATTAAAATTAAAGTAGAAATGACTTATATAATGGGTATGGAAGCATAGTAACTAAGAATCACATTGACAAATAAACTAACAAAGACAAAAGATACAAAAACTAGAAAGAATGTGACATAATCAATGCTAAACATGGGGGTTAAATTGAAATAAAAACCATATAATACAAAAATATGGTGTAATCAAACTATAACATATGATAAATGAAGGAAATTAAATGAATATAAGATTTATAGAAAGTAAATCTCAACCAAACATAATAAAATAAGACATATCTAAGCATATGAACATGTGAGGTTAAAGATAATCAATATTATACCTCTAATACGATAAAATTAGAGGTTAATGACATCTATTTAATACATTACTTCTCCATTCATTTATACCGATTAATTTTTAAATATATAAAAAGTTCCAAAAAACTATTCAGTTCTTCATTCACTTCTACCGGTTAATTTTTCAATGTATTAAAAGTTTAAAAAAAAACTATTTAGTAAAGCATCTTGATAGTTTTTTTATTTCTCCTTGATCGGATAAATAA
This sequence comes from Sambucus nigra, assembly GCA_949130495.1. Lineage (NCBI taxonomy): Eukaryota > Viridiplantae > Streptophyta > Magnoliopsida > Dipsacales > Adoxaceae > Sambucus > Sambucus nigra. The sequence goes on from OX422212.1 coordinate 567,246,010, forward strand.
GTTCAGTAAAGGTTGGGGTTTGTTCAACCACCAACCACTCCTTATTTCAAATTCAACCTGGGTTTAGTTGGGTTTTTTTTCTAACCTCAGAGATTGGTTGTGGGTTTTTGTTTATGAGTAATTGGTTCAGTGTTAGTTCCATGCATAGCTTCAGATCAGTGTGTGGGTATTTGAGTCGTTCAAAAAGTTGGTGCCTAGATATTTAAGCTGGCTAAAATGTCTATGAATTGGATCAATACATAGGGGATCTCATGTGGAACATGGTTTAGGAGACGTGGGCACGAATAAATAAAACCTCGGGTCACAATATGATGGTTTGGATACTTCAGCATGCTTTGATATGTGACAAGTGGATTTGGTCTACGAATTATTGTATTTAAGATCCTCAATGGATCCAACTATTCTGGTTGCTATAACGGTGGGTTTTCTATTTGGGTTTGATAAAGTTAAGCCACATACTAGGGCCTTCAGAATAGACAGAACCACTTCATTTGCATATGAATTTCAAAATTGATTGTAAGTTTAGTTTTTTTCTTTTATGTGTTTTCTGAATTTTTGAAGGAAGAGGAAATTGCACAGTCATTATCTGGCCTCTTCTCTCTATATAAATATAATTATTTGCATATGATCAGTTCATACACATTAGTTATTTTTGAAGAAAGAAATAACTTCTTCAAACCCTCTCTATTTCAAATTTGTTATATTTTCCTTTTTCAATTTTGACTTATTCGTGCAGGATATCTCTTTCTCTCACTCCAATTCAGAGGATGGAGATTAATTTTGAGGTGATTACTTGAGTTATGAAAATAAAGAAGTACAATCGGTGTCCGAGTAAGAGTGAGGAAATTGTATATGTGGTTGAATCTTCTTCTTACCATCCTTAGCAGTACAATAAGCTGAAACCCGTTCACACTATGTGGGTTTTGATGTATGGGTAACACAAACTCAGTTACACACTGTCTAATATTCGGGAGGTAGATATTTATTTTTTATTATGCAACCTTACATTCAAATATATATCTATTTATGTAATGAAATCAGGGATTTAGTTTTAATTTTATAACACAAATTATCAAACGACCATAGAAGGAATTCCTTGCTTTTATTTTGTTTTTTTCACAGTTGAAGCTAGGGTATTAATGTGCATTTTTTTTTAAAGAAAAGTGTTGTTAAAAAAAATGTACTATTTTTAATTAAAAAAATGTGTTATTTTCTAGGATGCTGTTCTTTTTAAAAAGTGTTTTTTTTAAAGAAAAGTGTTGTTTAAAAAAATGTATTTTTAAATAAAAAAAAATGTGCTATTTTATTTGGGTATATACCAAATAGTATTGAGACCAAACACAAACCGCTTATTTATGCATATCATGTAATGATGACTAACATGACTGATTATATATGTTAGGATTACACTTTGATTTAGATCAAATAATAACATTACATGCGTTAAAGATAATTTGAATTGTCAAAAACAGAAAATAGGAGCGCTTGAATTTGGAATGGGTCTCTGGGTTATTTCACACACGGGCTCACACATGTATAAAGTTCGTGTCAGGCTTGGATCCTTTGCCAACTAATTTTTTAAAATAATAAAAAAATTAATTATTTTCTTGATTTTTTTATAATATCTTGAAAGTGAGAATATTATTTATAAAAAAAGTAATTCAAACATGAGTGAGATTATCATGAAAATGGACAAAAAACATTAGAAATTTTTACATTTTATTTTATAAATAAAGAAAAAAATTTAGATGATTTTTATAGTGAGACTGCAATTTTTTTTTATCAAAACATTCAATTAACAATATTCGTAACATACATTTTCGTCTGCATATTGCGCGGGTGACATGCTAGCATACAAAAGTTTATTTAAAGAGATCATATATTTAAATCAATTAGTATTGATGTGTAAAAACCATGTTATAACAAAAAGTGATATTTATCTAGTATCCATAAAGAAACTCCAAAACCAGGTATATGAGTGCAAAGAAAACCAGATGTATCACAATAACTCAAACAAGTAGGTGTTCTTGTGTGCTAGTTTCTTGAATCTAGTCATAATAGCTAAAAAAAAACCTAGAAAATCACACGAATCATAAATTGACCAAGCAAAGATAAAAAAATTCCAATAAATTAACCCAAAATTGCATGTATAGGTATACTGTCGATGAAAGATATCCCAAAGACACAAGACACAATAATATGACACTATAGGTATGAAATAGGCGCAAATTGAGTCCAACTACTCAAACAATTAGATCAAAAGTGATAATCAACACCTCAGAGCGATCAAATAATCTCAACCAACTTTAATATTTCCTCAGAGCGAACGGACTTAAAACACCTCCATTCAGAGGACCTTAAACCGGGCTTAAGAATACAAGTCGTGCGAACGAATGAAACCTAAAAAAATCGTATATGCCAACGGACCGAGGCAATAATCTTACAAGACATCTTCGTGCGAGTATGTGCGAACAAACTGAAATCCCAAGCTCTCTCACAAGATCAAATGCAAATGAAAATCCATGCTCAAAAGATAGTTTTTATTTATTTTTTAAAACTTTTGCATATTTTGCGATAAAAACAAAGAATAAAGAAACATAAACTCTATATACATGAACACAAAACATATAAAATGAAGGATAAGTTAAGATATCAATGCTTATGGATTTAATCAGTCAATATAATATTTCAAACTATTATCAAATCAATTAAGAAATTTGCATATCAATAAAGGCATGATGTAAACAAGATATAAATCAAAATATCAATTAAACTCAAATAATAATTCCATAGAATTACATTTTAAGAATAATTTCATCACTTCATTAAATCCATTAAAGATATATTAAAAGTAGTTTAAAAGTAGAAATAAACATTCTATAAGGATAAAGAATTCATAACTTATGTTTTATCCCTGTTAATCTCTTGGCTTTTGGTTCTTTTTCATCATATATTAGAGTTATCTATGGTAGATTCCACACACATTGGTAAACACTTATTAGTGATAATAAAATTCAAATCAACCTTATTTCCCCAATGGTTTCTGCCCACTTCGTTGCTTCATTGTGTTCATCATCTTCTTCACCAGCAATAGAATCCATCAGATGGACCTTAAAGATTGGTGATCATTATTGTCTTAAGGGAATAAAATAGTGAACAATGATGAGCTAAAATGGTCTAATCGGATATCAAGTCTCATTGACAATTATGATAGGTGCCTCCGAGATGAATGGGCTATCAAAAGGATCCAACCAGAGTAGAATTTTTCTCTCCAATGACATTTAGAAAAGATGGAGAAAGAAATACCATAAAGAGAAGCAAAAGTGTGGGTACGTCTTGCAAACTCCTATCCCTCAGTCAAGAAGAGCTCACATCCGAGGAAGGAGTATTCAGCGACATGAGGAATCCTCTCACCATTGTAGGTCTCCTAGAAGGATACCATGCCCCAATAGATGACAAGGAGATAGAGAGATGTAATACCCCGTAATTTTATTGATATTTAATTAAGGGATTAATTAAATTAAATGAGAATTAATTGGAAATTAATTCGGGTATAAATATTAATGAAATGTGAGTTGGTATTTGATTATGATGTTAAAAATTTATTATTTTCGAGTATGTATGGTAATACATCAGTATTGATGATGTCTAAATTGTCACGAGGTAGATATACGACAATTTGGGAAATTTAATTGGGATGCGCGTGTCAGTCGCGTTAGGAACGTAATTAATTGAATTAAAAAGTGAATTTTATTTTTATCAACCGAATGATCATTTTCAGTGTGCCAACTTGTCCGGAAGGGTCGAAATAGTCAGAAAACACTAGCCGGGGGTTTAGTTTGGGTCCCGGGGCATTTTTAGGCCACACCTGCAACCCAAAAGGGTAGTTTGGTAATTTTAAAAATAGGGGAATTAAAACCCACGAATTTTAGAAGTTATTTTTATATTAGAAAACAACCCACTAAGCCATTTTCTGCATCTGGGAAGTTAGAGGGCTACGGGAGTCATAGGAAAGCCTTAAGAAGTCCCAAAAGGAAGCCCTAGCCACCATCACCATCATTGGAAGAAATTTGTAGAGAGAGGGAGGAGAATCAACCTTCAATCCTTCACATCAAATTAGAACATCTAAGGCAAGTGGTTTAATTATATTAATTTCAAGAGAATGTTTCTTCCATGCTTAGAATTGAATAATTGTCTTATATTGAAAGTTTGATGAAAACCCATGAAATTGGAGGTAGGGTTCATAATATGATATAGGGATTGCATGTAGAATGTTATTGGATGAATGTTATATACAAAATATATCTTTTGATGACGTGAAAACGGATTTATAAGGAGAAATTGTAGTCATTTAATTCTGGGTTCATGATTATAGGGTTTGGGACAAGGTTTGGGAATTTTGATGATTATATGTTAATTTAGGAAGCATTGACCCCAAATATATGTTAAAGAGTGACCTAGGAGGACTTAGAGTAGTTTAATAACGTTAAAATACTATTGGGATGATCTTAGGATGGGTTTAGAGAAGAGAAAAATTGAGAAAAACGAAGTAAAAAATTTCTGGGCTGAAACTGCCATCTCGTTAGAAGACCTGCCCAGGTCGTTCTAACGACCTTGTTCCAATGAGCTTCTAACGAGATGACAGTATCCCTTCTAACGAGTTGGTAGTTCGTTCGAAGCCTTCGTTCGAACGAACTCGTTCGAACAAGATTTCTAACGAGTTGACAGAATGGCCTTTTTGGCCTGATTTCATTTCAAACGTTCCGTAGACTTATTTAATTGGAGTATTAAACTTCCCTTATTGATTAGTGGGTATAATTGTGAGAATTGGGGTACGTTGAGGAGTAGAACTTAGAACCTTATAATAAAATTGGATGTCAATTATGGAGTAGAAAATGAGTACCTAATTATGACGTGAGAAGGGTTGATAACGTTAATATACAAATCGGGGACTTGTGATCGTATAACACTAAATGACGGTATAAGAACGAGAAGCATACCTATATTAATAATACGAGACATCTAAGATGTGAGAATTATTAGTATATGTGGTTTTATGTGTATAACATACCTACTGTACTTGCTATCATGGGAGGTTTGCGTTCGATTAGGGCCATCTAATCTTTGTGTGACTACGGGGGGATTTAGATTGGTACCTCGAGGGCATAGGCCAGAGAAGGACTTATTGAGAAGTTAATAAGTCTGCTGATCATGGGAGCGTAGGTATGTGCGTGACCCATGTGATGTGAACTATGTTCGCCTCCATTTTTTGTGAAGGTTGTTATTTGAAAATGATTCCTGAGAGATTCGGAATGTGTGGTCCTTATGTACGTGATGTATCGGGATTGGATAGCAGAGTATGTGTGCACCGCAGCTTAGTCTCGGAGTGCTAGTAATGTATATTTATGATGAGAATAATATACTGTTAATTGAAATGAACTGTCTTGATTAAATGTGAGTATAATTATAGCAACGTTATGTAAAGATAAAATGGATGATCTCTAGTATATTAGTAATGCTAATAATTGGGAAACCGAGAACTAATATAAATCTCTCTAGTTTATTAATGATGTTGGAATCAAAGCGTGTATCATATAGAAATGCTAGAATTTATTTTGGAATAGTTAGATATAAGAATCACTAGAATGGGTACGGGTACGTTAGGAGTGCACAAATAGTCGAGAGGTGAGTATTTCATGTGAGAGAACGTCCTAACATGTATTTTGCATTCATTGTTTTAATGTCATTAAAACACTTGCTATATTTTAAATTGTTTTCCACAATCGGGCTCTGACCCGTTTGCTTTCAAATATATTTTTGTAAAAACCTTTTAGGTGCCCAGCCACAAGGACGCCATGCATAGGAGTTCCATTCAGGCGACGGACTGTAGCTGCCGTGGAAGTTACAGGACTTTGACAGTAGACACCTACACTTTCGATCTTGACTCCATATTATTAGTTTTTCTCATTTGTTGGACATGTCGCACTATTTTCCTTTTAGAGACATTTTATTTAATTCAGTTATTTCAAGAATTTGGGTTGTAATTAATTTAGTGATACAGACTTAGTACTTGTTTATTTCATCATTTGGATTGTGTGAGGAGTATTCCTCCAGACTCATTACTATTTTATGGTTACTCTATTGTCTTTGTGTTGTGGTGCTTGTGTTAGCATTTCATAATTTACTTATTGCATGTTAATCGGATTTAATTAAAATTGACAACTCACTTTTTAAATACTAGATGGCTAGTAATTAATAAAAATGTTTTCGACAATGATGCTATGGACTGAACCAACTTGGCATTTTGTATTAATTTAATAAAGGAGTAGCTACCCGGTATTTAATTAGTCGAGGTGTCACAGGTGGTATCAGAGCCAGGTTCTAGTGTCCTTAGAATCTGTATGGCTTGTTATGTTTCCGCTGAGCTTTCTTTGATGTAGAGCCCTATATTTTAGGACTGTTGTATTCTTTTTGTATGTATCGCTCTTCAGCTATTTTTAAATAATTACTGCAAACTTATAGACTTTACTCTCATTTCAGATGCCTCCACGACGTGCACAACGAGTTCCTAGGGATGCATAGCCCGAGCCACAGCCTGCACCAGTTCCGGGCACCATGAATGCCGCCGAGGTTGCAACTATTATAGCCTAAGCAGTGAATGCCGCCCTTGCAGTTGTACATCAGGCACCACCTCAAGCACCGGCAGTAGCGCCAGTTCAGGCTAATGCATTCCCATCTTCTTGGGAATACGTTCGTGATGCTTTTCAGAAAGCACACCCTCCGGAGTTTGCAGGTAGCTCTGATGTTGTGGTATCCAGTCAGTGGAGGAAGGACATTCAGAGGCACTTAAGGATGTACGAGTGCACGGATGTTCAAAAGCATATACTGGCTACTTTTAAGCTAGTAGGATCAGCATTGCAGTGGTGGGAGTCCATTACCACCACGGAGGAGAGGGACGCTCTCACTATTCAGGAGTTCAGGGTGTGGTTCGACCGCAAATATTTTCCGTCAGTTGTTCACACTGAGATGAGGAGGAAGTTGATGAACCTCAAGAAGGAGGGAAATACCGTAGTCGAGTATGAGGATGAGTTCACCAATATCTTGAACATTGTTCCGGATGAAATTCCAACCGAGGAGAAGAAAATTCAGAAGTTCACAGATGGATTGACTTGGAGGATCCGTCAGCACTTGTTGGGGAATCTCTCGTTGGCCACTTATTCTGATGTGGTTAACGCTGCACTACTTCACTGCCAGGATCATCGCTTCCACATATCCGAGAGCAAGAGATCAGGAGAGTCCAGCCATCAGGGCAGGACCGGGGGAAATGGTGCCAGCGGGGCACAATCTGCTCAGGGATAGCACAAGCAGGGTGACCAGGGTGACCAACAAGGGGATCATAAGAGATTCAGATCTGGGGGTTTTAGGAATGGCCAAGGAGGTTTCAGATATGGCCATCAGGGTCAGAACGGCCATCAGGGCTAGTAGGGTCAGAATGGTCAGCAGCAGCAGTTCAGCAGGGCCAGTATGGCCAGGGTAGGAATGGTAGCGGCCATCAGGGCCGTGGGCAGCAGGGACAGCGAGGGGTAAACATCCCGAGAAAGTGCTTCGTTTGTGGTAAGACTTACCACAAACGCCAGGATTGTCCTGATAGGGGTAGGGCCCCACAGCAGCAGCAGCAGGATGCTCGACACGAGCCACAAAGGCCTATGTTTCCCGCCTCCCTCCCAGTACCACCATAGATGGCAGCACTACCACCCATTCCAGCCACTACAAGAAAAATGGGTATTAGGGAGGGTAAAAATCTGTCCCTAAAAGCACAAAAACCATCCCTAAAGAGTATTTGGGACGAATTTTACAACGGCAAAAATCCGTCCCTTATACTAGGCGTCGTAAATATTTTAGGGACGGATTTTACCGTCCTAAATGTTAATTCATAGACGGTACACATTTGGCATTAGGGACAGATTTTTACGTCCCAAAAGGTGTTCCCGCGAAAAATTTCCCGCTCCCGCGAGTAGTATTAGGGACGGATTATCCGTCCCTAATACCACTCAGATTCTGGCAACTCAATTGGGACGGTAAAAACCGTCCCAAAAGGTAGTTTCAATTAATGCAAAAAATGGGTCTTAGGTACGGTAAAAACCATCCTAAATGGGTATTTTCAATTAATATAAAATAGGTATTAGGGACGGTTTATAACCGTCCCAATTGATAAATAAAAAATTATCATAAATAATTATATTATTATATGCTTTATGCTATAATAATAAATGACGTCTAATTTGAATTCTAAATCAAATCGTTTAATCACAAACGCAATATATCAACTGCATTCATTGAAACACATATCCAATAACAATTTCTTCCATTAAACTACTTTCAAGTCGAAATATTTAAATAAGTACAAAATCATACTAATTAATAAGATATACAATTGTCAAAAAAAAAATCATCCCTAAATTAAGATGATAAATATAGTTGTCAGGCTTCAAAAACTTCTCTTAGTGTCACATATAGTAGACCCTCAAAAACACGCCTCTTCAACTTCTCGTGCACAACCTGCAATCAATAAATAATCATTTTATCAAAATAATATTATAGTAAAATAAAATATCCAAATATATTAGTTAATCTATGAACAACTTTTTACAATTTAAAAAAAACGACATAATCTTCTTTGTTTATACATGAAAATCAACCTGTTTAATCAACACAAAAGCCCGCACGGCCATAAAAAAATTGAAAATAAGAATCTCGCATCTTAACAACTCTTTACAATTTTTTAAAAAATTCGACATAGTCTCCTTTGTTTATACATGAAAACCAACATGTTTAATCAACACAAAAGCCCGCACGGCCATAAAAAATGAAAATAAGAATCTCGCATATCAACTCTTTACAATTTTTTAAAAAATTCGGCAGAGTCTCCTTTGTTTATACATGAAAACTAACATGTTTAATCAACACAAAAGCCCGCACGGCCATAAAAAATTGAAAATAAGAATCTCGCATCTTAACAACTCTTTACAATTTTTAAAAAAAATTGCCATAGTGTCCTTTGTTTATACATAAAAATCAACCTGTTTAATCAACACAAAATCCCGCGCGGCCATAAAAAATGAAAATAAGAATCTCGCATATCAACTCTTTACAATTTTTTTAAAAAATCGCCAGAGTCTCCTTTGTTTATACAAGAAAACCAATATGTTTAATCAACACAAAAGCTCGCACGACCAAAAAAAAAACAATCTCACATATCAACACCAATAATAAATAAATAATCTACCTGGCGCAAACCATTGATTTGTTCATTGTTCCACGCGAATAAAATTTTATCCTGTAAAAAATATAAGACACAAAACAAAAAACATATCAATAATCAAATAATGTTTAAACCTAAGTATAACTGTTTTCAAATGTTTAAACAAAAAAGACATCAATAATCAATAATCGACCATTTTGTGGTTGGTTTACGTTTTCACCCCTTGATGCCATGTTTTTAAGCTTAAGCCAATTTTTTTGCAAATTTTCGTGATATACTCAAATCGGGAAGCCAGTGACTATGCGGTCGGTTCATACGAGTTACATTGGTCCCGTGGGAGGTGCTCGTGCCTCTTACGGGACCGTTTTGTGGTTGTTTTACGTTTACACCTCTTGACGCCATGTTTTTAAGCCCAAGTCTAAATTTTGCAAATTCATGTCGTATACTCAAACCGGGAGGCCGGGGACTACGCGATCGGTTCGTATGAGTTACATTGGTCCCGTGGGAGGTGCTTGTGCCTCTTACGGGACCATTTTGTGATTGTTTTACATTTTCCCCCTTGACGCTTTGTTTTTAAGCTTAACCCTATTTTTTTGCAAATTCTCGTGATATACTCAAACCGAGAGTCCGGTGACTACGTAGTCGGTTCGTACGAGTTACATTGGTCCCGTGAGAGGTGCTCGTGCCTTTTACGGGACCGTTTTGTAGCTGTTTTACGTTTTCACCCCTTGACGCGATGTTCTTAAGCCTAAGTTAAAATTTTTGCAAACTCTCGTGGTATACTCAAACCAGGAGTTAGGTGACTACGCGGCAGTTTTTATACGAGTTTCATTGGTCCTGTGGGAGGTGCTCGAACCTCTTACGTGACCGTTTTGTGGCTGTTTAATATTTTCACCCCTTGACGACAAGTTTTTAAGCCTAACTCTAAATTTTATAAATTCATGTCGTATACTCAAACCGGGAGGCCGGGGACTACGCGATCGGTTTGTACAAGTTACATTGGTCCCGTGTGAGGTGCTCGTGCCTCCTACGGGACCGTTTTGTGGTTATTTTACGATTTCACCCCTTGACGCCATGTTTTAAAGCTTAAGCCTATTTTTTTGCAAATTCTCGTGATATACTCAAACCGAGAGTTCGGTGACTATGCGGTCGGTTCGTACGAGCTACATTGGTCCCGTGGGACATGCTCGTGCCTTTTATCGGACCATTTTATAGCTGTTTTATGTTTTCACCCCTTGACGCCATGTTTTAAGCCTAAGTCAAAAATTTTGCAAATTCTCGTGGTATACTCAAACCGAGAGTTCGGCGACTACGCGGTCGGTTCGTACGAGTTACATTGGTCCCGTGGGAGGTGGTCGTTCCTTTTACGGGACCGTTTTGTGGCTGTTTTATGTTTTCACCCCTTGGCGCCATGTTTTTAAGCCTAAGTCAAATTTTTGCAAACTCTCGTGGTATACTCAAACCGAGAGTTCGGCGACTACGCGGTCAGTTCGTACGAGTTACATTTTTCCCGTGGGAGGTGGTCGTGCCTTTTTCGGGACCGTTTTGTGGATATTTTATGTTTTCACCCCTTAACGCCAAGTTTTTAAGCCCAAGTCTAAATTTTGCAAATTCAGGTCGTATACTCAAACCGGGAGGTCGGGGACTACGCGATCGATTCGTACGAGTTACATTGGTCCCGTGCGAGGTGCTCGTGCCTCCTACAGGACCGTTTTGTGGTTATTTTACGATTTCACCCCTTACGCCATGTTTTTAAGCTAAAGCCTATTTTTTGCAGATTCTCCTGATATACTCAAACCGAGAGTCCGGTGACTACGCGGTCAGTTCGTACGAGTTACATTGTTCCCTTGGGAGGTACTCGTGCCTTTTACGGGACCGTTTTGTAGTTGTTTTATGTTTTCACCCCTTGACGTCATGTTTTTAAGCCTAAGTCAAAAATTTTGCAAATTCTCGTGGTATACTCAAATCGAGAGTCCGGCGACTACGCGGTCGGTTCGTACGAGTTACATTGGTCCCGTGGGAGGTGGTTGTGCCTTTTACGGGACTGTTTTGTGGCTGGTTTATGTTTTCACCCCTTGACGCCAAATTTTTAAGCCTAAGTCTAAATTTTGCAAATTCATGTCATATACTCAAACCGGGAGGCCGGGGACTACGCGATCATTTCGTACGAGTTACATTGGTCCCGTGCGAGGTGGTCGTGCCTCTTACGGGACCCTTTTTTGATTGTTTTACATTTTCACCCCTTAACACTTTGTTTTTAAGCTTAACCCTATTTTTTTGCAAATTCTCGTGATATACTCAAACCGAGAGTCCGGTGACTACGCGGTCTGTTCGTACGAGTTACATTGGTTCCATGGGAGGTGGTCGTGCCTTTTACGGGACCGTTTTGTGGCTATTTTATGTTTTCACCCCTTGACGCCAAGTTTTTAAGCCTAGGTCTAAATTTTGCAAATTCATGTCGTATACTCAAACCGGGAGGCCGTGGACTTCACGATCAGTTCGTAGGAGTTACATTGGTCCCGTGCGAGGTGCTCGTGCCTCTTACGGGACCCTTTTGTGTTTATTTTATGTTTTCACCCCTTGATGCCATATTTTTATGCTTAAGCCTACTTCTTTGCAAATTCTCGTGATATACTCAAACTGAGAGCTCGGTGACTACGTGGTCAGTTCGTACGAGTTACGCTGGTCCCGTGGGAGGTTCTCGTGCCTCTTACGGGACCGTTTTGTGGCTATTTTACATTTTCGCCCCTTGACATCAAGTTTTTAAGCATAAGTCTAAATTTTGCAAATTCATGTCGTATACTCAAATCGGGAGGCCCGGGACTACGCGATCGGTTCGTACGAGTTACACTGGTCCTGTGGGAGGTGCTTGTGCCTCTTACGGGACCGTTTTCTGACTGTTTTACATTTTCACCCCTTGACGCTTTATTTTTAAGCTTAAGCCTATTTTTTGCAAATTCTCGTGATATACTCAAACCGAGAGTCCGGTGACTATGCGGTCGGTTCGTACGAGTTACATTGGTCCCGTGGGAGGTGCTCGCGCCGTTTACCGGACTATTTTGTAGCTGTTTTATGTTTTCACCCCTTGACGCCATGTTTTTAATCCTAAGTCAAAATTTTTGCAAATTCTCGTGGTACGCTCAAACCGGGAGTTCGGCGACTACGCGGTCGGTTCGTACGAGTTACATTGGTCCCGTGGGAGGTGGTCATGCCTTTTACGAGACGGTTTTCTGGCTGTTTTATGTTTTCACCCCTTAACGCCATGTTTTTAAGCCTAAGTCAAATTTTTGCAAATTCTCATGGTATACTCAAACCGGGAGTTCGGCGACTACGCGGTCGGTTCGTACGAGTTACATTGGTCCCGTGCGAGGTGCTCGTGCCTCCTACAGGACCGTTTTATGGTTATTTTACGATTTCACCCCTTACGCCATGTTTTTAAGCTAAAGCCTATTTTTTGCAGATTCTCCTGATATACTCAAACCGAGAGTCCGGTGACTACGCGGTCGGTTCGTACGAGTTACATTGTTCCCTTGGGAGGTACTCGTGCCTTTTACGGGACCGTTTTGTAGCTGTTTTATGTTTTCACCCCTTGAAACCATGTTTTTAAGCCTAAGTCAAAAATTTTGCAAATTCTCGTGGTATACTCAAATTGAGAGTCCGGCGACTACGCGGTCGGTTCGTACGAGTTACATTGGTCCCGTGGGAGGTGGTCGTGCCTTTTACGGGACTGTTTTGTGGCTGGTTTATGTTTTCACCCCTTGACGCCAAATTTTTAAGCCTAAGTCTAAATTTTGCAAATTCATGTCATATACTCAAACCGGGAGGCCGGGGACTACGCGATCATTTCGTACGAGTTACATTGGTCCCGTGCGAGGTGGTCGTGCCTCTTACGGGACCCTTTTTTGATTGTTTTACATTTTCACCCCTTAACACTTTGTTTTTAAGCTTAACCCTATTTTTTGCAAATTCTCGTGATATACTCAAACCGAGAGTCCGGTGACTACGCGGTCTGTTCGTACGAGTTACATTGGTTCCATGGGAGGTGGTCGTGCCTTTTACGGGACCGTTTTGTGGCTGTTTTATGTTTTCACCCCTTGACGCCAAGTTTTTAAGCCTAGGTCTAAATTTTGCAAATTCATGTCGTATACTCAAACCGGGAGGCCGTGGACTTCACGATCAGTTCGTAGGAGTTACATTGGTCCCGTGCGAGGTGCTCGTGCCTCTTACGGGACCCTTTTGTGTTTATTTTATGTTTTCACCCCTTGATGCCATATTTTTATGCTTAAGCCTACTTCTTTGCAAATTCTCGTGATATACTCAAACTGAGAGCTCGGTGACTACGTGGTCAGTTCGTACGAGTTACGCTGGTCCCGTGGGAGGTTCTCGTGCCTCTTACGGGACCGTTTTGTGGCTATTTTACATTTTCGCCCCTTGACATCAAGTTTTTAAGCATAAGTCTAAATTTTGCAAATTCATGTCGTATACTCAAATCGGGAGGCCCGGGACTACGCGATCGGTTCGTACGAGTTACACTGGTCCTGTGGGAGGTGCTTGTGCCTCTTACGGGACCGTTTTCTGACTGTTTTACATTTTCACCCCTTGACGCTTTATTTTTAAGCTTAAGCCTATTTTTTGCAAATTCTCGTGATATACTCAAACCGAGAGTCCGGTGACTATGCGGTCGGTTCGTACGAGTTACATTGGTCCCGTGGGAGGTGCTCGCGCCGTTTACCGGACTATTTTGTAGCTGTTTTATGTTTTCACCCCTTGACGCCATGTTTTTAATCCTAAGTCAAAATTTTTGCAAATTCTCGTGGTACGCTCAAACCGGGAGTTCGGCGACTACGCGGTCGGTTCGTACGAGTTACATTGGTCCCGTGGGAGGTGGTCATGCCTTTTACGAGACCGTTTTCTGGCTGTTTTATGTTTTCACCCCTTAACGCCATGTTTTTAAGCATAAGTCAAATTTTTGCAAATTCTCGTGGTATACTCAAACCGGGAGTTCGGCGACTACGCGGTCGGTTCGTACAAGTTACATTGGTCCCGTGGGAGGTGGTCGTGCCTTTTTCGGGACCGTTTTGGGGCTATTTTATGTTTTCACCCCTTAACGCCAAGTTTTTAACCCCAAGTCTAAATTTTGCAAATTCATGTCGTATACTCAAACCGGGAGGCCAGGGACTACGCGATCGGTTCGTACGAGTTACATTGGTCCCGTGCGAGGTGCTCGTGCCTCTTACGGGACCGTTTTTTGGTTATTTTATGATTTCACCCCTTACGCCATGTTTTTAAGCCTAACTCTAAATTTTTGCAAATTCTCGTGGTATACTCAAACTGCGAGTCCCGTGACTACGCGGTCGGTTCCTATGCCTAACTGTTTGCAAATTTTAAATGTAATTTTTGATGTTAAAGTAGTTCTAACATACTTATATCTAACTTTCAAAACTACGCAAAGGAAGAGTAATGCTCCAAAGAAAAAATTTGAATGATCAATATGAACTAGACACTCGGTGAATATCAATACAAACACATACAAACAACAATTACGAGCCGCATTATCAATAATTTGAGGGACTTCAAATAACCAAGTCAATATCGAAACTAAAGAACAGATGCGATGCAAGAGTACTCACATAATGACCAGTAATAATCTGCATGAAAATTTGCACCTCAGTCTTCAAATCCTGCATTTAGGGAGGCCCATTAACACAGACATCACACCTTCATATGAGAAGAACCAATAGAAAATTTTTACAAGACGAACAACAAGAAAACATAGTTGAAGATGCGGATAATAGATTCTTTCTCACCAAACAACTATGAATAATATTCGCATCAATGTTTTGGGAAAGCAATCCAAATTGCACCATCATAAGTGTGAATTAGGCATGATCTCAACAATTAAGTGATAAATTAGAAGAAAGTTTCCAATAGAAACAAGTGAACAAAACTATACATATGAAAATAAGGTCAAATAATTCTTCTCCAAAGTGTGCCACAGTTAAGTCTGCATAAAAGAAAATACACAAAATCGATGCAATCAAACTCTTAAAAATACCAATGCTCAAAGGGTCGTTGAATGAATGCAATAACACTCCTAAATATACAAATACATACTCATTGACCACGTACACATGGAGTTTCTTTATCTTTTACCATAATGAGTTATCCGCTATCTCCTCCATGTTACTACCCTCCCCGGCCTATACGTATAACTACAAAAGTAGGAAACTAAATAGAAACAATGGAAGACTTTAACCTTTTATACAGTTGAGATTGTGATAAATAATAAAAACCAATTTAAAGACAATCAATGTTGGGCATGTACAGACCTAAACATGGTGACCTTTATCATTTGTTCACACAATTTAAAACAAAAAATAAATCAAATGAACGTGTGCAGAAATAAGTATTTGGTGCATCAGAAATAGTAAGATTTTATAAAATATATCATGGCATTAACTTTAGGGAAATTGAAGTACTATTATTCTTCTGATTTTTCAATCTACAAATCTTACCTATATCCAAAAAGTATGAAAAAGGTGAGATGCAATTTGGGGTCACTTTCTCAAGGTAAATTCAAAGGTGATTGTTTGATATTTGAACTAACATATGACTAAAATGAGGTAAATGATCTACAAATGCAGCCTTTAAAAGTTGTAATCAACTGGTATCATCCAAATGTGGTCATTGTTATCTACAATATCCAACAAATCAAACAACTAAAGATCAATTATAAGACAAATCATATACATAACCAGTAAAAATATTTTAAAGCCATATAAATTATGACATAATATTTTTATTAGAAAAAAATGTTTAGAACAATAGTACGTTACTTTCACTTCCACAACATAATCAACTAGAAACAACACTTACAGAGTTCTTAAGTGAGTGAGTTTCGCAAGCTCTGGTGCAAGTACTCCTCGCAAAGAAAGCCCGTTGAGATTAGTACGTCTTCAAGAACAAAACATTTCATATCAATATCAAAATTATTCTACTATAGATTAGTACAAAAAAAAGTTTACATACGAAATATGATGCTGAAATAAATGGGATTTTGTATAAATTGAAGAAGAAATATAACGGGGACTTACAACATTTGCACTTCACCGTCGACACAGTGAACACCCAACCACATGCATGGGTTAGAATCATCAAAGTTCCAATTTTTGAATGTATCATAACGGTCATAATCAACTACAGCCCCAAATTTCAACATATCCATTTTAAACAAAATCAATAAAGTCAAACGATGTCCAACAATAAAATCAAATTAAGGGAGTTAAAACTATTTTTGACTAAGGACTACCTTCAGAATTAAGCGAGGAATGTCCCTGAATTTCCAAAAGAAGAATCAAAAACACGAAACACAATAATTGGATTCCACTAGTGTTCCATCTACCCCACATTGCTCGGCAAACCATATGTTGCAGTGGTGGAGGCAGTAACAATTTCCACCAAAACTGTTGATATTTTACTTCATGTAACTGAGAAAAAAATAAGATGCACACATATTGAGAAGATTACAATTGATTTTGATTACATTTCAAAATCCAATACTTATTCAATTTCAACAACAATATAAAATAGCATAACAGGTATATCATAATATCACTTGGCACTATCTGTTGTTTCTGAAGCAACTCTAAGAAACTCTAGGTCATTGCCAACACCAATCTAATTGAAATAGGTATATATCTATTCCTTTTTTTTTCACAAGGACAAATCTAAAACAAAATTAAAAATACGAAAGGCCAAGAACAAAATTAACACTTACAGAGTTCACAGTTGATCACGTCTTAGACTTCGAAGCCTCGTATCTTGCTAGTTCGGAAGCCACGCGACTGTTACTCTGAATACGCATATGCTCGTGACCATAAAACACATCAATTCCATCACGCCCATAAGACTACATTTGAAAAATTGCATTATTAATAAGACTACCTCTGAAAGATGGCATGTCCATAGAAATTGCTGAAACTCACTACCAAACATAACACAACAAAAAATATAAAAGGTTAATAGAATAAAAAAGACTTAGAAATGAAGAACACAAAGAACAAAACAAAGTAAATGATGCCAAATTGGATCTGTAAAATAATAACAACCGATGAGGATTTGATGTGCACAGCAGAATACAAAACCGATGTGGATTTGATGTGCCTTGGTAGGGTGGTGGGGCAGCGCAAGCCCAAGGCGGAGAAAGAGAGGGCTGTAATAGTGAGAGGGAGAGGGAGAGGAGGCAGCGCACGGGGTGGGCGGCGACTGGGGCTGGGGCGGCGGACAGCGCAGGGGGCGGCGAAGGGGGCTGGGGATGGGGCGGGGAGAACACGCGCGAGAGAGAGAGGGAGCACGAGACAGAGAGATGGGCGGGCTTTAATTTCATGAGAGAGAGAGAGAGTTCAATTTGGTAAGGGTTGCAAAGTGCACATAGAAAATGAGGGAAAATACCAAAAGGGTCGAAAAAAATCGTCCCATTTGGTATACCAAAAGGGACGGAATTTAAAACTATCCCTTTTGCTACACCAAATGGGACGGATTTTAAAATCCGTCCCTTTTGATAAGTCACAAAAGCTAAAAATTATAGGTATACCAAAAGGGACGGATTTTAAAAATCGTCCCTTTTGCTATATCAAAAAGGACGGTTTTTAAATTCGTCCCTTTTGCTATACCAAAAGGGACAGTTTTTAAAATCCGTCCCTTGTATTAGTCCGAAAAAAATAAGCGCTAAAAAATCCCATACAATTTAAAGGACGGTTTTTAAAAATCGTCCCTTTTGGTATAGCAAATGAGACGGATTTTTAAAACCGTCCCTATTGTGATTTATCAAAAGGGACGGTAATTAACAACCGTCCCATTTGGTATATCAAAAGGGACAAAATGACACGGTCGTCCCTAATACTCATTTTTCTTGTAGTGAGCGGTCCCAGTCCAGTAGGGATAGCTTCAGTATGGGAGAGTGTATTAGCTCCAGCATGCCGCAGTCCCACAGGATCCGCCTGCTATTGATGGTATGTTCCCTATTCAGGGGACTTTGGGGCGTATTTTATTTGATACGGGGGCCACACATTGCTTCATTGCCATGAGATTTGCACGCACAATTTGTAGAGGTGTGGGTATAGAGATCGGGAGATTTACTTTACCCGCTGATATGTTAGTGTTAGAGATGACTGAGTATGATGCGATTATTGGTATGGATTGGCTAGTTGCGTACCGAGCCATGATTGATTATTTTAGTAGGAGTATTATCTTTGCCATTCCCGGGCAGGAGATGTTTTTAGTGGCAATGCCTCGCCCTGAGGGAGGATCGTCCACTCACTTCTGTTATATAGAGGAGGAGACCTCTAAGGAAGTGGTGATGCCACACGATTCGATTCCAGTCGTGAGGGAGTTTGCTGATGTATTTTAGGATATACCTAGATTACCGCCTAGTAGAGAGATAGATTTTGTGATCGATTTGATGCCGGGCACTAGGTCGATTGCCCGCGCACCTTACCGTATGGCTCCAACAGAGATGAGAGAGCTACGGGATCAGATAGAACAGTTATTGGGTCAGGGGTTTATTCGGAGGAGTAATTCATCATGGGGTTCCCCTGTGTTGTTCGTAAAGAAGAGGGATGGATCGTTGAGGTTGTGCGTAGATTACCGGGAGTTAAATAAAGTCACGATACGGAATAAGTATTCGTTGCCCAGAATCGATGACTTATTTGACCAGTTGCGAGGAGCTTCCTTCTTCTTGAAGATTGATTTACGATCAGGATACCATCAGTTACGTATCAGGGAATAGGACGTCTCAAAGACCGCTTTCTTAACGAGATATGGTTCTTATGAATTTGGGGTTATGCCTTTTGGCTTGACCAATGCTCCAGCCGTGTTTATGGACTTGATGAATAGGGTGTTCAGAGAGTTCCTAGACCAGTTTGTCATCGTCTTCATTGATGACATTCTGGTTTACTCCCAGACAGAAGAGGAGCACGCCGAGCATTTGAGACAGGTTTTGCAGAAGTTGCGTCAGAACGAGCTTTATCCAAAGTATGAGAAGTGTGGGTTCTGGTTGAAGGAGGTTCAGTTTTTGGGGCATATCATCTCAGACCGGGGGATATCTGTTGATCCGGGGAAGGTATCCACGGTGAGGGAGTGGCGACAGCCCACGACACCGACTGAGATCCATAGTTTCTTGGGCATAGCAGGATACTACAGGAGATTTATTCAGGGTTTCTCAAAGATAGCGGGTCCTTTAACACATCTGACTCGCAAGGGTATGCCATTCATCTGGAGCGATGCCTGTTAGTTGGCATTCTATGAGTTGAAGGACAAGTTGACCTCAGCACCTGTGTTAGCATTGCCCAAACCGGGAGTTGAGTATTTAGTTTACATCGATGTGTCCTTACAAGGACTTGGAGGTGTGCTGCAATAGGAGAGTCAGGCCATAGCTTATGCTTCCCATAAGCTTAAGCCTCACGAGAGGAATTACCCCACCCACGACTTGGAGTTAGCGGAAGTCCTATTCTCTCTTCGAATTTGGAGACACTATCTCTTGGGGGAGAAATTTTGGTTATTCACGGACCCAAGTCTCTACAATACCTCTTCACGCAGAAGGAACTGAATATGCATCAACGACGGTGGCTTGAGTTTGTGAAGGATTATCAGTTTGATATCCAATATCACCCGGGGAAGGTTAACGTGGTAGCAGACGCATTGAGCTGTAGGCCAGTAGATGAGGTTGTCGAGGTGTGGAAAGCCAAGTGGAAGGAGTTGGGGCACCGGGATGCAGTGGCCCGATCGTTCATGTCTGTAATGACTATTACACCTCAGATTGTTACGAGAGTGGTAAAGGCCCAGGAAAATGACTCGTTCTGTTAGGAGCAGATCGTTCGATTACTAGAAGAGGGAGCCGAGTCCTATACCGTTGGCTCAGAGGGAGGATTATGCTTCAATGGGAGACTGGTCGTTTCGGAAGGGGAGGACTTGTGACACGAGGTAATGACGGAGTCGTACGGCTCACGGTTCGCGGTACACCCTGGTGGGGATAAGATGTACCAAGACATGAGACGACAGTATTGGTGGAGTGGGATGAAGAGAGATATCACCGTGTTTGTTTCCAAATGTGCCACTTGTCAGCTAGTAAAGGTGGACCATCAGAAATCGGCAGGACTTCTACAGCCGTTAGAGGTTCCGACGTGGATATGGGAGAGCATCTCCATGGACTTTATCACGGGGTTACCTACGTCACAGAGGGGTCCCGACTCCATATGGGTAATTGTGGATAGGCTGACCAAAGTTGCTCATTTTTTACCCGTGAGGACAGACTACACTACGGGACAGTATACCCAGATTTTCATTGCGCAGATAGTAAGACTTCACGGTGTACCTCTAAATATCATGTCTGATCGAGACAAGATATTTATTTCACGATTTTGGGAGAGTTCTCAGGAGGCCATGGGTACGGAGTTGCGGTTGAGTACGGCTTATCACCCACAGACTGATGGACAAATCGAGCAGACAAACCAAATGTTGGAGGACATGTTGCGTATGTGCATCCTAGACTTTGGAGGTGAATGGGAGAAGTACCTTCCACTGGTGGAGTTTTCTTATAATAACTCCTACCAGTTCACCGTTGGCATGGTTCCATTTAAGGCGTTGTACGGTAGACCTTGCCGTTCCCCATCATGTTGGTTATCGGTGGGGGATAACAAAATCCTTGGATTGAAAGTGATTCAGGACACTTCGGTAAGGATAGAGATGATACGGAGCCGCATTCGGGTAGCTCAGGACCGGCAGAAGAGCTATGCTGATGCAAAAAGATTCTTTAGAGAATTCAAAGTGGGGGACCAGGTGTTACTGAGAGTGTCTCCTATGAAGGGGATAATGTATTTTGGGAAGAAGGGGAAACTGGCACCAAGGTATGTGGGGCCATTTCCTATCATTGAGCGTATTGGGCCCGTTGCATATAGATTGGGGTTACCGGAGCACTTGCATAGGATTCGTGATGTGTTCCATATTTCCTCGCTAAGGAAATATCTTAGGGACGATTTGGCCCATACTCACATTGCTTTGGAGGACATCGATATCCAGCCCGATAGTTCCTACGAGGAGGGACCAATTGCTATTTTGGACCAAAGCGAGCGGAAACTGAGGTCAAAGATAGTACCATTAGTACGTGTTCAGTGGAAGCATCATAATGCCGAGGAGTCCACATGGGAGAGGAGGATGACATGCGCGAACGTTATCCAGAGTTATTTTTACCAGGTACTCTTTAGTTCCGAATTTCGGGACGAAATTCTGTTATTAGGGGGGAAGTACGTAATACCCCGTAATTTTATTGATATTTATTTAAGGTATTAATTAAATTAAATGAGAATTAATTGGAAATTAATCTGGGTATAAATACTAATGAAATGTGAGTTGGTATTTAATAATGATGTTAAAAATTTATTATTTCCAAGTATGTATGGTAATACATGAGTATTGATCATGTCTAAATTGTCACGAGATAGATATACGGCAATTTGGAAAATTTAATTGGGACGCACGTGTCAGTCACGTCAGAAACATAATTAATTGAATTAAAAAGTGAATTTTATTTTTATCAACCGAATGACCATTTTGAGTGCGCCAACGTGTCCGGAAGGGTCGAAATAGTCAGAAAACACTAGTCGGGATTTAGTTTGGGTCCCGGGGCATTTTTAGGCCACACCGGCAACCCAAAAGGGTAGTTTGGTAATTTTAAAAATAGGGGAATTAAAACCCACGAATTTTAGAAGTTATTTTTATATTAGAAAAGAACCCACTAAGCCATTATCTGCATTTGGGAAGTTAGAGGGCTACGGGAGTCATAGGAAAGCCTTAAGAAGTTCCAAAAGGAAGCCCTAGCCACCATCACCATCTTTGGAAGAAATTTGTAGAGAGAGGCAGGAGAATCAACCTTCAATCCTTCACATCAAATCAAAACATCTAAGGCAAGTGGTTTAATTACATTAATTTCAAGTGAATGTTTCTTCCATGCTTAGAATTGAATAATTGTCTTATATTGGAAGTTTGATGAAAACCCATGAAATTGGAGGTAGGATTCATAATATGATATAGGGATTGCATGTATAATGTTATTGGATGAATGCTATATACAAAATATATCTTTTGATGACGTGAAAACGGATTTATAAGGAGAAATTGTAGTCATTAAATTCTGGGTTCATGATTATAGGGTTTGGGACAAGGTTTGGGAATTTTGATGATTATCTGTTAATTTAGAAAGCATTGACCCCAAATATATGTTAAAGAGTGACCTAGGAAGACTTAGAGTAGTTTAATAACGTTAAAATACTATTGGGATGATCTTAGGATGGGTTTAGAGAAGAGAAAAATTGATAAAAAAGAAGTAGAAAATTTATGGGCTTAAACTGCCATCTCGTTAGAAGACCTGCCCAGGTCGTTCGAACGACCTCGTTCGAACGAGCTTCTAACAAGATGACAGTATCCCTTATAACGAGTTGGTAGTTCGTTTGAAGCCTTTCATTCGAACGAACTCGTTCGAACGACCTCGTTCGAACGAGACTTCTAACGAGTTGACAGAATGGACTTTTTGGCCTGATTTCATTTCAAACGTTCTGAAGACTTATTTAATTGGAGTATTAACCTTCCCTTATTGATTAGTGGGTATAATTGTGAGAATTGGGGTATGTTGAGGAGTAGAACTTAGAACCTTATAATAAAATCGGATGTCAATTGTGGAGTAGGAAACGAGTAGCTAATTATGACGTGAGAAGGGTTGATAACGTTAATATACAAATCGGGGACTTGTGATCGTATAACACTAAATGACGGTATAAGAACGAGAAGCATACCTATGTTAATAATACGAGATATCTAAGATGTGCGAATGATTAGTATATGTGGTTTTATGTGTATAACATACCCACAGTACTTGCTATCATGGGAGGTTTGCGTTCGATTAGGGCCATCTAATCTTTGTGTGCCTACGGGGGGATTTAGATTGGTACCTCGAGGGCATTGGTCAGATAAGGACTTATTGAGAAGTTAATAAGTCTGCTGATCATGGGAGAGTAGGTATGTGCGTGACACATGTGATGTGAACTATGCTCGCCTCCATTTTGTGTGAATGTTGTTATTTGAAAACGATTCTTGAGAGATTCGGAATGCGTGGTCCTTATATACGTGATGTACTGGAATTGTATAGCAGAGTATGTGTGCACTCCAGCTTAGTCTCGGAGTGCTAGTAATGTATATTTATGATGAGAATAATATACTGTTAACTGAAATGAACTGTCTTGATTAAATGTGAGTATAATTGTAGCAACGTTATGTAAAGATTAAATAGATGATCTCTAGTATATTAGTAATGTTAATAATTGGGAAACCAAGAATTAATGTAAAGCTCTCTAGTTTATTAGTGATGCTGGAATCAAAGCGTGTATCGTATAGAAATGCTAGAATTTATTTTGGACTAGTTAGATATAAGAATCACTAGAATGGGTACGTGTACGTTAGGAGTGCACAAATAGTCGAGAGGTGAGTATTTCATGTGAGAGCACGTCCTAACATATATTTTGCATTCATTGTTTTAATGTCATTAAAACACTTGCTATATTTTAAATTGTTTTCCACAATCGGGCTCTGACCCGTTTTCTTTCAAATATATTTTTGTAAAAACCTTTTAGGTGCCCAGCCACAAGGACACCATGCATAGGAGTTCCATTCAGGTGACGGGCTGTAGCTGCCGTGGAAGTTACAGGACTTTGACAGTAGACGCATCCACTTTCGATCTTGACTCCATATTATCATCTTTTCTCATCTGTTGGGCATGTCGCCCTATTTTCCTTTTAGAGACATTTTATTTAATTCAGTTATTTCAAGAATTTGGGTTGTAATTAATTTAGTGATACAAACTTAGTACTTGTTTATTTTAGCATTTGGATTGTGTGAGGAGTATTCCTCCAGACTCATTACTATTTCATGGTTACTCTATTGTCTTTGTGTTGTGGTGCTTGTGTTAGCATTTCATAATTTACTTATTACATGTTAATCGGATTTAATTAAAATTGACAATTCACTTTTTAAATATTAGGTGGCTAGTAATTAATAAAAATGTTTTCGACAGTGATGCTATGAACTGAACCAACTTGGAATTTTGTATTAATTTAATAAAGGAGTAGCTACCCAGTATTTAATTAGTCGGGGTGTCACAAGAGATCCTTGACATCATCATAAGAGTGGTAGAGAGATACCCAACCCATTAAGGGACTCGCACTACTAAGGAACTAGCTAGAAGAACACTTGTCTGTCAGATGAAATCAACTTTTAACTGGTTTATAAAGGAATTTGATCCTCCTAAAGTTTACTACCCAAATATTCAAGGTCTATGAAGGGAAAACAGATCCCACCAATCATCATATCAAGAAATATCACCAGACGATGACACTATGGGAAACTAACGAAGGATTGATGTGCCTAATATTACCCTCCAGTTTTAGAGACACTGCCAAAAGTGGTTTAAAAATATGCCATATCGATCGATAGAGTTCTTTAAGTAGTTGGTCGAGTCCTTTATGACCAGATTTATTACTAGAAGCACTCATCCTAAGTAGATGGATTCACTTTTTACGATAAAGAACAAGCCCCATGAAACACTCCAAGAGTGCGCCATAAGGTACTTGGAGGTATAAAATGAAGTAGATGATGGAACTTATCATGTCACAATGGCATTATTCAATATTGGTCTGCCGAACAGTTCTATGCTTTTCCAATCCCTCACTAAGTAAGAGGCCACGACAATTGATATATTGATGGCAAGGATCGAGGGATATGCTAAGGTTAAAGATATAATGACCGAAGTTGTTAAAGATAAAGATCGATAAAAGTAGTCAAAAAGACAAAGAGGGGGCAAATAACAAAGGAGGTGTATATAAAAAAGGGAATATGAAAGGATCCAAGAAGAAGAATCTCAAAAATTCATTCAAGGAAGTTAATACGCTGTTCTGTGAACCTACCTAAAAAATATTTTATAAGATCAGAGGTAAAGAAATATTTCAAATTGCGTGAGAAGATGTTTATCATTCAAAGAAGAGGAACCATGCACTCAAATGTGCATACCATAAAGATCACGATCACAAGATCAAAAACTATAAGGCACTCAAGTCCCATCTTAAGAAACTGGTATAGGTTGGACACCTGAATGACTTCTTAGAGAAGAATGAAGGAATAACACATCTTGTGCAGGACCAAAGGCTAGATATTATTGGGGATGATGACATGGGACACGAATTCATGATAATCCATGAGGGACTAAGATCGGATAATGTCTTGGATGAATGTTTAAGTCACGATTTACTAGTGATTCATGGTGAATCAAACCCAAATCAAATAGAGGGGAATGCCCCTAGGATGTAAGTAAAGAATCTCACAATAAGCATGGAAGCCTTTCAGATTAACATGGCTAAACCTATTCCGAGAAAATGATGGAGACCTAAAGATATTGATTATACGAAGAAAATTATTTTCACTAACGATTATTTGGTTAAAGTAAGGATTCACCATCACGACGCTCTCATCATTACCCTCAGAGTTGATAACTGGGATATGGACAAGCTATGGGTGGATCAGGGGAGCTCCTTAAAAGTTATATACCTAAAGATGTTTAATCGGTTGAACCTGTGTATACAAGACATGCAGGAAACCCTTGTTCCTTTGGTCGGATTGGAAGGAAGGACGATTTTTCCCCTGAGACAGGTATTTCTCCATGTTCGAGCAAGAGGAATCTCTACGAATATTGAGTTCCTCATGGTAGATATAAATTCCATGTACAACGCTATCCTCAATAGAGGGTGGTTTCACTCCATGATGGTTGTACCGTCTGCCTACCACTAGAAGGTAAAATGCATCACTAATAAGGGAGTTATGGAGATACGGAGGAACCAAACATTAGATAAAAAATGTGTTATAGCTGCCATTCGACCTTAGTAGGAGAAGAATAAGTAAAAAGTTATAGAGACCGAGGAAGGATCTATGTCCTCTAAATATAAAAAAGGTATAGGCGATGTGGTATTGAGGAAACCAGAGTTTTCTCTTTCGATCGTGTTATGGAACCCCTTTAAGAGATAACTTTTGATGACAATCAACCTGAGAAAATTTATTAAATGGCATATCACTCATGGAATAAGAGAAGAAAGATTAGTTTGTTTTCCTCAAAAGAAACCAAGACATATTTTCCTTGCAAACATATGACATGCCAGAGAGAGATCCGTAAGTGATGTGTCACAAGCTCCACATAAATCCACTACATCTAGCAGTGACTCAAAAAATACAATGAACCATGCCTGAGAAAGCCAAAGTTATTAAGGAAGAAGTGGGGAAACTTCTAGAGGCATAGTATATAACGGAAGTTTAATTACCCAAGCGGCTATCAAACCCAGTAGTCGTGAAGAAAAACAATGGGAAGTGGAGAGTCTACGTAGATTTCACTGACCTAAATCGTGCATACCGAAAGGATAGTTTTTGTTTACCCAAGATAGATCGGTTGGTCGATGCCATGGCTAACCATGAACGTATGATCTTACTTGACGCTACTAGGGGTACCATCAAATCCTTGTATTCACCCTCGATCAGGAAAAGGCTTCCTTCATCACCACCTTGGGGCTATATTACTACAGGGTGATGTCATGCAGATTAAAAATTATTAGGGCAACCTACTGATCGAGCGCGAAAAGTAGCATCGCGTTAGAACGCTAATCATTGTTTTCTTCTCGCCAACTTAATACAAAAACCTAAATTACGACTGCACTTGCGATACAAGTACAACGGTAAGTCGGGTGTCGTAAGAAATCCACAGGGAGTGCTTAAATTTTATATTTTAATTACTTTAAAACTTCAAGAATAAAAGTGTAAAATAAATCAAATAAAAGGTGATGGTTCGGAATGGTGACATAAGAAAAGAATAAATTACGCTACACAAAAGTAAAGCGAGGATTGGAATCACATCCTATCATACAGATCGAAATAACTACTAATTAGAATTTCGGCTTGAAAATATTTAGTTGAGCATTTTTAGTTAACTATAAACATCACACATGAATGAATTTAACCCAAAGTTGCTTGAATAAACATTTAATAAAAAATGGTCACATGCGGATTAAATTTGGATTGTCACTATAAACACTAAAGTTACGTGATACATAAAGTTAAACGCATAACAATTCAACTTCAATACACGCGGTTTTAATTAAACGCAATTTTACACGAAACCTAATTTTCGAGGTTCAAACCCATTAATGGCGGAAGCAAAACCCCGACCCTATTTATCTAAGGGCAATACATTAATTAAACTACAAATAAACTAACAAAAACAAGAAATAACAAGAAATAAACTAACTACAAAGCATGGAAATAAGGTAAAATAACTAATATATTAAGGAAGACAAATGAATAGTAAACTTACATACATAAAAATGGGCAAAACACCCAAAATGGTGGAGTAGGGAAAATCTCCCTTACAAACCCTAAACATAGTGTCAAATGTAAGATCCCCCTCTCAAATGAGAGAAAAAGAGTATTTATATACAAAATATCCCAATGGCAAACTTGTGAATAAAAGAACAATAAAAATCTGCCGGCCCGAATCGATTTGGATCCATTACGAATCGATTTGGAATGAAAATCTGGTGTTCTGGTGCATTCCGAATCGATTCGGATTTTGGACGAATCGATTCTCACCCTACAGGTCTACCATTTGCAGCTTTGTCCAACTTTATAGAAAATGCTGTAACTTCTTCGTTATAACTCAGAATTAGGCACGGTCAGAGGCTACTCGAAGATAACTCAGAGGGATACAACATCCAAGAAGACATTAGGCCAAAAAACTAAAACATAAAATGACTAAAATGCCCTTGAAAGTGACCTTGAGTGTGTTTTTAAAGTCAAAACCATCCTAAAAATGCCATTACCTCTTCATTACAACTCGGATTCATGCACTGTCGGTGGCCATGCAAAGAGAAATCATAGGGCTTAAAATTTTGTGAAGATCTCGAGATTCACACACGAATGCTAAAATTACTAGAATGCCCCCAAAGCTGCGAAAGTCGACAAAACTTTTTCGAAAAGCGTCTGAACTTCATACTAAGCATCCAAAAACCTACAAAAGCTCAATTAACCCCTGAGAAACATATATCTATACAAATTCGAGGTTTTATGGTTAACGAGTATAAATATAGGGATTAAGATACCCGAGGGTGCTAATAACGCGTAGGTTAACGGGTGAAATACACAATGTTTATGTCGTATCTCCCACTAGAGGCTTATGACAAATATGTTTAAGGATAAATTAGGGGACATGATGGAGGTATACATAGATGACATGCTTATGAAAAGAAAAAGGAAGAGAGATCACCTTGCAGAACTGGTACATACTTTTAAAGTTCTTCTTTACTACAAGATGAAATTAAACGCGAGAGTCATCGAGACAAACCTCAACCAGATTGAAGCCATCAGGAAAGTGCACCCCCCAAAATTGTATACGAGGTACAAAAATTGATTGGCATGCTAGCCCTTGTCAAACGCTTCATATCCATATCATAAAAAAAGTGCCAACCTTTCTTTCTAGCACGTAGGAAAGAAAGAAAGAAAGAAAGAAAGAAAGAAAGTAAGTATGGAATGACAAATGCACTAGGGCACTTGAAGAAATAAAGAATTATTTGAGAAACCACCACTTTTGACCAGTCTGAATGATGAGGGACCTTTGTATGGAAGTATCCAATGGCACTATAAGTTCATCCTTTTTTTATGAGAGGAATAGGGGTTAGACTCCAATTTATTATGCAAGAAAAAAAATACGCGATGCTGAAAAAAGATACCTAGCATTAGAAAACCTTGCATACGCAATGGTGATATCGTCTAGAAGGTTAAAACATTAATATGAGGTTCACACTATCATTGTTCTAACCTCCTCCCACATGAAAGCGATGCTCAATAAGGCCGACCTATATGGACGGATGTACAAGTGGTTAGTAGAACTCGAAAGGTTTAATATTCGACTTTCATCCTAAAACCTCAGTCAAAAGGAAATTCATAGCAAACTTCATCACCAAAGTTTCCAATGATTAAGAACCAGTAGAGACTGGTAACGAAAGTATGGAATTCATCTTATAGTTGATCGAAGAAGGTGATAAATGGGCACTGTATGTTGATGGAGCCAAAAATTTTAAGGGGAATAAGTGGGGATAGTACTAGTATCCCTAGAGAAAATAGTTCTTGAGCAGGCAGTTCATTTGGGATTCAAAGCCTCTAATGATAAAGCCAAGTATTAAGCCTTGCTCAATGAATTGTAAAAAAACTCTCCCTAGGATCCCGTCACCTTGATGTCTAATATGACTCAATGCTGATATCAAATTAGATATCAGGAGACTATAGCGCTAGGGATGGGAGTATAGACGCATAGTTTGAAGAATATTAGAACTTTATCACCCAATTCAAGCATGTACAAGTGAAACAATCATGAAGACGGAACAATGCTCACCCCGACGCTCTAACCACACCCGCTTCGGCTATTGAGGGGGATATGAAATGGATAATTGAAGTAAAATACTTTGACAATGCCAGTATCAATGAAGGAAAATTTGCCAAGAAGGTTATGGTTATTAATAGGGCGATGAGTTGGATGGATCCAATCATGCATTACCTAAAGGAAGATGCCCTGCCAATTGATAAGAAAGAAGCAAATAAAATATGGCTGAGATATGCTCGCTTCCACTTAGCGAAAGATCAAAAGATACCTCCAATGCACGCACCCACACAACATCGAGCAGACCCTCTATGAGCTCCATAAGGGGATATATTGGAGCCACGCAGGGGGTAGGTAGCTATCATTTAGGGAAATGAAAAAAGGATTCTGGTGGGCATATATGCAAAAGGATGAAGTTGCCTGTGTTAAAAAAATGGAATAATTGTCATCTTTTCTCGCCATTGGTACATCAATCGGACAACGACCTCAAGTCCCTCATAAGTTCTTGGCCCCCTTTCCATTGAAAGCTTGACATCATCATCTCGTTGTCCTTCGCATCTTATAGTTGGAAGTATCCGTTAGTTGGCACCGACTAATTATGTAAATGGGTTGAAGGGTAACCACTATAAAACATACGATATGTCGATATGACCAAATTTGGCATCCTTTGGATCATCAACACAGATAATAAAACTCAGTTCGAGGGAAGCCTCTTTTAATGCTTTTGTGATGAGCACAATATTAGGAACTACTATAGTTCAGTGGCCTACCCTTAAAGAAATGGGAAGAAGAAACCTCTAACAACACTGTACTCGAAGGAATAAAAAAGATATTGGAAAAAGAAAAGGGCGCATGGGTCGATCGACTCCCCCATGTTCCCTGGGCATTCTGAACAATATCCAAGAGATCAACGGGGAAGACATACTTTGACTTGGCCTATGGGATAAAGGCGGTCATCCTACTTGAGGGAGGTCTTTTGACCATGAAGTCTACCTTAGTCGATCAAGATCTTAACAACGAAGCAATCAGATTAAAGCTTGACTTAGCCAATGAAAAAAATATTTGGCTCTTGTAAAACTTGCCTCTTACTAGTAGTAGTTAACCAAACAATACAACAGGGGAATCAAAGCGAGAAATTTCAAGGTTGGGGACTACGTATTCGAAAGATCGTGGGAAGTGATAAAAATCCCTCAGAGAGGAAACTTGGGCCCAACTACGAAGGCCCATTCAAAGTCATCCGATACGACTTAATGGGAGCCTACCATTTAGAAGTAATGGAGGGCATAGAGGTTCCCGGAGTTGGGAATGCAACCAATTTAAAGAAGTTTTACTTTTGAATTTTAAGTTGATTACTAAGATTATTTTGTTTATTTCAATTTCAAATTATTTTTAAGAAGTTATTTTATAATTCTCCGTGACACCCCGCCTATTTCAATAATAGGTAATCAGTCCTCTACTAAAATAAAATAGGAATATCATATGGTTCATTCTTAGCATCACTGTCAATACCATTTTAATTACTAACCACCTATTAATTAAATAAGTCTGTTCCAAATTTTTATCTTTCATTAACATACAACAATATTAACCAATCAACAATAATACCATACATACTAACTAATGTAAATAAAACCATAATGTAAAGTTCGAAGCAGAAATAAATAAATAAAGTCCCCAAATAAACTATCGAATAAAAATCCAATAATCCAAACCAACTGACTAAAATAAAATGAAATACACAAGTCTAAATGAAGAGGGGAAACATGACCAACCAATACTAGAATAGAGAAACCAAATCTATAATGAGAATAATAGAATCGACTACTCGAAAATCCTGCAAGCCTCCACATCAGCTGCAGTTACGAAATCCCTAGAAGACGAATCATCCTTGGCCTCCCTGTGGTTGGAGACCTAAAAGTTTTGAAAATAGATTTGATATGAGTTAGAGCCTAATACCTTTGAAAAATATTTACCAAGGGTACAAAATTCATATATGAAAATATCCAGTCAATTTTCATATTTATAAACCGGTAGCGCACTCTCTTGAGTCACCCCTTATCTAATGTGCGCACCTAACATATGAATTTTAACCTGCCTAGTTACACTACCCCACCTAATTAGACTTACCACTAACATGGATACTATACTACCCTGGTTCATCAATTAGCTTCCACAACTGCTTAATTAATATCTTATTAAATCATCACAATTTAAGATATAACCTACTCCAGTTACCATCTAACCTGTATGTGTTGTGTTGTTGTAGCAAAGCCTTTCCAACCAAAATCCTTGAAAACCTACAAACATAATATAAACTTTCATAGCGGTAAGTAAGGATGGAAATTCAACTCTAAGGAGTGAAACACAAGAAATGTCATGTAATTCAATTTTCTAGTTATTTTCTTTTTAGATTTTTCTATTTTTTATGAATTTTTTTAATACTAAAACAATTTTGTGATAAAGGTGAATTAATAAAACTAAGTTAATACAAAATGAACAAAATCAAACACTAAAATAAGAGATAAAGTAAGGTACATAAATGTGAGAACAATCAAGGAATGAGACTACATCATATATTCTAGTTAATCTAATTAATTAATTCACTCATTTGAAATATCCTAAGTTAGTATTGAAATTACAAGTCAACTCTCACAAATGCAATTTTAACACTAACCTTTTAGAAAATTAAATTCAAACCCCCACAACTCTAGAAAATAAATTTACACTCCTTTTAATAAATCACCCAGAAGGATCGATTCATCAAAATTAATATAAATCATAGAAAATAAAAGTTAGAGTAGAAATTCAAAGAATAATACCACACTTGAGAAACCCCTATCTCTAATTCGATTATAAAATGGGTATTACATATCGAATTTTGATTTTCTCTAAAAAATCATTTACCCTTTCTCGAGGTGTAAATTGAAAGGAGAAGGATCAAAATTAACATTCAATGGGAATTTCAAATAAACAAACTAATTAAATAAAATAACATTATATAAGGGTTCATCCCACCCCTTGAAAGAGATTTTTATCCTAACATGATATGCAATATGATAAACAAATAATCAAAGGCATAAGAATAATTGAAGAGAGAAGAGAACAATTTCAACCAGGTCTCCTTGAACTAAATAGAAGAACAAACCCAATAAATCTGAGTTTTTACAAACTAATAATATTCTGAAATGAAACTTCAAACTTAAAATTTATATTTCAAATTTAATTACCTCAAACAATTTCTAAAAGAAATAAAACAAAACGAAAAAATAAAAATAAAATGTAAATCCTACTCTAAGAACTATAATAAAATGGTGTTTTTATCTCTAAGGTCTTCTACTCTACTCCATTTACATTGCTTGTATTCCTTCAAATGGGCCTTGGTCTTCTTTTATATGTAGAAAATGGAGCTAAGGGGCAAAGCTAGAAGAATAAAGGTGCATGAGGTGTGAGGTAAGGAGGGGAAAGGGTAATTGAAGGATTGTACAAGTGTGCCTATGGGTTTAATGAGGGTGATGGGTGTGGGGGGGATTATGGGGTATTTTAGGAAACAGGATAAAAGAACATTTAAAACATGTGGGTTCTCTTTTATTTTGGTTTGTTTTATTTGGCTTGGGATGTTATATGCAAAATCGGGTAAGGAGATGAAATGGGTTTTGGTGGGTTGGATAGCAATTGGGAAAGGTCGGGTTTAAATCGGGTTGGTTTGGATTGGTCTGGCGGCTTTACAGTTTGAAGCTATTGGGTTTGGATTAATGGAGATTAGGAGGTAGTTGGGTTGAGCGTCGGATTTGGGTTCGATGTTGGCCGAGCAGGTCTAAGGTAGGGATTTGGGCCGCATGGCAGGTCGGGTCAAGGAAGGAACTACCGTGAGTGGTTTCAGGTTGTGGGTCTAAGTTAACTTTGACGATTTTCAGCTATGGGGGTTGCCAAGGGTTTCGGGTTAGGTTTAGAAGGTCGAAGTTGGATCATCGATTTTGCCTTGGAGCAGGTGGCTATGGCAATTCGAGGTCATGGGTTTGGATCACATACCGGGGAAGAGCTCATGGGTTAAAAAGGGATTTGGATGTGTAAAGGTAATGGTTGGTGAAATGGTTATGAGTTTTGGTTATGGTGGAGTAGGATGAGAGAGAATGTGGTTGGTGAGTTTGCGAAGATGCTGATGGGTAATATTGGTGTATGTGAGGTGTATGATAATAGACTGTGTGTGTCTAGTGTACACCTAACTAAAAAAATTCTAAGACTCAACAACTTAAAAATAAATAAAATTAATAAAACTAAAAACTAAAATCCTAACTTAATAAAATAAAACTAAAGAAAATACAAAATCTATTAAAACTAAAAAAATTAAATGCCTAATAATAGAAAAAAATAAAATCACCCTAATAAAATATTAATAAAACTAAAAAAATCAAATCAAATAAAAATAAAACTCACACCTATATAAAAATATATAAAAATAAACAATGCACAAATAAATCCTAAAAATATACATGAATCAAAATTAAATATAAAATAAATTTTAAAAATTATAAATGGCTTAAATAAAATTCTAAAAAGAATCTAAAAGGTGCAAACGAAACACACACAAGGCTCGAGACGAATTAAGAAGGTCTAAGCTCGGTGTAGGCTTGGGTTTGGGGACAAGATAATAGGTATGGGGATTGGGTTTTAGCTCCTTAAATTGCATATGCGACGCATTTTGCCTTGGTTTATGCTTTAAAACTCTATAAGAGGCATTTGACCTACAAAATAAACATATATGTGCATAAGACCCATTTTATCGAGAATTAGAAATTAAAAATCATCTATTTGGGGTTTTATTTAAACACTTTTGGGTGCTTATCACATCACCCCCAAATATCCTCAAGCAACAGTAGAGAGAAAGAAAAGTTAAGAAATCAAAAGTGTGCCACCTTAGCGGGCAATTGGGATTGCACTTTGCATGTGCAACGAGACTTTAAACCTATAGGTAACCCTACAGGATGAGTTTTGTCTTGTGAGGGTTTGTAGGGAATATACCCACTAAATTCTAAATTTGCAAATGACAGTCAATCTCTTATCAGACGTAGAATAATCACACAATTCATCATGAGATATTTATTTGAAGAATACAAGCTAGAAGTGTTTAAAAAGTTAGCTAAGTGAATACTCAAGGCACAACCTTCCAAGAACTTAATGTGTGTGGTGTGAATTAGTCAAAAAGGGATAATCATCATGAGAGTAATTCCTAGATCACATTTTTAGAATCAATGCTTCAACTTCAAAATCTCATAGATATAGCTCTCTCAAACAAACTCACGAGAATTGGGTAAGTGTGTCACTCTTGTGTGTAAGTATGTGAGTAAATGTAAGAAATGTCATACGTCTCACACACATATAAGAAAGAACGAACATTTTATAAAGAAAAATGATCTCATGAAATAATGTTAATCACTATATGGAAAACGTCGAGCCATTCACCATATAGACTTCTCATTTTCTCGAACACCTTACCCACGATAAAAAAAAATGGGGTATGTGGAAGGAATGATGGAAAAATGAGATGAATAATATGGACGACATGATGGTAGGATTTTTTAGAAGAGTGGAGCACAATCTGAATAATCAATGTCTTCATTTTATAAAACTATGATCGCATGCTTTCTTTCTTTATCTTTTTTTTTATTTTTAATTTTCTTCTTCGTTTTTCCTTTTCTTTTCTTTCTTTTTTTCACATTTTTTTTTTAATTTTTTACTTTTTATTTTAGTTTTTTGTGCGATGCGTTTTTCTTTTGATAACACAAATGAAGACAATTTACATTTGGAAAACATTATTTTTCTCAAAAATGATGGATGGAAGTGATTGGAAATGATATATGGATGGTGTGGGAATATTCAAGGATAAAGAAAATATGGGAAGGTAATGGGTGAAGTGAATGGTAATGTGATATGGAGAACTGATGAGTGTATGGTGAAGAATGGTTTAGTGCTCGAGACAAACTACAAGACACATATTTCTTATGACTCGAAAGTGATGTCGTCCTTAGTGATCAAGCCAAAAATTTAGTGAAGAATAATGAGATCATGCAAAGATTAAGTGAGGACCCAAAGGAAGTTGAATCAACTTGCGACTCGGAGATAGCGTTAAAATGCTCTAAAAGGGGGAAGGCACGAATCTCACAAGCTAAAGTTTTCACTAGTGATCCTTAAGGTTTTCTTGAGAATCATAGCATTCTTAAACTCTAAACCATATTGGCGTGATAAGTGCGCAAATTTTTGTTGAGTGTAAAAATTCATGGTGAAAAATACCATGGTGCGTATTACATAAGATATTTGGAAAAACAAAATATCTCCTAGCATGATTCCTAGACTTTTAAAAGATGAATGATAGAAAATTCAAGTCAATGAGTGAGATGAAAGAAACTATATGAAAATTTTAAAAATATAAAATCTTGAATTTTTTTCAAACAAGGTATGATTTTGATAAAATTCCCCACCCCAAACAAAAAGGAATATTGTCCTCGATGTTAAATAAAATTATTTTAAAAATTGAGAGCATAAGGGAGGAAAAAGATTGCCATAACCGACCGTTAATGAGGAGGACCACACATATCCAAGATGAAACCTGAATAAGTGATGATATAAAAATATACAAGTCTATAAACATTGTAAATCATTGGGTGGTGTGAAATACCACCCCCAAACAGTATAAGACCTATACTCATAAATAAAGGGATGCCTCCGGTAGCGATAAGTTTAATGTCTTCAGCCAGACCGAAGGTAACTCACCCTAAAGATATGAACTATGAAAGCACAGGGTGGCAGAAAAATTGGGTGATTATAATCACCCCCAAACAAAACTTAAGCGTCAGTCTTATTGGATAAAGGTGACAAGGTCAATTCACTTGTATGGAAAAGTGCTTCACTCGATGCAAAGCATCAGTGGACCAAGGGTGGGTGGGGAGAAAGGTATGGGCAAGGGTGAAGGTGAATAAGCACTGGTCACGGGCCTTATTAAGAGTAAATGTGAGGGAAACAAGGGCCCTATAAGCATGATGCTCTAGTTGGATAGGAACGCAAAATGGTTAGAAAAGTGGAATTGATGGGGATCACAGAAAGCACACGACCGTTCTATAAATGGATGATGATAATGGTTGCGTCGTGACACATTGATGAGTTGATAATGTGAAAAATCAACACCATAAGTAAGTAGTGTGCATAAAGGAGCAAGATCAATGTCACATGTGAGAGTGGAACCACAAATACTCTCATGGATGGTGGGGTGGAGAAAGAACTCACGAGTGGGATAATGGAGCACAAGGTTAGACGGTGGGTTTAGGTGAGGACCTAAATACATAGATGGTAACCTATGAGGTATAATAGAAAGGTCCAAACTAGGTGGTGGGTTAGGAGGGACAATGGATG
The DNA here is from genome assembly GCA_949130495.1 of Sambucus nigra. Taxonomy (NCBI): domain Eukaryota; kingdom Viridiplantae; phylum Streptophyta; class Magnoliopsida; order Dipsacales; family Adoxaceae; genus Sambucus; species Sambucus nigra. The sequence continues at coordinate 567,283,185 of OX422212.1, forward strand.
GGTCGGGCGGGATAAATGATGAATCGAGTGGGACAAAAGGTGGGGGAAGATGATACAACTCAAGAGTAGGGGACACACACTCATCATGAGGCTCAGAGTGATCCTCAATGGCACTCATAAGAGAAAGTGTGGTAGTAATTGATTAAGTGATCAACTTATCCACCCATAAGTCACCATCCGAGGTAGTGGAAGGGACAATGGGTGGGTAGGGTAGGATAAAGGATGGATTGGGGGTCAAAGGGTGGATCGGGTGGGACAAAGGGTGGATCAAGTGGGATAAAAGGTGAAGGAAGATGATCCAACTCAAGTGTAGGGGACACACACTCATCGAGAGAAGTAAAGCAATACCCACAAGGGAGCGTGGTATCTAAAAATGGAGTGGTAAACTTCTCCACAAGAATATCACCAATTAATGTTGTGGGTAAGTCACACAAGGCACCAAGATCGGAGATACAGGAATAACTAGTAATATGGGGCTTAAAGGGAGCCAAGCATATGTGGACATGATCCATATCCAGAGAGGTAAGAACCATCTCGAATGTAATCTCAGGACTTTGGTGAGTACTCGTAGCCGGACCTAGCCTATTATGAAGTGGTTCCTCGGGAACACACACGGTGGGATCAATAGGTGCAGACTCGAGCGTATATTTGGATTCATTAGGAAAGGGAATATGAACCTCAATGAAAGGTTCTCTAGGACAAGGTGGGGTTTGGTCAGTCTCACAATAAATGAATAAGTCAACACAATTGACAACTTAAGGCCTGGAACACTAGGTGGTCTCAACTTCGAGATTCTCGAGATGATGGGGTTGGTCACACTCAAAATCAGTGGCACAAGACGACTCATCATTACTCCACATTGTTGCAATAATGGGTTGACTTACAGGAAAATTCGACTCTTTCGCACACTCAATTTCATTTAATCTTTGTTCAAGCCATTGAAGGGATTCATTTTGATATTGAGTAGCTTTCTCTTGTTCGAGGATGAACTTTTACAAGAGGCTTTCGAGAGCGCATGTGGATGATTGTGGTAAAGTGATGGCGGGTGGAGGCGATGGTTGAGGTGGACACAACTCACTATTTATATTAGGAAATGGAAAATACTAATAAAAAGTGTGTGGAACAGGTCAAGTTGTTCATACACGGGAGAAGCATCTCCATGATAGATAAAAGGTTGATAATCATGAGGAGCATAGTGAGGGAACTAATTGGGATGGGGTGCACCTGGTTGCCATGACGACTGTCAAAACCCGTGAGGATCCACAATATAGGGTTGGGATTTATATTACGTAGGAGGGTGATCAAGCCTCCATAAATAGCTTGGGTACTCACACTGCTCGGGATGGGATATGTCACGAGAATAAGCTAAGGTGGATATTGAAACAGTGTCATATGGATACACTTGGGCTATGGTTGGTTCAGATGGATATGGAAAGTATGGACACTTATGGGACAAATGATCGAAGTGAAAACAATAGGTGCACGATGGAGCATTATATGCATTGACACTCATCATAGAAGGTGATGGAATATGAGATGCGTGCGTGGACGAATCATGACTATCAATGATGTGTGTGATAGAGTTGAAGCCACTAAGTAAAGTATAGAGGTTCAACTCGAGATCATCTTTAAACATGCTTCGAGATGATGGGTAATGGCCAAAGTAGTGCCTTAAAGGACATTCTTCGGCCATGATGAGAGAAGGATTGTTTGGATTTTGAAATATTTTCCAAAAGGAAAGAAAATACTTTTGTGATTTTTATAAAAAGAAAGGAAGAAAATGTTTTTGGAAGAAAAGACAGGAGAAAAATATTAGGACTCTTGATTTGGACGAACTCCCTAAAATCGACTACCTAAAGATTGAATTAGACACACACAAGTAAAGGATAAATCCTAACTAGCACGTAGCCAATTTTTATCTTCAAAATTAGTGAAAGGGTAGTCAAATTTTAGTTAAGTCCGTTGGTGATAAAAATCACAAAATTTATCTTTGTGACCACCTTTGCAAAAATTGTGTTCCTACTTGGCTAGCTTGTTAATTGATTTTAAATTTAATGATTGCTAGGGTAGAACATAATGGATAAGGGAGTGAGTCGGGTGATGAAATCCCTTCTCGTTTCAATGACCGGGTCGAGGTCTTAGGTTCATTAATTCATTAAACCATCCAAAATAAATGCATTGCGATGATAAAAATCACATAGGAGCAATTATGCACACAAGAAAGGACTCTCTTACGGGAGATTTGCGAGTGATAAAGAAATTTACCTCACATGGCTTTTACACACGTGGGGTGAAGACCAATTTGAGTTGACCAGGGGAGATCGCCTATCTTAGTTGGCTCTAGGAGTCCTATAGACCCAAAGTAAAGAGGCTTGTTTTCCTCGCCTTTGGATGCCCTCTCTCTACCTTGTCCGATTTCCCTATCACGCTTTTCTTCTTTTTTGAATTATTACAAATTTAAATGAAAAAAATATGGCGTCACCAAGCACCGCAATACAAGCTAGATGGTAATATCCTTTTATAAAACGTCTGATAAAATGAAAAATGGTACTAAAATTGAAAAAAGATAGAACAAATGAATTACAATCCAAAAACTTCTTCTCAAGCGCGTCAAACTCCAAAAAGCGGCAACAAGGCCATTTGATAGTTTAGACTTTTTTGTGTCGTTGTAGAATACAAGCTAATCAAAATCCTTAAAAACCTACGAACATAATATAAACTTGCATAGCGGTAAGTAAGGATGTCAATCCAACTCTAAGGAGTGAAACACAAGAAAAGTAATGTAATTCAATATTCTAGTTATTTTTTTTCTAGATTTGTCTATTTTTTAGGAATATTTTTAATATTAAAACAATTTTGTGATGATGGTGAGTTAATAAAACTAAGTGAATAAAATATAAATAAAATCAAACACTAAAATAAGAGATAAAGTGAGGCACATAAATGTGAGAACAATCAAGGAATGGGACTACACCACATATTCTAGTTAATCTAATCAATTAATTCACTCATTTGAAATCTCCCAAGTTAGTCTTGAAATTACAAGTCAACTCTCGTCACAAATAAAATTTTAACACTAACCTTTAGAAAATTAAATTCAAACCCCCACAACTCTAGAAAATAGATTTACACTCCTTTTTTTAAATCACCCGCTAGGATCGATTCATCAAAATTCATATAAATAATAAAAAATAAAATTTAGAGTATAATTTCAAGGAATAATACCACACTTGAGAAACCCCTATCTCTAGTTCGATTCTAAAATGGGTACTATATCACGAATTTCAATTTTCTCTCGAAAATTATTTACCCTCTCTCGAGGCGTAAATTGAAAGAGGAAGGATCAAAATTAACATTCAATGGGAATTTCAAATAAATAAACTAATTAATTAAAATAACAATAAATAAGGGTTCATCCCACCCCTTGAAAGAGATTTTTAACCTAACATGATATGAGATATGATAAACAAATAATTAAAGACATAAGAATAATAAAAGATAGAAGAGAACAATTTGAACCAAGTCTCCTTGAACTAAATCTTTCCCAACTATGGAAATGACGAACAAACCCAATAAATCTTAGATTTTACAAACTAATAATATTCTGAAATGAAGCTTCAAACTCACAATTTATATCTCAAACTTAATGTAACACTCCGTATTTTTGTGCATTTAATATTTAATTAATTCGGGATTTTAAATTACTGGTGTGTTGTAATTTTAATTGAATTAATTATGATAATATAATTATTTAAACATTAATCGGGAAGTGAATGGTTAATGTTTAGGAAAATTTATTTACTAAGTGAATAGTAGTAATTTAATTACGTCATTTTGGGTATTAATGACGGGGTATGCACTTATCTCAACCGGGAGTCGGTATAGACTAAATTGGGTGTGAAATAAGGATTTTTATAAATTAATTAGGATGTCAATTCTGAGGGCGCGGTTGAGTCCGGATGGGTCGAGATAGTCAGAAAATAGTACCCGCGGATAGTAATTGGGTCTCGGGGTATTTTTGGGCATGGTCAGGCCCACACGGGGTGAGTTGGGCCACTTTAATTAAGCCCATTAGACTAAAAACGGGATTAAGGGTTTTTAACCTAATTGGGAGATTAAGGGATGGCAACCAACATAACTCTAAACCTAGGGTTTGAGAGGAGATTTGGGGGAAAGCAAATCAAGAATAAATTGGAAGTTATTGGAGCCAAATTAAGGGACATCAACAACGGATCAGACACTAAGAACACTTACAGGCAAGTGGTTAAGTGTTTTTACTCCTAAATTGTGATATCCAATTCATATTTTAGTGATGTGTAACTAGAATTTATTTTGGGGATAAATGGGTACAAAATGGGGTTTTGTTAATGGAATCTTTATGAGTTCTTGGATGAAGAATATGAATCTTGAATGACTTAGGGTTTATTTGATGAACACAAGAGGTCAATCTGCTAGAATTTTTTATACAACTTTAAACGTATGCCATTTGAGTTGTACTTAAAATTAGAGTGTGAACCCTACATTCCTGGAAAGGTATTTCTCTTAGCTATCCAATGAACTTGGAATCAGGTCAATCGGAGTTCTGTAGAGGGAGTAATCGACCTTTTACTAGAGGGTGTTTGATCTGTCAACATAGTAATCTGTCAGACTTTTAACGTGACTTTAAACGTGTACGATTTGAATTTTACTTCGAATTAGAGTGTGAGCCATACATTACTGGAAAGGTATTTCTCTTAGCTATCCAATGAACTTGTAATCAGGTCAATCGGAGTTATGTAGAGGTAGAAATCAAAATTTTACTAGAGGGTATTTAATCTGTCAGAAAAATTGAGATTTTTCTTTTTAAGCCTCAAATGTCTAAAATTTTATCGGGGAAGTGTTTGGGACCTTGATGAAATATATTGATGGAATAATGATATGGAAGTAGGTCTATGATTGAGTGTCTTTTGGACTTTAATTTTGTGAGAGAGTTAAAGTGGAGATTCATAGGCTTCATTGTGACGTACTCTAATTCGAGAGAATAAGAATATAATTACGAAAAAGCATGAGCGAGCTTAAATTCGTTAGGTCAGTGGGTTAACAAGGGTAACTACTGAATTGATATAACAAGGGGTAACTAGGACCCTTAGAGTTGTGTGAATACTTGAATTAATACGAAAGTAAGATAAATTTGTAAAGCAAACAAGTACGGTGAATATTAGAGAGAAATATATTACGTACAAGTATGAAGAATTGGGTTGTGTAAATACCTACTGTTTTATAGGATTACTTGGGTTGTGAATGCCTATTGTGTGTTCCCTTGTGATAGGAACAAAGACTCGGGAAATATTAAGTTTCGGGCTAAGTAAGTGAGTCCGGGAATAATGGTTGGGTGACACCAAGTTATTAAATTAATGGATGTGATAATTAATGAAGGTAGAGTCGGAGGGTAGACTCGAAAAAGTATTAAATTAATTGATGTTGTAATTAATTAGTTTAGGGTCGGGTTGTAGACCCGGAGTTTGGTATAAATTAATTATTGTGTAAATTAATTATATTAGAGTCAGACCACAGACTTGGATTTGTGTTGATTAATTAACGTGTAAATTAATTAAATAAGAGTCGGATTGTAGACTCGGGTGGGTATTAAATTAATGGGTGTGTTAATTAATTAATTTAATGAGAGTCGGATTGTAGACTCGGGGAGGTATTAAATTAATGAGTGTGTTAATTAATTTAATTAGAGTCAGACCACAGACTCGGGGAAAGTATTATATTAATTGAGGCGTGAATTAATTATATTAGAGTCGGACCATAGGCTCGCGAGGATGATAAATTATTAAGCGAGAAAATTAATTACGTTGAGTCGGCCCACCGACTCAGGAAATTACAAGCAGGGTACGGGATTTTGAGTACACGGTAAAGCCTGGGTTTATATTATATATATACGGTGTAGTGATAGTATATATATACGTGTATATATTGTGTGTGATATTAAATATCAGTGACTAGATATTTATTCAATTTATATACCCTAATGCTATCAAGGGAGGTTGCGCGATGTGGGTGAATCCCCTAGCTTGAGGAGTAGGGCGAGTATATCCCGAGGTCATAGCGTCCGTTATATATGGGTGAGGGATGTATCTCACTTTCAGGGAAGGAATATGACCGCCTCCACTACGTTTATATTTTGGGTCGAGTTGGTGAGCGATTCAAACTTGGGGAACTAGGTTTTGTGAGCACACCTAGTGATATAGCATTTTAGAGGGAATCATCCGGCGAGGGTATACTCGAAGGGATGTATATACGTATGTTATATGTGTGGATTTTGTGGCAAAGGTACGTATATAAATATAATAAATATTATATACGGGTAATAATACAGTGTGTGATGTATTTTCTTTATATAACTTATGACACGGTTATATGCTACTATTTAAGAGGAATTAATTAAGTTTATTGTGAAATAACTTATAATTCAGAAAATCATTATACTCGGGTTAGAGTAGTATGGCAAGGGAAGGTTATACCAGGACTAGTTGGACGGGGTAGTACAACTAGGTGGGGTTAAGATAACCGGTAGGTGTGCACAATAGTGGAGGGGTGAGAATGTCCACAAGGGAGTGCGACACTAACTTAAATATGAAGCGCATTCATGCATTTTAAATTATTGCAGTTAATTCACTTGCTAAATATTTTCAAAATGTTTTGGGTTCTAACCCTTGCTATAAAACTATTTTCAAAACCTTTTAGGTGTCCAGCCACAGGGACGCCAAGATTGATATTCTATTCCAGGTACACGGAGCTGCGGCATATGTGGATGCTAGCAAGAGTTTGGATTAGACGCATAATTCATTCATTCCTAGAGTAGGAATCTTGTATCAGTCTCAGTTTTATTTAGGGCTTGTAGCCAAGACTTCTCGGTACAGTTTTCAGGTGTAATTCATTCAGGTGTTGAATATTTGTATTGGATTATTTATTTGGTGGCCGGTGATTTATTCGGCAAGTTGTGTAATTATTATTCAATTTACTTTCATTCAGTTGTGTGAATGGTTTATATTTTAATTCCGCATGTACTGTTTTGTTTAATTAAAAAGTTAAAATTGGTACCAGTTTTTGGAATACTAGGTGGTTAGTAAGTTTTAAAAAGTTTTCGACAGTGATGCTAAGGATGATCCAACTGGGATTCCTGTTTTAATTTGGTATAGGACTGATCACCCGGTATTTTATTAGGCGGGGTGTCACACTTAATTCCCACACAATCTCTAAAAAATAAAAGAAAACAAACAAATAAAAATAAATCCTACTCTAAGAACTACACTAAAATGGTGTTTTTCTCTCTAAGGTCTTCTTCTCTATCCCCCTACATTGCTAATATTCCTTCAAATGGACCTTGGTCTTCTTTTATAAGTGGAAAATAGAGCTACGGGGCAACGATAGAAGATTAGAGGTGCATGAGGTGTGTAAAGTAAGGAGGGGCAAGTGCAATTGAGAGATTGCACAAGTGTGCATGTGGGTTTAATGAGGGTGATGAGAGTGTGGGGGATTAGAGGGTATTTTAGGAAACGGGATAAAAGAACATTTAACACATGTGGGTTTTCTTTTATTTTGGTTTGTTTTATTTGGCTTGGGATGTTATGTGTAGAATCGGGTAAGGAGATGAAATGGGTTTTGATGGGTTGGATAGCAATTAAGTAAGGCTGGGTTTAAACCGGGTTGGTATGGATTGGTCTGGTGGCTTTGAGGTTTGAGGTTATTGGCTTTGGATTAATGGAGGTTAGGAGGTAGTTAGGTTGAGTGTCGAATTTGGGTATGGTGTTGGCCGAGCAGGTCTGAGTAGGGGATTTGGGGGTCGGGTCAAGCAAGGAACTGCCATGGGTAGTTTTCAAGTTGTGGATCTAGGTTAACTCCGATGATTTTTGTCTATGGGGGCTGCCAAGGGTTTCGAGTTTGGTTTAGAGGGTTGAAGTTGGATCACCGGATCTTGCTTTGGAGCATGTGACTATGGAAGTTCCGTGTCTTGGGGATCGCATACCGGGTAAGAGCTCATGGGAAGTGGGGATATGTTTGGTCTTTAGTACATGGGTTAGGTACCCCGGTTATTATTTATGTATGTAGTTATAACAGAGAGATCAAAGTGATAGTACGATTTAAGGCTAGTAAAAGACGGGAATTATTTGTGCGGTTAAGCACGTTTACAAGGTGTATGGGCGCTCTAGTTAACTATATTCTCTTAAGAAATATGTGTAGCAATCTTCAGTATAAGTTATTAGGGATCTAGTCGAGGCTTGGGGATAATAGGCTTGCCTGAATTTCGAGGACGAAATTCCATTGTAAGTGGGGAAGTATGTAATACCTCTTAATTTTGAGGGCTTTATTTATGAATATTGTATAAAATTTTAATAATATTATGATTTTATTGATTGGTTTATTGATATTATAATTATTTTTATTTGAAATGAATTGAATAATTAAATTCAAATTTAATTGGCATTCGGACATTTTGTAATGTTTTAAATATGTAAAGTTAATAATTTAAATTAAAGGCAATATTATAATATGCGTTTTCTTAGTTTGCAAGATAGAGTTTGAGAGAGGGGCTATATAAGAAATATTATGGGTGATTATAAGGAAACAGATGAAAAAGAGAGGCCAAAAACGAAATTCAAAGAGGCAAAAACGAGTGGAACGAGAAGAGCCAATTTGAAGTGTTTAGATTTTCTTTTTGAGTGCATTCGAATGAGGTTTGAGAAAAACCCAAAACATATACCTGACTCAATTTTTTGTGTAGAATCTAAATCTGAAGTCAAATTGGTAGTTTAGATAATGTTTGTATTTGAATTTTTTGGGTTTTCAAAGCAGGCCTAGAATGGTGAATTTTGACTCACTTGAGGTAGTTTCGTTCTCCCGTAGTTAATTTAGTATGCTACACTTATTAAACCTTGATTGCATAGTTATATACATACTATGTGCTACATTTATATGTATTGTATGCTCGTATATTATATTCCTTCTTACACCCATTTTGTATGCGTTATCATGCCGTGTATTTTGGGTAACGAAGTGTGTTAATTTTACAAGCAGGCTGGGATATAGAAATGGGTAGAAAACATGTAAACTTGATTTATGGGACTTGAATATGAGATTTATTTTAATTAGGAGAATGATATTATGATAATTATTATTGGAGAATGCATAGGCATTCCTTTGTCAAATCACCTATTGGACGGGGTGTGCTGTCGGCTATAATTTTATTTATTATCCAAAGACTAGGTTATGGATCCTAGTTGACAAGTATGCCAAGTTATACTATGGCAGTGATGCCAAGATTTTATGGCGATGATGACATGTTATGATGGGTCGTGTGCCCAAGTTATGTTACTAATTATTAGGGCCATTAGATATTTTTGAGGATAATTGACAGGATGGTGGATGGTAGTCCATACCATACTATGAGAAGTGCGGTGGGAATTTTGATATGAGGTCTGGATTTTGTAGTGCTATGGTAAGATCATAGGTGATGATTATTTCATTGGGATTGTAGTTTGAGTGTTCATATTGCATACACTCTTGTATATGATGCACGCACACACGAGTATGTGTAGTTACACTTGGAGCATTTATACGAGCTACTGAGTTTCCCGCTCACCTTCTTATATTTTGTTATGTTTCAAGTCGAGATGATATTTTTGGCATCATTGGGATTGGGAGCGTCGTTAGAGGCTCTGTATATTTATTTTCAAAATTTAAATGTACCACACTATTTATTGTAAATTATTTTATAAAAGGACATTTGAGATTTAATAAAATTGAGACATTCTATTCATTTTATTTATGTTTTGGCAATTTTATTATCGATTTAAATGGTACTGTTTTATTAAAAAATTCTTTAATTTATCAATATTTTTCAGTAGCACCTTCTGGGGTGCCACAAAGTGGTATAGAGGTAATGGTTGGTGAAGGTGGTGGTGAGTTTTGGTTTTGGTGGAGTAGGATGAGAGAGAATGTGGTTGGTGAGTTTGAGAAGATTATGAGGGGTAATATTGAGTGTATGTGAGGCGTATGAAAATAGGGTGTATGCGTGTCTAATGTACACCTAACTAAAAAATTTCTAAGACTCAACACTTAAAAATAAACAAAATTAATTAAACTAGAATTTAAAATCCCAACTTAGTAAAATAAAACTAAAGAAAATCCAAAGTCCGTTAAAACTAAAAAAATTAAATTCCTAATAAAAGACAAAAATAAACCTATCCTAATAAAATAGTAATAAAACTAAAAAACATAAAATCAAATAAAAATAAAACTCACACCTATATAAAAATATATAAAAATAGCGGACGCACAAATAAATCTTAAAAATATACACGACTCAAAATAAAATATAAAATAAATTATAAAAATTATAAATGGATCAAATAAAAATCTAAAAAATCTAAAAGGTGCAAACGAAACAAACATGAGGATCGGGACGGATTAGGGAGGTCTGAGCTCGGTTTAGGCTTGGGTTTGGGGATAGGGTAATAGGTACAGGTATTGGGGTTTAACTCCTTAAAACGCATATGTGCCGCATTTTGCCTTGATTTTATGCTTTAAAACTCAACAAGAGACATTTGACCTACAAAATAAATATATATGCGCATAAGACCCTTTTTTATCGAGAATTAACAATTAAAAATCGTTTACTTGGGGTTTTATTTAAATACTTTTGAGTTCTTATCACTCCACCCCTAAATAGAAAATTGCTAGTCCTCAAGCAAAAGTAGAGAGAAAGAAAAGATAAGAAATAAAAACTATGCCACTTTCACGGGTACTTGCGAACGCACTTAGCATGCACAACAAGCCTTTAAACCTATAGGTATGGAATGCAACCAAACCTGTAGTAATGGAGGGCATAGAGGTTCCTCGAGCTTGGAATGAAACCAATTAAAAGAAGTTTTACTTTAAATTTTAAGTTGATGACTAAGATTATTTTGTTTATTTTAATTTTGTATTATTTTTAAGAAGTTCTTTTATAACTCTATGTGACACCCCTCCTATTTCAATAATAGGTGATCATCCTCTACTAAAATAAAATAGGAATATCATTTGGTTCATTCTTAGCATCACTGTCGAAACGATTTTAATTACTAATCACCTATTAATTAAATAAGTCGGTGCCAAATTTTAATATTTCATTAACATACAACAATAATAACAAATCCACAATAATTCCATACATAGTAACTAATGTAAATAAAACCACAATGTAAATTCCAAAGCAGAAATAAATAAATAAATAAATAAATTCCCCAAATAAACCATCGGGTAAAAATCAAATAATCCAAACCCACTGCTAAAATGAAGAGGGGCAGCATGCCCAACCAATAGTAGAATAGAGAAACCTAATCTAGAATACCAATAATAGAATCGGCTACTCGAAAATCCTACAAGCGTCCACATCATCTACAGCTACGAAATCCCAAGACGACGAATCATCCTTGGCGGCCCTATGGCTGGACACCTAAAAGTTTTGAAAATAGATTTGATGCGGGTCAGAGCCTAAAACCTCTGAAAAATATTTAACAAGTGTACAAAATTCATAAATGAAAATATCCACTCAATTTTTATATTTATAAATCGGTATTGCACTCTCTTGAGTCACCCTTCACCCCTCATCTAATGTGCACACCTAACGTATGCATTTTAACCTGCCTAGTTATGCCACCCTGCTTAATTTGACTTACAACTAACATCGATACTATACTGCCCTGGCCCGAGTATACTATCTACCCTTGTGTTGATGTAAAAACTAGATGCAATCTAATTTATTAATCACAGATAAATAATGAATAAGTGAAATAAGACAGTAGATTTTTAAAGTGGTTCAGCCTTGAAAATGGCCTACGTCCACTGTTGTTGTATTGCTGATTGTCTACCTTGAATCTTGATGATACTTCTACAAGATATTCCAGAGTTTACTTTATGATAGGGTTCCCATGTATATATAGCCTTAAGGCTGTACATATGAAAAGGCCATGTGTTTTCCATTAGTAGACATGTATATGTGTACAATAAGAATGCGCATTAAATCTGACGTTCAGTAAATGTGTAGTTGACTTTTGATTATCCAGGTTAAGTGCTCTGCACGTTAAGTAGCTCGGACCACTTAAGATGCTCGGTGAGTTTAGTAGCTCGGACTGCCTAAGTTGCTCAGTGTGCTTGAGTTGGTCTGCATGCCAAGTAGCTCGAACATCCTGAGTTGTTCGGTGAAAGTACGTATTTTCCACGTAGGTTGACACATGTCTTCATATAATTGATCCATGTCAGCTGACAAATTTTTTGTATCAACAGAAGCCCCCAATGTTTCACAGTTGAAGTTAAATAAGAAAGTGTGGAACATTTTGCCTAAAAAATACCTAAATTACAGATCTCCAATACTTGGGACATTTTTATTGTATTTCTTTCCATTTGAGCGCGTAATGGCAAACTTGTAAATATTTTGAATTTTTAGCAGCCGCTTCAACATTTGCGCCTTTCTCATGATTTAACCGTCGGAAACGCAAATGTCTTTCCCGGTAATCATTTCTTTTCTCTTTTCCCGATGTAAAGTTTTTAGGAGTGACAGAGATCTCATCGTTTTTTACTTTTCACATTCATATTTCCTGAACTCTTTACTTTCTCTCTCTATTTCGTACTATCGTTCTTCCATCGTCCGTCATTAGCAGATTTCTCCGTTCTCTATAATATTTTTCTTCTTTCATCTTTCTCTACTTTAGTCATCATGGTTTACCTTGTTGAATCTTTGGATAAATTCCGAGTTGATTTTTCAATTCCGTCTTGGGTAATTTTGGAGGAGCTTTCTTATCCTTCTGATTTGTTATCTCTGTGTGACACCCCGCCTAATTAAATACCGGGCGATCACTCCTTTATTAAATTAAATCAAGGTGAACAGTTTGGTCCATTCTTAGCATCACTGTCGTAAAAATAAACTTTTCCAATTTAACACCCTAATTAATTAAGCTAAGTGTCAAAACCATTTTCATACATACTTTCCAAATTTTATTTAAAGAAAAATCATTTATTTTATTTATTAACAACATCTCAATAAATAAGAATCACACCACAATAAACCTGGAACATAATCCAATTAATTTAAAACATTCTCCAATCGAATGTCAACATGCGAAATCTAAAGTCACACATCCAAACTGAATAAATCCCATAGTAACAATACTGGAAATAACTAAAATACAAATGTCCCATAACAATGAAATAATGGAAAGAGCTACACATGACCAACTAGATGAAAGTACTAAGAATGGATCCTAATGAACGAAGTCGTCTAATCAAGAGACCTGCAACTCCCACCTAAGCTGCAGCGCGTTCCTGCCAAGAGATCCTAAGCAAGACGCTCATGTGGCTGGGCACCTGTAATACATACATATATATACAAGAGAGAGAGAAAGAGAAAAAGAAACGGGTCAGAGCCCGAAAGTGTGTTTGATTTAAAATACGTTAGCAAGTATTTAAATTGATACAGGCCAATGCAACAACATATTAGTGCGACACTCTCTTGAAAAATTCTCACCTCTCTTCTAATGTGCACACCTATCGCACTAACTTTCCCAACGATTTATCCTATCATTTTATCACACTAACCTTTCCCACAATTTTTGCTTATCTCAAATTACTCATAAGATTTTAATACCAAACAATATCATTGTTTAAAAAGATACTTCCAATTAGTAACAACTTTCATTATAGCTTCATTAATTTATAAAGTTTCTCAGTGTCATATTATACTTTTCAAACAAGTATTTCCGATTTATAGTCCAGAATTATTTCTCACTTAATATATCACAGCAACAGTTTAATTTCCCCAAATTCAGATATATATATTAAGCACTCGTATAATATATATATTTTAACAGCACCAACATTCAAACTATGGTGCAGGCATACTCTGCTATCCAATCCCCGTATCGCTCACACTAAGGGATATACAAGTTCAGAATAACTCTCGAACTGTATCAACATATATACACAAACAAGATTGAGGCGAAGCATAGATTCCAAGTCTCTAAGAGGTCAGTACATACCCTCACGCCTCTTTGGACCGTCTGAACTATCGGTCCGATAGCCTGTACCAAGGATTTCTATCTTCTAGGGTACAAGTCAATATCCCCCATAAAGGTCCCATCGAGATAAGACTGTCCCAGCGCGGTAACCTCAGGGATAGCAAGTAGCGCGGGTACATTTTTCACACGTATATAATATATGCACACACAACCATATAAATATACCACTTAGTATTACATCAATATAGGTTTCTCTCCTCACCCATAATTACGATATTTATCCTTGATTTTCACATTAATTATTCTTATAAGGGTTCGTCACTAACCTTAACTCGAAGGGTTTCTCCAACTCATTTTGTGACACTCGTGAACTCTATCCTCACAAATATGAAATTCAGTAAGTGTCTTTATTATGTTCCACATAACTCTCTTACGCACATCACCCTTTAATTCATACATTTACCAACCATAAAGTAAATATCCCAAAAATACCATTCTCGTTGAAGATTAAAGGTCCCACATTTATTCATATGCCCTACTGGTCCTCCATGTCTCCCAAAATTATTTCATTAAGAATGCCCAAGAATTTTATCACGACAATTTGAATTTAACTCATTTAAAAAGGGAAATAGGAATCTGCCAGGAGGGGTCGATCGATCGAAGTTTGGGGCACGATCGATCGAGCCTAGAGCTTCGATCGATCGATCAAGCAGGTATTTCGATTTTCTGCAGAATTGCAGTTACGAGTTCTATCACTTTTCTTCATCCAAATCCATGTATTTCAAACCCAAACGTCCCAAAAATTCTACTACTAACATTATATCAATATACCAGATGATTCTAACGTAAGGCATGTACATATTCATCATTTAAACATGGATTTTTAACCCAAAATTATATCTAATTATTAAGAACCCTAGAATTTTCTTAAACAGTTTTCTAACAAATCTTTCTCCAGAATTTCTTTCTTATAATCATCAAAATTTCGTGGTTAATTTCCTCTACATGGCAAGGGTTTCCAGAATCATCATATCAACCAATACTACATGAATTTTCCTATCACAAATTGGGTTTTCTTCCACATATTTCATCCCTAATCATTCCTAAATTAATATGGAAATTGCACCAACGAAAATAGCAAGATAAACACTTGCCTGGGATTTTCGACGTTCTGATTTGCAGATGTTTTTTTTGTGTGGTTGCGTAGCCCGTTGCGCGATCTACGCGTTGGTGGTGGTTATGGTGCAAACGGATGACTTTTGGGGCCTTGGATTGCCTTGGAAGCTTTCTTCTTCCCTCTCCTATGGCCGTCACTTGTGTTTGAGTTTTCTAACCCTAGTTGGCTAACCTAAATGGCTGATATAGGTTTCTGATTTTCGTGGGTTTAATTGCCCATAAATGTGAAATGTCCAAAATGCCCTCCCGGGGCACAATTAGGCCTAAAAACGCTCCGAGACCCAAACTAAACCCCCGGGTACACTTTTCTGACTATCTCAACCCTTCCGGATGCGTTGGCTCACTCAAAACGACCATATGAACAACTTATAAAATATTCACTCTTTATTAATCCACATTTAGTCCCGACACGACATAGGCGCGTCCTAACTTAAATTTCCACAATTGTCATTTTATTCACACGTGACAATATTATGAAAATAAATCTCATATATTACTATACTCATCCAGTAATATGCAACAAATAATATATTCCCAATAATTACTAACTCTTGTCACGCTAGTAAATATTTAAAACAACATTTCGGATTAAAAATTAAATTAATTTATCTCAATTAAATTTAATAAATCCTTAAATTTAAAAGCCATGAAAATACGGGGTATTACATACTTCCCCCCTAATAACGGAATTTCGTCCCGAAATTCGGAAAATAAGGCCTACCAGGTAGCACAATTCTGGATATCTCTGTCCGTACGCAAACTATCTACATAGTACGGCACTCAATCACTATAGCTTTTTCCTCACAGCAACATTGTTTTACATTCTCATTGGTGACACTTCACATTGTGATCCTACCCGAAAATATTCGCATAGGTCACGCCTATACGTTATAAATTCCATTATCTCACTATTATTAGGAGGTCGCACCTCACTACATGACAACTACTCGGATTTATTCACACTAAATTCCCATTTTGAGAAGATCATATGAACATTTGACCACTCTTGACTGCCTAAAACCGTCGTGGAATTCCACCATAGTTATCGGATATTTTCTCGATCGATCCAAAAATTCTGATTATCTACTCTCCTCTAAACATACGGAAGGAGAATAGTCGAGGTTCTTCCATAACAAAACCTTAATAAGTACCTCGTACGCGACAAACATGTACAAGTGCTTTTACAGAGCATTCTTGAAATCATCGTACCAAGATTCCAAAATCTCCTTCACGTGGCTCCACTAATCTTTAATCTCCATGCGCTTATTCTCTGGCTAAGGGTGATACATTCTACTCGAATTGAAATCTTATCTCCGTTGGTTCCTGAAATCCCATATCAAAGGTGGGATTCACAAATCTCATCCTGATTTAGAAATTCATACTGCGTCGGACCATGCACTGGCGCGATTCTTCCTTCCAAAGGAAGTCTGGGGCATACTAGTCAATATTGTAAGCCAGCCCAAATGAATATCAATCACTTCCTTCCCAGCGACTTAATTCACCTGTTCGGGATAAATCCTTGATCTTGTTTTGAGGATGGCAACTCATCCAAGAATTTAACAGACTTTACCGACCTTTTCCAAAAATCAGGAATTTTCGATAAACACAAAATTCTTTGGTTGATTCTCCTCTTTCAACCAACCTTACCTATGGCCGGTGTATGTAGAGACTACTCACTAAGTCTCGCTAAACATAGATTCTTCCCTTGAAATGTCTCACATTAAGTGACACGTAATACTCCCCTTCCTTCCTTGGAGTATGCCGAAAGTTTCGACCCGTGCTCTTCTCTCCACGAAGCGCACTTCTGGATCTCTTATACTATACTAACATCATTACTCTTTGTATGCGCAAGTCGCTCTCACACTTGATTAATAACACTCCGCTCCGGTTGTGATTCATAACAATTAAATTCTACTCTATTCAAGGAATACTAATTCTGGAATGGATTCCCACAGCCTTCCTATCAAGTTAGGGCGTGCTATTCAAATCGCACACTTATGTATGGATTATCGCCCCTCACGTGACGTTTAATCCACTCTATCACTTCCACTTCGTTATACTAGTCCCACAAACATGTATTTCACATGTTAATTACCACGTCCCTTCGACTCGGACTATCTTAACTGTAGCTAACTGAGATGTTCACATTCTTGCAACATTCCGACCGCCCTAGAAGAGCGAACGGCGGGCTACTCATCCGTAGAACGAACTAAATTCAACGAAATAGAAGGAATAGGGCATTCGAATTCTATGACGATAAAAGAGGAATAATAATTCTCAACCTTCTTCAAATAAGTATAACCATTTTCCCAAATAGGTAATACAACTAAAAATAAATCAGTAACGCTCTATTCATCAGAATAATTTCAAGTCATCACTTTTGTATAATACAGTTCTTTCCAGATAATCCATGTTAAAAATCATTCTAGCTCTTTATTCGCCTCGTGTTTTGAATGCGGTTACGACATTTGGGTACTCTCAATCACCCTAGGAATCAAAATTTTTGAATTCTCTTTATCATCGTTCCACCCCTCAACTCGTCAGGATAACTTTCAATGCTTTCCTACCACAAAATCCGACTCCAATGACTCTAAAACAAAAATTTAACTTTCAACTTTCATACATAATTACTTGATCCCATTTCGATCAGGGTACCGAACTCATGGAATAGTGACCAAACGTCTCCCTATTTCCAACCTTACGCAAAGCTTCATGCGTGGGATGTCTCGCAAAGCGAAATCCAAACAAGGAACCCCTCCCTCCCGATACACTACTACATAGCATTGTCGGTTATCGGAATCCGTTAGGTCCTCCGTCCATAGTATATACCCCTTTATTCCGTCCCTTGACAGAAAAGTTACAATTTCTCCCGTAATTATGCTTAACAAAGAACGTTTCACCAATTTCACTATCGCCTCGGATGGGTTGATGGAAATTACATTCTATAAACCTCGGATATATACGATCGGAATTCTTGAAATTCCCTTCCCTAATAATAGGGGTATAACTATTAACTCCCACATCTCTAAAGGATAAATATAAAATGCACTCTTCCTATCACTAAGTCCGGAGTGCTAAACATAATACTGAGTCAAATCTTTTCGCTCAACGATAAATCCGGATACATACCGAATCATACTGACAAAGTCTATACATACATTGGCATCGAATATCTCGAGCCCACTACCCCCTCCGAAGTCTCTAGGATAGATAATATAAGTGCGAGTCCAACCTTCTTACAGGTAAAGCCTCTCCAAAACCAAACGTGTGTACTAATGTAACTACTCCGATAGCCTTGAAATAAATGCCCACTAACATAGTACTAACCATTTCTATAACGTTTTAACAAAGATTATATCATACTCGTGTATCGCATCACTACAACGAGTAGCCTCAATAAAGTATAAAACACTGTTAATATACTCATTCATTCCCCCGCGGATAGCACCAAAGAAAAAAAAATCCCGCTATACTAAGGAAAAATATTCACATAATGGTAACATTTATAATGATATGCATTAAACTCGTCTCACATGCTAATCTAGCAATGAACAAAATATGGTGACTCGCTCGTGTCACATAAACATGCCGCATCCTCTAAGGATACAACTTATACTTCCATCCTGGCAATCGTCTTGATTGCACAAATGGTTTTCGGACGTAACACGTCTGCCCAATCTAAAACAAAATTATTTTAAATCATTGCCTTACTAGGCACCGTATTCCTGTCCTTATAATAGTACAAAATACCTCAACACATAATTCACCTACCACCTGTCCTACTAACCAGGTTAGGATTGTCCTCCTCTCGGACTTTAGTAGACTCGATTTCCGTTAGCCATCCCGGTTGTTCCCTTAGCCTTTTAGGCCATAAAGATCATGTTACTATCTATAATAGTACTTACTGAATTTACCATCACTTGGTAAGAATTTTAACCATCTGAAGCATTTAAATGGTTTTCTTGATGTGTGTCCACATCCTTTTGTGGTGTTATACCACCATCGTTGCATTCAGTCTTATTCTCGACTAAATTCTTCGATTCCTTTAACTTCCTCCACAAAGAAGCGTTATCATCTATTTTGACAAAATATGACAATGTCAACCTCTGAATCGTTCGTCCATCAGAATTACCTCTTGAGTGTTATCAACTATTACTATGTGTCGACCTCCCACTAGGAGTTGTTTCCCCCACTCGTATCTACATCTTCCGATACAAAATTCGCTAACGGTTAAGATTCGTATTCACGAATGGACCCCTGACATGCCTTCTCGATGAGTTCAGAACCACATTTTCTTCTAATCCTGAACAGTTAAGGAAGAAACATACGGTCAACACTGTACCTAAGGTTCTTCTATAGGCATAGCATTCCATTTCTAAAATTGGTGGTTGACTCCAACCATTATAATTTCATCCCGAAAGCCAAGAAAATTTTCTCTAAATTTTCACTTTCAGTTTGCCACATTCCGTCCTATATTTAAGCCTTCGTATACTTTACCTCCTTTGGTAAACACATACAATTTTCGCGTTTCTAAAATTTACCACTGACAGTCTCTACACGTTTTTGTAATACGTTGGGTAAGTTTACCCTCGCACCTCATTTGACTATAACAGCATTTGAAAATCATTGTTGTACCTTAGTCTCCTTTCTAGTCGTGGCTTCTCGTGCCATTATGGAGGTGACCTCGACTATGGTCATCATCCTCGGATATATTTATAATCTCTACTAAGCCCTGCCTCCTGACGTCCGCTTAACGGTCCTCTTCTGACATCCGTCATCGCTCGGCACACACACACATCCAAACGAAATTAGAATTCACTAGTGTATACACATTATAGCAGGAGAACGAAATCTCGTCAAAGGAATAGACAATCCTAAACATAGGGCTCTATAACAAACAAAGCAACGCTGAAAGCATAATAAGCCGTACAGATCCTAAGGACACTAGAACCTGATGCTCTGATACCACCTGTGACACCCCGCCTAATTAAATACCAGGCGATCACTCATTTATTAAATTAAATCAAGGTGAACAGTTTGGTCCATTCTTAGCATCACTATCGTAAAAATAAATTTTTCCAATTTAACACCCTAATTAATTAAGCTAAGTGTCAAAACCATTTTCATACATACTTTCCAAATTTTATTTAAAGAAAAATCATTTATTTTATTTATTAACAACATCTCAATAAATAAGAATCACATCACAATAAACCTGGAACATAATCCAATTAATTTAAAACATTCTCCAATCGAATGTCAACATGCGAAATCTAAAGTCACACATCCAAACTGAATAAATCCCATAGTAACAATACTGGAAATAACTGAAATACAAATGTCCCATAACAATGAAATAATCGAAAGAGCTACACATGCCCAACTAGATGAAAGTACTAAGAGTAGATCCGAATGAACGAAGTCGTCTAATCAAGAGACCTGCAACTCCCACCTAAGCTGCAGCGCGTTCCTGCCAAGAGATCCTAAGCAAGACGCCCCTGTGACTGGGCACCTGTAATACATACATATATATACAAGAGAGAGAGAAAGAGAAAAAGAAACGGGTCAGAGCCCGAAAGTGTGTTTGATTTAAAATACGTTAACAAGTATTTAAATTGATACAGGCCAATGCAACAACATATTAGTGCGACACTCTCTTGAAAAATTCTCACCTCTCTTCTAATGTGCACACCTATAGCACTAACTTACCCAACGATTTATCCTATCATTTTATCACACTAACCTTTCCCACAATTTTTGCTTATCTCAAATTACTCATAAGATTTTAATACCAAACAATATCATTGTTTAAAAAGATACTTCCAATTAGTAACAACTTTCGTTATAGCTTCATTAATTTATAAAGTTTCCCAGTGTCATATTATACTTTTCAAACAAGTATTTCCGATTTATAGTCCAGAATTATTTCTCACTTAATATATCACAGCAACAGTTTAATTCCCCAAATTCAGATGTATATATTAAGCACTCGTAAATATATATATTTTAACAGCACCAACATTCAAACTATGGTGCAGGCATACTCTGCTATCCAATCCACGTATCGCTCACACAAAGGGATATACAAGTTCGGAATCACTCTCGAACTGTATCAACATATATACACAAACAAGATTGAGGTGAAGCATAGATTCCAAGTCTCTAAGAGGTCAGTACATACCCTCACGCCTCTTTGGACCGTCTGAACTATCGGTCCGATAGCCTGTACCAAGGATTTCTATCTTCTAGGGTACAAGTAAATATCCCCTATAAAGGTCCCATCGAGATAAGACTGTCCCAGCGCGATAACCTCAGGGATAGCAAGTAGCGCGGGTACGTTTTTCACACGTATATAATATATGCACACACAACCATATAAATATACCACTTAGTATTACATCAATATAGGTTTCTCTCCTCACCCATAATTACGATATTTATCCTTGATTTTCACATTAAGTATTCTTATAAGGGTTCGTCACTAACCTTAACTCGAAGGGTTTCTCCAACTCATTTTGTGACACTCGTGTACTCTATCCTCACAAATATGAAATTCAGTAGGTGTCTTTATTATGTTCCACGTAACTCTCTTACGCACCTCACCCTTTAATTCATACATTTACCAACCATAAAGTAAATATCCCAAAAATACCATTCTCGTTGAAGATTAAAGATCCCACATTTATTCATATGCCCTACTGGTCCTCCATGCCTCCCAAAATTATTTCATTAAGAATGCCCAAGAATTTTATCACGACAATTTGAATTTAACTCATTTAAAAAGGGAAATAGGAATCTGCCAGGAGGGGTCGATCGATCGAAGTTTGGGGCACGATCGATCGAACCTTCGATCGATCGAGCCTAGAGCTTCGATCGATCGATCAAGCAGGTATTTCAATTTTCTGCAGAATTGCAGTTACGGGTTCTATCACTTTTCTTCATCCAAATCCATGTATTTCAAACCCAAACGTCCCAAAAATTCTACTACTAACATTATATCAATATACCAGATGATTCTAACGTAAGGCATGTACATATTCATCATTTAAACATGGATTTTTAACCCAAAATTATATCTAATTATTAAGAACCCTAGAATTTTCTTAAACAGTTTTCTAACAAATCTTTCTCCAGAATTTCTTTCTTATAATCATCAAAATTTCGTGGTTAATTTCCTCTACATGGCAAGGGTTTCCAGAATCATCATATCAACCAATACTACATGAATTTTCCTATCACAAATTGGGTTTTCTTCCACATATTTCATCCCTAATCATTCCTAAATTAATATGGAAATTGCACCAACGAAAATAGCAAGATAAACACTTGCCTGGGATTTTTGACGTTCTGATTTGCAGATGTTTTTTGTGTGGTTGCGTAGCCCGTTGCGCGATCTACTCGTTGGTGGTGGTTGTGGTGCAAACGGATGACTTTTGGGGCCTTGGATTGCCTTGGAAGCTTTCTTCTTCCCTCTCCTATGGCCGTCACTTGTGTTTGAGTTTTCTAACCCTAGTTGGCTAACCTAAATGGCTGATATAGGTTTCTTATTTTCGTGGGTTTAATTACCCATAAATGTGAAATGTCCAAAATGCCCTCCCGGGGCACCAATTAGGCTTAAAAACGCTCCGAAACCTAAACTAAACCCCCGGGTACACTTTTCTGACTATCTCGACCCTTCCGGACGCGTTGGCGCACTCAAAATGACCATATGAACAACTTATAAAATATTCACTTTTTATTAATCCACATTTAGTCCCGACACGACACAGGCGCGTCCTGACTTAAATTTCCACAATTGTCATTTTATTCACACGTGACAATATTATAAAAATAAATCTCATATATTACTATACTCATCCAGTAATATGCAACAAATAATATATTCCCAATAATTACTAACTCTTGTCACGCTAGTAAATATTTAAAACAACATTTCGGATTAAAAATTAAATTAATTTATCTCAATTAAATTTAATAAATCCTTAAATTTAAAAGCCATGAAAATACGGGGTATTACACTCTGGCGGAGGGACATTGGTTCCCCTATCTTTTTGTAGTAGAGTGTGGCTTTTCTTTCCCGCCAAATCCCTTGTGTTTGTAGTTTTTCCAATATTTCGATATTGTACCTACAAGGGTAGCTCCAAATACATGGAGGGTAGTTAATGGCGTATATAGGTTGAATCAAATTCAAGGAACCCATTTAGGAATTCCTGAAATTATGTACTGTTATAAATGGGTTACCAGCGACACTACTTTTTATTTGAAAACTAGGTTTTTGAATAGAGCTTTAGTTGTCAATCTTCCCGACGCCAACAGGGACTATTTTAATTATGGGGTTGTGATGAAAATTTGGAAACACCCTCCATTAAATGGAAATGATGTGTACCAAGGTCCCAAATGTCCGCCTTATGGCAATGGGATAGGTTGTTTTTAGTTTTTGAATTTAATATTCTTCATGTTTGACAAAATGCGTCACTGATATTAATTTTGTTTGTTACAGTTGACAGAAAAAGGAAGCCCCCAAAAGAGATTGACGTTAACATAAAAGATTTAAAACTTATCTGGAGCTTTCATTAATCAGTTGCCGGGGAGCACATTAGAGCTGCTTCTTATCTGTTGAGGTATTAAAACACCACCTTGTCTTTCATTGCCCGTCTTATTGCACCTCCTACGGTAATCTATTCTGATCAACCGCTAGCATCTCGAGCAAGTGTGGAAGAATCCTCATCTGATTTGGATACTTCCATTATCGATTTGATGACGAAGAAAAGGAGGATGCCTGAGTTCTTTGTCAAAGATGTCCCTGGAGCTGATGCGTCAAAGAAAAGTAAAGTGGATGTCCCACCTGAGGGGACGAAGAAAATGGACATTGCTCCATCTAAGGGAACAACTAAAACTGTGAAGGAGGTGGGTAAGAAAACCCAGTTGTTCTAAAAGAGAAAGCACCTTTGATTGAAGTTATTGCTATTACATAAGGAGAGGCAGCACCTTTGATTGAAGGTGCTCCTCTAAGGAGACTAAAAAGAGGTCTTGCTGAAAGACCTATAGAAACTGTTTCTCAACCTTCTGATATTGGGGGTCCTTTGAGAGATAAAGCTCCAGTTCTCGTTGCTCCGAGTTCGGCCAAGGACTTGATCAAATCTTGGGTCCTTCCCGAACATCGAGCTGCTGAGGATTCCCTTTCTCGGGAGAAGCTCACTGATTTAGCCACCCAGAATATTACGACAGCAAGTATCTTCATCCCTATTATTTCCTCGTCTTTACATATTGCATTCATATTCTGAGTTGAGATCTTTCCTTTTTTAGTTTATGGCTTGCTTTAATGGTAACTTGAAGAAAGATGAAGCTATCAGGGCTTCCACTTCCTCGGGTGGGGTGGAAGAAGATTTTACTGGTCTATCCCTCTCTTTGAATGAATCCTATCAGAAGTACGAGGAAGAAAAAACTGCTTGGGAGAATGAACTTCAATCTGTCAAGACCACTCGAGATCAAGCTATAAGTGATTCTAAAGAGTTGGTGAACAAATTGAAGGCTGTTGATAGCAAGCCTGAAGAGGCTGAACAGCGAAAGAAAGAGCTTGAGGATAAGCTGACATCTGCCGAGGAGGTTGAGGCCAAGCTTAAAGAGGCTGAATGGTGTAAGAAACAGTTAGAAGAAAAAGTGAAGCTTGTCGAGGAACATGCTTCATTGTAGAACGTGAAGAAGAAAATTGCTGTAAAGAATTCTTTTAGCTCTGGCTGGGATAAAGGACAGAACAAGGTCTTAACTTCCATTACTTGTCAGATGGACTATGCCAGCCTAAAATACTTCAGAGATGGATGGATTGCAGCCTTGAAAGAATTGAAAAATGCGGATGGTTCTGAATTGTTTCAAAAATATACTCATGGCCCTCCTCCTATCATCAACGAAGAAGAAGAAGAAGATGAAGCCCCATCTGATGAGTCCTTTGTGATGGTAGCAGAGCAAGTACCTATTACCATCATTTTCCAACCTCCCGAGAAAGTTCATTAAGCAAACACTTCTTTCGAGCAACCTGCATTGCCTTCCGAGCAACCTGCTCTTCCTTCCGAGCAAGATGCTCTTCCCTTCAAACCAACTGAAGATATTGTAGTGAATAAGGAGAAGGTGTAAAGTTGTTCAGTTCTTATGTTACTTTCTTTTTTACTCAGTTGTAATTTGGAATGTATTTTCCTTTTATATGATGAATAAGAATGAACTTTTGTTATTTATCTTGCGTCTTTCTTTGACATGTCTTGTATCATTGTTGATGCATTTTATTTTCTCCTTGCTAGTTTATGTACAAGATGGAACTCTTATCAGCTACTGATACAGAGTTGATGAAGAAATGCAATGACTATTTCAAAGCTGGTTATGCAGATTTTACTGAGGCCCAAATAATAGACATCCTTGGATTCGATGCCTCTGAACAAGCAATTGATACTTACCAGTACTTGAAGTGTCTACTTAATTGTGCTATGGCCAATAATGTGGCCTATTATGAAATGATTGAAGATCTTCAAGTAATAATCGAGGCACTTCAGCTTCAGCATAAAGAGACCACCACACTTTTGCATAAAGGTTATGAGAAAAAATACCAACAATTGAGTGCTGACAGAGGTTATGATAAGTATATTTTTGCCCATGAAAAAAAGTAAAGTGTGTTAAATCTTGAGATTGAAGAGCATAGAAACATTGCCAAGCTGTTAGAGAAAGAGAATATCGCGTTGCAAGAGGAAGTGAAACAGCTCAAATCTGGTGCCTTCTCTTCTTCGGGAGCTTTGATCCCATTCAATGATGACGGTTTTTCCTTTTTAGAAATCAAAAATTCTATAATAAGGGAAGAGTTAGAGACTTTGAATTGAGCCGAACTTTCCACACCTGCTCGTGGCAGAGAAATACCTTCTTCCCGTGGACGAGCAAGGG
The DNA here is from genome assembly GCA_949130495.1 of Sambucus nigra. Lineage (NCBI taxonomy): Eukaryota > Viridiplantae > Streptophyta > Magnoliopsida > Dipsacales > Adoxaceae > Sambucus > Sambucus nigra. The sequence continues at coordinate 567,309,323 of OX422212.1, forward strand.
TTGGTCGGGTTAATATTGATGTGACAAGAACTCAATTGGCCTTAGAAAATCAAGCCATTAAATTGACGACAAAGAATCAGGCTTTGGCAAAAATGTCTAAAAAATTCAGAGTTTTACCGACCAACTCTCCAATCAGAGTTCTGCGCTAGAAAGTAAAGAGATTCTTGTGAAGAAACTCCACGAGCAGCTTGAAAGATTGACTTACCAATTTCATAAACATCCTAAAGAGGTTTATATGGAAGGGTACAATGAAGCTCTTTATCATCTTGATGCTCGAGTGCAGTAGTCAAATAATGAGGGGTACAAGCAGGGATGATTGAATGTTATGTGTGTGCTGAAACTGGAGCGAGGAAACTTCTTATGGGATTATTATGAGCCTAGAGTGCTTTATTTTTTCCCGTGCCTCCCTTTAAACTTAATTTTAGTTGGATTACATCTCGTGCTATTCCTCGATGCTTGATTTCCAAATATCTTAGTGACTATAGTCTTCATTCTGATTTTGAGATATCTCGTCCTGAGCATTTGCTTGATTGACCATCCGTAGTTAACATCAGAATGCTGAGAGATATGAATTTTATAAACTCTCCCTATGCATTAGATGATCCTCCAGCTGGGATGGAACCTGTATCAAAAGCAGAAGGAAAGAAACCCATAGAATAGGACATTTTTGTATAATGAATCAAATTTCATTTCGTATGTAATATGCTTGGTTTTAATAAAGAAATATTTATTCTCTGTGTAATTTCATTTTCTTAACAATACTTTGTAAAATGTCTTTGTTATTCGCTGGTGAATATATATATATAGAAGGACAAAATGTCCTATTTTGTTTTAGACAATGGAACTTGTCCCATTTCTTGTCTGATTATAGTGACTTGTCACTCTTTGTGCCTAGGTAATGGAATGATTTGCATCCCATATTCCTACTTAGTTGTATTAATCGTGCCAGGATTACCTTGTTGCCTAGATAGTGGATGCCCCAGGATGTCACCCATCTTCTTGTCTAGTTTGGGGTGTCCCTTGAGATCACCCATGATTAAACAGGCTTTTGGCTTGTATGATTTTTATTTATCGACCAACCGGAGTTGGTGGTTATTGAATTTTCGCCCAACCAAAGTTGGTGGTTGTTGAATTGCCGACCAACCGGAGTTGGTGGTTTCTGAATTGTCGACCAACTGGAGTTAGTGGTTGCTGAATCTAGTTTATGTAGTGTGTAGCACAAATACTCCAAATTTTTTTAACAGAAGATAGAAATTTCAAAGTTGGTGGTTATTGAATTTCCGCCCAATCGAAGTTGGTGGTTGCTAAATTGCCGACCAACCGGAGTTAGTGGTTGCTGAATCTAGTTTATGTAGTGTGTAGCATGAATACTCCAAATTTTTTTAACAAAAGATAGAAATGGAAAAATACCACTTTAATTCATATTGAAAGAAATAGGTTACAAATGAATTTTCATTACTGATAATACTTGCGCAGATGCTCTGCATTCCACGCGTTCTTGAATTCTTCTCCCTCCAAAGTTTCAATTCTGTATATCCTCGGACGAGCAACTTCAGTTACTCTGTAAGGTCCATGCCATTTGGCCTCTAGTTTATTCTGCTTCTGGATCACCTTCTTCAGCACATAATCCCCCTCTTTCAAGTCTCACTTTTTCACCCTTTTATTATAGAACAAGGTTGTTCATTATTGGTAGGCTGTATTCCTGATCGCTGCTTCTTCTCTAACTTTTTCGAGCATATCCAGGTCTAAACGTCTCATCAAGTCGCTTACAGGAGAATTGAAATTAAGCACTCTATGCATGGGTAAACCCAACTCAACAGGTATGACGGCTTCACTTGCGAAGGCTAACATGTATGCAGACTCCCCAGTTGTTATTCGTGGGGAAGTGCAATAACCCCACAATACAAAGTGTAGCTCGTTAATCCAGTTTACCTTTGCATCATCCAGCCATTTTTTCAAACCATTCAGTAAGATCATGTTCGTCACTTCAGTTTTCCCATTACTCTGGGGATGGCTTGGTGCGGAGTGGATCTTCTGAAGATTAGATTGGTGATAATATGCGGCGAACTCCTCGTTGTCAAATTGGGTTACATGGTCAGTAATGAATGCATGTGGAAGACCATATCTGCAAATGATATTCTTCCAAATAAACTGATAGACCCTATCATACGTCATGTCAATGAGAGGTTCATCTTCCACCAATTTGGTAAAATAGTCCACATCAACTACTAGATATTTGAATTTCCCTTTGGTCGTCGGAAGTGGCCCGACCAAGTCTATACCCCACATAAAAAATGGCCAAGGGGATGTAATAGGTGTTAATAATGCTTGGGGAGTTCTTCGGATGGAAAAGAAAAGTTGGCATTTATCGCACTTCTTAGCGTAAGTTGAACAATCAGCTCTCATTATTAGCCAGTAATATCCATGTGTCATTATTCTCGGCAAAAGCATCTGACCTGCTATATGGGCTCCACAAGAGCCTTCATGAACCTCTTCAATAAAATCTTTAACTTCGAAGGGATGCACACATCTCTGTAGTCCTTCTATGACACCTCTCCTATACAAAATACCATTGGCCAGTACATAATGAGCAGTTTTAAACTTCAGTTTCTTAGCTACGAGTTTATCAGTGGCATAATTCCCTCTTCGATATAGGCCCTGATGGGGTCCATCCAGGATGGACCCAAGTCGAGGGCAATGAAGTTCACCATTAAAACTTCATCTATGCTCCGATCTGCCAGAATCTCTATTAGGATGGTTCTTCGTATCTCGGTGCGTGTTGCTGAGGCCAGTCGAGCTAGGGCGTCAGCTCTTGCATTTTCCAATCTTAATATTCTGATCAACTGGACTGCGGTAAAAATTAATATAACCTCCACATCTTTTGCATGATACTTAATCATTAATTCTCCCTTCGCTGCGTACAACCCAAGAATTTGATTTACAATTAATTGTGAATCACTGAATATGATAACCTTCTCTGCATTTATGATTTTATCCAAACTTAAGACCCACGATCATAGCTTCATATTCAACTTCATTATTGGAAACCTTAAATTGAAAACGTAGAGCATACTTAATATCAACTCCATCGGGACTATTTAAGATTATTCCTATTCCACTACCTGTGGCACACGAAGAGCCATCAACGTACAAATTCCACACAGGTATATTATTATCAAACTTTTGATTAGATAGAGTTCCTCGGTGGAGTATTTGATACTTATTTTTATCTTCTCCTATCCTTGGGCAATTACCTGACACTTCTCATTGATCGTTTTCTATCGCCTCCTGCCGATATACTAATGGAAGTTGGTCGGGGGTTATCTTAGATGACCCCGTAACATCCACGAGTTAGTCTGCATCAAGGCCCAGCTTTTTGGATGTGTCAGAGTAAGTAAACTCCGGAATAAAGTCCGCTACTGCCTGCCCCTTAAGTGATGACCTAGGCTCATAAATTATGTCATACTCACCAAGTTCTATCGCCCAATACATCAATATTCCCGATTTCTCTGGTTTGTGCAGAGCCTGTCTTAATGGCATATCAGTATACACAACTATAGTATGGGCTTGGAAGTATGGAATCATCCTTCTGCTTGCTTCGATTAGTGCTATTGCCAACTTCTCCAACCTTAGATATCCGATCTCTACTCCTCGAAAGGCCTTGGTGGTGTAATAGACTGGTTTTTACACTCCGTCCTCCACTCTTATCAGCGTCGAGCTAATTGCGTTCTTCGAGACTGCCAGATACAAGTATAGTCTTTCTCCCATCACTGGTCTAGATAATAATGGAGGGGTACCCAGATATTTCTTTAATTCTTGAAAAACCTCCTCACATTCGTCATTCCACTCAAAAGTTTTTCGAAGTGTTTTGAAGAATGGGAGGCATCTGTCTGTTGCTCGTGACATAAATCTGCTGCGTGCTGCAACTCGTCCTGTGAGACTTTGCACTTCCTTTTTCGTTCCTGGAGATCGTAGTTCCAGTAGGGCCTTTATTTTTTTAGGGGTTGCCTCAATGCCTCGTTGATTAACAATATACCCAAGAAACATGCCTTCTCGTACTCCAAATATGCATTTAGTGGGATTTAACTTCATTTGATATTTCTCTAGCTGATCAAAAGTCTGGCCCAGATCAACTAAATGATCAGTAGCTTTCTTGCTCATTGTCAGCATATCATCAACATAAACCTCCATGTTATGACCGATTTGCTCTTCGAACACTTTATTCATCAGCCGCTGGTATGTTGCACCTGCATTTTTAAGTCTGAAAGGCATAACATTAAAGTAATAAGTTCCCCTTGGGTAATAAAAGAGGTACTTTCCCTGTCCTCTAGTTTCATCTTAATCTGGTTGTAACCAGAATAAGCATTCATAAAGATCAACAATTCATGCCACGATGTAGCATCCACCAGCTGATCAATTCGGGGTAAAGGAAAATGATCCTTTGGGCAGGCTTTATTAAAATTAGTGAAGTCCACACACATCCTCCACTTATTATTTTTCTTCATTACCATCACCACATTTGCTAGCCAATCAGGATACTTGACGTCCTCAATAAAAGAGGCTTTGTGTAGTTTCTTTACTTCTTCCTATATGGCTTGGTTTTTCTCTGGAATGAATACTCTTCTTCGCTTCTTTACTGGCTTGACCTCCTTATTAAAATTGAGCTCGTGGCATAGGAAAGTCGATTCTATCCCTGGCATATCTTCATGACTCCATGCAAAAGTCTGCTTTTTGCGCCTTAAAAATGCCACCAGTTCCTGCTTTATTGATAAGTCCAATGACGCACCAATTTTAGTTGTTCATTCTGGGCATTCATCGTCTAGAATGATATCCTCCGTATCTTCCATAACCTGACCCTTCACGAGCTGAGATTCATCTCTAGGGTCCAAGGTTTCAATCTCTGCATCTTCCGTTTCATCCACTTGATACGTAGTAGTTTTCTTATTGGCTTTTTCCAGCTCTTCCTATTCGACAGACGAATAGTAGCATTCCCAATCTACTTTCTGGTCGCCCTTCACAACTCCCACTCCGAAATTGGTTGGGAATTTCAAACATTGATGTACTGTAGATGGCACTGCCTCAAACTTCTTCAGACCTACTCTCCCCATGATAATGTTGTCGGCTGATTGGACATTTTTACCCATTATGAAAAAGCGTACTCTTTCTATTCGACAAGCAGGCCACGTACTAATAAGCATGTCCAACTTGATCATCCCAAGTGGAAAAACCTTTTTTCCAGTGCTTGAGTTCTTGGCCTTGAACACTTGGAAAGCTTTTTCCCCTTCTTCTTCCTATGGACTCCTTACCTTTTGGTTCTTAGAACCCTAATTTCCCTGGCACTCCATTTGATATAATCTTAATGATTTTCATCATTCATAAAGGCCAAAACTAGAAAATTCCCAAAATGCCCTCACGGATTACCGGTTAGGCCTAAAAACGTCCTAAGACCCAAACTAAACCCTCGGGTACACTTTTCTAACTATCTCGACCCTTTCAGACCCATTGGCGCACTCAAAATGACCATATGGGCGACTTATAATTTATTCACTTTTTATAATACTAATTTAGTCCCGACATGACACAGGCGCGTCCCGACTTTATTTCCATAATTGTCATATTATTCACTCATGACAATTTTATTAAATTCAATTCTACATATTACTTTACTCAATAAGTAATATTCAACAAATCAACAAATTCTCAATAATTATTTACTCCCGTTATGCTAGTAAATATTTAAAATAAAATTTTGGATTAAATTAAATTAATTTGTCTCAATTAAATTTAATAGATCCCCAAATTTAAAAGCCATAAAAATAAGGGGTATTACATACTTCCCCCCTAATAACATAATTTCATCCCGAAATTCCAAAAATAAGGCCTACTTGGTAAAAAAAATTGGATACTTTATTAGTACGCAAACTATCTTCATAGTAAGGCGCTCAATCACTATAGCCCCTGTCTCACAGCAAGCTTGTTTAACACTTTCATTAACGACACTTCACATTGTGCTCCTATCCGACGACATTCGCATAAGACGAGCTTATATGTCATTAACTCTCATTATTTCAATATCATTACGAGGCCGCACTTCACTACATGACAACTACTCGTATTTTTCTAAGCACAACACTCCCATTCTGAGAGTAACTATACAAACATCTGACCATTTTTGTCAGTTCTTTGAATCTCGATTTTTGGCGACATAACTCTTACGACAGATAAAAGGTTACCTCAGATAGTATGTGGTTATTTCACTTTAGTCATCGGATCTAACTCGACTAATCCAAACTAATCATTATTCGCTCGCCTCTAAACACTCGAGGGAGGAAAGTTAATGTTTTTACACACAAAGATTCAATAAGTAGTTTGTTCACAATAAACAGGTACGAGTGCTTCCACAGAACTCTACTGTACCATATATCACTTGCTATATGTATACTTGTCACCTTCATCCTTGCAAAGGGATCAATAATTGTAACCCTAGATAAAACTCTGCTTGTACACACAGTAAAGAGAGAGTGAGCTTATGTGCATTGTATCCAAGGCCATTAGTGCCCATATTTAGTGGATCACACACTCACAGTGGATGTAGGTCTAAATGGCTGAACCACTATACATCATTGTCTTATTCCTCTTATACTCATCCCCTTCTATACACTTACACATATATATATCTCTATTGCTGCCATTCTTATTACTATTTGAGTTCATCATCACTTATGTGGTGGTGCTGAATCTTAGCATCATCAGTTTGGCACCGTTTGTAGGACCGAGAAGATATATCTTCCTTTATACAGCTTGACCTTAGCGATAACTCTGGTGGTGAACCTGTTCTCCCCCTTCGTGTGGAGTTATTTCACCATTGAAAGAGATCCATTAAGGTTCTTAAGCTCATTAGTCTTTTGATCATTCAGCTCTCTATAGCTCAAATACATGGCACCAGATATGCCACCACCACTTCCTCCACCAGATAGTGGAGTAGGACCTAGTTCTAGATAGGCACCGCCTCAGTCCGAGATGTCTGATGTGGCGGCCGCTCTGAAGTCTTTGGCAGCAAGCTAGCGGATTATGCAGGAGAAATTTACAGCTCTTAGACAAAACATACTAAGACCACCAGGGGTCTCACCGGATATGATTACTCTGGCAGCAACTCCAAGGCAGCATGAGTCCAGGGGACCACCCCAGGCACCATGCAAAGACTTGCCACCTCCACAATGGTGAAGGGATGTTGCTGACCCCCGGCGTCTACACCTGGGGAGGCAAGGAAACCCTTGCCCAGAGGACATATATGATGATGTGGGGGTGGAAGAGACTCCGATAGAATGATGAGAGCCATCTGAGGTCTCCAATAATACTGTGCGACCTATCTAGGAGAGCAGAGGGAAGTGTGGAAGCCAAAATCCCTACGATCACCCGAGGGCCTCTACTTTTGATCGTCTGAGCAAGGGGTCGAATTTTGAGAGGCTGGGCCCAGTAAATGACCTACAGGAAAAATTGTCCCGATCAAGAAGTATTGCGAGGTCTAGGAGGGAGGCAACAGATGACCGACTCCACGGGGGCCGACCCCATGGACGTGACGACGTCCATGGGGAAGTAAACAGCCGATACAGTCCTGCCACAGCAGAACCCTCCGTCCACCTCAAAGAGGCGACAGGGGATAACATCGGCCAATCCGACCCTACGAGGCCCTGGAACGACTCGATCCAAAGGCTGAAGGATAAAAGTGGTGACATCTTGAAGAGCAGGGACCCTCTTCAAATAGGATACACCATAGGCTCACCCTTTGTGGCAAGGATAGTCAACTTTCCAATGCCATCCAAGTTTAAGCCACTTGTGGTCACCCCCAGGTATGAAGGGAGTACCAACCATGTCCATCATATTGATATGTACCAATCAGCAGCAGACATATACTCCATCTCAGATGAGATGGAGGTCGTGCCTTTTCTGGCACTCCGACTGGGGTCGTACATGTCTGGTATATGTCTCTTCTGAAAAACTCCATTAAAAGCTTTAAGCAGTTGGAAGACCGGTTTATCCATAACTTTTTCTTCGAAGTGAGGCCACAGAAGAAGACCACACACTTGCTCTATGTTAAGCAGGGAAAGAACGAGAGCCTAAGAGACTACATAGCCAGATTTAACAAAGAAAAGCTGGAGGTCGAAGACTATGAGGAAAACATAGCCATGACAGCCCTCATTGGGGGACTCCAGAAGGGAAAGTTATTATGGAAGCTTGTCGAAGACCCCTCGAAGACGATGATTGAATTGTTGGCAACAATGAGAAAGGTGATGAACACCGAGGAGGCGATGGTCGCAAAATACAAAGATGAAAAAGGAGGCACTAGTGGGGTAAGTAGCAAAAAAAAAATAAAGAGGGGAAGAAGAGGCTAGCAGATGACAAATTTGTTGATTACACCCCTATGAAGGTAAGCGGCGAACACATTTTGAATGAGATAAAGAGCGATCGATCCTTGAAGTGGCCTGAGAAGTTGAGGGCAACCCCTCACAAGAGGAACAAAACCCTATGGTGTGAATTTCACCAAGACCATGGCCATGTGATCGACAAGTGTTTTGCTCTGAAAGATGAAATTGAAAAAATATTAAAAGAAGAGAAGTTAAGGAAATACGTCGATAAGGGTGCCTTCAAGAGGGGCCAAGGGGACGACCTCAAAAAGAAGAGAGGCGATACGTGCAGAGAAGATCGTCCAAACGGAAGGGATGACCCTTCGGATAATGAGGACGACCCTGACCTCCCACTAAGATATGACCATAGCCCTATAAAAAGACTTAATATGATCTCACTCGGTGTAGGGATGATATCCGGGGGTCTATCAGGAGGAGGGTCAGAGGTCACCGATAGGAAGGCCCATGTAGCTGAAGCCAAGGCAGTGACAAAAGATGTACACTCGACCTTTATGGAAGCAAAGTCAGAAAAGTTGAAGAAGGTTTATATGGATACTATGATAGTGGGATTCTCAAGAATGGACTTCAAAGGCCACTTAACCTCGCATGATGACCCTGTCGTCATCACTACCCGAGTACACGGGTGCGAGGTGTTGAGGATCCCGGTAGATGGGGGTAGTTCTGCAGATGTAATGTTTTGATCGTGTTTTAAAGCCTTAGGTCTCAGTCGTGCCAAGATCGTCCCATACCATCACCCCTTGATTGGTTTAAGTGGGGAAAAAGTTCATCCTCTAGGAGTGTATGAGGCCTATGTTAGGATGGGGGACGAGTGGCCGAGATGACTTACTAAGAAGGTTAACTTTTTTGTGATGGATGAACATATCTTCTCAGCCTACAACATTATACTGGGGCGAGTGGACCCCAAGGAATTTGAGGTCGTGCCGTCCAAGGTTCATCAGATGATAAAATTCTTGACCCCTTACGGGGTAGGGGAAGTTCAGGGAGACCACACGATGGCATGGGAATGTTACTTCAACTCTGCTGAAGAAAGAGAGGCGTATAAAAAGGCAACGATCACTTACAATATTGACACCCTCGACCCCAGGGATGAGACAAAGTTGAAGAAAGGAGAAGCCACGAAAGAGGTAGAGTCCATCATCCTCAATGAGGATGAGCCAGAAAAAAACTTCCAAATAGGCAAAGCTCTAAAGATAGACATCAAAGAAAACCTCATTAAGATGTTAAGGAGAAGACAAAACATCTTCACATGGAATCATGCAGATATGTCGGGGATCGACCTAGAAATCATGTGCCACAAGCTCAATGTGGTAGAGGGTGTAAAGCTGGTAAAGAAGAAGAGGAAAATTTATTCTCATGAAAAATATTAAGTCATAAGGGACGAGGACAAGAAGCTAGAAGATGTCAAGTTCATCAGGGAGGTCATCTATCCCGAGTGGCTATCTAACGTGGTCATAGTCCCCAAGGCCAACGGTAAATGTAGAATGTGTGTGGACTTCACCGACCTCAACAAACATTATCCCAAAGACAGCTTCCCTCTCCCCCGCATTGATCAGATGGTAGATGTTACCGCAGGCCATGAGCTAATGATCTTCATGGATGCCTATTTAGGTTACAACCAGATCTTCATGAACCCTGAGGACTAGGAAAAAATGGCTTTCATTATCGATAAGGGGACATACTATTATAGGGTCATGCCCTTTGGCCTAAAAAATGCGGAGGCAACGTATCAGCGCCTTGTGAATAAAATGTTTGAAGACCAAATCAGGAGGACTATGGAGGTTTATGTAGATGACATGTTGACCAAGAGTTTGAAGGCTGAGGACCATGTGGCCGACCTCGAGAGGACCTTTAACACGATGGATAAGTACCGAATAAAGCTCAACCCGGCCAAATTGTCTTCGGGGTCAGAGTAGGGAAGTTCTTGGGGTTCATCGTCAATCAAAGAGGCATTGAGGCCAATCCTGAGAAGATAAAGGCACTCATAGAAATAAAGACCCCCAAGACCATTAAAGACATTCAGAGGCTCACAGAGTGAGTGGCTGCTTTGAATAGTTTCGTGTCTAGAGCCACAGACAAGTGTTTACAATTCTTCAAAATTCTCAAAAAGTACTTTGAATGGAACAAAGAGTGTGACCACGATTTCAAAGAATTAAAGTCTAACCTAGGGTCTCCCTTGTTGTTGTCACGGCCACTGCAGGGTGAACGACTACATGTGTACCTAGCCATCTCAGAATCAGCCATCAGTGTAGCAATTGTGAGAGAATAGGATGAGGTACAGAGGGCTGTATACTTCAATAGTAAGGCACTTATGGGGGTAGAGCAAAGATACCCTAGGATGGAGAAGTTAGACTATGCCCTGATCCATGCATCAAGAAAGATAAAGCCATACTTCCAGTCCCATACAATGGTCATCCTCGCTTACTCTCCTCTCAGGCGGGTCTTATACAATCTAGAAAAATTAAGGAGGCTAATGGCCTGGGCTATAGAGCTGGGAGAGTTTGACATTGTATATTAACCAAGGATGGACATTAAGGGGAACGAGTTAGCTGATTTCATCGTTGAATTTACTTGAAAAGATGAAGAGGCTGAAGAGGAAAGCCTCGAGATGACAGATACTTGGCAAAGCAGAATTATTGACCCATCCGCAGATAAGGCTGAGACAAGCACCCCTAGAGAAAAAGTTGTAAAAAATGAAGAGGGAAGATATCTCTTTAGACAGGTGTCCCTCACCGAGGGAAATTTTATGGAGGAATGGGCTGTGTGGAACCTCTTCGTTGACGGGTCCTCTTGCAAGAGAGAAAGTGGGGCTGGATTAATAGTATCAGCACCAGATGGCACAGACATTGAGTACGCCCTGAGGTTCAACTTCAAAGCCTCCAACAACGAGTTTGAATATGAGGCCTTGATAGTAGGCCTCTCCTTGGCTAGATCTCTTAGTGTTATCCAGATCTTGGTTCATAGTGATTTAAGACTTATGGTGAATCAAATACTAGAGGCGTACTAGGCTAAGGATGAGAGAATGGCCAAATACCTTGAAAGAGTAAAGGAAATATTTAATAGCTTTGGAGAAGTAAAGTTGAAGAGGATACCTAGGCTTGATAATGGCCGAACAGATGCACTTGATAGGCTGGCCTCAGCAACTAGGAGGGATATCAGGAGGACAGTCCCAGTGAAAATCTTGATTCGACCAATGATTGAAGATGTAGGGGGAACACTTGGCTCATGCTTAAATATCAATAGGGAAGCTTCATGGATGGAACTTCTAATTAAATACATTGAAGAGGGGGAGATGACAGAAGCAAAATAAGAAAGGAAGAAGTTGAGATACAGAGCCGCAAAATTCACTATCATTGGAGACACCTTGTATAAAAATGGGTTCTTGCTCCCCTTGCTCAGATGTGTGCACCCGTCTGAGGTCCCACACATTCTGCAAGATGTACACGAGGGGTCATGTTCAAGCCATATTGGGGGCAGGTCTTTAGCAAAGAGGATATTAACCTAGGGATACTAGTGGATGACCTTGGGGAAAGATGCCACGGCATACGTAAAAAAGTGTGATAAATGTCAACAGTTCACCACCATCCCTCACCAGCCCCATCAGCCTCTTACCTCCATCACATCCCCATGGCCATTCATAGTATGGGGAATAGATCTAGTAGGACCCTTGCCTAGGGCTATCAACAACTATCGATACTTGATCATAGCAATTGACTGTTTCTCAAAATGGGTGGACGCGGAGCCGATGGTAACGATCACCGAGCAGAAGACCTTCCCGTTTATCTGGAAAAACATTATGTGCGGATATAGTCTCCCCAACACCCTCATTTCAGATAATGGGACTCAATTCAAGAATGTATCCCTAGAGAAATACTGTGAAAGAACAGGGGTAAAACAGTTCTTCTCTACCCCAGGACGACCTCAGGCTAATGGGAAAACTGAAGTCACAAACAGAACAATCCTATATGGGATCAAGAAGAAACTCGAGGAGGTAAAAGGAATATGGGTTGAGGAGTTGTACATTGTACTATGGGCCTACAGGACGATGATAAAGACTCCTACCAGAGAAACCCCGTTCATGCTGGCGTATGGCTCAGAAGCCGTCATTCCCACCGAGATTGGGTTCCCTACTCACAGAGTCCAAACCCCCAGAAAAATATGGAAGAAAGGAGACTTGACTTATATTTGATCGAGGAAGGAGAGAAGACGCTAAGATAAGGCAAGCTGCCTACCAGCAGAGGACGACCAGGTTTTACAACCAGAGGGTGAAGAAAAGGCCAATCGCTGTGGGGGACTTAGTCCTCAAAAAGACTTGGCAAAAGCCTAATAAGATCCACCCAAATTGTCATGTCCCATATAGGGTCATTGATGAAGTTGTCCCGAGAACCTACAGACTAGAGAACCTTGAAGGGGAGCCCTTTTCCAGCCCCTGGAATGCGGATCATTTGAAGAAATACTATCAATAATGTAATGCCCTATCGGACAACAGTTGTAATGAATGTGTTTCTCCAATAGAACACTTAGTGTGTTAATGAGAATATCATATTAGCCACTCATCTTGTGTTTGTTAATTCTAGTGTGATTAGGGTTATCCTCGTTAAACTACCCTCGGCTATGATGAGGGTAAATGGTGGGGACGACCCCCCATTCACCCTCAAGAAATACGAGGGGGGATTTGAAATAATTAAAAACATCATTAAGTTGGTGGAAACCACCCTCGGCTATGATGAGGGTAAATGGTGGGGACGACCCCCCATTCACCCTCAAGAAAGACGAGGGGGACTTGAAATAATTGAAAACATCATTAAGTTGGTGGAAACCTCCCTCGTCTATGATGAGGGTAAATGGTGGGGACGAACCCCCATTCACCCTCAAGAAAGACAAGGGGGACTTGAAATAATTAAAAATATAATTAAGTTGGTGAAAACCACCGTCGGCTATGATGAGGGTAAATGGTTGGGACGACCCCATTCACCCTCAAGAAAGACGAGAGGGGACTTGAAATAATTGAAAACATCATTTAGTTGGTGGAAACCACCCACGGCTATGATGAGGGTAAATGGTGGGGAAGACCCCCCATTCACCCTCAAGAAAGACGATGGGGGACTTGAAATAATTGAAAACGTCATTAAGTTGGTGGAAACCATCCTCGGCTATGATGAGGGTAAATGGTGGGACGACCCCCCATTCACCCTCAAGAAAGACGAGGGGGGCTTGAAATAATTAAAAACATCAGTAAGTTAGTGGAAACCACCCTCGGCTATGATGAGGGTAAATGATGGGGACGATCCCCCATTGACACTCAAGAAAGACAAGGGGGACTTGAAATAATTGAAAACACCATTAAGTTGGTGGAAACCACCCTCAGCTATGATGAGGTTAAATGGTGGGGATAACCCCCCATTCACCCTCAAGAAAGACGAGGGGGACTTGGAATAATTGAAAACATCGATAAGTTGGTGGAAACCACCCTCGGCTATGATGAGGGTAAGTGGTGGGGACGAACCCCCATTCACCGTCAAGAAAGACGAGGGGGGACTTGAAATAATTAAAAACATCATTAAGTTGGTGAAAACCACCATCGGCTATGATGAGGGTAAATGGTGGGGACGACCCCCCATTCACCCTCAAGAAAGACAAGGGGGGACTTGAAATAATTGAAAACATCATTAAGTTGGTGTAAACCACTCTCGGCTATGATGATGGTAAATGGTGGGGACGACCCCCCATTCACCCCCAAGAAATACGAGGGGGGGACTTAAAATAATTGAAAACATCATTAAGTTGGTGGAAACCATCTTTAGCTACGATGAGGGTAAATGGTGGGGACGACGCCCCATTCACCCTCAAGAAAGACAAGGGGGACTTGAAATAATTGAAAACATCATTAAGTTGGTGGAAACCACCCTCAGCTATGATGAGGGTAAATGGTGGGGACGACCCCCCAGGAGGACTTGAAATAATTGAAAACATCATTAAGTTGGTGGAGACCATCTTCGATTACGATGAGGGTAAATGGTGGGCACGACCCCCCATTCAACCTCAAAGAAAGACGAGGGGGGAGCTCATAGGATGGTTAATTCAAATATCATAAGCTAAGACAATCATAGAAGACAGGAAGAGGCATTGTATTATAAATCAAGTGTTACAAATGCTTGTCCAATAAAAATAAAGTACAAAAATATTTTTACAAGAATAGGGTATTGGTTATAGGCAGCCACCCTACTAAGAAGTATCAGCAGGCAAGGTTTCAACGTCAATGAGAAGAGTCTCTTCAGTGACCAAAATAGGTCGATCCTCAGAGGTACTGATGCCTTTGATGTGTACTTGAGACTCTACATGGGCTAGAGCCTCAGCTATAAGGGGGTCTTCCATCTCCACTGCTTCAAGAGAGAGGCGGATAGACGATACGGCATCAGCAAATTTTAAGACGACCCATCGATAGGCCGTCTTAATCCCTCTTTCCAGGTACTCAAGGCCAAAGCCCTAAAACTCGTCCGAAAGCTTGTAAGCCTCCACGGCATCGACCTCGTATTTTTTTACTGCCTCAGCAAGTTCAGCCTTGAATTGGGCATCTGGTTGGGCAAGGCCTCTTCCTTTTCTTTAATGAGGGAGTCCTTCACATTCAGGTCGGCCTCATGCTACTTCGCCAGCTCATCTAGGACCCTGGTATGCTCGGTTCTCGCACTCTCCAAATCTGCCCTCGCAGTCTCCAGTTTTCAGATCGGCCTCATGTTGAATAGCTCTCTCGGCCTTATGAAACTTCTGTTGATTCCCATCCATCCACTTGGTGGCCGAGGTGAAGGCACAGACAGATTGTATAAAACAGGTGAAATCTCATTAGAAATCCGAGGGAATACTTCATAAAATATATGTGAATCAAAGATGATAAGACAGATAAAATACCTGAGCCAGCGTGTGAAAATCGTAATCATAGACCTTGGCTGGGGGCATCCTCGATAAGAATTCATAATCCGCGGTCGAGGGTGCAAAAAAGATTGAGGCTTTGGACGCCCTCAAGTTGGTTATGAGGGATGAGGGTTCAGCCTTGAGGAAAGCAAGATTCTGAGACCAATAGGCACCCATGCTAGAAGAGGAGCTGGTCCCCTCAGTGTGCGCCTGAGACACCTCTACCCTCTCCCTCGTCCGTGAGTCAAGCCGAGAGCCCCTAGGAACTTCGAACTTCTTCCTTTTGCGACTGTCGGAGGTCGGCTCCACTTCCGTCAGCCTCACGGCCTTTATCTTCTTCTGAGACTGCTGAGGATCTTTTCCTTTTTTCTTTCCCAAGCCAGACAGTAAACTTGGGTTAATCATCTCCCAGAGTTGATCAGATATATTTGCAGGACGACCTAAAAAGGAGACGATATATCAGAAAGATGCAGTGTGAAAGAGGAAATACTTGGAGAAAATTATAAATTAAGCAAAAATATACTCACATAATTTTGTCAGGGGGCCAACCCTTAAACCAGCTTCTTTGAGGAAGCGAGGGGTCATCAAATCTTCAAATTTGTGAAGTTCATCCTCTTTCCCTTGTTCCCTCAGGTAGTCAACAATGACCCTCTCCTCCAATTGAGTCCGAGGTCTGATCATGCTCTCATAGAAGGGTTAGACCATGACCTTGGAACCCTCGGACTGTCTTTTACGAGATTATCCCCGATGAGGAATTCCCAATCCCCAGAGATAAAGAAAAACCTCTTCTTCCAGTCATAATTGGAAGTCTGAGATACGTGAAGAAGTTTCTTGTCGGACTTCCTAGCCTCTAAATGAAAATACCCAGGCTAATTGGATGACGAGGTGATATTATAACAGGCTATGAACAAATTACCAGAGGGCTCATCAGTGAAAGTATTCTTCCAAAGGGAGACATAGCCGAGGATAGTCCTCCATGAATTTGGAGGAAGTTGGGAAGGAGCAACCCCAAGGGCAGACAATATGTTGACTATAGCAGGGTGCAGAGGGAACCTAACGCCTACCCTGAGCATATGCTTATAAACAGCAACTTCCCCCTCACTCCCCTGGAAGACTCTCTCGTCTTCACTTGGAACCCTCATAGTTACATTGGGCTTTATACCAAACGTGTGCCTCCACAGCAAGAGGTCACAATCCCTAACAGTTGAGACATATGCCAATGCACTAGAACTGTCAACCTAATCATCCAGATCCTCACTATCGTCCTCATGTCCCTCGTCCCCAGACCTTTCTGCCTCAACGCCTGTCGGTGGTCCATTTTGGAAAGGCCAATCGGAAGGCTAGAGGGGATAGCGTTGTTATAGGGATAGCCTCAGAATGTACTGTGCCCTCGGCCTATCGACTTGGTCTAAGAGTGAACGTCTCTATCCTCCCAGAAGGCCCATCACTTGTTGATGATGATGCTCTATCATTCATTTCTCCCTCGTATGTCTGACTCTCGGCTGGACAACAGGAAGACCCACAGGACTCAGATGGTATTATTATGGATAAAGGGATGGGGAAGATGGGTCGTACCCAATTAGGGTCGGCCCGTCATCTTTTTTGGTCTTCCTCCTCTAAACGCCTGATCTCGGTGAAGAATCTCTCCCTCAAGGTTGGGGATTACTCGGCTAAATCATAAAGTATTTTAAGCATTAAGGGAATACCCTACACTTAAAGGAATTTGTTTAAGCCAACTACAAACAAGTTCACAATTGACTAAAATTGACTTCTGGTTCAAACCAAAGAAATAAAGGGTTTTTTGTTGATGAAACCTAAGAACAAAGGAAAACAGTTCGCTGGAGAAGAACGCCGAAAAATGTAAGAAAGCCCTAGAAATGCCACAAGAGGGCACTAAACCACCACTGAAAGATGGGGGATGGAATCTGAAAAACCTAAAATCTAAATGCTGCCCTATAAACACCACAACAAGGTGGGTCTACACGCCAGAAAAGCAAAGCAACCAAGAAAAGAGGGGAAACAAATCCAAATGCAAGAAACAAAATGAAAATATAAGATAAAAGAGGAATTAATGGCAGAAGAGTTACCTAAAGACAAAGGCGACAATTGAGAAAAGCTTGATACAGAAGAAATCACAGAAATGTCGGTGTGAACTGGTAGGGAGTTAGAGAGAGAAAGCTGGCGCGTGAAAAAGAAGGAGAAGAAAAGAATAAATGTTTCAAAAATCCTTTATATACTTTATTAATTAGTGGGCCCAATAATTTATGTAAGACATATCCCACGAGGAGACGCATCATTAGGGAACAAAATCCCAAGCTGAGTGTGCAGCTTCCATATCTGGGAAACTGAAGTGATGATGGACACCTGACAATATGCAACTTGACAGATGTCACTTATCCATCTCACCACCCACTTGAGAATTCCAAGGCAACATTACACCTCAGCCATCTCAACAAACATCAATGGCTAAGGACTGGGGGGTGACTGATATAACCATATATACCCTCATCCAGGTCGAGGGTTCCCTCCACCCAGATGAGGACTTAGGCCTAGGATGAGTCCAATTACCACAGTACCTTTACAGGTAGGATCGGCCAGGATGACCCCTCACCATGGATCAGACGACCCTTTAAGGGGCCGACCCCTCACCATGGATCAGATGAACCTTCAAGGGGTCGACCCCTTATTATGGATCAGATGATCCATAGCGGGGGACGACCCCTCATCATGGCCCAGCCGACCCCTCATTC
This sequence comes from Sambucus nigra, assembly GCA_949130495.1. NCBI lineage: Eukaryota > Viridiplantae > Streptophyta > Magnoliopsida > Dipsacales > Adoxaceae > Sambucus > Sambucus nigra. The sequence goes on from OX422212.1 coordinate 567,327,405, forward strand.
ATGGCCCAAACGACCCTACAAGGGGCCGACCCCTCACCACGGGCCTAATGACCCTATGATGGGCTCAAAGTATGAGGCCCACATCCAACTGGACCCGATGTCAGCGTTAACCTTAACCTCATCCTAGCATCTTAGGCCGAGGGTGACGTCATCACAGTGCGTGACTTGGGAGACGCGTGGAATGGGGCACGTGGGACTCATATAGCACGTGTACTAAACCATTATAACAATATCATCCCATCACATGAGGGAATATTATGTCATCATTAATCACTAGTGGCACAACCAGGTGTCTGCAGGGAATTGGATAGATCATCATTCACATGCTCCATACATGCTTGGGGGGTACACTACACCCCCCATGCCTTATATATACTTGTCACCTTCATCCTTGCAAAGGGATCAATAATTGTAACCCTAGCTAAAACTCTACTTGTACACACAGTAAAGAGAGAGTGAGCTTATGTGCATTGTCTCCAAGGTCATTAGTTCCCATATTTAGTGGATCACACACTCATAGTGGATGTAGGCCTAATTTTTTGAACCACTATACATCATTGTCTTATTCCTCTTATACTCATCCCATTCTATACAGTTACACACATATATCTCTATTGCTGCCATTGTTATTACTGTTTGAGTTCATCGTCACTTATCTGGTGGTGCTGAGTCTTAGCATCATCACATTATAAGGTTTTTCTTACCAATATTGTTAAATATTGAATTGAATAATTAATGGACATTCATTAAAGATAAAGTTTCCTTATAGAATTAAACATAATTTTGGCACTTATGCTTAGGTTATTTTACTATGAAAGGAAATAGAAGACTTGTTTAAAATAAGCAATCGAGCTCATTAGAAGTGGAAGAACTCCCAGCCTTGAATCGCATTTTGGACTGTAAAATGACCAAGGGCCCCTCACGGCCAAGAGCTAAAGAGTCTAACATGTGTTGAAAATGTATTGAAAATGGTTCACTACGATTAGTACGGTTCTATGACTATCCGCTCATGAGGTAACTTTGAGTGTTTATCAATTTTATTGATGATTACTTGAAGATATGGATGTGTTTACCTTATGCACCATAAGTCTAAAGATTTTTATCAGTTTAAATTGTGAAAGGCTAAGATGGAGCATGGGTGAGGTAAACTAATCCAATTCCTATGATTTAATTGTGGAAATGTTTCCTTCTTGGGATAAATAAGGATCATTTATCAGAGGTTGGGATTTTATCCCAGTTGTCTACATCGTATATTCCACTTTGGAATGGTGTTGAGGATAGGAAGGAATAAGGATCTTTTGGATATGATAAAGTTCATGGCTACCAACACTATAACATTCTTTTGTGTATTTTACATAAGACACGGCGTGTAAATTCTCAAATTTAATTTCTTCTTAATTGGTCTCTTGATGTCCCATTGAACATTGGAGTGGGTATAAGCTCATTCTAGGGAACGTTCGGATTTGGGGGTACTCAACACTCGTGTTATGGAAGGATCCAAAAAAGTTGAAATTAAGGATAGAGATATGTCTCTTTGTTGGTTATCCCAAAGGTTAAAAAGGTGGTTTATAATATTTGTAAGTACACTAAGGACAATAATAGCATCAATAATGAGTTCTTATAAGAGGATTGTGTAATAAACCACAGACCCAAGTGTAAGTTGGACTTGCAAGATAAAATGAAGCATCGTATTACCAATGTTCCTAGACCACCCGTAAAGGATGAAATACGACCTAATATTAATAATAGAGTACTTGTCATAGTGGTATCATTATCGATAATTAGAATACATGTGTAATATATATTAGATAGCAAGTGGTGCCACATAATAGTGGAAGTATAAGGACTCATCCTGAATGGTTAGTATTTTACGTGATCATTTCGATATGATCCCAGGAAAACACTAATCGAGTCCCAGGAACTACAACGAGCATTACAAGACTAGGACTTTTGCTTTAACTTATGACAATGTATAATAAAGGGATTTAATGTATTCGAATCAAATTTTGGGACTTGTAGACTTATTAATGGGGTAAAACCCATTGAGACAAGTGGACCTACAAGAAGTTAAAAGATAGATGGATGGGAAAGTGAAAACTTGCAAGGGAAGGCTTGGAAATTATTTACTCAAAAAGATAAGTATTGACTATGAGCCAACCTTCTTGCGATAACTATGCTAACGTTTATCAAAATTCGTTTAACATCAAGACTGTGTTCTTGAAGGATCATCTTGACAAGTACATAGTAAGAAGTCGGGAAAATCAAAGTGATGTAAGCATGTGACATCCATTTATGGATTTAATCTAAAATCGAGGTCTTGGGTCATTCGGTTTGATCAAGTAATAGAGTATTGATTTTAATCATGGTCCAAAAATCACTTATTAGTATAAGAAGAACGACGGAAGCATGGTGATATTTCTAAGTACAATTTTTGGAAAAAAATTCCTAATCAAGAACAAGGTGGGAGTATTGTCTTATGTAAGAGTGTGGTTGTCTAGATTTTCGACATAAAGTACTTAGGACAAGTCATCACATCTTTATGATAAAGATTTTTCTATATCGGTTACAAAGGATATTAGGATAATCACAAGTCAATTATACCAATGTTGAATACATAGGATTAGTATAGGGATTCCATGAAAATATTTTATTTTCAAGTGTTGAATAATTATGTCTGGAAATCGATGTCTTATGAAACTTGATTGCATGGATGGAATGAGGAATATACTTAATTCTTTGGTGTTAGATAGCCTCGTGAGTATTATGTATTATGTGCCAGGATCAAAATCTACTATGCCTCCGGCATGGTCAAAAAATTCCAATCTAATAGTCTTGTAACTCTTAGGCATGAAGACTAAAGTTTTTTAGTCAAATATGGATTTCAATTTTCCTAGCTACGAATATGTGTTTACCTAAAATAGGTTGGGATGTTAGTTTCAAGAGTGTGAAGCAATCTTAGAATATTAACTCCACTATGGAGGCTAGAGTTGTTTTCACCATAGAGACAAATAAAAAGTCTATGTAGCTTGGTTACTTCTTAAGTAACTTGGGTGATGTTCCTTCAAGTGAAATTGGCTATTACACTTTAAGTTTTCATAGTGGTAAGATTGCAAATTTGAGAGAACCTGTAACTCATAAAAGGTTAATCACATTGAGCGTAGGTTTTACCTAATTTGAGATATTGAACGAAGTGGGTGATAAGTTTTAGATGAAGGTTATATCGGATGACACTCGGTTAATTCTCTACCTATACGCAGCAAACTTCCATGTAGATGAGTTGAGAGTTGGATATATAACTATAAGACTAAGTGGGAGATTGTTGGGATTTTATTCTTAAAACCATGTATCACGGTTACTTTGAAGTAAAGGTGTTAGTTCATTTTGAAATAAGAATCATGGTTATGAGAAATTCTTATGTTTTATTTAAATATATTGTATACATGTTGGTCAATGGAGCTTAGTAGGAGTTTCGGTGAGTCAACTTCGGGTTGATCACTAGAAGATCAATATTCCGATTTCAACACTATTAGAACGTTCATAACCTAGATAGGGGTCATGATGCAATCCTAGTATTTTATCTCAAACTACGGTGAACCAATGTGATCCGAAATTAGGGGGATAGTTCAATAGAGGATTGTGATCGGTACATCTCAAGATTGTATTGAATGGGACCACCCGTGAAATTTGAGCCTAATTTTTTTCTAGATTAAACTCGAGAAATATCACACCATTTATAAAGTGTGCATAGATTCTTAATCCCGAGAATTATGAGGATTGGGATGCTTATGTAGTTGTCGCTTTATTGCTATTGGTGAGCTTCAATATTAGATTGAATTAGATAATGTCCACATATTGGGTGACAGTTACATGAGTAAGAATGAGATCATAATTCGGATGAATCCGTGTCCAGAAAATTTTGTGGGTTGTGATAACTCATCAATAGACTTATATATTTTGTTTCCACTAAGAAAAACTCAGTCGGTGAATTATTTTATAATTGGTGGAGTAGCAAATAAGTTAAATGTGAGAATAAAGGAAATTTTTTAGATGTTGGTTAAAATCGATTAACAACAAATAGATTTGACGAAGCGTTATCATACACTTAACGTAGGGAATCGTATTATGTACCATAATAAACTTTTCAAATAAGACTCATTATATACAAGTGATTTCTAAAATAATTAAATTGAAGTGGAGTCATAATTATTTAGTGAAATTAATAATGATTAAATAAAGGAAGATAATAAATTACGGTAATGGTCATTTGGCTTTTTGAATATTTATTTGAAGCCAATTTAATTATTTATCTTAGGTCCCTAGTATAGTCAACATACCCAAGTAGTTAGGCCCAAACTCTTAAGAAATCCAGTTTGGCCTGAGCTTACTCTTTTGTACTTGAATGTGAAGGTCTCGGAACGGGGTTTAAGGTTAAAGGTCATCATTTAGGTTTGGGAGGGGTGAGATAAAATACTATTCAGGTTTTTATGAATATGCCTAGAGAGATATGACCATATCTCACTCATGTATAAGGATTTTCATCTCAAAAGGTGCCCACATACCTGCGTAGATTTGAGGAGGATCATGCACTAGAAGATCCAACCTTTACAGAGGGTTTAGTAAAGTTTTTGAATACCTTGGAAGGGAACAAAATTTATCTTCATCATCAAAAATTCTCCTCATATGAATCATAACAAGATTCGTTGTGGTATGAATCTCTGAAAACCTAAGTTTAATCTTTAAACCTAGTTATTGATTTTCTTTTTAATGCATGATTAATCAAAGATCTTTAAGGATGAAATTTTTTCTTATTTTAAATTTCATTCCCAAATTGTTTTCCCAACATCTATTTCGAATGAGGGAACGCTATCTTAAAAAAAATGACCCTCGACTGAAGAAAAAAATCAAACACGACCCTTATTTGAAAGCTCATGTTATCTTTTTCTTAGAACGCGTGTTTATTTGAATTTCTTCCACTGCTAAACTATTTAACACCTTTAAACATTTCTTTTAATTGATGCAGACCAGTTTTTTCCAAACCATATTTTTATTTTACTAGAGTCCTTATATTTATGAGATCATCTCAACTCGATCCAATCAAAGTAGACTCTAGATTTACAAATCCTCTCAGATATTTTGATTTCAATAAGATAGCACATTGGATTACCTTTGATATGATCATAACCAACCAATATTGGTGGATACCAAGGCCTTAGAGGTTGTGCAGTTATTTCCTTTACTATAGTTGTTATTACTAGTAAGATAAGAGGAAGAGGAACAGAACACAAGGAAATGACATCGTGGCAGGTATCTTTATCCTATATGTAAGTCATGTCCAAATCCTTGTTAAGTCCTATAAACTTAATTTCAATAATAGTGGACTTGTAAGTGGTTTCGGCTGATAGTTATTTTAGTGCGAGGGTTTCCACTCTATGAAAAATGCCCTATTGCTAGGGTTATGCCGAATTTTAATTTTACAATTAAATTACAGAGTGAGAAATTAAAATTAAACTAATTTTAATTATGTACCAATTAAACCAAAACTTGTGTAACTAATTACCAAATTTATATAGTTGAACGCATGCATCTAGGTGATATGTGCAAGAGTATAATAAAGAAATTGGGTGTAAACTAGGATTTTAGAGTCTTATATATGTTCCAGGAAAAATATTTTCGCAAACCCTCTCTTAAAGCTGCAATGCCAAACCTTTTATTTACAGATTTTTGTAAAAAGGCGGTGGAAGGAAATATGAGGCATCTCGTTCAAATGAAAAATAAGGTCGTTTGAACGAGATTCGTTACCTCATTTGAAATAACCTTAAGGTTATTCGAATGAGATACGAAGACTCATTTAAATGGGCATCACGCGACCTTCCGATGAAATCTTACTGTCTTGACAAAAAAATGATTGAAGCACGTTTGAAGTTGGTTTTAATGAAACCTCAAACTTCGTTTTAAGGAACACTGAACTCATTCGAATGAAGTTAAAAAAATAATCTCATTCAAAAATTCTTTTCAAAAATGGCCTCAAAAAACATTGTAAAAACTAAACACCGAAAACGTAAAAGGGGATCAAACATGATATTCCATTCATACCTTTGTAGAGATCCCTTGGATGGTGAAGATGAAACTCATCATGATGTTGATGTCCCTTTACTTGGACATTACGGTCTTCAGCGTACATCATTGGCTTGAAGAACAAACTGACTCAAATCCAAACCGATGACTCAAACAGTTTTGTCCAAACACAATAAAGCCAATAAACAATACAAATTGACTCAATGTAAAATATATCCCACACTAAAATCCATGTGTTCTTGTGTGATTAACTTTTATTTTCTTCCATTATTAATCACCAACGGAATGTAATTTGGGAAACTTGATTTTAATTGGTCAAATTAAAATTTGGTTCAAATTAAAAAGGATTTTAATTTTCTTTACGTGTTGATTAATTGAGAAATTAATTCATTGTAATTGGACCCTTAATGACATACCTATTTCAAACTGGCAATAGATATGGTTTTGACATGAATTCGGGGGTTTATGTCTTTTAAGAGTCAGTCATTCACAAGTTCGCTTATTTTTTATGGTAGTAACTACGGGTATTAGAAGGCGCGTATGACTTTTTTCTATAAGTTCCAAGATAATAAGGTGTGGTTAACCGTAGTTAAGGATTGAAGACATCCAATAACCTTACTGGGAGATATCAGTCTCTCTAAACCTAAGGAGTTATGGTCTGAGGATGAACATCGAGTAACTAAATACAACTCTAGGGGACTTAATGCAAATTTTTGTGTTGTCACCCAAGAAAAGTTTTGTCAGATATCTACATGTACGACATCCAAGGAGGCATGCGACATTTTACATCTTACCCACGAGGGTACCGTTACTATTTTTTTCTCGAAGATCAAACATCTTTCCACTCGATTTTTAGGTTGTTATTCAAGAAAATGAGACCTTAGATGAGTTTTATGCAAAACTCTCTGACATCATGAAATCTCACTTTTATTTAGGTGAGAATATCTCGGACCCCAGGTTCATTAGGAAAATCGTTAAGTCACTATCACCGAGGTTCCTTCCTCATGTACCAACCTTAAACGTCATAGAAAGTATAGATAACATGAAAGTAAAGTAGATCATAGTGTATATCCACACCTTCTGAGCGAGAAAAGTATCTATTGCCTATAAATTAGAAGGGCATCACGTTGAAGCCATAAAAGAGTTCTACCTCGATCTCAGATGACGATTTCAATGAGAATAAGGTGGAAATTGTTCAAAACAAATCGTTGTTTACTATCCATTGTCTATTTATTATCTAGATAATATTAGGTAATATTGTTTTCATAAATTCATAAAAAATAAATATTTCCTTTTTAACTAAAAAATTCAATAAGTTTATCACATGTAATTCACAAAGATTTAGTCCAAATAGGAAAGGAGAAGATAAATCTAAGGTTAATAGGGTTTTCTACTCTTTATGTAAACATAATTACAAATGTTGGGATGTCTAGGTCATAGGGAAATGTTTTGAATGTAAAAGGTTTGGACATCCAGCCTTTGAGTGCTCCACTCGACGAAGGAAGAGATTAAAGGAAAAAAGGGTTTAAATTTCTCCTTTAGTGAAAGTGACTCAGACTCTAACAATAGTGAGTCTTCAGTTGAGAAAACTACCAAATCTCTCACCATCATTAGGTATCTCATTAGGTCCCCATTTTCCCTTTTTAAAGGAAAGGTTGAGAATGACAACGAAGAGTGGAAACTTGATTGTCCCCTAGATGAGAAGATTACAAGAGAGAAGAAGATGATTATTCGCGTTGTCTTGAAAGCCTAATATACTTCCCAAAATTACTTTAATAATGGTTGCTGAAGACACATGACCATTAAGAAATCTATTTTTTTCCACCTTAGTTACATTTGGAGATGTTTGCCAATCTAGTATTTTAGCTAAGGGAACCATTAATATTTTTGGGTTTCCTAAGTTAGAGAATGGTTTGTTTGTAAAGTGTATAAAAGATAATCTTATTATCATAAGGAAATTGTGTAAAGAAAACCTTAATCTTAATTTCTCTCAAAAAGTGTTATGAAGTTTTAATGAGAAAGGAAAGATGAACTGCACGGTGTGACGATGCCCGACAACTGTTACTGGCTTTCCCTTTGTCCTCCTTATTTGTCATAATGTCAAAGTGACCACTTTTAATATTTGGCATCAATTATTAGGTCATGTAAAACATAGGGAACTTGATCTTCTTGTCAAGAAGTACCTATTTCATGTGTTACCATCACATTGAAATCTTCCTCGTATTTTTCTTAGACGTGTTAGAAGGGTAAACAAATAAGAAGGCCATATAGGAAGCTTGGTATTATTAATACCTCTTGAGTCCTCGAGCTAATATACTTGGATCTCATGGGGTCTATGTGTATGGATATTATAGGTGTTAAGAACTACATTATATTAATGGTAGATGATTTCCCAAGGTATGCAGTTATTGGATTCCTTATAGAGAATTCAAAGACTCTGCAATTTATGGAAAATTAGTGTCGTTTGCTTTAAAACTGTTATGAATTATCCATTATATGTTTAAGAAGTGATAATGGTATGAAGCTTATAGAATGGTGAGTAAATAAGTGATGATACCAGAAATGGTATCACTTGGTATCACCAGATCAAGAAGTATTTAAACTTAAATAAGACAACAATGGTATCAATCACACAGTAAATCAATAAAGAAGGAGATGAGGTGAAGAGGATGAACACCAGGATATAAGTGGTTCAGTCAGAGCCTACGTCCACTGTGCAGTGTGAATGGTGGTTTTCACTATAAGTATGGAACTAATGGCCTATCAATACAACACTCAAGATTTTCTATCTCTTTTGTATATTTTGACAGAGTTGTGCTAGGGTTGTGAATAATCAGAACCTTTATCATAGAGAAGATAAAGAGAATGTATAGGACTTGGGGGGTATAGTGTACCCCCAAGTAGGTATGGAATATTCTTAGACACTGAGGTTGTCCCATCTGTCACTGTCACATGTAGAGGATGATGAATTATTCCCTCACATAAAGGAATGATTCAATTGGAACGATTTCATCCACGCAAGACCTACATCCCATGCACACTGCTCCATGCATCTCCCAAGGTTCGGCTGAGGCCGAGGTTCATAGTCCTGGACGAGGTGATACTTAGCATATCAATAAGTATTGTAACGAACACGACATTAAGCATTAGTATTTTGTCATTGTTACACCTCAACAAAATGGACTCGTGGAGAGGAAAAATAGAATGATTTAAGAGATAAAGAATTCATTTCTAGAAAGAAGGAATGTACCTTTGAGGTTTTGGGCTGAGGCACTTAATACTTCATTCCACATGATGAATATAGTATATCATCATTGAAGATCTAACATGACATATTATCATTTGTGGACTGGATGTAAATTGAACCTAAAGTATTCTCGAGTTTTGGAGAGTCCTTAATACATTTTGCAAGATATAGATAAATTAAGAAAGTTTGATTCCCAAAGTGATTAAGGGATATTTTGGGATATTCACCAAATAAGAGATCTTATAGGGTGTACAATCTTAATAGTCCTAAGGTCATGGAATCATACAACGTGGTGTCCTAGGATAACTCTCTTGCCTTGTGTGTTGATGAAGATGACAAGATTCGTGAGAGTAATGAACCTTCTAATAATGATCTTGTTACTCCTCAAAGAGATCAAAGAGAAGGGGATTCGAATTTGAGAACTATATGTAATTTGGAATAATTGATTTTATTTGTTAAAACTAAAATTTGGTTAAAATTAAAAAGGATTTTAAATTTCTTTATGTGTTGATAAATAAAGAAACTAATTAATTAGAATTGGACCCTTAGGAACATACCTCTTTCACTTTATAATTGAGAGAAAGCCTTTGGGAAGTAACTAATTGACTCCTTTATATGCTTCCAACTCACTTAGGACTCACGAGCTTGAATTGTCTTTTAATACCCCTTCTTAAAAATAATTGACATAATTGAAGAAAATAATTGATTTAACATGAAAATTTTAAACAATTGATCTGATTTGATAAAATAAATTGAATATTTTTTTAGTTAAATTATGGAATAAATAAGGTTATGTTGTTAGATTATAAAGATTATCGTTAAATTGCATTGAGGCATTGGAATGATAAGTGTATAGTGAATTTCGAGGACAAAAATCATTTTACAGAAGGTAATAATGTAATTCCGCGAAATTTTAAATTATTGTTTTTATTGGATGAAATAAATTGGACATTATGTGCGCCCAATTATGTAATTAAATTTATATGATAAAGTATGATATGTTATTGGGTTGTAATTATGGGGTTGGAGTTGTAGGGCCATTTGGAATCCCAAATTATGTTTAAAAGATGGAGAATTGAGCTTATAGGTTGGGTAACCCATTGGGACACGTTTTGAAGCATTTGGGTATGGTTTAGGGACCCGTGAGATGGAGTTAAAATATGGTGTAATGGGAGTAGAGGGATTATCAATATAAATACATAATGCTAACTTAGTATAAGCCTCTCATAATAATTTTAACATAGAGCATAAACATAAATTGGGAGGATAGAGAGAGAATCATCTTAAGAGGCTATGTGCAAATCAAGTTGGGAGAATAGTCCTAGAAAATTAAGGAGAGTTAATTGGGATCAAAGAAAAGTATTAATCTCCACATCAAATTGAACATTTCATCACTAACAAGACAAGGCAAAAGGTCTTTCTAATTATCCTCTTTGGTATAAATTGTTTATATTAAAATTCATGTAAATTGACTTAATTAAATTATACATATAACATTAGATTAATAAATTTAAAATTTCAAAATAATTTTATATATGTTAAATGTTTGGGATATGGCAATTGGAGTATAGATAATAGAACTAGGGTTTTTACATACATTATGTTAAATTAAATTTAGTTTAAAGATTAGATTGGTATATGAGTATATAAATTTATTAGAATCATTGTTTATATTGTTAGTATTGGATGAATTAAATTGAGTAGAGAATAAAGCCCTTGTTGATAAAATTGGGGCTCTTATGAATAATATGGAATTGCGTAGAATTAATTTGGTAATTAGTTGATTTTATTATGGAATTCGGATTTAATTATATTAGTTACATTACCTTTTGTACTTTTGTTGATAATTGAAGCATAATATTGAGAATTGGTCCAAAGTCAATGAACTTGGAATCTAGGGTTCTATATGGGGGTTGTTTTTATGATTGTGAGAAATTTGACAAGAGATTCATATATGATAGATTTTAGATGTTTATTTGATGAGTAATTTAACCCTAAAAGGCTAGTAAATCATATATATGTGATTGAGAGGAATCAGATTAAATTGGGAAAGTTTGGATAAAAACTTGCAAGTATAAAAATTAAAAAGGATATGTCTTGCGCAGGATCAATACGGGCCTAAGTTGGATAGATTTGAGTTGGTTATATGGAAAGGTTGTGTTTTTTTGTTAGGATGAAGACGGATAGGTGGAGAAAGTTGAAGGTCATTTAGGAAGATGTTTAATTAATGTTTAGGACAAGTAGGGGTAATTTAGTATGGTTAATGAGGACCATAATATGTTAGTATACTGGGGATATTTGGGGAGTTATACAATTGGCGAATGTGCAATGGTTACCTATGATAATGTTTAATTATGTTACGGTCTAGTAAGATAGTTTGGAAAGGGTAGAGTGTACCTTATGACCCAAGATTTGATTGATATACTTTTGTATATTTGACTAATGGTTAGGAAATAAAGCACACTAGTAGATAGTGTGGAACCATTTAGGTTGTGTATGATTTTACCGCATAAACATACCACATCTGTGTGTAGTCTCGTAGATAATATATTAGTTAGGGATTTGATAGGATATAACTAATGAGAGCATTCTGGCTGATGACGCAGGTTATGCCTAAGTTTGTATTATTATCCTGATCCAACGTATTAAGGTAGTCATTTCTCGTGAGGGAAAATGGGATATCTATTCTTTCATTTATATGTTGGTATGTGCTTACCTGGTTGGTGTAATGGCGTGTAAATTTCCCCTTAATGTGTGCTTTGGGACTTTAGGAGTTGGGACATCCTTTAATCGTCCAAGACTAGTAGAGGCGATAATGATCCCCGTAGGTGTATAGATGGACCTTAGTGAGGTATTTCTTTACGGGATGTGTGATTACCATATCATTTGAAGTCATGGGTTTTTCGACTCATGTTGTTGATTTACTAGCGGTCCGTGTGAGTGACTTATATATTGTGTTATTAGTTTATTGGTGGAGCATGTGAGTGTCCTATCTATTGTGATTATGGGTTGGGTAACTTATGATGTGGATGTGCTAGTAATTTATAGTTACTTTCGTGTCATAAGAGTGCCCTGTTGTGGATTTATATTGTGAATATAATGGTAGCAGTACTACTTATGGGTCGTAAGAGTGTCAATAAGGGTTGACCACGGGTTGTGTGTACTCATGTTACCCCTAGTGGTGTCACCCTGTTGTGGATTTATATTGTGAATATAATGGTAACAGTACTACTTATGGGTCGTAAGAGTGTCAATAAGGGTTGCCCACGGATTGTGTGTACTCATGTTACCCCTAGTGGTGTCATACTCGTATTATAATCAGTTGGGTGGTTATGATATGGATAGTTAGGATTGGATTTCCCTTACTGTATGATTATGTGTGATAAAAAGTTATTTTAATATAACAAATGGTGTCGACATATGGTTGCGTAACTACTGATAAACTTCCCATTAGTCTGTGGAATTATAAGGTGAAAAGATTATTATCAGATACAAATCTATCTAATTTAGGTAGTTAGTTATAGTCTACCCCTTATTATTTTAGATACACCATGGCTCAGATGGAGGTTCAGAGTTTGTGAGTTGTTGGGATGCTCTGTGGAAATTTGGTGTGGGTGGTGTTATTCCCTCGTAGTTATGATTTTGCCATTAGCGCTAGTGCACCTGGATTAGATTTTTATAATGTCTTTGAGATATTACATTGGGAAGGGTTAACCCTATAGTGGGGTGGTATAAGTATTATTTGGTTAGAAAGTTATCTAATTAGTTGAGAGGGTGGGGTCGGATGGGGTCCTTTATTATGGTGATGATAAGAAGTTAGGATTAGACTCTCCAAAATATAAAACTGTGGAATATTAGTCTCTTGTCTTTAAATGGATGATGTGGATAAGGTAGTATCTTGGGATTAAATTATTATGTGCTTATAGTTGTTGTTTAGCACTTGGTATACCTCGACGACTAGCTAGTCTCGAGAGAAGTGTATCGAGAGGGTTGCTTTTTTGGATTTTATGTCCCACGCATGGAGTCTAGTTTTCATTGGGATTTAGAAGATGATGTGGTGTTGTGATGTCTAAGGATAGGATGGACCTTGATATTTCATGGTTCAAGGAATATGTGTAGGGATGGATTGATGATTAGTAGTATAGATGTAAGCATGAGATAGATTATGGTAGTCATGGTAGTTCATGTATGATAAATTGATGGTAGTCTTGGTAGCTCAAGTATGATAAATTGATTCCTTATAGCTGGGGTTTCCTAGTGTCCATCTTTAATATTAAACCTTACCAATGGTATTGAAACTTTATAACTAGAATTTTACTTAACTTCTACTTAGGGTAAAAGAATTCTTATTGTGGATATTGAAACGCGTTTCATTGACTAACATTTACAGGTTCTATTAGTGAAAAAATGTGACTCTCACACAACACAATAAATTTGTAAGTAGAATGAAAAATAAGGAGATGGGAGACAAAGAGGAATAATGCATATACATGGTTCATCCAGATTTGACCTATGTCCATAGGGAAGGGGAAAGGGAGTCCTTTTCATCAGTGGGGAATTGGTACAAGGTTACAGAGTACAGTTTTGCGATGCCCATTTTACTGTTATATAAAGCTTTATATAAATAGCCTTTTTATAACGTTCTAAATAGTTCTTAATATATCTTTTTGATACATTCAAACTTCGGTAAGAAACATGTTCGGATCCTTCGAGATACTTTCCCACAATAATAGGGCTTGTGCCATCCATTGAGAGCACAAACTTTTATTAAGTCTTTGAATATTCAAATGCTCAGGAATTATCATGAATGATCCTTCATCAAGATCCAAAGATCCCTTTAACTACTGATGGTTCATTGATAAGGTCCTTGTGGTTTTTAACCTTGCGATCTAATTATGGTGTACGGTTTATCCCTCTATCCTGAGGGTTGGATCCTTTAGTTGTTGGATCAGTATCCATACAATGTTTAGGCATTGTTCGATAATCCCCCTCATCAGTATCCCTCTAGAATGTGTATGTGTTGCCAATTTGAACCAAAGAGTCTTGTTAAGATTCAAATGCCTCTCGTAGCACATATCGACTAATTGGTATAATTCCAATATAATTGTGATAGCTGAAGGCTTGTTAAGTTCTAATCATGATTTTATTGATGGTTGAATCGTTTTGAGCTTCCACCCAAGTAAAACGTCATCTGACATAACTCAACCATCACCGCTTAGCATCGCGCATATTTTTTAGACACTAATTAGGCATGTTTACCCATATCATGTACTCCCCATTGTGCATGACTTTCTCCCATTATTTTTGGGCCGTCGGATTTTTCAATATCTGGTCATTGAATTCTAAATGTCTGTCCATCCCAGTATAAAAGGATTTTTATTTTTTTTATTTCATTTTTTGTAACTCTTATCAGTTAAGGCTTCCACATTGCCATTTTTCCTCTGTTTTTAATAACTTCATCTACTGCATTGTTCATTCCCAATTGCTACACTTTTTTCTTTCTGTTCTTGATTTTCATTTATCATCCTAGCTTATCTCAGTCTTGGTTTCACATTCCACTTCACTATGACTAGTAAATTTGTCTCCTAATTTCCAAAGGGAAACCCTAATATTTCTAATTTTGTACCCTCTAATTCATCATTGTTACAGTACTTGGAGTGGCTTCTTTTATTCGGTCATTCCTTACACCGCGATTCACAAGCTAGGCTCTAGTGTCAAAGAGCTTTAGCAAATATAGAGAAATAATGTAAGCCTTCAGTCCTGAGAATAATGAACAAAGGGCCTATGTTCATGGGTTTATTTTTCTCATTCTCTTAGTCCCAATCGGTCTTCTAGGGCTCATAACCCTCCTTCTCTATGAGCCGCTAGTACTGGTCCATCAGCCCCTTCCTCAGTTCTTCCTATCGGGGGCAATCCATTGGGTCCCTATGAGGAGATGTCTAATGAGTGGGTTGGGAGACTAGATCTCCTGGAGGCCTTGATTGTATGCATTTCCGATGAGACCAATCGGTCCTCTATCACTCGTGAGGAAGAAGTCTCCTTCTACGAGCAATGTTTCCAAGCCAGACTCGGTATTCCTCTCTCGAGGCCGATTCTGGAGGTCCTTTCCTTCATAAATCTTTCCTCGTGACAATTAATTTTGAATGCCTGGATAATCCTGATCGACTCATGGTTCATTTTTATGATATGTTTGGGGTTGATCACCCTTTAATAGTCGGTGAGCTATTAATTGTCTATAAATCGGCCACATCCCAAGAGGGTTGTTACACATTTGCCTGTAGGTGAAAATGCAGAGGTTTTATCACCTCACTTCCCTCGTCCAACCATGATTGGAGACATTACTTTATTTACATCAAGGGGAGGGGTGGGAGCACGACAAGCATAATAACCTTGTGGGGCACCTATTCACGATCCCCCTAACCTGGATGAAGCTAGACCTGAGTGAGCTTTGGTTTTTATTAGTAAATTGATGACTTTATTTTCTTCTGGATACTGATTGGTCTCAATTTGTTAACTTGCGGGGATATTTAATAAGTTTCCAGATATTCCTGGCAATCGATAGAAATGAGTGGAAAAAGCCACCAAAAAATCTCTTCCCTTGAAAGAGCTTTGTGATCTGAAGAGGTTGGAGGAGTTAGGCTTCATTTCTAGGAGAGGGGAAGTGCGTGACTGTGATATCCTTTCACTTCAGGCAAATATCGAGGAAGCTCACCTTTTTCTTATTCGATTTCAACGTGTGTATTTTCCCCGCTCCTCAAGTAGACTTTTATTATACTGATCGGCCTAACCTTTGGTTCGGCTATCCAATATTGTACTTATATTCTCCCTCATTTGTTATTATAACTTATGACCCTATGGATCGTTGAGGATACTAAGTTTCCCTCAGAGATTGGCCCAAAATTTTCCCACCATTCTGTTCATTCCTTCATAATCAGTTCCCTAGGCAGTCTAAACTAACCCACCAACCAATGGGGGTAGAGATGTTGAACCTGTCATCCCCCTCAACATTATTGAGCAGAAAACCTCCTCCATTAAACTAATGGAGGAATGGGACTTGTAGAGAAGATTGTAGAAGAGGCCTCTAAAAGGCGATAGCACTCCCATCTCCACTTGCCAGAGGATAGTTGTTGATGATGAGAACGCAGACGTCGAAGGGGAGTAGGTTCCCCGGGCAGAGGGGGCACTAGGTATCCTTGTCAGAGTTATGATGACCCTGATGAAATCTAGTTGGCTTTCCAGAATGACTACCTTCCTAAGGACCACTATCGGCTGGGTGGGGAAAATTTATGGCACTAAGGAACTCATACAGTTGGCTATCAAGGTAAGAGATCGTTTTGATTTTTCCTAAACTCCATTCTAACTCCTTAGCCATTCCAACTTCAATTTTGATAACTTGTGTGTAGGTGAACTACTTAGGGGTTTACCTGTCCCAAATGTGTCAAAACCAAGCAGATGAGGCGAGGATGATCTCTGGACTGAGGGTCGAGCTGGAGGCTTTGAAGAAGCCCAAGGACGATGCTGAGAGTGCTCTTATAACTCCTCTGAAGGAGCGTGATAATGATAATGATGGCAAGGAGTCTTCTCAAAAGTTGTTGATCATCCTAAAACCTATATGGTGGCTAAAATATCTAACTTGTGAATGCTCTTGGATCTCCGAAGTAAAGAGAATGAGGAAGTGGTCAAGTCTGAGAGGTACCTATCTTGATTGATCAGGTTCAGGTACCTGAATTCCTTCCTCCCTTTGGACTACTACAGGGAGACCAAATAATATCCTTTCATCAACAGCTATAATGATTTGATCGATCGTGTGAAAATTGTTCACCCTAACTGGGATCTTTCGACCTTCAATCCGAATGATGTGGAGACTTAAAAGGATCCGATGCCTTCTATCTCTTTCCGGGATAAGGAAGGTGATGTTTAATATCATGATAAATGTACACATCCCATACTAGGACCCTCCTAATAACCTCCTTAGGTCCCTAGCACCCACTCACCCGCCGCTAACCCCAAGTCATACTCTGAATACCAATCTGGAGGCCACCGGGCGCTCTCGAACCCCATTTTGACACCAGTAAACTTCCTCGGTTGAGGAAAAGCTCAATGAATATTAAAATGGATCTGAATACCCTTTCCCACGATCTTCCCCAAGCATGAATCGGCCGTACGATTCGAAGGAACAATCCATTTTACCCCAAAAATTTATCCGGAGGCCACCGAGCACTCCTGAGCTCCGTTTAACGCCTGTCAACTCTTCAGCTCGAAAGAGACTGAATGAATCTTAATAAGGCTTTGAATACCCTTTCCAATGGACAACCATGTGTGAGAATCAGCCGTATGATTCGAATGAATGATCTATTTTACGCCAAAGGGTCATCGGGTGTTTTCGATCCCCGTTGACCAAGGTCAACTCTCCGAACAGAGAAAGACTAAATTAATCTTCTAAGGGCTCTGAATACCCTTTCCAATAGTCCATCTTGTAAGCAAATTAGCCTTATGGTTCAGATAAACGTTCCATTTTCCATCAAGAATTTCCTGTTTAATGAGAAATGGGCGCTTTTAGGTCCAGTTTGACCTCAGTCAACTCCCATACTCGAGAGTGGATCAATGGATTCTTGAAGGTCTTTAAAGAACATTTCAACAGGCCCATCCCATGGGGTATTCTTACATATGGTTTTCATTTTATAGTTGTTTTGAAAAAAAATTGCTCAGACTGCCAATTGGCAATCTTAGGACCCTACCAATCTACAGTGTGTCTAGGGTTCCATGCCAATCGGCACCCCCTTAGCCCTATAAATATAGTCCATGACCTCACTTTGAAAAACAACATGTGAACATCCCTCTCAGTAATTCATAGATAATTCCCTCTAAATCAGAGTTGTTCTTTCTGAAAAAAGCCAATATACTACATTCCTTCCATCATTTTTATACCCTTTTGAGTAAATCCCTACCCACCTCCTCAAACCACCATCACTTCACCTTGAGGTCAGCGCATCTACAAGTAAGATCTACATTAAATATTCGTAATGGGGGCCATTTCTTCCTCTTTGTCCTTAAATTTCTTTAATTTTTCATTAGTTACTTCATTTTCGCTTTAGTATTTTAGTTCACTTAGTATTCGCACATACTCCATTTTCATAGAAAAACCCAAAAGCAAGAAAAAGAGGGTTCACTTGTAAATTCCAAAATGGTATTTCTCATCACACTTTCTCACACTAAAACATCTTTTTCTACACATACACATATATAAATAAAGTCACCGGTTGGATTTATGGGTGAAATCCCACCTCATATCATCTTCGAACTGCGTGGACTTTGTTGCCCCCGGGATACGTTGGCGTATTGGATAAATCCCCTGACTCGAGTTCTCCCACATATAGTTGTTATTTTATTCTCATCATACACTCATGATATATACATTGTATATGCTTGTTTCTTATCCGATATGTGCAATCGTTCTTCCATAATGACATTGAATCGATAAAAATTTACATCATATTTTTTATTACTATTTTGGGAACACTCCTAAGGATGACCTCGCTCCGCCTTTATCCATAATACGAGTCGACCGATTCCGCCCTCCATTTAAATTATGCACATAATCACAAACATCACAGAGTTCTATAGGAGAAGATTAACACATGCCCATGAGAGGCCGAAAGGGCGGGATGGGTGCCTAACACCTTACTATTTCGTAACTTAGTCCCCAGACCTTCGAACTTCTTGGTTTCAAAAGCATCAGTATTGTCCTTGATGTCGTTCTCTCGAGGAGACAACACTTCTTTTGTCTGTTTTGTGCATAATAAGCTGACGACTCTATCCCTACATATCACCCCACATCGACGGCGACCGAGCACCCCTACAAAGGACGCAATCTTGCGCATATGTCAAAAAAGGTTTTGCACAAATCGACGGCAACCATGTAAACCGAACTTTACAAATTATAGTGAAAATAAAAAGGTTTTGCCCCTTTGGGGGATTTTTTCCTCAATTGGTTATTTGTGATTGAATGTTCTTGCATGATTAATATTATCTCCAATCACACCTAGATGCATGTTTAGGATTTAATTAAAAATTGGGTTTAATTAAATAAATTTCTTTGTTTGAACATAAGGCGCACTCTCAAATTGGTATTAGAGCCTCTTACACAGCTTTTCTGTGTAATTTTTCGCAAAAAAATTTCGAATATTAATTGTTTAAAACAATTGATTTCTTGAAAAGGCATTTGTTCAAATGGAAAATCGTTTAGTAAAATTCCAACTTTTGACGGGTCTAATTATGCATACTGGAAAGCCCGTATGAAATCTTCTCTTAAAGCCATTGATGAATGTAAGTGGTTTCTTGTTGAAAATGGGTGGTCACCTCACACCGTCTTGGTTGATAATGTGACAAATTTAAAACATGTGGCTCAATGGACTGAGGATGAACATAAATGGTCCACGTATAATTCTAAGGGTCTAAGTGCCATTTCTGGATCCGTCTCTCTTGACAAGTTTCGACGCATAATGACATGCACCACGTCAAAAGCGGCATGGGATGTTCTCCAACTTACCCATGGAGGCACTAATACTGTCAAAGAATCAAAGTTCCATAATCTAACTACTCAATTTGAAACTATCACTATGCTTGAATCTGAATGCTTTAATGAATATTATGCTCGATTGTCTGACATTGTTAACAAGAGTTTTAACCTTGGTGAACACATTCCTGATATTAGAGTGATTAAAAATATTTTGAGAACTTTTTCCCAAACGTTTCATCTCCAAAGTCATTGTGCTAAACTTTTTAAACACTTTACAAGATCTGAAATTAGAAGAGTTGGTAGGAGACCTCCAAACATATGAAATGGACATGTTCCCTCACACGATAAAATCTAAAAATAAAGGGATTTCACTTCAAGCCCGGGATAGGAAGAGTGAGGGGTTGGTAAGAAAGAGAGTAGAGTCATCTAGAAAAAGGGAAAAAGAAACGCCAGATTCAGAGTGTGACCTTGACTTAGATGATTTGGATTTGTTTACAAAAAAATTTAAGAAAATTCTCAAATTCAAGAAAAATGGAAATTTCAAAAATAAAAAGAATTTTTGAGAAAAATAAGTTTGAAAATAAAAATGAAAAAGATCATAAAGACCCTCCTAAGAAAGACGGTGAGATATGTTATGAGTGTGACGGTAAGGTCCATTGATATTTTGAGTGTGCTACTAGGCTGAACAGACTTTCCAAAGAAAACGGCAAAGTTGTTCTCAATTCTACCCTTAGTGACGATAGTGAGGTCCAGCCGGTGGACTCTGGAGATGAGTCACCGCATGAATGTAACTTCACCACATTCATGGCTAGTTATGTGAGTACCTCTAGTGCTCCTCAAGACGATGAGGATGCTATTTTAAAGGGACACCTCGACAGTGAGAATGAAGTGAGTGAGGGGGAGCATGCCATAAGTGAGATCGAGAGTGACCTTCGATGTGCCTACATCGAGTTGCATGCCGAGTCATTTAAAACCAAAAATCGTAACAAAGTGTTAGTTATTAGGATCACCGCTTTAGAGTAAGATTTAGGATAAGTGAGAAAGAGAGAGTCCTCCACCTGCACTGCCTTAAAAGAGAGAGAGTCTGCCTGTGTTGAGAGAGAGACTAGTTGTGTTGAGAAAGAGAGTCAATTCAGAGAGAAAGTGAGATTGTTTGGAAACAGAGAGAGCTGTTTTGGGAAAGATAAAGGGGACTTGACTAAGCAAGTGTCTAGTCTTACGAGTGAGCTCTATTCCTCCCTAGAAGCTCGAAAGATTTTTGAAGCCCTTGTAGCCCAGCTTACTCATAATCTTGAGAGAGCACGGGAGGTCAAGGTTCAAATCGAGGACAGATCTGGAAAGTTGGGAAAGATACTCCTTGGTCCCATTTTAGGTTTTGGCAAAAGGTAAGGAATATGTTTTGATGGTGCTTCCACGTCCCAAATAGCAACTGGACCCGTTCTTGAGTTTACAACGAATCCATATGGCCATCGTCAAAAACCACGAAGAAGAGTTCGACCAAGAAGAGCAAACCAGGTCGGCTTAAGACTGTGCACTTTTCTACCTACTGCAAAAGAAAGGGCCACCTCAGGGAGTTTTACTATAGTTTGGGTTCGGAAAGACATTCTTCTACTCCACTACGTGACACTAGCGATTACTCTAGTCTTCGAGAGCAAGTTGAGTTTCTAGTCACCAATTCTCAGAGTCTTATAGAAGAGTTCCAATGTATTTCCACAACATCTATGAATACTTCCAAAATCCTGACTACAACCAACATTGATAAGGTCAAACAGAAGGTTACCTCCTTTTGGGTACCTAAGCACGAAGTAAATACCCTTATTGCCCATGTTGCTCTTAAAGCTCACAATGCTTCTCAGTGGTATTTCAATAGTGGATGCTCCAGACACATGATAGGTGATGTGTTATTTTTTACCTCCTTAGAGGATAGGAAGGAAGGTAAAGTCACCTTTGGAGATGGGAGCAAGTCTAGCATAGTAGGACGAGGTACTGTAGAGATACCAGGATTTCCTAAGATAGAGAATGTTTTGTACATCAAAGGTTTGAGAGCAAACCTTCTCAGCATTATCCAGCTATGCGAAGTTGACTTTGCAATAAAGTTTGGCCGGGACGCGTGTAATGTGTATGATCAAACCGATAAACTTCTAGTGCAAGAGGTAAGGACTGATGATAATTGCTATGGGACTATTCCCAAGTCCTCACTTGTCTGTAACAGTGCTACGAGCACTCCTATGGATATGTGGTGTCAATGTCTAGGTCACGTTAATTATAGAGATTTGGAGAGATTAGCTAAAAAGGACCTAGTACGTGGCTTTTCATCGCTTGGAAAGCCGACTTCCGAGTTTGTGGACCCTATCAGTTGGGAAAACAAGTTCGTAGTCCCCACAGGAAGTTGAATTCCATTACCACTTCCCAAGTGCTTGAGTTAATACACATGGATCTCATGGGTCCCACTCGTACTGAGAGTTTAGGTGGTAAGAGGTATATCTTCGTGATGGTAGATGATTTCTTGCAATACTCAATTGTAGGTTTTTTTAGAGAGAAATCCGGTGTTGTGGAATTTCTTACGACCAAGTGTCGTGTCCTACAGAATCAACACGGTGTCACTATCAATAGAATACTGAGTGACAACAGTACTGAGTTTAAGGAAGAAACATTTTACCTTTACTACAATAGCCTCGGGATCAAACATGAATTTTTGGCCGTAAAAACTCCTCAACAAAATGGAGTTATTGAGAGGAAGAATCGGAGGATTCGGGAGATGTCTAGATCTATGCTTCTAGGTCGTAATATTGCTAGGAGATTTTGGGCAGAGGCAGTGTCTAACGCATGCCACATGGTGAATAGGGTTTACCTTCGTCCACACACACTTAGGATGCCTTATGAATTATGGACCGGAAAGAATCCCAACCTTGCATATTTCCGTGTTTTGGGGAGTAACTGCTACATCCTATGGGACAAATATCAATTAATAAAGTTAAACTCCCAAAGAGATGAGGGAATATTGTTAGGATATTCATCGACAAGTAGAGCGTACCGGGTTTTTAACCTAAAGAGCTCTAAAGTGATGGAGTCAATAAACGTCACTGTGCAAGATGATGAACCATAGACGTCTGTTGATTTCAACAATTTATGTGAGGATGACCCACTCCCTATTGATGATCCCTTTGTGTCTCCCACACTCAGGGTGGACCCTACACCTGTTTTAGGGGACACTCATGCCTGGTTTCTCAAGAGTCATGATCCTACTTCTATTCTATAAGATCCAACCTTAGGGGTTAAGACTCGTGCTCAGCTAAAGAATGTTGTTATCCATGTCTGTTACACATCCAAAGTCGAGCCCAAGAACTTTAAATAATCACTCAAAAATAAACACTGGATATCTGCTATGCAGGATGAGTTGCTTTAATTTCAAAATAATGATGTCTGGGAATTAGTCCCCTGACCTAGTGAGACAAATGTTATAGGTACCAATTGGATCTTCAAGAACAAGATGGATGAGATTGGTACTATTAGGTTGGTCTCTCAAGGCTACACACAGATATAAGGTGTAGACTTTGATGAGACATTCGCTCTTGTTGCGAGGCTTGAGTCTGTCCCTTTACTGCTCGCCATCGCCTGTCATCTGTGCTTCAAGTTATATCAGATGGATGTCAAGAGTCCCTTTCTGAATGTCATTATACAGGAGGAGGTTTACGTGGAATAACCTAAAGGGTTTGAAGACCCTAATCACCCTGATCATGTCTACTATCTAAGAAAAGTTAAGTATGGTTTGAACAAGCACCCCGTGCTTGGTACGAGATGCTTACTTCCTATCTCTTAGCCTGTGGCTTCAAGAGAGGGGGAGTTGATATGACGTTGTTCGTCAGGAGAGATGATGGTGCTATTTTGGTTGCCCAGGTCTATGAGGACGATATAGTCTTTGGGTCCACGTGCTCCCAGCATGCTCACAACTTTGAGGAGGAGATGAAGAGTGAGTTTGATATGAGCATGGTTGGTGAGCTTACTTTCTTCCTTGGTCTCCAGGTTCATCAACTAGAGGATGTGATGTTCATCTCCCAATCCAAGAATGTTAGAGACCTAGTGAAGAAATTTGGTTTAGACTCCGCTAAGCACACACGTACCCTGATGAGTACCTCAATAAGGCTTAGCAAGGACACTTCAGGCAAGGACGTAGAGCAAACCTTGTATTGGAGTATGATACGTAGTCTTCTCTACTTGACTGCCAGTTATCTCGACATCGTCTTTAGTGTTGGAGTATGCGCGTGATATCAAGCATCCCCAAAAGAGTCACACTTACTTTCTCTTAAACGTATTATCAAATAACTGAGTGGGACTCTTTCCTTTGGCATTTGGTATTCCTTTGATGCCGATGACCGATTGCTCGCCTATTCGGATGCTGACTGGGCTGGAGATGCAGATGGATAGAGGAGAAATTCTGGTGGGTGTTTCTTCTTTGGTTCTGCTCTTGTCTCTTGGTTGAGCAAGAATCAAAACTCCATCTCTTTATCCACTGCGAAGGCTGAGTACATAGCCATAGGGATTTGTTGCACGCAACTTCTGTGGATGACGCAAATACTGGAGGATTATGGGATTTCACAGGACACCATGACCATTTCCTATTATAACACGAGCGCGATACACATATCCCGCAATCCAGTCCAGCATTCGCGCACAAAAAACATTAGGATACGTGAGCACTTCATCCATGAGTTAGTTGAGCGAAGGTTATATCCCTGAGTTATGTGTCTACCGACCTCCAGTTAGCCGATATTCTGACGAAGCCTTCAGATGCCCTTATATACGAGAGTCTTAGGAAGTCTTTAGGTATTTGCAAAGTTGACTGAGGGGGTTGGTCCATGTCTAGGATAGGATGCATTGTCATGTTCATATCATATGATTCCTATTGCTAGTTTGTATCATTTTTTTTTCTTTCCTTTTCCTAATTTTTGAAAAATCCAAAAATATTTTATGTTTCTTTTGTTAAAATTGAAAAGGACAAAAAGATTTTCTTTTCTATAAATTTTTTGGAAAAACACAAAAAGATTTTTGTTTTTTTTGTTTACACCATTTTTGGATGAGCATTTAAGATAGCCATAGTCACATCTTCCATTTCCATATTCCACGTGAATATTTGATAGTGATTTGAGATGCTACATCATTTCATCCATGTGTTTTCATTGTTTGGAGTCATTGAGATGCTATTTGTGATATCTTTCTACATGTTTGGCTCCTTATCTCCTTTATTGCACACATGCACGACTTTATTTGATTATTGTACTTGTCTATCACATGTTGGCTTGAGTGTTTCCATCTCAATTATGTCTATACAACAAACCATATGCGATAAAACTGGACAAGATAGGAGTGCATGTAAAAACCGTTTGGTGAGGATGTGTGTTTTTATGTGAAAAATGGGGAAGGGCTATGAAAGGTTCTCATTTGACCTTTACGAATATTATGTCATCGTTAAATCGGACCTAAAAAGTGAGGTATTATCGGGGGTTCAAAGAGGTTTAAAAGAGCCTAAAAAAATTTAAAGGCAATAAAAAGAAATTCATGCCAAAAAGGGGTCATTAGGTTTGTTCACCAATTCTCCAAAGTTTGAGAATTTAGATCACCTCAAAAAGAAAAAAATACATGAGGGAGTTTGGTTGGAGAAATTTAATGGGTTTGCACGTTCTTGAAAGTCTTAAAAAAACGTTAAATGGTTTTGGACGTTATTTGTGTGGAAATCACTTTGACCTTTGATTTGCTGATTTGATTAATTCAATTTCTTATAATTCCACCTTTTTTACACCTAAGGACGGAGTTGAGATCATTCGTTAGGAGTATCCGAAATTCATCGTGCACATATGTTAGGTTTGTATGCATTGATTTTCCTATCGAATTTGATCACACCCCTACATTTTCTCTTTCACCGACTTAGTTGTTTTTGTGTTCTTTCATGGTGTGATTCTTTGTTGTATATTTTGTGTGAAAAATTTTAACAATTCAAAAAGAGAAAGTTATTCCCTTGTGACATTCTCTATTTGTATTTATTTCTGATTCTCATCTCTGTCTATTTAGGGACATCATAAAAAGGGAGAGAAGGAATTACGGGTGAGAATTGTTTCTGTTTGATTTAATAATGATTTGCTTAAGCTTAATTGATGATTACTTTACGCTTATCATTATATATATTTCAAACTATTGCGCGTCATGGGTATTTGTTTCTTGTCACTTGTATGTAGATTCACTGTCCTATTTTTGCACTTCCTGATGATTACAAAGAAAGAGTTGAAGATGTTGAAGTTTGTTTGAAGACATGTCATTTAGTATTTCCAGTTTGAGGGTTTAATGGGGATATTAAATTGTATGTCATTTTTTTGGATAGCATAATTCGTATTTTTTATATATGTATCGGCATAGACGTAGGGGGAGATTTGTAAGGAAATGTTTTATAAATGTCTGGGGTAGAAGCTAGGATTTTCTTAAGTATCCTAGATCACTGGTAATATGTCATATACCGCTACAGTTGGATTGTCTCAGCACGATCTTCATTCGAAGCCTCAATCCTAATTTTACGTTACTCATTCCCATCATCATCAACATCATGCGTCGTGTCCTATTTCACCAGTCATGGGTTCGTGATAGTGTTATTGATTCTATTGCTCCGGGTCATAAGTTGTTAGAAGATGACTGCAATAAATTGGTAATCGGATCGATCCATTTTTTAAAATAATTGAATCGATCCGATGGCTTGAACTCACTGTTCATATTTTCATTCTATCGAACCAATCCATGTTTTAAATAAATTGAGCCGATTCGGATTACCAGACCAATCCGCTCATCCTTTTCGGATTGATCCGGTGGTTCAGAAAAATCAGGTGCACAATTTCTGTTTCAGTTCCTATAAATTTCATGAACGGGAACGGCTTGTTTTAAGACTTTGAAGGGAACTTTTGTCAGACCTAAGTTATCAAGTCTTCACCATTTGTCAAGACAAAATACCCTTTTTGATTCACAAACAAGTTTCAATCCTTTATGTGAATCCTTTAAACCCTAAAGGAGATTGATTTACTCTTCTGGAGTAACCTTGTGGAGAAGCTGTCTCTTTTCCATTGCTAACCTTCTGGAGATCTTACGGGATCTTCAAACCGACGACATCAAAACGGACACCTGCGGGTATTTGTTTGTCACTGCTTGTATTTTCATTGTAATCCGTGTAAACCGAACTTTACAAATTATAGTGAAAATAAAAAGGTTTTGCCCCTTTGGGGGATTTTTTCCTCAATTGGTTGTTTGTGACTAAATGTTCTTGCATGATTAATATTATCTCCAATCACACCTAGATGCATGTTTAGGATTTAATTGAAAACTGAGTTTAATTAAATAAATTTATTTGTTTGAACATAAGGATCACTCTCACATTGAGTATATGGAATTCGCTCCCACACGTATCGTCCCCATGAGGTATATAGTGAGGCAATTCATGTACACTTGGGCATATCAAATTGCTTGTCCACACGTACCAATGAGTGATTGCTCTTATAGGCATAAGGTTTATCGTGGAAGTCATGACAAAGGGGAGAACACTTCCACTAACCCAATAATTGCATAAACCTCATACATATGTGAACCCTAGGACACTCATATTTAGTTGTCGATTACCAAACAAAACTGTGCCAAAATTTTGGGTTAGCATACCGCTCGAATTTTACTGTAATTTTGCCTTTTTTTTAAATAAGACCCCATCCATGAGCCTGGAAACAAGTCCAACTGTGTTTTACATATGTTTTCGAACCCCATTTTCCCAAGCTCGGGTCTTGTTCGACATTTTTCCGCATTTAGGAAAACCTAATACAAGTGAGAACCTAATAATAACATTAATAATAATCATACTGAGATTCCTCTCCTTTTTCCTCCTTTACCAAAAATACCAAAAACCTTTTTTCTCCTCCTTCCAAAATACCCAAAAATGTCTCCCTCCTTCTTTCAAAACTAAATTCAAACTGTTATACCCTCTCAGGTTGATCGCATACCTAAATTTGGTATGGCTCCCTATTGGCTTCGATCTTTTATCAAACCACCGCAAAGCTACGCCGGTTCTTTTGCTACCTCGTTCGAGTTTGGGATTTACCTTCACTAGTTCTTTATAGACAACGTCTACCAAGCACCAAATGTTCAACCCGATCTGATTACCGTCTTGGCCTAGCTCAATGCCAAGATTGACAACCTTCAAATCGAGGTTCATGAGATAAAGCGTCATTGGGCCCAGATTCCTAAAGAACCCAAGGTTATTTTCCCTCGTTCCATGGGTTCACCCGATTCTGAGCTTGTTTGGCTCCCAGAAGAGTATCAGCATGCTTAACATGCCCCACATGCCAATGGGCCATCGCCATCTAACCTCCATATCCCGAACCCTGCCCAACCAGGGGCTTAACTTCTAGTATCAACAGATCCTAAGGAGGAGGAACTGAATAGGGTCAAATAAGACCTCAAGCTATTATGGAAGAAGTTTGACCAAGTCAAGATATTCGGGGACTATATGGACAACACACATATGTCTCCCTATCCCAAATCCTATATGCTAGAGAAGTTCATGATTCTAGACATTGAGAAGTTTAGGGGAAGATAACCCCCAGTTGTACACCTTCGAAGCTATCACCAAGCCATGACCCTCCTTGGTGCCTCTGAAGAGATAATGTCCCAGATGTTCCAGCAGACCTTGAAAGAGTGCGCCCTTCGTTGGTTTTTGTCCCTCGAAGAATTTATAATCTGTAGTTGGGAGGATGTCACTCAAGAATTCATGGCATAATACAATTGCAATGAGGAGCTAGAGGTTACACGTCAAGATATAGAGATTCTTAAGTAGAACCCTGGGGAAATAATTTGTAGTTTCATAAGAAGGTAAAGAGATAATGCTACTAATATGACCAATAGAACCTCTGAGGAGGAACAATTCGATATCGTGAAGAAGAACTTCTTGCCACATATCTGAGCATCCATGGGAGGATAGTACTACCGACACCCCCGAGCCCTTAGAGAAGCTAGTGTAGAAATTGAGAGGAAGGCATTGCCAAAGTTGAATCTGAGCCGAAGAAACTAATCGGATAGTTCACTCCCAAAAAATATGAAAATCCTGCCAGTGTAATAGTCTCAACCATCAATAACATTTCCCAACCCGTTACCTCTTGGAAACCATAATGTTGCCTCAACCCTACCAAGAAAGAATACACTGAGCTCAATGCTCCCCTGCCAAAAGTCTACGAGGCCCTACTGAGCCAAAACCTCATCAAATCCTTGGACCTTTATCCACTACCAAACACACTCCCTAAAAACTTCAAAGTCGATGCCCATTGTGATTTCAACCAGTCTGCTAACCATAATACTAACCAATCCTTCCATTTTTGAAATTTGATCCAAGGTTTAATTGACCGGGGTATCATCACGCCACCAGCCAATTCTAAACCCAAGATAACTCATAACCCATTTACAACCCACACAAATGCCATCTTTCAAGATAATGATCTATAATTTGATCCGTCTGCCCAAATTATGCCCAATAAAGTACCCATGATCTCACCCCAAACCACTCAAAGTTTCCCGTATTTTCTCCTATGCCCTACCTACTTCACTAACCAGGATTTGTCACTCCTCACAAGGGCTTGTATTACCATTCGTACCCAGTATGAAGGGAAAGATATGAATTTACCTACTGTATTGAACTAACTTTTAGAGTTTGGGCTGAAATTGCCTACCGAGATGGTCGTCGATTATCACAAATTCAGTGGTTATTCATGGAAACCCGAAAATGGGCTCAGGAGCCAGATGATTGAGTGATAATAGCTGATCAAGTCAGTTTAAATGTCGTAGTGCAGATTATACCGATGTATTTCAACAGACATGTGAAATTTACAATATTTATGAGCTACTCACCGCTTTAAAGCTTCAGGGACGGTTGGTCCCTTCACTCATTTACCTCCCCGTTGAGTGGGAAGATTTGTATGATGAAACTGTCAAAGTTGTTTAATGCATTAGTTTCTCTTGGAAAGAGAATATAGTCACCACCGGATGGGGAGATGACTTTGACAGCTCAGATGATGAGTCCAGTTGGGAACACACCAGTCTAGTAGCGAGTTTGTGTTGAATGATATCCTTGGAAGATCTATTGGGGGAAATCAACAAGGTGTCCATTAGGCCAGAAATAGATGAAGACACAGGGTTCCTTTCCTTCACCACCTCAATAAATCACATACGAGATCGGGGAGACACTATAAATATCCATCTCCTTATGTGACCTAGATATATAAGGGAAAAGGAGTTGCTGAAGAAATTCACATGACAGAGATGACCATCAAAAAAAGTAAAGTCGTTTACCAGCTCAACAAAGTCCAAGCTAATATCACCTTATGGGGGCTTTTCATATCCTCCCAGTTACACCAAAATGCTCTGATAAGACTTCTCATCGAGCCTATAGTCTCTCCTTTCACTACTCCCGAAGAAGCTATGAACATGGTTGGGTCCTTGAATTCTTCCATACTCCTCTCCTTTTTTGAAGTAGAAATACCCAAGATCAACCCTGACCAGAATTAAGCCCTCAAAATCTCTATTAAAGTATTGGGAAAGGCATTTCCACTCTTATTTGTTAATGATGGATCTGCCCTCAACATTTTTCCTCTCAGAACCTTCAATTGCTTGGGTTTGAAGGTTGGTGATCTCACTCCCACTTCCACCGATGTGCATTCTTAAGACAATACTCGTCCAGAGGTAATGGGGTCCATAAAACTCACAATAGGGGTTGGACCTATCAATTATGTCACTAGGTTAGAGGTTATTGACATACCAGCATGTTTCAACCTTCTTCTTGGTCATCCATGGCTCCACATTATTCGAAAGGTATCGTCTTCTCTTAATCAGAAATTGAAATTCTTTGTCAGTGACTCGGTTATCACCATCTTGGGGAATGGTGACAGTTTAAACACTGTCAGTACTAGTAATTCGGTATTAGAGATCTAGCATTGGACGAATGACATACTCCTCCCTCTCTTCATAGTTGACCCACTTCCCCTTTCAATAGGAGATAGTTTCAAAGAATGGGTATATCTGGAACACAACCCTCATGGCAATGTCACCGTGATTCAAATGTTCAAGAATATGCATTTTATGCTCAGAATGGGACCAGGGCGATGCCAGTAAGGGATCCTTGGGCCCATAGTCCTAAAGTAGGCCTTCCCCCATGTGTCCTGGGTTACCAACCCTCATCAAAAGAACTCAAAGCCCTCTGACAGCCATGACCAAAAAGAAGCTTGAAAGAGGGAAGGACTATTTCGAGAGAAACTTTGAGTGGAAGGTTTATCAAGGAAGGATAAGACATCCTTTTATGCGACTTTCCAGAACCATGGTATGACCACGTTAATAAGAACATGAAATCGGGGCTAAAAATCTTCTTTCAAGATAGCAACCCTTGGGTTGCAGACTACCAGTATAAAGTTTAACCTCTCACTAAGAAAAGCATGATAGTTACTGAGGATTCTGAGGAAAGTGACTTTGAGGACTCATTTAACCTATAGACAGTAGGGTTGAGTATCTACACGATACGTTCAGATGTTGAGTCGTCTAACCCGTCTACTCAAATTAAAGATACTGACATGCCTCTCCTCAACTGGAATACCGTACGTGCTTAACCTGCCTAGATTCAAGCCGACCCTGTTGTCTACCTTATCCAAATATCTTTATCTGATGTTGTTGTTCCCATTTCTGATATCAATGTAACTGAGATCTCTTTTGACGAGGTTCTCAATACTGCTTTTCCTGATAATGAAATAAATGAGGATTTCCATTATCTTATTGTCACTTACATTTATTATCTTATTTCTAATCAAACTCTTGATGATGATGATTTTGTAAATGGATAATTATTAATTGATCTAAATAAGGAGAATAACAAACAACATAACCACTTCCAAATTAATGATGATGAAACCGTTGTTATTAATCTCGATTATAATAGCCATCAGCACGAGATTTGTATAGGTTCCATCATTAATGAGCATAAGTGTGAGCAATTCTCAGAGACCTACTAAAGGAATTTGTGGACGTCTTTGCATGGTACGATAATGACATGTCCATTATTGACCCAGAAATATCCCAACATGAGATCCCAACATTCCTTGAATGAAAACCTATAAAACAGAAGCTACGAAAGATCAACAGTGAATGGTCACTCAATGTCAAAGAAGAAGTGGTCAAACAACTAAACGTAGGTTTCATTCGTATGATTGAAGATCCTATATGGCGAAGATCCTATATGGCTCGCCAACATCGTCCATATGCCTAAGTCAAGAGGGAAAGTTCGCATGTGCATCGACTATCGGAATTTGAACAAAGCATCCTCTAAGGATGATTACCCATTACATAACATAGACATGATCGTGGACAACACAGCTAGCCATTCCCTCAAGTCATTTTTCGATCGATTTGTCGAATACAATCAGATCAAGATGCACGCTGACCATCAGGAGAAAACTGCCTTCATCACCCCATGGGGAACTTTCTGCTACACTATCATTCCATCCAGCAATACCAAGAATGTTTTTGGTGTCATAAAAAGAAAACTCTTGGGATTTATGGTCAGTGGGAAGGGAATCAAAGCAGACCCTTCCAATATGAAAGCCATACTTGAGATGCCACCACTATGGACGGATAAGGAAGACCTAGGATTCCTGGGAAAATTACAGTACATCAATCGGTTCATCAGCCATCTGACTTCTATCTCCGAACCTATTTTCAAGCGTCTTTAAAAATATTACACCAAAAGTCTGGAATGAGGCCTGCCAAGAAACGTTTGATCGAATCAAGAGATACTGTACCCGACCTCTAGTGCTTATACCTCTACAGCTAGGTCTCCTTCTCCTCCTATATTTAATCGTGACACATACTATAGAAGGGTATTTGCTAGCCCAGTACATTGAATAATCCCGTAAGGAAAGAGCCATTTACTATGTTAGCCGGTAATTAATTGGGTACGAAGTCAACTACACTACTTTAGAGAAACCATGTGTTGCCTTGGTCTGGATTATATAGAAGTTACGGCATCACATTATTGCCTTCCCCGTCGGAATTGTATCACGTATGGATCCCATAAAGTGATTTCTAGAAAATCCCGCTCTATCCAGTCGAATGGCCTGACGGTTGATGTTGTTAGCCGAGTTCGATATTGTGTACGTTACGCAGAAAGTTGTGAAAGGGAGATCCATCTCCGACTACCTTGATAATTAAGCCATGGAATAAGTCGATGTTTGGGTCTCTATTCCTAGATGAATAGATTATTTGCACCTCTCAGAAGGACCTTAGATGGAAAATGTTCATTGACGGAGCTGCCAACAACAAAGGATATGGCATTGAGATAGTCCTAATCACCCCTGGTGACTCTCACACCCCTATTTCCATTAAGATATACTTACCCTAGACTAATAATATGACCGATATGAGGCATGTACTGTAGGCCTTAAAGATCTCCCTCCAAAAAGGAATTTGATACCTAGATGTCTACGGAGACTCTGCCCTTATCGCTGGCTAAATCCTCAAAGAATGGAAAGTTAAAGATGAACCCTCCCATGCCCACCTAGAAGAACAGTCATCCCAGCTTAATGAGATCACCTTCCACTACCTTCCCTTAAAGAACATCATAGAACCTGTCTAATACCCTAGAGGGAAATTCAAGCAAAGTCGGAGTGGCCCCTATATCATGAATAAGATTCTCTCAAGAGGCGTCACTATGCTCATAGACCTCGATAGAGAAGAGATGGCACGTCCAGTTAACCTGAACTGCCTCAAGAAATTTTACTCTTAGTCCAAAATCTCGATACGCTGCGACTCTTTTCACCCCCTTCTATTCTGAAAAAAATTCTTCATTTCCCCTACCTAGAACTACGTGGGACCTGATCCTCTTAAAAATATTTTCTTTTCAAAATAAAAATCATGAGAATTTTTAAAACCCCTAGAGGTACGTAGGCAGCCCATACGCCATACATGGGTCTGATCCCTATCTTTTCACAAAATGCTATTCTTTTCTAACCTCTGAGAATAGTGGTTCATTTTATCATTTACATGAACAAAAGGATTATGTATGTCTTAGAGATTAGTATAGACAACTCAAATGAAAAACTCATCAAGGGGCATAATAAAATATATCTAAAATCAACTTTTATTTCTGATTAGGGATAATGGCGTTGTTACATGAAGTATCAATGAAGGGAGTCAAACCAACCACCCCTCTCCGCTAACAAAACTATTCCTAACCAGACCAAAACCAAAATAAACTACACAAAATTATCCCAATCCTCAAAATACAAAAACATTCAATCACCATAACATTATAAAAATCACCCCAGCTTCACAAGACGTTGTCTTCAACTACCGGATATCCCTACTTCATCATCATTACCAGCCCCTGGAGGTCCTCAAATTTCCCACTCCTGATTGGTATTCCATATACGCTCTATGGAGTGGTATGCCCTGACAAACCTAGACAGAACCACAATACCATCTTACATGGTGTCAAAAACCATAAACCACCTCTGGCTAGTCTCTTTCGCCAGGACCTTCTCTACTACCCGCTTCCATAGCCATTTCAAGTAATCTTCAGATATATGCCAGGCCCTTCCCACGAACTGTGGTGGATGGACAAACGGTCGACGATGCTACCACAAAGACTCCAGCATCAAGATTAGCGATTCGGTCAAATCCTACCCCGATAAGAAATTTGTTATAAAAGGGGGCATGATCTGTTCCCACCCGACTTGGCGCAAGATCTGTCAGGGGAAATAAAAAGAAGTCTGTCGAAGGCCCACCAACTGCACATATCGATAATCTCTAAGATGCAAGACAGGGAGTAAGTCCCACCACCATGGCATTGACCAACGAAGGCACCGAGCTCCATGCTCTACAAATTAGTTTACCCAACTCTCTATAGATGGGCCGAACCTGAAGAATAGTCAGACAAAGAAATTGGGCACAATCGCCAAAGGGTATTCATGAGGGACTGCCAGACGGAACCTCTCCTCAAGCCACATAAATAGCATTACGGGACTCCCCCTCAAAAATCAAATCAACCCTCCTTCCAAACATCCAGGTCGTTCAGGGTCTTAGCCAACACTATAGCCACAAGTTTATGGCAGTAAGATATCCAGGACGTTATCGTAGAAATTTGGGGATTCATAGTCAAGTCCCCCGTCACCAACAATAGCCTCGCAGTAAGGCCAAAGGCAATAACCCCAGCAAAGTAGGCATCCTAAAACCCCTAAGACACATTGAATACATAACCTCCTAGAGAGAAATGGACCCTTCGGTAACTAACGGTCTATCCTTCAAGGGAAAAATGTGAAGAAACTCTGAAAAGAAAACCCGAGAGAATAGGAGAAATTAGGCATAGTTGTCACCACACTGGGGCTGACCCCCCAACATAGCCAAGAACTCCTCATAAGTAAGACAGACCTCATCCAGGATGAAATGAAAGACATGATCCTTAGGATACCAGAACTGTACCATTGTTGCTAGAAGATTCCATTCAATAGCTCTAACAAAGCCATCACCAATACAGTCTCTTCGACACACCAGAATCAACTCAACCCAACAAAGGCGATAAGCTCCAATTTACATCAAGCTTTTTATCTCCGCATCCATATACTAACTAAGCCTTCAAGGCCTTCCCCTATTCAAAAATTTCAAAAAAAGACATTTTTCCTCGAAATAAATCCCTTCAAAGGGAAATTCTCTTTCAACCAAGCCTCAAAGGCTTTACTCTACTCATAACAATTCAAAATCACAATTCTCCTACTTTTTCTAAAAACAAAACCTCAGCAACAAATTAAAGTGCATGTAGATGAAGCCAATAAATTAAGATAATTAAATAAAAAGATGCATCATTTTTGCCTTCTTGAATCTCTCTTTTCAGGTACAAAAGAAGCCAATGAATCAAGCATACAATATGGTTCATGCCAAGCTCCTCCAGCCACAATAACACATATGCATCCATAAGCCCCGTCAACCCAGACACCACCTCATGCACTAGTAACCTCCTTATCTACACCTGCATGGTTGTATCCCATATGCCCCCTAAAGGAAAACTCCAAGGGTAAAAGGTCATCTAAATCCCCAACAAAGATTCTCCAATCCAACCCGCAGTAAAGTTATCAAGCCCCCAAACCATACTGATCGACAACCATCTTTTTCCCTTCTCAAATAAGCCTAAGAATCCGTACCCTTACCAATTGGCACCCCCAAGACTGCCTCTTGGCACCCCCTCCAAATTTCGTACAGAAAATGCCAGAAAATTCCCAAAAATTGGTTAGAAAATTCCCAAAAAAAAAAATTATATAACCTCAATTTTCTCAAGAAAATAATTTTTGGAGCACCAGGCCCCTTATAAACTCTCAAAATCCCCAGCCGAATTAATCTTACACCCTTATCTTCCTCATAATCCCCATTCGGATTCATCTTAAAAAACTATCCTTAACATGTTCCACAAGTAGATCCAACGATGCATCAGCATCCAAGCCTATAATTCCCCAGCTTAAACTGCCCCAGTGGTGTCTCAAGACAACATAATCCCCATCCGGATACCTCAAATGTAAATACTTCCCTAGTAAAGTCCCAAAACAACACAATCCCCAGTGGAACCACGGGTTCTTTCTCACCCTCAAGATAATTTAAAATTCCCCACGAGAGCAACTCCTCGCGTTACCACTTAAAGCCCTCAGAATTTACCTCAACCCTCAGAATTGGTCATCACAACCCTAGGTTCTAATAATTAACCTCGGCCCACAAAATTGATTTCTAGAATTAAGGTCCTCAGAATTGACCTCGGCTCTCAGAATTGATTGATACAACTTAAGGTCCTCATAATTGACATCTGCTCTCAGAATTGGTTTTTACAAATTAAGGTCCTAAGAATTGACCTCGGCCCGTAGAATCGACCATCATAATTTTAGGTCCTCGAAATTGACCTCAGCCCGCAAAATTTGTCATCACAACTTTATGTCCTCAAAATTGACCTGGACCCTCATAATTGGTTGCTACAACTTTAGGTCCTCAAAATTAACCTCAACCCTCAAAATCGGTAGTCACAACTTTAGGTCCTCAGAATTGATTTTAACCCTCTGAATTGGTCGCTACAACTTCAGGTCTTCAAAATTGACCTCGGAACTCAAAATTGGTCGTCATAACTCAAGGTCCTAGGAATTGACCTTAACCCTCAGAATTGGTCACTACAACTTTAGGTCCTCAAAATTGACCTCAACCCTCAAAATTGGTCGTTGTAAGAATCAAGTCCTTAGAATCGACATCGACTCACCGAATTGGTCTCCCTAGCCCCTTAGAACCAATCTTAACACATCTTCAACCTACTAAATCAGTTATCCTCGTCTCTTTAGATTCTCAAAACAGACATCGACCCATTGAAATTGGTCATCCTCGTCTCTTTAGGTCCTCAGAATCGACATAAACCCGCTAAATTGGTCTCCCTAGTCCCTTGGAACAAATCATAATACATCTTTAACCTGCTGAATCAGTCATCCTCATCTGCTTAAATCCTTAGAACTTACCTCAACCCGCTGATTCGATCATTTTCGTCTCCTTAGGTTCTCAGAACTGACATAAACTCTTTGAATCAGTCAACCTCATCTTCTAAGTCCTCAAAATCGACCTAAAAATATTTTTTCCAATATCGATGAGGTGTCTATCAATCGATGGATTTCACTTATTCCAAGCTCACCCATCGAGGGACTCTCTGTAGACACCTCATCCTAGGACCCTCCTAACCACCTCCTTAGGTCCCTAGCACTCACTAACCCATCGCAAACCCTAGGTCATATTCCAAATACCAATATGGATGCCACTGAGCACTCCTCGGCCCTATTTTGACCCCAATCAACTTACTCGCCTGAGAGAAAGCTAAATGAAACTTTAAAGGACTCTGAATCCCCTTTCTAATGGTCTTCCTCGTACGTAAATCGACCTTACAATTCGAATGAATGATCCATTTTATCCTAAAAACTAATTTAAAGGCCATTGGGCACTCCCGAGCTCCATTTAACGAGGTTGAATGAACTTTTAAGGGCTTTGTAACCCCTTTCCAATTGTCTGATTCGTGCACAAATTTTCCTTACTATTCAAATGAATGACTCATTTTACTCTGAAGGGTCACTGGGTGCTTCTGAGCCCCATTTGACCAAGTTCAACTCTCCGAACCTGATGGTCCCTTTTAATTACTTATGCAAAAAGTGTTTTAAGGATGACAAAATGAATTCTTATTTTTGCAAAAAAAAAAATTCTAACTTTTTAATTCCCACCAAGTTGTGAACAAATTCTAATTTAGCCAAGTTTTATCTTGATTAATCCTAAACATCCATCTAGTGATTAAAGCAAGTAAAATAAAGTAAAGAATTCTCACAACACCGGATGTACAAGGAAAACCACTACCGGGAAAAACCTCGGACAGCCCAAGCCAAACAATCACTATCAATATGGTTTTACAAAGATAGGCGGTAGTCTAACTCAATGACTCGATCAACCCACGAGACTTGACGCTCCTCTGATCTTCAACCACTCCTCTCATAGTGCTCATCCAGAAAGTAACCTTCCTCCATGACACTTTTCCACAACACATGCGTCCACGTATGTCTCGGTGTCCACCGATATGGCTTTTAACGTCTACGATATTGAAACCAGACTCCACTCAATCTTCATTGCAAAACCAATAATTATTCTTCAATTGAAACCTTCTTCTTGGTGTAAACAAGATCACGGAACATATACCAATGATACTCGGATCTTTTAAAACTCAAAGGATCTTTTAAACTTGAAAACCCTTTGTAAACATACGTGCACAAACTCTCTGGTTCGTATACTATTTTTGTAGAATGCACACACTACGAAATCTAAAGGAAACACGCTTATATATATTTTCCTTAAGGCGGTGGTTCATTAAAATAACTAGGCTTATCGCGTGAATGATATGGCCTATCGCTCGAACGATGTGGCATCTCGCTTGAATGACACAATCTATCGTTTGAAGGATGCAGGCTGTCCTTTGAACAGCGTGCAAGATTAGGGTCCTAATGTAAACCAACTCTAATTCGTCCTTCTCAGATTAAAACTAACTCTAAAAAGTTTCAAACACTTAAAATATTTTAGAAAACATTTATTTAATAAAAATAACATCCTTTAAACAGCGGGCAAGATTAGTCTATGTAGGATCGAGACAAATAAAAATAGACTTATGACACAAACGTGTTTTGTTCCGAGAATAAGTCAAAACTAAATTGAGACTCAATTGAAAATTTTGTCCTTACAAATCTCCCCCTTTGACTATTCCGGGACAAAACCAAAAGTGAAATGCCTAAGTCGGGTCGTCAAGCTGTATGACGCCTAAATCACATCCAATAAACCCAAAAAAAATTACAGGACAAGACGAGTACATGTGGACCAACGAGCATAAACTGTCACTGAATGTCTGAATGTGATGTAGACTTAAAATCTCCAATCTCTTTAAGCATACCCACACACATAAGACAAATAA
Source organism: Sambucus nigra (assembly GCA_949130495.1). Classification (NCBI taxonomy): domain Eukaryota; kingdom Viridiplantae; phylum Streptophyta; class Magnoliopsida; order Dipsacales; family Adoxaceae; genus Sambucus; species Sambucus nigra. Next base: position 567,366,807 of record OX422212.1, read on the forward strand.
CCCAATGAAGTATGGTGGAACAAATGATAAAAACCAATATGTAAAATCAAATTCAAATCATTTGTTAAGTGAGTAAATCATGATACCAAGTTAAGTGAATAAATCATGATACCAATTTGTATATAATAATGAAACTCACAAAAACTCCCCCTACATCAGAGACATATCTCCCCCTTTCTTGTATCGAATAGACAATCTGGTGAAAAGATAAACTACATAACATGAGATTGGTAAACTTAGACAACCAGCTAATTATGATGAACAATATCACATCCGTAGCTAGCAAACAAATAATCACGCAAATGAATTAATCAATATATGCATGTGTAACTAAATGAATCTATGCAGCATAATATGAGATCATGTGAATTTTTATATAGTATGAAGATGACAAAAGACATGGACTTAATGGTGTTCACAGCAAAAAGAAAAGTGTTCACAATAAAAAAAATATTACAATCAAAGAAGGGTATCGATCACAGACGACCACCCTATGAAGTTGGATCAAGAACAATAGTGGGAGTCTCCCCAGCGTTAGGCTTGTCATGGATAACCCCACCCTCGACCTGGATAGCCTGATCTGGGGCATCAGTTTGAACTTGGGCCTAGCCTCAGCTGCCACCATCAGCTCGACATATTCTAGAGCTGCATCAAAGAGAGGGTATGTAAGTCTGGAGCATCTAATGCAGGTTGTATGGAATAGACGACCTCAAAGAACTTAGTTGAAATCCACCGACGGGCGGTCCTTACACCCATCTCCAAGTAAATGATGCCAAAGCTGCCAAACTAGTCTGAAGCATTAATAACTTCAATAACCTTGGCTCAGATCATCTCAAGGGACTCGAGAGATAGAGCATCATCTTTTGCCTTCTGAACGGCAGTAGCAAGTTCTTTGGCATGAGCAGCCGACTTCCCGATCAAAGCGTTATCCTTCTTCTTGAGTAAGTCATCCTTCGTCTTAAGGGAATTGTCCCTGAGCTTCAGATCATCCTGAGCCTGTTGAAGGTCGACTCGGCATGAATCCGGAAGCTTTTTCAGCTTCTCTTTAGACTTTAGAGCCCAATCAACCTCTTGAACCCTTTGGTAGTTCTCAACCATCCAATTGTTGGTTGAGGCAAACGTAAAAAGGGAAGCATGTGTTAATGCAAACAAGATAAGAGTACGATAAAAGACTTGTGCTTAAATTGAAAGCAAATACCTGAGCCATTAGATGAAGGCCTAAACCAAAGAACTGAGGGGGAGACATCTTCTTTAAGAACTCAGAGTCGTCCTTGGTGGGGACTCCTAGCATGGACCTCTTCGATCTTATAGTTGAGGCAGTACATTTCCTAAGTTGGGCTATGTTATTTTGCTAATACTCCTGGAAGGAGTCCCTAGAGCAAGAACATGGCCCAGAGATGCTTGGCATTGATTGGCCAGGAGGGATCACCCTCGGCCTCTGAGAATATCGCTCAGGCTGACCTTCCTTATAGCAGACATCTTCTTCGGTTGACTTTTACCAGTCGACTACTTTTTCTTGTTCAGATCATTGTGAAGACTCGACATGTTCATATTCCGAAACTCCTCAGATAAGTGAAGGGGACGGTATGCAAAAGAAAAATGAGGAATCATTGGCCGCAGATATAAAATATGATGAAGGACTTAAACAAAAATAAAGGAATTACTTCACTTAGAAAGGTCCTCCAATGGATCAACCTTCAACCCAGATTTATCTAAGTATTCCGAAGACATTAAATCTTCAAAGGAAAGGAGTCGGCCATCCTTCCCTTTCCCTTTGAGGAAGCCTAACCTCTCCTATTGGCTATACTGAGGCCAGAATATGATTTGGAAGCCATTGAAGGCTTGGCCCAAGTATAAGGTACCCTCGACTCATCGTCTCATCTCTCATGATCGGTGCTAGTAGGAAATTCCCAAGACCTAGAAGCACAGAAGAACCTTTCCTTCCAACTTTGGTTTAAAGTCTGATTGACGTGAAGAATTTTCTTATCAGACTTCCTGGATCATAGATAATAGTAGCAAGCGTGGTATGTAGAGGATGAGATGTGATAGCAAGCGTGGAATATTTCAACCGAAGGCTCGTCCTCATACTTATTTCTCCACAAGGAGATATAGCTCAGAATAACCCTCCAGGAGTTTAGGGATATTTGGGTGGGGGCAAGGCCGAGGCTAAAAAGAATATCTCGTACGGCCGGGTCAAAGGGAAGATGAAAGTTGATCTTAAAATTTGGTCATAGAGGGAAATCTCTCCCTCTCGTCTATCATAAACCCTCTCATCCTCGGCTAGCACTCGTAGGACAACATCAATCTTGATGCCATACATGTGTATAAAATAAAGGAGATCAACCTCTATCCCACCCTCAGCCTCTCCTTCCCCATCTTCAGCATCGGCAGTGGGAATGCCAACAGGATAAGTTCTACGGAAGTCGACGTCAGTCATGGTAAATAAAGGAACTGCAACTAAAGGAACAGTTGTGTTGGCGATCGGCTCAGTAAACTTTGACAGGATCTCAATGGAAGAGTCGTCATGTCTTAACATCTCGACTCAACCATGCAAGGATGCCCGAGATATGATATCAAGTTTTGTCATCTCCTCGGGATGGGTTGGCAAATATCTCATGGAGTCCTCGTACAAGCCCCTATCATTGGCTCGGGTAGAGGATGAGTCGACCATCTCATCTACAGAGGACAGAACTGTCTTTAGAGGGATGAGAAAAAGCGGTCATCTCCACATTGGGTCAGGTTGGTGCCTAACCTCGGACTCTTCCTCTAACCTGTGTATCTCTTAGAAGTATCTCTCCCTAAGCGCATGGTATTGAAAGGTTAATTCATAGAGGGTCTTTAACATTTAAAAGTTGAGGCAACACCTAGAGAATAGAAGTTTGAACAGAATAAACCACTTGAGATTTTGACCAAGGTTGACTCAAAGATCAAAGGGTGTAAATGAACCATTTTGAGGATGAACAAACTAGGAACAACTTAAAGTCTCGCTTGAGAAGGTGATCGAAGTCTTGCCAGAGTAAAGTTAAAAAGACAAATGGAGGCTCGAATAAACCCTAAACTAAGCAGAAAACACTCCTACAGTCCTATGCCTACCCAAAGCCACCACGAAAAGCCCAAGAATAAGCCCTAGTGGACTAGTGCAGTCACCGGAGTATAAATTAAATCCGTCAAAAAAATAAAGAAACCTTAAAATAGGTTGAAAATCTAAATAAGATTGAAAGAAATGGCATAAGAGGGTTACCTGGAGGAAAAACAGGACGAAGGAGCAAGAATGGACTTGAAGGCAAGCTTAAAAGCACAGGAACTGTAAGACGGGTCTCTGGTTCAGAAGGGAGTGGCGCGTAGAAGGAATGAAGCAAGAAGAAAGAGAATGGTTTTTAAAAAGCCTTTTTAAATAATAGCAATGATTTGTGCACATTTTACAAAGCGGAGCATAGTTTCCAATAAGTCTCATCATGCCAGTGCGAAACTCTAAGTGTATAAGCCGTCACTTGTGCCTCGATTGGCTACAACCCTATAGGAATTGTGACAGTTATCACCTCAAGTTGCCACTCATTTTATGGGTACCATGTGTCCTCTCAACAACTGTGAACAGTGTCACCAGACGACATAACATCAGTACCCCTCAACCTCATCCAAACCTCCGAGACTAAGGGATAAGGCGGATTGATATGCCAAGTATCACCTCGTCTACCACATACAGCCTCGGCCATAGCCGACCCTCACCAATCATTCGAAAGATATATGTTATGACTCAGCCACATCAGAATCGACCGATATTGACTAGCTTATCACCTCGGCCTCTGCCTTTGATACAGTCCAAGTATGGGTTACCTAACCGCCCCTAGTAAATAAATACCCTCATCCTAGGCACTACCCATGCCGATGAGGATAGTCCTAGATGAATCAACATCACGGGTGTCACTCCTCAGGGGCTCAAAGGTCTACAAGTCTAGCCTCGGCCACTGAGATCGATTGAGGTCACATTGCTGACAAAGCGTGTGCATTAGGAGACGTGTGGAGATGTGTGTGTGGAGATGTACGCGTGGATGTGTGATGCAAGTGAGCATAAATTGTTATGCCCAGATCATTCTCTCACGTGAGGGAATATTTGATCATCGTGACTCACATGTGACAAAGACAGCTGGCTTCTCCTTATTGGCTAGGAACATTCTGTACATGTTTATTGCATGCTTGGGGTGTAGTATACCCCCAAGGCACTATAAATACATCTCATCTTCTTCGTTGTGGAGGATTGCTTAATTCAAACCCTAGCTGAAACTCTGCTCATTTGTATCCATAAGAGAGAGAAATCTTGAGTAATGTAACCCAGGATATTAATGCCATATTTGTTAGTGGATTTCACTCACACACACACAGTGGATGTGGGCTCCGGCCAAATCACTTAAATTCAGGTGTTCATCCTCTTCGCCTCACCTCTTTCTCCACTGTTATATTGTGTGTTTATTGCCACTGTTATATACCTATTTGAGCTTCTTATATCTGTGATCTGGTGGTGCCATTTTTGGTATCATCAGTGTTTCTAAACATTAATTCTTTGATTGATTTCCTATTGATGGTTAGAAATATCACTTTGGCCTTAGTGTATGATTATCCATTTATTTAAGGGACTGAGGTCCCCTAGACCTCCTCCAGGCCTTAGCACTACTAGCAGAGCTTTGAACAAAGTTATGTACCTTAGTTAAGATTAGTTACAAGTCTTTCAAGATTAATGGACCTTGGTTGGCAGGGAGCTTCACTCTAATTCAGAGGTGTGGGGTAGAGTGTATCCTACTTTTAACCTCGACTGGCTAGTGAGGTCTCTTCTTGAAATTTGAGTTTGGAAATCACACTTGGTGTCATAAACATTTTGAGAGATAGAGTATTAGGATGGTTTTTATCGCCATGGTGGTGGTAGTGGTAGTGGTCATGATTAAAATGGTGGTGGTTGTGAGTTAGCTTTAGGATTGGGGTTAAGGTGGTGGCAGTGGTATGTTTAGGGTTTAAAAAATATTATTGTGCAAAAAAATAAATTCTAGGGAATTTTCAATAGGGGTTAAGAAATAAATTGAAAAATATTTCTAAGATTGACTTTATCTTTAAAACTTTAAAAAATTGATGGGTTGTGTGAACAATATGTCTAATTTTTATAATATGTGGAGAAACATTGGTGGGCAACGTTACCCATTTAAAAAATGGCAACAAGGCACATGAGTATCGCGAGTGAGATACAACTAATGTTAATTTTTCAATTCAACAGAAGATAGAATTTTATGAAATCTTGTTTAACATAAACATATACTTTAGTGCACTAAGATTATAAATGCATGGGTAAATTAGGAAAGGTAGAAACTTGAGGTCATAACCGCTCCCTAAAAATAGGAGGGTGGGTTTGCTTATAAAATTTTAACAAAAACATATTTTTTGATGCACTAAAATAGATTAGAAAGGCAAGGATAAAATCTATTAGAAATGCAAGGATAAATTAGGAAAGTTAAAATTTGGTATTATTATATTTTATTCATATTTGAAGAGTTTTTCATAATCTATGTCTCATTGACTAGTCAATCATTAACTAGGTCCTATTTTTAAAATATCTACTCCTATATCTACCAAAATACCCCAAGCCGAACTCATGTTTAATAACTTATCTTTATCCCTTTATATCTCTCTCTAACTCTCTCCATCACCCACTCTAGCATATGCGCGACGACGACGATAGTGAGATTAGTGACTTTTACTCATGGGTTCTCTACTCTTCTGAGCGTATTTTTTATACTCTCTTCTTTTTGCTTCTTTTTTTCTTACTTCCTAGTGTTGCTAATGATGATAGGGAAGTGGGTAATGGTGGGTTATTTCCAATTGATAGTGAAGTTTATGGTTTAGATGGAGATTTTGTCTCAATGATGGATAAAGTTTAACTAAAAGGTTTTCTGGCAATGATTGGTGCAGTTATTATTGAGCAAGGATCGAAATATGGTCGATAGGGTATTGATGGTGGTTGGTGATCAAAATGGGGCATGGGTGTGACCGATGATCGGAAAGACTCCGGATCACTGTGGTATTGATCTGGAGGTAAATATTTACTATATTTACTAATTTGGCATTAAATATTTAGTGTCACTGAAAACCTCCATATCACTGTGACTTTGCTCTAAAGGTAAATATCTATTATATTTACTAATCTGATAGTTTACCAATGTTAATCTTCTTATTATTATTTTGTATTTTGATAGTAAATATTTACTACAAAATTAAATGTTGTTTTTTATGTGTGTATTACTCTAATAGTGAATATTTACTCTACAAATTGTAACATCGCGTACTTTTATGAGTAATTCATTTCCACGTGTGCATTTAATCATTAATTCAATTGGGAAAATTAAACTTGTTTCAATAAATATTAATTGGCGAATTTAGAATTAATATTTATCATTATTCTTATTCACTTGCATGTAATAAGGAAATAGATATGCGAATTGTTATATGTCGTTTTATGTGTGAAAAGCAACGAATTATTATATTATGTCGATAGAGAGTTAAATCGACGGACTTAAATAGTTATGGGCGATGGGTACTGTGCGCACGTGTTGTGCTCAGTTAATGATATGATGGTATATTTATTGTTCGGTGACTTGGGTGATCTTTTTAAGTGCACCGGTAATTTGGAATGGGTCAAAATAGTCCAGAATAGTTACCCAGGGGTTATAATTGGATTTCGGGGGCTTTTTAGATGTAGTAGGGCCCGTATGGGAGTATAGTTATCTTTTTACCTTTAGGGATACACATAAAAATGGGATGAGGGTGTGATTAAGGAGTATTTAAGGTTAAGGGAGGTGGATGATATCCTCATTCTTTCCTCTGCATATTAGATATTAAAGGAGAGAAAAACGAAGAAAAAAGAGAACTAGACTTAGAGAAGAGAGGAAGAACATCTCCCAAATTCAAATTATCTCTACGAGTCAAGACTACGGATTTTAATCCAACAAGGCAAGTGTTTGCTTGAATTAGATTGCAATTTACAGTAGTTAATTATGTTCATGATTAATTATTATCTAATCTAAAAAATAGAAGATGAGATCTTTAGGAATTAATTAAATGGAATTGGTTTCTATTTAACCTCTGATCGTATTTGATAATCAATAAGTGAGAAATTCATAATATTAGTCTGGGTTTATGATAATGAACATTAAGAAAATTTATAGGGTGTTTGAATCAATAAATTTCAAGATTCGATAAATTCTTAGTGGAATGAATTTGATTAATGTTTAGGAATCCTTGTGATTTGATGATGGATTCAGGTTTAATTTGGTGTTAGAATACTTCTGGGATGATTATATGTTGATGTGGGATATTAATTTATGATTCTAAGAGGCTTGGGACCTCTATTGAAGTGTTTAAGAGGTGAAACCTCGAGGTTGAAGACAAAGGATAGCCCGACAAATAGAACCGGTTCGCTGGGGGAAAGAACCGGTTCAGTTTGCTCGCCTGTCCCGATTTTCGTTACGTGTTGTTTTGACCCATTAATGCTTGGTAAATTAGTGTATAGGCTTCCATGGTAGATTGGGATTACTGGAGAACATTCTCAGAGGTTGGTACGTGTTTTAGGCCAACAGTTAGACGGGTTCAAGTGAGACGAATCAAGCTACAAGTGAGCGAACACTTAAATGGTAAATCGGGACGTCGGTTCAAAATTAGGGATTGGTAGACTAGTACGTTGTGGGATTCCGTACGAAGTCAGTATTATATATATATATATATATATATATATATATATATATATATATATGTGTGTGTGTGTGTGTGTGTGTGTGTGTGTGTGTGTTGTGGATTACTTATATATATGTGCATGTGTGTGTGTGTGTGTGATTGTTGCTTGTTTATTTGGAATATACCTACTTGGTAGTGCTATCGTTAGGAGGTTACTCGTAGTGGGAAGTCCACCCTGGCATTAACCAGCAGGTGTTAGATTCATTCTTCAGGTCATAGTATTATTGCATGACCACTATCCATATGTGAAAATAGGTGTTGGTTTGGAGTATGATTGGGTGCCATGTTATATAATTGCCACTCCCGGATGTATGTTTATAACCGTCATCATTTGTTTGTATTTACGTTTGGGTTCGGTGGTGAGATTCCGATCTGATGTCCCAGTTGTGGTACGTGATACACCTATAGCCCAATAGCACACGAGGGACGCATCCCCGAGGTCCAGGCTCTATATATATATATATATATATATGTGTGTGTGTGTGTGTGTGTGTGTGTGTGTGTGTGTGTGTGTAGCACGTGTGTAGCTATGTTATTATTTATGAAAGTATACTTAGTAAGGGTAGTATTTATTTAGCTAATGGTGACTATTAGCAGGATGAGCCTTGATATCGGTTATTATCCTAGTTAAACTGGGTAGCATAATTAGGATAATAAAATGAATGCATTAGGTGCGCACGGTAAATGTGAGGTGACGATAAATCCCATGTGAGTGCGACTGGTAAATTAACTATGAAAGTAATACACTGCATGATTTTATTAAAGCATTTAAATACCAGCAAAATATTTTCAAACATTTTCAGGCTTTGACCCACTGGAAAATATAGGATTGTTTCAAAAACCTAGGTGTGCAACAGCATGGTTAGTTTATTTTATGCCATTGCGAGTAGTAGCTGTGGATGCTGCGAGATTTTATTATAGCCGTCGCACTTCATTTCTATCTGGATAGGATTCGGTTTCATCTTTTTCCCTTAGGCGTGTTGCCACTAGTTGGATAGGACATTTTATTTACGTCAGATATTTAATGTTTCTTAGTATTTGTTATGTTGATTTATTATTTGTGGTAACCGAGAGTTTATTTGGTTTACGTTATTTATATTTATGCTTATCAGTTCTACTGTCATTTTATTTGGTGTATGTTCATATTGGTTATATATAATTGTTTCAACGGTGATACTGAGAATAAAATCATATTTAATTCCCATTTAATCATAATAAATGCCTAATCAAACGGTATTTAGAATTGGCGAGGTGTCACACAATATAATTCTTAGTTTTTTCTCTGTTTTCCTCTTTGTGTTGTTATTATAGTAATAGATACTCTTTTTGCTTGTAGAGTAATATAATTTTGTGTTCCATTCAATTGGATTTTTCATTTTTATCCAAAAAAATTTTGGTAAAGCATTGGGTCTACAAGAGTTAATTGTTTCTCCTCGATCAATTAAAGTACATAATTATATTATCTACAAGTGTTAATTGTTTGTGTAGTCAATGGGACTTATTTATGAAATATATCTTCAGATTAGATCTATATGTAAAAGCCTGTTGAAAATTTGTTGACACAACTGCTCTGTAAAAGTAGGAGGGTGGGGTTTGATTTTATAATTCAAAAATGTTTTTTTTTACTTAACCCTCACTTTTAATGAAATATTGGACATAACCTTTACTTCAGCAATCAAATTTTTAACATCATTACACTCCTGTTAAAAAAGTCAATATATTGTAATTAGATATACACCCTGATGCTTATTCTTCTCCGGAATTGAAATTAAAAAATTGTCACCACCTCCTCCATCACCACCAAATTAACATATTTACCCCAAACTACCATCACCAACACCTCTGTGACATTCAAACATGTTGAACCCACCAACCATCTCAACACTCATAAATTCGCAAAAACTAAATTCACTAAAACCTTACAATACAACATCATAATGGTTGAACGTGGTGGTCTAGAGTTTCTTAAAAAATAAAGGCTTTGCTTAGGAGAAGAAGATAAATTGAGATGATTTTGTCCAGAATAAACATAAGGGGATTATGCCTAATTATAAAATACTAGCATACAACCCATAAGATGTGCTGACACATGCAGTTTTTCACCAAATTTTGATACCTATACATTGCAAAGCTATTACCATGAGCATATACCCATTGAATGTGGATTTTAAAATCATTTATCACTTGAAGTAATATTTTTTTAGATAAAATTCGCAAAACCATTCGTAGGAGAAAGGAAATTAATTATGAAGGAAAATGAAAGGCCGACACAAAAACGGGACACAAAAGTGCAACACAATTGACGTGTTGCATTTTTGTGTCAGTCTTGAATTATTATATTATAAAATAGCAATATACATTTGAAAATGGTAAAATGATGAGTTTCATAATTAGATGTAAAGCTCCGCCCCAGATTTATGGGCTACCCGTAGTCAACCCGGTTCGACCCCGAGTGATAGGTGTGAAGTGCAATGAAACAACATATATAATGTTTCTAGTCCAATTTTTTATTAATCAACATTTCACTTATTTAGCACGTGATTCCAATTTCAAGTTAAAACTACGTGAAGGACCCATGGGAAGCATCTCGGAGTCCAAGCATATAGAGATACTAATGTAAGATTAAGTAAAACACTTACCTCTATAACTCTCTCACAATACGAGCCCGCACCCAACCTGCCGTAACAAAGACGGGGGTGTGAGCTAATACCTAGTGAAAAATATACAAATACAGTATAGAATAGAATGGTAGATAGTAGAAAGAAGACTTATATATATACACACACACACATACATACATACATACATACATACATACATACATACATACATACATATACGCATATTTATGCATGAAACTGTTTTACTTTCGAAACCTTATTTATCCAGATTAATTCACCTTAATCTTGTAAAAGACTTCCTTTTTCTCTTTTTGATATGCATCCCTTTATTTAAAGCACACGGTTAAATATTTGAAACAACTCCACTTGAATTGACCGAAAGCCGTTTCTTTACAATAATTACCCTTTTCATTTTAAACCAATCCACATTAGTATTTTTCATTGAAAACCACCCTTTCAACACACGCAAACACCATGTTAGTAAATACCTACTTAATATTGAAAACCTTTTACAACATGCTCTAGTTTAATTATGGGTTGAACCACTTAAGTTGCTAAACCACCCACTTACCAACTTACTTTACCTTTTTCCTTACCTCGTGGACATTAATCAATTTCACATTTACTTATCCATTTTAACCTTTACCGGAACATTCATTAGTTCATTCAAATTGGTTATCTTAGCATGTTTCACCACAAAACTCATTTCTTGATATGTTCCTTATTCATTTATCTTTTTCTCGAAATCTTCTAATAACCGCGTACTTTAATGAACTCACATTGTCGGCGACGCCACAATATGCTCTGACCGGTTATTTTGATTCTTTCACATCAGGGCTACGGGACCTCTTTAATTCTCCTGGTGTCATCCGAGTCCTTTTTAATTTGTTTTAATATTTTACAAATGCCCACATTATTCACTCTTCCCCTTTTTACCCAGTCCACGACGAACCTGGGGTTTCACCCCAACTTGTGTTACATTTTGAAACTATCATTTCATGTCCTTTACACTTTAACTTTGATTTTATATCAAAAATTATTTTCATTTAGGACTAATTTATATAACACCATTTTCAACATTTTTATCTCATAAAAATATTTCACTTTAAGTAAAATTATCATTTTACCCATTTGTTTCCAAATTCACCATTTTCTCCATTTCAGAAGTGTTAATCTTTCCCAAAACACTGTTAAGTTACCCACACTAACTCCTTAAGTTATTTTAACACTTCAACACCTTTTTAACCCTGGAATAATGTTCTTCTTAATTGGAAACATCTTTCTTTCATTATTCCCTTTTTAATTTCATAAGTTTTAATCATTTAAAATATTATTAAGTTACGCACGCCAACTTTTCAATGTTTTACCATTAACACTTATTCAACACATTTACTATCCATATTTCCAAGTTAGACATTTGTTTACTTACTTTATCCAAGAAATCTAATTATACTCAAAGATTACTCTTATAAGAAGATACCAATTCTTTTTATTAATGCATGTAGTCTTACAACTTTATACTTATCACACTTTTGACCCATTTTTACACACTTTGAAGAGTAGAATTTCACTTTTCTTATTTTTTTTTAAACCCACTAAAACCTTGTTTATGTGTTCATAATCAAAATACCATAAATCTACCCATATGAGGAGATGTATTTTACTTCAATAATTCCATTAAATGAATTAAATATACATTTCATTCTAGAAATTCATATTACTTTCAAATCATAAAAGATATTTTCACTTCTTTCAAACTCAACAAATGTCCATTGTTGATGTAAAAAATTAGACTATCTCTAATTTGTTTAATCACAGATAAAAATAAATAAGACAAGAGATTTTAAAGTGGTTCAGCCTTGAACGAATGGCCTGCGTCCACTGTTTGTGTTATTATTGACTGTTTAAGAATTCTCGAAGTAGGATTATTCTCAAGAAATTCCGGTCCCCTTGCAATGAGGATGATACAATGTATTTATAGCCATGAGTTTGTGCATATGAATGGGTAATACATAGTTGTTCAATAAGCGTATACATCCGTATGATAATAATCAGCATTTAATGCGCATTTAATCCTCTTAATTGCCTAATAATAAATGCTCTGATCGAGGTACAGCTCGGACCGCCTAAGATGCTCGGACCGCCTAAGTATCTCGGTATCCATGAGTTGCTCGGTGCAGTAAAGTTCTTAGGTGAGCACCTACTGCTCGGAGTATCTGAGTTGGTCGGGGAAATTGAGTTCCTCGAAGTCAAGGTATTATTCAGAAATGTTTGTTAGTGCCATGTAGATTGGAACGTGTCTCCACTTAATTGAGCCATGTCAGCAGACTAAATTTGGTATCAACAGAAGCCCCCAATGTTTCACAGTTCGAGACTGAGGAGTGTGGAACATTCTTCTCGAAATATGGCGGGATTAAATGGTCATCCTAAATTTTAGGAGCGTTTTCTTTGCATTTATTTTTCATTTCGAATTCATAGAATCAGACTTTTCGAATTTGTCTAACTGCTTCGATCTCCGCGCTCTTTTTGTCCTTTTAGCCGCCGGTAGTGTAAATGTCTCCCTTTATAATCATTATTTTTACCTTTTCCCAAGGTAAGGTATTTAAGCGTTGCAGAAAATCATATCGTCTTCTACTTTTTCAAATCTGTATCTTTGAGTTTTCCATTTTCTCTCTCTCTTGTGCGTTCATCCCTTCCATCGTTCGTTGTCAACAGATCCATCCTTTTCCTGTAAGATCTTCTTCTTTCTCTTTTATTTTCTTTATTCATCATGGTTTACCTTGTTGAGTCACTTGATAAGTTTCGTTCCGATTTCTCTATTCCTTCGTCGGTTGTTCTGGAGGAACTTTCTGAACCTTCAGATTATTTTCGTTTGGCTGAGGGACATTGGTTCCCTAGTATCTTTGTGGATGAATGTGGCTTTTCTTTTCCCCCAAACCCTTTGTGTCTGGAATTCTGTTAATATTTTGACGTTGTTCCTACAAAAATAGCTCCCAATACTTGCAGAATAGTTAATGGAGTTCATAGATTAAATCAGATTCATGGAACTCGTATAAGAATTACAGAAATTATGTTTTTCTATAGATGGGTTGTTGGCGACAGTACTTTTTACTTGAAAACTAGGTTTTTAAATAGAGCTTTAGTGGTTAATCTCCCAGATGCCAATAGGGATTATTTCGAGCATGGTGTTGTTATGAAAAATTGGCAACATGCTCCACTAACTGGAAATGATGTGTACCAGGGTCCTAGATGCCCTCCCTATGGCAATGGGATAGGTTATTTTTATTTTATTTTATTTTATTTTTGAAATTATGCTTCCTTCGTGCTTGATAAAATTTGTCATTGATATTTTAATTTTGATTTATTTGCAGTTGACAGCAAGAGAAAGTCTCCAAAAGAGACAGAAGTTAACTTAAAACATCTGAAACTTATATGGGGTTTGCATCAGACTGTTGCCGATGAGCATATCAGATCAGCTTCATATTTGCTGCAGTATAAGAGTTACACCTCATCTTTTACTGCTCGTTCGGTGATAAGTGACGTAGAACCAGTACCAGCTTCTGCAAGTTCTTCACCTGAGTCACATATTCCTTTGAGTGAAAGAATGAAGAAAAGAAGAGCTCCTGCCCTCTTTGAGAAATCTGCCTCTATTGCTAGAGAGGCAAAGAAAAGCAAGCATGATGTCCCAGAAGAAGGTATAAGAAAAATTGATTCACCTCCTCCGGTTGCTACTTTGAAGATTGCCGAGAATCCCCCAGTGACTCCGATCAAGGTCGCTTCTCCAAGCGAGGTTATAGTCATATCCCCGACTAAGACTATATCCTTGGTCGAGACCGTTGATGCTCCTCCGAGGAGGCTGAAGAAGAGCTCCTCGGTCAATTTGGCTGAATCCATCTCTCAGCCTCCCACTACTGGAAGTGGTGTTCCCACTTTCATTGCCCCGAGCTCTGCCATGAGCTCGGTGAAATCTTGGATCATCCCCGAGATCCAAGGTATGGAAGAAAATATTTCTCGGGATATGGTTACCACATTGGCTGCTTGTCATATTGCTTCTGTAAGTATTATTGTCCTAAACTTTCATTTTTCCACTGTTATATCTTTGCACTGACTTGTGTAAGGACACAAATTTCCAATTGAGTCCATGTATAGTGTTGGCTCAATTCCGAACAAAAACATTTATTCATAGGATAGTATGTAATTGTAATACTCTCAAGCCTATGAAGTGTTTGTTGAAGACGTAGCGGCAAAGAATATAAAGCTTCATCAAATGTGCCGATTTGCGTGCCTCGTTTCTACGTCATCAACTATAGTTCCATGCTCCCAAGGTATGAATGCAATTATATATATATATATATATATATATATATATATATATATATATATATAGGAGCTTGGAACAAAGTTTATTGGGTGTTAGGTTTAATAAAAACTGTGTTTTACTTTCAGAAAAATTTAATTAGAACTTTAAATTAAAGTATATAAAGTTTCTGGGCCAAAATTGAATTTTATAAAAATTCTGGAAGTCGTTCGAAATGTCGTTCGAACGAGTTTTTCGTTCGAACCAAGTTTCGTTCGAACGAGTTTGCCAACGAGTCTAAACTGGTTTGTTGTTCGAAATGTCGTTCGAACGAACTTGTTCGTTCTAACGAGATTTCCAACGAGATTCTAACGAAGTCCATACTGGTGTGTCGTTAGAAGTCTCATTCGAACGAGAGTTCGTTCGAACGAAATGTCGTTCGAACGAACTGCTAGGCGGGAACAGTTTTTAGGCAGTTTTTGGCAGTTTTAACCCATTTTCCCACTTGTTTCTTAACTGATTTTTTTCAGACTTTATGAAGGACGGGAATCACATTTTCCAAACCAACATTTCCAAAATATTTCCATCTCTTAGAGAGTGTTTGAGAGCAAAAATGGTTTAGGAAATTGTTCATGTTTTGATTGTTATTTTTTCAAAGAAAAAATCCTTCACACTCTTGTTTACACCCAATTGTGTTTAGTCCAAGTTCTTATTTACATATTAAATTGCTTGGAGTTTGGCACCGGTTTATCTCTACCGAATTCAAGAAGAGAAGTTTTGGATTGCTTCTACATCCATCAAAGAAGAAGTGCTTTCATGCGATTTTACCCACACGGAGAAAGGCTTTGTGTACGGGTGACGGTGACCATATAAAGTCCCATCGGTGGATTCCGAGACCGCGGTGGAGCTCCGTGGTTGTCCGCTAGGAAGAGGTGTCTACAAGAAGGAGCATCAAGGCTTGAGAGGGTTCGAGTTGAGGAAGTAAGTCTTTTGTCTTGTATTTGTAAAATCCATATCTAGTGGACTTGTGGCTAGGGCCGTCCGAGGTTTTTTTCCCGTCTTGGGTTTTTCCTCGTACATCGCGGCGTAGTGTGATATTGTTTATTTTATCTTGCATCATAACTTAGAACGCATGCTTAGGATATTTTCAAGATAAAATTTGGTTTAACTTATCACACTCATTTAATTTGGGACTAAATTAAATATTGGGTAAATTTGGTTTATTCAAGTCATTTGCTAAAATTGGTTTCGCCTAACTTTGTTGAATAATTGTTAATTATGACTTAGGCAAATTCTAGGGCTTGGATTAATAAATCGTTTTAAGTGATTATATCAATTGAGTAATCTCACTTCACTTGGTTTAAGTTTAATTTGTTTTAGAAATTAAAACTTGTTGTGTTTGAATTTGGACCATCATTGTACGCTTCCGCATCTCGTGTTTGTTTTATTCACTTTAAAAAAGAAATTCCGCTTTTTCAACTTGCTATTGTTTTCTTTTCCCAATTGGTAACCTGTTTTAATACAATTTTGAAGAAAGATGAAGCTATTAAAGCTTCAAGTTCCTCGTTAGGTGTAGAGGAAGCTTTGGTGGGTCTGACGCAGTCTCTAAAGGATTCTCGTCAGAAGTATGTTGATGATAAAGATGTTTGGAAGAAGAAGCTTAATTCCACCGAGCAGGAGAGGGATCAAGCTGTTGAAGTCTCCAAGGGGGTGGAGAAGAAAATAAAAGACTTGGAGGAGAAGAATAAAGAGCTCGAGGGGAAGCTCTAAAATGCTGGATAGCTTGAAAGTAAGCTCAAGTCTGCTGAGGAAGAGTTAAACAAGCTTCGTAAAGTAATTCGTCAGAAGGAGGAAGTGGAGAATAAATTGAAGGGTACTGAGGAACTTCTATTCGAGAAGCATTCCTCGAAGAAGGTGAAAAGAAAGTTAGCTGTGAAAAAGTCCTTCAGTGATGGCTGGAACAAAGGTTGGAATAAGGGTTTAGCTGCCATGATGTCACAAGTAGAATATGGTAGCCATAAATACTTTAGGGATGGCTGGGTCGCTTCTTTGAAAGAGATAAATGTTGATGAAAATTCCAACCTGTTTCAGCGACACGTCCCTGGCCCCCCTCTAACTCCTGAAGAAGAAGAAGAAGAAGAAGAAGAAGAAGAAGAAGAAGAAGAAGAAGAAGAAGAAGAAGAAGAAGAAGAAGAAGAAGAAGAAGAAGAAGAAGAAGAAGAAGAAGAGGACGAAGCTGCCTCTGAGGAATCCTCTATGGTGATGGGAGATCAAATTTCTCATCCCCCAATTGTCCAGTCCTCCTACGAGCAACTTCAACCATCCATTATTTCAACTGAGCAGCTCCCAGCATCCGCCGAGCAACCATCTGTGCCATCCGAGCAACCTACCTCCTTGTCCCAGCCTCCCGAGAAAGTTTTGGGAGACAAGGAGAAGGTGTAGAGTTGTTCGGATTTTTCTCTCTATTTATTTTTGCTAATTGTATCTTTGAAATATGTACTTCTCTTTTATGATGTAATAAAATTTGAAATTTTTACTATTCATACTGCTGATTCTCTTCCTCTTGCTCCTTATTGATTCTTGCTATCTCTTTTTTTACTAGTTTATGGCCAGGATGGAATTGTTATCTGCTCATGATACAAAATTATTGAGATAATGCAATGAGTACTTCAAAGCTGGTCATACAAATATGACTGATGCTCAGATTATTGATATCCTCGGTCCAAATGCTTCAGAGTAAGCAATTGAAGCCTACCAGTACTTAAAGTGTCTGCTCGACCGGGCAGTGGCTAATAATGTAGCATATTATGACATGATTGAAGACCTCCAGGGCACTCTCGAAGAGCTTCAATAACAATACAAGGAATCTTCAGCCCTCTTGCACCAAGGATATGAGAAGAAATATCAACAACTGAATGCTGATAAGGGATACGATAAATTATTTGCTGCTTATGAAGTGAGGGAGAGAACTTTGAAAATCGAGGTCGAGGAGCACAGGCAGATAGCCAAGTTGCTGGAGCAGGAAAATAATAACTTGCGAGGAGAAGTATCCCAGCTGAGATCTGCTGCCTCTACCTCAAACGCTTTGGTCCCTGTAAATGACGAGGGATTCTCTTTCTTGGAGGTCGAAAATGCCAATCTGAGAGATGAATTAGAAACCTTGAAGAGGATTGGGCCTTATACCTCTGCTCGGGGATGAGCAAGAGCTTCTCGGGGACGAGCAAGAGCTGCTCGGATTACTGTCGAGGAACAAAGAACTCAATCGACTCTGGAGAACCAAGCCTTCCAATTGATGGCAAAGAACCAGGCATTGGCCGAGATGTCTAAGAAAATCATGAATTTGGACGAGAAGCTCTCTGCTCAAAAGTATGCTTTGGATAATAAAACGAATTTGGTGAAGAATCTCCACGAGCAGTTAGAAAGATTAACCTACCAGTTCCACAAACAGCCTAGGGAGTTCTGGATGGCTGGTTATAATGAAGCCCTCTACCATCTAGATGATCGGATCCAGAATGAAAATAATGTGGGTTATAAGCAAGTATGGTTAAATGCTTTGGGCGTGCTGAAGTTGGAACATGGTCATTACTTGTGGGATTACCACAATCCTGGGTTGATCGACCTACCAGTGCCTCCTTTAAAACTTGACATGAGCTGGATTCCTGCTCGGGCCATTCCACAATGCCTAATTTCCAAGTATCTCAACGACTACAGTCTTCACTCTAACTTTGAGATATCTCGCCCAGAGCACCTTCTTGATCGGCCATCAGTTATGAACATCAGGATGCTTAAAGATTTGAACTTCATAAACTCCCCCTATGCCTTAGACGATCCTCCTGCTGGTGAAGAACCTGTTTCAAAGGCAGAGAGGAAGAAACCCATAGAATAGGATTCCTGATGTAATAATTTTTATGTATTTTATTCCCAATGTATTTAGTTTTGGATTTAATAAAAAATTTCTATTTTTCTTTGAAATCTTGATTGCCATTGTCTTCTAAGTATTTTGTAAAATACTTTACTTATTTACTAATGAATATGCATGTATATATGTTAAAAAGATAACAACATTGTGTTATTTCTCGATCAACTAAAGTTGGTGAAACTTATTGTTAAATTGATGATAATCATTTGTCGACCAACCAGAGTTGATGATATTTTGTTTCTCAACCAACTTGGTGGTTGAAAGAGTTGGCGCTTGCGTTCAATTAAGAAATAATATAATAAATACCAATTTTAACCCAAATTAACCCTAAGCATGCAACTAGGTGTGATTGAAACAATACGAAATCATGCAATAAATATTCAACACACAAAGTTTAAGGAAAAATCCCCCACAGGGGCAAAACCATTTGTATATCACTATAATTTGTAAAATACGGTTTACAATCGGATTACAATGAAATACAGGTTGACTAAGAATTACCCTCGGGTATCGGATTCTGTAGTCGCGGCTGGAATTATCCCTTTCCAGTAGGGTTGCAATGAAGAGGAAGAAGCGGTCCACTTCACAAAGGGTTGAACAACATCAATGGTGTTCTTGGGTTACCAAACGTGATTCACAAATATATGGAATTTGTGTGAATCAAGGGTATGAATCAATGGACTCAAATACCATGAAGACTTAAGAGTTACGGTACTCAGAAAATCGTGTGTAAGTCTTATGAAAACCAACTCCTGATCGTGGTTTAAATAAAGAGTTAAAAGCCTAAAAAATCTGCATCACGATCTGGCAGAGTTTATCCAGGGCGGACCGGTCCGGGCCATAGGCGGATCGGTCCGATAGCGGACCGGTTCTTTTAATTATTGGCTCTATCGGTTCGCATTCGGTCCGGGGCTTACTGGTCTTCTAAGAGCAAGGCGGATCGGTCCGGGTCTCAGCGGATCGGTCCGGGGCGGATCGGTTCGTTTTAATTTCAGGCGGACCGGTCCGGCTGACTGGATTTCTGAATTCTTCCTTTCTTTTGATCTTCGGATTCCGTTGATGATGAATGGACTTTGAATCTTTGCAACGGTGTTACGGCTAATGACATATACAAGTATGTTGGACAAAAATGTCCTTACAAATCTCCCCCTATGTCTATGCCGGAACAAACATAAAAAATCCGAATTATCAAGTATGAACAATGCCTATACAAATCTACCCTTCCATGAACCCAAAACTGAAAGAGATACAAATGATAAAGGCTGCATCGATTGTTCTTCGAATCTTCAGAAATCTCACGCTTTTCTCATCAGGGTGTGCAATATGGGTTTATCAAGGATGTACCTACACACATGAGATAAAGCAAATACCAAGTGACGTATCGAGTTTGAAATGAGATAAACATAAGCATATATACCAGATTTATGATGAACCTCAAATTTCAAAACTCCCCCATAATCAGATACATAATCAGATAATTCATTCTCCCACTTTTTATGATGTCCCCAAATAGACAAAATGAGAGAAATGAAACAAGCAAAACTGGGGTAGACACAAGGTATAAATCACACCATGAATGAACATAAAACAACCAAGTCGGTGATGGCGTAAATGTATGGGTGTGAACAGAATTCGATAGGAAAATCAATGCATACAAACATGACATATGTGCACGATGAATATTGGATATTCCTAACGAATGAACTCAAATGCTTCCTTTGGTGTAAAAGATTGGAAATATAAGATATTGACTATAT
This sequence comes from Sambucus nigra, assembly GCA_949130495.1. Taxonomy (NCBI): domain Eukaryota; kingdom Viridiplantae; phylum Streptophyta; class Magnoliopsida; order Dipsacales; family Adoxaceae; genus Sambucus; species Sambucus nigra. The sequence goes on from OX422212.1 coordinate 567,387,171, forward strand.
CAAATCTACAAATCAAAGCTCAAAGTGATTTCTACACCAATAACGTCCAAAATGATTTGCATGCTTTTTCAGGACTTTCAAGGAAGGGCAAACCCGTTTTTCAATCTCTAACCAAACTCCCTCAGATTTATATTTTTAATAGAGGTATACTAAATTCTCAAACTTTGGAGAATTTATGGTGAAACCTAAATGGCCCATATTTGGCATGTATTGCTTTTTATTGCCTTTCAATTTTTTCGGGATCTTTTAACCTCTTAGGACCTCGGATATTACAATTCCTCCATTTTTTAGGTCCTTTTTAACGGTGGCTTTTGCGCAAAGGATTAAAATCAACTTTCGCAGCCCCTCCCCGTTATGCAAATTATCACACAGTCTCACCAAAACGGTTTTAACATGCAATCCAATCTTGTCAAGTTTTATCGCATTTTATACATTGTATAGACAGGATTGAGATGGAAACACTCAAGCCAACATGAGATTGACAAGTGCAATAATCAAATATAGCCGTGCATGTGTGCAATAAAGGATATAGGAGTCAAGCATGTAGGAAATATCACTAATTACATCTCAAGGACTCCAATCAATGTTAAGCACATGGATGAAATGATGTAGCCTCTCAAATCTCTATCAAACATTCACATGGATATATGAAATGAAGATGTGACTTGGCTATCTTAAATGCTCATCCATAACAGGCAAATCTCTTTTTGAATTTTTCAAAAATTTTATCAAAATAAAATCTTTTTGTGTTTTTCAAAAATTTTTCTAAAAAGAGAATCTTTTTGTATTTTTCAAAGAATAATAAAAAATACATAAAAGTTGTACAACAAATTTATGGTACATATAAAACAGACTAGCAATAGGAAGCATATGATATGAACATGAAGAAGCATCCTATTCTAGACATAGACCAACCCCTCAGTCAACTGTGCAAATCCCCAAAGACTTCCTAGGACTCTCAAATCTAAGGGCATCTAAAGGTTTCGTGAAAATATCGGCTAACTGACGGTCGGTAGGAACAAAACTCAGGGTTACGACCTTCTCCTCAACTAACTGCAGTATAAAGTGCTCGCGTAACCTGATGTGCTTTGTGCGCGAATGTTGGACAGGATTGCGGGATATGTGTATCGCGCTCGTGTTATCACAGGAAATGAACATGGTGTCCTGTGAAATCCCATAATCCTCCAACATTTGCTTCATCCACATGAGTTGCGTGCAACAACTCCCGGTGGCGATAAACTCAGCCTCTGCAGTGGACAAAGAGATGGAGTTTTGCTTCTTGCTCATCCAGGAGACAAGAGCAGAACCAAAATAGAAACACCCACCAGAAGTGCTCCTACATCCATCTACATCCCCAGCCCAATCGGCATCCGAATAGGCGGACAAACGGTCATCGGTATCAAAGGAATACCAAATACCGTATGAGAGAGTCCCACTCACATATTTAATAATACGTTTTAGAGCAAGTAAATGTGACTCTTTTGGGGATGCCTGATATCGCGCACAGACTCCAACACTAAAGGCGATGTCGGGACGACTGGCAGTCAGGTAGAGAAGACTACCTATCATACTCCGATATAAGGTTTGCTCTACGTCCTTGCCTGAAGTGTCCTTACTAAGCTTGGTAGTGGTACTCATAGGTGTACGAGCATGCTTAGCGGAGTCTAAACCAAATTTCTTCACTAGGTCTCTAGCATACTTGGATTGGGAGATGAACATCCCATCTTCTAGCTGACGAACCTGGAGACCAAGGAAGAAAGTAAGCTCACCTACCATGCTCATCTCAAACTCACTTTTCATCTCCTCCTCAAAGTGGTGAGCATGCTGGGAGCATGTGGATCCAAAGACTATGTCGTCCACATAGACTTGGGCAACCAAGATAGCACCGTCATCTCTCCTGACGAACAACGTCATATCAACTCCCCCTCTCTTGAAGCCACGTGCTAAGAGATAGGAAGTAAGCCTCTCGTACCAAGCACGGGGTGCTTGCTTCAAACCATACAAGGCTTTCCTCAGATAGTAGACGTGATCAGGGTGCTTAGGGTCTTCAAACCCTTTTGGTTGTTCCACATAAACCTCCTCCTGTAGAATGCCATTCAGAAAGGCACTCTTGACATCCATCTGATATAACTTGAAGTGCAGATGACATGCGATGGCGAGTAGTAAACGGACGGACTCAAGCCTCGCAACAGGAGCAAATGTCTCCCCAAAGTCTACACCCTCTATCTGTGTGTAGCCTTGAGCGACCAACCTAGCCTTATTTCTGATTATGGTACCATTTTCATCCATTTTATTTTTGAAAATCCACCGGGTACCAATAACATTAGTATCACTAGGTCGGGGGACTAATTCCCAGACATTATTCTTTTTAAACTGAAGCAACTCATCCTGCATAGCAGATATCCAGTGTTCATCCTTGAGTGCTTCTTTATGGTTCTTGGGCTCGACTTTGGACGTGTAGCAAAGATGGCTAACAACGTTCTCTAGCTGAGCATGAGTCTTGACCCCTAGAGTGGGATCGCCAACGATGGAAGATGGGTCATGACTCTTGCGAACCCAAGCAGGTGTGTCCCCTAACACAGGAATAGGGTCCACAGAGGGTGAGAGAGGAATAGGTAAATCACTGTCAGAACAATCCTCATCCTCACATTGAAGATTAGGATCAATAACCGTCGAAGGTTCGTCATCTTGCACGGTGACGTTTATTGATTCCATAATCCTAGAGCTCTTCAGGTTAAAAACCCAGTACGCTCTACTGTTCGATGAATATCCTAGAAATATTCCCTCGTCGCTCCGGGAGTCGAACTTTCCTAATTGCTCTCTATCCCGTAGGATGTAGCATTTACTCCCAAAAACACGGAAATATGCTAGGTTGGGCTTCTTGCCAGTCCACAACTCATAAGGAGTGTGAAGTGAGTGTGGACGCAGATACACCCTATTCACCATATGGCATGCAGTAGACACTGCCTCTGCCCAAAATCTCCTAGAAACTTTACGACCTAGAAGCATAGATCTAGCCATCTCTTGGATCGTTCTATTCTTTCTCTCAACAATCCCATTTTGTTGAGGAGTTCTCACAGCAGAAAACTCATGTTTGATCCCGAGGCTATCACAGTAAAGATCTACCTTTGCTTCTGTGAATTCAGTTCCGTTGTCACTACGTATTCTGTTAATAGTGACACCGTGTTGATTTTGCAGGACACGGCACTTGGTCGTTAAAAATTCTACAGCATCGGATTTCTTTCTTAGAAAACCTACAATGGAGTACCTGGAGAAATAATCTACCATCACGAGAATGTATCTCTTACCACCTAGACTCTCCGTGCGAGTAGGACCCATAAGATCCATGTGAATCAACTCAAGAACACGTGAGGTGGTAATGGAATTCAACTTCCTATGTGGGCTACGGATTTGCTTTCCCAACTAACAGGGTCCACAAATCGTGGAAGTTGGCTTTCCAAGAGATGGTAAGCCACGAACTAGGTCCTTTTTGACTAAACGGGATAAGTCTCTAACGTTCACATGACCTAGACGTTGGTGCCACAGATCCATAGGAGTGATCGTGGCGCTGTTGCAGACAAGTGAGGATTTGGGCTCAGTCCCATAGCAGTTATCCTCTGTCCTCACCCCTTGCACTAAAAGTTTACCGGCTTGATTATAGACCTTACAAGATTTTCGGTCAAACTTCACTGCAAAGTCATCGTCGCACAGCTGGCTGATGCTAAGAAGGTTTGCTTTCAAACCTTTGACGTACAGCACGTTCTCTGTACCTCGTCCAACTATGCTAGATTTGCTACCATCTCCAAAGGTGACTCTCCCATCATTATAATCCTCAAGATGGGTAAAATATGAGGCATCACCTGTCATGTGTCTGGAGCAACCACTGTCAAAATACCACTGTGAGGTATTATGGGTTTTGAGAGCAACATGGACAACAAGGGCCTTTTTCTCTTTCTTAGGAACCCAAGAGTAGGTACCTTTTTGTATTCCCTTTTGTTGTTGGTTTTAGCCGGAATGCGGGGCGCATTCATTGATGGTAAGGTCATCCGTCGGAATTCCTCCATCAAACTCTGTGATGTGGCGGCTAGAAACTCAACACGCTCTCTCAGACTGGCAAACTCATCAGTCTGATGTGGTGGAGCAAACGTACGTCGTGTCCGACCCAACCTATAGCAATCATCCCTAAGGTGTCCATTTCGTTTGCAATGGGAGCAAAAGAGCACAGTATTAGGAGGACCTTGGTTTGCTTTTCTTGGTCGAACTCTCTTTCTTTGTTTTTTATGACGGCCATAAGGAGTCGTAGTAAACTCAGGAATTGGTCCGGGTGCAATTTGGGACGTGGAGGCACCATCAAAACCTATTCCTTGCCTGTCACCAAAACCTAAAGCGGGACCGAGGAGCATCTTTCCCATCTTTCCAGATCTGTCCTCGATTTGTACCTTGACTTTCCTAGCTCTCTCAAGGTCATGAGTAAGCTGGGCAATAAGGGCTTCAAGTTTCTTCCGAGTCTCCAGGGAGGAATGGAGCTCACTCGTAAGACTAGGCACTTGTTTAGTCAAGTCCGCTTTCTCTTTCTCAAAACTGCTCTCTCTCTTTAAGCAAATTCTCTTTACTAAACCAGGCAGATTCTCTCTCTCTCATGGCGGTGCAGGTGGAGGACTCTCTCTCTTTCGTCTTTCCTAACTCTTCTTCTAACGCGGTGATCCTAAGAACTAACGCCTTGTTACGTTTTTTAGTTTTGAAAGACTCATCATATAACTCGGCGTAGGCGCATTGAAGGCTACTCTCGTCCTCACTACCTTCCTCCTCACCCTCACTCTCTTCGCTCTCGCTGTCGAGGTGTCCCTGTGAGGTAGCAATCTCATCGTCGTGAGATGCACTAGGAGTACTCACATGACTAGCCATGAACGCGGTGAAGTTACGCTCATGCGGTGACTCATCTCCCAAGTCCACCGACTCGACCTCACTGTTGGCGCTTGCGTTCAATTAAGAAATAATATAATAAATACCAATTTTAACCCAAATTAACCCTAAGCATGCAACTAGGTGTGATTGAAACAATACGAAATCATGCAATAAATATTCAACACACAAAGTTTAAGGAAAAATCCCCCACAGGGGCAAAACCATTTGTATATCACTATAATTTGTAAAATACGGTTTACAATCGGATTACAATGAAATACAGGTTGACTAAGAATTACCCTCGGGTATCGGATTCTGTAGTCGCGGCTGGAATTATCCCTTTCCAGTAGGGCTGCAATGAAGAGGAAGAAGCGGTCCACTTCACAAAGGGTTGAACAACATCAATGGTGTTCTTGGGTTACCAAACGTGATTCACAAATATATGGAATTTGTGTGAATCAAGGGTATGAATCAATGGACTCAAATACCATGAAGACTTAAGAGTTACGGTACTCAGAAAATCGTGTGTAAGTCTTATGAAAACCAACTCCTGATCGTGGTTTAAATAAAGAGTTAAAAGCCTAAAAAATCTGCATCACGATCTGGCAGAGTTTATCCAGGGCGGACCGGTCCGGGCCATAGGCGGATCGGTCCGATAGCGGACCGGTTCTTTTAATTATTGGCTCTATCGGTTCGCATTCGGTCCGGGGCTTACTGGTCTTCTAAGAGCAAGGCGGATCGGTCCGGGTCTCAGCGGATCGGTCCGGGGCGGATCGGTTCGTTTTAATTTCAGGAGGACCGGTCCGGCTGACTGGATTTCTGAATTCTTCCTTTCTTTTGATCTTCGGATTCCGTTGATGATGAATGGACTTTGAATCTTTGCGACGGTGTTACGGCTAATGACATATACAAGTATGTTGGACAAAAATGTCCTTACAGTGGTAATTTGAAATGTTTCAAGTATTTAAATTTTACTTGATCACTTTCTAATTCTAAGCCATTATTTTTTTAACCATCTATTTTCGACCAAAGAGAATTGGAGTTTTTAATCCTCGACCAACCTTATTTGGTAAAAAAAAAAAATTATTCCCAACCAACTATAGTGGGTGAATCTTCTTCCCAACCAACCAGAGTTGGTATTTCTGGGAAATATTTTTCTTCCCGACCAACCGGAGTTGGTGGATTTTCTTACCAACCAACCGGAGTTGGTATTTCTGGGAAATATTTTTCTTCCCGACCAACCGGAGTTGGTGGATCTTCTTCTTAGCCAACCAGAGTTGGTATTTCTGGGAAATATTTTTCTTCTCGACCAACCGGAGTTGGTGGATTTTCTTCCCAACCAACCGGAGTTGGTATTTCTGGGAAATATTTTTCTTCCCGACCAACCGGAGTTGGTGGATCTTCTTCCCAACCAACCAACCAGAGTTGGTATTTCTGGGAAATATTTTTCTTCCCGACCAACCGGAGTTAGTGGATTTTCTTCCCAACTAACCGGAGTTGGTATTTCTAGGAAATATTTTTTTATTCCCGACCAACCAGAGTTGGTGGATTTTCTTCCCAACCAACCGGAGTTGGTATTTCTGGGAAATATTTTTTATTCCCGACCAACTAGAGTTGGTGGATTTTCTTCCCAACCAACCGGAGTTGGTATATCTAGGAAATATTTTTTTATTCCCGACCAACCGGAGTTGGTGGATTTTCTTCCCAACCAACCGGAGTTGGTATTTCTGGGAAATATTTTTTATTCTCGACCATCCGGAGTTGGTGGATTTTGCTGAGTAGTGTGTAGCACTAGTATTCCGCGAAAAAATTTCAACAAAAGGAGATAATTGGATAGAATATTCACATTTTATTCATACTGATGAAACTGCATTACATGAGGGTTTACATTACTGATAATATTTGCACAGGTGCTCTGCATTCCATGCATTCTTAAATTCCTCCCCTTCTAAAGTTTATATTCTGTAGGTCCCTGGTCGAACAACTTCTGTAACTCGGTAAGGTCCATGCCAGTTCGCTTCCAGTTTGTTGTGCTTTTAAATCACTTTCTTTAGCACATAGTCTCCTTCTTTCAGGTCGCACTTCTTCACCCTCTTGCTGTAGAACAAAGTTGTTCATTGCTGGTAAGCAGCATTTCTGATGGCTGCCTCTTCTCTAACTTCATCGAGCATGTCCAAGTCTAACCTTCTCATTAAATCGATGACAGGGGAATTGAAATTCAGTACTCTGTGTGTTGGAAGACCTAACTCGACAGGTATAACAGCTTCACTTTCAAATGCCAGCATATATGAAGATTCTCCAGTTGCTGCTCGGGGAGTCATACGATAAGCCCATAGTACTGAATGTAGCTCGTTGATCCAGTTTTCTTTCGTGTCATTCAGTCTTTTCTTCAAGCCATTTAGCAACGTTCTGTTTGTCACTTCAGTTTGTCCATTGCTTTGGGGATGGCCTGGTACCGAGTGGATTTTCAAGATATTTGACTGATGACAATAGGCAGCGAACTCCTCGTTGTCAAATTGTGCTCCATGGTCGGTGATGAATGCATGGGGAAAACCATATCTACAAATGATATTTTTCCAAACAAATTGGTACACATTACCGTACGTCATATCGACAAGAGGCTCGGCTTCAACCCACTTAGTAAAGTAATCCACTACGACGACGAGATATTTAAATCTTCCTCTGGTCGTTGGAAGTGGCCCGACCAAGTCAATCCCCCATATGGAAAATGGCCAAGGGGAAGTAATGGGTGTCAATAATGCTTGGGGAGTTCTTCGGATAGTGGAGAAGCGTTGACACTTGTCACATTTCTTGGCATAGGCTATACAATCAGCCCTCATAGTTGTCCAGTAGTATTCTTGCGTCATCACTCTTTGCATAAGCATCTGACCTGCTACATGGGCTCCACAGGACCCTTCATGGACCTCTTCAATCAAGTCTTTTACCTCGGAGGGATGCACACATCTTTGCAAACCTGCTATAATTCCTCGTCTGTATAGAATACCATTAGTTAATACATAACGAGCAGCTTTAAACTTTAATTTCTTGGCTGCGAGTTTGTCAATCGGTAATTCTCCCACCTCTATATATGCCCTGATGGGATCCATCAAAGATGGCCCTAAATCAAGGGCAATAAAATTCATCGTCAGATCTTCATTTATGCTCTGACTAGCAAGAATTTCAATTAGGATTATTCTTCATAGCTCGGTATGAGTAGCTGATGCTAATCGAGCTAAAGCTTCTGCTCTTGCATTCTCCATTCTTGGTATTCTGACCAGTTGAACAGTAATAAATATCGATACCAATTCCATTGACTTTGCATGGTACTTAATCATCAACTCTCCTTTTGCTGTATATATACCAAGCATTTGGTTTACAATTAACTGTGAGTCACTGCATACGACTACCAGCTCTGCCTTCATGGTTTTTTCCAGACTAAGACCTACAATCATCACTTCATATTCGGCCTCATTATTAGAAGCTTGAAATTGAAAGCGCAGAGCATATTCTATATCGACCTCGTCTAGACTTTTCAATATAATCCCAGCTCCACTACCCGAGGTGCATGATGAGCCATCCACATATAGATTCCATACAGGTATTTCGTCCTCAAACTTCTTATTGGACAAAGTTCCTCGATGGAATATTTGTTGCTCCTTTATCTCCATTTCTACAACACCTCGCTGCTCGCCGACCTTCTCCTCTTGCTCTCCGACCAACTTAAGTTGATCGGGGTTTAAATCTGATGATCCTGTAACATCCACAGGTTGGTCGGTGTTCAGCTTTTGCTCCTCGGGGGTATCAGAATAAGTGAACTCTGCTATAAAATCTGCTACTGCTTTCCCTTTTAGTGACGATCTAGGCTCATAAATTATATCATATTCACCGAGTTCTATTGCCCAATACATCAATCTCCCTTATTTTTTGGGTTTATGAAGAATATGGCTTCATTCTTCTACTCGCTTCGATTAGCGCCAATGCCAACTTTTTTAGTTTTGGATATCTGACCTCTGCTCCTCGGAAGGCCTTACTAGTGTAATAAATCGGTTTTTGTACTCCATCCTCTACTCTTATTAATGCCGAGCTAACTTCATTTTCTGAAACTGCCAGATACAAGTACAACCTTTCTCCCATCACTGGCCTGGACAACAGTGGAGGTGCTCCCAAATATTTCATCAATTCTTGAAAAGCTTTCTCGCATTCTTCATTCCATTCAAAAGACTTTCGGAGCATTTTGAAGAATGGGAGGCATCTATCAGTTGCTCGCGATACAAATCTGTTAAGTGCTGCTACTCGCCCTGTAAGACTTTGCACTTCTTTATTCGTTGTTGGAGATCGTAATCCCAATAGATCTTTGATCTTTTCAGGGTTTGCTTTAATGCCTCATTGATTGACGATATACCCGAGAAACATGCCTTATCGTACTCCAAATATGCACTTGGTCGGGTTCAACTTCATTTGGTATTTATCTAGTTGATCAAAGATCTGGCCTAAGTCAACTAGATGGTCAGCAGCTCTTTTGCTCTTTGTCAACATATCATCAACATAGACTTCCACATTACAACTGATTTGTTTAGCAAACACCTTGTTCATCAGCAGCTGGTATGTCGCACCTGTATTTTTCAAACCAAAAGGCATAACATTATAATAATAAGTTCCTATAGGGGTAATGAAAGAGGTACTCTCCCTGTCTTCAGGTTTCATTTTAATCTGGTTGTAACCAGAATAAGCATTCATAAAGCTCAGCAGCTCGTGTCCCGAGGTAGCATCCACTAGTTGATCAATTCGGGGCAAGGGAAAATTATCCTTTGGACATGCCTTATTGAGTTCGATGAAATCTACACACATCCTCCATTTGTTGTTCTTCTTTTTCACCATTACTACATTTGCTAACCAGTCTGGATATTTAACATCTTCAATAAAGCAAGCTTTTTGGAGCTTCTCGACCTCCTCCTGTATAGCTTGGTTCTTCTCGGGGCTGAACACTCTTCTTCTTTGTTTCACTGGCTTGATCTCCTTATTCACATTGAGCTCGTGACATAAGAAATTTGGGTCTATTCCGGGCATATCCTCATGACTCCAAGCAAAAGTATATTTTTTACTTTTTAAGAAAACTATCAATTCCTGTTTTAGTGAGGCATCTAATGACGAACCTATCTGAGTTGTTCGTTCAGGGTGCTCGTCGTCCAGAATGATGTTTTCAGTAGCTTCCACCACCTGACCTTCACGAGTTGCGACTCGTCTCTAGGATCCAATGTTTCAATTTCTGCACCCTCATCCACCTGATAGGTAGTAGTCTTTTTCCTAGACTCCTCCAGTTCCTCTTGCTCGGTAGATGAATAGTAGTATTCCCGAGCTACTTTTTTATCACCCTTCACAAATCTTACTCCAAAATTAGTTGGAAATTTTAGGCGTTGATGTACCATAAATGGTACTGCTTCAAACTTCTTCAATCCTACCCTTCCCATGATGATACTGTAGGCTGATTGAACATTCTTATCCATCACGAAGAAGCGTACTCTTTATGTTCGACAAGCAGGCCATGTACTAATGAACATATCCAACTTGATCGTTCCAAGTGGAAAAACTTTCTCGCCAGCAAAATCGAGGAGGGCCTATGATAAGGCTCCAATTGAGATAACTTTAGATTTAAGGTGTCGAAGCACGAGTAGAACATAATATCAGCCAATCTACCGTTATCAACCAGTACTCTCGAGATCATCACTTCCTTCATTCTCATTTTGATCACTAATGGGTCATCATGAGGATACAGCACACCTGTGAGGTCGTTCTTTGAGAAACCGATGACCAGTTTTTCTTTATTGGCCTTCCTCGGCAGATCATCTTCAGCCAAATTTATTCGTTGAATATATGAACAGGCTTGAGCCTCATTGAGGTAAGCTTTTCTTTCTGCAGTAAGGTCTCCACCTCCTGCATCTCCACTTGTAATAACATTACAATCAAATGATCCAAAACGTATTGAAAATACCTCACGTTCTGGCTGCCTTGGTCTTTTGGGAAGATCGGGGTCGTCTTCTGGATCATCTTCATGGTCTCTTTTCTTGTTCTCCTCTGCTCGACGAGGAGATCTAGACCTCTCTCTTTCTCGATCGATGTTTCTTCTTTCATTTCTACGATCAACATACTTTGCCAGTTTTCCTCGTCTAATGAGTGCTTCGATCTCGTTCTGAAAAGCTATGAAATTTTTGGTCATGTGGCCATGATCCTTGTGGAACTCATAATATTTGGCCTTATTCCTCTTGTCAGGATCTGACTTCATTTTCTCTGGCCAGTTTAACTCCTCATTGTTCTTTATTTCTTCTAGAACATGGTTGATATCTACCTTCAAAGGAGTATAATTTTCAAATTTCTTTAATACCTCCCATGATGGCTTTGTCTTTGAGTGCTTGTCACCACCATTGTTCTTATGCTCTTTCTTTTTGGCCTTATCAACCTCCACCTTGGTCTCTTTGGTATCCATATTTTTCTTTGCAGCCATTGCCTCCTCGGCGTTCATGATCTTGGCCGCTTTTGCCATCAGTTCTGACATGGTTCTGGGTGGATCTTTAGCCAAAGTGTAGTATAACTTGTTGGGAAACAGCCCACTCATCAGAGCAGTAATCGTTATTTTTCCTCATAATCAATAACTTCGAGTTTCTCGTTATTAAAACGAGTTATATAATCCCTGGTGCTCTCACCTGCCTTTTGTCTAACACTTAACAAGTGTGCTACTCGTTTAACAGGTTTTGCTCCAAAATAGAAGTTTCCAATAAAGAGCTCGGCCAGTTGAAAGAAAGTGGAAATCTTACCCCGAGGGAGATTATTGTACCATATTTGAGCAGATCCTGTAAGAGTTCCCGAGAATGCCTTGCATCTCATCTCATCTGGCACAGCATAGATGTCGGCAGCAGCTTGATATTTCTCTATATGAAGGACGGGGTCGGTTTTTCCATCATATTTAGGAGTCACAACAGGTGCTTTGAACTTTGATGGTGTGGGAAAGTCCACAATTGCTTGGACAAAAGGTGTCCCTTGGACAAAAGTTCTTTGTAGAGGATTCTTGGCCTTAGCCATTTCCCCTAATCTATCCTCCAACCTCTAAATAGAGCCTTTCCACGCATCATTTCCCTCTTCGGTCCTATTGGTTCGAGCAATTGATCGTGTTAAAGTCGCTTCCTGGGATCTATCTTGTCGAGCAACTGGTTGTGATTGGGCAGAACCCTCTCTTAGATCAAATGGTCGTCGAAAGTTTCTCGACACAACCTTAGGAGGACTTTTATTCTTCCTAGGGACCAATCGATCAAAAGGAGAGACCCTACTTAATCTTTCCAGTACACTGGTCCTTTCTAGAGAGAGAGTGACGTGTTGTTCAGTATTTGTGGCTCGTACTGACGAAGTTCGACCCGGTTGATAAGAAAAATCTTCAAATTTCTCAGTGCGATATGAATCGCTTTGTCTAATTCGTGAAGAAAATAAATGAGTATTTCTTTGAACACTTCGTTTTCCTGAATAGGTTGATGCTCCACCCCGGATAATTTGCATGAGTTGTCGCATTGTTTCTTGCATGGTTGTCTGACCTTGAGCCAAACTGGCCATGATTCTAGCCACATCTTGGATATTTGGAGGAGCGGATTGATTAGGGGGGTTTCCAGCGTTTCGATTGCTGGATTCAGGATTGTCAGCCATTGGTGATGAATTGTTTTTGGTGAAAAACGAAAATTACAGTCGTTTCCCACAGACGGCGTCAATCTGTTGATGTAAAAAATTAGACTATCTCTAATTCGTTTAATCACAGATAAAAATAAATAAGACAAGATATTTTAAAGTGGTTCAGCCTTGAACGAATGGCCTACGTCCACTGTTTGTGTTATTATGGACTGTTTAGGAATTCTCAAAGTAGGATTATTCTCAAGAAATTCCGATCCCCTTGCAATGAGGATGATACAATGTATTTATAGCCATGAGGCTGTGCATATGAATGGGTAATACATAGCTTTTCAATAAGCGTATACATCGTATGATAATAATTAGCATTTAATGTGCGTTTAATCCTCTTAATTGCCTGATAATAAATGCTCTGATCGAGATGCAGCTCGGACCGCCTAAGCTGCTCGGACCGCCTAAGTATCTCGGTATCCATGAGTTGCTCGGTGCAGTAAAGTTCTTCGGTGAGCACCTACTGCTCAGAGTATCTAAGTTGGTCGGGGAAATTGAGTTCCTCGAAGTCAAGGTATTGTTCAGAAATGTTTATTAGTGCCATGTAGATTGACACGTGTCTCCACTTAATTGAGCCATGTCAATAGACTAAATTTGGTATCAACATCCATATTTATCAAATCTAAATTTTTGCAAGAAACTTGATAACATTATTTAAACAATGTTTTAGCAAATCAATTATCATTTTTAAACATTTTATTTCGTAAAATGTTTAACATCAACTTTCTAGAAAATACACCATTTTCACAATATACCAACTTTAATCTTCCTAAATTTTGAAATATTTACTCATCAATTATTTCTTAACAAAATAACATTTTTATTACATAAAAATGTTTAATATTAATCTACTAGAAATCATTATTTATTTATGTGCGCTCTACTCATGTAATATAACAATAAGACTACTAATAATGAAAATAAATTCTTAAGTACTAAGGATAGATTTTTCCACCTCAAATGGAGTTCCAACAATGATAGGCATGAAAGATCTAGGAAGATGGGAACCTCCCACTACCTAAGGTGGCCTCAAGGGGATTGGCCTACTCCAAAGACTTTCTCCATTAAGTTTCTAAGCAAGAACCCCCTACAAACTCCATCAAACATCCATTTCCCTCATCAAGAATCCCCAACAATAACTCCATAAATTCGTAGCTCCCATTAACCATGGAGAAAATGGGTATATAAGGTTCAAATATGGTGGCACGCACAACAAATATGGGAATATAATGTGGAGGGGCGGTGGTAACATGGTGGTTTGTGGTGGTGGGAGAGAGGAAGAAGGCAAAAATGGAGAGGAAGACCACCCTTTCCACTTTCTCTTTATTCTTCCATCCCCTCAAATGAGCCTAAACTATCCATTTGAAAACCCTCGAAAACCGAAAAATTCCATTTTTTCCCATCTGGGCACACAAGATTTCGACAACTCAAAGATCCAAGGGCCAGAAATGTGATAGCGCACAAGGGCAAGTCAAATTTTACATTTTTGAAGTACATCATTCAAACGACATATCCATCTCGCTCAATGAATGGCATCACGCGACCTTCGCGCGACCTAGGATTGTAAGGAAGTGAGACCTCGCTCGAAGGTTGTTTGAACTCCTGCTTTGCGCGACATTGATTCTCTCTTCTTACGGCCTCCCTGTGTTATTTGAATGACCCCATTTTCCTATTCTTTCATTTCCTTCAATTTTGACCCACAATTTCCAATAATTCTCATCCAACCTCACTCCATTACAATTTATAATAAATTTAAATGAAATATTAGGGTAGGGTATTACAGTATATGCCTACAAAAACTATGGGCTTCCTAAGAAAATGACTGTTGATACAAAAATTAGTCAACTGGCATGGACCAATTATATGAAGACACGTGTCATCTAATATGGCACAAGTTCAAGTACCGAGCTACTCAGTGTACCGAGCTACTCAGCATACCGAGTAACTTATTGGGAAAGCCAAACAACCAGACAAATTGACTGTTTATTATATTACAGTCATTCCTTACCATGTACATATGTATACGCCCATTCAATAAAGGCATACTATCTATTCACATTGACAGCCCAAAGGCTATAAATACATTGTAATACCATCTTGGCAGAGTAAGCGAACATATTCGAGATCAAGGCAAGACACCCAGTAATACAAACCAGTGGACATAGGCCATTCCCTTAAGGCTGAACCACTTTAAAAATCGCTTGTCTTATTTCTTTACTCATTTTTATCAGTGATTAATTAATTAAATCAAATCTAGTTTTTTACATCAACAAATTGGTGTCGTCTGTGGAAAACGACTATACATAGCGTTTGTTACCAAAAACACATCATCAATGGTTGAAATCCCAGAATCCATCAATAGGAATAATCAAGGGAATCCTCCCAATCCTTCTGCACCCCCAAATGCAAACGATTTGACAGGAATCTTAACTAGCCTAGCCAGGGGGCAAGAAGTTATGCAAGAAACTATGCGACATTTAGTTCATACTTTTCAAAATAGAGCATCTGCCTAGATAGGCCAAATAAGCGTCTAGAGAAGCATGCAACCGCCGCCTTTGCGACACACTGAGCCACGACCTCTGTCACGATCTAGACATACTGAATTAAATTATTCCAGGAACTCAAGAGATCCATCCTATCGCCCCGGTGCAACTTACCCTATAATAATTTTGGATTCTCAAGAAGACATCACTCTAACGCCAGAGAGACCAAGTTCTCCAGAAAGGTTGAGCAGAGCTTCTCCCTTCGGCCATTTGGGCCCCAAGAGGAATATAAATCCTCCTCGGTTAGCGTCGAGAAATTCTCAACGATCAAATGATTTAAGGGAAGTCTCATCCCAATCACATCCAAACACGAGACCTTCAGTTCAAAGATAAAGATCCCAAGAGGAAAATTTTGCGCAATCTATTGCTTGGGCAAATACTAATAAGTCAAGGGTTGGACATGATGCATGGAAAGGATCTATTCAGAGGTTAGAAGGCAGGTTAGGTGTAAGGCCCTAAAACGTGAATAGGAATTCTATATATATGATTAAGTATAATTTATGATTTATAAATTTAGTGAGGGGAGTTAAACATTTTAATTATCACATTTAGGGGATGCATACTCATATGGTATATGTGTCATTTACATTATATGTTAATCAAGCTTATGATCGGGGAAACATGTTTAGGGCATATGATTAGTTATGTGGTTAAATTCATCATGGAAATATTTATATAATGCATCATTATGTTTATAAAAGTAAATTAGGGTATTAGTGCAAAATTGGCTATGTTTAGTCGCCAAATGTGAAAGTTATGAGATTTTCAATAAATTGCTACTTTCCTGTTCGAGCCCAAATTAGGTGTACAAATTTTATGATTTTGGAAAACACAAAATATCAAAGTTGTAGATATATGAATTAAGTTTATAACACAATAAACGGTGTGTAAACCAGAGGTCCAAGTAAGGAGTTATGCTGAAATTACAAAATAATTGGCAAATATGTCTATTCGTTAAATGATATTTTGTCTTATTAGTAGAACACATGGCTTGTTTTGATTGGACCAAGGGGAGGTTCCTTATGCTGACTTAAATACCTTAAAAATATCCCTTATTCTTCATTTTCATAATAATTTCAAGTGGGTTTGAGAGTTACAGGGAAGAAAGAGAGGTTAGGATGAATTAGTGAAGGATTAAGGAAGATTATCGAGAGATAAACAAGTTCATGTATCCAAAGGTGCTTAGGTAAGATTTAACTTGTAAATTTCATTCTTTACATGACATAGATTGTTTTATATGATATTAAAGATCATATTTGGGGATGATATAATACAAGTTGTTATGTGTAGGTGGGTATGTGTAGGCTGTATATATGAAGTATGTTGAATTCATACAACTAAGGGTGTAATCGTCATGTTAATCAACTTGGTTTATCTTTGTGAATACTCAATGGAATCAATTGATTCCAGTTGGATATGAAACTAAACTTATACATATACATTTCATATCCAAAAATTATGTAAAAATATCAAGTAAAGAATCTTGGGTGATAGTTTGAAGTTTGGGTATGACATATGCCCCAAAAGTATAAGTGCGCACACCAGGTGTTCGACGTTTTGCTTGACTTAGCAAATGAACTCTAAAAATTATGAAAATTTAATTTTATAATATTAAATATGTTTAATATATGTTCCTATGATTTATAACCAAGGTGGAGGTTATATATGATTGAAAAATGTTAAGTTATACTTTGATGGTCTACTCAGACCAAGATGTGTTAAAAGTGACATAAATCATTGAATACTTGTTGAAATCAAGAAATTCCAATTAGAAATGTTAGATAACATATATGATTATGATATACTTGCAGGGGAGAATAAAATTCCTTCTGGTTTGGCTTAGGGGTTGTGTTGAATTTGAAGTTTTGTTGTTGTTTTTCTCCAGAAATGATTTGGAAAAGGTTGTAATAAAACGGGAATAACTTTGTCTAGACAATTCGTAATTTAATTCTATAAATTGTGTTAGAACCCTAATGAATAAGGTTTTATAGAAATGTGAAGTATCATATTCAATTAATTTAAAGTTATGTTAGATTGACCAACTGATGTTATGTGTTATTGAGTTTAATGAGATTTGGTGTATTCAAATACTAATGATGTTGAATTGTTAGGTGGGGAAGCGACTAATACTACCATACCAAGGAAATAGTTTGGTATTAATATTAGTACCAAATTTAAGGTGAGTGACATGTCCTATGAAATATAGATGCTTATATTTTCATATGGAATTGTGTAGTTAAATACATGTGTGGTGATGCTTATGGAATGATGTTGTGTTATGAAACATATGCGTATGATTAAAAATGTTAAATGATGTTATTTAATGTTATGGACTAAGGTGGGACCTCTATATAATGTTAAGAACTGTGGATTAAAATGTTAAATGATGTTATCTAATGTTATGAACTGAGGTGGGACCTCTATCTAATGTTAAGGACTGTGGTGGGTCCTACGGGATGCGGCGGCCTCGTTAATCCAACTTAAAGGTTTGTTGTACTCGGGCTTAATTATGGGATGTGGTATCCTCATTAATTGGGAGTTAATTGGATTGGCGGGTCCAGGCTTGTGAGAATTATATAATTCTTGTTGGGTTATGACTTTAGAAATTAAAAATTGTTATTCAGATTGGTTATACATATGTGGTGTATGTGTGGAATATGGTCATTCAATAATCTTGTGTTGCTTACAGTCCTATAATGTTATGTTTCAGGTATGCCTATCGTTTGGAGCTCACTGCCAAGTTAGGACCATAAAATGGGGAGTGGCGGATATCTAATATGGGTTGAATATCAACAAGCTTTTGTGGTAAATGTTAAACTAAAGAACTTTTGTATGTAAATGTGTTTAATACTTGTAAATTACATGTTAAGGTAGCTATGTTTTCATCTAAACATGCCTTGGAAGAAAAAAAATCTTGCGCTATTTTTTGAAAGATTTCAAGTACCATATTGTTTAATGGGGATTTATCTCGATACAAAATGATAATCTTAACTAATTTAAGTCAGGGTGTGACAACTTGGTATCAGAGCATGGTTACTAGGTTCTATACAGAGTGTGATGGTCTAGATTGGCACTGGACGTAGAAACTATTTTGAGTCATAAGTATTCAGTTTCAAGGTACACATTTAAGTATGTTGGATTCCTGAGGCATGGACACGAAGGGTTTGTTATTAATTTTTAAATTAGCTTTGCTGACTAACATCTATCAGTTATATACATATATTGTTGTACATAATATAAAATGCATAGATCTTATAGGAAAGGAAAAAAATGTTAAGGTTTATTCGGGGATGACAGCAAATACAGGTATTTTAATATAAAGCATTGCATTGTTTTATATGTTGTATGAACAAATGTGTTATTGAAGGAAATTTTTTTAGAGACACAGTGTGGTATACAAAAATATAAAGTATTGGAGGTGATCGCTTCCTATGATGGAATATGTGGACTTAAGTCACGTTACGTATATCATTATGAATGGGTGCGCTCCTCAGCTGTATGGAAGAGTGATGTACGGGAACACATATTCCATTAAAGGATGAGAAGTAAGAAGAATTATTGTTACATGATTATGATCGAACTTAAATTGTTAAAGTGTGAATGAAAAATGAAGATTCGTATAATAAAGGTTAAATGAGAAGGTTAGTAGTTGTATATGTTTGTATTTAATATGTGAAGAGGTAGGAAATTCAATAACTAGTCGATATATCACAAATGATCAGAATATGGGTTCATAGTGAATTATTACAAGTAGAATAAAAGAGTAATGAGAATTGAGATGTACGTATTTAATGACATGAGTACATTTAGTGGAAATTAATCTTATGATCTTTTGAAACGCTTATATGAATAGTAAAGTTGAGATGAGGTGTTAAAGAGTTGGAAGTTTAAAAATATTGAGGAGTCCTTTTAAGAATATGTGTTGTGGATGAGTATGGGGAAGATGTTAATCAGGTTTAAATATTTATAATTGGGTTGGGTGAATATTGAGTTGTATTTGTCACTATGCGTATGTGTTATCACTACGAGTACGTCATATAATTAATATGATTGACATTATACGGAGTCACCAAGAAGTATGTGTAAGGAGAATGTGCTATGTGAGATAACTAAGGTATTTGTACAGGTTATTTGAAAGTGATACGACATTTAATAGTTATAGAAGTATTATGGGGTTGGTAAGTATGGTTAAAGTTTCAAATGGTGATGTTATGTTTAACATCCATGTTATCAAACGGGTAAGATGAGTGTATTAATGATGTTGCGTAAGACTATCATGTTAATAAGGATTGGAGTAAGATTATGATTGCAAAGTTATTGTGTTGGATAAATGACTTATTAAGGTCATTGTATGTGTAGTTAAAGAACAATCAAACGATACAAAAAAAGATGGAATATAGTGAGAAGTTATATTGAATTCATAGTGCATGACTGAACAAGATACATGAAAGTGAATATGGAATATTGGTTAAAAATATACATTTGGTGAATGATTGTAATTATCGATATGTGGAAAGTAGTGAGGCTATGTTTAGATTAAGGATCGTAATAATGATATTTAACATACTCTAAAACTTTAAAGATGATCCGGATAGTAGTCAAAGTCGAACACATATATTTGGTATTAAGTGGAAGATGAGAAGATGACATGTAATAAGTTGGTATTGTAATATGATGTTTATCATTTGAATTAATGAATGGAAGTTGGAGAGATGAACTATAAGAAGTTAGTCTTGTAATAGAATATTTATTATTTGAAATGTTACGTGATAATAAGGATAGACTATATGAATGAAGTGATAAATGTACATAATAATGTTTGGTTTATTATATATATTTACTTATTGTTAATATAAGAGGATACAATCGATAATCTATTATGTGTGAATGTTCGACATACGTATATAAAGGTATGTAGTAATATATGAGTTGGGAATTAGCTTTCATTGATAAGAAATCACTATACGATTTTCCTTACGTATGAATGATAAAGACGCTTATGTGTTGATAGATCCTGGTTCTATACATTCTTTTGTGTCTTTGCATATTCTGTTGCATCTTAATAAACCACTATCATCATTAGATTCTGGTTTAGATATTATTACTCCAATAGGGAGGATTGGTTTTTATTGATAGGGTGTGTAGGGAGTGTATGGTGCGAATAAGTGAAAAGGAGTTGTTGGTTGACTTATTACCTTTAGATATGCGTGGCTTTGATGTGATATTGGGTACGTATTGGTTGTCCTCATATTATGTATGATTATATTGTGTTAGAAGGGAGGTAGTGTTTCGGTTACCGGGTGAACCTGAATTTAAATTTATTGGGGAACGGAACGTCATCTGCATATTATTTTACAGACCTTATGAGAGAAGCAGTTATATATTGAATTTTCTAAATGT
This sequence comes from Sambucus nigra, assembly GCA_949130495.1. Taxonomy (NCBI): domain Eukaryota; kingdom Viridiplantae; phylum Streptophyta; class Magnoliopsida; order Dipsacales; family Adoxaceae; genus Sambucus; species Sambucus nigra. Next base: position 567,407,735 of record OX422212.1, read on the forward strand.
AAATTTTGGCTAGACCAAAGTAGTATTTTAGGGCATGTTGCTTATGTCGATGGCATTTTTGTTGATCCTAAGAAGGTGAATGGAACTATAAAGGATTGTGATTGCACAATACCTCGCATTTCTTGTAAGGCTAATGTTGTTACTGATGCTTTGAGTAGAAAATATATATAAGCAGTGTATCTTGTATTTATTATGTTCGAGTTGACCTGCTGAGAGAGTTAGCTTTAATAGAGGTAGAATTAACTTTGAATGAGTCTTGTGAAATACTAGCGCATTTAAATGTTAGACCTATGCTAATAGATTGGATACGACAATCACAAGCAGGAGATATAAAATTAGAGAAAATTGAAGACAATATGAAAAAAAAGTAAAGCAAATGAATTTTCTATTCATCATGATGACATTGTTATGTTTTATAACCGTTTGTGTGTGCCTGATGTGCCGGATTTGAGGAGAACAATTTTAGAGGAAGCCCATTGTTAGTTATATGCTATGCATCCAGGAAACACATAACTTTATAGAAATTTGAAAAAATGTTATTGGTGGTCGGGAATGAAACACGACATTGTAAATTTTGTAGTTAGATGTCTAGTTTTCCAATAAGTGAAGGCGGAGAATCAGAAGCCTAGTGGTTTACTACAATCCTTACCTATTCCTGAGTGGAAATAGGAGCATCTTACTACCTATTTTGTTATAGGTTTACCAAAATCATCCTGAGGGTTTGATTCTATTTGGGTTATCGTTGACAGATTAACTAAGTTTGCACATTTTCTTCCTGTTAAAGCTACTTATTCCATGGATAGATATGCCAAAATATATGTGGATGAGATAATTAGATTGTACGATGCACCTATTTCTATTATCTTTTATCGAAATCCTAGATTTAATTCCCACTTTTAGCCTAGTTTACAACAAGTTTTGGGGACTAAATTGAAATTTAGTACATCTTTTGATCCTCAGACTGATGGGCAGTCAGAGAGAATGATCCAGACACTCGAAGACATATTACGAATTTACATATTAGAGTTCAAGGGAAGTTAGGGTAACTTGTCACTAATAGAGTTACTTACAATAATAGTTATCATTTGAGTATTCAAATGGCTCCTTATGAATCCTGGTATGGGAGGAAGTGCAAGACCCCAGTGTGTTGGACCAAAGTAGGAGAATGTAAAACTACTTGGGCCACAAATTGTGCAACTGACTACTGAGAAGATAAATCTTATTCATAATCATCTGAAGAGGGTACAAAGTAGACAAAACGATTATGCAGACAACAGAAGAAAGGAATTGAAATTTGAGGAAAGTGATCAAGTATTCCTACGTTATTATACTTGAAGAAGGGTCATGAGATTTGAGAACAAGGGTAAATTAAGTCGTAGGAACGTTGGCCCTTATGAAATAGTGAAACGAGTTGGAATCGTAGATTATAAACTGGCTTTGCTACAAGAATTGTTTCGGATACACGATGTTTTTCATGTATCAATGTTACGTAAGTATGTGCCCGATCCTTCACCTGTTTTTATCTCACAACCGATAGAGATTAAAGATGACTTGACCTACGTGGAGAAATCAAAATGTGGAATAGGCCACCTGGGAAGGAGAGAATAACATGAAGGTTTAATATCCTCATTTGTTTGGTAAGTTCTTATGCGTTAAATTTTGAGGATGAAATTTCTATAAGAGGGGTAGAATTGTAAGGCCCTAAAACGTGATTAGGAATGTTATATATATGATTAAGTATAATTTATGATTTATAATTTTGGTGAGGGGTGTTAAACATTTTAATTATCACATTTGGGAGATGCATACTCATGTGGTATATGTGTCGTTTACATTATATGCTAATCGAGCTTATGATCGGGGAAAACATATTTAGGGCATATGATTAGTTATGTGGTTAAATGCATCATAGAAATATTTCTATAATGCATCATTATGTTTAGGGGTGTGCAAAATCCAAACCAAACCGATTAAACTGACCGATCCAATCCAATCCAACTAGAAAACCGACCTCAATTGGATTGGATTGGATTTTAATTTTCAAAAACCGATTTAATTGGATCGGTTTCGGTTCTTGGATGCAAAACCGATTAGAAAACCGAACCGATCCAATTAAAATAATTGTGGTTACAAAAAATACCCATTCCCAATACCCACCCGATTTAATACCCATTATATATATTGCTTTTAATAAAAACCTACCCACCCATTCCTAATATACCTACGGCGGTTGGCGATCCATTTCCTTCCCTTTCACTTTCTTGCCCTTCACTTTCTTTTCCACCCATTCCCAATATACCTACGGCGGCTGGCGATCCAAAACTGATTTCTCCCACGCTGACCCGAGCTTCTCCTCTCCCCCTTCCGGCGGTAATTTCTCTCTCTCTCTCTCTCTCTCTCTCTCTCTGTGTGCCGCCGATCTGTATGTATGTATTATCCCCTTACTGCCGATCTGTCTGTACCGCCGATATATATATATATATATATATATATATATATATATATATATATATATATATATATATATATATATATATATACCGCCGATCTGTATTCTGTATATATACCGCCTATCGGTATTCCGATCTGTATCTGTATTATGTATATATACCGCCGATCGGTATTCCGATCTGTATTCTGTATATATACCGCCGATCTATATATATATATATATATGGATAATACATACATACAGAAATTTTTAACAGTTATGGATAACAGATTTGTTGATGAATTTGTTGTATGTATGGATAACAGATTTGTATTCCATTACTTAATTTTTGTATGTATGGATAACAGATTTGTTGATGAATTTTTATATATGGATAACAGTTAATGAATTTTTAACAGTTATTGAATTGTTAACCATTAACTTAGTGAGTTAATAGTTGGAGTGAACAATTAATGGTTTGATTTTTAACATTTGTAGGGATTTTCATCGTTTACTGCTTCCATATTTTTAAATTAAAGAGTAATCACGGCTCAATCTTCAGGCGCATCGTGTCAGGTAAATTTTAATGTAAATGGTTTGATTCAATTTTATTTATATTTTCAGATTATATTATGATTAATTATATGTGTTGTTAATTAGTTCTTTTTACTTTTAGATGGAAGATGATCCTAGCAAGGAAATTAATGGAATACCTTCAAATGATCATCCGCCCGATCTCAATGCTTCAAATAGTGATCAAGTGGATCAACAAGATGCATCTCAACAACCTAGTTCAACACCGAGTCAACAAGAAGCAACTGTTAAAGGTAAAAGAAAACCGACTCGGCCCCCCTCAATCGCGTGGGATCATTTTACAAAATCACTCGATGGATTCCATGCAACTTGTAATTATTGTGCCAAACAATATGCTTGTGATAGTAAAAAGAATGGAACATCTAATTTGTTGAGCCATTTAACTCATGCATGCCCCACTTATCCTAATCGGGAACCAAAAAAACAAAAGACCTTGGCCTTCCAACCAAAAAAAAGTGGAGAGGGGGGTGGATCAACTCTTGTGGCTACATCTTATAGTGTTGATCGATTTAAGGATGCAATTGCTAGAATGTTTATTATAGATGAATTGTCTTTTAAATTTATTGAGAATGAAGGGTTTAGAAATGTACTTAATGTATTTGAGCCTAGATTTCCAATCCCGTGTCGCACCACCATAGCTAGAGATTGCTTGAAAATTTACGTAAATGAGAGGGATATGTTGAGGAATTATTTCAAGAAATCGGGGCAGTGAGTTTGTCTTACCACGGACACGTGGACATCTTTGCAAAATCTTAATTACATGTGTTTGACAGCTCACTATATAGATAGCAATTGGAACTATAACAAAAAAATTCTAAATTTCTGCTTAGTGCCAAATCGCAAAGGTGAAACAATTGGCCAACATTTGGAGAAGTGTCTATTGGGGTGGGACATTGAGAAGGTTTTTACGGTAACGGTTGATAATGCTAGTTCCAATGATGTAGTTGTTGCGTAATTGTCTAAATATGTGTTGTGCACATATTTTGAATCTAGTTGTCACCGATGGTTTGAAGGAATATCATGTCTCTATTAATAGAATTCGTAATGTGGTGAGATATGTTAGGGCTTCCCCATCGAGGTTAGATAAGTTTAAGGCTTGTTGTGAAAGGGAAAGGATATCATCGAAAAAACTTGTTTGCTTAGACGTTCCCATAAGATGGAATTCGACTTATTTGATGTTAGAGGCGGCTGAAAATTTTCAAAAAGCATTTAAACGGTTAGAGGTAGATGATTCACAATACCGTCGTGACTTTTGCTTATCTAGTGAGAGAGGTGCTCCAGATTTTGAAGATTGGGAACATGCCCGCTCATTCATTAAATTTTTGAAAACGTTTTATGATGCAACACTTAAGTTTTCTGGATCATCGTATTCTACTTCTAATTCTTTCTTAAGACAATTGAGTTTGATTCGCACTCAAATAAGGTCATGGGCTAATAGTAGAGATCCTTTTTTGAAGAAAATGGGTGAGAATATGGGCAGAAAATATGACAAATATTGGGGTTCTTTGTCAGTGATTAACCCGATGTTGTTTATTGCTGCCTTACTAGATCCACGGCATAAGGAAAGATTTTTGGGTTATTGTTTGAGTGCCTTGTTTGGGGAAGATAAGGTTAGTGAGTTAACAAGTAAGGTGAGAAAGAGTTTGGACGACTTGTAGGATCAGTACATATTGCTTTACTCTAGTAAACCCGTACAAAATCGCAATTCACAACAAATAGCCAATGAGATTGAGGTTGATAGTGCCGAAGTTGATGTTGATGCATTATTTAATGCAGGTTTTATGAGGTTGTTAAAAGAGACAAATGAGAAAGAATGCAAAACAGAGGTGGACCGATACTTAATGGAGTCATGCGAGGACCCCACTGATTTGGAGTTTGATATATTGGTTTGGTGGAAGACTAACTCACCCAAGTATAAGATTTTATCTTTAATTGCACGAGATGTTTTAGCTATTCCCGTCTCTACGGTAGCTTCTGAATCTGCATTTAGTACCGGTGGTAGAATTCTTGATCCATTTCAGAGTTCTTTGTCTCCAAAGACCGTGGAGGCCCTCATTTGCGCACAAAATTGGATACGTACAAAGCCTCAAATTGATCTTCGTGCATCAATGGATGAAATTGAGGACGTTGAATCAGGTAATAATTTAATTAATGCTTATTCTGTTTGTTTAAGGTCAATTTATCTTAATTATTTTGTTTGATGACAAGTCATTGTTTAATTTGTTGTAGAGATTTTGGGTTCATCCACCTCGACAGTTACGGGAGTCGGCTTTTAGTACTAATTGGAATCAGGTAATATTTTTATTTTTTAAAGTTTCTATTTTTCCATTACTATTCAATTACTAATGCCAATTTTTTGTTTGAATGCTTTATAGGAGTAAAGGCAGCCTACTAATATTTGGGTACAAGCTTGGATCTTGGAAGTTTTGGGAAGATTATGTGAAGGCTTTTTTCTGCAGATTTTGGGAAGTTGAATGTCATGTGTTTTTTTTGTAGTAATTTAAAATTTTGGCCTACTATAATATTTGGGCTAACAAGCAAGTTTTGGTTGGATTATGTGAAGGCTTGTATGAAGTGTCTATTGTAATTTGTACTAATTTAAATGCTGTAATGGGAAGATTATGTGAAGGTTAATTTGTATTTGGTTCATTTCTTTGGTTTAATGTATTTGTATTAAATTCTGGTTTATTATTTATTATCTGGTTTAAAAAAATCAAGTTTATTATTTATTAAATTCTGATTTATTTTATTATTTATTAACTGGAATTACAATTTATCAACTATGAAATGGATTGGATTGGATTGGATTGGATCCAATTGGCTCAGTTAATTGGATTGGATTGGATTGGATCCAAATCCACTCCAACTACGAAAAAATGGGACCCAAATCAGATAATCGAAACCGATTAAAAAAAATCGATCCAATCCAATTACAATTGGATTGGATTGGATTGGATTATAACTCAATATCGGTTTGGATTGGATTGCAAAATATAAAAATCGATTTTAATTGGATTGGATTCGGTTTGATCCAAATAGGTCGGTTTCGAACCGATCCACACCCCTAATTATGTTTATAAAATTAAATTAGGATATTAGTGCGCAATTGGCGATGTTTAGTCGCCAAATGTGAAAGTTATGAGATTTTCAATAAATTGTTACTTTCATGTTCGAGCCCATATTAGGTGTAAAAAATTTATGATTTTGGGAAAACACAAAATATGAAAGTTGTAGATATATGAATTAAGTTTATAACACAACAAACGGTGTGTAAACCAGAGGTCCAAGTAAGGAGTTATGATGAAATTACGAAACAAGGGCAAATATGTCTATTCGTTAAATGGTATTTTCTCTTATTAATAGAACGCATGGCTTGTTTTGATTGGACCAAGGGTATGTGATTTATGACGACTTAAAGACCTTAAAATCTCCATTATTCTTCATTTTCATCATAATACCAAGTGGGTTTGAGAGTTATAGGGAAGAAAGGCAGGTTAGGATGAATTAGTGAAGGAATAAGGAAGATTGTCGAGAGATAAACAAGCTCATGTATCCAAAGGTGCTTAGGTAAGATTTAACTTGTAAATTTCATTATTTACATGACATAGATTGTTTTATATGATATTAAATATCATATTTTGGGATGAGATAATATGTATTGTTACGTGTAGGTAGGTATGTGTAGGCTGTATATATGAAGTATGTTGAATACATACAACTAATGGTGTAATCGTCATGTTAATCAAATTGGTGTATATTTGTGAATACTCAATGGAATCGATTGATTCTAGTTGGATATGAAACTTAACTTATATATACATTTCATATCCGAAAATTATTTAAAAATACCAAGAAATGAATCTTGGGTGATAGTTTGAAGTTTGGGTATGACATCTGCCCCAAAAGTATAAGTGCGCACACCATGTGTTCGACGTTTTGCTTGACTTAGCAAATGAACTCTAAAAATTATGCAACTTTAATTTTATATTATTAAATATGTTTAATATATGTTCCCACAATTTATAACCGAGGTGGAGGTTATATATGCTTGAAAAATGTTAAGTTATGCTTTGATGGTCTACTCAGACCTAGATGTGTTAAGAGTGGCATAAATCATTGAATACTTATTGAAATCAAGAAATTCCAATTGAAAATGTTAGAGAACATATATGATTATGATAGACTTGAAGGGGAGAATAAAATACCTTCTGGTTTGGCTTAGGGTTTGTGTTGAAGTTGAAGTTTTGTTGTTATTTTTCTCCATAAATGATTTGGAAAAGGTTGTAATAAAAGGGACATAACTTTGTCTAGGGAATTCATAATTTAATTCCGTAAATTGTGTTAGAACCCTAATGAATAAGGTGTTATAGAAATGTGAAGTATCATATTCAATTAATTTAAAGTTATGTTAGATTGACCAACTGATGAGGTGTGTTATTGTGTTTAATGTGATTTGGTGTATTCAAATACTAATGATGTTGAATTGTTAGGTGGGGAAGAGGCTAACACTACCATACCAAGGAAATAGTTTTGGTATTAATATTAGTACAAAATTCAAGGTGAGAATTAATGCCGATAAGATATCACAGATAAAAATGAAGGTATGAAGATGATGATTGAAGATGAAATGGTGATCACATCAAACACATAAGAGACAAAGGTTTTTAAAGTGGTTAAGCTATGAATAAGGCCTACGTCCACTGTTATTTTATTCCCAAGGGTTTATAATAGCACAATATGGTGTAGAGAGATAAAGAGTGTGTATCTTGTGTATGGTGTTTCTTAGTTGTCCCTCCCTTTGGCTAAGGGAATACATGTATTTATAGTTGTGGTGACAATTATTGTGCAACACAAATAGATAAGAAAAAAGCAATCACCAAGAAAGAATAAAGAAGCTAAAATGACAATCACACAACAAAGGATGTACGTGGTTCAGCAAAGATGTGCCTACGTCCACGGTGGTGCAGTCAGTGTTATTTCTATATACTCCGGGGAGTGGTTACAGAGAATACAACTTGTCCTTTGCCCCGGACATAGGGTTCAATATATACATGTATATTTCAGTAAGTGGGGGTGTTGGACTCCCCCACGTTTTCCATCCCTCCCGAGAATCTCCCCTAATGGGAACGTGGGAGGAGACTGGGTCATAATCGGTTGGAAGATGGGGGGTCTGGACTTTGGGCCGCCAAAATTGGGTTACTCGTCCAGGCCCGTCATCCTAATTCCGGGTACCCACAATTGCCCCTAAGTTTGTTGGTCCATGCTTTGGGCTCAATAAATTTAAATAATTTTTCATAATGGTTGTTTCGTATATCGTGAAACTCCTCGAAAGTTGGAGAACTGATTTTGGTGGCACCCGCTTCGTGGTCTGTGCACTATGATTAGCAACACTTAAAGGTTTTCTAGAACAGTTACTTTTCGTCCGTCGTTTCAACCTTCCCAGCATTCTTCCCTTCCCCGTGAGCTCTTAGCTATTCATACTTTCTTCTCTCAGCCTCCATTCTCATTGCTTCCTTGTTGTTTGGGCTCGTGATTCTTCATCGTTCGAGTCGAACTTACATCTTGTAAGTCTCCTTTGCCTTTTCTTTGTACTTTTCCACCATTAATTTGTAGTTTTCTAGGGTTTTCCAATGGCGAAGATTGGGAATAGGTCAGTCTCTGAATTTAGGAAGTTTTATAACATCCCAGAGTGGGTAGATATTGAGTGCTGTGCTTCCCCCCCCCCCCCCCCCTAGAAACGTTAGAGAAATAGAGGATGCCCATTGGATCCATGTTTTGTTGCTTTCCCAAGGGGGACTCACTTTTCCTCCCAATAATTTGTTCTTGCACTTCTTTGGTTATTTCAATATTGTTCCTGCACAGTGTTCGCCCAACATGTGGAAGATAATTAATGGCATCCATAGAATAAATCAGTTATATGGTACCAAGTTAGGGCTTTCTGAGGTCTGCTTTTACTACTCTTTTTCTCGAACTAGTTCTGGTGTCCTCTACCTTAAATCCAGGAGCCCTGACAGGGTATTGGTAGTAAATCTACCTGATTCCCATAAGGACTACTGGCAAGAAGGTTTCCTTTCTAGAAACTGGTAGTTTTCTCCCCAATTTAAAGGGTCGAGGTCTGATAAGTTCTCTGTTCCCTTTCATGGGGAAGAATACATAGGTAGATTTTGCTCTTGTTCTTCTAATTTTTGTTGATTTGTGATCTTTCTGATTTTTCTCTATTTTCTTTTTTCAGCGAGGTCGAAGAATTTGGAACCTGCTCTCAGCGAGGTTCGTCTCTCTAAATTGGTCAAGGCATGGAATATTAGGGAGCCCTTAGCTGACGGCGAGCATCCCCAGTCTGCTGCTTTTCTGCTCGAGTATAAGAACGTTGGTTCCAGTTTTATAGCGAGGCCGGTGGACAGTATCCCTGAGTTTGATACCTCTGAAGAGACTACTGCGGATCCTATTGAGTTGGACGAGGAGGAGAGCGGCTCTGAAAGCGATATTACAGGTGGTACTGGAGGTAATTTAGGTGAAGGGAGCTCCAGTAGTAGCAGTTCCTCTGATCGTGGGGAAGTTTCTAAAGTTCAAGAGTCGTCGAGCACATCTAGCAGTTCGAGCGAGGAGATGGTTCCTCCAAGGAAGAATTTAATTCGGGATGATGATTATGATGAAGATCATGTACTCCTCGCTCAGAGGTCGAAGAAGCATAAGTCTAGCTCTGGGGTCGTGGCTAATGGTTCTCGGTCTTCTGCTCAGGAGCAGGAGAAGAAGAGGAAAGAAGAAGAGCAAGTAAGGGAGAGAGAGAGAGAGAGAAAAAAGGAGGAGGAGAGAAAGAAGGTGGAGGAGAAGAAGAGGATAGAGGAGAGGAGAAGAATGGAGAGGGAGAAGGAGGAAGAGGGGAGGAATATAGAGGCAAGGACGAAGGCTGGGCAAGCCTTAGTCCCGGTGTATGCCCTGCCTGAGGGAGCTTCAGTTACAATTTCTCCTCAGTTGGCCCTCGCGCTGCTCGAGAGAGCAGTTCTTACTGCTGATCGCCAAAGGGCGCTGGGTTCTGATCAACTGGCCCTACAGGCTAGCCAGAGGCTAGCTTTGGTAAGACTATTTCCTTTCTCCAATGTTTTAATGAATTCCATCATTTCCTTCTTCTAATGTCTTCTTCTTTCTGCAGTTTGTGATCGACTTCACCGTGCTCTATCGTTCTCGCGATGAGCTGGTGAAGAAAAATGGTGAGCTGGAGAAAGAAAATACTGCCTTGAGGTTGAAGGGTACAGAGCTCGAGGCTGGTTTTAGAGCCGTTAATGCTGCTCAGATATCATCCGATCTGGCTCTTGTTACAGCCAACCGGGAGAAGGATGCAGCAGTTAAAGAGTTGAAAGAGCTGCGACAAGCCTATGACCTGGTTTGCTCGAGCAAGATGGCTGTCATAGAGGAGAACAAGGTGCTGACCGAGCAGTTAAAGGAGAAGGAGTCCCAGGCAGCCACCATCAAGGAGGATTCATACAACTCCGAGTGGACTGCTGCATATGAAGACGCTGAGGTTCAGATAGGCTACATCAGCCGTCTGAACTTCAAGAAGGGTTGGAACAAGGCCCTCTTAGCTGTTGGTGTTGATATCGACTCTCCTCTGTTTGACGAGCATGACCCGGATCCGAAGACGACTGTGGATGAAGATGCCCCTGTCTCTGCCCCTGCCCCCGCCCCTGCCCCTGCCCCTGCCCCTGCTCTTGAAGGTGTTGAGCCTGTCTCCCAGACATTTCCTACTGACATTTCCCTCGTTGTGGCGATAGAGGTTACCCCTGCTGAGGGCGGTGCTCCTGCTGATGCTGATAAAGGGAAGCAGCCATCGACCTCTGGGCAACCTGAGGTTGCTAACTAGTTATCTTCTAGGATTACTTTGTACTTTTGCTTTTTCTTGTTTGTAAATTTCCTTTTCTCTGCTCAATGTACTTTTAACCCTTATTAATGAAAAGGTTTCTTTTTCTCGGTGCACTGATTTATCTTTTTCTCTCCCTTGCCCTTTTATTGCTTGTAGTTGATTGATATTGATGATTATATTCCTGCCACTTCTCAATTGGGAAGGGTGATGGGGCCCGATGTAAGCTCCGAAGTTCATCACACTTTTATGAGGATCTGCAAATCTCTATGACTGAGGAACGAGCGCTTTATAGAGAAAATTGATCTCGTTGCCAAGATGAAGGACAGGCTTTAAGAGATGGAGGATATCGGTGCCTCAGTCCAAGAGGAGGTTAACGCGCTGAGAGCAAAGCTATTAGAGGCTTCTGAGATCAATCAATTTGGGGAAGTTCTTCAGCATGAGAATGAGGTTTTGAGGAAAGAGGTTTCACGACTTAGGGAGCATGCGTCGAGCACTGCTTCAGCAGTATTACGAGGTTCTTCCTCATCGCGAGCTAGAGTTGGTCAGGGTGATGTCTCTCCTGCATTGCAGGGTTCTTCTCTTCCAGTCATTCCGCGAGCTCGCAGGAACACCAGGGGTTCATCCAGAGAAATGGAAGAGCTCCGTGATGATGTTCAGTGAGCGTATGTGATTGCAGCTGGGCTCTAGAGGGACGTCACTCGATTACGGCACCTGTTTAAAAAAGGACCCCGACGAGTGTGGACCGATGGCTACGACCAGGGTTGGCAAGATGCTCCAACTAGGCTGATAGAGTTTGAGGGAGATGCAAGTTCCAAGGAACTCATTGCACTGGTATCTCCATAAAATCTCCCCTTCCACTCGGATGCCCAATCCCTTTCGGAGAGATGATCAGTGGATACCTATTGATGCCATCCCTCGGCAGCTACTGGAGCCGGATGCTAATGAAGTTGAGGAGGGATTAGCCCCTCATCCCGATGACGGCCGAAGAGCCCAAGTGGCTGATTTCCTTACTCAGAGGCCTCATCCTCATTAAGATTTTTCTAGTAGTTACTCTGTGTATTTTTTGTAGTGTAAATGTTTTGGGAGAGCTCGCCGACTAAACATGTATCACTATTGTTGTAAATATGATGAATTGATATAAAATTTGTGTTTTGGGCGAATTTGTCGACTAAACAAGTGTATTATATATTTTAATTCTTGCTCCTTTATGATCTTCTAAGTTTGTATTATCACGCAAGTGTCCTCCCAGTCCAGTACAATATCGAGATATCATTGTGCACCACTTTACCTTTTAGGTCGTGTCGTCACACTCCCTTAGGCCTAAGTGTGGAAATTGGAGAGGACACACCTGGTGTTGGATGCTTTATCCGATCAGGATTTTATTCAATCAAAGAAGGTTTGATGACCAGTATAAATTTGGCCCTATTGCCAAAGGATCTCATGTAGGGCTTCATATATTTCCAGGGGCAATGCCAAGAGGTCTTTCGTGTTTCATAACGATGACCTGAGGAGGACACTCCTTGCTATGGTGTAATGATCAATGTGCCTGTCATCTGGAAAAAATGTGCGATAAAGCTTATATAGCTGTTACTTATCAGAATGCAACCGTTTAAATAACTTTCATTAATGACAAGGAAAATGAACTTCCAGTTCCATAACAAAAGAATAAAAAAAAAGATCTAAAAATTGAATCTCTTGAGATTGGCTGCGTTCCATGCTCGTGGTATTTCTCTGCCTTCCATCGTTTTCAAGTGATAGGCACCCTGCAGATCATCTCTTGTTATCTTGAAGGGTCCTTCCCAGTTTGGCCCTAGCTTACCGTCTGATGGTTTTACTGCGCTACCCAGGACTTTCCCTAGGACGTAGTCCCCAACTCGGAATGTCCTCGGGTTGACCCTCTTATTGTAATGCCTTGCGAGTTGTTGCTGATAGCTCGCTAGTTTTACTAGGGCTAGCTCTTGGCGCTCGTCGGCTAGGTCGAGCTCAGTGAGCAATGCTGCATCATTATGGCCCTGGTTGACAAGGTTGAACCTCATTGTCGACAAACCTGCTTCTAGTGGGATGGCTGCTTCCATCCCATATGTCAGCGAAAATGGGGTTTCTCCTGTTGCTCGTCGTGGAGTGGTGCGGTAAGCCCATAGAATATGTGGTAATTCATTTACCCATGCGCCTTTGGATCGCTCCAATCGCTTATTTAATCCGTCGATCACAGTTATATTGGAATCCTCAGCTTGGCCATTGCTCTGAGGGTAGGCCACTGAACTGAAGTGGTGTCTGATTTCGTGTTCGTTACAGAAACTCTGAAAAGAGCCGCTTTCGAACTGCGTTCCATTATCAGTGATGATGGCTCTGGGGATGCCAAAACAAGTGATTATATTTCTCCATATGAATCTTAACATATTTGCATCTCGAATGTTCGCCAGGGGATCCGCCTCGATCCATTTGGTGAATTAGTCAGTTACAACCAATAGATATTTGTGATTTTCGGTGGCGGTACGTAGTGGTCCTACGATGTCAATTACCCATTGGGCGAATGGCCATGGGCTGGACAGTGATTTTAGGTTGCTTGCAGGTTGGTGGACTATAGGAGCGTGAAGTTATCATTTCAGGCACTTGCGGACATACATCGCAGAGTCCCTTTGCATATATGGCCACCAATAGCCTTCCTTCATTGCTCGAAAAGTTAGAGACCTTCCTCCGATGTGGCTTCCATAGACTCCTTCGTGAAGCTCATGTAGCACTTGCTCGATGTTCCCTGGGTGAACGCATTGAAGGTAGGGCCCGAAGAAGGATCTCTTATACAAGTTTCCCTCTGGGGATAAGTGAAAGTGAGAAGCTTTGACTCTTATCTGGTGGGCAGTCTTCTTGTCATCCGGGTGCATGCCATCCTTCAAATAGTCCCTTAAGGGGTCCATCCAGCTGGGAGCTGATCCCACCTGGAGTAGTTGTTCCACGTCTGGTGGCTTTCTGTCACGGTTAATGCTCGAATGAGTGAGGAAATCGATGGGTATGGTTCTTTTTAGGTCGGAGTCGACTGCTGAACTCAGGGTTGCTAGGGCATCAGCATGGTTATTCTGCCCTCAGGGAAACTGCTGGACATTGATCTCTTCGAAGCTCGCCATTAGTTTTCTTACTAAGGCGAGGTAAGATGCCATTCTCTCATCTTTTTCATTGTAGTCTCCATTTATCTGATTGGAGACTAATTGGGAATCGCCGAACACCTGTAAATGCTTCGCTCCCAAAGTGCGCGCCTTTTGGAGGTCGGCTATTAAGGCTTCGTATTCTGCTTCGTTGTTGGAGGCTGCAAATCCAAGCCTAATTCCTTATTCAAGGATTGCATTCTCCGGGGTGACTAGGATAATGCCTACTCCTGCCCCCTTTGAGTTGGAGGCTCAATCAACAAATAGTTTCCAGGTTTCCTCTATCGCGTGGTTCTCCTTTTGCCTTGTTGGTCGAGGTTGGTTGGAAGGTTCCTCGCCCGTGAAGTCAGCTATGAAATCAGCAAGGATTTTCCCTTTAATTGCGTTCCTTGGTTGAAATTGGATGTCAAATCACCCGAGCTCGACTGACCATTTAGAAAGTCTACCCGACAAATCCGCTTTCCTCATGACTGCTTTAAGGGGGTGCGATGTAAGGACGATTATGGTGTGGGCTTCGAAATAGTGCTTCAGTTTCCTCAAAGCCACTACTAGTGCAAAGGCGAGCTTCTCTAGTGGTAGGTACCTCTGCTCGGTGTCTAGTAGGGTCTTGCTCGCGTAATAAATAGGGTGCTGGATTCCTACAACCTCGCACATTAATACAGAGCTGACAGTGTGGTTGGAAACGGAGAGGTACAGGTACAAAGAATCTGTTTGCCGTGGTATGATGAGCAGTTGTGGAGAGCTTAAGTAAGCTTTGAGCTCGACCAATGCTCGCGAGCAATCTGGGCTCCACTCTACCGTTTTGTTCCCCTTTAGAAGCTGGAAGAAAGGCTTGCATTTCTCGGAGGATTTAGAGATGAAGCGATTTAAGGCAGTGAGCATACCAGTGAGCTTTTGTACGTCCCAGATTGTTCAAGGAGGTTGTACGCTGTTAATTTCATCGATCTGGTCTGGGTTAGCCTCTATGCCTATCTTACTGACCAAGTACCCAAGAAATTTTCCTGACTGGACACCGAAAGAACACTTGCTCGCATTAAGTTTCATTCGGTACTTCCTGAGGATTTCGAAGGTGTTTGACAGGTCTGATAAGTGGTCTTCTTTCCTCTTACTTTTAACGAGCATGTCATCGATGTAGACCTCCATGGTGTTTCCCATCTAGTCTTTGAACATCTTGGTGACCAGCCGCTGATAGGTTTCCCATGCATTCTTGAGCCCAAAGGGCATGACCTTGTAGCAGTATAATCCAACTTTCGTGATGAACACTATTTTGTCCTGGTTTGGGGCATATAAGGGGATCTGATGATACCCTGAGTATGCGTCCAGAAAACTCATTCGCTCGTGAGCTGCAGTGGCGTCTACCAGTTGGTCTATTTTTGGGAGGGGGAAACTGTCTTTAGGGAACGTTCTATTGAGGTCAGTGAAGTCGATGCAAACTCTCCACTTCCCCTTGCTTTTTGGAACTACTACTGGGTTGGATAACCACTTGGGGAATTGTACTTCCCGTATGGATCCTGCATCCAACAGTTTTTTAACTTTTTTTTCCACTGCTCTTGCCTTCTCAGGTGCAGTTCGTCGTGCCTTTTGCGTGATTGGTTTAAAGGTAGGATCGATGTGCAGTTGATGACAGACCATGTTAGGACCGATCCCAGGAAACTCGTATGGTTCCCATGCAAAAACATCTACGTTGCGTCTCAGCAGAGTTGTCAATTCCTTTTGTTCCTGGTCAGTGAGGGATGCTCCAATCAAGAAGACTCTATTACTGTCGATATCTCCAGCCGTAACCTCTACCAGGTCCTCGACGACCCGCTCAGAGGGGAGGAGCCTGGTCTCCTTTACTCCAGGTCTTCCTTACTTTAATTTCTATTTAGAAGGTGTTAGACCTTCTTCAACTTTCTCGCTGGGTTGTTCTGCCTTCTTCTCTGGCCTTGGTCGGATGGCTGCTATGAAGCACCTTCTCGCCATTGCTTGATCACCGTGGATCTCCATTACTCCTCGCTCAGTTACATACTTGAGTTTCTGATGGTAGGTCGAGGAGACTGCCTTCATTGCATGTAGCCATCCCCTGCCGAGGATGGACTGGTATGGTGAGTCGATGTCAACCACCAAAAATTCAATCATCTTGGAGACGTTTCCCGCACGAACCGGCAGTACAATATTTCCCAGGGGCATAGTTATTTTTCCAGCAAAGACAACTAAAGGGACAGTAGCTTCCTCAGGTTAGCGACGCTTAACTTCAATTTTCTGAATAGGTCAAGATACATTACCTCGGACGAGCTTCCTTGGTCGACGAGCAACTTGTCGACGTCAAAGTTAGCTATCGTGAGGGTAATGATCAAAGCATCGTGATGTGGGGTTCTTACTCCCACCAGATCTTCATCTGTGAAAATAATATGCTTCTTATAGTTGACATCATCTGCTCGTCGACGCTTTCCTGACTGTGACTTTGCTGGATCGATCTGAAAAGCTTGCATCACCCCTGTAAAAATTTTCATCTCCATCCGAGCTGAATTTCCTTGGATCTGCTTGGCATCAGATGCCCCATGAATTACCGCGAACTCATGTCAAGCATTAGCCGGTCGTATTATTTTTCATCAGTCATTGTTAAAAATCAGAATTGGTTGGGGTGAGAAATCAAAACTTCAAATGTTTATTTTGACAAAGTCGAATTGGAAAAACCATTTGTTTGCCAATCTCATTTTTGGCCAAAACCTGCCGTCGTCAGATGTTCATGTATCAGAGTAGTAGCCGACCAACATATATAGAGGCTTTTAATTTGTGCAAATCGTCATTTCAAATTACACTGGTAGCATAACGATGTCACCGACCAGTGAGTGATAAGGCTCATGGGTGATCTCCCTCTTGTCATAGCTGTAATATAGTGGTCGTCGACCAAGGGTATGTACTATCGACCAGCGATAGGAGCTTTGAATCAAGAAATAGTGATCCCACTATATTGTCAACCAACAAAATAAAGCCTCCGACCAAGACTAATTAACAAAATATCTCCCAGAACCAAAAACAAATGATCGGGCATTGTTGCCGACCTATAAAAATTCATCTGGTGAAGTTGCCGATCACGAAGGTGATTCAGTGGTGCCATCACAGTTGGTGCCGACCAAGAGATTTACGCCAATTGATTGCTTTTATTTTCCATGAAATGGAAATGTTTGTCAAATGTGGGCTGAGCTTTCTCCGTACAATGGTTATCTACCAGCTAAGAGGAAAATTGTAGTTGCGAGCACCTTGCTACCGACCAATTACATGTGGTCAGGAAGCCCCCGACTTGCATAAATCGTCATTTAAGAGAACGGTGGTAGCATTACGCCGACCAAGTATAGTATATCATTATTTTATTTACCTGCCAACCAAAAAGAAGTTGGTCTCCGACCAACTTTGTGTTTTCGTCGACCAGTTTTTCCATTCCGCCGACCAATAATTGGTTCCACCAATCTGCTATATGAGTCTTCGACCAACAAGAGGTGTTTTCGATCTGCAAAAAATGGTCTGGATCTGTCACTGGCCGATAAAGGATGTGCCGACCAACAATAGTTGCTGCCGACCTATGCAAATATGTCCCTTCTGACAATATGGTGGTCGCCGACTATCGAATTGGAATTGTCGATGAAGGATAAGTATCAACAAAAATTGTTGCCAACTTGTGATAGATTCTGCCGACCAACATATGAGAGCTTCCCTCCAATAAGCCGACATCGCTGACCAGTAATCGGGGAAACCCCCCAACCTGTGCAACCTTTAATCTGTTTAGAATTTTTGGTATCATAACTGTAGTCCATACATCCTATTATGAGTACAGTCTACAGTGGTAGCCGCCCAGTTATTATGATCCATCACTAAGCTTTGACTCGGCTAGATGTGAATGGATCTGTCGGAGCCACAAACCGATGGCCATGTGAAGATTTAACATCTGAAGAATTTGATTATTTCTGGCTCTTCCTTGTGATAATATGGATCTATGGCCATGTTCCGTTCGTTTTCTCCCTTTTTCCAGATGTGAGTAAATAGTTTTTCAGGAGAGAGAAAGTGGTCTTGGATTACCTTCATATTCTCCATTTGTGGAGATAAAAACACGATGAATGGTAAAAATTATTACGAAATTTATATCAAAATCAATCAACGAGACTTATTGATATAGATGGTAGATGAACCAAATTAAGTATACAGTTCATCAAAATGAATGAAAAGAGATTCCAATTTGAAGAGAGAGAAAGTAGATCTGGGTCATAATTTCCAGGAGAAAATTTGTTCTTGACCTTGTCTTATTCTCTGATTAAAAATATGATGGGAATTTGAATAATCATCAAAGATCCTTTAAAATTCATTTCAGAATCAATAATGAAAATTATCAAATCTTATCAGCGTCGTATATAGTAGTAGATGTAATCATTCTACATGTTTATTCCATGATATAAAATTTACACTTGAGAATCAAGCCAAAAGTTATGATTTATGAAATCCACTATTTTACAGATTTCTGAATAAGAATTAATCTAACAGTCTGATTTTAAAATCATGGTATGCAATATTTTGCAGATTTCATAAATAAAAATTGGACAACTAATTTATGTATATAAACATAAAAATCATTACTGAATCAAAAGATTTATGCACAATATATAATTGATTACATAAAGAAAATAAAAACTTAGCTTTTGATGGAGAACGATGCTTGTAACACGTTCCCACAGACGGCGCCAATCTGTTGATGACTAGAAATAGCATCCATGATATCTTATCGGCATCAACAACAGATAAAAATGAAGGTATGAATATGATGATTGGAGATGAAATGGTGATCACATCAAACACATAAGAGACAAAGATTTTTAAAGTGGTTCGGCCATGAATAAATCCTACGTCCACTGTTATTTTATTCCCAGAGGTTTACAATAGTACAATATGGTGTAGAGAGAGAAAGAGTGTGTATCTTGTGTATGGTGTTTCTTAGTTTTCCCCCTTTGGCTAAGGGAATACATGTATTTATAGTGATGGGAGTTAAAGAGATACAATGTCTTTATACATTCAGGCATTTATATCTATATACAATGAATTTAACTGTTGGTCTTCTAGGATGGTTGATCTTCCTTGAGTTGCTTGGTATGCCATGTGTTGGTTGATATGCCGACCAACTCTCCCCGGGTGACGACTAACTCTCTTAGAGTGCCGACTAACTCTCCTCGGGTGCCGAACAAGTATAAATATTGCCACGTAGGATGACAGGTGTCCTTTTCTGACTAGTCCTCGTAGATGGAGAATTTTTGTGTCAACAGTGAGTGACATGTCCTATGAAATATAGATGCTTATATTTTCATATGGAATTGTGTAGTTAAATACGTGTGTGGTGATGCTTATAGAGTGAGGTTGTGTTAGTTTGAAGTTTGGGTATGACATCTGCCCCAAAAGTATAAGTGCGCACACCAGGTGTTCGACGTTTTGCTTGACTTAGCAAATGAACTCTAAAAATTATGAAATTTTAATTTTATAATATTAAATATGTTTAATATATGTTCCTATGATTTATAACCAAGGTGGAGGTTATATATGATTGAAAAATATTAAGTTATACTTTGATTGTCTACTCAGACCAAGATGTGTTAAAAGTGACATAAATCATTGAATACTTGTTGAAATCAAGAAATTCCAATTAGAAATGTTAGATAACATATATGATTATGATATACTTGAAGGGGAGAATAAAATATCTTCTGGTTTGTCTTAGGGGTTGTGTTGAATTTGAAGTTTTTTTGTTGTTTTTCTCCAGAAATGATTTGGAAAAGGTTGTAATAAAACGGGAATAACTTTGTCTAGAGAATTCGTAATTTAATTCTATAAATTGTGTTAGAACCCTAATGAATAAGGTTTTATAGAAATGTGAAGTATCATATTCAATTAATTTAAAGTTATGTTAGATTGACCAACTGATGTGATGTGTTATTGAGTTTAATGTGATTTGGTGTATTCAAATACTAATGATGTTGAATTGTTAGGTGGGGAAGCGACTAACACTACCATACCAAGAAAATAGTTTGGTATTAATATTAGTACCAAATTTAAGGTGAGTGACCTGTCCTATGAAATATAGATGCTTTTATTTTCATATGGAATTGTGTAGTTAAATACATGTGTGGTGATGCTTATGGAATAATGTTGTGTTATGAAACATATGCGTATGATTAAAAATGTTAAATGATGTTATTTAATGTTATGGACTGAGGTGGGACCTCTATCTAATGTTAAGAATTGTGGATTAAAATGTTAAATGATGTTATCTAATGTTATGGACTGAGGTGGGACCTCTATCTAATGTTAAGGACTGTGGTGGGTCCTACGGGATACGACGGCCTCCTTAATCCAACTTAAAGGTTTGTTGTACTCGGGCCTAATTATGGGATGTGGTATCCTCATTAACTGGGAGTTAATTGGACTGGAGGGTCCAGGCTTGCGAGAGTTACACAATTCCTGTTGGGTTATAACATTAGATTTTAAAAATTATTATTCAAATTGGTTATATATATGTGGTGTATGTGTGGAATATGGTCATTCACTAAGCTTGTGTTGCTTACAGTCCTATAATGTTATGTTTCAGGTATGCCTATCGTTTGGAGTTCACTGCCAAGTTAGGACCATAAAACGGGGAGTGACGAATATCTAATATGGGTTGAATATCAACAAGATTTGGGGATATATGTTAAACTAAAGAACTTTTGTATATAAAATTGTTTAATACTTGTAAATTACATGTTAAGGTAGCTATGTTTTCATCTAAACATGCCTTGTAAGAAAAAAAAATCTAGTGCTATTTTTTGAAAAATTTCAAGTACCATATTGTTTAATTGGGATTTATCTCGATATAAAATGATAATCTTAACTAAATTAAGTTGGGGCGCGACATTAGGAATGATGGCCAAGGCCAAGAACCCTCTCCAAAGAACTTTTATTAAATGATCCCCTTTTTTATAGGAGATTGTGGACTTTCCCACACTAGC
The DNA here is from genome assembly GCA_949130495.1 of Sambucus nigra. Lineage (NCBI taxonomy): Eukaryota > Viridiplantae > Streptophyta > Magnoliopsida > Dipsacales > Adoxaceae > Sambucus > Sambucus nigra. The sequence goes on from OX422212.1 coordinate 567,428,762, forward strand.
AAAGTTCAAGGCTCCTGTGGTCACACCGAAGTATGATGGAAAAATAGATCTTATCCTTCACATAGAGCAATACCAAGCTGCGACAGATATTTATGAGGTCCCAGATGAAATGAGGTGCAAGGAGTTCTCAGGGACCATCACTGGATCTGCTCAGATATGGTACAAGTGCCTTCCTCGGGGGCAGATTGCAATCTTCCACCAACTGGCAGAGCTCTTTATAGGTAATTTTTGTTTTAGTGCAAAACCAGTTAAAAGGGTATCCCACCTATTGAGCGTTAGGCAGAAAACTGGTGAAAGTACCAGAGAGTACATCACTCGTTTCAACAACGAGAAACGGAAAGTCATAGACTATAAGGAGAAGACCGCCATCACAGCTCTCATAAGTGGTCTTTTGTCAGACAAGTGTATTATACCTTAGCCAAGGATCCCCCCAAATCCATCGCTGAATTGATGGAAAAATCAGCCAAAAATATGAATGCCGAGGAGGCTATGGCTGCGCAGAAGAATGCTGAGGAAAAGGTAGAAGCTAAAGCTGAAGGCAGGTCAGACAAGAAAGATCACAAGAATAACGGCAGGAGAAAGTAGTCGAAAGGCAAAGAAATGTTGGATCATTTAAGGAAGTATACAAATTATACTCCCTTAAAGGTGGATATAAACCATGTTCTGGAGGAAATCAAGAACAACGAGGAACTAAATTGGCTAAAAAAGCTAAGGACAACTCCCGAAAGAAGAGATAAATCCAAGTATTATGAGTTTCATAAATATCACGGCCATACGACCAAGCAGTGTATAGCTCTCCAAAACGAGATAGAGGCACTCATTAAACGAGGAAAGATGAACAAGTTTGTTGATCATTAGAATGGTGGGAAGACCAACAACAGAGCTCGGCAGAGATCCAAATCTCCTTGCCAACCAAAGAAGATAAGAAAATGGACCATGAAGATGACCTTGAAGATGATCCCGATCTCCTAAAAAGGCAAAGATAACCTAAGAGTGAGGTATTTTCGATTCGTTTTGGTTCATTTGATTGTAACATGATTACAAGTGGAGATGCGAGAGGGGGTGATCATACCGCTGAAAGGAAAGCTTACCTCAATGAGGCTCAAGCTTATTCCTATATACAGCGAATAAATCTAGCATAATAAGAACACCCAAGGAAAGTTAACAAATATAAGTTGGTCATTGGCTTTTCTAAAAATGATTTACAAGGAGTCTTGTATCCTCATGATGATCCTCTAGTGATCAAAATGAGAATGAAGGATGTAATCATTTCAAGAGTGCTGGTGGATAATGGTAGCTCAGCAGACATCATGTTTTACCCTTATTTCGATAGTTTGAACTTAAAACTTGGTCAGTTGGAACCGTATCACAGGCCCCTCATTGGGTTTTCTGGAGAAAAAGTTTTTTCACTTGGAACGATCAAGATAGACATGTTGATTGGTACCTGGCCAGTTAGCAGAACATAGATGGTGCATTTCTTTGTGATGGACAAGAATGTCCAGTCAGCCTATAATATAATCATGGGAAGAGTAGGCCTGATAATGTTTGATGCAGTTTCATCCACAATACATCAGTGTTTAAAGTTACCGACCAACTTTTGGGTTAGAGTCGTAAAGGGAGATTAAAAAGTAGCTCGGGAATGCTACTACTCATCTTCTGATCAAGAGGAATTGTAGGATGCTAGGAAGAAAACAACCACTTATCAAGTAGATGAATCTGATGAGTCTGAGATTGAAACCTTAGACCCAAGAGATGAAACGGAAGTCGTTAAAGGCTAAGTCATGGAGGAAACAGAAAGTATTATTCTGGATGACGAGTAACCAGAAAGAATAACTCAGATCGGTGCTTCACTTGATCCAGTAGTGAAGCAAGAGCTGGTAGCATTTTTTAATCAAAGAAAATAGGTATTTGTGTGGAGTCACGAGGATATGTCGGGGATAGACCCAGCTTTCTTATGCCACGAGCTCAATGTCAATAAGGAGATCAAACTAGTGAAGAAAATGAGAAGAGTCTTTAGTCCAGATAATAACCAGGCTATTCAAGAAGAAGTGGAAAAGCTGCAAAAAGCTTCTTTCATCGAAGACATGAAATATCCAAATTGGTTGGCTAATTTTTTGATGGTCAAAAAGAAGAAGAAGAAGTGGAGAATGTGTGTGGACTTCACAGACTTGAATAAATCTTTTGCCCGAAAGATCATTATCCTCTGCCCAGAATAGATCAGCTAGTGGATGAAACTTCAGGACATGAGCTGCTAAGATTCATGGATGCTTATTCTGGACACAATCAAATTAAAATGAAGCCAGAAGACAGGGAAAGTACCTCTTTCATTACTCCCCGATGAACTTATTGTTACAATGTTATGACTTTTGGTCTTAAAAATGCAGGTGCTACATATCAGTGACTGGTAAACAAGGTATTTGCGAAGCATATTGGCAAAAATATGGAAGTATATGTCAACGACATGTTGACTAAAAGCAAGAAAGCTACTGACCATATAACTGATTTGAGCCAAACATTTTATCAACTAGAGAAGTACCAGATGAAGCTGAACCCGACTAAGTGCATTTTTGGCATACAGGAAGGCATGTTCCTCGGATACATTGTGAATCAAAGAGGTATTGAAGAAAACCCTGATAAGATAAAAGCCTTACTGGAATTACAATCTCCAACCACTAAGAAGGAAGTGCAGAGCCTTACGGGGCGTGTAGCAGCTCTCAATAAATTTGTTTCTCGAGCAACTGATAGATGTCTTCCATTCTTCAAGGTGCTCAGAAAGACCTTTTAGTGGAACGAGGAATGTGAGAAGGCATTTTTAGAATTGAAGAAATACTTGGGGACACCTCCTTTATTATCCAGACCGGTGACAGGAGAAAAATTATATTTGTACTTGCCTGTTTCAGGAAGTGCGGTCTACCTTGATCAGAGTCGATGATGGAGTACAAAATCCAGTCTATTATACTATAAAAGCATTTCGGGGATCAAAAATTAGATATCCTAAATTGGAGAAGTTGGCATTCGCGTTAATTGAGGCGAGCGGGAGAAAGAAACCATATTTTCAATCCCATATAATAGTGGTATATACTGACATGCCACTCAGACAGGCTTTACATAAGCCAGAAAAGTCTGAAAGATTGATGTATTGGGCAGTGGAGTTAGGGGAATACGACATTATCTATGAGCCAAGGTCATCTCTCAAAGGACAGGCATTGGCGAATTTGATTATTGAGTCTACATATCCAGATGCCTCTGATCAACAAGGATCCAATGCAGAGCAACTCAAGGATTCCAGAGGATCAACAAAGAATACCCCCGATCAACTCCCAGCAGTAGAATTTCCAGAAGGTATTGTAACCGATCAACCAGAATCCTCTGGTAAAATACTAGAGCTGAAAAAGAAGTATGAAGAAAGGAAGGACAAGATATTCATCAAGGAATTCTGTTAGATCAAGGGTTTGATGATCATATTCCTATATGGAATTTATATTTCGATGGTTCTTCATGTGCAATAAGTTGCAAAGCTAGAGTTATTCTCAATAGTCCAGATGGGATAGACATTGAATATGCTCTGGGTTTCTAATTCTAAGCTTCCAATAATGAAGCTGAGTATGAAGCTGTGATCGTGGGCCTCAACTTAGCTAAATCATTGAATGCAGAGCAAGTTGTGGTGTTCAGTGGTTCACAATTAGTGGTGAATCGGATGCTAAGTCTTTATGCAGCAAAAAGGGAGTTCATGTCAAGATAATTAGCCAAGGCTTTGGAGATTGTAGAAAATTTGGCAGTTGTTAAGGTGGTTATAATACCTAGACTGGAGAATACAAGGGCAGATGCACTTGCTCGGTCAGCCTCATCTACTCACACCGATCTACGAATAACAATACCCATTGAAGTACTTGTAAGCAGAAGTATTGATGAAGACCTGATGGTGAATTTTACCGCCTTGGATATGGGACTATCTTGGATGGATACTATCAGGGCTTATATTGAAGAAGGAATTTTACCAGCCGACCTATCTGAAGCTAAAAGGTTGAAGTATAAGGCTGCCAGATATGTTTTGAATAATGGAGTTCTATACAGGAGAGGTTTGATAGCTGGTTTGAAGAGGTGTGTTCATCCAGCAGAAGTCAAGGACCTAATAGAGGAAATTCATGAAGGATCTTGTGGTGCTCATGTAGCAGGAAGAACTCTATTACAGAGAATGAATACGCAAGGATATTACTCGCCAATAATGTGCGTTGATTGTACGGCTTCTGCCAAAAAATGTGACAAGTGTTAGAGATTTTCCACTATACGAAGAACTCCTCAAGCGTTGCTAACACCAATTACTTCACCTTGTCCATTTGCTATGTGGGGAATAGACTTAGTTAGGCCTTTGTTGACTATAAGAGGACGATTCAAATATTTGGTGGTAGTTGTTGATTACTTCACAAAATGGGTGGAAGCTGAACCTCTCATCGATATGGCCTATGAAAGGGTCTATCAATTCATTTGGAAGAATATAATTTGCAGATATGGTCTGACCCATGCCTTTATCACTGATCGCGGTATCCAGTTTGATAATGATGAATTTGTAGCATACTGTCTACATTCCAACATTCAAAAAGTCCATTTGACCCCAGGTCATACCCAAAGTAATGGGCAAACAGCGGTGACGAACAGAACTCTACTGAATGTGTTGAAGAAGAGACTAGATGATGCTAAGCGTAATTGGATCAACGAGTTACAGTCAGTGTTGTGGGCTTACCAAACAACTCCTCGAACAACAACTAGAGAAACACCATACATTTTAGCTTTTGGAAGTGAAGCCGTGATACCTGCTGAATTAGGATTACCTACTCATTGTGTGCTCAATTTTAATTCTCCGGTGAGTGATTTAATGAGATGATTGGATTTGGACATGCTCGAAGAAGTGAGAGAAAATGCAACGATCTGAAATGCAGCCTATCAGTAAAGGACTGCTATGTTCTATAATAAAATGGTAAAGAAATGTGATCTAGAAGAAGGTGATTACGTGCTCATAATAAGAGAGAGAGTGTGCTGAAATCTTACTATCTCGATCCTTCCAGACACTTTAGCGTGCTCGAAACGACCATATGGGTGACTTATAATTTATTCACTTTTATAATAATAATTTAGTCCCGACACGACACAGGCGCATCTCGTCTTAAATTTCCATAATTGCCATTTTATTCACTCGTGACAATTTTAATAAAATCAATCTTATATATTACTCTACTCATCTAGTAATATTCAACAAATTCCCAATAATTACTAACTCTTGTCACGCTAGTAAATATTAAAAATAAATTTTCGAATTAATATTAAATTAATATCTCAAATTAAATTTAATAAATCCCTAATTTAAAAGCCGTAAAAATACAGGGTATTACAAAGGCAGAACGACCAGACAGATTTAATTTTTATTGTATTAGTGATGATACGCAAATATTGCGTAATTCAGCCGTCAAACCTACGCATTTTAACCCCCTCGGGTATCTTATTCCCTATATTTATGCTCGTTAACCAGACAACCTCGGATTTCTACGTTAACATGTTTGCAGTGATTAATTGAGCTTTTATAAGTATTTGGATGCTAAGTGTGAAGTTCAGATGCATTCCGCTCGATTTCCGTACGCGATCGTACGTTCAAGGGCATTTTAGTCATTTCACAGATTGGGCACCTAGTCCAACACACAGAAGTTGTAGCCCTCCTCGCAAGCTTCACGTGGCCGCGAGCGATGCGCGATTCCGATTCATAACGAAGAAGTTACGACGATTTCAGCGGACGAGAAAGACAAACATCCCAAAACAACAATGCAGTGTGCTGATACCTGCTTGATTGATCGATCGACCAAAGTGGTCGATCGATCGATCCTTCTCGATAGTGGGATATTTTGTTCATGATCGATCGATCCCCTGTTTTCAGGAGATATTTTGGCTTTTCTTTTCTTTTCTCTTTTCTTTTCTATTTTAATTCCACTTGGTATAAATACCAATTTTGTTGTAAATAACAGCTATAATTCGTTTTAGGTTAGATAGGTTAGGGTTTAGAGGTTTGGGAGCTCAATCTTCATTTCTTTCTTGGTTTGACACCCTTTTGGGTTTGTAATTGGTGCTTTCATCTTCCATCTCCATTTATATAGTTGTTTTTACTTCATTCTTGCTTTGTTAATTAGGTTTACATGCTTTCATAATTAGTTTACGTGCTTTCTTCCCGTGCTTTCTAGTGTAGTTTTATCGCGTTTATTTATCACGTTTTTAATATGCTTTCTAGGTAATTTAAATTAGGTTGTGTTTGAATGGAACTCACTCGGGTTGACGCGCTGCTTGGCTTTGGTGATAGTGTTTACGGGATTATTTCGGGTGCGTCATCCTAGTTATTACGCCTAGGAGATTTGACGGGGCATATCATGTATGTCCTGTGCTTAAGACCTTTAGCGCATAATTTCCGGGATATTTGTTGACGCCAAAATCTTATTAGGCTTTTATGAGAATTTAGGGGAGTGACAACCCTTGATTTAATTAACTGTCGAAACGAGACGTATTTGTAATAACTCATCGACCCATGTAATCATTTTATACAAATTAACTCGGGTGAGGGATATTCAACGCAACCAATAGTTTTACCGCTTTCATAATCTAGTTTCAATTCCCTCGTCTAGAATAATCATTTCCCTTTCATGCATCTTTTCTTTTAGTTTGTAATCACCTTTTTCATTTTTATTTCGGAGCACTAAATCACTTAAATTCTAGCATCTCGTCCCTGTGGATTTTCGATACCCGACTTACCGTTGTGCTTGCCTCGCAAGTGTAGTCGTAATTTAGGTTTTTGTATTATCGCGGTGAAACGAAAATAACGACTGTGCACTTACACGAGCACACTTTTCATGCGTAATCAAAATGGCGTCATTGTCGGGGATGAGTTTGTTTTAGACTTTATTTGATTTAGTATTTCGTAGTATTTTCTTTCTATTTGCTAATATTTTTGCAGGACTTCCACATTTGAGCACTTAGAAACACTTGAATTTCTCGCGCACACTTACTTTGTGGAATCCGTCACTTCGAGCCAATTTTTTGGGTAAGCGTGTCTTATTCCAATTCTTTCGGTAATCATTGTTATAATTCTCAAACTGCTCGTAATCCTATTACTTTCGGTGAATACTTAGAATCCCAAAGTATAACAAATTCAAATATGACTTTGGGCGAGTATAACGAAAGTCAAAATTTGGGTTATTGGAATTTTGATGATGATGACAATGATTTTGGGCCTTTACCTCCTTGTAATAGGAATTTTGAAACGAATTGCAATAGTTTTCAAAATTCCTATAATAATGAGTTTTCGTTTAAGTACGATGGTAATTTTTAAAGTTCCCATTTTCATGCATCCGCACCTCGACCTATGACATTCGGTGAGGTCTTGCGTATGTATGAGAATGAGAAAATTGAAACTCGTTATCGGGAAGAAAATCGTTCGTGGGAACATGACTTGGATTTATTATTGAGTCCGACGACGATTTTGCTTTCGAGACTTTCGAAGTCGAGGAATGTTTTGAACCAAATGAGGTACTTGAGCCTACTTTGGAACAAACCATTCTTGACTTTGCCCATTGCATAATAGATATGGAAAATGAGGATGAAAATGACGTAATATCTATTTGCAATGAAATGATTTCTTCTTTGGCCCCCAAAGAAGAACATTTCATTGAAAATGATATTATTTCCTTCGAAACTCAATCTTCATGCGATTGATGATTCATCGCATGAGTTTGAATTTCTTTCATCCCCATTTTCACTCTTTATTATCACACCGTCTCAAGTACCCGATGATTCGGTTTCAAACTTTAATGTTTTAAACCTTTTCGTCGATGAGGAGTACTTGCTCGAGTTGCCCTCCACGATCGCTTCTTTGCCTTTGTGTGCGCCGCCTCCCATTCCAATTTTAAAATCTTTGGGAGGATATTGGGCTTTTCTCGGTCCCCACATGTTTTTGTCACCCGTTCAATCCAATCCCTCCATCGTCACTCCAAAACTTTTAATTGGCGATGGTTCATTTCTTCCGCCTTACACATGCCTTCCGTTGTTCAAACGGAATTCATATTTTTCGAAAGGCATGCTTGTATGTGAGGGTACACCGGTTATCCTACAAAGTTAAATCGTTCTTATGGTGGACCCTCAGCTATTTAGACTTCTAGTGTATAGTTAGTGTGAAGTCTAAATAGTACGTTGTATATAGTTAGCTTTTTATTCTTTCTTTATATTTTTTCCTTTTCTTTTTAATTTAGTCTAGTGTAACTAGTTAACTTTTCGTTATTTATTTTTGCTATGCTCGGTACTAACTTGTTTTGTAGATTCTTTGGACTTGTTCTTATGGGGATCGCACCACTTTTGGGTAATATCGCTCTTTTCCTCTCTTAACTTGGTTCTTAATTTACATCGAGGAAAATGTCAAGTTTTAAGTTAGGGGGTGTGGGATATTCTATCCATTTCTTTATTTAGTCCATATTTTTTATCACATGTTAGTTACTTAGTATGCTTTTCTTAGAAAAATTAAAAATTTCAAAAAGATTTTCTTTCTTTTTTCTCATTTTTTGGGCATTCTTACCTTTGTTTCCGATGATAAATTTCAATAATTGCCCGATCCAATAGACAACCCAATGATGCATGTTCTCGATTTTAGAAGTTATTAGACTTTAGTCTCCATTATTGATATTATGAATAACTTCATGAATTAAACTTTAATCCCATGAGCACGTGCACTTTTATTGTTTTATTGATTTGGTTTAAGATTTTTATGACTCGGTAATCTTTTGTTGCATTGTATATACTTACACCGAGTAAGCTTTGTACATTTCGTCGTTTGTGAGTGTATACACTATTCTTTTCTCATTGAAAACGTTGAATTCGTCGGTAATCTCACTATTCTTTCTTTTGATCGTTCATTAATAGAGTTCATACTTGAAATGTGTTACTTGAGCATGATTTTCATATATTGTTTTGATTCGAGAATTACGTAAACTTTTGAAAATGATCATAGGCATTCTTTGTTATATCACCCATATTAGTCTTGACCTCACCCTTATATGTTTACCCTCGGCAATCCCTTTGAGCCTAAATATAGCCCTTTGTTTCATAACCCCATTCCCATAACCAACTCCGCATTGGAGTTTTATACCATACATACATTTTCCATACCTTTGTTTGGAATGTTACTTGGGATTGAATGATGTTGTTGTGATTGCGGTTGCAATTTAGGCATATGAGAGTGAGAAAAGTAGAGAAAGAGATGTGAAAAAAGTAAAGAAAAAGAGAAAGCAAAAAGCAAAAGAAAACAAAAGAAAAAGAAGAAAAGAAAAGAAAGAGAAAGTTGTAAATGTTGTGTATAGTTCAATAAGCTTTGATTACTCTCCCCGGTGATATATGTAATGCTTGTTTGGAACTTGTTTTCCAATTTTGATATTGCCCGCATTTTCTCATTATCCCGAGTTTTCATTCCGAACACTTTGAATCCGTACATACATTCCTTCATTTCATAACCTAGCCAAACCTACATTACAACCCTATTAAAGTCATATATGATCTTAGGTTGATGTAATTCAAAAGTCATAATAGTTTTGATAATTTGTGAAAATACATTTCGCCTCTTTTAGCGTGCGGTATCCTTTCTTTGAGATTACAATTTTTCAGTTTATATATAGCGTTCTTCATTTGTGACATGTGTGCGGCCTAGTTTCCCTTTACATTTACTCTTTATGCCCGCATGTCTCGTGTGTTACCTCCCTGTTTCGAGTGAATTCACTTGATGAGTGTAATGCCCGTGAGGATTGAATATATGTTTGTGTTAATTTAGTATCCGGCTTATATAAGTTTTTTGCCAAATCACACTTTGCATGTGCTCGCTCCCCTTCCACATTTTAAGGTTTCAATTCTATGAGGTGCATTCTATAATGTTAATGATTTCGGACTTTTGTTTGAATTCATTCACTTTGCTAATAATGCGTATGAAATATTTTTCGTTATTGTTGGGCTTGTCGCATGTTGGGTTGGACATATTTTGACGAACCCATGTGATGTTTGTGGGTATCATCCCTGAAAACCCTCACGAGATGACACTCGTCCACTAGGGTGACCTAAGGGTTTAACGGCTTATTGCATACGCTAAATCCAAACGAATCGCCCGCGAAAGTGGCCTTTTGCTTTTATACCATACTTTTGTACTATCCCTATTTTTGGTCTGCTTGTAGTTCATGTTGCATCCTATTTCATTGCTAGGGACTAGCAATGTGTAAGTTAGGGGGTGTGATGATACGCAAATATTGCGTATTTCATCCGTCGAACCTACGCATTTTAGCCCCCTCGAGTATCTTATTCCCTATATTTATGCTCGTTAACCAGACAACCTCGAATTTCTACGTCAACATGTTTTGCAGGGGTTAATTGAGCTTTTATAGGTATTTGGATGCTAAGTGTGAAGTTCGGACGCATTCCGCTCGATTTTCATACACGATCGCACGTTCAAGGGCATTTTAGTCATTTCACAAATTGGGCACTAGTCCAACATCTTACGGAAGTTGTAGTCCTCCTCGCAAGCTTCGCGTGGCCGCGAACGATACGGATTTCCATTCATAACGAAGAAGTTACGGCGATTTCAGCGGACGAGAAAGACAAACATCTCAAAACAGCAATGTAGTGTGCTGATACCTTCTTGATCGTTCGATCGATCGACCAAAGGGGTCGATCGATCGATCCTTCTCGACAATGGGATATTTTGTTCATGATCGATCGATCGACGGTTTGGGTCGATCGATCGATCCCCTATTTTCACGAGATATTTTGGCTTTTCTTTTCTATTTTTATTCCACTTGGTATAAATACCAATTTTGTTGTAAATAACAGATATAATTCGTTTTTGGTTAGATAGGTTAGGGTTTTGGAGGTTTGGGAGCTCAATCTTCATTTCTCTCTTGGTTTGACACCCTTTTGGGTTTGTAATTGGTGCTTTCATCTTCCATCTCCATTTATATAGTTGTTTTTACTTAATTCTTGCTTTGTTAATTAGGTTTACATGCTTTCATAATTAGTTTACGTGCTTTCTTCCCGTGCTTTCTAGTGTAGTTTTATCGCGTTTATTTATCACGTTTTTAATATGCTTTCTAGGTAATTTAAATTAGGTTGTGTTTGAATGGAACTCACTCGGGTTAACGCGCTGCTTGGCTTTGGTGATAGTGTTTACGGGTTTATTTCGGGTGCGTCATCCTAGTTATTACGCCTAGGAGATTTGACGGGGCATATCATGTATGTCCCGTGCTTAAGACCTTTAGCGCATAATTTCCGGGATATTTGTTGACGCCAAAATCTTATTAGGCTTTTATGAGAATTTAGGGGAGTGACAACCCTTGATTTAATTAACTGTCGAAACGAGACACATTTGTAATAACTCGTCGACCCATGTAACCATTTTATACAAATTAACTCGGGTGAGAGATATTCGACACAACTTATAGTTTTACCGCTTTCATAATCTAGTTTCAATTCCCTCCCCTAGAATAATCATTTCCCTTTCATGCATCTTTTCTTTTAGTTTGTAATCACCTTTTTCACTTTTATTTCGGAGCACTAAATCACTTAAATTCTAGCATCTCGTCCCTGTGGGTTTTCGATACCCGACTTACCGTTGTGCTTACCTCGCAAGTGTAGTCGTAATTTAGATTTTTGTATTATCGCGATGAAACAAAAACAACGACTGTGCACTTACACGAGCACACTTTTCACGCGTAATCAATTAGAGTCATTCCATACCATGTACAGATGTATACGCCTATTCAATAAAGGCACACTATCTATTCACATTGACAGCCCAAAGGCTATAAATACATTGTAATACCCTCTTGGCAGGGTAAGTGAGCATATTCGAGATCAAGGCAAGACACCTAGTAATACAAACTAGTGGACATAGGTCATTCCCTTACCACTTTAAAAATCTCTTGTCTTATTTCTTTACTCATTTTTATCTGTGATTAATTAATTAGATCAAATCTAGTTTTTTACATCAACAATGACAATTTATATTTTTATAGAGAGAATATAGTTTTGGAATAATATACTATAAAACTTCATTTAGTAAATATAATAATGAAGCCAAGCCTACTATCGGTTATTGATCAAATTGCAATGCCTATGAGTGCACCCAACCATTGGTAGAAGTTGTTTAAAGTCCATATGACATCTATCTTCAATTAGTTTATAAGAAGATTAAAAAATAAATTTTAAAATAAAATAAAAAAATATCGAGGAACAATTAGTAGGACATAAGGATAGAAGGCAAAGTATTTGTTAGCATTTCAAATAAAGTATTAGTCTTTAAACTCACCTCACAGAGGGCCTGCAATTCAAGTAGCTTTGAATAAAATTGTGACGTAAACCACCCATCAAAAGGCTCCTAAAATATCTAACACACAATTCTAGGGAGAGAAAGTGCTCTTTTCTATATTCAAAATTCAAGTCTACCTCAAATGAGGCTACAATGGGGTATTTAAAGGGAGGAGTAGCTTAGGCTCCAAGCTAAGGCACAAATTACCAAAAATGCCATTACTACTCCTTGCCTCTAAATACTAAAACAAAACAAGGGGAAAAGCTTTACTAAAAATAAAGAAAAATAACAAAAGAAAGTACACTACTATTATGCCCAAAAATAATCCAAAAAGATGGCATTTTTGCCCTCGATTCACATTAATCTCCCCTCCTTAAAAAAGAGTTTGTCCTCGAACTCAAAGGGGAAGACCGACTGAATCACCCTCCAAAATTGTAATCAAGGCATGTTGGGGAAGCTCCTCGGACCCATCCAAATAGTCGGGTGGATGATCCATCGCCAATAATGCGCGACGTCGCGGGAGGGAGCAATCAAAAGCTCGGTGTCCAACATTTACACAGTTGAAGCACCGAAAGACAGGAGGCCCTGTGGGAGGGGCAGTGGAAGTAGCTGAAGTGGGATCCACAGATGTCGCTGCAGGAAGAGTTGGCGCAGCAATTGGAGTAGGTAGAGTCCGAGAGGGCGGAATAGTTTTGGGCGTTGAATGGTAAGCCTCGACCTTAGTCGTATACTCGACTGCCTTTAGAAAGGTCGGTATCTCTCTCAGACCAAGTTCGTGCTGAATGTGTGGCTGTAACCCTAATATATAGCGGCTGATCCGCTGATCCTCCGCCTAGGGAAGACGAGCTCTGGTGTATAAAAGTTGAAACTGCTCTGTGTACACTACTAATAATGTGTCTTGTCTGAGTGATTGAACGCGTGCAAAGAGATCGCATTCGTAGGTAGGTGGTATAAACGACGCCTGGAGAGCAGCCTTCAACTCTGGCCAAGTCTGAATAGGAGGCAATCCAACTACCGTACGGCGATAGCAGAGGTCGTTCCACCAAACCCGGGAAAAATCCTGGAACTTGGTGGCTGCAAGGAGGACACAGGAGCGGCCTTGGACCCGCTTGTACTCAAAAATTGTCTCGATCAAAGCTAACCAGTCGACCATGGCATCTGGAGAAAACCATCCATCAAACATGGGCACCTCTATGCGGATGTCCCCTGAAAGCTTCGAGAAAGCAACTGAAGAGCCATAGATAGCGGGCCCTCATCCTGATGGACATCAAGGCCCATCACATCACTCAGCACAGGCGGAACAACATCTGTAAGAGAGGGCGGTATCTGTGCAAGTGGTGGATGAAGAGGCGGAGCATGTTGGGGCACAGATGGGGCTGGGGAATGTGGGGGTAGTGAGGGCACATACCAATCTAATGGCCAAGCTCGTCGCAATAGAAACAATGTCGGTCCCATCGAGGTGCCAAGTGAGGGGCATCCTGGGGAGATAGGGGTGGTGGGGGTGGTATCCACTCCAAAATACTGGGGTGATTATCCCCGAAATCAGAGGAGGAGGAGGAGGAGGAGGAGGAGGAGGAGGAAGAACTTGAAGATAGTACTGAGAGGGTGTGGTGGGAGGGTGTATGGTGTGAAAGCGTGGGTAAGGGGTGGGGATGTACATCAGTTCGAGGGTTTGGGGTAAAAGCGGCGTGGGTAAATGATATGGATGGGGGAAATGAGGTGCGGGATGGAAATAGGAGGTCAGGTGGGGGTTTAAAGTAGGTATGAAACCATCCACCCTGGCTTGGTCCAGTGGTATGGAGGGTTTCGCTCTAGACCATAGGTCATGAGTTCGATCCCTCCCCACAGTGCCCTGAGGGTAAGGGCGGGCTCTGAGCCGTGCAGGTATGCCGTAAAGTTCGGGGTTCGATTCCCCCTCGGGTACTAGATTTAAATTGGGGTGTGTATTAGGGTGGCTCTAGCACTTGCACACCCCCTGTTTAGCAAACACGAGGGAGTCCAAAAGGCTAGGTATGAAACCCATAAAAGGATGTGGGTCATTTTGGGGGTCAGGTGGGCGAAATGAGGTGGACCCGTAAAAAAAATTAGTGGGATTGGGGGTTGTGTAGTGTTTAGGCTGAATCGGGCTAGGTTGAGGGACGGGAGGGTGTGGGTGAGAGATGTGATCAAGTTGGCTAGGGTCTGGGGCAGATCTGCCAGAATATGGGGATTTTTCGGGGACATGAGGGTTGGGGCTGCCATCGGAAGAGGGTTGGGGAGCTACGAAGGGATCAGAAGTGGTTGGGGGGACTTCAGGAGGCTGTCAGACACAGGCCGGGGTTATTTTTTTGGGCTCGGGAGGTGCGTCGGTAGGGGTAAGGTGGGCGGAAGCTTCTGGCGGTGGAGGGAGGGTGGGTGCGAAGGCGTTCGGGTCAAGGTGTTGGCATAGGGGGCGATTAGGGCAACTGGTGGACTGGAGTGAGTGGTGGTTAGGGTTTGGAGTTCATTCAGATCTGGGGCAACAGGAGGAATGGAGGTAGGGCTAGGGTTTTACAATTTTGTGAGTTGTTGCATTATGACATCTAATTTCAAATCGAGATCTAAGGTTTGTCGATCCACTTTGTCTCTCCATTCTTGAAATTCTTCTAGTTGTGGTATGGATTTCTTGGGAGCCATTGCGAGAAGTGAACGAATTTGAAAAAAAAAATCACCAAATCACTAGCATCAATTTAGAGTTTTACCCGATCTGATACCAATTTGATGTAAACCACCCGTCAAAAGACTCCTAAAATATCTAACACACAATTCTAGAGAGAGAAAATACTCTTTTATATATTCAAAATTCAAGTCTACCTCAAATGAGGCTACAAGGAGGTATTTAAAGGGAGGAATAGCTTAATCTCCAAGCTAAGGCACAAATTACCAAAAATACCATTACTACTCCTAGCCTCTAAATACTAAAACAAAACAAGGGAAAAAACTTCACTAAAAATATAGAAAAATAACAGGAGAAAGTACACTACTATTATGCCCAAAAATAATCCAAAAGGATGATAATTTTACCCTCGATTCACATCAAATTGAGTCTCTGGTTCATCATTCAAAAATATAGATAATACATAAATAATCCATTACGTAATAATTGGAAATGATAAGACCTTTTTGGTTACGCAAATTGTTTGATTATGTAAATTGGTTCATTGTGAATTAGTGAATTGTAAATGATTAGATTTAAAACGAGTTTAAATTCATTTTTACAATGTTTGGTAATATGAAATTGATATTAAGCTTCTTTGAGAAAAAAAGATAAAAATAAATTAAGAGGGGAGGAGGGGGAGGGTGGAAGGTAACGGGGGGAGCGAGGGAAAGAGAGAGAGTAACATGCACTTTATGTGACTCCTATCTCAAATGGATGCATTTCAATTTTTTTGTGAAATGATCCAATTTCAAATAATACATGAACTAAAATGGAATAATTAATGAAACCAAATACAATTAATGAGTCAATTTGTAAATGAATCAATTTATTAATGAACCAATTTATTATTTTAGGACAACCAAATGGGGCCTAAGTTTACACCTAGATTGGGGTATTCACAACCTTCTACACTGCAAGGTATCTACACACAATTAGCCACTATTATTATTAAAAAAAAATCTCAGTTAATAGTCTGATCTAACCACAACAAAAATAGGTAACTGGTGCACACTCATATGTAGAGAGAGATAAAAAGAGAAGGAGATGTGAACAATAAAAACCTCAAAATCCTCCTCTCGTCGCTCTAATCTCCATCTGGTTGTACCTCTGCATCTCATCTCAGTCGATTACTTCCACAAATGCCTCAATTATTCTCCCACCTCCTAACCCAAACCATGGCCATTCATACCCAATACCTCCCCTGGTCTTTAAACCCAACATTTTGCGAAGTCTACATAAGCAACTAATCACCAGACATATTTAAGAAGACAAAATGCATTTCATAAGTACACTCTGATTTTTTACGGCTACACCACAAAATGTCACTTGGCAGTTAGTTTGCATGCAACTAACTAAGTGACATTCTTTTATTTTAGGAGAAAAATTGGAATCCAAAACTGTGTTTCCCGTTTAACTGCATTGCCAAAATGCGTAAAAAAGATACATGTTGCCAGGAGAAAAGTGAAGTAAGAACCAATTCCTTTGCTTGCTTTAGGCCTTCTATATAAAGGAAGAGGGATAGGAGGTATATGCCCCTCCTAAAACAATGTATTGCTTTTTTCCGTTTTTATACAATTTACATTGCCCTCATCGCCCCCCACCCCAAAATAGAAAAAATGAAGAATATATAAAAGGAGAAGAATCCAAGACTGGGCAGTGCTGCCATCTGATTTCCAAAACCAGGCGAGTACTGCCCTTCGATTTCACGGTCTCATATCCCAAAACCGGTTCAAAATGCTTGTCTAATGTCTTGACCAAGATTAACCCAAGAA
This sequence comes from Sambucus nigra, assembly GCA_949130495.1. NCBI lineage: Eukaryota > Viridiplantae > Streptophyta > Magnoliopsida > Dipsacales > Adoxaceae > Sambucus > Sambucus nigra. The sequence goes on from OX422212.1 coordinate 567,445,575, forward strand.
AGCCGGTGCCTGCTATTTCTGCCCCCTAGTACTGCAAAATTCTTCCTTGCAAATAACAAATTAAAGCATGGAAATATTAGAATTACTTCTTAAGCAACAACAAAAAACTTCATATCTATATTTATTTTTATTTTTTGGGGGGGTGGGGGTGGGGGGTGGAGGGTGGGGGGTGAGGGCCTCATGTTCATTGTTGGGACCAGCTATGAGTCTCGATTAGGTCAACACACGGAACTCTAGTAAGATATCATTATCAGATACCAAGTGCCAAACACTAAGTTAAAACCTAGGTCAAAACAGTAGAATCCACAATGAACACCATTTTAATCTTTTGGGTCACCAATTCTAATATTGTTACTTAACTGCTAGACCTGGCAAAGGGTCGTATCTAATCATGTTTGTGTCAGTTTTTATCGTGTTCGGATCTTATTAGGTTTGTGTCTAAACGGAATACGTTTTTAATGTGTGAATAAACCATACTCAAACCCAACCCGTTATCTTAACGTGTCGTGTTAAACCGTATACAAGTTGATATACTAGATCATTTTTAACACAATTAGACTCGTTAATTGATTTCCATTACTAATTCTCTCATTTAATAAAATCATTATGATTAAATTAACAATAAGCTACATAAACTCTTTAGAAGTCTCAACAATATATCATATTTACTTAATGAGTCTTATCGGGTATTAACGGGTGAAGGGGATCAATACTAACCCGATCTTTACTATCGCATCTTATTGGATTGACACTGATATGACCCGAAATCATTAATGCTCTACCCATTAACTTATAGCTTCGTGTCGCTTCATGTCCTGTTATTGTGTTCTTCTTCATTTTTCCAGGTATATTAACCTCCCATCAAACAGAACTTCCCTCACAATCATAGGATACTCCAAAAAAACCTCTATAGTGGTGCTGTAGTTATGAGCTAACTGGCAGTACATTTTAATGGTCTTGATTCGATCGAGCCTACAGTGTCCCCTTATATAGATACAGATGAATGTGTTTGTTCTGGTAAATTTCACTGGGGTGAAGGTGAACTATTATGTCTAATTGCTTCCAAGCAACAAAGAGACGAAAACAGTTTTACGCAATGGAATGGCTTTTGTTTGCAGTGGTGTTTCTAGAGAAAAAAACTATCTATAACAACATTTCTCAAATAAAGTATATATAAAACTAACACGTAGATAAACCCAAATCATAAACATAGAAAAATAGCAAAGATTAAGCACCTGATAGATCCTCTTCAAATCATAGTGCTCGTAATGTTCATACACTGCTCCGTAGAGCTGTTTCTTTCTGGTTCATCATCATATCTTGGAATTGTAAACGTTTAGCAACCCTGATATCAATTATGCTGGGTGGCATTGGTTTAAGTGAACCATGCAACTCAACTAGGTTTATGAATTCTTGTTTGGTCAGACTTTTCTTTTGAACAAGTTCATCAACTACAGCATCCATAAGTTTCCGGTTTTGCTGCAGGATCTGAAAAAATAAAAAGAAAGAGAAAAAAATAATGACAACCACCAAAATGTTAATACGGTCACTATTTTATGCTCATATCACATAATATATTAGATACCTCTTTTGCACGTTCGTAACACATATTTAGGATTCGCAATGCCTCTGTATCAATGTCCTGATTTCACAAATGTTAATATGCAAATTAGAAGGTATGCAAGAATGTTCTGTATATTGGAAACACGGGCAACATTATATAACTATAAATTTAACAGTATGAAACTCGAAATTAAGTTTGAGACTGTCATCGCTGTTAACCAAATAACAAATCTTAAAGTTCACTTCAGTCCAAAAAAAAAAACATAAAGAAAATTTAAATTACAAAAAAAAATACCATCACAATAGGGATAAATTTCAAAGTTATCAAAAAATGATATTGAGAGAGATCATCATCATAAAGATCCTTACGTTTATACGATTTGCGGTCCAGAAGTTAGATAAACCATAATGTTTTTCAGAAAGGCCACCAAGAACAAGAGTCCGCGCAGCAGACCTCGCATTGTCTGCTGTTTCTGCCCATATTGTACTCAACTGTGATATTTCAATACATTAGTGATAAGTTATGTAAGAAGACTGATTTACTTACTCAACACGAGCAGAACTGTAATATGGTACGTCAAATGGTTCAACATATATGAAATGAATCATAAGGTTTTCTTACCTCGCCCTCACCATACCAAATCTCATCAGCTGCTCTTGGTGCTAGTTGAACAGTAATATGATCCAAAAGGGATTGCCGACTGCATAAAATCATAAAGGTAATTTTTTGTTTGGGAATTTCCAATAGGCCATAATGCAATAAGGAAAACTACCATAAATAAATAAAAGGGTTTTTTTACTTTAATACATTACTAACTCTCGATTTTAGACTTAAATAAAATTTTAATTACAAATTAGGCTTTGCCCAAAACCGTTAGAAAATCTGTCAAGTTTAACTGCCACATAATTTAAATTAAAATTAATTAAAAAATCCAAAAAAATGAATAACTAAAAACAAAATGAAAAACAAATAATTTAATGAATTAAAAATCTAAAAACTCTATATAAAATTAAGAAAAACAAACAATATAAAACATAAGAAAAAAAAATCCAAAAATAAAATACACGACAACTCCCCCACCTTCACCCCCCGGCAACTCCACCCCACAGCCATCCCCTGCCTCTGTCTTTTTATTTAGCACTCTCTCTCACTCTGTCTCTCTCTTGGATTTGAGCTATCAATTTCAAGTTCTAAACAATCGGATTTGAACAATCGATTAGTGTTTGAGATGATCTGAACAATCCAAAGCAAAAAACAAATCGATTTGCGGGTTTCAGATCTGAAATTTGAAAACTCGATTATTGTTTGAAATCGAAATCAACAATTTGAACAAATGATTACAGTTGCAAATGAAACCAACAATCTGAATCGTTTTTGTTGAATTGATCTTTGGTTTCAGATCTGAGAATTGAAAGTTGTGGTGTGGGTGATGTTTGCTGCTGTGGAGGTGTGAAGGTGGAGGGTGGAGGGTGGTGGGCTGGTGGTGATAAGGTGGGCTGGTGGTGATAAGGTGGGCTGGTGTGGTCATGTTGAAGGATTTTTTACCATATATTTGTTGTTTTTTCTTATTATTTATCGTTTTTGAATTACTTTTAAATTAAAATGCATTTTCTTTTTAGTTTTTCAATTTTTTTGGATTTTTAAATTAATTTTAATTATAATTTACACGTGCCAGTCAAACTTAACAGATTTTTTAACAATTTTGGGCAAAGCCTCATTTTTAATTAGAATTGTATTTAAGTATAAAATCAAGAATTAGTAATGTATTAAAGTCAAAAAAAAACTAAATAAAAATGCCAAAGAATCATGGGTGGAAAGAAAGGTCTTACCTGAGCATTCCTTCCTTGAACTTGATGTGATCCATTTTCATCCTAACATAACCCAATTCCCTGCCAGCTCTGGGAGCAATAGTGAGCTGCTCGAAGTAATAAAGTGTTACTAAATCAAAAGTTAGTGTCGTACACATTGTACACAACAATAACTTACTAAATATATGGCGAATATAATTAATCAAATGAATCTAAGTATCCAATGAGTATTTCAGCAAATGAGAAGAAAAAGATGTACGTCAGTAGATACACTAGTAAAAGATTATATATGGGAGTAATTAAGTGTAGCGTGGAGTTCGATGATCATACAAACTCAATATTCTTAAGATCCGGGAAGTTCACTGCTACTACGGCCATTGCTGCCTCATTAATAGCTACTTGCTTCCATGTGTCAGGGCTCCTCTCCTTTCTATCAAGTGTTCCTCTTTCTTCTATTTGTGCAGCTTGTAATAAGTCATCAGTGGTGATCTGCACAAGTGAATAGACTTGGTAATACACAAGTGTCTGCTATGATGACTACTACAACTTCAAATCATAATGCTGACACATGAAAATACTCCAACGTGTAAAATAAATATACATATACATATACATATATATATACATATATATATATATATATATATATATATATACACAAATAATTAATATGTATGTGTATATGCATGTATATATTAACCAAGATACATGGGGCTCCTTAAAAAATTAGAAGACAAAAAAGGCCATCAAAGAATGTATCAAATTATAATACCTATTATAAACATGAGGTGTCCATCCTACCTAGGTGGATACCCATATTACAAGTGAGTCACCCAAGCTATAATTTGACTCAGCTGCTATATATACATAAGCAACAAGGGTTGAATGGTGTGAAAAAGGTGAAGTTAATACAATAACCTCTTTCCTCACTTATGGCTCCTTAGTTATCAGCTCTATCCAACAAGTGTTCTACTGCTTTTGTTTTGGAGGAATCTTGCTTGACCTATGTTTACAAGAACCAAATTACCTGGGGACATGGCTGCAACATTAGTTCTTCTCCCACCAATTGTTTATCATCAAGATTCACCTTTACAAGTTGTATTAGGTCATCAACCAAATGATTCCCACTTATGCACTTTTGGTTGTGTTGTTCAAAGTCTTCATCACGCACCCTCGATGCGCTAAGATGGTCCACGATGTCGATTTGGCATTTATGTTGGTTTTGATTCGCTTAAAATTATCAAATTTCTTGAACCTTTAATAGGTGATTTTTTACAGCGCACTCTCCCGAGATGGTTTTCCCACCGTTATGGAGAGAGATTAAAACAATCAAAAGAACGGGGTGAACTTAATAGAATAAGCCAAATTTGCCTCATCTTGATGCTCGCACTTCTCAATGTGTTCTCAATGTGAAACAGAAGTACAAAGTATCACCCATCTCCTATCTCCAAAAGGGTGTAAATCAATTGCCTAATGCATTTTTTTTTTTTTTTTTTTTGATAACCTTGAACCTCCACACGAACGAGCCCTTTGGACTCCCCCATGTGAGCTAAACAGGGGGGACGTTGTGCCAAAGCCACCCCAATAGACGCCCCACTTAATATCTAATATCCGTTGGGGGGTTCCGAACTCTAGAACTTTAGCCTAACAAGTTCGCCCCTTACCGCTGGAGCAACGAGGGTGGATAAACCTAATGCATTTATGGAAGTAGCAAAAGTAATTACATCAATATATACCAGCTATTAAAGCTCCGGTGCGAATTGATATTCAAGTTGAAAAACTTGAATATGGCAGCAAAGAAATCATCCAAAGCACACTCGAAGTGTGAGCTACCCCATGGTTCAAAAGATTCCGTTCCTTAGCAGAAATGATGCGCATTTTGATATTATTGAAGAGATTACAGAACGAAGCCCCACAACCTCCAAACAACTCCAAAAGGAAAACAATTCCCTAAAGAGATACAAGCCCCTGAGGAAGAGGCACAAGTACGTACAAGTAAAGAAATTTCTATATACTATGCACGAGAAAATTTGGGACCAGAAAGAAAAAATCATCAATGATACCTATTCCTTCGCAATAGCTACGGAAATCATATCAAATCGTGATTTTGAACTTCACATTTGATGAATATCGACAAAAGTATGGTTAGCCAAAATGGAAAGAAACAATTCAAACAAAACTGGATTCACTAGCAAGAGGAACTCTTTTAGACCTGTCGTGCAGACACCTAAGAATGTAATTTGTGTTTACAAATGGATGTTTGCAAGATAACATAATGAGAAAGGTAAGGTTGTTCAATATAAAACCCGACTTGTAATGAAGAAACCAATTCACTGGTAATGGATGCAATTACATTTCGATATTTAATTCGTTTAATTTGGCAGTTTCAGAGGGACTCGACATACATCGAATGTACGTGGTAACCGCATATCCATATGGAACTTTAGATACCAAAATTTACATAAAAGTCCCTGAAGTATTTCAATTGCCTAGTGAAAAGCCACATGGTTTATACTCAATTGAGCTTAAACGACCCTTATACGGATTGAAACAATCCGGACGAATGTGATATATCTGCCTTAGTGATTATTCGGTAAAAGAAGGGTCTGCTAACAATTCTTTATGTCCACGTGTATTCTGAATATGTTAAACATCGAAGTATATATCGGTGATATCAATTTAACTGACACTACAAAAGAGACCAGATGGAAGATCTTTGGGAAAACAAATATTGACTCGACATGCAATTGAATATGGCTCAATAGGTATATCCAGATGAATGTGGTATATCCCCCTTAGTTAGTACTTAATAAAAAAAAGGGTACGCTCACAATTTTATGCCCATCTGTTCTCTGAATATGTTATTATCGCAGTATATGTTGATGATATCAATCAAAATGGTACTCCAATAGAGCTCAGATGAAAGATCTCGAGAAATGTCTAAAAATAATTAAAAATAAAAAAATAAAAAAAATAAATATTATCTCAGCTTTTAGAGCAAACATGGCTCAAGTGGAGTCCTTATCCATCAAACAAGATACTCAACTCAACTCAACAAAGCTCGGGGTCGGCTACATGAATTCTATTTTTCCATTATGCTCTATTTAGCGCAATATCCTCAATTAAACCACATAATATCATGTCATTTTTTACAATATTTCACCAAGTCAATTTAGGCCTACCTCTACCCCTACCTAACTAAGTCACTCTTATTTACGAAGGCATCTATTGATCTACGTTTGACGTGTCCAAAACATTGAAGCCGATTTTCTCTCAATTAATTTTCTATAAGAGCTACTTTTACCGTTTTACGAATTTGTTCATTTCTAATTTATTCCTATCGAGTTCTATCACAAATTCATCTTAGCATCCGAATTTCCACCGCGCTCGTTTTTTGCACATTTTGTTTTTTCATTGTCCAACACTCCGTCCTATATAACATGGCAGGTCTAATGGCCATCCTGTAAAAGTTTTGTAAAAGTGTTGACGCGCTTTAACATGGATAAATATCATCCATTGAGTTCTTCGATGGTTAAGTCACTTGACTAGAAAAATGATCCATTCTAACCTAAAGAAGACGGTGAAATGATTCTTGGTACTTAAATAACATATCTCAGTGTTATCGATAGCTTGTTATATTTAGCACAATGTATTGGCCTTATATTGCATTTTTTTCAGTAAACTTGTTAGTTGGGTTTAGTTTGTAATCAACTTGACAACATTGGAATAGCATCAAACACATTTTGTATTATCTTCGTGGAACACCTAAAATGGGTTTGTTCTACTCAAAGGAGTTATCTGCCTACCAAGAACTGAAAGGATATGTATGATCATCATAGAGCTCTTTCCCAGACAAGATACATATTTACATATGGTAATGCACCAAAAATTAGTGTTCTACTAAGAAAGCGTTAGTAGCAACATCATCTTGTCCCTCCATGAAGCAAGTCGTGAATGTGTTTGGTTGAGATATATAATCCATCATACCATTAACCACTGTTCTAAAAAACCCGCCTAGGCTTAAGGCTTGGGCAAAACGCCTCGCCTTAAGTTTTTTACGCCTTATGCTTAGTAAAACCCTTAAGGCGTACTTTTTTCTAAAAACAACAATGCTTTAGTGAAACGATATCGCCTTTAAAGAATTTTTTAACTAACCGGACTATTATCTCATCCAAAATAATCAAATAGTATTTTAATTTTCATATATTCAGACATATTTTTATGATATGTACAATTTTAGTATTTTAATAGCCTTGTTATGGTGTAAAAATATTAAAATATATTAAGAAGGCCTAAACGCCTTTCTACGCTTAAACCCGCCTAGGCTTCTAAGGCTTAAGTCTTGACCTCCACGCCTCGATCACGCCCCGCGTTTTTTAGAACCTTGCCATTAACACATGCAAATTGCCTCTGGTCATAGACAATCCATAGTATATAAAGACGATGGCGCCTCTATGACGGAGGAATGCATATCAAAGGAGACAAAACCAAACACGTTTCACCAAAATTCTTCTATATGCATAAGCTTCAAAAAATGCATGAAATTAATGTTCAACACATTCGTTCAGAGGTTATCGATCTGTTCACACAAACATCAACGTTCAAGAAGCCGGTACACAACATTAGCATGCGACATATCTATAATCAGTCTTCTTCAACCAAAAGTAGATTCATCATGAGGAGCATTCTCATCTTTGTAAAATAAATCTTAATCCGTACTCATGTAATACTTTGATGTAAAAATGATTTGCAAAAAGATGTTGCAAAAGTATTATTTAAGACCCTGATCCCCTAGACACGTTCAAATGGATGATATACAACCACTTGTAAAACCCAAATAACACTATGACCATCTATGATTTTCATGTAAGTTTTTCTTATCACAAATTCATACTCAAATCTTGAAAAAATTTCTATTATTTGACTTAATCTGATTTTAAAACATGCGGAATTTAAAGATCAATTAAATTTAATTTTTCTTGTAGTCGAATTAATATATCTGATTATTATAAATTTTATATCACAATTTACTTGATATCCTAGCCAGTATGATGTATCATTCAAAATCAAGTGCATTAATCACATATTATTTTCTTGGCATTCAAACACATAAAAGGAGATGAGGCAAAGAAGATAGCACATGTGATTTTTTTTACGTTGTAAAACTCTAGCGTACTATAGAAACATCCATTGCCCCCTTTACAGGACAACCAAAAAATCCGCTAAGAAATAAGAAACAATTTACAAGTTACGAACACCCAAAGTATAGAGCAAACCCCAAATATGGCGGAAAGTAGGACTATTAGACTGCAAGTTGATTACCTACAAGAATCTCAAATTCGATGGAGAGTAGAATTGTTCACCTCTTTGATGTATGCAAAGCTTTTAAGAAGTTATCAATGATCTTAATGAGATGAAGTTTAGTGAAAAATGAAAGCAAGTTTTTTTCTGAAAAAACTTATAAAACAGATTTTTCTTGTGTTGAATCACTTTCCAAATTCCAGATTATTTAAAATTAATATTCTAAATATGGAATAATATCAGTTTAGACAGATTTCAAGATATATAAATATTTTAACACAAATTTGATTTTAAAAACCGACTTATTCTTCTTCTTTTCACCACATATACAAGAAATTTCAAAAAAGAAAAACAATACATCAATTTGTCTAGAGAATTTCTCCTAAATATATTAGAGAAAATATAACTATAAGCATAAACTGACACAATGTAAAAACAAAGAAAGAGTTTGAAAAATATCACCATTTAATTTCAGAAGGAAAAAAAAACTCTTCTAATGTATATGTTGAACAATCAAGGAGAAACTCCAAATATTTACTCTCCATCTAAAACAGCTCTCTCTCTCTAAAAATATAAATTTTGGATTTATGAGAGTAGTGAAAAATGAACCTGGAAAATCTTTTTTATACTATCTCACAAAAGTAACCCAAAAACTAACGGTACAGTTTAAAAATTATAAGTATGTTAGTTTTTTAAGGGTTCTAATCAAATGTCAATTAGTTACATACAACAGCAAGTAACAATCTTCTGCTATAACCAATTAGGACACGTGTCACAGATGTACTGGTCCGGTCAATGCAGCTAATACATCAACACGCGCAAAATCAATCCAAATTTTTAGATCCGCGTACGAGAGCTAATACCAGATGAAACATATTTAATAAAAAAAAATAAAGAAAGAAACATATCACTTCACGGTTGCCACAAGACTCTAGGGAAAGCCATAAAATTTTATTTGACTAGATAGGGTAGTGCAAAGGACATACACATAAGAATGTGAAATGCTCAATTGCCATTGTAAAGGACAAAAGTAGTGTACTAGTCTAGAAATATAATTACACCTATGAAAAAACATCCAATCAAATCACACTTTCTTTTTTATTTTAAATAGATCAAAACATAAACCAAATGGGTTCACATATGTGCATCCGTGAAAAAGTGTGAGCATAAAAGCCCCTATGCATTAGGTGCTTATGCATATGTGTGGAATATGCAGCATTAAACAAATATTTAAATACATAAATTGATTTAACATATTTCAACTAATCAATTATTAATAAAATAATTAATTGATATAGATTATTAAAAAAAAAAATCATTTGAAAAACAAAATTTTATTTTAACATTTAAAAATAACAATATCATTTAACCTTTAAAATAACACAAGAACCATTGTTCATCTTTATCGGAATGAACCAAACTTAGTCCATATGAGTGAGTGCTCATGTGCATTTACATGGGTGTAAGTAGCATTATGGTCATTGTACCTTTTTTGACTACACGTCAAAGGCCCAAAACAAAGCAAATAGCAAATTTTAGAGAGAGAATCCAAAAATGTCTTGTATTCAAAAATGAAAGTCCCTCTCAAATGAAGCTTACACGAGTATTTATAAGAGTAAGAGGAAGGTTGTACAAAAGGAGGTACATTAAAAATAGAGAAAAATAACAAGATTGAACAAAATGTACTAAAAGTAGATCAAAATCACATCACCCTCCCCCCCTCAAAAAGAGTTCATCCACGAACTCAGAGAGGGATGCCCACATAGTCAGGCTCCAAAATGGTGATCAACACATGGTGAGGGGGCTCCTCTGATTCATTAAGATACACTCGAGGATGTTTCATCACTAAAAGGGCACGACGATGTGGGAGAGAGAGCAGTCTGAAGCTCGATGCCCAACAGTGCCACAATTGTAGCATCTGAATGTAGAAGGACCCAAAGGTGTAACCGTGGGGATAGTAGAGGTGACTGGTGCAGTAGTAGTGGGTGCAGATATAGGAGTAGGAACAGTAACTGGAACCGAAGGTGGTGGAGCTCGGGAAGAGGGTAGAGTTGTTGTGCAAGGTGGTAAGCCTTTACCTTAGTAGCATACTTAACCGCCTTCAGAAATATAGGTATCTCTCACAACTCTAGATCGCGTTGTATGTAAGGCTGGAGATCTAAAACATAGCAGTTGATCCGTCGATCCTCTATATCAGGAAGACAAACTCTGGTGCAAATGAGTTGAAACTGCTCGGTGTACTCCATCACTGTAGACGCCTCCTAACGGAGGGACTGTATGCAAGCAAAAAGATATCGCTCGTACATCAGTGGAATGAATGAAGCCTGAAGAGTGGCCTTCAGCTCTGGCCATGTCTGAATAGGGGGTACCCCAGCTACTGTCCGACGACAACACAAATCATTCTACCAAACTCAGGCGAATTCCTGAAATTTGATGGCAGCAAGAACACAAGAGCAGCCCTGAACCCTCTTGTAATCAAAGATCATCTCCATAGCAGCTAACCAGTCGATTTAGGTGAGAATCGTCCATCAAACATCGGGACATCAATGCGTATATCACTGTGGAGACTCCGAGAAAGTAGATGAAGTGCCATAAATAAGAGGTCTCCATCATGAGGTGCGTCAAAGCCCATCACATCACCTGGCACAGGCGCAGCTTGATCAGCATACAGGAACGGCATCTGAACAGGTAGTGGATGAGGAGGAACATGCTGGGCAACTGGAGGTGCAGGAGGGCCGCGGGAGTAATGAAGACACGTGACAATTAAATGGTCGAACTCACCACAGTGGAAACAATGGCGATCTCGAAATGGCACAAAGCGAGGAGCATCAGGCGGAGGGGGAAGTATCCACTCCAAGACGCTGCGTTGAGTGTCCCCAGCGTCGGAGGATGAGGAACAATCTGTATAAAGTAGAGAAAGGTCGTGGTGGGCGGAGGAACGAACGCGGGTCAAGGGGTCAAAGGCCGTGGGTTAAGGGGGCGAGGGTTTCGAGATGGGCGGCTCTACCGAGGTACTCGAAAATTCCGAGGGTGGCGGAAAAACTAGGAATTTCGAGGGGGCCAAGGTTGGGCTCGGGATTTTCACCACCGAGGGTCACGGGATTGCCAAGGACGATGGAATTTCCGAGGGGCTCGGGTGGCGGCCGTGGACCTCGGGATGTCCGCGGGTTTCGATGAGGTCCGAATTTTTGAGGTTTTCAAGTGAATCAGAATAGGAACAATTTCTGAAGGGCTCGAGATTGGGGTTTCTGCCGAGGGGTTCAGAAAAGGTGGTAGAGCCGAGGGGTTCAGGAAAGGCGGCACCGCCAAGTGGCTCGGTATTTCCCCAGAGCCGAGGATCTCGAGATTTTCGAGTGAGTCGGGAATGGTGGGGTACATGGATTTCCGAGATGCTCGGAATTTTGAACGAGGGTTTCTGGATCAAAGAAGCCGCCGAGGATGTCGGGATTCCGATCGGTTCTGAACGGCTCGAAAAAGATTGTTCCGTGGAGGGTTACGGGATCTCCGAGTTCAAGGGCTTTTTCGATAGTTTCCGAGGGTTCTTTTTCGGATCTTCGGGAGGTTGGCTCCAGTGGTTCAAGTGTGCCGGATGTTTTGACGAAGAGGTGGAAGAGATCATAATTTTTTTTACGCAATTCTTTAATTTATTGGGTAAGTTCTTAATTACTTTGCCTCATTTCTTGATTGAACTCCTCTTGATGTCGATTTGATTTCCTCGGGGCCATCGAAAGTGTAGCGTACAATTGTTTTTGTAATCAATACACCAATACACCAATCGAGGAACGACACCTCGCACTGATACCAATTTGACGTAAATTACATGTCAAATCCCCAAAATAAAGCAAACAGATTATTTTAAAAAGAGAATATAAAACTGTCTTGTATTCAAAAATGAAGGTCCCTCTCAAATTAAGCTTACATGAGTATTTATAAGAGTAAAAGGAAGGTTCCAGACCTGGGTTACAAGAAAGGTCTTAATTACTAATATGCCCTTACTAGCCTTAACTTCTTACTCAAGTACAAAATATCTTCAAAAATGAAGTACATCAAAAATAGAAAAAAATAATAAGATTGGAAAAAAGGTAAAAATGTACTAAAAGTAGATCCAAATCACATCATTTTTTCTTTCACTAGATTTTTCCCAGTGAGTTTTTCTAGTAAGATTTTATTTCTAGCAAGATTTTATACTGAGGGCATTTTGTAATAAAGATATTTAAGTATCCAAGTGGGGTATCTTATAAACATGAGGTGTCCACCCTAGCTAGGCGAATACCCATTGTTATCGCCTAAAACTAGTATACTGATTTGGTCTTAGCGAGAGCATACGACTCACAAACAATAACAAATAAAGAGATGTAAATCATAAGAATGTTTATCTAGAGTAAGCTAAAGAGAGGCATGAGAGAAAAAGAATGAATCCGGATTTACGTGGTTCGGCCCATGGTGGTGCCTACGTCCACAGGTGCAAGTGTAGATTATATTGATTCAATAGGTGAAAACCTTCGATCTCCGTTAGTTGTCCCTTTCTTATTTCCTCCTCTCTTCTTAGATATGGGTGTTGGTATATTTATTTACGGGCTATTCCAACCAATACAGTAGAATGTATCAGGGGTCTTGTCTTTATACATTAAACAAGTACCCACTTTACATGGTAGGGGAGGAATAATTGTAAAGTTAGTCTGGACACACATGGAGGGGAAAATATTTGTTTGTTTCCCCCACGTGGGTGGACTGCTGATCTCATCCCACTGCCTAACTCGTGCCTGCTGTGACGGAGCTATTTGACAACGTTAATCTCAATGTTAACTGACAGAGTTAATTATGTTGTCTTGAATACTAAGGTCGACCATAATGTCTGGGCCGACCTTACTAGTATCCAGGCCAATCTCATTATTATATGAGTCGACCTCATTTTGGTAGGTAATGAGTCAAAATGTCCTCTTTTGATTGGTTTACAAATCATACCATTTTAATGGTATAACAAAAGCTCCCAAAACATTGCTCATGATTGATGTTTGCCGCAGATTCTCTGAAGTATTGCTTCTTCTGGGTATGTCCTGAGCAGATTGAGTGGAGTGTTTATGACGTAAATGACGCCAAATGGGAAATAAGAAGAAGATATCACACGTCTCAACTCTCAATTAATAAATGTAATACCCCGTAATTTTGTTGATTTTTATTTAATGGATTAATTAAATTACATGAGAATTTAAATGGGAAATTAATCCGGATTTAAATACTAGCGAGACGTGAGTTGGTATTTAATTATGATGATAATGTTAAATATTACTGAGTATGTATGGTAATATATGAGTATTGAAAATATTTAAATTGTCGAGAGTCATGAATACGACAATCTGGAAAATTAAGTTGGAACGCGCGTGTCAGTCGCGTCAAAATCAATTTAATTAGATTAAAAAGTAAATTATATTTTTATCAACCGTATAGTCATTTTGAGTGCGCCAACGGGTCCGGAGGGGTCGAGATAGTCATAAAACACTAGCTGGGGATTTAGTTTGGGTCCCGGGGCATTTTTAGGCCAAACCGGCAACCCGGAAGGGTATTTCGGTCATTTTAAAAATTGAGGAATAAAGATCCACGAATTTTAGAGTTTATTTATATATTATTAGAAAAGCCATTAGGGCCATTATCAGCCAAAAACAAGAGAGTGGGAGACGTGAGTTAGAGGGAAGTTGCCAAAGGGTTTCCAAACCAAAACCACCACCTATCACCACCATTTTGGAAGGAAATTGTGACCCAAAAGAAGAGAGAATCAGCCCTTGAACACCAACAACGAATCAGAACATCAAACTTAAGGCAAGTGATTTGGTTTCATTAGTTCAATGAATATTTCCTCCATGCTTAGTGTAGAAATTAATGATTGTCTTGAAAGATTTGATGAAAACCCAATGAATTTGATGTACAACTCTAAACTTTGGTTAGGAATTATATGTAGAACTGTTCTGGACGAATTCAATACCCAAAACATAACTTTTGATGATTTAAAAACGAATTCAAGAGGAGATTTATCATTGTTCTTTAAGAAAATAGAAAACTAGGGTTTTTATTGAAGTTTTGATCCATATAAGGCCAACGATGTACTTTGGTTGTATGATGATCCTATAACGTTAGATTAGAGTTTCATACCTTGTAATGAAGTTTTGGGACGAATTTTGGACTGAAAAACGAAGCAGGACGTAGCCTATTTGGTGCGTTCGATCGATCGACACTACCAAGTCGATCGATCGACCACCATCGATCGATCGACATTCAGGGTCGATCGATTGACCTTCCCAGAATCAGTTATATTTTCCTTTGGTGAATTTTAATAATTTTCGACAGTAGAGAATTATTGGTGGGGATTTTATAAACACTTTTAGATCTAAGAAAGACCAGTAGGCATGTTTGGGAGACCCGAATGATGATTAGAATTCAATTTGGGATTTTTATGAAACCTAATAAGGCTCGACGTGTGAGATACTACTAGAGACTGAAATAAAATGATTAACTTTTATATAGTTTGATAATATGAGGTTAGTGCCAGAAGTGAGGACCTTAAGAATAGTAGATTTAAATGTAGGGATAATAAGAGACTTGATAACCCTTTTGGGTTAGGTTTCAAGTACTTGAAACTACGACGTGAGATGTGTCGGCGGTCTATATTATATATTATCCGGAGACTTAAAAATGTACAAATTGGAATAACGGTATAAGGGTGTAGAATATACCTTTGTTAATATTATAAGATACCTAAGCTGTGTGAATGCTTAGTATATGAACTTATATGTGTATAACATACCTACCATACTTGTTATCACGGGAGGTCGGCTTTCGAACTGGGCCATCTAATCTTTGTGTGCCTACGGGGGAATTTAGATTGGTACCTTAAGGACATAGGGTTGTGAATGACATATTTGTGAGTTAATAAGTCAGTTGACCATGGGAGCGTACGTATGTGCGTGACCCATGGGTATGTGAACTATGTTCGCCTCCATTATGTGTGATTTTTGCTTATTGAGACTGTTCCTGAGAGTTTCGGAACACGTGGTCCTTATGTACGTGATGTACCGGGATTCGATAGCAGAGTATGTGTGCACCGCAGCTTAGCCTAGGGGTGCCCTAATTGTATATTTATGTTGGGATTAATATACTGGTAATTGCCATAGACTCTTTATTAAAGTGTAAATATGTATTCTTGAGACATTTTAGTAGAGATAAAAGATGAGAATTTCATACAGTAAGTATTATAAGTAATGAATGAGAAATAAAAAGGAAGACGCACAAATTATATTAGAATGTCTTGAACCGACCTCTTATTATAACGTAAAGTCAAGTGGTGAATTAGACTAGTTAGTTAGCGGCATAACTAGGACGGGTTACGGATACGTTAGGTGTGCACAATTAGTGGAGTGGTGAGGAACTCATGTGAGTACAAGTAACTAACATGTATTTTATATTTACTGTTTAATGTAATTAAACACTTGCTATATTTTAAACTGTTTTCACATCGGGCTCTGACTCGCTTGCTTTCAAATCTATTTTCTTGTAAAAATCTTTTAAGTGCCCAGCCACAGGGACGCCAAGCTTAAGAGTTCCATTCCAGTGACGTGCTGTAGCTGCTGTGGAAGTTACAGGACCTCGATAGTAGCCGCCTCCACTTTCTACATATACTCCACTTCAGATTTATTCATATGTAGGGCATGTCGCCCTGTTCCTTTAAAGACAGCTTTATCATGTTCAGTTTCGAATTTTAATTAATTAATTGTTTTAGACGTTGTATTTGGTTTTATCCATTATTTGGGATTATTCAGGGGAGTGTTACTCCAGACTCATTTTATTATTCCATTATTATCTTGATGTGACTGTGATGTGATGGTAGTAACTTTTAGCTAATAATTTTAATTGGTTACATGTTAATCTAATTTAATAAAATTTGACAACTCACTTTTTAAATATTAGGTGGCTAGAAATTTTAAATAAATGTTTTCGACAGTGATGCTATGAACTGAACCAACTTGACATTTTGTATTAATTTTAATAAAGGAGTAGCTACCCGGTATTTAATTAGTCGGGGTGTCATAGGTGGTATCAGAGCATCAGGTTCTAGTGTCCGTAGGATCTGTACGGCTTGTTATGTTTCCGCGTAGCGTCCTTTGATATAGAGCCCTATATTCTGGGATTATTGTACTCTTGTGTGTATTTTATGCTCTTCAGTTATTTTGAGATATTAACTGTGGACTTATAAGACTTCTCTCTCATTTCAGATGCCTCCACGACGTGCACAGAAAGTTCCCAAGGGTGCCCAGCCCGAGCCACAGCCTGCACTAGTTCAGGGTTCCATGAACGCCACAGAGGTTGCAGCCATAGTAGCCCAAGCGGTAAACGCCGCTTGAGCAGTTGTGCAACAGCCTAGCAGGCACCACCTCAGGGGCCGATGGTCGCCCCAGTCCAGGCTCATGCATTCCCGTCTGCTTGGGAACGTGTTCGTGATGCCTTTCAGAAGGCACACCCTCCGGAGTCAACGTCGTTATGTCCAGTCAGTGGAAGAAGGACATCCAAAGACACTTGAGGATGTACGAGTTTACGGATGTACAGAGACAGATATTGGCTACTTTTAAGCTGGTAGGGTCAGCATTGCAGTGGTGGGAGTCCATTACCACCGCGGAGGAGAGAAATGTTCTTACCATTCAGGAGTTTTGGGTGCAGTTTGACCGCAAGTACTTTCCCTCGGCAGTTCATACCGAGATGAGGAGGAAGTTACTGAACCTCAAGCAGGAGGGAAAGACAGTGGCAGAGTATGAGGCCGAGTTCACCAATCTTCTGAACATCGTTCCCGATGAGATTCCGACTGAAGAGAAGAAGATACAGAAATTCATGGATGGATTGACTTGGAGGATCCGTTAGCACTTGCTAGGAAATCTCTCGTTGGCCACTTATTCTGATGTGGTTAACGCAGCACTACTTCACTGCCAGGACCACCGTTTTCACTTTTCAGAGGGTAAGCGATCAGGAGAGTCCAGCCATCAGCGCAGGACAGGGGGGAATGGTGCCAGCGGGACACAATCAGCTTAGGGTTAGCACAGGCAGAGTGATCAGAGTTCCCAGCAGGGGGATTCTAAGAGATATCGATCTGGAGGTTTCAGAAATGGTCAGGGAGGTTTTTGTCATGGCCAGCAGGGTCAACACAGCCATCAGGGTCAGCACGGCCAGCATGGCCAACAGCAGTAATTTCAGCAGGCCAGCATGGTCAGGGGAGGAATGGCAACGGCCACCAGGGTCGTGGGCAGCAGGGTCAGAGAGGGGGAAACTTTGCGGGAAAATGTTTTATTTGTGGCAAGATTGGACACAAACGCCAGGAGTGTCCTGAGAGGGGCAGGGCCCCCCAGCAGCAGCAGCAGGGTGCTCGACACGAGCCCCTGAGACCTATATTTCCCGCCGCACTCCCAGCTCCACCACAGATGCCAGCTTTACCGCCTCCCAGCAGTCCCAGTCCAGCAGGGACAGCTTCAGTACGGGCGAGTTTATCAGCTCTAGCAGGCTGCAGTCCCACAGGATCCACCCGCTATTAAGGGTATGTTTTCTATTAAGGGAACTATAGGGCGTATTTTATTTGATACGAGGGCCACACACTGTTTCATTGCCATGAGATTTGCACGCATTATGGGGTTGTTAGATACTGCGGAGAGCACGGTTACTTGCTTAGATTCACCATTGAGTAGGGGTTCTGTGACTTCCCTTATATGTAGAGGTGTGAGTATCGAGATCGGAAGGTTTACTTTACCTGCTGATATGTTAGTGTTAGATATGACTGAGTACGATGCTATCGTTGGCATGGATTGGCTAGTTGCGTATCGAGCCATGATTGATTGTTTCAGCAGGAGTTATTTTTGCCATACCCGAGCAAGAGATGTTCCTAGTGGCGATGCCTCGTCCTGAGGGAGGATCGTCCACTCACTTGTACTATATAGAGGAGGAGACCTCTAAGGAAGTGGTGATACCACTCGATTCGATTCCAGTTGTTAGGGAGTTTGCTGATGTATTCCAGGATATTCCAGGATTACCTCCTAGTAGAGAGATAGAATTTGTTATCGATTTGACGCCGGGCACTCGGCCTATAGCCCGCGCACCTTACCGTATGGCTCCAGCGGAGATGAGAGAGCTACGAGATCAGATAGAGCAGCTTTTGGGTCAGGGGTTTATCCGTAGGAGTACTTCGCCATGGGGTGCCCCTGTGTTGTTCGTGAAGAAGAGGGATGGATCTTTGAGGTTGTGTATAGATTACCGGAAGTTGAATAAAGTCACGATATGGAACAAGTATCCGTTGCCCCGAATCGATGACTTATTCGACCAGTTGAGAGGAGCGGCTTTCTTCTCAAAGATCGACTTGAGATCGGGTTACCATCAGTTGCGTATCAGGGAACAGGACGTCTCGAAGACTGCTTTCTTGACGAGATATGGTTCCTATGAGTTCCGGGTTATGCCTTTTGGTCTAACCAATGCCCCAGCCGTGTTTATGGATTTGATGAATAGAGTATTCAGAGAGTTCCTAGACCAGTTCGTCATCGTATTCATTGATGACATTCTGGTTTACTCCCAGACAGAGGAGGAACACACCGAGCACTTGAGGCAGGTTTTGCAGACGCTACGTCAGAACGAGTTATATGCATAGTATGAGAAGTGTGGGTTTTGGCTAAAGGAGGTTCAGTTTTTGGGGCATATCATTTCAAACAGGGGGATATATGTTGATCCGGGGAAGGTATCAGCTGTGAGGGAGTGGGGACAGCCCACGACACCGACTGAGATACGTAGTTTCTTGGGCGTAGCAGAATACTACAGGAGGTTTATTCGGGATTTCTCAAAGATAGCGGGTCCTTTGACGCATCTGACTCGCAAAGGTGTGCCATTCATCTGGAGCGATGCCAGTCAGTTGGCATTCGATGAGTTGAAGGACAAGTTGACCTCAGCGCCAGTGTTAGCATTGCCCAGGCCGGGAGTTGAGTATCTAGTCTACACCGATGCGTCCTTACAAGGACTTAGAGGTGTACTGCAACAGGAGAGTCAGGCCATAGCTTATGCTTCCCGTAAGCTTAAGCCTCACGAGAAGAATTACCCCACCCACGACTTAGAGTTAGCGGCAGTCGTATTTGCTCTTCGGATTTGGAGACACTATCTCCTGGGGGAGAAATTCCGTTTATTCACAGACCACGAGTCCCTAAAGTACCTCTTCACGCAGAAGAAACTAAATATGCGTCAACGTAGGTGGCTTGAATTCGTGAAGGATTATCAGTTCGATATCCAATATCACCCAGGGAAGGCTTACGTGGTAGCAGACGCGTTGAGCCGTAGGCCAGTAGGTGAGGTGGCCGAAGTGTGGAGAGCAAAGTGGAAAGAGTTGGGACACCAGGATGCAATGGCCCGATCATTCATGTCGGTAATGACCGTTACACCCCAGATTGTTACGAGAGTGATACAGGCCCAGGCAACTGACTCGTTTTGTCAAGAGCGGATAGTTTGTTTACTAGCAGAGGGAGCCGAGTCCTATACCGTTGGTTCAGACGGGGGCTTACGCTTCAATGGGAGACTGGTTGTTCCTGAAGGGGAAAACTTGCGACACGAGGTTATGACAGAGTCGCACGGTTCGCGGTTCGCAGTACATCCTGGTGGGGATAAGATGTACCAGGATATGAGGCGACAGTATCGGTGGAGCGGGATGAAGAGAGATATTGCCGAGTTCATTTCTAAATGTGCCACTTGTCAGCTGGTAAAGGTAGACCATCAGAAACCGGCAGGAGTTCTACAGCCGTTAGAGGTTCCTATGTGAAAATGGGAGAGCATTTCCCTGGACTTTATCACGGGGTTACCTACTTCGCAGAGGGGTCACGACTCCATATGGGTAATCGTGGATAGGTTGACCAAAGTTGCTCATTTTCTACCAGCCCGGACAGACTACACTACGGGACAGTATGCCCAAATTTTCATAGCGGAGATAGTGAGACTCCACGGGGTGCCTCTCAATATCGTGTCTGACAGAGACAAGATTTTTGTTTCACGATTTTGGGAGAGTTTCCAGGAAGTCATGGATACGAAGTTACGGCTGAGTACGGCATATCACCCGCAGACAGATGGGAAAACCGAGCGAACAAATCAGATGTTGGAGGACATGTTGCGTATGTGCATCCTAGACTTTGGAGGTGGTTGGGAGCAGTACCTTCCACTGGTGGAGTTTGCCTATAATAACTCCTACCAGTTCACTATTGACATGGCTCCATTCGAGGCGTTGTACGGTAGACCTTGTCGTTCCCCAACATGTTGGCTAGAGGTGGGGGATAACAAACTTCTTGGACCGGAGGTGATTCAAGATACCTCGGCGAGGATAGAGATGATACGGAGCCGTATTCGGGTAGCTCAGGACCGACAGAAGAGTTATGCCGATGCCAAAAGATTCTTTAGAGAGTTCAAGGTGGGGGACCAGGTGCTAATCAGAGCATCTCCGATGAAGGGGATTATGCGTTTCGGGAAGAAAGGGAAATTGGCACCTAGATACGTGGGCCCATTTCCTATCATCGAGCGGATTGGGCCAGTAGCGTATAGACTATGGTTACCGGAACACTTGCATAGGATTCATGACGTGTTCCATATTTTCTCGCTAAGGAGATATCTTAGAGACGATTTGGCCCTTACCCACATTGCTTTAGAGGACATCGATCTTCATCCTGATAGTTCCTACGAGGAGGGGCCGACCACAGCGAGAGGAAGCTGAGGTCGAAGATCGTACCGTTGGTACGCGTTCAGTGGCGGCATCATAATGCCGAAGAGTCAACCTAGGAGGGCGAGGATGAGATGCGCGAGCGTTATCCAGAGCTATTTTTGCCAGGTATACTTTAGTTCCGAATTTCGGGACGAAATTCTGTTATTAGGGGGGGAGTATGTAATACCCCGTAATTTTGTTGATTTTTATTTAATGGATTAATTAAATTACATGAGAATTTAACTGGGAAATTAATCCGGATTTAAATACTAGCGAGACGTGAGTTGGTATTTAATTATGATGATAATGTTAAATATTACTGAGTATGTACGGTAATATATCAATATTGAAAATATTTAAATTGTCGAGAGTCATGAATACGACAATTTGGAAAATTAAGTTGGGACGCGCATGTCAGTCGCGTCAGGAATCAATTTAATTAGATTAAAAAGTAAATTATATTTTTATCAACCGTATGGTCATTTTGAGTGCGCCAACGTGTCTGGAGGGGTCGAAATAGTCAAAAAACACTAGCCGGGGATTTAGTTTAGGTCCCGGGGCATTTTTAGGCCAAACCGGCAACCCGAAAGGGTATTTCGGTCATTTTAAAAATTGAGGAATAAAGACCCACGAATTTTAGAGTTTATTTATATATTATTAGAAAAGCCATTAGGGCCATTATCAGTCAAAAACAAGAGAGTGGGAGACGTGAGTTAGAGGGAAGTTGCCAAAGGGTTTCCAAACCAAAACCACCACCCACCCACCACCATTTTGGAAGGAAATTGTGACCGGAAAGAAGAGAGAATCAGCCCTTGAACACCAACAACGAATCAGAACATCAAACTTAAGGCAAGTGATTTGGTTTCATTAGTTCAATGAATATTTCCTCCATGCTTAGTGTAGAAATTAATGATTGTCTTGAAAGATTTGATGAAAACCCAATGAATTTGATGTACAACTCTAAACTTTGGTTAGGAATTATATGTAGAACTGTTCTGGACGAATTCAGTACCCCAAACATAACTTTTGATGATTTAAAAACGAATTCAAGATGAGATTTATCATTGTTCTTGAAGAAAATAGAAAACTAGGGTTTTTATTGAAGTTTTGATCCATATAAGGCCAATGATTGATGATTAAAAGGTTTAGGAACGTTAACAATGATGTACTTTGGTTGTATGATGATCCTATAACGTTAGATTAGAGTTTCATACCTTGTAATGAAGTTTTGGGACGAATTTTGGACTGAAAAACGAAGCAGGACGTAGCCTATATGGTGCGTTCGATCGATCGACACTCCCAGGTCGATCGATCGACCACCATCGATCGATCGACATTCAGGGTCGATCGATCGACCTTCCCAGAATCAGTTATATTTTCCTTTGGTGAATTTTAACAATTTTCGACCGTAGAGAATTATTGGTGGGGATTTTATAAACAACTTTAGATCTAAGAAAGATCAGTAGGCATGTTTGGGAGACCCAAACGATGATTAGAATTCAATTTGGGATTTTTATGAAACCTAAGAAGGCTCGACGTGTGAGATACTACTAGAGACTGAAATAAAATGATTAACTTTTATATAGTTTGATAATATGAGGTTAGTGGCAGAAGTGAGGACCTTAAGAATAGTGGATTTAAATGTAGGGATAATAAGAGACTTGATAACCTTTTTGGGTTAGGTTTCAAGTACTTGAAACTACGACGTGAGATGTGTCGGCGGTCTATATATTATCCAGAGACTTAAAAATGTACAAATTGGAATAACGGTATAAGGGTGTAGAATATACCTTTATTAATATTATAAGATACCTAAGTTGTGTGAATGCTTAGTATATGAACTTATATGTGTATAACATACCTACCATACTTGCTATCACGGGAGGTCGGCTTTCGAACTGGGCCATCTAATCTTTGTGTGCCTACGGGGGGATTTAGATTGGTACCTTAAGGACATAGGGTTGTGAATGACTTATTTGTGAGTTAATACGTCAGCTGACCATGGGAGCGTAGGTATGTGCGTGACCCATGGGTATGTGAACTATGTTCGCCTCCATTATGTGTGATTTTTGCTTATTGAGACGGTTCTTGAAAGATTCGAAACACGTGGTCCTTATGTACGTGATGTACTGGGATTCGATAGCAGAGTATGTGTGCACCGCAGCTTAGCCTAAGGATGCCCTAATTGTATATTTATGTTGGGATTAATATACTAGTAATTGCCATAGACTCTTTATTAAAGTGTAAATACGTATTCTTGAGACATTTTAGTATAGATAAAAGATGAGAATTTCATACGGTAAGTATTATAAGTAATGAATGAGAAATAAAAAGGAAGACGCACAAATTATATTAGAATGTCTTGAACCGACCTCTTATTATAACGTAAAGTCAAGTAGTGAATTAGA
Source organism: Sambucus nigra (assembly GCA_949130495.1). NCBI lineage: Eukaryota > Viridiplantae > Streptophyta > Magnoliopsida > Dipsacales > Adoxaceae > Sambucus > Sambucus nigra. The sequence goes on from OX422212.1 coordinate 567,469,404, forward strand.
CTAGTTAGTTAGCGGCATAACTAAGACGGGTTACGGATACGTTAGGTGTGCACAATTAGTGGAGAGGTGAGGAACTCATGTGAGTACACGTAACTAACATGTATTTTATATTCACTGTTTAATGTTATTAAACACTTGCTATATTTTAAACTGTTTTCACATCGGGGTCTGACCCGTTTGCTTTCAAATCTATTTTCTTGTAAAAACCTTTTAGGTGCCCAGCCACAGGGACGCCAAGCTTAGGAGTTCCATTCCAGTGACGTGCTGTAGCTGCTGTGGAAGTTACAGGACCTTGATAGTAGACGCCTCCACTTTCTACATATACTCCACTTCAGATTTATTCATATGTAGGGCATGTCGCCCTGTTCCTTTGGAGACAGCTTTATCATGTTCAGTTTCGGATTTTAATTAATTGTTTTAGACGTTGTATTTGGTTTTATCCATTATTTGGGATTATTCAGGGGAGTGCTACTCCAGACTCATATTATTATTCCATTATTATCTTGATGTGACTGTGATGTGATGGTAGTATCTTTTAGCTAATAATTTTAATTGGTTGCATGTTAATCTAATTTAATAAAATTTGACAACTCACTTTTTAAATATTAGGTGGCTAGAAATTTTAAACAAATGTTTTCGACAGTGATGCTATGAACTGAACCAACTTGACATTTTGTATTAATTTGAATAAAGAAGTAGCTACCCGGTATTTAGTTAGTCGGGGTGTCGCAATAAACTCTCCAAAATATAGAATATCTCAAATGAGGCTACAAATGGGGTATTTATAGGTGGGAAGTAGCTTAGGCTCCAAACAATGATCTATTACAAATATACCCCTATTAGCCTTCGCTACTTCCTTCCCTAAATACGAAGCAACTATTTACTAAAAGAAAATACAACCAAATAATGAAAATAACAAAAATGCCACAAAGTCCTAAAAATACTAAAAAAAACATAATCTTCTAATTCACATCATCCTCTTAGCCTTCGAAAAAGCTCGTCCTCGAGCTTTGAAAGTTGAGGATGCACAAAATATTCAAAATATGGGGCCGAGAAGACAAGAATAATTTTTGGGGTCCCAAAAATAATTGTCAAATATATGGGATGACCCAAAATTTATCACTCAAAAACTTCCTCAAAAATTAGGACCAGGCTTCAGCAATTCTTAATGAACACATGATTTTGAAGAATCAGCCCAGTATTGAGCCGAATCCTTTCTTGATGTAATTCTTGAAGAAAATCTGCAGCTCGTTTACAAGGCGGCAACTTAAAACCAAACGATTCGAAAAACTCTAAAACCTCTGCCCAAGGGTCATGATACACCATATACCCTTCTGTGATCATTAAACAGGCCAAATGTTTTAGGTGTGGGCTAAAGAAGGGCCATTAAAATCGTGCCTTCCATTTGATGAACAAAATTCCTCATGCATTTTATAATTCAGTATGTTGTAGGGCTATCAAGTCCAGTAGATATTTCATCCATAAAAAGGGTTTTCCTAGCCCAACCACCATTTTTCCTCTAGGGAGAAATTCGGTAACAATTTCTTAACAGTAATCTTGGAACTTCCTGGATCAAAAATTAGGGGTTCTTGTGTAAAAATTGGGGAAGATGAAACTAATGTTGGCAAGGGTTTTATCGGGAGGCGGAGGGTTGTTGGGGCTAAAACGGGATGGGGACAATCCGGTTGCCGGAGATTTGTACCGACCAACTGTTGTAGATAGCCCTAGTGTGAAAAACGTCTGCTCAACCTCTATTCGGGATTTCTGGTTGGATCCATCCATTGGATGGACTCGTTTGCTGCTCTGATCCGGGTCGGAATGTTGGTCGGAGGTCCGACTTCAAGAGTTGGGGAAGATCGGCCTCACCGGAGGTGATCCGAGTCGGAATAACCTCGTGCCCCTCGAATCTCATCTGGACATCAATGGCGGCTAGGTGGTTCTGCCCTAGGAGGCCGGCGACGGACTGGATCTGGCCGGAAATCCTCTAAGGTGGAGTCAACGACTGTCTGCCCCTACTGCTGCGTCCTGCCACTTTAGGGTTGGCGGTTGATGGGCTAGGGTTTGTTTTATCATCTTTTTGGGGGGGGTAGAAGGGTGGAAATGGTCGCGGAAGCATGAGTAGAGGTGTTTTGATGGCTAAGGTTAGGGTTAGGGTTAGGGTTTGGCGTGGAGGTGGAGGTGGAGGTGGAGGGGAGGCGAGCCTCAAGATCGTCAAGTCGCGTCAAGAGGTGGTTCAAGACCGCCTCGAATCGATCGTAACAAGCTTTCACGGAAGCATATCTCCTCTTAAAACCCATTTGTCGTTGTTTACGATTTTGTGTTTTTTATAACAAAAATAACAATGGATAGAACCAACGAGGCCCTGATACCAATTGACGTAAATGATGCCAAATGGGAAATAAGAAAAAGATATCACACGTCTCAACTCTCAATCAATAAACTTTCCAAATATAGATTACCTCAAATGAGGCTACAAATAGGTATTTATAGGTGGGAAGTAGCTTAGGCCCCAAGCAATGATCTAATTACAAGTATATCCATATTAGCCTTCGCTACTTCCTTTCTTAAATACCAAGCAACTATTTACTAAAAAAATACAACTAAATAAAGAAAATAAAAGAAAATGACAAAAATGCCACAAAGTCCTAAAATACTAAAAAAAACTATAATCTTCCAATTCACATCAGTTAACTGTGGAATGTTGTCGTTTTCCTTTACTCTCATCATCTTTGAATATTCTAAGCAAAAGCCGAGCAAATTGACTTTGTAAAAATCTTCCTTGGGATTTTAACTTGACAAGTGTCAAATGCTGGGAGCGTGTTAGGTGTAATTATGGTGCGCATTTCTAGGGCAGCGTTGCGTCAATTATGAGGCGTAAGCGGGACATTTTTCCCAAGTCTCAAGCCTAGACGCGCCTTTTAGAACACTTTCAAAAAAAAATGGCTTATTAGTTTTAGCTATTGAGCCCAAAATTTTGCATTTCAAATTCTACAAGTTTAGCCACCAGATTTTGTTTTGGCCACAAAAATTAATGGTAATCAATGCGTCCCAAGGAAATCGTGGTGCTCAAGAATTTGCAGCTTGTTCGTGCGACCTAATCTTCTCCAATTTGATCCTTTCAGTTTAAGGACGAACTCTTTCAAAGAAGGGGAGAGTGATGTATATAGGGGGAAGTATGATGTGATATAAAAATGCAAAAGTGCCTTGTAATATATCTTAGTCGTACTATTTTATTTTCTTGCTATTGTTAGTTAGATTTTATAATTAGCCAATTAGATTCTAGTAGGTACCAGTAGTGTTGTCAAATATGACATATTTACATCTCATGGATAGCTAGCACCTTCTAAATTCATCTCCCAGGGCTTATAAATGTACTCATTCCCTATTTGGATTAGGCAATCTTGGGCTAGTTAATAAAATTTCAGATTTGTGATTGTTTTTTCTCTCTTCTTTGGATCCAACTGGTTGGGTTTGCATCATTTTGACTCTAATTTTTTATTCAAAAAATAGTATTTTTTTCCCAAAACTAATGGGGGCCACTGCCCCCTGTTGTTTATATTAGCCTCCGCTCATGCCTAATAATGTATGATCCCTTACACTTTCTTCAATCATCACTTGAAGAGCTTGATCTTTTTAGATTTCAATTCATTATTCTTATTTTCAATCTTAAAATAAAAATAAATGAATAAATAATAAAAAAAAAAACTATAAACTATGTCCGCGGGTATGTTTTAATGTTTTGTGTAGAATTTACTCATTAAAGTTTAATGTTTCATGCGACCTGTAACAAAAATTAGGCCAACTAGTTCGCATAACATTTATTGTGGTCAAGGTTTTTCATTGGGACAGTCAAGAAGAAATTAAAGAAGCTAGTAGCTGAGTTGAAAAATCCAATATTCGGAAGTAGTACCTCAGTTCTTGAATCACGCATCATATTAATAGCCGCAACCTCAATGATGTTGGCTAGCTCTGCACCAACCATTCCGTCAGTCATACTGGCAACAGCCAAGTAGTCCACATCCTCAGCCATTGGCTTCCTACGAGCATGGACCTATTACAAGGAAAATAATTTGTATAAAAGATTAAGAAAAAACATAGCTCTAGACAGGTATCTAGAAGAGAAATCATATACTGAGGCCGCTATAATTAATTGAACAATCAGAACATGATGTACTGCTTGCCATACCTTCAAAATTTCGATACGGCCTATTAAGCCTGGTTTAGGTATATAAATTTTCCGATCAAACCGCCCTGGTCTTACAAGTGCTGGATCTAGAATATCTGGCCTATTTGTGGAAGCAATAGTGACCACATTCCCTCTTCCTTCAAACCCATCCAAGCAAACAAGGAGCTGGAATGTATTAACAAATACTCAACATAAGTGCACGCTCAGATACATTAGCCAAAGCACTATCTGCAATGTGACAGAGCCAACCTGATTGAGAGTAGCATCACGTTCTTGTCCACCAGATCCCTTAATAAGGCCGCGTTCCCTTCCAACCGCATCCAACTCATCAATAAAGACAACAGATGGAGCCTATTCAAACCAGTATTGAAATTCTCTAGTTAAGAACTAACCAACATCAATTTTAAGAAAATGCAGATCTCAGAGAGAAAAGGAGAGGAAGGGAAAGAGAAACGTGAGTGCTTTAAAGAAGCTAAAGAAAATGCTCACGTTTTCCCTTGCTTCTTGGTAGAGTGCTCGGACACGAGAAGCACCAACCCCAACATATATTTCCACGAACTGAGAGGCAGAAATGGAGAAAAAATTCACACCGGCCTCACCAGCAACAGCCTTTGCTAATAAGGTCTTCCCCACCCCAGGGGGACCACACAGAAGTATGCCACCTGAAAGCAACATATCATAGGAAAGACATTCCGGCCCAAGTCAAATCATCTAGAGCACAACTGAGGTAGACGGTTAAAAGGGAAAAACAAATGTAACAAAGTGAACACGGAAAAAATTATAAATGGGAAACGAACGAAAATTCAAGAATCAACTTCAAGTCACTTTATTTGAACGGTTCAGCTACCGGGCAATACTAATAGCCTATGGAAAATGCCACCGGACAGAAGAAAAAACATGTACAAATTTTATCAGATTGATGTGGCAGCCTGCCACATCATCCATGAGTCACATCTAAAATGTTTTTTGTTCATTCTCCAATATCTGATTCATTAGCTTGTAAAACAATTTGTACAAATTTGTTAGTATGTTTATGAGAAACCACCGAACTAAAATAAGGATAACTGATGCCATGAAACAGATATACATGGTTGAGCTTCCTAGACAATATCTATTGTAAAGAAATGTAGACTGAACAAAAACAATATTATATATCTGGATTTCATAAATGACAGCGAGTTGACTTGAAACTAAAATATGTGCGGCACAAAACAGCTGATGTCTGAATTGATAACCGTGGATATGGTGACCTTTGATGTGATAATTGGTATGGACTGGTTATTCACCTTTTAAGTTATTAATGACAGTCAGCAGACGAAGAATTCACCGTATTGCGAGATTAATACTTACTTTTCACACAATTAAAAGTGAGATTCAGAGTTGAGCAAAAAAGACATGGTAGTGTTATAAAGCCACGAATTAAAAGAATAGGTAGAAAGAGAAAATCATGCAGGCACCAAACCTAGGTGCCAAGACATGAAAGGAGATAGGTCATAATATTACTTCGAATAATGCATTGAAATTCAAAGAAGAATACTGTTTAATTGGACATCTGCTTGTATCCTGTAAGAAAGGGCTAGAGGGAAATCAAAAGTAACGCAGGCCGCGTTTAATGTATCTTAGTAATAGATTAAAACTAATGCACAAAGTGGTTGACAGAACGCCCCGTCCCCCCCCCCCCCCCCAACCACCACCACCACCACCACCACCCATAAAGAGAGAGAGTTAATTGAGCATATTAACAAAAATATGAGAATGAAGAATATAAGGTCCAAAGGTTTGTATTTATAAAAACCATATTAGAAGCATAAGTCAAGGGACATTCAGTAAATCCCATGGGTTAGAACGTAAATAGGTAGTTCTTTAACACAGAAACGCTCTACACGATGAAACGGCAAACAAAACATGATGGTATACATTGCTCATAGTTGAGAAGGCACATAATTTTAGTGAGTGCTTTATATTCTCTCTTTTTGTTTTCTTATTTTGTTCTTTTTTGGGGGGGGTGGGTGGGTGGGTTGGGTCAGGGGGAGGGATTGGCATGTTGTTTGAAGAACAAGCCTCTAATCTCATATGATTTGTGACTGTCAACCGGTAAAGAGAACTGTTTAAACATACTATCATGCAGTTTAAATGCCTATCAGAACCAATTGGAACATATCTCAGCTCAGAGTATAATTATATGGATTCATTAAAGCTCGGAGAAATCTGACCTGGTATTTTGACTCCTCTTCTACGGTACATCTCCCCGTGGGTGAAGAACTTCACAATCTCCTCGAGCTCAAGCCGTATTTTCCCAAGACCCGCAACATCCGAGAACTTCACATCCACACCCCTCTCCAAATACTGAGGAAGTCTCTTATTATGCGCTCGACGAACACGAGCACCAGACCTCATGAATTGCATCGCCATCTTCATATAAGGATTATCCTCTCCTTGGCCTCCTTCCCCATCCTCATCATCCCCAGCCTCAAGCCCCGCCATTTCCCTCTCCAACTCCCTCATTTTCTTCTTCTCATCTGCCTCAGCTTTCTCAATCTTCAACCTATCCTCATAATCCTTCTTCTGCCTCCTATAACTAAGAACCACCGTCTGATAAAAAATAAAGAAAAAGAAAAACCCAAGCGCCGTCGCAACATTAGAGTCGCTAGCTAGTTTATCCCACACGCCCGCCATGTGCTGAGAATTCCTACGCGCTTCACGCAACGAAACGTCCGACTTAATCTTCTGCATCTCTCTCTTCCTTTTCCTATCCTCCATCTTCTTCTGCGTTTTCATTGCCTTCTCCATCATCTCCCTCTCTTTCTTCATCCACGCCAACTCCTCATTTCTCTGCCTCTTAAAGTCCTCCCTCACCCTCTTCAACTCCAACGCCTTCTTCGACTGTGGCTTCGCCTTCACAAACGAAAGCATCCAAACCGGAATCTTCGACAAAAACCCTAAATAAGGAGACGGAATCTCCGGCTTCTTCAACGGTGGCGAATACGCGTTCACACAAACACTATCAATCTTCAACTCATCCCATGATGCCCAAAACAATTTATCACTCTCCAAAGAGGGCAACACAACCCTCAAAACCCTAGAATTATCCAAAACCGCTAAAACGACCTCGGGACGTTGCTTTAAACCAACACCAGGTGGCTTAATTATGTGTTTAAGTTTCCCTTCTCTTTTCAAATTCAAAATTTCTGTATAGGGAATCCTATTCCCCACTACTGGAAGACCTTGTGACCATGATTTCAATTCTTGTGGTGTTAAAGCCTCAGTTTTTTTCCCAGAACGTTTCTTTTCGGAAACTTTAGCGGCTATAGAGGGTTGGGGGAGTGAAGCTGAGATTACAGTGAGTGTTGCTGAGACTTTGAGCAAGTTTAAGTGATGTTTTCGATATTTCGATTCATTGTCATTTTCAGAGCTATTTAAATGGCAAATAATTTGTGGGCAAATATAGACTGGGCGTTTAATTTTGAATTTGGATTGGTTGAGGAGAGGAAAAGAGGGTAAGAATGAAGAAGTGAGAATGTGGGAGGCCATGAAATTGCATATGAATTTTGAGCAAAAGTTAAAGTGCTTACATTCTGTTGTTGAGTATGAACTTCATCAAATCTCCAACGAGTTTCTCAAAACGAAATTCAGATTAGGGTTTCAAATACTATCCCCATATTCCGGGGCAGCTGCTTAGCGGGAGGAGAGATAGAGGATGCACGGTGTTACCGTTACCGTTAAAAATTATCTTCTATACTAAATATCACTTTCGCTTAATTAAATGCACGAAAAAATGATATGTACATGTATTGAGGGTACAAGTACTTAATACACTTTAAGAATATTTTAGTGTATGTTTTGAGCACTCTTACTCCAAAAATTCAACGATATCAATTTCAAGTCATCGCAATAAATATATCTTTGAGAAAGAAAACGCATTGATTTGCTCTATGTGAATGGATAAATCACGCTACCTGATTCACGACTTAAATAAAATAAAGTCGGGCATGTGGGATAAGGTTGCACACAAATTAAGCAGTGAGATTTAATACATCGAATACCAAACTATAGGTTCACTCACAATGCAAGTTGGCACTATTAGCAAGATCGTGAGCAAATTTTATTGGGAGAGTCGAGTGAAGATTGAGTAGTGTTGCACTTACCACATTTTTCGTCTTGCCTATCAAACTTACAAGGTGGAGATGGGGGAGGCTTTCAGGTTCATGAAGTGCTACATTGCTTTGAAGGATACTTTAAAATGAAATTATAAGCTCTGAACGTTGTCCAAGTCGAACAAGAAGTCTAGGACTGTCAACATCGGGTGAGAGAGTGCCCACTCACTATGATCCCCGTATGTTCTCTTATCCTGCCGAGAAGTGATATATTCCTTCAATGGTTGGCGTGTCGTTGGACGATGGCACCCTTTTATGTTAACCAGTTGAGAGTTTAGTGGACAATCACCAAAAATATCACAAAAGACAAGAGAAACGCTGACAAGAATGTAACCCCCCGTGTGATCGAGGACATAAGAATTTAATTTGGGGGGTAAAAATAAATTTATTTTATTTGGAGTCTCGGATGAAAATTTAGAGCGCACGGTTGATCCGGGGTGGGTCGAGAAAGTCAAAATGATTGTTCGGGGGTTTAATTTGGGTTCCGGAGTATTTTGGACCTAGTTTGACCCGAATATGAGTAATCGAGTCATTTAAAGTGTGTATTATCATTTAGAGTTGGGATTTATGGAATTTAAGGCTTAGGAGGCTCGTGAGTAGCCAATATCATTTTTGAGAGAAAACCCTAGAGAGAGAGAGAGAGAGAGAGAGAGAGAGAGAGCTAAGAGAAGAAAAGAAAAAAAGGAGAAAAGCTTGGAAGCTTTGGATTTTTGGATCAAATTCGAGATTTCGAGGAAGATTCAACCTCTACAACTTTGAGGCAAGTGATTAAACTTGCTAAATAATTGTGTATGTGAGTTATTTCATAATTTTTGTTGGTGATTTAGTTTATTTTTAACTTTTATGGTTAAACCCTAGAATTGATGAGTAAATCTTGCTATTAGTGTTATATTTATGGTTTTGATGGTGAAAAAGGTGGAGATGAGATATGTGTTGGGTTTTGATGTTAAGATATGGATGGAATGAAGTAGGATTGGGTTTTAGGGTTGTAGAATAGATTTTGTAAGGTGTAGAGGGATGGTTTTGGGTATGAATCTCGTAGGATTAAATTTGTACAGAACCGGACCGATTCATTTTTATGAGGCACCAAATCGGTCCGGTCCGGACCGGTTCATTTTTAAGGACCCTCGGTCCGATCCGATCACTGTTTTTTTGCCAGCTCTTGTTTTACCCCTTCTCAATTGGTTTTATTACTTAGGGACCCTCTAATAAAGTGTAGTAAACATGTTCATAAGATATTATGAGGGTTCATATTTGGATATAATAGAGGGATCACTTTGGGGGCTATAATAGAGGTATATATAAGAGTAGATTTTGTTATTTTCTTTTAGTAAATCCTCCGAGGAATGAGAATTATTTTAAGGATGGTTACGGGCTTTTATGGAGGTATATTTGGGAATTTAACATACCGAATCCGTTCGTAAATTCTTCGAGTAGTGGGAATTTACTTAACGTCGAATATAGACTGGGTGAGAGAGGGATTATCGTGTGTACTTAGTGTCAATTAAATTGGGTGACTATTCGTATCATAAGTGTGATGGATTAGTAAGTTTTAAGTGAATACCGTATAATAAAATGAATTAGGAAGGTATGCGAGAGTGTATCGGTTAGTATAATAAGAGTTATATACATATAGTCGGATTTATTACTTTTATACATACGGACGCGAGATGGTATGTATATATATATATATATATATATATATATATATATATATATATATATATATATATGTTATGTGGTGCACACCCTTATAGTGCTATCATGGGAAGTTGTGTGAATCCCCCTGGCTTAAGGAGCAGGGAGAGTATAGTCCCCATGTCATAGCATCCAATATTTTACCGTGCGTGAGGTAGGGGTAAGACATCTTGGGTATGATTCGTCTTGCTCTCAGGTTAGGAACTATGGTGTTTTCCCATTCGTTGTGATTAGGTTTTTACCAAGTTAGTGTGAGAGTCCGACCGCTGGTAACCCAGGGACATCTGAGCGATTCCTTGGAAGATGATAGCATTGTAGAGACTGTTAGTATACATATATTATGTGTGTTATATATGTGTACTAGCTAGAGAACGGTAAATTATGTATTATATGTGTGAGTAATATTATACAAGTTTTATAGATAGTGTGTGATATCTTAATATTATAACTAGAGAAAGTTATAAAGATATGCATTATGTTTTGTTCTTTCTAGCATGAGAGTGGATGAGTATAATCTTATGCCAATAGACTGGGAGTAAACGGTGCGTACTAGAGACTGAGTGCCTAGCGAATTTTCACGCCCGACAATGTTAAGTATTAGTGTATCGAGGGGGTTACTTGTTTGGACTTTGCTTTGCGAGACGTCCCATGCACGAAACTTAGCGGAAAGTTGGGCGTGGGGAGATGCTTATTCCTTAGTTCTTAGGTATATGTATTATGGTGGGTGAATATTTCTAACATGAATGATGACGTGTGATATCTTATGTTAATGACTTGTGAAGTTAATAATATAGAAACCGATAATATACAATTGAGATATATTAATGTATAAGTTCAGGCGTAAACTTAGGAGACGTTAGAAGAAGAAGATAAATGATTATGTTTTGGTTACAATGAGTTACACGTATGAGGTTTATGCGTAGATTTGGGTTGAATTATCCCTAGAATACGTTTAGGTGCGCGTTATAGTTGAGGGGTGAGGTTAAGTCCTAAGAGAGTGCGACACCACTTTAATTATGAAATTTGTGTATTCATAATTATTATGCATTTTAATACACTTGCTAAAATTATTTTCAAACCTTGGGCTATGTCCCGTTTATATCTTTTCTCTTGCTATACATATATTGTAATATATTAGGTGTCCCACTATAAGGACGCCAATGATGCCTATTATGTCCAGAGTCCTTAGAGCTGTAGCCGATGCAGAATGTTACAGGATTTTGTTGTAACCGCTTCCTATTTTTATAAATCTAGCTAAGGATCCTTTTTTGTGTATCGGGTATGTACACCCAAGGGTTGTATGTATACGTAGCTCTTTTATGTTTTTATCATTGGTTATTGTATTGTTTGTGACCCGACAGCATATTCGGGCATATCCTTTGTTATACTCATGTGTATATTATCATGTTTTGTAGTCATTATACATGTTGGTTTGTAGTTCCTTGTATATTTTTGAGATATTTATTTTGCATCCGTTTATTTTATTTTTGGGTGGTTAGTTATGCTTTATTTAGATTATCAGAAGCTGCTGAGAATGATCCACTTGAGATTTTTATTTTATCTTAGTATAGGTCTGGCCAACCGTTATTAATTTAAGCGGGGTGTCACAGGTGGTATCAGAGCATCAGGTTTTAGTGTCTTAGGATCTGTGCGGGTTTTTTATGTTCTTTCATAAGCTTTCTTGATATAGAGCCCTATTATTAGGATTGTTGTGTTCATATTGCGTTTACGATCTGCTGCGATGCGAAATTGTTTGAACTGTGTGCCGATACAGTTCGCTCTTATTTCAGATGCTGCTGAAAAGAGGTCGCCCTGCTAGAGTAAATAGGAGGGGCAAAGAATGTGGAGCCCCAAGTGCCTCAAGGGACTATGACCATAGGGGATGTTGCTAATATTGTGGCTCAAGCTGTCAATGCGGCCATGAACGCTATGGCTCAATAATTTCCTCAAGCTTAGCAACAGCCTACAGCGCCGGTAGCTCCAACTTATGTGGGACTAACTGTGTGGGAAAGCATTAGAGAAGCCTTTTAAAAAGGTAATAATCTAGAATTTCAAGGGGGAGCCGATGTGGTTATAGCAAGTCAGTAAAAGAAGGATATGTAACGTCACCTTCGTATGGTGGAATGTAGTGATGTTCAGAAATAAATACTTGCCACCTTTAAGCTAGTGGGTGCAGCTCTCCAGTAGTGGAAGTCGCTCACTACATCAGAGCAGAGGGATACGATGTCTATATCAAATTTTTGGGTTCGATTCGATCGTAAGTATTTCCCTTCGACAATTCAAACGGAGATGAGGATAAGATTGTTAGAAGTGAAGCAAGGGGATAGGACGGTGGCAGAGTATGAAGAGGAATTTACCCACTTGGTGAACTTTGTGCCCAAAGAGGTAAATACGGAGGAGAAACGTATATCCAAGTTCTTGGGAGGTTTAGATTGGTGAATTCGACTGCATTTATTGGGGAATCCGACATTACTGACTTTTATCGATGTGATGAATGCGTCGTTGTTACATTATCAGGACCATCGTCTTTATTTAAAAGGGAATAAGAGCTTTAGGGCCCTGGACATGGCTAGTAAGTAGTGATAAGGTGGTGCTAGTGGGTCGCAATCATCTCAATAACCGAGGAATAGAAAGGGAGTAGAATCTGCATTTAGAGACTTCAGGCAAGAGGCACCGTTCTTGAGGTTTTAGATTTGATGGTAGTGGCTCTAGACAGTATGATCAAGGGCCGAAACAGCGTTTTGTTCCCTAGGATGGACATGAAGGATTTACTGGGAGATGTTTCTTCTGTGGGGTTATAGGCTATAGGAAGAGGGATTGTCCTAAAAGATGCAAAGGGAAACTTTTTGAAAAGGTTTTGGATGCACAGTCCCTATAACAATTCATGGGCGGGTTCGGATAAAAGAACTCTGATCAAGGACCCATTGATGAAGCAAAGCAGTTAGATTATGGAAGTAACATAAATTATTTTTCTTATGTGTATAGGTCATGCTTTGAGTGATATTGGGAGCGTCCCAGGTAAGATCGTTATCTCTAGAATTCGCAAGTGGATCGAATTTAGTGAGTGGTTGGTCGTGATAACCAGGTTGTGTATATATAATTACCTTGAGGAGGGTAAGTGTGGAATTTAAATGGTATATTTTGGGAAAATAGAGTGTTTTGGGCATGTACTAGTGGAGTTGTGGTTTTTTCGAAGTGCAACTATTAAGCCGTGTTGAGTGGTAATGGTAAGACTATCATTTCATGGTTTGGCAAGTGGCATGTAATTGCTATGTCCCAGTTGTCAACGGGTTTATCTTGTGGTAATATTTTGAGATGATGATGAAATGGGTTTTTACTGATGAGATTGAGAGTTTAGCGGGTTCATTGTTAAGCAGAGAGTTTTAACTCATGGTTGTGTGCGTGTTAAGAACTTAAGGTTGGTGAGAACATTGTATTGATTAACGGCTTGTGTCTTGTGCATATTATTTAAATTGTGTGTGTCAGAAGTCATAAAATTATTCTCTATATTATATATTAGGCCTACATTAATTTAAAAATATTTTTAAAACTTTAGTCCTGGTCTGACCGATCTTCATCCCCGATAGAGCTGCACAGTAGTGTATTGGGAGGGTTCCTTATTTGGATTTCGCTTGCGCGACCTCCCCCGCATGAAAGTAGCGAATGTCGGGAATTAAGAAAGGTCAAATCTTCGGACATTTTCAAAAAAAATATTTTTAATATCATTTAATGGATTAAATTTGTTGGGAGTTAGCGTATCCCTGTGGCATTATGGGGATGAGGTTAGTTCGTGGGTTAGTGACTTAGTTATTTCAGGCATATAATTGTAATGGTGAGTGGAAGTTATGTTAAAATTTAAGGCTAGTGGACCCAAGTAATGATTGTGCAGTTGAGCACGGTTATAGGGTGTATGGGTGCCCTAGTTGTATATTGTTTTAATGAATTCACTATTGGAAAAGTGGTAGAGATCGGCGTAATAATCATGGAGGTAAATTTGATATTTGAATTAATGGACATATCCGAATTTCGGGGACGAAATTCTTTATAAGGATGGGAGATTTTAACCCCCCGTGTGATCAAGGACATAAGAATTTAAATTGGGGGTAAAAATAAATTTATTTTATTTAGAGTCTCGAATGAAAATATAGAGTGCACAATTGATCCAAGATGGGTCGAAAAAGTCAAAATGATTGTTCGGGGGTTTAATTTGGGTTCTAGAGTATTTTAGATCTAGTTTGATCCGAATATGAGTAAACGAGTCATTTAAAGTGTGTATAATCATTTAAAGTTGGGATTTATGGAATTTAAGGCTTAAGAGGCTCGTGAGTAGCCAATCTCATTTTTTAGAGAAACCCTAGAGAGAGAGAGAGAAAGCTAAGAGAAGAAAAGAAAATATGAGAAAAGCTTGAAAGCTTTGGATTTTCGGCTCAAATTCGAGATTTCGAGGAAGATTCAACCTCCACAACTTTGAGACAAATGATTAAACTTGCTAAATAATTGTGTGTGAGAGTTATTTCATAATTTTTGTTGGTGATTTAGTTCATTTTGAGCTTTTATGGTTAAACCCTAGAATTGATGAGTAAATCTCGCTATTAGTGTTATATTTGTGGTTTTGATGGTGAAAATGGCGGAGATAAGATATGTGTTTGGTTTTGATGTTAGGATATGGATGGAATGAAGTGGGATTGGTTTTAAGGGTTGTAGAATAGATTTTGTAAGGTGTAAATGGATGGCTTTGGGTATGAATCTCATAGGATTAAATTTGTACAAAACCGGACCGGTTTATTTTTATGAGGCACCGAATAGGTCTGGTCATTAAAGATCTTCTGTCGAATTTTAGGAACCGGATCGGTTCATTTTTAAGGACCCTCAGTCCGGTCAGAACACCATTTTTTTTCAGCTCTTGTTTTACCCCTTCTTAATTGGTTTTATTACTTAGGGACCCTCTAATACAATGTAGTAAACATGTTTATGAGATATTACGAGGGTTCATATTTGGATATAATAGAGGGGTCACTATGGGGGCTATAATAGAGGTATATATAAGAGTAAATTGTGTTGTTTTCTTTTAGTAAATCCTCACGGGAATGAGAATTCTTTTGAGGATGGTTACGGGCTTTTATGGAGGTATATTTGGGAATTTCACATACAGAATCCGTTCGTAAATTCTCCTAGTAGTAGGAATTTACTTAACGCCAAATATGGACTGGGTGAGAGAGGGATTATCGTGTGTCCTTAGTGTCGAATAAATTGGGTGACTACTCGTATCATAAGTGCGATGGATTAGTAAGTTTCAAGTGAGTGATCTTATGATAAAATGAATTGGGAAGGTATGCGAGAGTGTATCGGTTAGTATAATGAGAGTTATATACATATAGTCGAATTTATTACTTTTATACATACGGACGCGAACGGTGTGTGTGTGTGTGTGTGTGTGTGTGTGTGTGTGTATTATGAGGTGCATACCCCTCAAGTGCTATCATGGGAAGGTGTGTGAATCCCCCTGGCTTGAGGAGCAGGGAGAGTATACTCCCCAGGTCACAGTATCCAGTATTTTACCGTGCGTGAGGTAGGGGTAAGACGTCTTGGGTATGATTTGTCTTGATCTCAGGTTAAGAACTACAGTCGCTTTCGATTCGTTGTGATTAGTTTTTTACCAAGTCGGTGTGAGAATCCGGCCACTGCTAACCCAGGGACGGGACATCTGAGCGATTCCTTGGAATATGATAGCATTGTAGAGACTATTAGTATACATATATTATGTGTGTTATGTATGTGTACTATCTAGAGAATGATAAATTATGTATTATACGTGTGAGTAGTATTATATAAGTTTTATAGATAGTGTGTGATATCTTAATATTATAACTAGAGAGAGTTATAAAGATATGCATTATGGTCTATTCTTTCTAACATGGGAGTGGATGAGTATACTCTTATGCCAATAGACGGGGAGTAAAGGGTGCGTACTATGGACTGAGTGCCTAACGGATTTTCACAACCGATAATGTTAAGTATTAGTGTATCGAGGGGTTCCTTATTTGGATTTCGCTTTGCGAGACGTCCCACGCACAAAACTTAGCGGAATGTTGGGCGTGGGGAGATGTTTGGTCCTTAGTTCTTAGGTATATGCATTAGGGTGGGTGAATATTTCTAGCATGAATGATGACGTGTGATATCTTATGCTAGTGACTTGTGAAGTTAATAATATAGAAATCGATAATATATAATTGAGATATATTAATGTATAAGTTTAGGTGTAACTTAGGAGATGTTGGAAGAAGAAGATAAACAGTCATGTTTTGGTTACAATGAGTTACACGAATGAGGTTTATGCATATCTGAGTTGAATTATCCTTAGAATGTGTCGATTAGCTTAGATTGAGGTTCATATGCTTACGTTTAGGTGTGCGCTATAGTTGAGGGGTGAGGTTAACTCCCAAGAGTGTGTGACACCACTTTAATTATGAAATTTATGTATTCATAATATTTATGTATTTTAATTCACTTGCTGAAATCATTTTCAAATCTCGGGCTCTAACCCGTTTATATCTTTTTTGTTGTTATACATATATTAGAATATATTAGGTATCCCACCGCAAGGACGCCAATGATGCATATTCTGTCCAGAGTCTTTGGAGCTGTAGCAGATGCGGAATGTTACGGATTTTGTTGTTACCACTTCCTTTTTTTATAAATCTAGATAAGGATCCATTTTGTGTATCGGGTGTGTACACCCAAGGGTTGTATGTATATGTAGCTCTTTTATGTTTTTATCATTGGTATTATATTGTTTGTACCCCGACAACATATTCGGGCATATCCTTTGTTGTACTCATGTGTATATTATCATGTTTTGTAGTCATTATACATGTTGGTTTGTAGTTCCTTGTATGTTTTTGAGATATTTTTTTTTGGCATCCGTTTATTTTATTATTGGGTGATTAGTTATGTTTTATTTAGATCATGAGAAGATGATGAGAATGATCCACTTGAGATTCATGTTTTGTCTTAGTATAGGACTGGACACCCGTTATTAATTTAAGTGAGGTGTCACAAAGAAATCCTTCACCATTAGTTTGCACAACTTCATGGAGAAATTGAGCGCAAACATGGACTTATTGAATCAATTTGGTGACACGAGGGCTCAAAATTAAGTATTCCTTACTGGAGGCTAAATTAGATTTCGTTATAAAAAGTGGGCGGTGAAGATAAAGGAAAAAGAAAAAATTGTGAATTGCTATTACTCTTACTTGGACCACCATGCACATGCATATAGGGATGAGGAAAAAAAATCGTCATTAAGAATTAAGAGATAGAGATAGCAGTTAATCGGGTAAGACAAACGCAAAATAAATTTTGATTTCCTGGGTGAATGGCATATTTTTATTTATTTTTTTGAAAAAAAAATTATGTTTCTTGCGTTCTAACAAAAGTTTACTCTTTTGCTCTAATTTTATAGTATTCTATTGTTTAAATGCTATGTTTTACAATTTAATTAATTGCGCTATTAATTTTCATTCACATAATTTCTTAAATTAGACTAAAGTTTATTTATAGTCGAGATGAATCGTTTGGTAATTGTTTGTTTTAATTTGCAATAGAATTAACTTTACAAAAAAATTAGCGAGACTTGGCATGACATTCCATCAGTCATGTGGATCATTGGTGAGGCATTTAGAATGTCGAGGATTGCCACACTTAGACCATCTCTAAGGCATTGAGCAAAATAACTCGATGATTTTGGTACTTTTAGCTCTCGAAGGCTTTAGGAAAAGTAAAAAATTATTGAAAATGGCATTTTTTTAGAGCAATATGCTCTAAAAAATTGTCATATCAGGTGTGGAATGCTAGATACTCTTTCGACAAAACCAGTTATCGAGGGAAGTTTGGGGAAAAATATGGAATGTCGCGTCAATAATGGCAAAAATTTTGGATACAAATAATTTTTCAACTTATACAATGAGTGAGTGTGGATTTTATGTTGTTTTCAAAGGCCCCATCCCATAATTTATAATAACACCATTAATGCTTATTGGTAGATTACAGAGTACACCATATGGATTATCCAAAAATTCGATACCTACATTGCAGCATCCTCGACGTATATGATGTACAAAAAATAATGGAGGCGTACCAGTACTTAGAACATAGGTTGACTTAGACCCAAATATCTTGTACAAAGTGGAGGAAGTGGAACTGGAACAGACTCAAATAAGGTCATCACCTTTATTGCAAATAATATCCCCTATTAAACACAACTACCACTATCGTCACGGGAAGCATTTGAAGTGGGATAAGTATATGTATTTGTCTTATTTTTGTTATTTAAGTGGTTAAGTTTTATGTAAAGGCAAATTATAAACAAAGTAAAATACTTATTTATTTTGTTTCTTCTTTATTACATTATACAAATAAATTTGAATAAATTAGTATATGCTTCCAACCAAATTACACAAATGTTCCATCAAATCATAATGGAGAGAAATGTTTGTTGTCGAGTCTCGAAAACAGGAATATGACAATATTTTGGCCACTTCATTTATATCATTATGAATGAGGAGGCTAATAAGTTACGACTCTCATTCACGGGTATCAGGTCACTATAGGTCTACAGTTTCATCTCAATCATCTTCTACAATCATTTTGTGTAAAGTGATACGTGTCATCCTCATGATCCCTACATCATCACGGTACGAAAAGCGAGTTAGACTTTTGATAATAGCAAAGAATTATTATAAAACACCAAACGCTCTTTCAAAATCCTTTAGTGCGAAGTATTTTTTACTTTGTGTTTTACGACTGCATAATTTTTTGCATAAAAGTGGTCCACTTCGGATATATTCCATCAATGATGTAATAATGTGTGTCTTACGAACAACCATTGATAACGTAATTTCCTTCTGGGGTTTTACCGTGAATAAGTTTCTCAAAAACATCTGTTTAGTTGAGAATTCTCAAAATGTGGTTCCAACCTGGCATGCCAAAACCATAGATCATGGTCATCTATAGTCTCTAGTATGATTGTGGCCTTTTTGTGTTGACTTTAGTGTGTCTCTCTCCATGTGCTAGGAAATTCTTCCACTCCTAATGCAAACAGTTTATGCTCCCTATCATCATTGGGACCCATATTGATCACTTTTCACAAGTTATCGCTGGACATTCTGGGTTGTAAGTGTCATCAAGTACTAAATAGAATATACAGCGTACAACGCTTCATAAAATTATTTTAACGCCTCAATGGATGTCCTCTCTAAAATTTTGACATACTCGTCAATAGAATACGATGACCACCCATAAGCAAGCATTCGAAGAACCGTGATTATTTTCTACAGACTGTAAAAACTCAATTTCACTCATGATTCTCGTTTTTTAATTAAATATTCATTGTATAAAGAAATGAGGAACAACAAGTGTCTCATGCGAAATCGACAACATAATATTTTATCATCTTAAGTGTTGGAGTTTTATTCTTAAAATCATGTTTATGACATTTATTATTCATTAATAAAATGTTGTCTTATCTCATTGTGGGATATGAACCATGTTTGTCAGAACTGCCTTATATTTGGTTTAAATATATTGTATATGTCGGTCAATTGTACTTAGTAGGATTTCTAGTGAGTTGGGTTCGAGTCAATCATAGGAGATTGAAAATCTGAATTTAGTATGATCAAACAGTTCACAACCTGGATAGGGAGTTGACATCCTATTGGTAAAATTGTGTGTACAATGTTAGTAGTTTATCTTGACTATGGTCCCTAAAAGTTGTGCTTGGGAATGTACGGTCCTTGAAAATTTTAAAAATTGTCCTTGCATTTCCAAAACCCACGTTTTCTCTTTCCTTAAACTTTATCCCTTCTTTAATAAAAGGATAAAGCCATATTTCTTATAAATTGGAAGACTATGAGGGTCGAGCTAAAACTCATGATGATCTTCGTACTACTCCCAGTAAGATTTTAGGGGAGTGGAAAAAGTTTGAAAGGATTTATCCGAATGGTCAAGATGATCCACACGACCTAGGTTTAGAAGTCCTTTCATTAGAAAACATTATCCTCAAAGCGTGGGAAATGAAAGAGAAGGCTCATTAAGTGGTTTTGAACTTCTAATATCATGAACCATTATTTCTAGGGTTGGCCCAAGATAAAGCCTATCTGGATTCTGAAGGGAAACACATCAATTACTTATGGAACACATTCCACTATTTTATAACTTACTCATTTCCTCATTACTATTCAATCCAAATAAAGTAATGTCATTTTCTTTTCAAGCTTTTTGTAATCTCCAATTTGTTATATCAATAGAAAAATTACTTTTATTTTGAGTCATTTTTGAAGGCTTATGTTTGTGCCAATGTGTTGTGTATTCCCTTATTTTTGTGATATATTTTATTTTTATTTTGGTGGTTAATTTTTAATTAAACCAATTTTGACATGTTGGCATAATGTTTATTTTAGTCATTTAATGGGCATTTTATATTATAACCAAATTTGGTATGTCATATGTACTTGTAACTGTTTTTGTACCTTTAGACCTAAAAATATTTTAATTTTGGTCTATTCTGCATGCATATTTAGTTATTGGTAGTGGGCCACCAAATCCAATTGCACATGTGGATTTGTCCAAATAATAACTTTTTGTTCCTTACTAGAATAAGAACAACCATAAATGGATAACTTTTGTTATTCTTTTAAACTAATATATTTGAATGCCCTGGAATTACCCACACTTGATTTTAATTTCTTGGGCCATTAATAAGACACAAATTTAATCACGCAGGATTTTGGTTGATTGCGCCCATAAGGGTTCTTTTTTCCTCTCCACTTCCCCATAACTTTACCTTTTGGGGGAAAACCTTTCGACACACGTGTTGGCTTTTGCTTTACACTGCCCTCGCATTTCAAACGGTCCATTTGAGCTACTTGAACACGTCTCTCGGTTTCTCTTCCTTTTTTTACTAATTACTTTCTCTCTCCAAGCATATTTTTAGCTCTTTGGATTATTTTCACTCTCTTCTCAACTCTTTTATCACCAATGGCTTCTAACTTTGAAACCTCATATGTATACACCTAATTTGAAAAAATGGTTGAGGAATTAATGGTTAAAGGCTCCATTGCCATTGGGGATATTGGGGTTTACCCTATTCAGCTGCCATCTGGGGCCTCTCACTTCATCGTGGGTCCATTTTTCAAGAATGAACTTGAACTTTCAATTTTCTACCCTATATTTGAAGAATAAACCCTTCCCATCTAAGAATCCACCTTCACCAAAGCACCTTCTTCTTATTGGGTTAGGTTTTGGCCAAATAATTAGATAATACCGAATGGACACACTAGGTGAATCGAATGCTCATAGCTAAGGCAAGGGAAATAGAGAAGTGTGGCATTCTGGATGTTGTCAAACTTATCTTGGACATTCACTATGATCCATTTATTACCTCCAGTCCAACCTTTAATTTCTTTGAGTTTAACGTTGGAATGGTTGGTACCACCATGTTGGACATTTATCGGTTAACTAACTTTAAATCCATTATGAGGATTTCATCCTCACATGACACCAACTAAATCATTGTGAAATTAAAGAATGGAAATGACATTTTGTCCTACTCCACTTGTATGAAGAAGCACGTGAAGGTTATGGAGTGTAATATTCCGTCCCGATAAAATTAATTAAATTATATGTATGTTTTATGAGAGCGGGAAATAATGATAATTATGGGGACTTGTGGGTAACAAAGTGAATTAAATAAAGAAAACTTTTGAATTTGGTATTACGTAAGGATTTTGGAAACTTGATGGGTGAACTATTAGGCCTTTTCTAAAGTTCGAAAACTGTTGGGGGTAAATTCTGCAAATCGATAAAGTTTGGTTACAGGCAAAGATGGGTCATTCTAACTAGTCGTTCAAAAGACGTTCTTGATCATTCGAATGACATGTGTTGTCATTCGAACGAGAACTCCCATCGTTCGAACGACCTTAATGTCATATCAACTCTTCTGCTGTTTTGCGATGTTGTCTTCGTACCAACCATTAAACCAATGTGCTATTGAATTGGGAGTCATTCTTACCTGATATAGGAAGGATTTTTTAGGATAGTGTTTTCTTATTTATGAGAAAATCCCCTTGTTTGAACTATAAGAGAGAAGGGAGAACCGTGTGTGGGGATTCACACTTCATTTTTTCAGATTTAAGCCCTTTGTTTTCTCTTAAAACTTGGTCTCTCATGGGGAAGAAACCTTACTGTCACAAACCTTCAACGCACAACCCACCACTGCTAACCCCTATAATAATAATAATAATAATAACAACAATAATAATAATAATAATAATAATAATAATAATAATATCTAGAGGTATTCCAAATGGACTTCAAACATAGAAGCCTTAGGCAATCTGGGAGAAATGTCGAGGGTGATGTTCTTGATGTTTAATGGGTGTTTAGGGAAGAGTATCTTGAGGATGAAGAAGAAGATCGTAAGAGCTTCACTAGGAGCATGCTTGGAGTGAAACTGGATACAAGCTTATGAGGGCTTTTAGAGACCCCCTAGCCGTCCCAAAAAGTATTTGAGACGGATAAACTATCTTTTGGGATTGTTAAGACACCGTCTTAAAAGCTACTTTTTTTTGTAGTGTGTCATAAATCGCTTCCGCATATTCTCAGTTAGTGTGTAATAGTTTACGGGTGTTCGCGTAAGCCAGTAAGTGGTGACGCCGTGGTTTGTAATGTGAGGTGTTTGTGTTCCAACCTTTGTTGACATAGAATCTTGGAGATGTTAATAGAATGAGATATTGCCTGTTGGGCAAGTGGGGCCAACTGTTAGAGTGTCATAATTATGTTAAGGGAAATTGTGATTTTAAATTTCATGTAGCCATGGGTGCGACACATATGAGAGGTCAATGTCGATGTTATAATTAGGAAAATTCGATCCTTTGGGTAATACTATGATTGTTGGTTAATTCGAGGAGCATATAAAATTTTGGGAATCAATACTAGAGGATAAGTCAATCTTAGTTGTTAGATTGTTACCCTTGTGGGTGAACACCTTAGTGGCTTTTGGTCGATGAATGAAATTTACAAATGTTAGCTACGTGGTGAGAAGGTATTAGGCCTCTTAGTGATTGTTAGCATATGGGTATATCACATAAGCCTTAAGTGGAGTCACGAATTGTCAATAAAGAGTAATGTGTTTGAAAGTGTTAGTTCCATGGTAAGAACTTGCTGGGTCCTTTAGTTGTCGGCTAGGATTTAGTATATTCCGATTCATGTAACATGACTATAAAGTGGATTTTGATAATCTTGGTGATTGAGATAACCTTAGAGTAAATCTAAATAATCATGGTGACTCAGTATTAAGTAAATGAGTTGTGGTGTTTTAGAATATGATCCCTTACGACATCATTAGGGTGGGCCTCCGCTTAGGCAATACCCAACGTCCTGTGGCCTGTCCAAAACCTGGGTGGTATAAATTTTGAGTTTGGTGACTGTGGTTGGAATTGGGGAATAGGATCCCTTGTGGCATTCATGGGTATGGGCCTTAGCATTCATAGGTAGTGCTCGACGTCCCGTATCCTACCAAAGTATATAGTTGTGAAAATTGGTAAATTAATACATAGTATGAGGTTTACATAGTAAGGCAAATCAGTCATAGTGGTCAAACACTCATTAGAGATTAAGAGGTTGTAAGTTTGTGCAATCATGTTGAAAATTCCCGTGGAGAATATGTACTAAAGTTTATCTTGTGAGATATAAAGTGAGTGGTAGACATTCCCTAGTAAGTGAATTTGAGGTTATGTAGCATGTTGCACAATGACAGTAGTGTCTCCCCTCAAAACCTTAGAAATCATTGTTGCATCAAAATTCATGTGGTGATAAACATTTCATAGTGGTAAATTCAAGGTTACTTAGCATAGGTCATAACATGACTTGTAGTTTCTTATAGTAGACGTATAAGTTGATTAGAGAAATAATTGAGTTTGACGTTGTCACCCATGAGGCATTGGGAGTCATTGTCGTATTGAAGTTTACATGAGATGATGAACCATTGATAACTGTAGTATGGTTATATCATGTCGATTTGTGGCAGTGCCTTGGAGTTAGTGCTACAGCTTTATTTATAGGCATGTGTGATAACTTGACTTTTATGTGGATGTCGTCGTTGAAGCCAAGTTAATCAAAATCCTCAAATACCTACAAAATATAACAAACTAAAGTGTAGAGGTAAGTAAGGGTATCAATACACATCAAGGGGGTAAAGCGAGGGGAAAACAATTGTAATTCACTTTTATTTTCTTTTTTGGTTTTTACTTTTTCAATTTTTTTTAGATTTTTCAATATTAAAACAATTTGGGTGAGGATGTGAAATAACACTAAATTAATGAAAATGAATAAACAGCTAACTAAAAAGATGACTAAAAATAATGAATAAAGTCTAACACTAAAATAAAAGATAAAGTGAGGTAAATAAATGTGAGAATAATCAAGGAGTGGGACTACACCACAAATTTTAGCTATTCTAACTACTTAATTTAATTATTTGAATTCACCCAAATTAATATCAAAATTACAAATCAACTCTCATTGCAAATGTAATTTTAATAGTAATCTTTTAGAAAATTAACTTTAACCCCTCATAACTCTAGAAAATAGATCTACACTCCTTTTAATTAATCACCCGCTAGGATCGATTCATCAAAAATTATGTAAATCTTAGAAAATAAATTTAGAGTTGAAATTCAAGGAATAATACCACACTTAAGAAACCCATATCTCTAGTTCGAATCTAAAATGGGTATTATAACTAGAATTTCGATTTTCTCTCGATCCGAATGGCATACGTTTGTAGGCAAACGTTCCAAAAGTGCAAGTGAAGGTTGTCTTCTCTTGATCAAGTACATCTACCTCAATCTGGTTATATCCAGAATAACCATATAGGAAGCAATAATAAGGGTGGCCCACTACTCTTTCAAGCATTTGATCGATAAATGGCAAGGGAAAATGGTCTTTCCTAGTTCCCACATTGAGTTTTCGGTAATCAATGCAAACGCCCCACCCAGTGGTGGTACGTAGGGGAACTAACTCTCCCTTGGCATTTTCAATCACAGTCATGCCCGACTTCTTCGGGACGACTTAAATAGGGCTCACCCACTTGCTATCCGAGATTGGGTAGATAATCCCTGCATCCAATAGCTTACTGATTTCAATTCTCACCACATCTTTCATTGTGGGGTTTAGACTTCTTTGCATTTCTCTCGAGGGCTAACATCCTCCTCGAGGTGAATCTTATGGGTGCAAATCAGAGGGCTTATCCCCTTTACACCAACCGAAAGCACTTTGGTGCTTCCTCAAAATCTTTAAAAGCTTGCCCTCATGCTTTTCATCTAAGCTAGAGGAGACAATAACAAGAAATATATCACTTTCACCTAGGAAAGCATATTTAATGTTGGAGGGTAGTTTTTTCAACTCGAGAGTTAGGAATGAATCGCTAGAGGGCACCAAGTGTGCCTCCCTTGGCGGTAACTCTTTGAATCGAGAAACCCAACTAACATCTCTCGCGTCCTCGTCCGACGCTCTCTCATCGAGTAAGCCTCTCAAATACTCAATCTCTATCTCGAATTCGATGTAAGCTCCCTCGCTCTCGTGACTAGACACTAGGCAAGCTTCTAAGGCATCTCCACCATAATTTTTCTCAAAGTGATCTTCTACGATCTCATCAATTAAGCTCACCGTGTGAAGATCATCTTCTTCCCCTGCTTATTGGGCTATGTTGAAGATGTTTGTTTCTAAAGTCATATTCCCAAAAGTGAGTTGCATTTTCCCATTTCGAATATTGATCAGAGCGTTAGTCGTAGATAAGAATGGGTGGCCAAGGATGATGGGAACATGATTTTTCGAGGCAAAGGAGGCTCCGTGTCCCAAATGACAAAATCTACCGGGAAGTAGAAAGTGTCCACTTGGACTATCACGTCCTCAACTATACCCCTCGGTATCTTCACGGTTCGATCCACCAATTGGAGAGTGATCCTTATGGGCTTAAGACCACCCAGATCAAGGTGCCTATAAATTGAATAGGGGAGGATATTGACACTTGCCCCCAAATCGAGTATGGCCCTTTTGAATTTATTCTCTCCAATGGTGCAAAAAATAGTGGGTGCACCAGGATCTTTATATTTAGGTGGAGGATCGTTAAGAAGAACAGAGCTCGCGTTCTGTGCTAGGAACACATTTTCTTTACCTCCATCCTCCTATTGACTGTCAATAAGTCTTTTATGACTTTTGCATAGGCTGAAGTTTGACTTATTGCATCAAGGAAAGGTAAGTTCAATTTTACTTTCTTAAGGACTTCTATCACTTCATCACTTATGGTCCCTTTGTGGGAAGGAACCAATTTTTGAGGAAATGGCGCAGCGGAGGGTGGCTTTACAACTACCACGGGCTCACTAGTGTCTTATTTTTCACTCTTGTTCAAGGGGATATCTTTGGCCTCTTTCTTGCCGGGCAAATTCTCCTTGACTTTCAAAGTGTCGTGTGGGGGAGGTGATAAATCAACAACTCTCCCACTATGAAGAGTGGTTACATCTTGGCAATGATCCTGCTGTTCTGTAGAGGAGGAGCTAACACTAGGTTGACCTTGGGGAGGTCTTTGGCCCTGGGCAGGAAATTTTCCCTTCTCTTGGATACTCAATGATGATTGCAACTTGGAGATGTGCGCATTTATGTCGGCGAACGTGACACTATACTAGGGGTGGCCATAGGCCCGAGGCCCGCCAAGCCCGCCCAATAAAAAAATAGGGCCTGGGTAAGGTGAATAGGCCCGCAAAGCGGGCTTGGCAAAATTTTATAGGCCCGATTTTTTTTCGGGCGGGCTTGGGCATGAGTTCTTAAGCCCAATGAGGCCCGACCCGGCCCGAAAAATATATATATAATATATATATATATATATATTTATATTTATATATATGTGGGGGGGGGGGGAATTTTATAAATATAAAAACGTATACCAAGTCTTTTCATGTAGAGTGGGAAACTTTATATATGGACTTTGTAATATATGGAGTTTAAAACAGATTTTAAATTAAAAAATTGGTCTTTAAATAAAAAAATAGGTATTTTAATTTTTAAAAAAAATCTTTTAATTAATATAATATGGCCCGATCGGGCGGCCCTGGGTAAAGAGCTTTCAAATCTGGGCGGGCTTGGGATTACATAATAAGGCCCGATCTGGGCCCGAGCGGGCTTGGGATAGCCGTTAATTTTTCAAGCCCGGCCCGAGCCCGACCGGGCCTGCCCAGGCCCGACCCACGGCCACCCCTACTAGGCGGGCCTTAGGCGTAAAAAGGCGTGAAAAGGCGTTTAGACCTTTTTAAATATATTTTAATATTTTTAACCATAACATGGCTATTAAAAATACTAAAATTGTACATACTTTAAAAATATGTCCGAAGATATGCAAATTAAAATACTATTTGATTGTTTTGGACGAGATATTAGTCCGGTTTGTAAAAAAAGTCTTTAAAAGGCGATATCGTTTCACTAAAGCATTTTTGTTTTTAAAAAAAGTGCGTCTTAAGGCTTTTACCAAGAATAAGGCGTAAAAGGCTTAAGGCGGGGAGTTTCTCCCAAGCCTCAAACCTAGGTGCGCCTAGGCGGAACCTAGGCGCGCCTTTTAGAACACTGGTTTTATGCATTTTGTATATATTTTGGTGTTTAGAGCTTGATGGGTTTTATATTGTTTGTATGTGTTTGTAAATGAGTTTCAGATTTTTATACATTTTGTTTGTATTTTGGTGATTTGAACTTGATGGGTTTTATACATTTTGTGTGTATTTGTGAATGGGTTTTGGTTAAATTGAGATTGAAACTTGTGATACTATTATGGGTTATTTGAGATTTATTGTGATATACTCCCTCCGTCCTAAATTAAGAGTCCGCAATTTCTTTTTTGGTTGTTCCAATTAATAGTCCACTTTCGTTTTTTAGGCATAATCAACGAACCAAATTTCATCATAGTGAACAAGTGTCGATCTTCACCATTGATTAAGTGTATCCTTAATCTATACAAATACAATCCGACTCTTATCCTCTCCTATCTGGACCCCTTATACGGCGTATCAAACGAGGCCTAACTGTTTACTAAACTAACTGTTAAACCAACTGCATACATATATATAAGTTACTAAACTAACTGTTAAACTAACTGCATATATATATATAAGTTACCAAACTAACTGCTTACCAAACTAACTGCTTACTAAACTAACTGCATATATATATACTATATATATCAGTGTTTTAAAAAACGCGCCTAGGAGGCGCCAAGGCGCGCCTAGGCACGAGGCTTTTTAGATACGCCAAGTTTTAGCTCTAGGCGTGGTCAACGATGGTCAACGTTTTTTGGGTTAAGACATGAAAAACGCGCGTTTTTTAGTGGTAAGGCGTGAAAAAACGCGAGTTTTTTTAGAAGTAAGGCGTGAAAAAACGCATTTTTTTTGTTTTTTAAAAAAAAATGTTTTAATTTACAAATATTTAGACATATTTTTAATGTATGTACCATTTTAGTATTTTTAATAGCCTTGTCATAGTCAAAAAATATTAAAATATATTAAAAAATGCCTAAACGCCTAAGGCCCGCCTAGGCTTCTAAGGCTTAAGGGTTGGCCTCCACGCCCCGCGTTTTTTAGAACCTTGATATATATATATATATATATAACTGTTTATTAAACTAACTGTTTTTTAGAACCTTTATATATATATATATATATATATATATATATATATATATATATGCAAGTTAGTTTATACAGGTATTCGGGTCGGGTCTTCGGGTCCTTAACGGATCCAGGTCTGGATCCATTTTCTGAGACCCGACGGGTAATCGGGTAAAACCCGATCTGTTTACACCCCTAATGGGAGCAACCTCTTCATATATGGGAGTAAGGCCAGCCGACATTCGCCCCAGACCCTGCTATTAAGCGGGAGCCTTGTGCACTGGGCATGGCCTTCTTTTTTAGGGCTTGATGGGTTTTATGCAAGGTTCTAAACAACGCGGGGGGTGATCGAGGCGTGAAGGCCAAACCTTAAAACTTAAAACCCTAGGCGGTAGGGGTGGCCATAGGCCCGAGGCCCGCCAAGCCCGCCCAACCCGCCCAATAAAAAAATAGGGCCTGGGTAAGGTGAATAGGCCCGCAAAGCGGGCTTGGCAAAATTTTATAGGCCCGATTTTTTTTCGTGCGGGCTTGGGCATGAGTTCTTAAGCCCGATGAGGCCCGGCCCGGCCCGAAAAATATATATATAATATTAATATATATATATATATATTTATATTTATATATATGTGGGGGGGGGGGGAAATTTTATAAATATAAAAACGTATACCAAGTCTTTTCATGTAGAGTGGGAAACTTTATATATGGACTTTGTAATATATGGAGTTTAAAACAGATTTTAAATTAAAAAATTGGTCTTTAAATAAAAAAATAGGTATTTTAATTTAAAAAAAAAATCTTTTAATTAATATAATATGGCCCGATCGGGCGGCCCTGGGTAAAGAGCTTTCAAATCTGGGCGGGCTTGGGATTACATAATAAGGCCCGAGCGGGCTTGGGATAGCCGTTAATTTTTCAAGCCCGGCGCGAGCCCGACCGGGCCTGCCCAGGCCCGACCCACGGCCACCCCTACACTATACCAAAAAGGCTGAATTGGCACCCTTTAGCCGGCCAGCCTTGTCACGGTCATTGACCGTAACAAAAAAATATGTGTTTTTTTATCACGGTCATTAACCATGACAAATGCTTTTCACGATCATTGACCGTGACAAATACTTATAATATTATCACGGTCAAAGACCGTGACACGTCCGTGACAATTTGTTTTATAAAAAAAAAAACTACGCTTTCTTTTCTTCCCACCATTTTTTATTTTTCCTCTCTCTCTCTCTCTCTCTCTCTCTCTCTCTCTCTCTAAGGTATGTTTTTTTCCTCTCTCTCTCTTTCATTTCTATATGTGTGTGTATGTGTGTGGTGGTGTGTGGTGAGGGGAGGGGGTGGTGGTGGTGGTGTGTGTGTGTGTGCGTGTACGTGTGCGTGTGTGTGTGTAAGTGTGTGTGTGTGTGTGTGTGTGGTGGGGTGAGGGGGCAGGTGGTGGGATGTGTGTGTATATGTGTGTGTATGTGCAAGTGTGTGTGGCGAGGGGAGGGGGCAGGGGGTGGGGTGGGAGTGGTGGGGGTGGGGGTGGGGTGGGGGTGTGATGGGGCAATCTCAACAATTGTATAGCTTTAATTAATAAATTGTATAGCTTTAATTGTAACTTTAATTGTATAGTTTTATATGAAAGTAAATTAATGATTAGTGCCTATTTCATATGAAAGTAGGATTGTTCCTCATTGTAAATTAGTAAATTAATAATTATATACTTTAATTGTTAGTTTAAAGTATGATGGTGGAGGCGGTGGGGGTGGGGGTGGGGGTGGGGTGTGTGTGTGATGGGGCAATCTCAATAATTGTATACCTTTAATTAATAAATTGTATAGCTTTAATTGTAACTTTAATTGTATAGTTTTATATGAAAGTAAATTAATGATTAGTGACCATTTCATATGAAAGTAGGATTGTTCCTCATTGTAAATTAGTAAATTAATAATTATATACTTTAATCGTTAGTTTAATTGACGAAATGAATTAATTGAGTAGATGAATTAGAAGGAGTACGGGATACACATTTGTTGTTGACATTTCTGTTGGATTATAGTGGATCGATGTTGGGTTGTTTAGTTTTAAAAGTGGCATGACCACTGGATTATTGTCCATATAGGGGTGGGATTTTTCAACTTTTTTTGAAAATTATTTTGAATATCGAATAATATATATATAGTATGATAATTAAATGAAACATACTTGAAATTACATATAGTGCGCATAGATACTAGCCTTCTAATTCTTATGCGTACGCATTCAATAGCCCTTAGACCGTTCGAGAGTCATTACCCCTGTAATGAGATCTCTCGAATTGTCCCGTTTGGATAGTTTGTGACTGCATAATTTCTGTATAATATTCTTAGTGGCTTAAAGTTGTTACTTTTGGAGGAAGTTCTGCAGTCATATCCTAATGTTCTCTGGGTACATACTAGATTGACAAGTGTGATTGTTATTTCAATTGATCAATTGAAATAACACTCACACTTGCCAAACTACGTCGTGTACTTAGAGAACTACGGGTATATGCTGCCGATTTTTTTCAAATCGTAACAATGTGCATGAGCTGTTAAGTATATTACAGAAAAATGCAGTCTTGAAAGGGATAGGACCACTCACCCTTTAGAGGAGATGGAGGAAATAGAAATTTCTATTATAAATTGAATTTGAAAATAAATAAGACATAATTAAATGAAACATACTATAAATCTAAGTTTTGTTTATACTAATCCATGAATATACGCTTCGTACCTTTAATAGGTGATTAGTTGTGGTATATGTGATGGGATATCTGAAATACAAAGAGTGGATGGGTGAGACAAATAGAATGGGGGATGTGTTTCACATAGGTGCTAACGAATTTGTGAAATATGCAAAGATATGTCATAATGATGAAGAGTTTTCGTGTCCGTGTGCTAAGTGTAAGAATGGTAAGGTGTTTGAGTGGAAAATAGTTGAACTACATTTGTTAAGATCGGGTATGCGAGATAGTTATCGAATTTGGAATTTTCATGGTGAATTGAAAGTTCCTTTTGTCCCCGACCAACCTTCACAATAACCTTCAATAAGTAGGATAGATGTAGAAGGGGATAACGTAGATCATAATATGTTAGAGGATTTAGTTGATGATGCGTACGGAGTTTATGAAGCAGAAGAGAATGAGGTTATTGATGATCTAGAAGGTTCAAGTGCTCGTGAAGATATCACGATAAAACTTAATGATGACTACCAAAGTTTAAAATTTAAGGTGACCCAACCGATATACTCTGGTTGTGAGAAAGATCAAACAACTTTATATGCCATGGTTGGTTTGCACAGTTTGAATATGCAATACGGTTTGTCTGGCAATAGCGTGATAGGAATTCTGAAATGCGTGAAGAGCTTATTACCCAAGGAGAATACACTTTCAAATAACTATCCTGTTATGAAGAACAGTTTGAAAGGTTTGGGAATGAAGTATAAATCGATTCATGCTTGTGTGTATGATTTCATACTATACCGAAAGGAGTATAAAAATCTCGCTCGTTGTATGGTATGCGATGAACCTAGATATGTCCAATCTACTAGTAAGGAAGACACAAGATCAAAGTGCCTCAAAAAGTATTGAAATATTTTCCCGTTGGGCCTAGATTAAAGCGATTTTTCACAGTACCATGGATAGCGAAGGCAGTGACTTGGCATGCTAGGGCAAAAGTAGGGGTTAATATCATACGTCATTCTATTGATTCTACTGCTTGGAGGAGGATGAATTATGAGTATTTCGATTTTGCTTGTGAACAACGCAACATTCGTTTGGCTATATCAACAGATGGTTTCAATCCATTTGGAAGTATAAGCACCAATCAGAGTGTATGGCCAGTGATCCTGGCCCCACTCAACCTCCCTCCTTCACAGTGTATGAGACCTGAATTTTCAATGATGGCTTTGTTGATACCTGGGCCAAAGGCACCAAGTGATGACATCGAAGTCTACCTGGATCCTTTTGTAGAAGAATTAAATGAGTTGTGGGAAGAGGGTGTGCAATCATTTGACTCTTTTAGAAAAGAAGAGTTTATGCTGAAAGCTATGTTGATGTGGGCAATTCATGATTTTCCAGCTTATAATACATTATTCGGTTGTGTAGTACATGGTTATTTGGGGTGTCCTATTTTTGGATAGGAGACTGAATCTCTTCGTCTATCCTTTAGCTCAAAAAATGTATACCATTGCTACAGGAGGTTTTTACCCCCGACTCATAGTTTCATATTTAAGAAAGGTTCTAATTTTTTTATTGGGCGGGGTTGAACATAGGTTACCGTCGAGACAACTATAGGGTTCAGAAATTGAAAGTAAATCCTCTGAATATGACCCTAATATGCCAGGTAAGAATCCTAAATTTAAGAATGTTAAGCATAAGAAGACCCTAACTGGGAATGAAACTGAGATAAGAAAGGCATGGTCTAGGAGGTCAATTTTATTTGACTTGCCTTATTGGAAGAATAACCCGGTGCGCCATGTATTAGATGTGATGCATGCAAAGAAAAACTTCGCTGAAAATATTGTGGGCACTTGCCTTGGGGGGAATCATTCGAAGGATGAAGAAAATGCACGAAAAGACCTTAAATCGTTTAAACTTAAGCCACAACTATGGTTGAAATAAGATAGCAGGGGAAGGACAATAATTCCCCCTGGTGCGTTTACTTTGACGAGTGGGGAAAGGAAGGCATCTACTTTTTCGTCCAACTTGCAAAGGATTGTGAATGATGCTACTTATGATTTACATAAGTGTAAGTCCCACGATTGGCATGTGATCATGCAATTGGTTCCTCTATTGCTTAAGCACTGTTTCTCCAAGTATAAGGATTTGTGGAGGGCTATTATGTAAATTAGTATTACCTTCTCACTCTTGTGTGAGAAGGTAGTCAATTGAGAACACATAGTGATCGCAAAATTAGCGGTGATCGAAGCGATTTATATGTTGGAGAAGTACTTTCCCCCAGCATTCTTTAACATAAGTGTTCACTTGTTGGTACACCTATACGACGAGGCACTTCTTTGTGGTCCAGTTAGATATCGATGAATGTATCCGTTTGAAAGATTGATGAAAGTTTTTAAAGATTACGTCAAGAATACGCGATACATTGCAGGATCAATTGAAGAGGAATACATAACCGTGGAGTCATCAATATATACTCGAGAATATATGCCTGACTCGACTAGCGTTGATGACACTGTTGAGTTCGTCGATGATGGTGGTCATGTGATGGGAAAATGAGTGAAATTAACGAGTTTGCAACATGAACAAGTAGCTCGTTATCTATTTGACAGACATGAAGATGTCGAAGAATGGAAAAAGTAAGTTTCGATTATTATAATGTTTAACATTATTTTAGATTATTTTATACATGATTAATTTTGTAATAGGCAAAAAATATGAAGCCTCTGAGAACAATAAAAGACAAAAAATAATGGTACAATCAGACAACAAATTTAGGCTGTGGTTGACACAAATGGTAATTATAATGAAAATGGTTGTTATCTAACGTTACATTACGATCAAATTTTACAACTAATATAATTAATTTATCTATATTCTCAACTCTTAAAGACGGGTGATGCGATATCAAGGCTTACTCGTCTAGCCACTGGACCCTTGTTCGTGGCACACGAGTACAAAAAGTATCGATTGAACGGTTACATTTTCGGCGCTAAAGTGTACGGGGAAAGTACAAATGTACAGAACTCGGGCATTTCATACAAGGCTCTTACTTTCTTTCGAGCGAGCACAAAAGATAAAAACCTCGTTGAAGCTGAAATGACTTACTATGGTGTAATCCGAAATATATTTGAATTGGATTATATAAGCTTCAAAGAGGTTATATTTTACCGTGACTGGGTAAGAGTTGAGGATAAAAATGCTTGTAAAGTTGACCATGTCACCAATTTGATCATGGTTGACTTGTCCAAGTTGAAGTGCAACGACCACTTGAGCGATGAGTCGTTTGTTTATGCATTTCAAAAGGTTAACTAAGTGTTTTACTTGGAGTATATCAACAACGAGCCAAGGACAATTGTCCAACACGCGCCAAAATGTCTAAATAGTAGTGTGGATGAATTGGTTGCCCCTACCGAATATCAATCCATTTTTTATGATAACCCAAATTTTAAACAATTTTTTAATTTGTAATAAATATTCCAATTTGTACCGAAATATTCCAATGCATTTGGACAGTTTGGGAGTGCATAATTTATGTATAATATTCTTAGTGGCTTAAAGTTGTTACTTTTGGAGGAATTTTCTATTATAAATTGAATTTTAGTTTGAATTTGAAATTTAAGTTTTGTTTATACTAATCCATGAATATACGCTTCTTACCTTTAATAGGTGATTAGTACATAGTTATTTGGGGTGTACTATTTGTGGAGAGGAGACTGAATCTCTTCGTCTATCCTTTATATCCAGACACTAAGAAATGTCATAATCCTATGGAGTGATGCTCTACAAAGTGGAATTGACAACTTCAACTGGTGATGTTTGGCTACACAACGGTTGGAAGGAACTTGCAGAGCATAACTCTATAGGATTATGGCATTTCTTAGTGTTCAGATATGAAGGGAATTATCTATGACACGATTGCCCGGGGTACATTAGTTGGAAGGAGGTGCCATATGAGCTCAAGTTAGCTGTTTGGGTGGCACTACAGGTAATGTATTTATATTTATATTTATATTTATATTTATATGAATTTTAAATTTCAATTTCGATTTCGATTTCGATTTTTATGAATATTTGCTTGTTGGGTGGCACTACACTCTTGTGCAGTGTCTTGCAGTGGCTGATTCTTATAGTGTAACTGGAAATTGGTGTTGGATTTTCTCAAAAGTTGTCCTCTTCTAGAGGTTCTTATCTTTGAGGTACGTCAAGGGTTCATAACATCACTTCCAGCTAAATAGTTTATACATTTGGGATAATTGATAGTGATGTAATTTCTTCTTATATTAGGCCTTTTCATTTTTTTGTGAACAAATCGGGACATCGTGGTTGGAATGGTATGTACCTGATTATTTGAGATCACACCTAAAGACAATCGAAATTACGGGATTGGGGTCGAACAATGGAGTTGAACAATTGAGGTACTTTGTGTAGAAAGCCAAAGTTTTGAACAGGTACGGGATTGTTTCTATTTTGAATGTATATTTGCACTAACTCTATTTAACTGGATATATAATGTTTGAACAGGTACAACGTTGCTATAACAGGTACATATATACTGTTGGGCAGTAGCAGTGGCAGTGGCCATACTGCCCAGCAGATTTTTTTTAATTCTGCCCAGAATTGTCACGGTCATTGACCGTGACAAGTCCTTGACAAAGGAAGTTATCACAGACTTATCACGATCATTGACCGTGATAATTTTTTTAAACACTGTCACGATTTTGTCACGGTCCTTAATCGTGACAAAGCTCGTGACGATCAAGGCCCGTGACATGATCGTGACCATTCTAATGAACTTATCACGGTCAATGACCTTGACAAGTTTGTGAAAAAAAAAGTTGTCACCCCCAGAATTGTCACGGTCATTGACCTTGACAAGTCCAACTTGTCAAGGTCAATAACCGTGACAATTCAACAGATTTGGTGCAGTGATGCGTTCATTTCTAGCATTGGTTGCACTTTTAGAATTTATGAACTGGTTTATTATATTCTCGGGGTTCCTTCGCGGTGGAGCTACATATAGAGCTGGAGGTGGTAGTTTTTGTTGGTATTGACGGGGTGGTGGAGGTGGGACAACCTGTGAATGTGGGTTCATCGCAGCTTGTGGTTGTCCATTGTTAAAACCATGATGGTTTCTCCATGAAGGGTTATACAAGTTCCCATGCGGGGCGTTAAAATTTCCCTTGAATCCTCCTATAGCATCCACCTACTCGGTGTGCATGGCCTTGTAGGCAGAAATCGTCGGGCATGCCTTTGTGGAATGACCTGCCTCACAAATTGCACATACCTTTTATTTCGACCCACGACTGGATCCGGAAATATATCTCAACCGTCCATCAAACCACTATTTCATATATCTCTGAAACTGATTGAATCGACGATCTATTAAGGTATTACTATCCAAATGGTATAGACCGCATGCAGTTGGAGCGATAGATGCTTGTCTCAGCCGAGCTTGGGTATTAGGATCAGATGTGTCCCATGCTTGAGTAGTCTCTGCGACATACTTAAGATGGGCCTCAGCATCGAAGGAGTTCAAATCCCAAAAAGGTTTTTCACACATGGTTTACAAAAGTTGTTTGGAAGCCACTGTCAACCCATTATGGAAGAAAGAGATCACGAGGTGTTTGTCAAAACCATGATGGGGGCATGCGCTTACCAACTCTTGGAAACGTTCCCAACATCTGTCAAAAGACTCATTATCGTGTTGTCGGAAACCTTGGGTTTGTGTTTTGGCAGAGTTGGTCTTGTGTTGTGGATAGAATTTTGAGATAAACTTAGATTACATATCTCTCTAGGAAGTTACGAAGTTCGGGGGTAGAGACCATAACTAGGTCTTGGATTTATCCTTTAAGGAAAAAGGAAAATGTTTTAGGCGAATGGTATCCTGCGTGCAAGCTTGGTCACTGAATGTGTCGCATGCCTCTTTGAACTCGCAGATATGCAGGTATGGTTTCTCCGAATCCATGCCGTGAAATGTAGGGACAATCTGCATCATCCCATTGTGAAAGTGGAACTGATCGACATTATACAGAAGTAAAATGCAACCAGGGGTGACAGTCCGCTCAAGAAAGAGTAAATCTTTCATGGGATGATAGGGTAAATCTCCCTCATGTGCCGTAACTCGCTGCGTCCGGCATCGTATTCACGCTCGCTTCAAATGACTCGGTATACTCACTCGGTGTCCTAGAGGTGTGACTCGAGGGTTGACTCAGTGTGTAACTACCGATAGAGTTCTCAGGAGTAGGAAGTGGAACCCAAAATTGTGGAACACGAGGTGTGTGGGGGCTTTCAGAGTTGTATTCAATAATCGGGTTTTCGTGGATTCTGGTTGGAGTATTGTGAGGAGTCTGATTATGTTCAGGATTTTGTATTAAAGGCTTTTGAGAGATGTTTTTTTTGTTGTTGATTTTTTGGTCTAAGCTTTAGATTGACTCGATCTAACCTAAGTCTACCTAAATCCGCGACAACGGCGCCAAAAACTTAACGCGACCACAAATGTGTCTATTGTTCATGCTATGTCGGCGCAAGTGCAAGCCTGTCATTCAAGTAATAATTCGATAAGTCGGGTATCGATCCTCAAGGAAAAAGGACGACAGAATCATGACGACGTTGGAAAGATTAAGAAATCCTACCTTTGACTCTAAAAGAAACGAAAAGGTGATTTAAAATACGAGACAACTACAACTTGATGCAAATTTGAGAATGATTAACTAATGAAACTACGAACATAATGCAACTAAACTAATTGGCCAAAAAACTGATGACGATTGGACTGAAAAACTTAACTATGAAATGAAAAAAAATAGGTCGAAACCCTAGTAATTCATCTCGTAGGATACTAGATTCGAAATTAAAATTTTAAATGAACCCGGTCTTTAGTACTCCTAAGTATTACACATATGAGGGATCGTAGCCCGCACAGTATGTAAGCAAATGACGAGAAAAACGGTATCGCATTAGCTACCACTCGCGTCGCATTCTTAAGCATCCGGTTACCTAGGGTAAAAGAGATCAAAAGTCCTACGACGGTTGCAACAGTTATGCAACACGATTCGTCTAATATTTTAATTCAAAAGTCTATTTCCATGCCGATGATTTACATCGGGGGGGGGGGGGGGGGGTCATGCACCCCAACCCTAAGAAAATTAGTTAGACATAATTAACTTAGAGAAAAATAGGATTTTAAGGAATAAAACATTAACTCTAAAGAAACTAAGTGAAAAAAGAATTTTAGATTCAAAACCATCAATTAAAACTAATGAGCAAACGAAAATTAAAGGAATCGTGTTACTTGAATTGCAGAAGGTGAACTCAAATCCTTACAGCAATGTATGACACCCCGCCTAATAAAACCCCGGGTGATCAGTCCTAAATTAAATTAGAATAGGTTTCTCAGTTGGTTCATTCTTAGCATCACTGTCGAATTTTTAATTACTCCTCACCAAAGTGAAAAATTAGATTGGTGTCAAATTTTATCTTTTATTAATCCAAAGAAAAGCTGATGCGGAAATAAATAATTTAAACAATTACGATGAACTGAATCAACCATCACATATAAATAATAATCTGACCGGATAAACCATTGACTAAAATCCAACAAAAGTAAAGACGGATAATAGCAATCGCAAAGTATCTAAAATGAATACTAAATAAAACTGTGAGCCACATGCTCGAGTATCTGATGATAAACCCCTACTCTAAGAATAAAAAGAATAGAGGCGACTATCCAAATCTTGCAACATCCACATATGCTGCAGCAATGAATCCATGGAATGGGCCAAGTCTGGCGTCCCTGTGACTGGACACCTAAAAGGTTTTTAAAATATTTATAGCAAGGGTTAGAACCCAAAACATTTTGAAAACATTTAACAAATGATTAACTTGCAGTAATAAATATCCATAAATGCTCTTCATATTTTAGTTAGTGCTGCACTCCCTTGAGGACCTCCTCACCCCTCCTCTATTGTGAACAACTAATGCCTTAATTAAATCCCCTAGTCATTTACTCCATAACTAGATAACTGGTATAACCCCTTGCAACCACCCTACTCTAACCGAGTATGTAATAATTCTGATTTATAAATAATTATTAGCACTAACTTAATTAATCATTCTCCTTCTTAAATTCATATAACTTTCACACCCGTTATACACACAAATACAATTCACGGCCTGTATTAAATTTTCCGTATATAATTATTTATCCTATTATGTACGTATAACCATATTACAACATTCACACATATGTTGAAATAAAAAGATAACAACCATCCTCTCAAGTAATAACTCACCGGATGTATATTCTCTAAAGTGATATCCCATTAGGTGCATTCACATAACCTAGTTACCCCAAGTCATAATCGCTCACTAACTTGGCTGAAAGCATACATAATGGAGGCGGTCATATTCCTTCCCTGAAAGTGAGATGCCCCTCACCCATATAACGGACACTATGACCTGGGGATATACTCTCCCTATTGCTCAAGCTAGGGGAATCGCCTACTATGCTCAGCCCTCCCCTGATAGCACTAGAGTATATATATTAATAAAATCTAACCACTGATATTCATGCACACACCATATATATACTATCACACACCGTATATATATATATATATATATAACAAATCCCGGCTTTATCGTGTACTATGTCCGTAACACTCGCCTATACATCATATCTTGAGTTTATGGTCCAACTCTGATTATTAATTAATTTGCACATTAATTGATTTAATTACTTTTGGTGTCGCCCAACCAATATACTCGGACTCGCTCTCATGGCCCAAGAATAAAATAATATCCAAGTCTAAATCCCCAACTTCGAATTAATTAGCTTTCATTCCTATTAATTTAATACCTTAGCATCGCTCAACCAATATCCCCGGACTCGCCCACTCGATCCGCATTTAATTATTTTGAAATATTTTCCCCAAAATTAACCATAATGTGTCGCACATAAATCCCAATTATTTTCCCTTATAACTGTTAAGAATTTATGTTCCATATTTATTTCTCACTAAACAATATATGGGAATTGAATTTTAAATTAATTTATCTTATATAACAAAACTGGTCGACCTGACAAAAATCCTGGACCATCGATCGATCGATCGAACAAGCCTTCGTCTTCTCCAAACACTGTTTCAGCCGTTAATGAATTTCTCCCTACTCCAACCTCTTATATAGTTCAACCCAAACGTAGACAATATTTTTAACACATGGGAACATGATTAGGACCTCCCCTAAAACCTTAAACATGACTTAATTCCCACAAATCCCTACTTATTCAAAAATTTGGAAATTTTTGGGCTTTCTTTGTTCAGTCCCAATTTCATTCATTTATCCCAATTTCGTTCATCGATTTTACTGGTATTCATACCCAAATTAAATATCTACTCGGAATTATGTATCACCGTAAATTTCTACATCAATTCTCATTTGCCGTTGCAAATTACAAAACCCTATTTTTGTACCTGTTTATACCCGAAACAAATTTCAGATTCCACATCACAAAAATATGAGTTGAAAACATCAATAAATACTATAGCAAGTTAACCACTTGTCTTATGGGTTCGTCGGGTCTGATCCGTTGATGTAGAGGCATGTTTGGCGATGAACACACCCAATCTTGTTCCTAGTCTTGTCTCCAAAAGGATCCCAAATTGCTCTCAGTGCTTCCTATGGCTTTCTCTCCAAACCCTAGGTTCTCCCTTGTGTTTTTCTGTCATTTTACTTTTCTCCCAATTAGGTAATAAGGCTAAATCCCATTTTTAGCCTAATGGTCCAAGCCCAAGTGACCCAAATACCCCCGTGTGGGCCCGGCTATGCCTAAAAACCCCCTGAGACCCATTTACTACTCCCAGGTACTCTATTTCGACTATCTCGGCTCATCGGGACTCAATCGTGTACTCAGAATTGGCATTCAAATAAGTTTACAAAATTTCTTATCCCACACCTGACTTAGTCTGTAACTGACTCCCGATTAAGATAAGTAAACCCCACGACATTAGTACTCTTAAGACGTCATTAATTATCACTATTCACTTAGTAAATTAATTTTCCATAAATACTAACCATTTGTTCGCCCGAATAATATTTATATAAAAATTCCATAATTAATTCCATTAAATTACGACACACTAGTAATTTAAATTTTTTCCCAAATTAATTTTTTTTATGCCATAAAAGTACGGGGTGTTACATACTCCCCCCTTACAAAGGAACTTCATCCCCGAAATTAGGTCGTACCTGTGGTAAATAACTTTAAATATTTCTCCCTCATATCCTCCTCCCGCTCCCAGGTAGACTCGTCAATGCTGTGATGACCCCACTGTACTCTCACTAGTGGAATAACCTTGGATCGTAGCTTGCGCTCACTACGGTCTAGAATAAACACCGATCTCTCCTCATACAAGATGTATGGCTGTAAGTCAATCTCCTCGAGTGGAATGTGCCAGAAGGCCCTCTCTCTCCTTCGATATTTCTTCAGCGATGCCACATGGAACACGTCGTGTATGTGCTGAAGATGCTCTAGCAAACCCAGTCTATAAGCTACTGGTACCACCCTCTCAATAATAGGGAAGGGTCCCACATACCTCGGCACTAATTTACCTTTCTTGCCAAACCCCATCACCCCTTTCATAGGGAACACCCGTACCAATACCTGATCTCTAACCTCCAAGTCCACATGTCTGCGTGAAGCATCAACATAACTCTTCTGCCTATCCTGAGTTATCCGAATCCGTCCCCAAATTAGATCTATCTTGGCAGTAGTATCCTGGACAATCTCCGAACCCAATGACTTATTGTCCCCCATTTCTAACCAACAGGCGGGTGAACGACAAGGTCTCCCGTACAGGGCCTCGAACGATGTCATGCCAATCGTAAACTGGTAAGAGTTATTATACGCGAACTCTACCAAAGGAAGATATCGCTCCCATCCTCCCCCTAAGTCTAAAATGCACATCCTTATCATGTCTTTCAGCATCTAATTTACTCTCTCAGTCTGCCCATATGTCTGTGGATGATAGGCGATACTCAACCGTAACTCTGTGCCCATAACCTCCTGAAAGCTCTGCCAGAAATGGGCCACAAAAATCTTGTCTCTGTCAGACACAATATTAACTGGCACCCCGTGCAGCTTAACTATCTCCGCTATGAATAACTGCGCATAATGCATCGTCTCGAAGTCTGTGCGAACCGGTAATAAATGGGTTACCTTGGTCAATCGATCCACAATTACCCATATGGAATCGTGACCCCTTTACGATGTAGGCAACCCGGTAATGAAGTCCATGAAGATGCTCTCCCACTTCCACACGGGAATCTCTAGTGGCTGTATCATCCCTGGAGGTCTCTGATGATCAACTTTCATGAGCTGACACGTGGTACATTTTGAGACAAACTCTGCTATGTCCCGTTTCATTTCTGCCCACCAATACTGCCTCATCATATCCTGGTACATTTTATCCCCACCTGGATGTACCGTAAATCTCAAACCATGGGACTCTGTCATAACGGTGTGCCTCAACTCCTCATCCTCCTGCACAATTAACCTCCCATTAATGCGTAGGCCCCCTTCCGAGTTGATCAAATAACCCTCTGCTCCCTCAGCCAACAACTGACGTACCCTATCCCGACAGATCTGATCCTCCGCCTGTGCCCTGACAACCCACATAATGATCTCGGGAATGATGGATAAAGCTGACATACACGCCCTGGCAACATCATTATCATGCCGAAGCTCTCTCCACTTCGCTTTCTAGACCTCTAAAATCTCCCCTGTAGGCCTCCAGCTCAACGCGTCTACCACCACGTTAGCCTTACCAGGATTATACTAGATGTCAAGCTAGTAGTCTTTCATGAATTCTAGCCACTGCCTCTGCCTCATATTCAGATCCTTCTGTGTGAAGAGATACTGAAGTGACTTGTGATCCGTGAATAGAGTAAACTGCTCTCCCAGAAGATAGTGCCTCCATATCCTCAAGGAAAAAACGATCGCTGCTAACTCTAGGTCGTGAGTGGGGTAATTCCTCTCATGGGGCTTTAGCTTTCTGGACGCATAAGCTACAGCCCTATCCTCCTGCTATAGCACGCCCCCAAGTCCCTGTAAGGATGCGTCAGTGTAGACTCGATACTCCAATCCTCCCATCGGCAAAGCAAGTACGAGTGCAGATGTCAACTTATCCTTTCTCTCATTGAAAGCTAACTGACAATAATCACTCCAAGTAAAAGGTATCCCTTTGCGAGTCAAATTCATCAAAGGACTCGCGATCTTAGAAAATCCCTTAATGAATCGCCTGTAATACCCTGGCAATCCAAGAAAACTATGGACCCCGGTCGGTGTCGTGGGCTGCCCCCACTCCCTTACCACAGATACCTTATTCAGATCCACAACAATACCCTGATTCGACACCACTTAACCCATAAATTATACCTCCCGCAACCAAAATCCACATTTCTCGAATTTGGCATAAAGCTAGTGGTCTTGTAGCGTCTTTAGAACCATACGCAGATGCTCTGCGTGCTCCTCCTCTGTGCGCGAGTAGATCAGAATGTCATCAATGAACATAATAACAAACTAGTCGAGATACTCTCTGAAAACCCTATTCATAAGATCCATGAACACTGCTAGCACATTAGTGAGCATGAATGGCATCACCTTGAACTCGTAGGATCCATACCGCGATAGAAAAGCGGTCTTAGGGACATCCTCCTCTCTAATATGTAGCTAATGATACCCTGACCT
The DNA here is from genome assembly GCA_949130495.1 of Sambucus nigra. Lineage (NCBI taxonomy): Eukaryota > Viridiplantae > Streptophyta > Magnoliopsida > Dipsacales > Adoxaceae > Sambucus > Sambucus nigra. The sequence goes on from OX422212.1 coordinate 567,513,574, forward strand.
CAGATCAATCTTTGAGAAGTATGTCGCCCCTCTCAACTGGTAAAATAAATCATCGATCCTAGGTAATGGATACTTGTTCCATATCGTCACCTTGCTCAGTTCCCTGTAGTCTACGCATAGCCGAAGTGAACCATCCCCACAACGACGTGCTCCACCGAATAAAACCTTGACCTAGGAGCTGCTGAATCTGCTCTCTCAGCTCACGCATCTATGAAGGGGCCATACGGTAAGTTTCTTGAGCAATCAGCCTCGTACTCGGTGCTAAATTAATTACAAACTCGATTTCCCTACTGGGCGACAATCATGGTATTTCTTGGAACACATCCTCGAAGTCCCTCACTATCGGAATCAAATCCAACAGAACCACCACCTCCTGTGAGGTCTCCTCCTCAATATAATACAAATGCGTGCGCGATCCTCCCTCTGGTAGAGGCATCATCACTAGGAACATCTCATGTCCCGGAATAGAGAACACGATGGTTCTTTCAAAGCAATCTACTGTCGCCTGATAACCTGCCAACCAATCCATACCTTGGATGACATCGTACCCCTTCATATCTAACACTAAGAGGTCCGCCGCTAAACTCAGTCTCCCAATCAAAATATCCACCCCCTGTAAATTGAGGGTATCGATGACCCACTACCCACTGGTGGCTCTACACACATCCGGATACTACCTGCGGTCTCTAGCGAACCAGCCAATCTAGCAAATTTAGTTTTAATGAATGAATGTGATGCTCCGGTATCAAAAAGTATCCTACCCTCAAGCCCATGGATAGGAAACATACCCTCAATTGCTGGCGGCGCCTGAGGTGCTGGTGGAATGGGAACATCTCGGACGTTGTACACATGCCCGTAGTGCATCTGCCCCTGCTGCCGTGGGGTTGGTGGAGCTGGTGCTGCTGGTGGCATCTAACCCTGCTGCTAGCCCCTACCTCTATGTGGGCACTCTCTCTTAAAATGTCCCGTCTGGACATAAACAAAACAACGCCTCTGATCGTCTCCCTATCGTTGGCCCTGACAAGGTTAGCCCTGCTGGCCTCCTCCATTATTCCCTTGGCCCTGTCGGCCCTGAGGAACCTGTTGCTATTGATTTGGGCCCTGCTGGCCTGGCCTAAACCCCCGTCCTCCCTGTCGAAAACCTCCAGGCTTAAATTTCTTAGCCTGCTTCCCTTGCTGGCTGCTGCTGAACACCGCCAGTATCACCACCAACTGCCTTGCCCTCCTGGCTTAGCTCCCCTCCCCTCTTATTTACATTCGCATGGAAGCGTTGATCCTGACAGTGCACTAAAGCGGTGTTGATGACATCAGTGTACATCACCAACACTGGATTGCCGATCAAATGCTTCCTCATCCTCCAGGCTAAGCCATCCATAAACATTGACTTCTTTTGCTCCTCGTCGCTCACCTCGTTTGGTACAAAATTAGCCAAACTGGTGAATTCCTCCTCATAATCAGCCAATGAGAGGTCCCCTGAATTAACTCTCTGAATTTCTTCCTCATCTCTGCCTCTACTACCGGTAGGAAGTATTTGCAGTCAAACTACACCCAAAAAACAAATATCGTCATCAAGTCCCTCTCTTCGGAGGTGGTGACTGACTCCCACCACTGTAAAGCTTCCCCTGACAGACGAAAAGTAGCAAGCATCTATTTCTGCACATCGGTACACTCAAGCAAGTGCAGATGGCGCTGAATATTCTTCTTCCAGTCACAAGCCTCTACCACATCAGTACTACCCCGAAACTCAGGTGGGTGACCCTTCTAAAAGGTCTCCCTAACTCACTGCCAAAATGGTGGCCCTACTGGAGCCTGAATTGCCGGTGCCACTGGAGGCAGTGCCTGGGGATAAGGAAAATGGGTTGCCATAGCCCTCATCACTGTCTCAACTTCCTTATCCATTATCACTGCCACCTGAGTAGTGGATATAAACTCGGGTGGGGTGGTGGTGGCGGTACATGTGGCTCCTGATGAGCCTCTCTCAATTCATCCCTGGCCTCGGCCCTCTCCGCTCGTTGTCTCCTCGGTGACATATGAAAATAGATCGAATTATATAAGTACACAATTTATACAAAAATCTAATAGCAGAGATACGATAACTCAAAAGCGAAAAATGAATCAACAGTCCTAATAATATGGCTCTATAACAACCGAATGCTACGCTGAAACGTAGTAAGCCGCACAGATCCTAAAGATACTATAACCTGATGCTCTAATACCATCTGTGACACCCCGCCTAATAAAACCACGGGTGATCATTCATAAATTAAATTAGAACATGTTTCTCAGTTGGTTCATTCTTAGCATCACTGTCGACTTTTTAATTACTAATCACCTAAGTGAAAAATTAGACTGGTGTCAAATTTTATCTTTCATTAATCCAAAGAAAAACTGATGCGGAAATAAATAATTTAAACAATTACAACTAACTGAATCAACCATCATATACAAATAATAATCTGACCGGATAAACCATTGACTAAAATCCAACAAAAGTAAAGACAATTAATAACAATCGCAAAGTATCTGAAATGAATACTAAATAAAACTGTGAGCCACATGCTCGAGTATCTGATGATAAACCCCTACTCTAAGAATAAAAAGAATAGAGGCGCCTATCCAAATCCTTCAACATCCACATATGTTGTAGCAACGAATCCCTGGAATGGGTCAAGTCTGGCATCCCTGTGGCTGGATACCTAAAAGGTTTTTAAAATATTTATAGCAAGGGTTAGAACCCAAAACATTTTGAAAACATTTAGCAAATGATTAACTTGCAGTAATAAATATGCATGAATGCTCTTCATATTTTAGTTAGTGTCGCACTCCCTTGAGGACCTCCTCACCCCTCCTCTATTGTGAACAACTAACGCCTTAATTAAATCCCTTAGTCGTTTACCCCATAACTAGATAACCGGTATAACCCCTTGCAACCACCCTACTCTAACCGAGTATGCAATAATTATGATTTATAAGTTATTATTAGCACTAACTTAATTAATCATTCCCCTTCTTAAATTCATATAACTTTCACACCCGTTATACACACAAATACAATTCACGGCCTGTATTAAATTTTTCGTATATAATTATTTATCCCATTATGTACGTATAACCATATTACAACATTCACACATATGTTAAAATAAAAAGATAATAACCATCCACCCGAGTAATAACTCGCCGGATGTATATTCTCTAAAGTGCTATCCCATTAGGTGTATTCACATAACCTAGTTACCCCAAGTCAGAATCGCTCACTAACTTGGTTGAAAACATACATAATGGAGGTGGTCATATTCCTTCCCTGAAAGTGAGATGGACCTCACCCATATAACGGACGCTATGACCTGGGGCTATACTCTCCGTACTCCAGAAGCTAGGGGAATCACCTACTACGCGCAATCTCCCCTGATAGCACTAGAATATATATATTACTAATATCTAACCACTGTAATTTATGCACACACCATATATATACTATCGCACACCGTACATATATATATATATATATATATATATATATAACAAATCCCCACTTTACCGTGTACTAAGTCCGTAACACTAGCCTATATATCATATCTTGAGTTTATGGTCCAACTCTGATTATTGATTAATTTGCATATTAATTTATTTAATTACTTTTGGTATCGCCCAACCAATATACTCGGACTCGCTCTCATGGCCCAAGAATAAAATAATATCCGAGTCTAAATCTTCGACTCCGAATTAATTAGCTTTCATTCGTAATTAATTTAATACATTGGCATCGCTCAATCAATATCCCCTGACTCGCCCACTCGATTTGTATTTAATTATTTTGGAATATTTTTCTCAAAATTAACCATAATGTGTCGCACATAAATCCCACCGAATCCCAATTATTTTCCCTTATAACTCTTAAGAATTTATATTCCATATTTATTTCTTACTAAATAATGTATGAAAATTAAATTTTAAATTAATTTCTCCTGTCAAAAATCCTGGACCATCGATCGATTGATCCCAGCCATCGATCGATCGATTGAAGAGGTCTTTGTCTTCTCTAACACTATTTCAGCGATTAACGAATTTCTCCCAACTCCAACCTCTTCTATGGTTCAACCCAAACATAGACAACACGTGGGAACATGATTAGGACATCCCCTAAAACCTCAAACATGACTTAATTCCCACAAATCTCTATTTATTCAAAAATTTAGAAATTTCTGGGCTTTCTTTGTTCAGTCCAAATTTCATTCATTTATCCCAATTTCGTTCATCGATTCTACTGGTATTCACACCCAAATTAAAATATCTACTCAGAATTATGTATCACCATAAATTTCTACATCAATTCTCATTTGGCGTTGCAAATTACAAAACCCCATTTTTGTACCCGTTTATACCCGAAACAAATTTCAGATTCCACATCACAAAAATATGAGTGGAAAACATCAATAAATCCTACAGCAAGTTAACCACTTGTCTTATGGGTTCGTCGGGTCTGATCCGTTGATGTAGAGGCAAGTTTGACGATGAACACACCCAATCTCGTTCCTAGTCTTCTCTTCAAAAGGATCCCAAATTGCTCTCAATGATTCCTATGGCTTTCTCTCCAAACCCTCGGTTCTCCCTTTTATTTTTATGTCGTTTCCCTTTTCTCCCAATTAGGTAATAAGGCTAAATCCCATTTTTAGCCTAATGGGCCAAGCCCAAGTGATCGAAATAACCCCAGTTGAGTTAAGTAAACCCCATGTCATTGATCGAACTCAACCGTGCACTTAGAATTGACATCCGAATAAGTTTACAAAATTTCTTATCTCACACCTAACTTAGTCTGTAACCGACTCCCGGTTGAGATAAGTAAACCCCATGTCATTAATACTTTTAAGACGTAATTAATTATTACTATTCACTTAGTAAATTAATTTCCCATAAATATTAACCATTTATTCTCCCGATTAATATTTATATAAAAATTTCATAATTAATTCCATTAAATTATGACACAGTATTAATTTAAATTTTTTCCCGAATTAATTAATTAATTTTTTTTATGCCATAAAAGTACGGGGTGTTACACAATGCTTCTTATTGAAAATTATGGTTTTTGACTACAAAAACCCTCTACTCCTACTTAACTAACCTAAAAATCGAACTCCCTATATTAGGGAACTAATCTGAAGAAATAACTCTGAAATTTACAAGAGTTTGACCCCCATAAAAATTATAACAAAAAGAATTAAAATTAGAAGAAAATCCAAAGCGGTCCGGATCGGTCGGGGTAGGCGGTCCGGATCGCTCCGTGTTTTGAGACAGTATTCCCCAACTTGAGGCGGTTCGGATCCTTTTTGGGAAAAAGGTCCGGATCCCCCCCCTTTTTAGACAGAATATATTTTATGACGGTTGCAACTTTATAGAATTGCCCCTTGACTTTCCTCATTTGACTTCATTCATTGCTTTTCCAATTTCTTTCTTCCTCAATGCTTCAAAGACCTGCAAAACTTAGGAGAAATACACGAAACTAGAGGCACTTGTTAGAAGGAGTTAGTATCAAAGAAATGCGATAATTACACTCATTTTACGTTATTCTAGATGGTAAAAATCTCTAAATTAAGGGGCTAAATTCTAAAGAATTTGAGCCTAATCAGAGACGCAAGGCATGAGAAATATCAAAAGTCGACCTTTGAAGCAAGAGTCTCATTTATGAAATTTTTCGCCTTTTTCAAATCTCCAGCGATGGCATATATATTATATGATGCCATATTCAAAAGATCTATTAAATGACATGACATGAGATGAGAGATAAGGGGGAGAGAGAAAGAAGAGTTAGAGAATGCAAAAGTGTAAAGTTTTATGTACAAAAATAACATAACTAGTTAAAGGGGCCACGTTAAACTAAAATATAATAATTTTAGGTTTTATTTATTAATTTTATATTCTGACCAATTTTGAAGAAGAAAACTATGCTAAGAAGGCATCCTAAAATATCCAGTTAGATAAGTTGCAAAGCCACTAGAATCGCTCTAAAATTTCACATTCCAAAAAAAGAGCAATTAAAGTAATGATCATGTATGTTAACGTGGTGCTAAAAATTTAATTTTTTGGTAACCTATCATTAGGAGTAGTCATCAAAATTGTCAACTAGAATAACCAAACCAAACCAAACTCCGTGGATTGGGTTAGGTTAGGTTGGGTTGGTTTGGTTTTTTCCACTAATGGTGTTTTCTGGTTCTAAATCATGGAACCGAGTAGTTTGGTTCTAAATCTTGTTCCAAAAATCATAAAATTCGACACAAATCGAATCAAACTATGGGTAGAAGCGAACACAAAAACTACCATTTATCCTTAAAGTGCAAATTTGTTGCATCTATTCATATTGTGCATTTTTTTAATCTTCTTTCAACTTTTGTTTTGACATATCAAAGTTGCATTTTAAGTGTTTATAAGTTGACATCACACAACATTGCTACTATTTAATTTTTCTAGAGATATTTTGATGGTATAGATTTCGTATGGTACTCTCTCATCAATTGTAAATTTCTTTGTTCAACTTTAAAAATGACCATCATGCCATTTATTTTCATTCTTATTTTCTTCAAAATTTTAAACATAAAACACTTTGATGATAGATAAATTATTAAAATTAAACGTAAGTATTAAAAAAATAAGTGGAATCGAGAACCGAACCAAGGTGAGAAGGGGTACATTGGGTTCAATTGTTTCGCATATGTTCAATTTTGTTTTTGGTTTCAAAATAATGTAACCGGTCTACATTGGTTCTATTTTAGCTATTGAACCGAACCGAACCGAACGAAACCAAACCGACACATGTTATATCTACTCGTCATCCAATATAACTTTAATTTAACTTGAAAGTTCAATCTAATCTTTCATATTATTTCTTCAAATATTTTGAAGAATCGTGGATCTCGTTTGATAAATTTCATTGAATAATTTCTAAAAATACAATTTTATGAAAACATGAATATATATATATGCACCATTTGGTTTACCCAACTTAGCTAGTTACTACTAAATTCATCCATCAAAAATATTTCCCCCATAAATTTATATGTATCATTGGTTTTATTTTACAATTACAAATTTGGGATCTCAAGTATTTAGTGATGGACGGTTACAAAGTATTTATGAGAAGTTTTTGATGACCCTAAAAATTCTTAGGAGATGGGACTAAAGTAAAAATAAAAAATAAAAAAATAAAAAAAATGTGCAAATTTTGTGGGAATGGTCCTCTATGTTTGAAAGTATTTTTTTAATTCTAAAAGGTCAAATAAGATAAAGGGTAAATTTGATCCAATCATGTTTCTTGCTGAAATGTGTGGAGTAATCAAAATCTTTTAACTTAAGGGCCCGTTTGGTTCGGAATAAAATATGTTTCAACGGGGTGAAAACTAATATGGTGAAATACGTTTTCACCTATTTAGAGTCAATTTTTTTTCTATATTCTTGTGTAAAATTTTATAATTATAGGGTGTGCACTTATTCACAATGTTAACCCAACAAAAAATTAATTTTAAATAAATAAAAACGTATTTCACCATATTATTTTTCACCGTGTTGAAACATATTTTATCCCGAACCAAACGGACCCTAAGGAGTCAACACTGACAAAAACAAAGTTAGACTTGGATATATGAATTTTTTTTAGAGGGAATATCACTCATTATAATAATAGTGAATAAAGCTAGCGACTTTTAGATTTCACACATTCTTCTTACCATCACCCTTAAGAGTGCCAATTTCATACAAAACTATACTATTCAGGATGTTGATTTTCAAAAGAAGTTTTTGTCTTATTAAGGAATCTGAAAGTTACTTCGAAATTTATAATGGCTAAAATCTTTTCAAAATCCAGGTCTCTTACTTCAATTAAAACTCCCTACGCTCCTCATAAACTCTATTAAATAGAACAAACAATTAACGAACATAAAATTGATAATTAAACTCTATAAAAAGTAAAATATGTAAATAAATATGATGAAATCCAAACCTTGATAAGATTATGTTGCAAAAACGTGTTGCACACGATGACCAAAATTACGATCAAACCATTGGCATGCACATCAGGTAATTAATTCAAGTTCATCCATAATCATTTTCAAACAGAAAACACATTCTCAAATAAGCCATATGTTTACTATTTCCCTTCTGCAACTTAATTAAGGTTTTGTGTTAAGTGGCGGATCCAGAAATTTAGGTGAAGTGAGGCGAAAATTTCGAGCGATACCTGTGGTTCGGGGACGGGAGCCCCCGAGGCAAATTTTTTGGGGTTATTTCGAGTTTTATACAAAGTATAGCTTTATAATGCCCAAACAATTACTCTCAATCGTTATTAACAATACCTAATTAATTTTTAAAAAAAATAATACTTAATAAATATTCACAATACACAAATTTTAGTAATGATGAGTTAACTCACCTAGCAACATTAAGGCTCAATTCGAGCACACCTGATGAAACAGAAACAACTTGATAAAGCCCATCTCCAAAACTTGCCCTGAACTTTGGAGAAGATCGATTGTACTAACTCACCTAGCAACATTAAGTCTAAATTTATTTATTTTTTCAAATCTCAATTGGGGCGGCCGCCCCACTTGGACCTAGTGTGGATCCGCCCGTGCTTGTGGTGGATGTTGAGGTTTTATTTGGAAGTTAAAAGTTTTCCTTAAAAGGTTTCATTTTAAACTATAACTTTGATTAGAGAAAGAGAAATTAAGTGCCCTGCAGTCAAATCTTGGCTGGCCCATATTCTGATTTTGAGAAAAATATTCAATACAAAGTTTACAACACAACGTGAACACTTTCTCTTGTATTACGTAATAAAACTTATGAAAGGATACATATAAGCATTGCAACATCTACTTGTGCCGACTCTAAAACTGCGTAATGCAATACGCAGACTATTTATGGCGTAAGTATATATAGATATTCATATAGATACATCATACAGGAAAGCTGAAACATCCAGTATAGTTTAGGGGAAGCTAGAACAAAACGTTTAGTACTTAGAGAGCCAAATCACATTGAGAACAGCCAATGCAGCAAGCAAGATGCAGCCGAAGAAGGTGAAAGCTATTGAGACAGCAACCCGATCACAAAAATTGGGAATAGCCTTGCAGAAATCTGGTAAGGCCGAATGTCGAATTCCTGTGCGGTTTAGGTTGGTGACGCCCGATGCAGCCGATCCAGCACTCATCATCATGTATGCAAACACCTGCACCAATAAAGTTCATTAACGTGGTCTGTGCCCAAACTAAGAGTCACTGTCTTTCGTTTGTACAGACTAAGGATACACTTGATCAATGACAAATATGAATACATGTTCACAATCTTAAAATTTGGTTTGTTGATCATGTACAAAAAGAAAAGGGGACTAATTAATTTGGGACAACCCGAAAAGGAAGAGTGAATTGTTAATTCGGGACGAAAGGCGTATGATTTACCGAGTGCTTTCCTCAAACACCAGAGATGTGGAGGTTTCTTCTCAGAAAGTGTCATATAATGTTCAGTAATACATCTCAAAATCAATGGTAGAGAGGAAATTAGATGCCAAAGTATGTTATAATACAGCTGAATGCACTACAAATCAGTTCAAGGGGGGTATAAAATCCAAAGAAAATAATTTTTCTTCAAAGAAATGAGATGAAAACAGGAAATAATCTAGAAAACAGAATCTAACAATTGAAAACGAAGGAAGATGCAAAAGAAAAATATCATTTTACAAAGTCAAACATTTGAAAAAAAAAAAAAAAGATTGTGCATCTAAGGCCCATAACGGGACCCCAGTAATCTTGTTTTGATTTGATAAATACTTGGCTAGATTTACCGTTTATAATAATAGCAATGTTAAAGTATATGCTACCAGAAAAGATTGTGCGTCTAAGGTACAAAGTTGGACTGCAGCACGCAACCGCAATCCGCCGTACCTTTTTTCTTTCCTGCCTCCACATGCTTGGAGAAAGGCTTAGAACCCTAGTTCTTTCCAAAATAAATTGTCCCAATTAAAACCCTTACTCCTCTCAGCTAATGGGTTTTCTCACCATGGGACACCAGAATTTTAACCAACCCATTTTTGTAACCAAACCCATTCTTTTTAATTTTTCTCGGGCCAAACCTAAGGAAACCAACATACAGGCCCATAAATCAATCCACCAAATTCCTCTATTAATCCCAAATTTTCTTATCCCATCTCTAAGCCATTCTTTTTTATTCTCTTTTATTTCAGCCCATTCTTCTTTAATTATAAAAAAAAATCCCAACGAGTTTCAATCTCTCGGTTCCATACCCCATTCAAAAATCACCCACATCTTACTTCCCAATTTTAACCTCACTCCCCCACCCATCAATCCACCTCGTTACTCTCTCTGTTACAAACTCAAGTTGGTTAAAAACCATCTTGAGTTTGAGGGGGAAAAATAAGGCTTAGGGGCCAATCATCCATTTCATACCTACATCGCCATACCATATCGTCTCCTAGGGAGCATTTTCAACCCCACCCATAATCATCTGCCACCAACTCTCGTCTCTCATCACCGACCTATGGGAAAATCCATATCTTATCATCACCACATCATCACAAAAATAATAATTGTCACCGTCTACTCTCCCCCATCATCACCATAGTGTGCTTGAACAGCACACGCTCATAGTGATAATTTCACTCGCTCCATGTCCTCTTATTAGTTCTTCAAGCTCTCGCTCATCAGTCGGCAGTCTCTTATTAGTGCTTAAAGCACTCTCATAGTGCCTTGTGCACTCGCTCATTAGTGCTACGTGCACTCTCAAAGGATCCATCCATACACTACAGATTTTCTAGCACACTCTTGTGCTCTAGCATCTTATTCTCAAATAACCACACGCACGTCATCTCTATCGCTCATCTGCCAATACCATCACCAAAGCTCATCCACCAGGACCTTTTTCAAACTCAAGTTGATTGACAACAAACTTAAGTTTAAGAGGGGGTGGGGGGTGGTGGTGGTGGTGGGTGGGGGGGGGGGGGGGGGGGGGGATGACACCTATACCCAATCTACCATATCACTCATACACCAAGCAACCATCAGACTCTCATCAAGGCACTCGCTCATCAGTGCCTTGTGCACTATGTCATTAGTGCTACATGCACTCTATCTTTAGTGCTTCGTGCACTCTCATTAGTGGCTCGTGCACTCGCTTATCATTAGTGCCTCGTGCACTCGCTTATTGGTGCTTCGTGCGCTCCTATGAGTCCTATGGACTCATCCATACATTATGGATCTTCTGGCATATTATTGTACTCCGGCATCTTCTCATATTACTATGGGTTATCTCAACGGTTGCTCAGTCCACCGATCTGCAAATCAAATTCTCCAAGACATCTTCTCCACGCGTTGTCTCTACTATTACTCAAAATTTATCTTCCGTTGGCGCTTTTAAGACTTAATTACCAAACTCAATATGGTCAATAATTTGCCATCTTGAGTTTGAGGGGGCTGTTAAAGTATATACTACCATTATACCTCACCCCGTCACTACCTCCATTCACCTCACCACTATCTCCACTATCTCACAAGCTCACCCCCCACCACTCCTTATTTTACTCCACCTTGTTCCCTCTCATTACACTATATATAGGTTTCTCTTATAATGTAAACACACACTTATACACATTAATACAATATATCTTTCTCTCTTTTCTCTAGTTTAACAATTAGACTTAACCCAATAGTTAAAAAATATTACTTGCTTTATAATCGAACTCCGCCCCTTACATCCTTTAAGACTAAATACCAATGTTTTAAATCGCGGTCGCGCAGGGTGTCACGTTCTGGCTCCTAAGTAGCGTCGCGCTAATCGCGTCGCGCAAGCAATTCATGCATTCCCGCTTTTTAATTAAAAAACTTTAAAAAAAATATAAATAAAAAAATAACATTTTAAAATGAAATTTGTAAGAAAGTAACATTTTAAACTGAAATTGGTAAAAAAAGTTATAATTGAAATTAATTTTTTTTATTTTTTTCTAAATTTACTTTTTAAATTGGCAATTAAAAAAATAATAATAATAATAACATTTTAAACAGAATTCTGAAAATAAGTAACATTCAAAGCTAAAAATAATAAAATAAATAATTTTTTTTTCTAAAGTTACTTTTTAAATTGCCAATTAAAAAAATAATAATAATAACATTTTAAACAGAATTCTGAAAATAAGTAACATTCAAAGCTAAAAATAATAAAATAAATAAAATTTTAATATGAAATTTGTAAAATAAGTCAAGTTTAAACTTAAAATTATAATATAATAACATTTTAAACATAAATTTATAAAACAAGTAGTATTTTAAATTGACAAATATAATAATAATAATAATAATAATAATAATAATAATAATAACAACAACAACAACAACAACAACATTTTAAACAGAAATCTTGAAAAATAAGTAACATTTAAAGCTGAAAATCATAAAATAAATAACAATTTAAACAGATATTTATGACACATGTAGCATTTTAAACTGACAATTATTAAAAAAAAACATTTTGAACTGAGATTTGAAAAATTAGTAACATTTAAAACTGGAAATTATAAAATAAAAAACATTATTTACTGAAAAATGTAAAATAAGTAAACGTTTAAGTAAACCGAGAGTTTGAAATAGAAAATATTAAATAAAAGTAACCTTTTAAGCTAAACTTTTTAAAAAAAGCAAATAACATCATTGAGACCTTCGTAAATAAGTAAATTGAGGGTTTGGAACAAAGAATACATCACCCAAACAAAGTCCGTACGTGAAATAAGGTAACACTTTTCTCCCTCCTTAACTAAACTGTGATTTCTAAAAAAAACATGAATAGCGTTCCTGTTGCGCCAAATAGCGCACAATAGCGCAAAATAGAGCCAAATAGCGCACGCTTTTTGAGCATCCCAAATAGCAGCCTTGTTTGCCTTGCTTTTTTCCACCGCAAAACGCAATAGCGCGCTATTGCGTTCGCAATAGCGCGCTTTTAAAAACACTGCTAAATACCCTCAGGCTCCCTTACTCGATATTCGCTACAAACCTTATCCCTATTTGTTATATATACATATATATGAATTGAATTTGTTACACAAACCCACAACAAGGATAATCAAATTTGAGTTTGTGCATAAATTCAATCTTAAATTTCTTTATAAATTGCTGTTTTAGAGGGAAATATTTCATTTACGATTTTTAGGGAAGAAAGTGAAGTGAGAAGAAGGGAAGGGGTATTTTGGACCTTAAAATCGAAGGGGGGAAAGTGTAAATATGAATTACAGGCCCTGTTACCTTAACGTTAGAAAAAGGGTTAAGTCTAATATTTCAATTTACCAAAGTTGTCTAATAATCCTTTCATAAAATTCTCTCGAGATGAATGAAGTTAATTGAAAACCTTCAAAAAAATATCTCAATAACATACAAATTTACCTGATCCGCTGCAAAAATAAGCCATGCATGATTCTTAGAAGAGATAACAGGAGACTTCCGCAGCAACCTTGATGCACTAATCAGCAGTTGAAGAGCAGAGTGAACTGCAACAGCAGACGTAACCCCAACCAAATACCTACACGGCATAATTATTTCCATAATTAAACAACTTCTCATCATCCAAACCATGCTGCCAAAACTTTGTCATGTCATAAAACAATGTCAACAGAATCTGCAATAACCATTTCAGTTACAAAATCATACTAATTACATGAACTTCCACAAACAAATGCAAAATAAACTTATTTTCTCTCAATGTTACTGCACTTAAAAATTCATATTTTACTTTTTTTTTAAACCCAACAAATTCTAAATAAATTGCCCAACCCAGAAACAGAGGAGGGCAAAAACAAAATTTTCTTCGATTTCTAATAACAAAATTGCCCAAATAAAAAAGTGGCCTTTCGCCTTACATTTTATTTGATACACAACACAACTATAGTAAAAACGAACAATTATATTATCCCATAAATTGTCAATTATAAGAAAATAAAATATACCACAAGTGAATTTTGACCCAAGGTGGAGAGACCGTTCATTTGTTGTTACTCGGAGAATTTATATCCTACGGCTATAATATTAAAACACAGTTAGTTGACGCACCAAAAGATGACAAAACAAAGCATGCAAAGAAAACAAACAAACCAACAAAACCCACTACCCCACTTTTCACGGGCCATTTCAATTAAAAAAAAAAACAATAACCTAGTTACTCATTATTTTTATGCGTGGGTCTTGCGCGTCTAAAAAAGACATTCTTTTTACTGTTTAGTTGGGTAAGAAAGGCAACGATGTTTATTGAGTATGACCCATCCGACTATAATTTTAAGTAAGGAATAACTGAATGGCTAAATATTACCTGAAAGATTGAGAGAATGACCACTTGGAGTAGACAGGGAGACTGAGGCCAAATATGGACACAGTGGCAGCTTCCTTAGCAGTGACCATCAGTGACAGAGCTGTCACCGCAGTTAACACACAGACCAACCGAAGAACCACGTGTACCACGTCAGATTTCCGGCCAGGGGTTCTTACAGGCCCCACGCTCATTGTGGGAGTATCGTTCGTCACCTTGATATCCGTCATCTGAATACCGACGTCCGGCGGAGTTTTCCGGCCATTCATCATGTTTGCAAAGTTTCTGTATTTGGGAGGGTGTAATTTTTTTGGGTGAGGGGTTAATGGGGTAGTGAGCGAGCAGTGAGTGTCAGGGTTTTAAAGGTGAAGAGGGTGGAGTGGAGGTTTGGGATCACATGTGGGTGACCGGGATGAAAACGACAGCACACACGTGGAAGAGATCAAGGGGGTAAGAGTGTTGCGGTTGTTTGTTAAGCTGGTTGAGTATCCAAATTTACATGGGTTTCTCTTGGCTAGGTAGTGCACACCTGCCGTGCATTGTATTTAATAAATGTTTTCTAATGGTTATAATGTATGCATGTTTTAAGGAGCAAATAATTTAATTTTGAGAAAAAATAATAATTTTATAGAAAGTTGTGCTAATTGCTTATAATTTAATGATAAAAATCTTATTATTAAATTTATCTAGGTCTAATCAACAGGTGTGTCAAATTAGCTTTCAGACTCACCTTACCCATCTTTATTGAGAAAGAAGAGATACGAAGGTTGGACATTCAATGTTAACGTGATGACACGACTGAGTGTTCATTCGATCCACCACATGAGGTGGGGTCATGTGTGCAATATTTGGCTGAAACTCATATTGAAAAGGCTATGAATTGCTTACATTCCTTTGTCTTGAACTTGGGAAGCATTGATTTTGCAGCGTAAAAGTTTGAGTTGGGGTAGTCTTGCGGCCCAATTTTAATACTACAAACACTTATATTCAAAAGATTATTTATTTAAACCAATATTTATACCCTATTATTTCATCCAAAAATTACTTACTAAAACATTATCTCTCTCTCATTAAAATTCAGTATAATTGAAGAGATTGGCATCCTCTTCCAATGATATCTACTTCGATTATGAATACTCCATTACCACTTTTTATTTACCAAAATTAGAAGAAGCATGAAGCAAAGAAACTCGATTATCATGGGTTTTTTTATTGGTAAGAGATTAATTGAAAAATGGTAGGGAGGACAACCACGAACAATTAGTGAATGAATATTTCTCAAACTATTTATGAAACATATAATTATTGGCAAAGAATGTCCAACTTAATTATTTAGTTCTTTCTTTGTTAATATTTCAATTCAATTACTCCATATTTACATATATTTTAACTACTTTCGAGTCGTAAACACTTATCTTTGTAGATTTAAAAGAACCATTAGGGTAATATATGGATTTCAGGATTCCCCCCCAAAGAATTTGGATCCTTGATAAGTCTCCACTATTGTTTGGCTAACAAATCATGTTAAGACTTCTCAAATCCCTAAATTCGAGACCTAAGGAATCCGACCACCTTTAATTTTTCATATTTTGTTCTTATATTTTGTACCTCCAGCTTTATTGAGAGCAGATGTCAGGTGGGTAATGGAAGCGGTATAGAGGTGTATCATATTAGCACATGGCTCAAAATGTTTAAAATAACATCTCCCAAACTGGGTCTCGATATGGGAAGTTGGGTTTTAGATCTCATTAACCCAAGAACCAGGCAATGAAGAGCGGACTAATTAATGGGTTTTATTCTCCCCACCCGAGGTGATAACCATTAGATTTATCCCCATCGATGTTTTCCACAAAGAGAACGAGATAATATGGCACTACAATATCAAAAGAGTACATAATTCCAAATCGGGTTTATTGATGCAAAAAAAATTAAAAAAGAGAAAATTAAAACATCACCATCTTTGTCTTTCTCCCTGGTCCCCAAGCTCTAGAAATCCCTATCGTCTATGAAGTTTCTGCCAAAAAAATTAAGATTTTTATGTGGAAAATATGTAATAATGCTCTCTCTTCAAGAACAAACCTTTTTAGCAGTAAATGTACGATTAATCCGATTTGTCAAGTTTGTTGTAAAGAATTGGAGGATATTAAACGTATTTTTCTCGATTGTGGATGTATATAGGATGTTTGGAGGAGGTGTGGCATGAAAAATAAGGTGACTTCAATAGATGGTCGTTTGATTCTCAAATGGTTGAATATTTTAGCCATGAAGTCTTATTTAATGTTTATGGTAGCTAAGGAGGTTTGTGACTTTGATTTTACAACTTGGTAAATATGGCTTGCAAGAAATAAAGTCATTTTTATGGTAAACGAAATTCCTTTAGGAAGAATAACTGAGCTTGCGTGTAGACTTAGAGCTGAATATGATGACAATGACCTCCAGTGTGCTAGTAGCCCGATATCACTAAATGTCGACTCTAGTGAGATTGTTAGAACAATAGACTAAAATCAAGCTTGATGTAATAGTTTTAGTTGAGAATTTATTATTTAATTAAATATGTTTTTTCTTTTTTAATGAGAATCGTGTATAGGCATAATGTTTGCATTATTTTATATATTGTTGGTGTCTTTTATCATGTATAGTATATGATCTGGAATGTAGAGTACGAGTTACAAACATAGGATCAGATTACCAGTTCTTATGGAATATAAGTTTACTCGTTCATAGTCTTAGTTGGAGCTGTCACCATCGACAGGGTTATAACACAATATTTTAATGTGTCTACCTTTATTACGAAAAATCGTATAGTTTAGTGCACTTTGTGTATATTGAACGGGACCACCTTGAGGTCATTGTCTTTATACATGTTTTATAAGATAATGTACGCCTCATGATTATTATATTTACGTAAGGATCTTAATCGTGATATGCTTGATGGACATGT
The DNA here is from genome assembly GCA_949130495.1 of Sambucus nigra. Lineage (NCBI taxonomy): Eukaryota > Viridiplantae > Streptophyta > Magnoliopsida > Dipsacales > Adoxaceae > Sambucus > Sambucus nigra. Next base: position 567,530,861 of record OX422212.1, read on the forward strand.
GCACTCATTATATATTTATTAAAAATATCGAGTGAGATTAATTGTTGGATGAATAAATTTAATAGATTGGGTAATGGGGATTAATGAATGTTGAAAGTATTTTATGGATGGAATTAACGTCTCTCTTTTGAAAGTATATTATGAATGGAATTCACGCCTCGATGTAGGAATTAGTGATAACCCTTAAATATGCTTATGAGTTTTATATGTGACAAACCCTGTAGGTGGATTATGTTAATCTCGCAATACAAATAAATTAAGATGGAACACTCAAGGACTTAAATAAATTAATCAATAAAATTGTTAGTAACGAATATTTGTAGCCTTAATGTGTGGAAAATTAAGTAATTAATAAAAAGAGCTCGAAATATAATTTTGGGTTAAGGGTTGGAGTTGTAATTATAATTATTTAGTAAAATTGTTTATAATTAATGGATTAGGGTTAGAATCTGGTTGGATTAGGTTTTCTTATGGCCATTAAGAGCAACATCCTTATCTCTCCTTAGGGTCCCTGCCGTAGCCTATATATATGCACCTAATGCTCTTTTGTCCTCACAAGTTCATCACTCTTAGAACTAAAAAACTAATTATGATTTCAGAGAGAGAGAGAGACGAGATCAAACTAGATAAATCTTAGAGGTAAACCCTAAATTTCGTCATATAGGGTTTTACATTTGGGTAATATTTTTTTGTAATTCAATATACATGTGATCAATAGACCCTAGGGTTATCCACTTTTTCACAAAAGTATGGGCTTCCTCACATTTGGGATGTGAATTTGTGCTATTAGGGAAACATGCAATCACGTCAAAGCTTTAAATTATATGATGTTACCATTGAAGGCGACAATGCACAATTTATGGAGCTTTGTATTGGTCAGTCAGAGATGCTTTGGGAATTCAATGCATATGTCCATGATATATATATATATATATATATATATATATATATATATATATATTAGTTGCAATATGTCCATATCCTTTAATTGTGTCAGAAGGTACGCAAAATTTTGTTGCCAATTAGGTATTGTTTGCAGAAGCCAACTCATTTATAAGGACAAATTGGACAAATGAGATGCCATCTCCTTTTAAAGACTTTGTCTCCTTTGAAACTAGTCACATTGGAAGAGTTTAGGTACATTGTTTATTACTTGTTTATTTGTATAATGGTAAATGTGTTATTTTTTGGCCTTCAACCTTATCCATGATAAAAAAAATGTCCTAAAGGCTATTTATGGAAAAAGTTATTATTTATATGAAATGTTCACTAATCAAATGTAAAACTAAAATATATAACCTACTAATTTTTCCAAATTAAAAGTAATGCGTTTCTTTTTGGGATGTTTCTAATTAAGAATCAAGTTTTTAGAAATAGCATATTAAAACAATATGAAATTATTATCTTGTATACATTTGATTTTTGTGTACAACTTGTTACTCAAATGGCGTCACTATAAAACTAAATCTAGATGGATAAAGTTGAAAAGGGGGAAATTCCATAAAATTTGCAAAATTTAAATATAGATTCCCAATTTGGAATATATAAGATCACACTCATAATACATAATTATAAGGATAATAATTATCTCCTAGTTACAAACTTGGCATATCAAATAGCATAAGAAGCCACATTTAATTTCATCTAATTGGCCTAACCTTAAATCCATGATTAAATCCATGTTGTGTAATGAATATTGGGTTTAATATATGCATATCGAACTTTCCTACCTATGAACGTTTATATTTGTGCATGTTAAAAGACGTGTAATAGTTTATTACTTGTGTAGTTGTAATATATTATGCAATTGTCTCATATATTGTAGGAGTTGTGGTGACATGGGCTTCTTTAATGTTTGTATTCACTTATTTAAATTTAGGTTTAGTAATGAATGAGGAGAGCTATGAATGAATAGGAGACAGAATAATTGGCACTTTGTCACCATATTGTACTTATTGAGGGTAGAAATGTTTTTTAAAAAATATAATAAGTTAAGGTACTTTTATAAGCAGTACAAATTTATATTCGTGTGGTGTTAAACTCAAAGGAGGGACATTAATATTGTTTAATGCTTGATAAATATTTTCAATGAAATATTACAATTCTTCACTATAAATAATAAACCATTTTATATTTTCTATAAGGGGATAGGCATAATTAACCTTGAACTTTTGAGTCAATTTTGATTCCAAACGCTATAATACATTCTTTTGATTGTTGCACTATTAAAATGTCTAGTGTTAACTGAAAGGTAATCTAGACTTTTTTTTTTAGATTTTAAGTGGACTGGTTTGTATTCCATGTGGACAATGACACAAACTTAAGTAATTATAATGTTATATTCGTTACAGTCACAATAACGCCAAAACATGAGTTAAAAGTACAAAAATAGCATATAAAATAGCATATATTACCATTATTGCCAATAAATATGTGTAAACAGAGGATATGAGAGAATATGGAGACTTTTACATTATTGTACTCGTTTAGTTTTTGTCTAAACCTCGTGGGCTGGTGAGAACTCCAGACAAATGTTAGAGGTTTCCCGAATTTTAAGGTGATGTATAAAATCCAAAACTGTAACATGTTCCCCATCCTTGACTATAAAATGTAACTTTGACTGAATTACAGAATGAAGGAACGTGTGATTTTTTCTAATGAGTCGACGATCCAATTTGTTCTTGAGGAAGACACATATTGTATCTTGACCTATTCAACTGGCGAATGTGCTTGAAGGAGAGACTAAAAGTACCACAAAAAGAAAGAGATGAAGTTGTGTCTCTTTCTATAGTAATTATTATTATCCTACTTTTAAATAAGATACACAAAGTGAGAAGGTGGTGTGAAAAAAATAAGTCATCCATAATGTAATGCAATGAAATATATCAAGTTTATACAATGAAATTTCATGTCCAAATATCATTCAAAGAATTGAAGTGAGTAGATGTCCGTTATTGGGAAGTTAATCATCTTTATTACTCCCCGTGATTAAACATGTATGGATACCATGCCTAGTCGTATTATCATTTATCTTGTGAATCTTACCAACACAATAGTAGCCTCCTTTTGGATTGTCTATTTCGAGGTTTAACTTATTAAACAATTTGAGTACATGACCTTCAAATAACTCTTGGATAACCAAGAACTTTTCGATGTCTCAAATGGTTATGCGCACCGCATTTCCTAATGCATTGTGGAGGTGGGGTTCTTGTTTGAGTTTTATTATTAAAATTATGTATGAAGTTTTATTTTTCTAAAAAATGTGAAATAGGTATCATTCTTATGATATTTCCTTATATTTATCTTAAATATAGTGTACAAATGTCGCTCAATTGAATTTAGTAAGAATTCTGGCGAGTTAGGTTTGACCTGATCGCAGAAAATCGGAATTCAAGTACTAGTTCAATTAAATATGTCACAACCTAGATGGAACTTAACATCCTATCGGTAAAGCTGCGAGTGCAATCTTAGTAGTTTATATTGACTACGAAATTGTCTGATGGTTCAAAAACTTATCTCATATTTCCAAGAGGATCATACTGGTACATTAGGATTGTATTAAACGATACAAGGGTGAGATTCAAGTGTAGGTTCTTACTAGATTAAACTTGCACAATATCACAATCTTGTACAAAGGGTGAATAGATTCTTAATCCAAAGGATTATGAGAATTATTATGTGATTCATTTTATCGAGTCTAAAATTTTTGCATATTGGGCAAGCATTGTGTGGGTGTGTCTGAGATCATATTCCGAAAGAATCTACATCTAGGGGATATCCTGGATTTTGATACCCACTTGATAAATTTTCTACAAGTAAACTCGCTCGGTGGATTTTATAATCTAATAGAGTATCGAATACGTTAAAGTTGAGATCAAGAAATATATGAGACGTCGGTGAAAATAGATTAGCAATGAATTGAATTTTACTAAGCGGGTATTGAATGCATTATGCGAGAAATAATATTATGCATTATCTAACTTTGTAAATAAGATCTCATTATTCAAGTAATGTTGATATAATTAAATTGGAGTGCGATTAAAATTATTTAGTGGAATTGATTATAATTAAACAAGAAAGAAAATATATTACATGAATTAATATGAGATTTATGTGTTTTCGTTTAGAAGAGAATTTAATTATTAGTCGTGGGTCCTTAATATAGTCTATTACCCAAGTAATAAATCCAAACTATTTAAAATTACGTCTTTACTGATCTGGTCAAGTGAATTTTGGGGTAGAAATTATCCACTAGCAAGATTATTTCAAACAATGGGACACGAACACGAAAGTCCATGTCAATTATATTTCGTGTCATCCCGTTTTATCATTTATTTCATTGACATTCCACTCTAACCCCAAGTTCTATTAATACGATTTGATCTTAACCCAGAAGTAGATTGATTGTGGGGGTTCTAGTCATAACAAAACATCCAAGTACAATGATCAATGCTATAGGTGGATGGAAATGAGTCATTTCTTTGTTTAGTATATGAACAAGGAAGGTGTTGGCTTAGCAAGCATCTCGAGACATTAGCGATACTTTGGTGGAATATGGGGTATATTCTCACAATCTTCAAAAGTGACGAATTTCAAGGACAACGATGCTCGGTTGCAAGGGAATTCATATTTTAACATAATGTTATATGGGTATTGTGTGATTAGTGCATGACATCTTATTTTATCTCAATGGCTTATAATGAAAGGGGTGCACATGTATGGGAAATAGGGTCAATGAATGGAGTGTATGTTTCCATGATAGACTATGGTGAGATGAAATCTTACTGGAGAAGGGATTATATCGAGGTCAATCTTAAGAGTCGTTGAGTGTATTCTAATAGGTTTAGATACATAAAGGTATTAACCTTCGTGTTCAACTTTAGAAGATGGCTTAAAATAATTACTAGAAATTAAAAGGTGCAATTTGTAAATCTATAAGGCGATTTGTATACTCTGAGGGTAAACTTCACGAATATTTAGATATTCTGATGTGGTATTAAACTGTGTACGAATAGATATAACTGGCATAAGAAAATTTAATTGTGGATCTCTTGGTGGGCATAGAAAATGAAGATATTTTGCATGAGTAATTATCATAATTCTCATCGGGTGGGGTCTCAGTAATGTGGTTTACAGTGTTTCTCACCAAGGTGGAGATTTGTGGATTTTTTGTCTTGAAATTCTAGTCCTCAGCAAAGTCACTAGTGGTTTGCTGGCACTCGTTACCTGCAAGTACATTAAGGGATTTGTGTATATGAAGGGTTATGAACAACGAGTTTCTTCTCGCTTCAACAAGATGGTATGCTACGGGACATGTCGTGCTAGAGAACTTGCGCTATATAGTGCAACTATAGGGTTTAAGTGGCGGTATTTTGGATTTTTGCCACAAGTTCTTCCAAGTTTAATATATCGTATTGGGTTGACCTATGCATGGTAGCTAGTTTTTCAGTCTTCAGAGAAACTCTTCATAGGATATGAGAGCCTCTTCCTAAGGTGATTTTTTTGGGGTGAGAGGTGAGGGTTTTTCCTCTCACCCATTGGTATTATTAAGAGGTGGAAAAGGGTTGAGTGTGTGATTTTCATATATTCATGACGTGCTTTATATGTCGTGTGTGAGTGGTTTCCTCACTAGTTCAAAAGAGAGTGGAATACACCGAATGTGTACATGGAAAATACTTGGAAGCATGAGATACAGTGAGCTTTAGGTTTAGGACTGGTTCAATTGGGTGGAGAGTTGGAGTATAATGCTTATTCAGGTTTTGGATAGGAGAGTAAAGGGTATGTGATTTTATCACTGGTCTATTATCTATTTTACATGTAATGTTTTTCTCATATAATGAAATTAGACATCTGTGTGGATGTGGTCAAATCGGGGAATCAAGTACATCTTGGTGTGCTTATTGTATATTATCTCTTGATTTCGTGTTTATTATACTTGTTTATCGCTACCATTATATATGAGGTCATGGTTAGTGGATTGTTTACCCAACATAATGACGTGTATTATACCATACAAAAAATCCTTCTCAATATTTTATTCAAGGAAGTAACTATACTTTATTAAGTGAGGCGAGGAATCATATCACCTGATGTTTGACATAGAAAAAGTTACCCAATAGTTTGGGGTGAGAATTAATGTCCCAACTTATCGTTTTATCAAATTTAAAATGGGTGGTGTTAAAGAAACCCCATTTTTTCTCATTAATAGCACAATTTCTTTTAAACAATGCAGAATATTTTTTAGTATTGGGTGGTATTAATGAGAAAATAATTGGATGCCTTTAATAATGCAAATTTGAAAATTGGAAGAGGTTCAACAACTCTAAACATTGTATAAGGTGTGTAGTATATTTTAAATGGACACATTAGGGAAGAGACATATTTGATGGTCCAAATTAGCCACTACTTTAATAACAAAAGGCTCCAAAAGTTCATTTTAATTATAGAGCATCTCCAATGAAAATGTTACTTTTGTTACTTATGTTAGAGGTATAATTATGCAGTGTGAATCTTATGTATATAAAAAAAAATTACACATTGACCCTAAATAAATAAGACACTTCATCAATGCAAAAGTTTATATTTCAACTTTTACTTCATGTGGAATGAAAGAGACGCGTTCATAGTTCCATTGGAGAAGTAATTTTGTGTTTAATGTGAGTTAATCTTAGTGAGATTTACTTCGCATCATAGATTAGAGTTGCTAGTCTCTTGCATTCACTTTTCTATAAAATATAAGTTGTATTGGAGAGTTTTTTTTTTAAATACACTTCATATTCTTTTAATACACATTAGAAATATGCATGTTTTTCAAACAAAAAAACAAAGGTTTATATTAGGGGTGTGCACCCGAACAGGAAAAAAAATCGAACCAAACATATCGCATTAGGTTGGGTTGCTTTTTTCCCCTATTAGTGTTGTTCTGGTTCCAAAAATTGTTTTACTATTTTTGTTTGTTTCGTTTAAAATTCCAACACAATCCTAAACCAAATCGAACCATAAATCAATCCAATCTAGAACCAAACATAGCGCATTAGGTTGGGTTGCTTTTTTCCCCTATTAGTGTTGTTCTGGTTCCAAAAATTGCTTAACTATTTTTTTTTTCGTTTGAAATTCCAACACAATCCTAAACCAAACCGAACCATAAATCAATCCAATCTAGAACCAAATAAGAACTTGGACTAAACTCGAACCGATATTATTCTAATATGTTTTCAAGTTTTGCATATATTAATGGGTTAATTACACCTACCCTCTGAACTTTACCCCCCTTTGTCACTTCATCACCCGAACTTTCGATTTCCAAAGTTAACCCCCACAACTTTGAAAATGACTTTAACTAACCCTTGATTGTTAACACCGTTAATTTTTTAATAGAAAAGTGGGTCATGTGGCGTATACATGATAGCACATGAGAATATTTTTTGAATAAGCGAAGGTAAAATGGTAAAAACACAATAACCCTATACGCATCCCCCTCCTTTCTCCACTCCATCTCTCACCCTCAACCTCATTTTTGCAAACTCCCACCAGCACCTCTGACCACAATCACCCTCACCCCAAAATCCGACGACAAGAACCCACTCCCACATTCGACGACCCAAAATATGTGCTAATATTGGAAATCCACTTTCAAACCCGAGAGGTGTTAAAACCCTCATCGAAATGTTATTTTTTTTATTTTATGTTTGTTGAAATATTTTCTACCTTAATTTTTTAAAGTTGAAAACAATTTTTACTTTTTTTGAAAATCAGTTTTTGTTGCTAGAGATCACTTCTAGTCTTTTTTTTTCCTAGAAATCAATTTTTTTTAATTAGAAATCACTTATTTTTGCCAGGAAACAGTTTTTTTGGTTAAAAAGCAATTTTTTTTAAATGAATTTTTTGTTGCTGGAAATAAAGTTTTTTTAATATTGTTTAAACATTTTAAATGTTATTTTTAATTGTCTCCAAATTTCTTGATATTTTTTCAATATTTTCATTTTTTTTAAGTTTCTCACGTTTTTTAAATAGTTTTCAGTATTATAAAAAAAATTCCAATGTTTTATATGTTTCAGATATTTTAAATATATTTTGTATCATTTCCAAATGTCTTAAACATTTATTGTCATTTTCATATATTTTTTAAAGTTTTCCATATTTAAAAAAAAAAGTAGTACTTTCAGATTTTTAGCTCAGATTAGTCCTTTTTTTATATCCCAGAATTTCAAAAAAATTATTCATTTTTCATAGAATTTATTATATTTTCTGTCACATGTAATTTTTTTGTCATTTTCAGAGTTTTTAAAAGTTTATTCGTATTTTCCTCTTTTTTCATATATATTTTTTTTGTATTTTTTAGATTTTTGAAATATCATTCTTTAATATTTAGAATTTTTAAATATTTATTCGTAATTTGCAAATGTATTAAATATTTTTCATTTTCTTTAGATTTTTCCAGATTTTTAAAGTAAGTTTTTAGGTTTTTCTTAATTTTTTAAAATGTTTTTGCTGGAATTTTCAGTTTTTTTAAATAAAATTATGTTAGGATGAAATGCCATCATGTGTATGGTACATGACCCATTTTTTCGTTAAAAAATTAACGGTGTTAACTGTAGAAGGTTAGTTAAAATTGTTTTCAAAGTTGAGGTTTCGAGTGATTAAGTGACAAGGCAGGTAAAGTTGAAGGGGTATGTGTAAATAACCTTGTATTATTATTATATTTCCCTAAACTGAAATTTTTTAATTGATTTTGATTTCTTGAATTAAAATTTCATTTATAATGTTTATTTTTAAAGTTATATTTGAACAGAGTTTATTATTTTATTTATTTTTAAAAACATAATTGGAACCGAGAACTCATCCGAACCAACCCAATAACCGATTATTTGAATTAGTTCAATTTTAGACATAATCATGTACGTTTCCGGTTCTAAATATGTAAGCGGTCAACATCGGTTTTGAATCAAAGTTAATAATGAAATCAAAAAATACGAATTGTGTGTACCCCCCTAGTTTCTATTCTCCACTTCCTTATTACGTCCTGAAATAAGGGATGGCAGTGATAGTTCTGGAATCATTGACAAACTCGCAGTAATGATGGATATATCATATATAGCTGGGAGAAAGAAAGGCATAGAGTAAGAGAGAAAAATGGCAATATCCTTTGTTGAAAGTTTGCTGATAAAGACAATAACACAAATGCATATTGCCAAAGAATACGCCACGCGCACATGCTGTTGCGATGTTCAGTATCAGGATACCAGTCCTAGAGATAAAATAATTAGTGCACCCTCATCACTTTTTCAGTGTCAATTCAATACCTGCACATAAGAACATTTCTCTGGACCCGGTAATTAATGTTTCTTGCTATATATGGACGTTACTAGCTCAATAGAAGGAAGAGAATTAAATTATATTGACGCAAGCAGCAGTAATGAATAGTTTATCCACATTGAAACAATGAGCATTGCAGACACACCACGTCTAAGACCTTTACATAAAGCACAATCGCTATCTCGACGGAGGAAAAAAAGATACTTAACCAAGCTCTAAATTTAACAGTAAATATGAAAAAACGATTTTCTTACAGGTCATCTCAAAATTAAAGATATATTGTACTCAACACACCACCATCACCACCATGACCACTTAAAAAAACTAACTCTCCTTAATTTGGAATGAAGAATATTTTGGAAAACAGGAGATTTGGTGTGACCCTAAAATATGTGAATGTGGCGCCATTTGAGGTAAGGGGCAGTTATACATTGTCATCCTTTAAAGAGTAAACAAATAATGTATGCCACAATTGAGAATACATTGATAATAAAAACAAATAAAAATGAAAAATGAAAAATGAAAAGAGAAAAACTCAGCTAGACCCCGAACATTAAATCCATGATTTTGGAGACTACAGATTTTGCTGGGCTGGCAATGGTCCCAGCTGACTGTCGAGCATTGTTACTGCCGTTTTGAAGATAGTAAGAGTGAGGGGAGGCCTTAAAAGGGATTGTGTCTGAGGTTTTACTACTATACGATGACGGTGGGGGTAAAGGCATAAATCCTTGATTGTTGAGTCTTTCATTCAGAGACTGGCGTTGAATTGGATCCACCGGCTTCACCCCGACAATGAGAGCTCCATTTATTTGCATTCCATTCTTGCTTAAAGCTTTCTGAGCATCGGATTGATTCTGTACCAGCAACAAAGTAAATAAAAATAAATAATTATGCGTTCACTTTTATGCCTCCCTCGGTTCAAGGTGAATTTTTTCACCTACTAGGAGTATAAGGATTTCTTTCATAGATAATCGTGAACAAGTATACACGCTACAAAAGTTTCTTGTTAACAAAATTGAACTCCAAATATAAATAACTTTTACCAAGGTAAATATTTTACCCCCGAGTAAACAAAGCCATGCATTAAGTAGTGTTAAAATAGCTGAGCAAGTAGAGTCTAAAGTGCAATAATGTAGATGACCTGGTGACAGCTTTTATAATAAGACGGCATGTTATGAGGTCATATTTCTGCATCCGAGAGTCATGTCATAGCACATATACACCAAACACAGACTTAAAGAAGACTGTCTAAAGAAGACTGTCTTGGAACTAAGCACAATTAATTTCCAGATAAGCTCAAACTGAATCCGAGCACTGTTTTTTTACTCGCTCCTGTCCCAAATTAATAGTCGTCATTTGAATAACAACAATGTTGAGAAAAAAAATATATATATTGTCCTCCTAAAATTGATGAATATATTTAAATTCAAGGCTTGCACTTGGATAATTGTTCTCTCATGGGGTCATGGGCATCGATGAATGGTTAGTAATCTCACCTAATTTTATATACTTGTTAGAGAGAATGTGTGTTTTTGTATGTTAGAGAGTGTATGTGAGGGTATTTTTGTCTCACCATTGAAGTAAGCTAAAATTCCTGGGAATATATCATTCCCCTCAATATAGAGGGGAAAAAAGAATTCCAATTTTGTGAGAATTCTAAAATTCTAGGAATTCACATGAGGGGAATTCTAAATTCCCTTTTCAAATCTCAAACCAAACGAGCCCGTAAGGAAATCATAGCAATATAAAGAAATTGAGCTGCATGGCAAGTAAAAGTTGTTATCCTGAGAAGAACATATCATGATGATAACAAATCCATCAGGAAAATCACTTCACTCCCATCTGATTTATGGGTTGTCATCATCACTCCATACTTTCTCGTTTCTATTAGCAATAGCTTTAATGTGACATAATTAAAAAACTAAGGATAGAAAGGTCTGGCATGGAACTTGTTAGTAATTATATGATACACCCTCCAACTCTTACAAATGAGAGGTCAAGAATAGGGGTGGCAAAATGCGACACGACCAGCACACGATATGACCACATGATTTTTAACGTATTTGAGTGGAGCATTAACAAATTCAGGTGCTTATCAGGTGGACCCGTAAACACGATAACCTGACAAATTGGGTTAGGGTTTAGACATGACTTATTAACATACGGCTTGAGCAAAACATTCGACATGAACCCGATAAGATTCACAACACACACAAATCAAGAAGCGAGAGTTTGCACTCTAAATACCGCTTTAGAGAACAAGAATAAAATTATGCTCAGCTTGATAGGTTTTTCGGTATCCAGGAAGAGCATTTCGAACTAGTCATTAATATTAATCATATGATCAAACGTCATAGCTACCACCTTCCTGTTAATGAGGATTCCCATTTTTCTCATATATTTCCAGGAAAATAAAACTTGTTCCCAAATATATATAACAATTAAAGATGTCATAAGCCCAAAAAATAATGTAGATGGATGAAAATATAGGAACGTGGAAGGTGATCCAATGAAACAAAACAACAAGAAGATGAAATTCAGATTTATCAGGTGCACCCGTAAACACGATAACTTGACAAATTGGGTTAGGGGTTAGACATGACTCGCTAACATACGACTTGAGCAAGACATACGACATGAACCCGATAAGATCCACATCACCCACAAATCAAGAAGCGAGAGTGTGCACTCTAAATACCGCTTTAGAGAACAAGAATAAAATTATGCTCAGCTTCGTAGATTTTATGGTATCCAGGAAGACCATTTCTATGAAGTCATTAATATTAATCATATGATCAAACGTCATAGCTACCACCTTCCTCTTAATGAAGAACCCCATTTCTCATATATGTCCGGATAAACAAAACTTACTCCCCAATATATATAACAATTAAAGATGTCAAAAGCCCAAAAAATAATGTTGATGGATGAAAATATAGGAACGCGGAAGGTGATCAAATCAAACAAAACAAGAAGATGAAATTCAGATTTATAGGAAAGCAGAAGAACCTGATAAAGAATGTGCATCCAGTTTGCATCTCTTGGCCCTGGAACATGTTTCAAAATCACCCCGCATTTTTCAAACTCCCTCAAAACTAAATTTGTGTCACCTGGTGGAAATCTGGAAATGAAGATTGAATAATGAGATAACTGAGTGCAGTAATTTTTGCGTCATATAAAGTAAATAAAATTTAAACAAAGAACTAAGGAACCTAAGAACTCCAGTTCCTGAACTTATCCTTAAAAAAGGAGCTCAAGTCCCCTGAATTTATGCCAGACACAAGAGTCATTCTCTGTGAAAGGAAGATGAGCAGGCGGTTACCTGGGCGGTTTTGGGTGGATATGAGACTTAATACAATTTAAAAATGCATGGGATGGGAGCCCAACAAAACTTTGAAAATGGTACTAAACCCATTGTTTTATTACATAAGTTTTTCTTTTTTCGTTTGATGATTCTGAGAATTGATTGTGAGTGTAAATAGGTTGAAATATTGGTGGGGTAAAAAAAAGGATGTTTTTATTCTCACCCTATTTATCTTTCTATAAACCCCATCTATAATACACACACACACACACACACACATATATAGGGAGAGGTTCTCTAGTGAACTTAAAAACCGAACTTTTTAATGAACCTTAACAAAAATACACCTAACAACCAATTCATTTTAATTTCTATGCTGTAATTGGTCCGCACCAGCGGGCTGCCCTTAAGGCAGCAGGGCTAACATGGGGATGAAGGGGGGGGGTGAGGGGGGGTGGAGGGGTTGGGGATTGATCGACACGCCTGTTCGTTGCTGCTAGCGCGGACTAATTACAACATAGGAATTAAAATAAGTGAGTTGTTAGATGTTTTTTTGTTAAGGTTCATTAAAAAGTTTGGTTTTTAAGTTCACTATTGAATCTCTCCCTATATATATATATATATATATATATATATATATATATATATATATATATATATATATGTGTGTGTATGTGTGTGTGTGTGTGACAAGATCCCTTACTTAGCTCATGTAACATATGAAGTTAAAATCCCAAAAAAACTCCGTGCGTGTATATGAGGAGGCATGTGCAAGGATAAGGGTGTGTATCCTATGACCACCCATCACTCTTGAAGTTACGACACCTTTATATATTCAATAAACCTTGCTCAATTTCTGATCAAAATCAACTTTATAATCACACTCCTCAATGAAAATAATAGAAAATTAATTAAAATGTACAACAAACACATTACAAGGCATCTAAGATAGGGCATCTAAGATTGCTTGCACCTAGGGGTGTAAACGAAACGAACAGAGCCGACCCGGACGATAAAATTGATGTAAACTACAGGTCAAAAGCCCACAAAAAAACAAATAACAAATTTTTGAGAGAGAATCTAAAAATGCCTTGTATTAAAAAATGAAGTTCCTTACAAATGATGACATACATGAGTATTTATAGTTGTGTAGGGAAGGTTCTAGAGCCATTCTACAAATATCTACAAGTGGACCCACTTGCACAAGTGGGTGTAACTAACTAACCAATTAAATGTGCTCCTACTTGTAAGACGCTTCTAGAATGTTCTAGAACTAACAAGTACCTATACATCACTAAAGTGCAAAATATCCAACAAGTACAAAATAACAAAAAGTACTAAAAATACATGAAAATATTAAAAAAAACTAATTTCCATTAAAAAAAACGCTCAAGCTTGGTTTGAAAAACATAACGAGCTTAAAAACATGTTCTAGCTTGGCTTGTTTATTTCACGAGTCAAGCTTGAACGAGCTTTTATTTGAACGAACTCTAGACGAGCTCGAGTAACCTGATTTTTAACACTACACTAGTATGATTATTAGAAATCGAGCCAAATTTGAGCCGATTAAGGTAACGAGTTTAAAAAATTTGTTCAAGCACGGTTTGTATACTTACAAGTTGAGCTTGAACGAGCTTTTATTCAAACAAACACAAGTCGAGTTCGAGTAGCTTGATTTGTTTTACAGTCCTACTTGCATAACAAACGTATTCTAGATTCAGTTCTCATACTTATCAGTCTGTGCTGGGAAAAAGATGAACTTTTAGCTTCCTCCAGTAGGCCTTCGCTGCTTAAGTTCAAAAAAATCTCCCTTTGATAGAATTTTCAATATTTTTAAGCTACTCCCACCCGTCACTCTTGCAGTCATGACATCTTTTATATATTCAATAATCCCTGGTCAATTTCTGATCAAAATCAACTTTTATAATCACTCAATGAAAATAATAGAAAATGAATTAAAAGGTCCAACAAACATATTACAGGGCATCTAAGATTGATTGCAAGTTGCATCGCAAATGTATTCTAAATTCAGTTCATTTTTATCAGTCTCTGCTCAGAACAAGATGAACTTTTAGCTTCCTTCAGCAGGCCTTCACTGCTTGTTTTCAAAAAGTTCTACCTTAGATAGAATTTTCAATGTTTTTTAGGCTACACCCACCTAATCAACCTTCAAGCAGAAGGAAAGATTTCATACAATCTCCGACTCCATGTCAATTTTATGCCAAAATTCAAAGAGTCCCTTATCCTTCAAGTAAATTCAGAGGTCACTACTCGCTGATTAATGGGGCCTGCTAGGTTACAGCAACAAAAAATAGGAGACTCAAAACCAACACTACTATGACCAGACTTGCAGCAAAACTTAAGGGAACCCTTTGAGAACTCCTTAAGAATTATGTGATGCATTATTTTCACAAGATCAACAATATCGAATGGCAAAATGGGAGCCATATATGAGTTGTACTAACATAAAGAGTTTTTGGTTCTTAATAATTGTAAGGAAAAATTTCCAATCGAGTCAATTTGTTTGTAATTGGCATAATTCCGGATGAAAACCACTTGTATGAACTGATTTTATTGGTCATAGGATTGGTCAATCGAGTCCAATCGAGTTTTTGGTTCTTAATAATTGTAATATGACCAATGTAACTTGTAACCCCGTAGTCACGGGTCTCCCGATTTGAGAATATGATGATAATTTGAAAATCTATCGATTAAGCTTAAAAAAAGCACTCAAAGGGTGAAAACCCAAACCAGCCCCCAAACTGCCCCGTAAGAGGTACGAACACCTTGCACGGGACCAATGTAACTTTTACGAACTGGCCGCGTAGTCACAGTTCTCCCCGTTTAAGAATATGATAATTGGAAAATATATCGATTCAGTTTTTAAAAAAAGCCCTTAAAGGGTGAAAACTCAAACCTGCCCCCAAACGTCCCCGTAAGAGGCACGAACACCTCGCACGAGACCAATGTAACTTATAAGAATTGATCGCGTAGTCAAGGGCCTCCCGATTTTATATAATGACGATAATTCAAACATATGTAGATTAGGCTTGAAAACAACCCTTTTGAGGTTGAAAACCCAAACAGCCCCGTAAGAGGCACGAACACCTCGGACGGAACTAATGTAACTTATACGAACTGACCGCGTAGTCGTCGGTCTCCTGGTTTGAGAATATAACGATAATTTTGAAATATGTCGATTAGGATTGAAAATAAGTCGTTTGATTGTGAAAACCCAAACCTGCCCCTAAACGGCGTCGTAAGAGGCACGAACACCTCGCCCGGGACCAATATAACTTGTACAAATTAACCGCATAGTCACGGGTCTCTCGAATTGAGATAATGATGATAATTTCAAAATATGTAGATTAGGCATGAAAACAAGTCATTTGAGGGGAAAAACTCAAACCAACCCCCAAACGGCCTCGTAAGAGGCACAGACACCTCGCACGGAACCAATGTAACTTATATAAACTGACAGCGTGATCACGGATCTCCCAGTTAGAGAATATGACGATCATTCTAAAATATATCGATTAACCTTCAAAAAAGCCCTTAAAGGGTGAAAATCCAAAACAGCCCCCAAACGGCACGAACACCTCGCACAGGAGCAATGTAACTTTTACGAACTGACCGTGTAGTCACGGGTCTCCCGGTTTGAGAATATGATGTTAATTTGAAAATATATCGAATAAGATTAAAAAAAGCCCTTAAAGGACAAAAACCCCAACCAGCCCCCAAACGGCCCCGTAAGAGGCACGTACACCTCGTACGGGACCAATGCAACTTGTACGAAATGACCATGTAGTCACGGGCCTCCCGGTCTAGGATAATGACGATAGTTTCAAAATATGTAGATTAAGCTTAAAAAAAAGCCGTTTGAGGGTCAAAACACAAACTAGCCCCCAAACGGCCCCGTTAGAGGTACGAACAACTCGCATGGGACCAATGTAACTTGTACGAGCTGATCACGTAGTCATGGGCCTCCCGGTTTGAGAATATGATGATAATTTCAAAATATGTACATTATGCTCGAAAACAAGTCATTTGAGGGTGAAAAACCAAACCACTCCCCAAAGGGCCCCGTATGTGGAACGAACACCTCGCACGGGATCAATGTAACTTGTACGAACTGACCGCGTAGTCGCAAGTCTCTCAATTTGAGAATATGATGATTATTTTGAAATATATCGAGTAAGCTTAAAAAAAGCCCTTAAGGAGGGAAAACCCAAACCATCCCCCAAACGGCCTCCCCCCCCCTATGAGGTAAGAACACCTCGCACGAGACCAATGCAACTTTTACGAACTGACCACGTAGACACGTGCCTCCTGATTTGAGATGATGATAATTTCAAAATATGTAGGTTAGGCTTGAAAACGTGTGCATAAAGGGCAAAAACCCAAACCGGCCCCCAAACAGCCACATAAGAGGCATGGACACCTCGCACAAAACCAATGTAACTTGTACTAACTGACCGCGTAGTCACAGGGCTCCCGATTTGAGAATATGACGATAATTTCAAAATATGTACATTAAGCATGAGAACAAGCCGTTTGAGAGTGAAAGCCTATACCAGCCCCGTAAGAAACACGAACACCTCGCACGGGAGCAATGTAACTAGTACGAACTGATCGCGTAGTCGCAGGTCTTCCGGTTTGAGAATATGATGTTAATTTCAAAATATGAACATTAGTTTGGAAAACAAGCTGTTTGAGGGTGAAAACCCAAACCAACCTCCAAACGGCCCCGTAAGATGTACGAACATCTCAGATGGGACCAATGCATGGTTCAAAGAATCGGCCGAGTTGACTCGGAATCGCAGGTAACCGATCCGATTACGCGTCACGATTCAAAAAAATATAGAAAACGGCGAGTATCGTATAGTAGCGGCGCAATATCGCCGATTCCGAGTTATCTCGGGGTAATCTCGGCGGAGACAAACATATCTCCCCGAGATAATGAAATTTTACCCCCAAAAAAGAGAAAAAGGTAGAAATAATTGTAGGGAGACAGAAATAATGGAAGGGAAACTCACCTGTAGCAGCTGTTTGAACGTATGTGTCACGAACTTGATTTGGGGTTGAAAAAATCTATAAAACTTGTTGAATCCCATTGCTTTCCATAACACAAACTCTTCCTCTGAAGCCTTTGTAAATTTTTGTTGGAAAATTCTTTCTCCTCCGATGGGCTGATTTAGGTAAGAATGGAGAAACCCATCTCAAGCCGTGGTATTTGTTTTGAAAACCCTCATTTTTTTTAAGCTTTCAAGACTTTTTTTTTAAGGCTGGGGGTAACCTCGTTTCTAAGGTTTGAAGACTTTTTTTTGGTTACTTTTGGTTACCTTTGGTTACTTATGTTTTTGGCTACTTTTTTTTGGTTACTTTTGGTTGCTTATGTTTTGTTGGAAAAAAATGTACATTTTTGTAAAAATGTTATTTTGTACCATTTGGTAAAAATGTAAAAAAAAATGTACATTTTTGTAACAATGTTCTTTTGTACATTTTTAGGAAAATGTAAAAAAATAAACATTTTTGTAAAATTGTAAAAAAGTATACATATTTGTTGAAAAAAATGTACATTTTTGTAAAAATATTCTTTTGTATGTTTTTGTAAAAATGTAAAAAAAATATACATATTTGTTAAAAAAAATGTACATTTTGTAAAAATGTTCTTTTGTACGTTTTTGTAAAAATGTAAAAAAATGTACATTTTCGTTAAAAATATGTACATTTTTGTAACAATGTTCTTTTGTACGTTTTTGTAAAAATGTAAAAAAAAAATACATTTTTGTTAAAAAAATGAACATTTTTGTAACAATGCTCTTTTGTACATTTTTGTTTAAAAAATGTACATTTATTTTCTATTGTACGTTTTTGTAAAAAAGAAAAAAAAAAATATACCTTTTTGTTTAAAAAAAATGTACATTTTTGTAACAATGTTCTTTTGTACGTTTTTGTAAAAATGTAAAAAAAGTTCTTTTGTACATTTTTATGGATCATCGAGCCTCTCATCCCAACCATCTGAGCAGCAATATGGTTCATATGTCTTTTCTTACCCAACTGAAAGAAATTAAAACTATCCAAATCCGTATGATCGATACCGCAACTAGATATGGAGATTAAAATGACAAAACATCATAATCATTTCTATTTATCTTCTATGTAAATTTTGTATCAAGTTTTATGTGGCATTATAATGTTTTTCAATATTATTATTGGTTTACTATGCAATATTGAATCTGACAACTCTGTCGCGCTTCAGTATAACCAATTCTACAATGCAATGCATATTGAATGATGGGTTTGAATGTATCTCATTGGTCCACATTGTTAATCTTATTTTTTTAAAATTTTCTATATTTTTTCCGGAATTTTTTACGCTCTCTAAATAGCGTATCTTTGCGTATCGCCCGATACCGCGACCGAGTTGAAAATCGGGTGTCCGATACCGGGACCGATACCGAGACTTTGAACCATGGACCAATGTAACAAGTACGAACTGACCATGTAGTCGCGGGTCTCCCGGTTTGAGAATATGAAGATAATATCAAAATGTGTAGATTACGCTTGAAAATAAGCCGTTTGAGGTTAAAAACCTAAACTAGCCCCCAAACGGCCCCATTAGAGGCACGAACACCTCGCACAGGACCAATGTAACTTGCATGAACTGACCACGCAGTCACGGGCCTCCCAGTCTGATATAATGACGATAATTTCAAAATATGTGTAACACCCCGTATTTCTGAATATTCCATTTAATTAGATTGGATAATTAAATGAGAAAATGCCGGCTTAATTTAAATTACGTAAGAGTAGTAATTTAAAGAGTTTTATTTAAAATTGTAATTTTGGTATATTATTCGAAAGATAGATACCGGTGTATATTGCATCATTTTTATTTACCTAGTGCGAGTGGTAAATAGTTACTTAACGCGTGTAGACCGTGTTGGGGTGAGAACGAGTAATATTTTTTAAGTGACTCAAATGATAATTTAGAGGTCACCAATGAGTCCGAAAGGGTCAAATTAGTCAAAATAGTATACCCGGGGGTACTCGTTGAGTCCCGGGGTAATTTTGGGCTAAACCGAGACCGTTCGTGGGCGTTTTGGTCTTTTAACATATGAGGGTATGATGACCTACGAAATTGAGAGTTTTATATCAGCCATATGATAGAGGAATTAGGGTTAGAACACCCATGTCAACACCAATACCATTAGAGAGAGGAGAGGCACAACTTTCTAAAGCAAAAAGAAGATTTGGGAAGGATTCAAAAGGATTTCTACCATCATACTTGTTGGGGAAGAAGGATTGAAGGATGAAGATCATCAATCATCAACAAGAACCACGAAATCAGACCTTACTGATCATAAGGCAAGTTGTTTATTGCAAAAATCTTAAAGTTATAATACCCATGTGTAGGGTTTTTTGAATAGTTTTGATTAAATCATTATTTTGATTGGAGAAGATGATATTTATGCATGTTGGGATAGGAATCGCATGTAGAATGATTTAAACTATGTAGAGGATTAATATTCAGATTAGACTTGATGATTTTCGGAGTAAAAATCTGGATTTTGAATGTATATATGGGAAGAACACCATAACTAGGGTTTCAAGAAATTTTGGGGTTTAATTCATCATTTCTTTAAAGGAATTGGAGTTTTGATGTACTTGTTACGTTAGAAACTGTTCTAGTATATGTGGAAATATGGTAGGATCTTTGGGTCGAAGTTTGGTGGACAATAATGGAGGTTGGGAATTTGTCAATGGAGGAACGGATCAACGAAGAAGACAGACTGCGTCTGTCCCTGTTCGATCGATCTAAAACTATCGATCGATCGACGAAGTCGATCGATCGAACCCAGCCGTCGATCGATCGACGCAAGCTGTTTCCTGAAAATTTTGTGGTTAATTCTTCGTTGAGTTCGGGAATGAATGAGTATTCTAGGATTTACATTATACTTATATGGGAGTAAGAATAAGACCAGTAGGTATGTGTTGAGGTCCAATAAGGCCATTTGGTGTAGGGCTTGGATTATGGACCGAGGAGAATAATCCGATTTAGTAGAGTATCGGGGACTTCGGAAATTGAGTTACGGGGCGAAGTAAATTCAATTTAAGTAATAGACCAGTAAGGTAAGCAATAACTACTGAAATTATGTGTAAGGGGTAACTAGGACCCTTAGAGTTGTGTGTATACTCAAATAAATACGATTAATGAGATAAATCGTAAAGCGAATATTGTACGGTAAATATATGAGATTTAAAATATTACGTACGTGTATGATTAATAGGTCGGGCGTGTACCTACTGAATTATGTGATCTTTTAGGTAGAGAGAGTATACCTAAATTAATTATGTTAGGGTCGATGAGACATTCCGAACTAACATAAAGTTATTATAAGTTTGGGGTCGATGAGAAATACCAAACCAAACTTTGAACTGGTGTCGCGATGAGAGAGTCCCGAATCAGGATATGTGTATATATATTTTTAAAAATAATTGGGGTCGATGTATCATGCCGAACCAATTCTTACTTGGGGTCGATGAATCATTCCGAACCAAGAGTCCTTTATGTGTATAAAAGGGGCAAAATAGCTGTGACTAATATTTAGTGTATATTGTGTGTGAAATATATATACCTGATGATATTCTACTTCCGTGTATTAGTAGATTGATATATTACGTATTTAAAGATACATACTGAATTGGTAAGTTAAGTAGTGAAACTTAATTACGAAATGAACCTTTAGATAGAGAAAATCTATTTAGTAATTCAAGTAGCGAAACTTAATTACATAAGAGGGGAAGTTAACAATTGTGAGAATTGTAGTAATTTTAGTAAGTAAAACTAAATGAGAAGTCTTGGAAAGATAACATAGATTATATGTTACTTGGGAATTAATTAACATACGCATGATGTTAGAAAAACGGTTGTACTGTATGGGCGGTACTGGAACTTGGGTACAGATAAGTTCAATTTACTACTTTGGTTTAGTTAGCTAGAGAAGTACGACTAGATAAACTAAGTGTAGAACGTTAGGTGTGCACAAAGGATGAGGGGTGAGTTAACTCAAGAGAGTGTACGAGAACCTAACATGTGTAATCAATAACCGCATATTATATTGTGATAAACGCTTGCAAAATATTTTCAAAATGTTTTGAGTATTAACTCTTGCTATAAAATATTTTCAAAACCTTTTAGGTGTCCAGCCACAGGGATGCCATGTATGATGATTCCATTCCAGAGACTCGGAGCTGTAGCACAGTGGATGCTTACAGGATTTTGACTAGGCGATATCTCTCATTCAGATCTAGTACAGGATCTCACACTATTCTATGTATGGACTCGTTGTCCGGTTTTAGTCTCAGTTTTTGGTTTCAGACTGGTGGTTACTCTATTGTTGTTTGGGTTTTTCTTTAGCCGATGGTTTATTCGGTAATACTTTTATTCAGTTGTACTTTTACTTGTTGTTTGATTTATAGCACATGATTATTTGTACTTTGTTCCGCATGGTTGATTTATCTGTTTTAAGAAAGATAAAATTTGGCACCGGTCTAATTTTACTTAGGGTATTAGTAATTAAAAAGTTTTCGACAGTGATGCTAAGAATGAACCATTTGAGAAACTTGTTTTAATTTAATAAAGGCCTGATCACCCGATGTTTATATTAGGCGAGGTGTCACAGATGGTATCAGAGCATCAGGTTCTAGTGTCCATAGGATCTGTACGGCTTACTACGTTTTCAGCGCATCGTTTGATTGATATAGAGCTCTATCTTAGGATGATTGTACTCCTCTACGTACGTAGTTTACGTTCTCCTGCTATTTAATAGACGTAGTGTTATATATATACGAGTCCGATTGGACACGGTACGTCGAATATGGTGGTAGGTCCAGCATTGACGTTAGCGGGACTACAGGAGGGAGGAGCTCGGCATAAAGCATGAGGTGTTCGAGGATGGCAATCATAGGAGAGATGATCGTGGTCGAGGTCACTCCTAGCGTGTAATGGAAGTAAATGCTGCAAGGGTTATTGAGGCATAGCAGGCATTTTCCAAGTGTCGCGACGGCAAGAGGGATGCTAGTCTAGACCGCCCAATGCAGTGATATTGGGAGTAGGTCTGAAGAAAATTTGATGAGAACGAGCCGTAAATGTGATAAAACGGCGACTGTGCATGTTAACCAATGGAAGTAGTATGTCCAGAGGTTTTGGCAGTTAGGACGAAATAGAAATACTCAGAAGTGAATAATTTGAGTAAATTTTCAGGCAACGTGGCGGGGATACCAGTCACTACGTTCGGACTGAGGGTCCGTATATATAAATAGAAGAACTTTACGTATAGTTTAATCGCAAAGTTCTCCAATGATGATTCAGAAGCGTAGTGAATGGGAATATATGAACCCCTCACATGAAAGCCTGGTTGAGGCCAATCGTAAGAGAGAAATTTATCCTGTGAAGTGAACTTGTACCGATGAGATAGGTATAAGGGAAAAGAGACCTTGAGAAAATGGACTCTCGAGTTATAGCTCGCAATTTTTGGTAAAACTCTTCTTGAACGACTTATGTATATGAAGACAATATGGTACTCCCTACAAGGTTGAGGTTAATGCTCCTGGGTGGGCGGAGCTAAGGGAGTAGAGATTTAGTCAAAGAGTAAGACTGCATGTAATGGGGCTGGTGCAAGCCATAAGTGGAACCCACTAGAGGATTTAATGATTAGATCCTAGGTCGGGACTGTTAAGTCCCATAGTGCGTTCCTCTCGGTCAGCAGAACTAAGGGAACCAAGATGATAGTGTTCAGGATCGAGACTACCCAGTCCAAGAGGAGGGGTACCCAAACCGGTCAGCATGGCCTGGAGCCAGGAATCTTTTTGAAAAGATGTCTAGTGTGGATTCTATGGCCACGCGTTTTATTTTTACTGGAAGTTATTTGAAGAAATAATAACTCCAATAAGTTTTGCATCCCGGAGAGGACAAGCGTGTTATGTCCGGGAACCATCTAAATCACCCGAGCGATGGATAAGGAAGTATATGAGTTTTAGCCTCGAGTGAATGGGGTACATGACGACTACTCACTTGAAAAGGGTCGAGTTGTCATTATTCATCAAAATGTGAGAAACTTCGGAGTTTATGAACATCTCTTAGTATTTGATTTCGGTGTGTGGGAACCTAAATGATGTGAGTCAATGTTTGTGGTATGACTGCTGAGCGGAGAGATCGAGCTCGCTGTTGTAGTTAGTGCTAAAGACTTAGTGATAATATAAGCGCAGTGCAACTGACTCCTTTAGCAATATTGGAGTATGGTTGCACATATTGTCGAGAAATCGAATTTGAGCATAACGATTATGTGTTGTTCCAATAATGCTCAGTAAGAATACGTGGGGAGAGGTCCCTTGTTTAAGTTCGGTTGCGAAAGGGTATACGACTGAATTTTTATGCACGTCAGGAGATGAGACATTGCTAGATGCTAGGACATCAGTGGAGCCGGTAGTATTGTGGAGAAACACTGAAAGGCTTACCTCACCACGAAGGGATAAGTGGGACTTTGTGGGCAAAGATTTGATTTTTTGTCTCTAGGGTATTGAGAATACCCACAAGATTGTAGTCACGTCGTGTAGACTAGGCTAGAGTTGAAGAAAAGCATGTTACGGGTGCGACATTTGCAATGTTTTTGCAAATGTACCCGGAGAAAAGGGTGTATGGGCACCCTAGTCAATTGAATTCCTTAGACATCCGAAATAGAGGGATGCGGAATATTTTTGGTACGACGGTGGGGAAATTAGGAAACAAGTCGTATCGATGAAATGGGTTGAACGTCATGAGAGCTAGACGATGATCCAAGATTATATGTGCTGAGAGATCCAGCACACCCTATGGGATGAAAGTCGGTGGGAAACCGTTCAAAGGTTATCTCTTGATATGGGAGACCTAACTGTGGTGAAGAAGTAGCGCAAGGTTATCTCTTGACTGAGTGTTGAGGGTGACCTACATGTTACTAAACTGTTGATTCTTATAAAGTAACCAACCTCAAAAGGTGCGCCAATTGCGAAGAGTGCACGGATTGTAAAGTATAATAAACCCGGAGAGAGAGGGGAATAGAGTACCACTTGAGGAAAGATGACGTAAGTGGGAAGCGATGTTGAGAGGAGACATAGTGAGATTGTCTCCAGATACACCTCTAGTTATAGAACGAGTTAGACTCGAAATGAGCAACCGGAATGTAGTAGTGAACCTACATTTCCAATGATGGAATGAGGAGACAGACTTATAAATTATTGATGGGTTGTGAACATCATAATTTAGCCAACATTCCGTTGGGGGTAGCGAAATGGGGTGACTTGGATGGATTAGTGTATAGTTGAAAAGGGAGAGTGCACAAGTGCACGATGCCGCTCTACATGATTGTGAATCAGGATGAAATCCTAAAATTCCACCCTGTGAGAGAAGGTCAGGAAGGAATAGAGATAAAGTTTTATTTTGAGTACGTTGTGCTACCTACGACTCAATGTTAGTGAGAAAGAATAATGATACGCCCTTACGATAAGTGGAATTTTGGAGAAGCCCACTGATCAATCCATAAGTTGAATGTATACCTATATGAGCATATTTATAGGTAGAGTGAGTGCCTATATGGACTGTACATGAGAATTAGGTTCGTGGGTACCGATTACGAACAATACATGTACTTTGGGTGTGGTTCGAGTAGACATTTCGAACTTTTAAGTCCTTAACGCGTAATATGAGGACATTCTATTGGAGTATGACATTTAGGGTATATGAATTGTGTAAAATATAGCTCACAAATTGTCTACTCATGTGCGATGAGATATATGTACATATATTGGTGCTCGAAATGTGATTCCGAGACAAGTGATTTATAACTATTGGTGATCGAAGTGAAATTCCGAGCCAATAACCCCAAAAGTGTTATAGAAGGGGGGGCGATTATAAAATAAGT
Organism: Sambucus nigra; assembly: GCA_949130495.1. Lineage (NCBI taxonomy): Eukaryota > Viridiplantae > Streptophyta > Magnoliopsida > Dipsacales > Adoxaceae > Sambucus > Sambucus nigra. Next base: position 567,556,442 of record OX422212.1, read on the forward strand.
GTTGGTAGTATATGTTATGTGTAAGAAATATATACCTATTGATTTTTACTACTTATGTGCGATAGTAAGTGTGCTTAATCTCTGTATTGGGGTCGATGATGTTCCGGACCAATACATGGGGGGATCGATTTGGGGCCGATATTTTTCGAACCAAATCAATGATAAATATTGAGATCGACGGAAGGTCTGAACCGACATGTGCATTACATTTACCTTGGGGTCGAGGAATTTCCGGACCAATGTAAATGATAAGATTATTGGGGCCGATGATTTTTGCCGGACCAATTTTCCTTAAAGTATATATTGTGTGTGAAATATATACCTTATAATATTCTACTTATGAGTGATAGTAGGCACTTAGATGTTATATAGAGATATACATCGAATGGGTAAATTAAGTAAGGAGAAACTTAATTCCAAGAATTAACGTTGGATTGGGAAATCTTTGAGAAATTAAGTAGTGAGACTTAATTATGATATATGCGGCATGGGTAACGTGCGATAAGAAGTTATTATGAAGCAAGGTATGTACTTGGGGCGACCGCTAGAATGTGATGATTTGACATTGGGTATTAGAGAATGCAATTATGTCTAGGGTCCTTAGCCTTAATACCAGCCTTATCCTAATTTCGAGGACGAAATTCCTTTGCAAGGGGGGAAGTATGTAACACCCCGTATTTCTGAATATTCCATTTAATTAGATTGGATAATTAAATGAGAAAATGCCGGCTTAATTTAAATTACGTAAGAGTAGTAATTTAAAGAGTTTTATTTAAAATTGTAATTTTGGTATATTATTCGAAAGATAAATACCGGTGTATATTGCATCATTTTTATTTATTTAGTGCGAGTGGTAAATAGTTACTTAACGCGTGTAGACCGTGTTGGGGTGAGAACGAGTAATATTTTTTAAGTGACTCACATGATAATTTAGAGGTCACCAATGAGTCCGAAAGGGTCAAATTAGTCAAAATACTATACCCGGGGGTACTCGTTGAGTCCCGGGATAATTTTGGGCTAAACCGAGACCGTTCGGGGGCGTTTTGGTCTTTTAACATATGAGGGTATGATGACCTACGAAATTGAGAGTTTTATATCAGCCATATGATAGAGGAATTAGGGTTAGAACACCCATGTCAACACCAATACCATTAGAGAGAGGAGAGGCACAACTTTCTAAAGCAAAAAGAAGATTTGGGAAGGATTCAAAAGGATTTCTACCATCATACTTGTTGGGGAAGAAGGATTGAAGGATGAAGATCATCAATCATCAACAAGAACCACGAAATCAGACCCTACTGATCATAAGGCAAGTTGTTTATTGCAAAAATCTTAAAGTTATAATACCCATGTGTAGGGTTTTTTGAATAGTTTTGATTAAATCATTATTTTGATTGGAGAAGATGATATTTATGCATGATGGGATAGGAATCGCATGTAGAATGATTTAAACTATGTAGAGGATTAATATTCAGATTAGACTTGATGATTTTCGGAGTAAAAATCTGGATTTTGAATGTATATATGGGAAGAACACCATAACTAGGGTTTCAAGAAATTTTGGGGTTTAATTCATCATTTCTTTAAAGGAATTGGAGTTTTGATGTACTTGTTACGTTAGAAACTGTTCTAGTATATGTGGAAATATGGTAGGATCTTTGGGTCGAAGTTTGGTGGACAATAATGGAGGTTGGGAATTTGTCAATGGAGGAACGGATCAACGAAGAAGACAGACTGCGTCTGTCCCTGCTCGATCGATCGATCGATCGATCTAGAACTATCGATCGATCGACGAAGTCGATCGATCGAACCCAGCCGTCGATCGATCGACGCAAGCTGTTTCCCGAAAATTTTGTGGTTAATTCTTCGTTGAGTTCGGGAATGAATGAGTATTCTAGGATTTACATTATACTTATATGGGAGTAAGAATAAGACCAGTAGGTATGTGTTGAGGTCCAATAAGGCCATTGGGTGTAGGGCTTGGATTCTGGACCGAGGAGAATAATCCGATTTAGTAGAGTATCGGGGACTTCGGAAATTGAGTTACGAGGCGAAGTAAATTCAATTTAAGTAATAGACCAGTAAGGTAAGCAATAACTACTGAAATTATGTGTAAGGGGTAACTAGGACCCTTAGAGTTGTGTGTATACTCAAATAAATACGATTAATGAGATAAATCGTAAAGCGAATATTGTACGGTAAATATATGAGATTTAAAATATTACGTACGTATATGATTAATAGGTCGGGCGTGTACCTACTGAATTATGTGATCTTTTAGGTAGAGAGAGTATACCTAAATTAATTATGTTAGGGTCGATGAGACATTCCGAACTAACATAAAGTTATTATAAGTTTGGGGTCGATGAGAAATACCGAACCAAACTTTGAACTAGTGTCGCGATGAGAGAGTCCCGAACCAGGATATGTGTATATGTATTTTTAAAAATAATTGGGGTCGATGTATCATGCCGAACCAATTCTTACTTGGGGTCGATGAATCATTCCGAACCAAGAGTCCTTTATGTGTATAAAAGGGGCAAAATAGCTGTGACTAATATTTAGTGTATATTGTGTGTGAAATATATATACCTGATGATATTCTACTTCCGTGTATTAGTAGATTGATATATTACGTATTTAAAGATACATACTGAATTGGTAAGTTAAGTAGTGAAACTTAATTACGAAATGAACCTTTAGATAGAGAAAATCTATTTAGTAATTCAAGTAGCGAAACTTAATTACATAAGAGGGGAAGTTAACAATTGTGAGAATTGTAGTAATTTTAGTAAGTAAAACTAAATGAGAAGTCTTGGAAAGATAACATAGATTATATGTTACTTGGGAATTAATTAACATACGCGTGATGTTAGAAAAACGGTTGTACTGTATGGGCGGTACTGGAACTTGGGTACAGATAAGTTCAATTTACTACTTTGGTTTAGTTAGCTAGAGAAGTACGGCTAGATAAACTAAGTGTAGAACGTTAGGTGTGCACAAAAGATGAGGGGTGAGTTAACTCAAGAGAGTGTACGAGAACCTAACATGTGTAATCAATAACCGCATATTATATTGTGATAAACGCTTGCAAAATATTTTCAAAATGTTTTGAGTACTAACTCTTGCTATAAAATATTTTCAAAACCTTTTAGGTGTCCAGCCACAGGGATGCCATGTATGATGATTCCATTCCAGAGACTCGGAGCTGTAGCACAGTGGATGCTTACAGGATTTTGACTAGGCGATATCTCTCATTCAGATCTAGTACAGGATCTCACACTATTCTATGTATGGACTCGTTGTCTGGTTTTAGTCTCAGTTTTTGGTTTCAGACTGGTGGTTACTCTATTGTTGTTTGGGTTTTTCTTTAGCCGATGGTTTATTCGGTAATACTTTTATTCTATTGTACTTTTACTTGTTGTTTGATTTATAGCACATGATTATTTGTACTTTGTTCCGCATGGTTGATTTATCTGTTTTAAGAAAGATAAAATTTGGCACCGGTCTAATTTTACTTAGGGTATTAGTAATTAAAAAGTTTTCGACAGTGATGCTAAGAATGAACCATTTGAGAAACTTCTTTTAATTTAATAAAGGCCTGATCACCCGATGTTTAAATTAGGCGGGGTGTCACAATATGTAGATTAGGCTTGAAAACAAGTCATTTGAGGGTGAAAACCAAACCAGCCCCCAAACGGCCCCAAAAGAGGACCGGACACCTCGCACGGGACCAATGTAACTTGTACGAACTGACCGTGTAGTCACGGGACTCTTGGTTTGAGATAATGATGATAATTTTAAAATATGTAGATAAGGCTTGAAAACAAGTTGTTTGAGGGTGAAAACCCAAACCAGCCCCCAAATAGGAGTCAATCGATTGACTCCCATTAAGAACCAAAAACTCGATTGGACTCGATTGAACACAAGTTACATTGGTCATAGGATAGATTTTATTTGTCACGATTCCCATTAAGCCTATGACGTTGTTTGATGAAGACGTAGCGACAAAGCTTCGAAGAGTTCATATTCTAAGTCGTGTTTACCGTGCCACGTTTGTCTTCAAATATACCGAGGATCTCGCAAGTTTGAACGTATCTTGTTTTATGAGTCCTTGGAAAATTTTATAAGGGTGTTCTGTTTTTAAAATTGTTTAGAACTTAATTTCTTTGAAAATATGTTTTCTGAGTTTACAGTAGGTGGACTTTTAAAAAACGATTCATTCGTTCAAACGACATGTCCGTGTCGTTCAAATGACATCCTTATGTCGTTCAATCCCTGGTTTCAAACGAGCTTCAAACGAAGCATACTGTTTTGATTTTGATGAGGTCGTTGGAAGCGAGAAGGAATCTCATTCAACGAGATCTCTATCTCGTTCGAACGATACGACGCCTTAACTTTTCTATAAGGGTTTTTCAGACTCTATTTTTTATTTTGAGAGACGAACTTTTGACGAAAACGAAAGCAGACCTGTTTCAAAAGTTCGAACTTCAAAAGTTTCACCCTTTTATTTACAAGAGCCAAGATTCATAACTCATATACTTTGAGATCTTGTCTGGGCACCTTGTTTGTTCTTCCATCACAAGAAGAACATGTTTTCATGCAGTGGACTCCGTACGTGCTAATTTGCGATGAAGAAGCGATGGACTCCGTGTTCCTATTCGTAGACGGTTGCCGAGCTGTATCGGTGGATACCAAGGCACACGTGGACTCGTATGTTGTGAACCCTGCGTAGGTCCTGTGTTGCACTGGGGAGGAGTGGTTAAAGATAGAAGAGCGTCAAGACTTGTGGGAGATCGAGTCGTTGTGCAACTCTACTGTCTATTTTTTGTAAAACCATATCATAGTGATTGTCTGGCTGCGCTGTCCGAGGTTTTTTCCCTTTGTGGTTTCCTCGTACATCGACGTGCTTTATGAGCATTTTTTACTTTTATCTTGCTTATATCACTAGATGCATGTTTAGGGATTAAGAAGATAAAATTGGCTTAATTAGTTTGGCTCACAAAATTGGTGCTACATAAAATTGAAAAGAAAATTTGTTTTCACCTAAAGTACACGCACATTGAGGGATCGTCGCATTCACAAATTGGTATCAGAGCTTTTAGCTACGTTTTACCCTTCACGGCTAATCCAATCTTTAGAGGTTTGTACATCACGTGATGCCACTTAAATGAAATTGATGCAAAGCGAACACAGCGGAAGAAATACCAAAATAAACACTCAGACAACCAAAGAGGAAAAATCACAATCCTTCATTAACTATCTAGCAAATGAGGACTACAATGATATATGAAGGGCTTGGGATACTTGGGGACCAAGCTATGAAGCACCGACACTCTCCCAGAAGTCACGAGTCAGCTTTGACACGAGTCCGATACGCGACACGCTGGGACACGTTGCCGACACGATGGGACACGTAAAAAGGACACTTTTTTTCTTTATTTTTTTATTTTTTTTTCCCTGATGTGATTATGGTTCTGCCTTATTTATGATTTTTAATGTTAAAGTGTGTTTGAATTTTGTTTTATATGGTCCATTTTCTTAATTTCATATTAAGAATGCTCTAATAATGTATTTTATGAAAAAAAATCAGTTTCATTTCATTATAATATATATATATATATATATATATATATATATATATATATATATTTTAACATACCAAGTATCCCCTAATAATAAAAGATTAAAAATTACATGATAAAGGGATGGGGTACCTATATCACTCAAATATACAAACAAGCGCACTTGTTTAAATCACTCTCCCCTTTTAAAAGAGTTTGATCTTCTCAATCCGTGTCAGGGATGAAAGTGGCATGGTGGACCTCCTCTTCAGGGATCGATGGCAGAGGCTCCTTACCAACTTTTGTAGCTTCCCCTTTGCGAAAGAGAAATCGGCGGCTCGGTGCCCTAACTTATTGCACCGAAAACACTTCATTGCTAAGGGAACAAGTTCAATGGTGGGTGTCATCCTAGTTGCAATGGTCACACTCGTGGTGGGCCACATGGGAACTAAAAATTTCTTCCAATCGAAAGGTATATTCGAATGCTATCTCAAAAGAGGGCACCTCCTCGATGATGTTACTAGCAATCTTTGCGAGCGTCGTCTAGCCCCCACTAGCAATGTTCGAAAAAGCTAATTGTCGCCTCCAGGCTTTCCCCGGACGAGGCGAAGCTATAGCCTTGAGGCGGTGCAAGGCGACGAGAGCTCAATTTGAAAAAATTTAAAATAAATAAATTTGCTAATAAAGCCATAAAAATAAAATAAAAAAGGTACAAAACCTAAACAAATGGCCAAGTTTAATAAAATAAAGAGTTTTTTTATTTTCCCCTTAATATAATACCTTAATTAGACATAACCCCCATTTGTGCATCATCTCGCTTGTACCTTATGCATACGGTGGGTTAAGTCCAACTTCTAAGGGGGTATCTCTAAATATAGCATTATCTTAGAGGGTGAAGTTGAAAAAAAAAACTACAAAAAAAAATATAACAAAGTATTTCTTAAACAAAAAAATAACACAATTTCTTGTATTAAAATCGAAAACTAGTACAAATTCTCTCATTAAAAAAAATAACACGATTTCTTATATTAAAACAAAAAAGAAAGCACATTGTTTTTATTTAAAGAAAATTAACACAATTCCTTGTATTAAAAACAAAAACAAAACCAAAACACAAGTTCTTTAGAACAAAAAAAAATGAACAAGCTTTCTTGCGTAAATAACCAAACAAAAAATAATTAAAAACACTTACTTGCATGAAAACTATAAGGCGAGTACAAAATCTTTTTACAAACAAAAAAACTAGCATGCTTTCATTCATAATCTTCAAAAAAACGAACACATTCTGTAAGAGGGTACTTTAGATTGTAGATGGAGGCGTAACCCTTTTTGAGTATGGTAATGATAAGTTGATTAGCCCAAGACCTTGGATTAATGATAGGACATACAAACACAAACCCAATGAAGATGAACTCAGTTTAAACACACAAATCTCTCATGTATGACTCCGGGGATATTAATGAACTTATAGAAGTAACTTAGGTAGAGGGAGAGAGGAGCAAGCACCCTAGATACACCTTGGTAGGCAGGTAGAAACACACCCAACACCCTCAAGAATCTCTGTCAAGTATTAAAAGCTTCGCAATAAACACCAATGGTGAGTGGATAAACCCTCTGATTTGCAATAACTCTCTCTCTCTGATGTGTATCGCTAGTAATAAATCCAGAGTTCTCAGAAAGATCAATAAAAGATCATATCTCTCCTCAGGGTGGTTAGGGTCCTTAAATAGCCCCCCACACCATCCCCAAGGCAACTCAGTCATTAAAGACTATGAAAGACATCCCTCAAATTTTATGTCACAACATTAAATGCCTGATGCACTAGTTGTCTCCACGTCATAAACATTAAATGCCAAGACATGCCTTTTGCCTAACCACCGTGTGTCTGGGGGCTGTTGTCGCAGAGGTGGCTCACCAACTGCCTGCCAGCCCCAAATACCACGGTGGTTTACTCAAGTGCGTGTCCGACATTGCTTGGCTGGTTAGTGACATTAGATAAAGTAGATGTGGCATTAAGTAGAGGGTTATTTGATTCATAACTCAACGCCCGATGGAACTTCAAGTTGCTCCGCCCGAGGTTCCACGGCCAGAGTCCTTCGATGTTTTTACAAGGTGTATCTAAGATGGTCAGGACAAACCCCAACGGTGCCTCACTTCTCAATCCTCCAAACCAAGTCCCTCTAAAGTTCCCACGGTGAGGTCATTCGATAGAGCATGAAAGCTCTCCCAGGCCCTGCCAAGCCTGGTCTCTCGCAAGTACCGTTTGACCTCACACAAACTCACTTATTATTATCGTTACGTCATTACAACCGTTATAGCTTACAGTCAATAAAAATACAATATGATTAATACAAGCTAAAATATGAGCTGCCGCGCCAAGCTGCCTCGCTGAGTTGCCACGCCTGAGCTGTCTCGGTTGATTAATCTTAAACACTATTGCTAATTAGGGATTTGTCCCTAATCTCAAGATTACCTTCAAGCCCCCTCTACATTTGCCCCCTCGTGGAGAGATTTGCTTGGAACAAGAAATGTCTGCACGAAACATCTCAAACCGACAGACCTTTCTCTATGTGAAAAGATTCAGTCCTCTTCTCCTTTATTCAGGATCAGAGCGTTAGTCTCTAAGAGACTCTAAACTTCTCCCCGATGTACCCGAGTCTTAACTAAACAGCGTTTTAACTTATGACGAGGGAACATCGTAGCTTTTCGGGACCGTTGGGACATCTTCTTCGTTAGGAGTTTATTGAATATGTCGGACAAAAATATTTTGGCGCCAAAACTCATTCTTGCCTAAGAAGGCAACGGTTTGTGTTCGCCAGGTGTTTACTTCATTAATGACGTGGCGTTATCTTTTCAACTGTCAAAGCACTTCCCGAAGTGCCACGTGTTCATTGGAAATGATTGCAGACGGCCTCGCACGTGCGATAGTGGGAAACTTAAACGACAAACTCCAAAATTTCAAATGGTTATACCCAACCACTTAAACCCTTTTCCGTGACGATTTTCTTGCATTGCCTGCCGGTAGCTGTTGCCATGGCCTTCCTCTTCTTTTCTCTGGAAGCCTCAGCGATTCTTTCCCCTGAGAAACGACTCAACACGCTTTGCCGTTGGACCTCATGCTCCACGGGGTCTGCTCTAAGCCTCATCCTGTCTTTGAACTGTTCGAGATATTTTGAGGTCGAGGGACCACCTGATGGGCTTCTTCGGTCCTCACCCCTTCGCTACTTGCACCCTCTTTACTTGGCTCGTTCAAGGGCCCCATTCTCTCTCTAATCGAGGGAACCCATGCTCCCTCCATTCCCCTTGTCAGGACCCGCACATCTTCCTTCAGCTCTGTATAAAATGTCGCATCCACCAAGTGCGCTTCTTCGATAGCGAAAGGCCTCTTCGTAGCTCTAATGGTCACTTCTGTTCCCTTGATATTCGCCTTGGCGCATTGATGATAAGTTGAAGGAACTAACCCTTGGTTGTGCATCCACACTCTCCCTATTAATAAATGATAGGAAATTGCACTTTCTATTACATGGAACTTGATGTGGGAACTCAGATTTCCCATCACAATCCCAACATTCACATACCCGATGGACTTGAAAGATTGGTTGTCATACCCCGAAATTACCAAAGGCATGGGAACCAACCTCTCTTCCGGAATGTTAGCCGCGTGGAAGGAGTTAATTAGCATAATATTGATGGAAGCACCCCCATCCATAAGAGTCATTGCAAAGCTGACCCCGTTGACGCTAGCGGTTACATACAGTGGCCTGTTATGAGGAAACCTTACAGCTTTATCCGCATCGCTGAAGGTTACTTCTGATAGAAATTTCTTCACCAGCCTAGCCATGGGTCCCCTCCACCTTAGCGAGGGGACTGCGTTCCTCCTTGCAATGTCCAAAATTGCCTGAGTTATCTCCATCATGCTCTCCTTCGGGATTCCCACTTGATCAAAGAACCAAGTGAACTTTGGAGATTTTGAAACTGCACTATATTCTATGACCGGGTCTGCTTCCTCGCCTTCAACGCTATATACGTCTTCCATGTCTTTAGCGCTTGCTTCATCGTAGGCTAAAACTACGTTAGCCATTCCCCTGGTGCAATGTTCCAGAGCTTCTTCGAATTCCTTCTGCTTCATCGTTAACCTTCCTCCTTCTCTTTCTGCCCCTCCTCATCATAGGCCATCACCAGATTGGCCCCGTGTGCTGGAAGTGGGTTGTTGTTAATGTTCTGCGCGGGGATTTGCAATGTCCCCGCCTTCATGTACTTGTCGATGATTCTTCGCAGTGTGAAGCAGCTCTCTGTTGGATGCTGGATCTTTCGATGAACCTGGCAATATTTGGGATGCGCCCTCGTCACAGCATCGGGTTCTTCTGTTGGAACGCCTTTTGGTTCATAAACCGTTCCACCTTGGACCATTGCGTTATAACAGCTCACCGCCTCCTCTATCGTACAAGGCAGCGGTGGCGGGTCTTCTCTGTCCCTTCCAAACTTTCTCTTGTTGTCCTTCTTCGGCGCCTTGCCCCCATCTTCCCTCTCAACGTATCCTACCCGTGGGGGCTGAGACCTTCCCCCCGCGGGTTGCATCGGCTGCCTGAATATCATGGGAGCCACCACCGGGATGGGTCGTACCACCAAAGAGATGTTTCTTGCGAATTTTAGGAATGCTGAAAAAGTTCCCTCGCGCGTCTCGTTGCACAGATCTGCAACAACTTGGATTCCTTGGCTTCTTCCCTTTACATCGAGGGACCTTTCCCTGAACCTTCGAATATAGGTTACCGCCTCTTCTCCCGGTCTCTGCTTCTCCCTACCGAGTTGGGTCAGGGTGAACTCATCTTCTGCCAAGAACTTCTGGACAAACGATACATGCATCTCCTCACACGTAGAAACGTTGTTGGGAGTCAAATGGGAGTACCAGGTGTATGCCTTGTCGGTTAGGGATTTGGAAAACTCCCTCAATCTAAGCTTCTTATCATTGCAATGTGCTCCTAAGTGTTCAACGAAACGCTTAATGTGCTCCTTCGGGTTCCCGCCTTTCCCCGTGTATTTTTCAAAAATAGGGGGAACATAGTTCTTCGGGTAAGGCTCGTCGTTGTATTCCTGAGGGTAAGGTGTTCGGGAGTCATCATAGACCGAAGCTACCTCGCCCACAGATTGCGAGGAAGCCTGCATGAACTTCAGCATCTCCTTTTGCATCTCCCTTCTCATTTCTTCCCTGGGCGATGGGGCAACGACTAATGGGGTTACAGGCAGAACACCCGTTAAAGCTGGAGCCATCATTACTGCTGGCGTCGTTGATACTCCAGAGATTCCCACCGCTGGATTCACGACGGAGGGTATGGTTGCTGGGATCGTTTCAGCAATACCGGCACCTGGTGGGGTCGTCGGAGCTACTCCTGGTGTTACGAAAGCATTAGCCTCCAAACATCCCAGCATAATTGAAGCTACTGGGGTTTGCAAAAACTCATAAAACTTGCTCATGAGGAGCGAAATTTGGGTGGGTCCCAACCCCGCGCTCGTGGAAGGTTGTGCCACCCCTGGAACACCTGACGCCATTGGAACCGGAGGTATCTCTACCCGAGGAGCCCCATCCCTTAGGGCCGCCAGTTCTATCGCGGCATGTTCTTCATTGTGCTGGATATCATCAAAGTTGAGTCTTCGAGTAGCATTATCTTACCCCATACTCCTTACGTAGGAGAATGCCTCCCCAGCAAAGTCGTCAAATGTAAGAGGGTACTTTAGATTGTAGATGGAGGCGTAACCCCTTTTGAGTATGGTAATGATAAGTTAATTAGCCCAAGACCTTGGATTAATGATGGGACATACAAACACAAACCCAATGAAGATGAACTCAGTTTAAACGCACAAATCTCTCGTGCATAACTCCGGGGATATTAATGAACTTATAGAAATAACTTAGGTAGAGGGAGAGAGGAGCAAGCACCCTAGATACACCTTGGTAGGCAGGTAGAAACACACCCAACACCCTCAAGAATCTCTGTCAAGTATTAAAAGATTCACAATAAACACCAATGGTGAGTGGATAAACCCTCTGAATTGCAATAACTCTCTCTCTGATGTGTATCTCTAGTAATAAATCCAGAGTTCTCAGAAAGATCACTAAAAGATCATATCTCTCCTCAGGGGTGGTTGGGGTCCTTAAATAGCCCCCTACACCATCCCCAAGGCAACTCAGTCATTAAAGACTATGAAAGACATCCCTCAAACTTTATGTCACAACATTAAATGCCTGATGCACTAATTGTCTCCACGTCATAAACATTAAATGCCAAGACATGCCTTTTGCCTAACCACTGTGTGTCAGGGGGCTATTGTCGCAGAGGTGGCTCACCAACTGCCTGACAGCCCCAAATACCACGGTGGTTTACTCAAGTGCATGTCTGACATTGCTTGACTGGTTAGTGACATTAGATAAAGTAGATGTGACATTAAGTAGAGGGTTATTTGATTCATAACTCAACGCCCGATGGAACTTCAAGCTGCTCCGCCCAAGGTTCCACGGCCAGAGTCCTTCGATGTTTTTACCAGGTGTATCTAAGATGGTCAGGACAAACCCCAACGGTGCCTCTCACTTCTCAATCCTCCAAACCAAGTCCCTCTAAAGTTCCCACGGTGAGGTCATTCGATAGAGCATGAAAGCTCTCCCAGGGCCCTGCCAAGCCTAGTCTCTCGCAAGCACCGTTTGACCTCACACAAACTCACTTATTATTATCGTTACGTCATTACAACCGTTGTAGCTTACAGTCAATAAAAATACAATATGATTAATACAACAAGCTAAAATATGAGCTGTCTCGCTGAGTTGCCACGCCTGAGCTGCCTCGGTTGATTAATCTTAAACACTATTGCTAATTAGGGATTTGTCCCTAATCTCAAGATTACCTTCAAGCCCCCTCTACACATTCTAAAAAAAATGATCAGAAAGAGATGAAAGGGAAGGAACATGCTAGGATTCTATAGCAACGTCATTTGAGGCTATGGTCTCGCAAAATACCCTCAAGGCTATAGCCTGGCCTTGGCGAACCATAGCCTCACTACAAGGATTTCCTTAAGGCTACAGACTCTAAGGAAATTTCGAACATTGCACACTAGTGTCGCTGATGGAAAAGGACAGAAGCACGAGCGTCAATAACGAACTTTTGTCTATTTTCTTGGTTTTTCAGCGATTGCAGTTTAGAAATGAAGCTAACAGACTTGACTTCATCCCCACCCTCCATGTACTCCACAGTCCCATCACCAATCATGAGTGTGTTGCGTAGGCAAGGATGGTGTCTCGGTTCTGGGATTGATTCCCAACGATTGAGAATTTGAACTTATAATCCATTCGATGATCGAGCTTTTCAACTTCAGATTGTTACCGAGCCTTCGGCATGCTTCCACACGCAATTGAAATGCCAGGAAGAGAAAATGATTGAAAAATAAAAGAGTAACACCACCAAAGAGCGAACCACGCAAACAAAGCGGAAAAAATACCGAAATAGAAACTCACAATCAACCAAAGAGGAAAACTCTCAATTCATCATCAACTATCTAGCAAATGAGGACTACAATGATATATAAAGGGCAGAGGATACTTGGCCTAATGATAAAAGACTAAGTAAGACATAGAAAGGGAGAGGGGGTACTTGTAGCACTCAAATATACAAATTAGCCCGCTTATTTACATAAAAAATGAATGGGGAGCTAAATCTGTCTGATATATTTAATTTTCACAGGAGGCACTGAGAAACTCATTCAAGAAGTAAAAACATCACAAATACAGAAACGGTGGAACGGAGATAACTGTTACTGATCAATGTGCTCATTGTGTATCAGATTGGAATCCCTATCCATGAAATTAACATATTGCCTATCTTAGTGTATCCCCAACACATTAGGGAGAACATACATTTCTAAGAAAACATAACATCCATGTTGGACATGCATCAAACATTGACACTTAATAATATACACTCACAAGCATTACAAACATCCAAATCACACGTGATTTGATCCATACACAAGCATTCTGATGTGGAGGAGGTAGCAAAGAGGTTCCAAGAATTACTAGAACAGAAACAAAGCAAGAATAAGCGACATAGACGGTTTTAGAGCAGTCCTTAATGAAGTGGGATTAGGGTAGAATTAATTCTGAATTTTAATTTTAGTCGCTTCTCCTTAATTAGATAGGGTTTCTAAATAAAATAGGATTAGCTTTAAAGTTTTTCTACTTCTAGTAGATTTCCTAACTACAAAAGGATTAGTTTTGAAGTTCTTCTACTTCTAATAGATTTAGGATCAGTTTGGGCAGTCTATACATAGAGCCTTCTGTAGACAATTTATTAAATTAAATACAATTTTCAGATTGTTTGTTTATTTTTAAAGAGAGAATATCTGCATTTTTTCTTTAAAGTTAATTAACGCTGGTTAATTAGCTCTGGTATCGTTTTCTACTGTGTTAGGTGGTACTAGAGCAAGGTCTCTCCTTACTCGATGGCAACTAAAGGAGAAGAAAACCCCAACCCTAACGATGCCGATCAAAGGTTAGTCAACCTGTGGCGCACAATCGAGATCCAGCAGCAACAACTCAACCAGATTCAAGATGGCCAGCTGCGACAGGAGGTGCAAAACAGGCATTTGAGGCTTAAGCGTCACCGAAAAGAAAAGAAAAAGGAGCAAAATAATATTAAAAAATACTAATAAAACCATAAAAATAAAATAACAAAGAAATATAAAATAAAACTACAAAAAAAAATATCCTTGAGGACTTTCTCACATAGTTTGACATTTTTTTGTTCTCCCGAGATAACTTTTAAAAAAAAAGTAATTTGAGAAAATCAATTTTAACATAATGGTTATTTTACAATATAACAATAAATTACTCAATGCAAAATCATATTGGCAAAATCATTTTTTTAGCTTCATTCACATATTAGTTATTTTATAATATGACAGTAAATTAATCAATGCAACTTAACAAGCAAATTTATTAAAAAACATTGATTTTCAAGCTAAGATTAAAAAAAACAGCAATTTTATTTAAAAAATAATAAAACATATCAACCTAAGTTTATTAAAAAAAAAACAACCTTTAAAATATATTAGTTTCTTAATATATATTCAGTTTAGTTAAAGATAACATATTAATATAAGTTGAAAACCAAAAAACATAAAAATTTAAAAAAAAAAGTCATATTGAAGTTAATTTAGTACATTTATTTCAAACAAAATCAAATTGACAAAATCAGTTTTTTAAGTTTCATTAACATATTGGTTATTTTTTTAAAATTTCAAGTTACAATAGTAAATAGTATAAATTAAGTGCAGTTTTAAAACAAAAAAAGAACAAGAGTTTTTTTTTTCGCGCCTCAGCAAAAAGGAGCGAGGCGAGGCGTGAGGGGCGCCGAGGCGTAAGACTCGAGGGGCATTGAAGTGTAAGCCTCAAATTCAACCCTGATGCTTAAGCCTCGAGGCATTTTTTGCCCGCCTCGCCTCGTTGTTTAGCATTTAATTTAGTAAAGAGCACGTTGTTTAAACAAATGTTGAAATTTGTTGGCATGTACGATAGGGGGTTGAAGCCTCCTAGTTATCATGAAACTAGAGTGACGTATTTGAAGAAGGGAGTTCAAAGTGTACATGTGATGTTGGTAAAAAAATAGAAAAAAATGAAAAAATCGAGGTGCACACTAGTGTGGGATGGGTGGACCGATGAAAATCAAGACCCCTCACTATCTTTCTTGTTAATAGCCTTGGTTTGACGATCTTTCTTAAATCCGTGGACACCTCGTCCATTATTAAGGATGCAGATAGGTTGTTTGATTTGCATGATTCAATGAAGGAAGAGATAAGAGGAAGAAAATTTTCTTCAAGTGGTAATTGAAAGTGCTTCGGCTTATGTAGCCACGGGGAGTTTGTCAAAAGCGAAGAGGAACTGTTTATTTTGATCCCCTTATACCGCTCATTTAATTAACTTGATGCTTAGTGACATAGTTGATTTGTCAGTTTTTCAAAATATAATAAGAAAAGCTAAAGAAGTCACCATTCATATTTATATTTATCAGGGTATGAACAGTGACTATAAACAGTGACAGGTTATATTTACGAAGCAATGGATCGAGCTAGTTAGCTAGAGCGATGTAAATAGGTTAATAACAAGAAAGTTAACTTTCTTACATTTATAAAGCAATGGATTGGGTACAACGTGAGAGAATGTGTTATATTTATGAAGCAATGGATCGGGCTAAAGAGCAATGGATTGGGCATATCTCTTCTCGATATGATTAAAGCAATGGATCAGACTAGTTAACTTTCAAGTGCATTTTGCTATATGACAAATTATATTTATGAAGCAATGGATCGAGCTAAAGAGCAAATATCAACCATATAGAGAAGAGGTATGCTAAGATTTGGAAATAATTAACACAAGATTGGATTTACAACTTTATAGGGCACTTCATGCGACAGGGTTATTTGAATCCAAGGTAATCTTTGAATTTCTAGTTTCAACTTCTTGAATTTCTAACTTAAATTTTTTCATTATCTAGATATAGTTTACTATGTTTCTATGAAGATGTCATTTTAGTTATGACTTCAAGGCGAACAAAGAAGCCAAATGTGCCCTGTATGAAACAATTAAGAGAATGTGTCCCGACATCGATACACAATCACCGTCCCGAAACAAATTGATAAATTCAAATCTTGTGCAAGATTGTTTGGTAGGAGCCTTGCAACTTTAACAAGGGATAAAAAAAACAACCATGTAAAGTCGTTCTAGTTGCCTTTTTTGGCTATTTGGGGAGTGGGGGGGGGGGGGGGGGGGTGTTACTACTGTTTTTGCTGGGGGGATTCTTTGTCGGGTTTTTTTTGTTTTTGTTTTTACAGTTTTGGGTATGGTTGTATGGTGGGAAAGCTTTGGTGAAGATGTTCCAGAGCTTCAAAAGGTTGCTATACGAGTTCTAGGCCTCACATGTAGCATGACGGGTTGTGAAAGAAATTGGAGCACATTTGATCATGTGCACTCCAACAAAAAGAAATCGTTTAAAGTAACAACGGTTGAATGCTCTTGCTTACAATCTTCAACTTGAAACAAGACGAGAAGAGAAAACAATGTGGAAGGAAAATGTTATATCTAATATGTCTATCTGATATGAAGTCCGGTGATGAATGGAATCATTGAGAGAGAGGAGTCGTGTCTTCCTGCAGACCATTCATGGATGGACATTCATGAATGCTTCACAGATGAAGAACACAATAAGATAAAGCGAGGTAGACATAAATAATTGAAAGTCCTAGATGTAGTTAGTATTATTTATTATTATTATCTTATTTTTAATATGTGTTGCATAGGGCCAAGGAATTTGAATGCCAACAAGAAGGAAAAGGCATTATTGACGAAGATGTTGAAGTTATTGACGATGAGGAGGAAGATAGAGAGGAAATAGAAGAGGAGTAAAGGATTGTCATAGAGGATGATGATGATGATGAAGATAACGATGATGATGTAGACTTGATGATGATTTAGCCTTGATGATGAAGATAATGATGATATAGCCTTGATGAATGAAGATTAATGGCCTTTTGGGATATATTTGTGTTAATGATATTATGGAGAATAGATTATACTTGCATAGTTGCATTCCATGTAGTGACATGATCATAAACAAAATAATTTATGGTTTCCTTTTTGAAAATGTTATATTTTGTGTATGATCATTTGGAATTGAAAACATTGAAAGACTATCATCATCTTAGTAATGATAAATGATTTTCATTTTGTTAGTTATATTTCAATGAAACCATGTCCTAAAATTAGTTTTTGATCATAATATGTTTTATTACATGTTCTAATGTGTTCTCTATGCATTTATATATTATTTATTACATTTTCAACATTATACACGGATTCTCGTGATTTGACTCATAGGTATTCCAATTTACGATTCGATTCATAATTTGACAACTAAGGTTACAAGAATAGAGATTCTTCTATCTAAACTAAGATTTTATTCACTCGACTATAATTTAAGCATAAAAATTATTGTTCATAAATATAACAAGTCACAAAGTTACCAAAACTATATTCATATGTAACTATCCCTAGCACGATAAAAAATTTATCACTATGTAGGATCATATTATTCTATATGCATATACAATAACCTATCACAATCATTGCCACTCAAAAAAACTGCACACATAAAATTGTTGATTGGGAATAAGCAATGCCAATACAGAGACTAAAATCTAAAATATAGACAATGCCCGCAAACTATGACCCATTCTTCCTTATCAAGATCAATGTTTAAAAAGGCGGAAGAGGCGTACGCCTCGAGGCGCTGAAAAAACGCCTCGAGGCTTAAGCCTCAGGGCTGAATTTGAGGCTTACGCCTCAATGCGCCTCGAGGCTTACGCCTCGATGCGCCTCACGCCTCGCCTCACGCCTTTTTCCTGAGGCGCGGAAAAAAAAAAAAAAAAAATCTTTCATCACAAAGTCTGTTTTTTTATAGGTTAAAATTCTTCATTTTTCTAAAATTGCACCTAACTTAAAAAAATGTTGTTTTAATCTACTAACTCTTATTCTTTTTTTATTTTAGTTTAGTTTTAAAGTTGCACTTAATTTTGTTTTTCTTTACTAATTTGTTTGAAATAAGTGTATAAATTTGTTTGAGACTATATTTTGTTACAAATATATAGTTTGTTTGAAATAAATGTACAAAATTAACTTCAATATGACTTTTTTTTAAAAGGTTTCTATTTTTTGGTTTTCAACTTATATTAATATGTTTTAACTTAGGTTAATATGTTTTATTATTTTTTTAATAAAGTTGCTATTTTTTTAATCTTAGCTTGAAAATCAATGTTTTTTTTAATAAATTTGATTGTTAAGTTGCATTGATTAATTTATTGTCATATTATAAAAGAACCAATATGTGAATGAAGCTAAAAAAATGATTTTGCCAATACGATTTTGCATTGATTAATTTATTGTCATATTTAAAATAACCAATATGTTCAAATTGATTTTCTTTTTCTAAAAAGTTATATTGGGGGGAACAAAAAAATGTCAAACTATGTGAGAAAGCCCTCAAGGATGTTTTTTTTGTAGTTTTATTTTATATTTCTTTGTTATTTTATTTTTATGGTTTTATTAGTATTTTTTTAATATTATTTTGCTCTTTTTTTTTTCTTTTCGGTGAGGCTTACGCCTCAAGCGCCTCGAGGCTTACGCCTCGCCTCGCCTTTCGCCTTTTTAAACATTGATCAAGATGCCTCAATTGGAAATGAATTCCTCCACATCTTTGGCCACATGACCTCCCTAGGAAGCGAAAGAGTAATTAAAGCCCCCGACTGAACCAAACCCTCAGCGGAAGAACCCTTTCCTTTATTATCATCACTTTTACTACTACCACAACCCCTCTTCCCCGTAAACCACCAGCTCAAACTCCCCAACGAACTCTGCCTATTTTGATGTCATTTACCCCTTGGGAGTCAAAACATCCTTGCCCAAACTATGAGTCGGTTTTCTAAGGTCAAATTTAGGCGAAGTCATTGTTCTCTCACCGATGACATAGGAATTCTTGTCAACAAGGAACCATGTCAATAAAGGAGCTAAAGTTTGGCATTTGCGGCCGCAAAATTACAATTTAAGATAATGTCAAGGACATACACGAGCCGCAGTCTTAGGCATAACCCTAACAGCTTCACTATGGTGTGAGGCAAGTTAGGGACAGTTTAAAGTGTGGAATGTGTAACCCAGTTACTTTTGGGGTTCTCTATTCAATCATGTTGCTTGAGGAAAAAAAAACATAAGAAAAATGAAAAGGATATGTTTGACTATGGGTTTAAGGAAGTTTTTGGAGTTTTGGCGAAACTTGGGCAAGTATTTCATGGTCTCAGCCCAATTATTGCTCCAAAGAAATTTTATGGTTGTGTTTGGTGATTGTTTTAAAAAAGAAAAGTGGTCAATTGATTTGAGGCAAAAATCAATGAGGATAATTTTTTTAAATATTGCTCATGTATTGCCAGCATCTTCAAATCGCTATGAGAACAAGGACAAGCACTATCAAAGGAGGGAGAGTAAAGTATAAAAGAGTGTTTTAATGAATTCATTTTCGTTTCTCATATTTCGTCGTATTTTCATTTATTGATCCATTTAATTGGTTCCCCATTTATTATTATTACTCTATTTAGCATAGGTGTAAAAATCTTTGGAATATTACTCTTACCTTATAAATCATGATGTAATAGCCTCCTTTTAGGAAATTAATATATTGGAGAGTTATATTCTGGATTAAGTGTGATCCTTGTGCCTTATGTATTCAATTTAAATGGAATTGACATCTAAATTTCTCCGTTGACATATTATTTTCTTGAAACAAAATACTATTGTTGTCTAATACAATAAGCCCTTTGAAGTAGAATTGCAGCGTTGCCCAACATTATATTTCTCTATATTATATTTCTTTATAGTAGAAAAATCCATTATGCTAGGCGAGGAACTTTCATAGCTCTCGTTACAAGGATAGGTTATTCTATGTGTACTAGCTAAAAGTACACATGAGTTCACACTTCTAAAAATGTAACATATCCATGCAAATACACGTTGTAGACAAATACGCTAAGACACTTGTCCAACATGTCTTTCACGCATGATAATTCGAACACAAAATTTATATCTCAAAACATAGCAAGCCGCCAAATTTACCGAAACTATATTCAAATGAAACTATCCCTAACACGATTGGCATTATTAGCACTATGTAGGATCATGTTATTCTCTAAGCATACGAAACAACTAATCACAAACATTATCCATATTTACATAAAAAATACACACATGAGAGAGCTAATTGAGAATGTAAAATGTGGACAATACCCGTAAACAGTGACCCATTCTTCCTCATCAAGATGCCCCACTGGTACCGAATTCCTCCTCATCTCCGGCCTGGCAACCTCCCTAGGAGGCGGAAGCGTAATCAAAGCCCCCGGCTGAACCACACCCTCAACAGGCGAACCCTTCCCTTTACTATCATCATTCTCACTACCAACACCAACACCACTCTTCCCGGGGGACCACCAACTCAAACTCCCCACCGGACTCTGCTTATTTTGCTGCTGCTGCTTACTCATTAAAGCATAACTAGTACTTGCCTCAGACTTCCCCTTAGGAGTCAAAACATCCTTACCCAACCCATGAACTGGTGTTCTAGGGTCCGATTTGGATTCTGGTGAAACTGGATAGTCTGCAATACCAGAGTCCGGAGAAAAGTCTGAGCGGTCTTCTAGCGTAAATGCAGGTGGGGGTGGAAGATCAGAGTTGGCAAAATTTTCACGCCATAGAGCTGAGACAGCTGCGGCTTGCCCTGGGGTTGCAAATTTTGACCCACTTCTACGACTTGTAACAGGTGTTGCTATGTCTTGGAAGAACAATGATTGTCTTCCAGATTTGGGAGTTCTGTGTACTGTTGAGCTCATTTTTTTTGTTTATGATTATCTCTGCAAATCAAATTCAAGTTAACAAATGAATACACACACACCATAAAAATAAACATGCACGTGTGTGTGTACAGAGAGAGGGGAATACCTATAGAAGATCGATTATGGAGAGGTTTTTTGAAGTTCTCACCGGGAACTTTAGAGCGCGATCGCTCAAATTTGTAAAAACCCTAGGATTTGATTTTCTCACCAATTTCAAATAAACGCGTTCGCCAAAAGCTGTTATGTATGTGGGGCCCTCACCAGGGACAAAATTTGGGTCCGCAGCCCAATTAGTGACAATAAAATTTAGGTTATTTGGTATTAGACCACTCTTTTGTTTAATTTACGATGTATTCGTTATTTTTTTTATAATAATCCTCATTTTGGGTAGAAAATATTCTTCATAATATTACATAAAATCTAAAAATACCCTTAATAATTGAAAAGTCGCTTACTAAATTTTTGACTAAAAGTTGAACTTTACGTAAACTCCGAAAACAAACTCGTTGAACGAAACTACTTTTTAAATCACAACACAAGATGTGCATCAACAGATTAACTTTGGATATTAGATTTGGTAGATATATTACCTTAGGTTTTTAAAATAGAACCTATATTAATTCTTTGATAAGAAATCACACCATACATGTAGTAAGAATAATCAAAGCAAGTTTGACATGATATTTTTTAACGTGGTAAAATCACAAATTAGGAAAAACATCCATAATGACATATACGCTACAAAAACAAAAAATTCACTATAATGAACAAGTTATACAAGATTACATGCACACAAACAAGCATACAAGATGTTAAGACTAAGAATAGAAATATGCCTACTGAGCTTTCTCCTCCACGATAGTTTTGTTGTGACTTTGATCTCCCTGGTTGTTTTCTTACGTTAATCCTTGCTCTTGCTCCAATGTACTCAGTCAATACAAAATCACTCAAATGAACCACACTTTGACTACGTGTTCGTGTGAGTGTATGTAACAGTGAAGTGCAAAAACACATGCAAATATGTTGCTCACGTCTCTCAATAGATTTACACAAACAAATCTTAATAAAATATAGAGATCTATATGAAATGTAGAGTGTAGACACCACATCCTAGGACCCCCCTAAGTCTCCCCTTAAGTCCCTAGCACCTCCCCATTCACTACAAATCCTAGGTCATACTGCAAGTATTGATCTAAAGGCCATTGAGCGCTCTCGGGCCCCGTTTGACTCCGTTCAACTCTATAGTCAGAGAAAAAGCTCAATGGATCTTCTAAGGTATCTGAATCCCCTTTTCAATGGCTCGTCATGTTCCCAAATCGACTTAACAATTTGGACGAACGGTCCATTTTACTATCGAAAATCAATTTAGACGTCGTCGGCACTCCCGAGCCCCGATTTGACCCCAATCAACTCTATCGTCAGAGAAAAATCATAATGAATCTTCAAAGGTCTTTAAATACCCTTTTCAACGGTCTGCCCTGTGCACAAATCGACTTAACGGTTCGAACGAACGGTCCATTTTACTACCAAAAATCAATCTGTAGGCCATCGGGTGCTCTCGGGCCCCGATTTGACCCCAATCAAGTCCATCGTCAAAGCAAAAGCTCAATGGATCCTCAAAAATGTCACTAAAACCCATTTTCAAGGGTTCGTCCCGTGCATGAAACGGCATAATGGTTCAGACGAATGATCCGTTTTTCTTCAAAAACTGATTCGGAGGCCACCAGGCGCTTTGAGGCTTCGTTTGACCAAGGTTAAATCTTCAACTCGAATGAGACTGCATGAATCTTCGAAGGGAACTGAATACCCTTTCCAATAGTCTGCCTCGTGCACGAATCATCTTTATTGTACGGATGAACGACCCGTTTTACTCTAAAAGGTTATCGGGCGCTTCCGGGCCATGTTTGACCAAAGTCAACTCTCCAAAACTAAGAGAAGCTCTTTGGAACATCTAAATGTCTCGCATAAACTTTCCAACAGTACACCCCATGCAGAATTCAGACTTACGGTTTGGACGAAGGATTCATTACCGTCCGATGATCTCTTATCCAAAGGACCAACAGGAGCTTTCGAGCGTCGTTTGACCCAAAGTCAACCCTTGGACTAGAGAGCATCCCAAGTACTTCTGAAGGTCTCTGAATTACATTTTTAACGGTATGCCGCGTGCGTGACTTGAATTTACATATTGCATTTTACAACCATTTTTCTAGAAAAATTTGCACAAGACTACTGATTGGCAGGTCCATTTACATGTCGATCAGCAGTGTGTCTAGGGCCACCTGCCAATTGGAAGGCATAGGGATATGTCGATCGATAGTATCTCTACCCTATATAAGCAGGTCATGATCTCACTTCCAGGGCACACCTCAGATCCATCAATATAAGTGATCTTAGCAACATTCTTCTACAATCAGCGAAGTTTCCCTGTGTGAAATTCCTTTTCACATTTCATTCCCATCATTTTCATACCCAAATTAGCAAAAATCTCCTTCTCTCTCATCTAACATTCATCCCAGTTTACAAGGAAGCTCGTCAAGGATCAATATTAAGCTTCAAGTCTCCAAAAAAGGTCCAAACATCCTTTTCTCCTTAAATTTCTATATTTAATAGTTATATAAATTCTCAATTTAAATTTTACTTTTGATCGTACACATTAACATTTCATACTTTATTAGTTATATTGCACAAACTTTATTTTCTATAAAAAAATAAAGGAAAACAGGGTTACACCTATAAATTACGACGGGATTATTCACCACATTTTCTTAAAACTAAAAATATCTTTTCTACACACACGCATATAATAAGCTCCCGTTGAATCTGTGGGATAAACCCTACCCTTGTGTCGCATGCGGACTATGTAGACATTGATGCCTTTATATATTGCGTAGGCATTTCGAGCTTAAATTCGAGACTCAAGTCTAATTTTCCTACTTTCGTATTTTCATATTTTTTTTATCTTATCCATACATTACTCGCATATATTATACTTGTGATTCATATTTGCGTTTTATCTGACAAATATTACCGTTCGATTCTAACGATCAATATCTCGATAAGCGCACACATCATATTTTCTAATTATTATTTTGAAAACATTCCATTAGATAACCTCACTCTATTTTTTTATATGATGTGAGTCGAACGATTCCGATCTCCATTTATATATACACGTGTACACACTTCACGGAGAATTTAAGAAAAATAGTAACATAAGCTCATGAGAGATCGAAAGTGTGGGATGGGTGCCTACCACCTTCCCATTCTGTAACTTAGCCCTCAAACCTCTGAACTATTGGTTTCGTAAGCATCGGTTTGTCTTTGATGCCGCTCTCTCGAGGCGGCGACATGTTCTTTTGCATGTTTTGTTCAAAATAAGCTAACGACTCTATCTCTTTACATCATTCCACATCGATGACGGTCAATGCAACCTAAAAAAGGGCGCGAGACCTTTTCTCCCTCTCCAAGCGCATGCGCGAGCGCTGACCCTGAGACAGAGGAAAGTCGGAGGGATGTCCACACAGAGATTTCAGTTTTCTTTTAAAATCAAACTTATTGACACAAAAGAAATATTTCAGATCTGAAAATTAGATCAAATGTTTCCCAACACTTAGTTATGCACAAACTAATTTCACAAACTGTGAAACTGAGTTTTTTCGAAACAAAAACTTCAGATTTAAAATATTAATAGTTTTGGAAGTCTCCTTTTTAAGAAAATTGAAAAGATAACGGATCTAAAAGAATATAAAATATGAGAACCAGATCCAACGTAAAAGGCAAAAGAAACCCTAATTGACTAAGTAAAATGTATCTCTTAGTAACTCTTATAATTTTTATTAAGAAACGTGAGATTTACAATAAGACAGGGTTCACGAGAGAGCTTAAATATGAAGAGTTTTCTTCAGACTTGGAAAACACCCAAACTCTCAAAAACCTAGAGAACTAACTCTCAATTGAAGGTTTTCTGGTTTAGATATAACAAGGACAGTGTTTGGCTTTGTGTTTTGTGAGAAAACAAAGGATATGAATATCACAGGCTCTAGTTTCTCTCTCTCTCTCTCTCTCTCTCTCTTTAACATTTTTCTCTCATCTCTCTACACTCTCTTCTTTCAAGGGTCTGGAAGGTCGAAGGCTTTGGACGACTGAGGTCATATCAACATTTAGAATTCAAATCAAAGGCTTTTAAAATGACCGCACAAACTTACACTCTCATTGGCTCACAAGGATCGCACTTGGATTGACTTAAAACACATTCATTACGTTGATTAGATTTGATTTAACGACTACAAATTATGTGATGATATGAGAGAGTAAACAAACACAAAATGGGCAAATAACAAGGCAACACGTGTAGTGATAAGGATGGTTGAAAAATGCGTGTTTTGGAGTTTATAAAAATCTCATTCTCTCCCCCACAATTCTCTGCCTGTTTGAGATTCTACCCTAAGAAGTTTTATAGGAATACAAATATTTTCATTTTTGCCCACAACATTTTTAAACCCTTATTTTAAATGTTTAAAAGATCATTTTAACTATTTTAAAAAAATCCTAAAAATATTTAAACACATGCACACACACTCACACTTATTTATGCATGATTCACATCCTATAGTGTATTCGGTGCAATATTTTACTTCCCTTTTTGGTAGATAGGATGTCTTGGATAGAATGATTATTGATGTAGCTATGTAAACCATGGAGAAGATTGCTCAAGAAAATTCTAACCTATTTTGTCATCATATGCAAACTAGTTGGAACTCATATATGGTACAAACTCGAGTAAGTTAATCATATAATGTGTTCTCGATAATGAGTGTCATTTATTTTCATTATATAGTCTTAGCCCGTTTGAATTTGAAGATATAAAATTATTTTTTGGGTAAAGTGTAAACTATATTTTATAATACAACTTTTTTAAGAATGATAAATATACTAATATTATGTATAAATATCATAAAAAAATTTAATATTTAACTAATGTTTTATGCAATTAAATATCCAAAGTCCATATAATTTCTTAAATTTGATACTTATAAATAAAAAATTGATACACGATGCTCGAGATAAATTTTTCCCCTTGGTTAGACCTTTTCTTTTCGTAAAAGGGAAATTGAATACACTTGTTTGTATATATGTTAATTTTAATGGGATAAATAATTTGAAAAGAAAACGTTTTATTTGATTGTATGCAAATGTATTGGAGGTATATAACCCTTTATAAATGGTATAGTTTAAGAAATTTTACTATTATTTTAACGATAACATTACTAGGTTATGTGCAACTTTACTTTTAGTATTAATCAATAATTTATTTCTTAAACAAAAAGGAACACAAAAAACTTTCCTTTTACACCCATCTATGCACAATATTTTCCCCTTGAGTTACACAACTTATTATGTAGTATCATAATTTCACATCTTACTAGGATATATGTATAATAATTTTCAATGTTCTATTGTTTAATTTTTTGTGTAAGGTGTTTTTTTACTTAAATCCTACTTTGCTAACGGCGTTGACGTAACTCCATGCATGAGAGGGTTATCTCAAAATATTGCATAAAAATAGGAGGTTAAATCTAAGAATTTATTTTACCTCATCCCTTGTTTGTAATGTCAAATTAAACTTAACACCCTGTGTTGGGGGCAAAGTCAAAGAAATACAAAAATAAGGGGATAAATCAAATTAGACATTAAAATTTAGGGATTGAGTTAAAAATGACCCTTTAGTAAATATATTTGTTTGTTGTTTTCAATTAAAAAAAATATAACGTGAAGTAATGTGTGTGTAGGGAGGAACTACCCAAAGTAAAAATCATTACCAAAATAAAGGTAATGTTTGTTTTTAATTCAAATTTGGGCAAAAGTTAATCTTAGCGTTTAAGTGCCCAAAATATAATTTACAAGTTTTAACTTAACAATATATGTTCATGAAGTATATAAGACAAATCAAAATGCGGAATAATAAAACATTCACTTGATACGAGGATTTATACGAGGGAAAATTCTTACGGGAAAAACACTGGGCCCAAACGACGCCTTCCGCTATATAGGAAAAATTTTACAAAAGGAGAAAATGACTTACAAAGTTGAACCTCTCCTATACTCAATAATGCACAGCCTCCACAAGATACTTTGTCCACCTTCTAGCTAGAAGAGCAAGCACAAATTGCTCTCCTGCCACTCGTCAGATTGCAGCTGTCAACTTTCATTGATAATGTCGTGTTTGCACCAAATCTTCTTTAAAGTTGAAGATAACTTTTTTATTTCAAAGGAACAAGTGAAAATCCACTAATATAAATCTAACTTCCTATGATGTGAAATTCCTAAAGGTCGAGGGAACTTTCAAAAAGTATTTAACTAATCAAAATAAACTCATAAAGTATTTTCAAGATATCAAAACTATTTAAAGTTTCTTAAGAACAAATTTTACAAAATACAAGTCTTGAGAAAACTAACCAAACTTCAAATAACTTTAAACTATAATAATAATAATAATAATAATAATAATAATAATAATAATAATAATAATAATAATAATAATAAAATAATAATAATAATAATAAAAATAATAATAATAATAATGTGTATCTTAAAAATACAAAGAAGGTTTTTGCTCTTAAGAAAAACTAATTTCTTTAGCTTGATAAAATAATAAAAACCTTTCTTGAAAAATCTTAACCTTAATTTGTAATGAGGATGAAGATTGATTAAATAGGTATCTCAAACCATTTAAGTTATTCTTGTCCACACAAAATAGGTTGCTTCTCGAACATAACAAAAGATGTGTCTGCAAAAGAGAATCTTCACGTTTTACAATGCAATTATTTGGAAAGATTACCTTTTGTGCTAGATTTGGAGTTATCGTTAGTGCAAACCTGCGGCAAAAAATAAGGCCGCATATATGTCCAAAGGTTTTGGACTTTTATGAAAGCACCAGTGAGGAACCTTCGCTGGAGCGAGGAACTTTCTTCGTTGCGACAAATCTGGGGCGAAAAATCAGGTCAGGCTTTGCTTAGAGATATCGAATCAATATTTACCAACCAAAAGTTTGAAAATATTTTGGCAAACACTCCAAGTATGTTTGTTCACAACCAAGAACACTCATACTGAAAATACACACATAAGAATGAATTTTTTATGAACATAGTTTTTCTATAAGAAAAGTATATAACATAGTGTATTTGTTCAAATTATCCAAACCAACTCACACACAAGTTTTAGCACATTTTCAAATTTAAGAAAATTTAATTTTAAGTTATGTCAAAAGAAGAGTGGTGAAACTAAGCCATTCTTAGTCATTTAACTTTATCCTAAAGAAGCAATCTCATTGGTCATGGCATGAGATAGATTTTCGAATGAAGATGAAAAAGTTTGATCTTGTAGTCTTAAACATGAAGTTTTCCGATACAACTTAGACCATGACTCAAATATGTTTTGGAAGGGGTTAAGACAATTTAATCTTATGGAGATTTTGAGAATATTTGTGTTCTTACACAAAGCTTATTTTATTTTTTTCATCAATATCTTGTGAAGGTAAAAAAAAAAACATTATTTTACAAATGTTTCATATTTATTTCACATGTTTAATTTTTATTTTGAAAAGTATTTCATTATTTCATATCTCAATTACACAATCTCACTTGAGTTAACCAAAATCGAAAATCATAAAACTCTTGTTCTTGAACCTAACCTAATACCATAAATCGATTACCATTTTATAATATGTAACACCCCGCCTAATTAAATACTGGGTGGCCAGTCCCATACCAAATTAAAACAGAATATACAGTTGGCTCATTCTTAGCATCACTGTCGAAAACATTTAAAACTCACCCAAAACTCAATTAAGCTGGTGTTAAAAACTTTCCACATTTACATTTAAAAAAAACCATTTTTAGTTTAAGCATAACCCAACACATTTTATTCTACAACACTGATAACACAATAAATAACTCAAAAGAATTTAAATGCAATTGGAATAAACATTCCCCAATAATATAAATCCTTTACAATAATCCCAACAATGTTAAATGTATTAAAAAGTTCCGAATACAATAATATTTGACCTCGATAGAAAAGATAACTGAATCCTTTGGGCGACATGCCCTAACTAAGAATACTGTGAATCAAAAGATGGAAGGCGTCTGGGCAAAACTCCATAAATCCATAGCCTGTCATAATCCGCTAACGTTGGCGTCCCTGTTTCTGGACACCTGATATAGAGATACAATAGAAGAGAAAATATGCAAGGAAACGGGTCAGAGCCCGAATGTGTAGATTATTTTTAAAACAACAAGTATTTAACAAGTGCAATAATGCATTTATTATGTACATGTTAGATCCAACTCTCACTTGCAATTCTCACCTCTCAACTAGAGTGCACACTTAACGTTTCCTATTAACCTCCTAGTTAATGGTTCCTCTTTTCTAGTCTCCATATATAAATTCCATTCCCATATCATAATCCCCGTATGTCCCATACCATACGTCACATTATTATTCATTTACATCTCTTCTTTATATGATTAGTTTCTCATTAACATGAATCATTACTCATTAATATGAATCGTTTCTCATTATCATGAGTGAAGCTTTTCAATTCTATAAGCATAAACATTCATTAACTTAATTCCATTATCTTTCTCTATTCACCGTTTTCTACAATTATCACCGTAGATAGATTTAACCACAATATATATCCATTTAATCATTTAATCCATTATATATATATTCATATATAATACGGCACCCCGAGTCACAGCTGTGGTGCAATGCATTACTCTGCTATCATGTCCCATCATCGCAGGTCGCCGAATAGGGGACTACAGGTTCGGTAAGATTCCACGAACCACAAACAACAACAAACAAATTGGAGGCGAACATAGTTCTCGTATCCATGGGTCACGCACATACCTACGTACCCACAGTCAGCGGACTTATCAACTCCCCGATAAGTCTTTCATAGACCTATGTTCTCGAGCTACAAATCAAAGATCCCATGGATTCATCAGGATATGACTGCCCTCACGCGCAAACCTCCCACCGATAGCAAGTAAGCTAGGTATGTCATACACATAAATCAATAATCAATCAAATAGGTATTATCATACCTATAATATAATATCAATAAGGTAATTATCACTACCCAAAGATATTTCCCATACGTAGCATTATATCCCTTTTAAATCCCACGTATTAACATATTATATCTTTACTTCATAATTTAATTATCCTCGCATCCTATAACATCTCTCCACTCCCGACGTCGTTAAGGTTCATGCGCGGAGCGTCTCGCAAAGCGAAATCCAAACAAGGAACCCCTCCAATACACTACTACTTAACTTTGTCGATCGAGGAGGTCCGACAACTACAACTATGCGGTCGGGATAACCTCATACCTCTTTCAACCCAAAAGTGTTTTAAACTCCCATCTCTATCCAGGAGTCATACCACTACGCTCTTGTACTACACTCAGTCCTTGCGTAATCAATAATGAGTTTAAACTCAGTCCTTGATGTTCAAATTGTAACCCTAAGGCTACCCTCACTCAATACACAAGATTCAAATAGGTTTTTCTTCAACATATATTCAGTAAGAATTCACTAATATCCTACTGGTCCATAACATCATTTCTCCCGAATTACTACGAGTTAAATTCTCCTTTTCATTAAGGTTAAAATCGATAGTTTCAAATCTCTTATAAACACGTCTTCTTTCACTTTGGATTAAACCCTCTTGTAAACTTAAGGATACCCAGGTGTTATATTCAATCACCCCTACTGGTCCTATCTTAAATCCTCATACATCCCCATTTGGAAATTTAATAAATGAATCTAGCAACCGAAATTCCATTCAATATAATTTTCATCATTTAAATCACTCGAATCCAAATCAATTTAATTCAAATCTTATCAAGGGTTTACTGATATTTTCTAGGTCCATAATATCCAAATAATAATCACCAAAGATCCACAAAAGGTTTGGGATAAGAATCAACATTTAGAAAAGAAACAACTTTACATAATCTGGGGAGGTCGATCGATCGAAGGCAGGGGTCGATCGATCGATCCCTCAGGTCCAAGCCTGGTTTTCTGCATTTTCTGTAACTACGGGTTTCACCATTTTTACTCATTTAAACCTTCATATTAACCTCCAAAATGAGTTATAATTATTTCTACATGATATATCAACATATATGAACGATTTCCAATACTCTAAACATCCTAGAATCTTCAAGGGATTGGTTTAAAAGCATGTTTCTCTCCTTATTTCCAGAAAATCATCAACATATTAACTTCAAGAACACTACAATAGTATTTCAGATTTTTTCTTCAACATATTCATGACTATTTCATGGATTAATATCATCCTAAAACATGATTTAGATTCCAATATCATTTCAGTTTTCCAGAAATCCATTTAATACTCCATTATTTCTTCCAAACAATAATAATCTTCTCTTTTCATATTATTCTAACATGGACAATATACAAACTTAAATTGCCATTATCAAACACTTGCCTTTACTGTAGGTCTGATCCTTTGGTGTAGTATATTTCAGTTGGTTGTCCCTTCTCCGGTCAAACTCCGGTGGTGGTTGGTGGTGGTGAACCTTGGTTCTTGTTCTTCTCCTTCCCAAGTGGCTTTTCCCTTCCCAAGCACTCTTACACTCTCTCTAGGAAGATGGCTGCTCTTATTTGTGAAGAGGAGATGAATAACCCCCATACACTTAATCTACTAATACTTATAATAGTGCTAAATCCGTAATCACTATTCACCCCCCCTAGAAAAATGACCAAAATGCCCTTTCGGGTTGTCTATTCATTTCCAAATGACCCGAGACTCAAAATTAACATCCAAATAGACTTTTCTGACTATTACGAACCTTCCGGACGCAACGACGCAGTCGAAATGACTATTAGATCGATAGAAAATAAATTTCCTTTTTAATTTAATAAACTAGTCCCGACACGTCCCATACCGCGTCTGACTAAAAATATAAATTACCGAATTTATATCATACAGTCATATCAATGACATCACATTCATATATTACCTAAATACCTTTAAGTAATATTCAGAATCATCCATTTTAATATCCACCGTCCGGATAAAACCCGAATGAATTAATTAATAATAAAATATAATTAATCCATTAATTTAAAATATAACCCATTTTAAAAGTCATTTAAAATTACGGGGTATTACATACTCCCCCCCTTATAACAGAATTTCGTCCCGAAATTCAGGAATATAAGTCATACCAGTAAGGTCAACTCCGAGTATAAATCTCACATCGCTAGAAATCCAAGATGTACCGCCCATACAATACATTAACAAAGTCCCTATCGATGTTATACGCCAAGCCTCACCATATAGTTTCAACTGAATCAAATTTAAACTTTACCCAATCTTCCCTATACCGTCCTCGTGACAAACGTTGGGAAAAATAAATGATCCGCTCGTAGTGAACAAATAAATCCTGAAGTCACAATTACTTACCTTATTCACAATTATGAAAAATACTACAATCCAATCAGCCAGGGCGCCCATACACCCTCTCGTACCGCTTTCAATATTAAAAGTTTCGCAATGGTTATAAACTCGTTTCCCAAAGACCTAACTTATTTCGACTCCCAACGGTTATTAGTTTCATGCGCGGGGTGTCTCGCAAGCGAAATCCAAACAAGGAACCACCCCGATACACTACTTCCTAAAGTAGTTGGTCATCGAAACTCCTAAGGTCCTTAGTCAATAATATATATAAAAAAAAATTGGTTTTAAAAAAAATAATATCAGGTTTATCGATTTTAAAAACAAAAATTTGGTTTTTATCGATTTCAAATAGAGTCTACGCATCTACTCTCTTATAGAAGACAAGATGCAGACATACTCTTTCATATACCACAAGTCAATGCATGCCGATAGTCACATCACACTCGGACATGCTGTAGGTAAGTAATCCCATGATACAAATCAAACCCACGTGATAACATGTAATATAAAGGTGTCCCACACCCCTCAGTGAGTCTACGTAAATAATGATGCCATAGGCTGAGTTTAACAACCCTTTTGCCCTCACAATATCAATCACTACAAAAATCAATACGCCTCATACTTCCTTAGATAGGAAACATACCCTCATTTGCGGGTGATGGTTGTTGAATCCCAATATTATAACTTTGCTCCGATGAGTCAAGAAAAATTTTACCCCAAATTTTCAGTTCTAGTTAATCACATTCCACTATATACCCAAGCCTTTCAATATATTGCCTTCATTAGGGAACATACACAATTCACGCATTTCAAGAACTTCTACTGATGACTCTCCTCAATTTTTCCATAAGAGGGGTGACCTCGACTACGGTCATCATACTCGAACATACATCATAACCTCCTAAGTACGATCTCCGCTATTCGTCCAATGGCCCTCATCTGCCATACATACTTAATGAAAGATTCCCCAATAAATGTTGTCGCATTTTATAGTTCCACCCATCAGTGAACATTAGGACTCTCCTCTCCTCAGTAGGTACTTCAGCTGGCACCAAATTAGTTAATCTCGTAAACTCTTCCTCATATTCCGCCACAGTTTTCTCTTCCTGTTTCAAATCAAGTAGCTTCCTCCTCATCTCTGTATGGATGGCGGAAGGAAAATACTTCCCATCAAACCGTATCCAAAAGTCTTGGATAGTCATTATGTCCCTCTCCTCCATAGTGGTCGTAGCTTCCCACCATTGCAAAGCTGCCCCTACAAGCTTGAATGTGGCTAGTATCTGACGTTGAACCTCAGTGCATTCGATCATTCTCAAGTGCCGTTGGATATCTTTCTTCCATTGGCTAGCAGTCACAACATCTGATCCTCCCTGAAACTCAGGTGGGTGCGCTTTCTGAAAGGCATCCCTCGCTCGTTCCCATGCAGTAGGAAACACTTGCCCTTGCGCGGGTGGCACAACCGGTGCCGGTGCGGGAGCTTGCTGAATAGCAGCTACAGCAGCATTGACTGCCAGAGCGACAATTGCAGCAACTTCAACCGCAGTCATCGTACCTTTGTAGGCGTAAATAGAAAAGCAATAATCCTACTCATAGGGCTCTACATCAAAGAACGCTAAGCTGAAGACACAGTAAGCCGTACAGATCCTAAAGGACACTAGAACCTGATGCTCTGATACCACCTGTAACACCCCGCCTAATTAAATACCGGGTGGCCAGTCCCATACCAAATTAAAACAGAATATACAGTTGTCTCATTCTTAGCATCACTGTCGAAAACATTTAAAACTCACCCAAAACTCAATTAAGCTGGTGTTAAAAACTTTCCACATTCACATTTCAAAAAAACCATTTTTAGTTTAAGCATAACCCAACACATTTTATTCTACAACACTGATAACACAATAAATAACTCAAAAGAATTTAAATGCAATTGGAATAAACATTCCCCAATAATATAAATCCTTTACAATAATCCCAACAATGTTAAATGTATTAAAAAGTTCCGAATACAATAATATTTGACCTCGATAGAAAAGATAACTGAATCCTTTGGGCGACATGCCCTAACTAAGAATACTGTGAATCAAAAGATGGAAGGCGTCTGGGCAAAACTCCATAAATCCATAGCCTGTCATAATCCGCTAACGTTGGCGTCCATGTTTCTGGACACTTGATATAGAGATACAATAGAAGAGAAAATATGCAAGGAAACGGGTCAGAGCCCGAATGTGTAGATTATTTTTAAAACAACAAGTATTTAACAAGTGCAATAAAGCATTTATTATGTACATGTTAGATCCAACTCTCACTTGCAATTCTCACCTCTCAACTAGAGTGCACACTTAACGTTTCCTATTAACCTCCTAGTTAATGGTTCCTCTTTTCTAGTCTCCATATATAAATTCCATTCCCATATCATAATCCCCGTATGTCCCATACCATACGTCACATTATTATTCATTTACATCTCTTCTTTATATGATTAGTTTCTCATTAACATGAATCATTACTCATTAATATGAATCGTTTCTCATTATCATGAGTGAAGCTTTTCAATTCTATAAGCATAAACATTCATTAACTTAATTCCATTATCTTTCTCTATTCACCGTTTTCTACAATTATCACCGTAGATAGATTTAACCACAATATATATCCATTTAATCATTTAATCCATTATATATATATTCATATATAATACGGCACCCCGAGTCACAGCTGTGGTGCAATGCATTACTCTGCTATCATGTCCCATCATCGCAGGTCGCCGAATAGGGGACTACAGGTTCGGTAAGATTCCACGAACCACAAACAACAACAAACAAATTGGAGGCGAATATAGTTCTCGTATCCATGGGTCACGCACATACCTACGTACCCACAGTCAGCGGACTTATCAACTCCCCGATAAGTCTTTCATAGACCTATGTTCTCGAGCTACAAATCAAAGATCCCATGGATTCATCAGGATATGACTGCCCTCACGCGCAAACCTCCCACCGATAGCAAGTAAGCTAGGTATGTCATACACATAAATCAATAATCAATCAAATAGGTATTATCATACCTATAATATAATATCAATAAGGTAATTATCACTACCCAAAGATATTTCCCACACGTAGCATTATATCCCTTTTAAATCCCACGTATTAACATATTATATCTTTACTTCATAATTTAATTATCCTCGCATCCTATAACATCTCTCCACTCCCGACGTCGTTAAGGTTCATGCGCGGAGCGTCTCGCAAAGCGAAATCCAAACAAGGAACCCCTCCAATACACTACTACTTAACTTTGTCGATCGAGGAGGTCCGACAACTACAACTATGCGGTCGGGATAACCTCATACCTCTTTCAACCCAAAAGTGTTTTAAACTCCCATCTCTATCCAGGAGTCATACCACTACGCTCTTGTACTACACTCAGTCCTTGCGTAATCAATGATGAGTTTAAACTCAGTCCTTGATGTTCAAATTGTAACCCTAAGGCTACCCTCACTCAATACACAAGATTCAAATAGGTTTTTCTTCAA
Source organism: Sambucus nigra (assembly GCA_949130495.1). NCBI lineage: Eukaryota > Viridiplantae > Streptophyta > Magnoliopsida > Dipsacales > Adoxaceae > Sambucus > Sambucus nigra. The sequence goes on from OX422212.1 coordinate 567,592,508, forward strand.
CATATATTCAGTAAGAATTCACTAATATCCTACTGGTCCATAACATCATTTCTCCCGAATTACTACGAGTTAAATTCTCCTTTTCATTAAGGTTAAAATCGATAGTTTCAAATCTCTTATAAACACATCTTCTTTCACTTTGGATTAAACCCTCTTGTAAGCTTAAGGATACCCAGGTGTTATATTCAATCACCCCTACTGGTCCTATCTTAAATCCTCATACATCCCCATTTGGAAATTTAACAAATGAATCTAGCAACCGAAATTCCATTCAATATAATTTTCATCATTTAAATCACTCGAATCCAAATCAATTTAATTCAAATCTTATCAAGGGTTTACTGATATTTTCTAGGTCCATAATATCCAAATAATAATCACCAAAGATCCACAAAAGGTTTAGGATAAGAATCAACATTTAAAAAAGAAACAACTTTACATAATCTGGGGAGGTCGATCGATCGAAGGCAGGGGTCGATCGATCGATCCCTCAGGTCCAAGCCTGGTTTTCTGCATTTTCTGCAACTACGGGTTTCACCATTTTTACTCATTTAAACCTTCATATTAACCTCCAAAATGAGTTATAATTATTTCTACATGATATATCAACATATATGAACGATTTCCAATACTCTAAACATCCTAGAATCTTCAAGGGATTGGTTTAAAAGCATGTTTCTCTCCTTATTTCCAGAAAATCATCAACATATTAACTTCAAGAACACTACAATAGTATTTCAGGTTTTTTCTTCAACATATTCATGACTATTTCATGGATTAATATCATCCTAAAACATGATTTAGATTCCAATATCATTTCAGTTTTCCAGAAATCCATTTAATACTCCATTATTTCTTCCAAACAATAATAATCTTCTCTTTTCATATTATTCTAACATGGACAATATACAAACTTAAATTGCCATTATCAAACACTTGCCTTTACTGTAGGTCTGATCCTTTGGTGTAGTATATTTCAGTTGGTTGTCCCTTCTCCGGTCAAACTCCGGTGGTGGTTGGTGGTGGTGAACCTTGGTTCTTGTTCTTCTCCTTCCCAAGTGGCTTTTCCCTTCCCAAGCACTCTTACACTCTCTCTAGGAAGATGGCTGCTCTTATTTGTGAAGAGGAGATGAATAACCCCCATACACTTAATCTACCAATACTTATAATAGTGCTAAATCCGTAATCACTATTCACCCCCCTAGAAAAATGACCAAAATGCCCTTTCGGGTTGTCTATTCATTTCCAAATGACCCGAGACTCAAAATTAACATCCAAATAGACTTTTCTGACTATTACGAACCTTCCGGACGCAACGACGCAATCGAAATGACTATTAGATCGATAGAAAATAAATTTCCTTTTTAATTTAATAAACTAGTCCCGACACGTCCCATACCGCGTCTGACTAAAAATATAAATTACCGAATTTATATCATACAGTCATATCAATGACATCACATTCATATATTACCTAAATACCTTTAAGTAATATTCAGAATCATCCATTTTAATATCCACCGTCCGGATAAAACCCGAATGAATTAATTAATAATAAAATATAATTAATCCATTAATTTAAAATATAACCCATTTTAAAAGTCATTTAAAATTACGGGGTATTACATACTTCCCCCCTTATAACAGAATTTCGTCCCGAAATTCAGGAATATAAGTCATACCGGTAAGGTCAACTCCGAGTATAAATCTCACATCGCAAGAAATCCAAGATGTACCGCCCATACAATATATTTACAAAGTCCCTATCGATGTTATACGCCAAGCCTCACCATATAGTTTCAACTGAATCAAATTTAAACTTTACCCAATCTTCCCTATACCGTCCTCGTGACAAACGTTGGGAAAAATAAATGATCCGCTCGTAGTGAACAAATAAATCCTGAAGTCACAATTACTTACCTTATTCACAATTATGAAAAATACTACAATCCAATCAGCCAAGGCGCCCATACACCCTCTCGTACCGCTTTCAATATTAAAAGTTTCGCAATGGTTATAAACTCGTTTCCCAAAGACCTAACTTATTTTGACTCCCAATGGTTATTAGTTTCATGCGTGGGGTGTCTCGCAAGCGAAATCCAAACAAGGAACCTCCCCGATACACTACTTCCTAAAGTAGTCGGTCATCGAAACTCCTAAGGTCCTTAGTCAATAATATATATAAAAAAAATTTGGTTTTAAAAAAAATAATATCAGGTTTATCGATTTTAAAAACAAAAATTTGGTTTTTATCGATTTCAAATAGAGTCTACGCATCTACTCTCTTATAGAAGACAAGATGCAGACATACGCTTTCATATACCACAAGTAAATGCATGCCGATAGTCACATCACACTCGGACATGCTCTAGGTAAGTAATCCCATGATACAAATCAAACCCACGTGATAACATGTAATATAAAGGTGTCCCACACCCCTCAGTGAGTCTACGTAAATAATGATGCCATAGGCTGAGTTTAACAACCCTTTTGCCCTCACAATATTAATCACTACAAAAATCAATACGCCTCATACTTCCTTAGATAGGAAACATACCCTCATTTGCGGGTGATGGTTGTTGAATCCCAATATTATAACTTTGCTCCGATGAGTCAAGAAAAATTTTACCCCAAATTTTCAGTTCTAGTTAATCACATTCCACTATATACCCAAGCCTTTCAATATATTGCCTTCATTAGGGAACATACACAATTCACGCATTTCAAGAACTTCTACTGATGACTCTCCTCAATTTTTCCATAATAGGGGTGACCTCGACTACGGTCATCATACTCGAACATACATCATAACCTCCTAAGTACGATCTCCGCTATTCGTCCAATGGCCCTCATCTGCCATACGTACTCGAACATATCTATTCACACTGGAATTAACATCAAATTTTTTCTTTAAAAATATATATATATATATATATATATATATATATATATATATATATATTCAACATAATTAAAGTCGAGTAGAATATAAACATGCATAATCATACACAAGAATAATGTATATGTGGTTTGGCAATGTGCTTAAGTTCACGGGGTATTTACATCTCTTTATTGATCATCTTTTGATTACAAAGATAACATGACCTCTTTTTCATATGGTGGGGGTTGTATTTATAGAGAAAGGAAAAAGGTTGAGCCACGTGGGACTCCTTGACCTTATATAACTATCTGGACATGGTCGATTGTATCCAATTTTGAGATTTTTGTTGAACGACCTCAACCATCATTGTCACCTTAAAATGAGATCATTTATATGATTAATGGACAAGTGTTTATTCCTTGCATGTGGTCGAATAATCCCTCATAATTTATCCCAAAGCCTTTCAACCAGTTATGGGTGCAGAGGTTTGCCTACTCTATAAATTGGACCATGATTGTGGTAATTGATTATGCTTAGTCGTCCTCGAATGCTATGGTCAAAGAATGCTGACAATTGTGTTATAGTTTTAAAACTTTTTTATCCTTCCCGTTAAACTTTTAAGGAGTAAGTGAGTAATTTGCCCCAATGGTTTTAGGGATAAGTCGATAAGTATGCTAGGTTAACCCAAAAGGGCTGTAGCGTGTGTTGACCACCATTTAGGGATGTTCCACAATAATGGGATGTGCCTCGAAAGTTATTCCCCCTAATAATTCCATTCAAACCGTCAGTTTGGATCATTGACTTCCAATTTTGTCTTTAAGTTTACTTTAAAGCTTTATTGCGCCTCTTCTCATTATGAGTTTATTTTTCTTTTGTTCTTCATTTTTTGCAAATTTCTTTCACAAGCATCCATTTTCCCTACCCATTATCTATCATTTCACTGTAAGGATGATCTATGTCATAAATAAATACACCATAGAGGAGTTTAGACGTCGTTACAACCCTAGGTGGCTGGCGGTGGATCTAAGGGAAGGTCTTATCAATTATTACAACATTGAAAGGAGGACATTGGCTTTTCTCTCGATTTGTTGCTAAGGCTGACATTACCTTCCCTATAAATTTCTTTTACGCGAATTTTGCAAATTTTTTGAGGTGCTCCGTGCCCAGTGCTCTCCTAATACCTGAAGGATTATAACGGGGTCCATATAATAATTGTATTGTGGGACCAAGCTTATGATCCCTAAAATTTGCTATTGATATATGTGGGTAAAATCCAATGTGGGGTTTTATTACTTGAAGGGGAGAAGAGCTGAGAGGGTGCCGGTAGTAAACTTGTCGAATTCTTATAAATATAATTAGTCGCATGGGTTTATTGTGAAGGACTGGGACCACCTGCCCATACCAAAGGGTGATGAATCATATAGGGTCCCAGGGCCTTGCAAGAGGTTATGAGATAGGCCTAATCTTAGTTCAACTTGTTTCTCTCTGATTTTTTAACCTTATATTTTTTTGATGTTGTGATTCTTTGTTGTGTAGATCACAGAAAAGAAAATAAACCACCACAAAGAAATTAATTTTCTTAAACTGAAGAAAGTCTGGGTACTGAAACAACCTTTTACTGTGATTAAACACCCAAGGTCGGTCTCACTGGTGTTATCTTACATCTCTAACACTATATCCTTCGTTGCCCGACTAGTTGAAGGGTTAGTGGTCAAACATCCAGACTTGGCTTTTGTCTTATTGAGGGGGGCTTGCCTCCCAGCCAATCAGGATTTAGTCAGAATCTGTCCACTGACAGGCTTGTTTCCCATGTTGCCCAAACTCTTTCTCTGATAATCATCAACTTTTTTTGGTCGTATTCTTATAATTTTGAACTTTTTTTGAACTAATTATTTTACTTTGTCTTTTATCCATAACTTGTGGTAGACTCCGTTTGTAAGTCATTGTTCAAAAAGGTATGGGATAAGGCTTTGGAAAAGTTTGAGGTTCTCATTGAATCTGAATTGTTTGCTCATCATTCACCTAACACTCCTCCCAACTTGGAGGAAGAGGAAGAAGAAAAGGTGTCCAATTAGTAAGAATAGGTCGTCGATCAGAGCAAGGTTAGACCAGAGAAGGAGAATCCTACTAAGAAGATTATATTAGGATTTTCTTTTCTTTTTTATCCCTCTATAAGGGCTTGCACTAATTTTCACTAAATAAAGTGATATAACATTTTGGTTTCACCTTGATTTGCTCAGCTATTATTCTTTAGTTTCTTGTATTTTCATGCTTGTTTTTAATTTATGAAAGCCTTTCTTTTGCTCTTTTAATCTGATAATAACTAGGACCTGATGGCAATCATCCAAAAAAGTGAAGACTTGGATTTCACTCTTGGCAAGGATGTCTCTAAGCTAGCACGGGTAGCTTTTATCACCAAAAACTTTAGAAGATGATAAGTGCTTATGGCGACCAAACAAGTGTGATCATTAGTCTTCAGGCCGAACTGGGGGAAGTCAGGAACATATTTGGTATATTGCAAACTAAAAATGTTTCGCCAAGAGATGATCTCTTCAAGGATGAGCAGTCGTTTAAACAAAATAAAGCAATTATGCATGGTCTATGATAAAGGATTAAGAAACTCAAGTATAATTTTAGGAAGGGTCCTCACATAGTTTAGCTTACTAGTTATGACGAAGGTGGATGGATGCCCACTTGCACCTGGATGAAGACAGGCAGGTAGCTTACAAGCACAGTTGGCTAAATGCCCTATAGGTTTGTAGAATCCCTAAGGATTCTCAATTTTGGCATTGGTACCAGGTAGATTATCCCTTTGTTTGACTACCTTCCAATGGCAGTGATGGGCCATGAATACCACTTGATGCGAATCCATTCAATTGGTGAAAAACTATCTTGTCCACCATGACAATGATGGTGAGTTTTAGGAAAGCTTCTAAAAAACGCAAGGCATGGCCGAGGCATGGAGGCCAAGCCTTAAGCCTTAGAAGCCTAGGCGGGCCTTAGGCGTAAAAAAGCATTTAGGCATTTTTCAATATATTTTAACATTTTTAACTATAACAAGGCTAGTAAAAATACTAAAATGGTACATACCTTAAAATATGTCTGAATATATGCAAACTAAAATACTATTTTTTTAAATACTAAGAAAAAACATAAAAAGAAAAGAAAAACGCACGTTTTTTGGACGAGAGGCAGAGAAGTTTGGGATACCATTTATCTTTTGATTGTTTTGAATGAGCTATTGGTCCAATCGTTCCACTAAAGTGTTTTTGTTTTTTTAAAAAAATGCGTCTTAAGCCTTTTACCAAGAATAAGGCGTAAAAGGCTAAGGCGAGGCGTTTCTCCCAAGACTCAAGCCTAGACGCGTCTAGGCAGAGCCTAGGTGCGCCTTTTAGAACACTGGTTTTAGTTAACTATAATGACGATCACCAAGCTCCCATAACTGAGTTAGTGACTTGCCAAAGATGACACAACTATTTTTGCCATCCTGTATTATCCTACTGAGTTTTTTAATCGACCGATTTTGACTCTCTCTAATTAATGAATAGTTTTAATGAAATTTAAATTAATTTCATATTTTTATTCTCTCATTTTCCCATGTCGAACATGAAGCACCCTATATCTTTTACTCACTTGAGTCTATATTATATAGGCGCTTGTCTAGTTTGGAAATAGTGACAAAATTTGAGTCATATCTTTGTCTACCAAAGAGCCTCAGACACTACATATCAATTCCTCTAATAGTCTCAAAGGTATACTACCAACACTACACCTAGGATTATATTTTTATGTTGCATTTATATCAATTTAGGTGTGTGAGTATTAATTCCCATTAAAATGATTTTTTAATAATTTTTGGGATTCTCCAAATAATTTTTAGGAATTTATAAAACATTTTCAAATAATTAAAATTTGGTTTTAAAATGTTGTGGGCTTATTTTTAATATCAAATTATTCCTAAAAACGTGGTTGGGTAGAATTCGAAAGCGGCAGAGACTTCTGTGGTAGAAAATGAGTTTTTAAAAAACTTCAAAACACGCGTTTTAGGGTTTATCCTTGCCTTACACGTGTTAACCAGTGAACGATTAGATTTGTGTTTGTTACCTCTCACAACCTTCAGATTTAATCATGTCCATTAGATCATTAGTTATCAATGGCCTGCATGTCTTTATAACAATCCTTGTAACACTTGATATAACCAATCAGAGCAATCTCAATCGTTGATTTCGTTCAATCCATAAGATTTGCATTAATCGAAGCAATCTCAATCGTTGATTTCGTTTAATCCTTCCATATCCTTCTGTGAGTAGTATACATATAGACCAAGTGGGGAACATTTTTAGTATTTGGCTCATTTGAGATTTGAGAGTAAAAAAGAGAGAAGAGGGAGAGAGAGAGAGAGAGAGAGAATTTAAAACCCTAAACCAAACTCGTACAATTTTTCTTCAAAAAACCCTTATGAGTTTGAGAAGTGAGTTCGTTTGTGTGAAGATCCATCCTCTCTGGTCTTTAATCTCTTTCCCAACCTAGTCACGAAGTTGGGATTTCATTTTCTTTCATAGAAAACTGAGATTTAAGCTGTGTGATACATATCACGTAGAAATTGCTTAGTTTGATTTATTTTTTCAAGAATTCTTCATTTGTTAGTTGTTTTTACTCTTATATGTTGTTTTCAGAACCAAAACCAACAAATCCATTTATGTTTACAGTTATGAGAAAAACCAGACTTAGATCTAGTTAAGATCTTGATTGGGGATTTACACTTTCGTGTATTTCATAAATTTTAAATAAAGAAAGTGTTTAGGATCTTGGCTCTTTTTAATAGCAAGATTCCCTCTTGATCTGTGGACATAAATAAAGATCAGTAGTCTAAGATTTTCAAACAAACTGTGATCAGAAATCTTTTCTACATTTAGAACGAAATTTTATAATTTGTTAATTATTTTGTCTGTATAAGTGTGTGTGGGTTGCATGCATGTGTTTAGGCACTTCACTACTTACACTATTCATACTACAACACTAAAGAAGTGTTAGTAGAGAGATTCTTGACTTTGGAGTCGACTGATAGCTAAAAAGGAGAAGAGGAACAAAGCTGGGAGAATAACTTCAATATCAGAGCCTTCAGAGATGCCAAAATTACCTAATGGAGTTGGTAAAAATTCTCGACTTATAATAGGTATGATTGTATGTTTAGTTTGTTATATAACTTGTAACCTATATTCTTTTCAGTGGATTTACTTTTGAGGTGTAGAGAACTCCGTGTATGTTTCCCCAATTGGGTGGGATTTTACCACGTTAAAATCTTGTATTCTTGCATGTTTATTCTCCCTCTCATCACCTTATACTTGTGTACTGATTTAGATCTCAAATTAGTTTTATTTTACAAAACTGGGAGACCTATACCTTAAATAACTCGTTCATAAACTTTTTATACACATCTTGTGTTAACTATTAATCTTAATTAAAGAGTTTCTTCAAAAAACTAATCGAAGCCATTTAGATTGTTTAATCTTGCATTAAACAACTTAAGTCGTACGTTTTTCATAACATATTTTGTTGGCCTTACCTTTTAGGTTGATGTTGTCACACGACCTTAGGCCTATAACCAAGTTATGGCGAGAATGCACCTGGTCGCTGGGCCATCCACTCGTTCAGGATTTTGTCTGACCACAGTCATATCATTTAATGCCCAAGGATCCCCCGTAGGTCTTTATCTTATTTAGGAAATTCTTGTTGCCTTTGTGTTTGTTAATGGTGAAATATATATAACTTTAAATCGTGACTAGGTCTAATCATAATAAGGTATCAAAATGGCAATCATAATTTAGTCGAACAAATTTTTAATGATATTAACCCGCCATTTGGAATAATAAGAAAGTTAATTGCATTAATTGAACTTAAAACATTCGAATCGTTGGAAGTAACAAACTAAAATTTGTATATTAAACTAAAAAGTTAGAAATAAAACATTCCGAGGTTAGTTGCATTCCAAGCCATAGGTATCTCCCTACCCTATATTATTTTCAGATGGTAGGCTCCTTGGAGGTCATCCCTGATGACTTTGAATGGGTCGTACTAATTAGGTCCCAGTTTGTCATCTCATGGATTCCTCGCACCATCGATGACCTTTCTTAGCATATAATCTCTGACTTGGAACTTACTCGGGTTGATGCCCTTATTGTATAAGAACACAAAATGGGGTTTCTATGTATTTATTCGTATCTTAGGCTATGCACAAACAAATTCAAATTTTAACCAAATTTTATCTTTATTAGAAGTTATGTGTACATGCGATGATGAAGTCTAAATTAAATACTAATCAATCACACAATCAAACCAAACGTGCGAATAAGTAAGGAAAAATTCTTTTCGAGCAAAACCTAGATTTCAACACTCTTTAAAAAATTGACAGACTCAATGACGTACATGCTACTTAAAGCTCCTCTAATTATAACTCACTAGTCTTCAATTCTTCAACAGCAGTGGCACAGTCCAGCACCGTCCACATGAAGTGATCTTCTATCGGTATCCATCGATTAGCCTTAAGATTTCAAGATCCCATCTTCTTCAATCGTATTGCCTCGATTCCACAAATTAGTAGTAGAGTATAACTCTTAAAGGGTTTGATGCAAGTGTACAAAAAATTGAGTTTGAACAAACTCAACAAATCATATAGAGGGACGTATGATTTGGAAAAATAAAAACTTGATTTGGTAAACAAAAGTATTTTCATCAAACACAAAGGTGGGAACTTTTGGTTCACTTATTAAAATATAGACTTTCGCCCAAAGTTCTCAGAAAAATAGGTTGGAATAAACATTTTTTATAAAAAAAACACGAATTTTGTTCGAACACCAGGTTGTTCGAACAATAATAGCTTTTGTTCTAATGAAAACTCATTTTGTTCAAACGGAATAGTATTCTCGTTCTAACGAGCTTCTAACGAGATATGTAATCCTTGGTAGAGGATTCTCGTCCAATGGTCATTAGATGGAATTCCAATGACATCTTAATTTAGTTCTAACGAGATCATAAGTCATTCGAACGAAAACTCAATTTTCGTTTTAATGAGTTCAATTCTCGTTCTAACTAGATTAAAAAAAAAATAATTAAATCCATTTTATAAAAAAGTATTGATTTAAAAAATAAATATCCCAGAATATAATTTATATGAGAAATAGAACGACAATTCATATACCTCTATTAAAATGTCGATGACAAATCCAACGGCTTGAAATTCGGAAAGATGCTCGGTCACTCAAATATTTTCAAATGATCGCAGAGGCAATGCGGATGTAGTGTTCAATTTGAAAATCCGATTTATAACAGAAAACACCAAAAATATAAAAATGACTAAGCTATGAGAAATCATAAAATCTTGATCTTACAAATCTCCCCCTTTGGCTATTCCGGTACAAAAAAAATGAAAACTAAATTACAACAAAACCCCTAAGACAATGATCCTAATGTCCTCCCAAACCCAATAAACGGAACGACATTTGAAACTCTGTTTTGAACTGACATTTCTCTCCCATTGGCCAACTTTGTCTTCATCTTGTGTAGTCCATGAAATCATCATCAAAGCAGAAGAGACCTACACACATGAAACAAACAAACACCATGACGCATATAAGTTTTAAATAAAAATAAAACTCCTCCTCAATTTATTCTCCCCCTTTTTGTTCGTAATAGACAAAGGGTTGGAATCTAAGCATGAATGATTAACACCACATGAATAAGAAAAGGTATCATCACAAATATAATCAACAAAGCACATGCGATGAATATCCAAAAGCACAATGTGTTCTCCCCCTCTCAAACATCTACTTTTGAAGTTTTCCAAAAAATTGCAAGTATAAAAAGTATACATATATAAAAAATACATATAGGTACAAAACACATAGCACCATGCAATAACACTAAAATATCTGAATCGTGAAATTGTGTGAACATTTTTCATAGGAAAATCAACATAAACATTCATAACATAGGTGCACGGAGTCATAATATACTTCTAAAGAAATAGCTCAATTTCAATGTTAGGTGTAAAATGTTGAACTTAAATGAAATTCACTCGACTTATGCATTATGCCGTGACTTTTAATAATTCTCAAATCAATAACACCAAACTATTCAATGCTTTTTCAAGAGAGTTCGTTGTGCAAAACCATTGATGTTCTTCTTTATAACTACCTCAAAATCTCATATGTGTAAGAATTCACTCTCAAATATCTTGAAGAAATCATAATACTCATGTGTAGCGAAACATCAATGAATATGAAATAAATGGCCATGGCACTTCTATTTTTATGTGCCGTTAATTTTTAGGCTCTATTTTGAAAATGGTGGCTTTTAACGCAAAGAGAAGTTTGCTCTTTCGTAGCCCCTTTCCATTACTTAACATATATCAATATTTTTTGGGAAACAAAATTCGGGCAATGGTTCTTACAAGCATAATTTTTCTCTTATTACATTTGGTTCGTTATTAAGCAGGATTGAGATGAGAACACCGTATTCGACACATGATAACCAAGTACAATATTCAAAAAGTCCGTGCACCTGTGCAATAAAGGTGATAAAGAGTCTAACATGTAGAAATGAATGAACAACGAAATGATATCCACACGTCATTAAGATTACTAACGAAACAAAGTTATGTCTCAAAGCACTACGAAAAAGTCACATGAATAGATGGAATGTAGGGGTGATTCAAATATCTTAAATGTTCATCCATATAAGGTGAAAAATAAAAATAAAAAAATCTTTTTGTCTTTTTTAAAAAATTTATTAAAAAGAACATATTTTTCAAAATTTTTCATTAAAATCCAAAAATATTTTTGGATTTTTTCAACTTTATTATAAAGAATGAAAATGTTTTTGGAATTTCGCAAATATGTCAAAAGAAAAAACATATGAATACTATAGAAATATAATTCTAGCAATAGGGATTAAAAAATATGACATGATAATCACCCTATTCTAGAAACAAGTCTCGACTTCTATCATTAGGCCCGAAGGAGTTCTCAAAAGGAGAAGAACATTGTGAAGTCTTGACTAAATACTCTACTTGCTCTTGAAAACTCTCAAAATATCTATGGTGATGTGCGGGAGCATGTGGAGCAACGTCCGTGGGAGTGCGATGTGAACATGTGTAGGAACTCATGTGGGATCATACCAGGGAACGAGTGTGAGAAACTCTCCTGAGCTTAAAACAAAACTCTCTAAGGTGACCTCGTTGTTTGTAATGGGAATAAATATAAATGGACTCGGGTTTACCTTGCTCAAAATGTCTAGGATGATCTCTCTTTGGCAGGTTATGTAATATCCCACCCTGGCAAATTAATTAAATTATATATTGATTATAATTGAGGAGGAGTTGATTGTAATTAAATAATAATTATGGATGAAAATTGGACAAAAATAAAAAGAAAATGAAACAGGATCGTTCAAACAACATGGCACTATCGTTTGAACGACAGTGTTAAGGTCGCGAGATGCAGAGCTTCTAACGACATGCTACTAATTTACAGTAGCAGGTCGCGTAATCCATAGATCGAACAACACAGATTAAGTCATTCTAACAACATAGGTGTATCGTTCGAACGACATAGGGAAATCGTTCGAATGACCATAGTCGAGTTTTTAGATCTGATTGCCCTTATGCACTGTCACAATTTGGAGTGTTGATTTTATGTGCTGTCGAGCCCAGATCATCCCAAAAAGCGCAAAACGGGAATTTGGTAATTAAGAAAGGTTTTATAAGTTTTTTTTTTGTGTTTTTGGATTTATAGTTGTTGTAAGGACATAAGTTTATAAATATCTGTTATCAATTAGTATTTCATATACCGCTACAACCGTCAAAGGATGTTTAAAATCTCATATGCAACAAGACGGATCCGAATATCAAGTTTCTTCAACATTCAAGCCTTTGCGAGATGAATTTTGTAAAAGTTGTGTTTTTATTCCTCAGCATTTCACTTAAAATATTGGGATATTTTTCATCAAAAATTTCCTAAGTGTTGGAGCGGAGTTTTTAAGTTTTTCTTCAAAATTATTTTTTGAAGTTTTAAGGCACAACATTTACTAGTAAAAAGAAAAATATTTATTCAATTGCTCGTTCGAGCGACAGAGCCTGTCCTTCAAACGACAACCAGTGTGACAACCTGAATATAATTATGATAAATTATGTTTAAATCATGATTAGATTATGTGATATGGATAATATGTTATTAGTATATATAATGTTAAGTCATTCTATTTAGTCTAATCCTAGCGTCATAAAGCATGAAATATTGAATTAGTTACAAATGTGAAATTTTGAAGTTTTCGGTAGGAATGTTCATGTTTAAGAATAGTTTTGACCTTTATGACATAACAATTGACTTGAGGTATAAACTAGATATTTGTAGATATATGCGTTAGGTTTGTAACACAACAAATGGTCCATCGAATGGACATCCGAGTGGAAATATATTATCTTTTTACGAACAGGGGCTAAAGTAGTCATTTAGCCTTAAATGATATTTTGTTTTATATGATGCCACATGTATAAATTGATTGGTTGGAGGTGGAGGTTGGTTTGGCCTACTTAAACCATTGAGATATACTCCTTTCTTCATCAAACTCAGTTTGGGAGAGTTTTAAGTTGAGGAAAAACAAGTGTGAGGGTTAGGAAGAAGAAAGTGAGGAGAAACATTCAAAAAAATTCATAGAAAGTACGTAAAAGCCCCTAAGGTAATTCCAACCACGAATCTTGTTATTTTTCTTGAATTTATGATTTATATAATATAAATCCTTGATTGTTTATTTACCTTTCATGCTTGGGTGCATATGTATGGATATATGCAAGTTTAAGTTAAGTTGAATGCACAAAACCCTAAAATTGCTTTGTTTAGAAACTTTGTTTATTCAAACTTCCATATATTTTTGTATACTTACTGGAATTGATTGATTCTAATTGGAGATTAACCTGGACTCATATATGTATTTCATATCCTAAAATAATATGAAAATACCAAGAAATGAGTCTTTGGTGAGAGTTTGAATTTCGGGTATGAAATTTGCCCAAAGGGTGAAAGTATGCCCGCCATGTGTTCGATGCTTTGCTTTACATAGCAAACGAACCTTAAAAATTATGAAACTTTAATTTTGTATTTTTAAATATGTTTACTTATGTTGGGTGAAATATCATAGAAATTCATGTTGTATAAAAATTATGAAAATTCCTGGAAGTTGAATGAACGATAAAAGAGCCTATAGGGCAGATTTGTTATGTGGTAAAGAAATGGGCATATCTTGCTCTAAGAGACTTGAAATGATGTACCGTCCTTTGTATTGGAATACTGATATGACAAGTATTGAATTACCAAGAAGTAATAAATGTGTATTTGGTATACGATTTGGATATGTTAAATATATTAGCCTGGATTTGGATGGAACTTCACTTGTGATAAATGATTTGAATGGAATCATGTGATGCTTATGGATTGAATTATGTTTAAATCATTATTTAAATTATTGATATTCTTATGATGATACTAATATTGTAAGAATGATAGGAGGGGAAGAAGAGATGATTGAACAAATACCGGATAATGTCAAGGGAAAAGCTAGTTAAACTGTCAAGGTGAGTGTACTTATTATTATTTCATATATACATATATATGAATATAACTCTAAGAGCAAGATTTGTTTGAATACTTCGGCATTCGGGATTTTTTTGGATATTAAAATATCCAGGATTATTTGGGTCTTATGATCCAGGATTTGTTATTGCCAATTGGCAGAATTATTTGGGTCTTATGATCCAAGATTTGTTATTGCCAATTGGCAGAACTATTGGATCTTGTGATCCAGGAATTGTTTTTGCCAATGGGCAGGATTGTTCGAATTTTATATCCACATATTCGATATAGAATTGTCATCCTATTGCAGGGAAGGAGTACCTCACTAAGCTTAATGTTTACGATTTATATTTTAACAATTTCAGGTTTGTACGCTACCAACTAGGATACTATATGACCTGTAACTTTTAGAGTTGCACGGTTAGAAGAGCTGGGGTTTAAGTATGGAGATTTTATCATTGTCACACTGAAGATATTAATATACTCACACATTGTTTATGTTGAGTTAACATGGATTAAGTTGACCATAGTTAATCATTGTATTATATAATCTCTAATTATGACTCTGATGTTGACTTCGTTATGGCACAAGAACAATATTATGTTCATTATGCAGAGAAATATTGATAAATGAATTAAATTTTCAATGGGATCGAGATTATGATCCAATTATTCTGATAACAAATGACTAGTATGGATATTGGGTTTGGGGTGTGACAACAAGTCTCACACGAAGCTCGTTCGAGCGACGCGTGGCATCGTTCGAGCGACACTGCTTTTCATTCGAGCGACCTGCCGCCTTAGATTTTCTATTTAAGCGCGTTAAACAACTCCATTTTTCTCAAGATAACCTGCGAGTTTCTGTTCGTACGAAACTGCCACTATAAAAGTATATGTCTTCTCACTTTTAGGTTCTTAAATCTTTTTGTTTTCAATTCACAAGATCCCAATGTTTATGTGAATTATTTTGGAACCCAAGAACATACTTTGCTATTGTTCAACCTTTGTGGAGTGCGTCTTTACACCAAAAAACTGAGGTCATTGAGGTTCGCTACGCGTGGATCTTTGCTGAAGATTGGACTGAGGTTCGTGTGGGTTTACTGCGTGGAGTCCACTTCTCACTCTAAGCTGCGTGTCTATGTAGGTTTGCTGAGGTAAACGTATTGCAGATTTCATTGTAATTGTAAACTGCTATTTAACTCATAATGAAATAAAAGGTTTTGCCCTAAGGGGATTTTTTCTAAAATCTGCGAGTTAGCATATTTGTGTTTATTGGTTTGACACACGCACACACTTAGGTGCATGTTTAGGGGCTGATTTAATTTAGTTTAAAAATTGACTCTAATTAAATAAGTTTGTAGTTAGAATTTGCGCATTGATTTAAATTGATATCGCACACGACGCAACGTATTTTTACAAATTGGTATGAGATCAGTTTACTCAAATCTACCGAGTATTCTTATTTTCCGCAAAAGTGTGTGATATTGATTTTTTTGAAAAATAATTTTTTTTCGCAATGTTTCAAAGTGAAAACTTATATAATCGATTGTCAATTTTTGACTGGTCTAATTATGCTTACTGGAAAGCCCGCATGAGATCGCATTTAAAAGCAATCGGTGAGAGGGTTTGGGTAATTTGTGAAAGAGGCTGGACTTCTCCCACTGTCACCACAAATAATATCACGAATTTAAAACTTATGTCAGACTGGACCGATGATGAGTTTAGGTGGAGCGCTTTTAATTCACGTGGGCTTAGTGAAATTTTTTGACACGTCACCCCCGATGAGTTCCGACGCATTATGACATGCACCACGTCTAAAGAAGCATGGAATGTTTTACAACTCACCCACGAAGGCACTAATGCGGTCAAAGAGTCTAAAATTCAAAATTTAACTACTCAATTTGAAATAATTACCATGCTTGAGACTGAGTGTTTTGATAATTTTTATGTACGTTTGTCTGACATTATCAACACTAGTTTTAATCTTGATGAGCCTAAACCCGGTGCACGAGTGGTTAAAAAGATTTTAAGATCGCTACAAAAAAAATTTATCCCTAAAGGGACCGTTTTAAATATCTTAGGTAAATTGGGCAATTTAAAATTAGAAGAGTTGGTAGGAGACCTCTAGACATATGAGATTGACATGTTTCCTGATACTGTTAAGCCTAAGGATAAAGGGATAACACTTAAAATCCGGTCTAAGAAGAAAAAAAAAGTGAGTTTTTATGAGTCCGAGTCTGAGGACAAGTTTGATTTTGATATGACCATGCTTGCAAAGAGTTTTAAAAAGTTTCTCAAATTTACGAAACAAAAATCTTCCAATAAAAGTTTTATTGAGAAAAAGAAAGACACGACCAAAGAAAGTGGTGAGAAAGAGAAAGAGGGTGAGGGAGATTTAGAAAATGTGACGTGTTTTGAGTGTGAGGGTAAATGGCATAAGTCGTTTGAGTGTCCCACTAGACTTAGGAGAGAGGGCGAGGAAGTTGCTATGCCAGTCACGCTTAGTGATAGTGAGGATGATGTGAAAGATTCCGGGGATGAGTCTTCATAAGAAAAGTTTGTTGCCTTTTTAGCTAGTCACGTTAGCACACCCAGTTTATCCCACGACGATAAGGATACTTATGCACGTGAGACCCTCGAGGAGTATTTGAGTGTTTGTAGTGATGAAGAGAGTGAGTGCGCTAGTGAGGGTAATAATGAGCTCCAGATCGTTTTTAGAGATTTGTACGCCGAGACTTTAAAGACTAACAAATTAAATAAGGAGTTAAATCTTAGGTTGCGAGATTTGGAGACAGATTTAGAGAGCTTGAGGCAAAAGAGATTCAACTCTAGAAGGTAAGGTATCCTTAAGTGAATAACTGATAGCATTAGGCCGGGAAAAGAGTGAACTTATAACCCGCATGTCACAACTAGAGAGAGATCTTAAACACACCCTGGAGGTTAAACTCACTTTAGAGAACACATCTAAGAAGGAAGGAAATATGGTTCTCAATCCCATTTTGGGTGATATTGAGAGACGAGGAATAAGTCACGACAGTGCATCCACTTCACATGTTGTACCCGAGTTGGTTCCCACTTTAGTATTTGATTCACATCGCTCTCAACCCAACCTACCTAGTCGTCCCGTACCTGATACGAGAGCGCGTAGGAGACATTTTGAGAAAGGTATACTTAGACCTATTTATGTTTGCACACACTGTAAGAAAATAGGACTCCTTAGAGAGTTTTGTTTTAAGTTGGGTCATGTGTCACATTTTTCTACTCCATATGTTCACCCACACGTACCCACACCTGACACTCCGGATAACTACACGAGAGAGTTTGCACATATTAGGGAGCCGGTAAAATTTTTAGTCAAGACTTGACATGATTTGATGGAGGCTTTTCATAGGATGTCACCACCTTGTAAGACCCCACCGCATCTAACAGTTGAGGTTTAGACTTGTTTGCTAGCATAGGTTGATTTGCATGATGATATATTCTGCCTATTGCTAGTATGTAATTTTTTGTATTAGATTTTTATTTTTTAAAAATTTTGAAAAATACAAAAAGATTTTATTTTGATAAAATTTTTGAAAAAGCCAAAAAGAGTTTTGTAGTTTGTTTTACAGTGTTTATGGATGGACATTTAGGATGACCGAGTCACAACATCATTCCATATCCACGTGACGATTTGATAGTGTTTTTATATGCGTCATAATTTCATTTTGTGCTTTAGAGTGTTTGGAGTCATTGAGATGTGATTTATTGTTACTACCTACATGTTTGACTCATAAGTTCCTTTAATGCATACTTGCACGAATTTGTTTGATTATTGTACTTGTTTATCACATATTGGTCGGAGTGTTGTCATCTCAATTCTCTCTTTAAAACGAAACATATGCGATAAAACTTGACAATGGAAGTAGTGCAAGTAAAAACCGTTTATCGTGACGAATTTAATTGCAAAAAAATATGATGAGTGAATCACGGGAAAGGGCTACGAGAGTTCAAAATTAACTCGTCGTGAAAGCCACTATTTAAAAGAGCCAAAAAAAATTCAAAGGCAATAAAAAGATAAATATGCTAAAAAGGGGCCACCTCAAAAGAAAAATATAATGATTATTTTATGAGGGAGTTTGGATGGAAAGAAATGAAAAACGGGTTTGCACGTCTTGACAGCATCTTGAAAAAGAATCCATAGTTTTAGACGTTATTGGTGTGGGAATCATTCCTGACTTTGATGTGTTGATGAATTGAGTCGACGTCATTTAAATTCAACACTTTTAACACCAAAAGACGATTTTGAGATTCATTCGATAGGAGTACACATATACATCTTGAACATATGTTATGTTTGATTGCGTTGATTTGCCTATTGGATATGTTCACACCCATTCATTATGTTTCCATGATTTGGTTATCGTAGTGTAAATTCATGGTGTGTGATTTTTGTAAAATTATTTTTTGCATTTTTGTTTGAAAAAATTGAAAAATAAAAAATAGTTTGTGGATACTTTTAAGTATCTCTTTTTATCGTAGTTTGTCTTACCATTTTTATCATGACGACTCCATGTTTATTTTTTTTATTCGTTTCCTTTTTTATTTAAGATAAATAGAAAGGGGGAGAACGAATTATGGGGGAGATTTGATTATGATGATTGATGTATTTTTATATCATTTCAAACTCGATGCGTCACAAGGTATTTGCTTTGCCTCATGTGTGTAGGTACAACAATGGAAGATCATATGTTACACACCCTGATGAGAAAAGCTTGAAGATTTGAGGATTCGATATTGAAGGCTTTGAAGAAAGGTTTTGAGAACTACATGTTTAATACCTTTTCATTTTTGGGTTTATGAGGGTATTAGATTTATATAGACATTTTATGTTTTGATAATTCAGATGTTTTGATTTTGTATTGGCCTAGACACATGGGAAGATTTGTAAGGACATAAGTTTTTAAATGTTCGTTATCAATTTGTATGTCGTATACCGCTACAACCATCGAAGAATGTTCGAGATCTCATATGCAACAAGACGAATCTGAATATCAAGTTTCTTCAACATTCAACCCTCCATGAGATGAATTTGGTAAAGGTTATGTTTTTATTCATTAGCATTTCACTTAGAATATTGGAATATATTTCATCAAAAAATTTCTAAGTGTTCGAGCGGAGTTTTTAAGTTTTTTGTCAAAATTATTTTTCAAAGTTTTAAGGTGCAACATTTACTGGCAAAAAGAAAAACATTTATTTAATTGCTCGTTCGAGCGATAGAGCCTATCGTTCAAACGACAACCAGTCTCGGGCGAAGCTCGTTTGAGCGACGCGTGGCATCATTCGAGCGACACTGCTTTTCGTTCGAGCGACTTGCCACCTTAGATTTTCTATTTAAGCGTGTTAAATAACTCCGTTTTTCTTAAGAAGACCTGCGAGTTTCTGTTCATACGAAACTGCTACTGCAGAAATATATGTCTTCTCACTTTTAGGTTCTTTTATTTTTAATTCACAAGATCCCAATGTTTATGTGAATTGTTATGGAACCCAAGAACATACTTTGCTATTATTCAACCTTTGTGGAGTGCGTCTCTACACCAAAAAATTGAGGCCATCAAGGTTCTTTGCGTGTAGATCTTTGCTGAAGATTGAACTGAGTTTCGTGTGGATTTACTGTGTGGAGTCCATTGCTAACTCTAGACTGCGTGTCTATGTAGGTTTGCTGAGGTAAACGTATTACAGATTTCACTGTGATTGGAAATTTCGATTTAACTCATAGTGAAATAAAAGTTTTGCCTTGATTTTTCATGAAACATGTGAGTTAGCACCTTTGTGTTTATTAGTTTGACACACGCACACACACACACACAGGTGCATATTTAGGGGCTGATTAAATTTGGTTTAAAAATTGACTCTAATTAAATAAGTTTGTAGTTGGAATTTGTGCATTGATTTAAATCGATATCGCACAAGGCGCATCACATTTTTACAGTTGTTGGAAGAAGGAGTGAGAGAGTGAGAGAGAAAGGGGGAGGTGGGTGGTCTTCCACCTCCACCTACCACCATTACACCACCAAACCACCATTTTCATGGTGTGTTCAACCCAAAAATACCCATTTTCACCATGGACAAATAAAATCTATGAATTTTGGGAAGAGTACTTGGGGAATTTTGGAGAATAAGAAGGTGGGTTTTAATGAAGTTTAAGGGAGTTCTTAGCTTGGAGCTTTGGAGGATGTATTGATAATCCCTTGAGGTCACCTTTGGAGGTGGGGGTTGCTCCTCCTACACAAATACTTCCATTTGAGCCATTAGAGGTGGGTAAATCTTACTCTTAATGTAAGATGTTACTTTACAATTGTAGTCTTGTAGTTAGACTATTGAGTAGGGTGTAGTTAGTTAAATAGTATAATTATTGCGTAGAACAAAATAAACATTTCTATGAAATAAAAATGTTGGAAGAATGTTATCTTGTTAAAGATAAAGAAGAAATAAATATTTCAAGGTTTTAAAATAGTGGAAGTTGATGTTTTATGAAAATTGTGCATTTTCTAGAAATCTTGATGAAAAAAATTTATGATATAAAATGTTGGTAAATGAAGTGATTTTGTGGGATAGATTAGTGAAATGAAAATATTTCAAAGTTCTTGCAAAAATGAAGGTTTTATGAAAGATAGACATTTGTCGAGGTTGAAAAATAAAAATATCTTTTGTGCCTTAAAAATGTATTTTTGCAAGTATAGTGATTTTCCATGATGATAAATATGTTTAAACTATGTAGTAGGATTTTTGGGTTTAAAATCCATCTTCTCATACATATAAGCTTGTAGTGTTTTTATATTAAATGTATAAATAAGTTTAGAGAAGGTTTTTTTGGGTTTAAACATAAAATAAGAAATGTTAGAAACTAGTCTTCAAAGTGTGTGAAATTGGGACTAAAAGGTGTAATAAACATGAGATTATAGGACTACACAAGGTCAATGCAAACAAGACATGAGGTATCCTCCAATCAAAATGATTTTTTTACGCCAAGGGTGTGAAAGGTAGGGCCTTTCTCCCAAGGAGGGAAGTCATACATTGACTTCCTAAAGGACTAACGATTCATAAATTGCGCTCATATTATGAGGATGAACGATTGGGATTAAATTCGTCATGAATAGTGACCCCGGGCCAGGATATATGGATAGAAGTAATACTCGGTGAGAGTTTTATGAACGAGTGGTATGACTTCTGGTATACGTTATAGGTTCACTTCCATAAGTAAGAATCGAATGCCTATGGATGAAATCCTTTGGGACGGTTGTTAGTCCCTCTGACTCGAATATGTTCCCTTCAATTTTGATAATCGGGATCTAGAGTCCTCACCAATACGGTGGCTCGGATTGTTACCATGTCATGGTACTGCCTGATTGATATCGGAAGAGCGCGGTGGATTGGGTTTGGTCAATGCAGCTCAGTAACTGAGTGTACTCATCTAAGGTATTCTTGCTGTTGCATAAAGTTTTATGTACGGGTGGCTACGCTTTCGGCCACTCAGTTTGCTCGTAGTATCATTCTCCCTGACTAGTGGACTTTCGACTGGCCGTCTCGACAGTTAGTGGCTCGGGTTGAATAGAGCGGGATGATGATTTAAGGATACAATATAATGTTGGAAATTAAGGAAAAACTCAGCATACGATGTTGATTTGCCACAGTGAGTGGATTAGAGTTAGACTTTAGTGAGTACTCAAGGATAAGATGCCTAAGGTAGCATTAGGTTCATCATAGTGATGCAACGAAAGGTTTAAACCGGGCATACGATAATGATTTGATGGGATTATTCCTCCATGGAGTGGGAGATTATGATAATATGGTTATCGGCAATCTCATACGAGTTGCATAGTGAGGATGATATAAAAGTTTGTGGAACGTAGGATGTACGGTCCTAAGTTAGAAATTGAACTTTTGTGACATATACGACGGTGTGTTGTGTCGTGATTTGCTTTGGGTGAGCGTTGATCGCTAGAAATGGTTTTCCCGTAAAGGCACCGGTATGCCTTAGATACTAGAGTAGGTAGTTCTGTGAATGGTTTAGACTTGATCATAAGGAGAGCGGGGACTCAGAGTACATTATGTAGTGACATGTTGTTGAAAAAATGATGAGCATTAAAGCATGTTACATATTAAACAATTGGCGACTTTAGTGCTAAGGACTTTGATGAATTGTCTTGGAGGATTTCTAGGACTTTTGATGAAAGTTGGTAGACCCCATGAGTTTGAGGATTGGTAGGCCGAGAATTTTGGGGACGAAATTCCCCAAGGAGGGAAGTTTGTAATATCCCGCCCTAGTAAATTAATTAAATTATATATTGATTATAATTGAGGAGGAGTTGATTGTAATTAAAGAAGAATTATGGATGAAAATTGGAGAAAATAAAAAGAAAATGAAATAAGATCGTTCAAACGATGTGGCACTGTCGTTCGAATGATAATGTCAAGGTCGCAAGATAGGTCACGAGATGCAGAGCTTTTAACGACGTGCTACTGGTTTACAGTAGTAGGTCGCGTGAAGAGTCGCGCTATCCATAGATCGAATGACATAGGCTAAATCGTTCTAACGACATAGGTGAGTCATTCGAACGACACAGGCAAGTGGTTCGAACGACCATAGTCGAGTTTTTAGATCTGATTGCTTTTGTGTGCTGTCACAATTTGGAACGTTGATTTTGTGTGCTGTCGAGACCAGATCATCCCAGAAAGCGCAAAACGGGAACTTGGTAATCAAAAGAGGTTTTATAAGGGTTTGTTTAGTTTATTTGAATTTATTGTTATTGAAAGAAGGAGAGAGCGAGAGTGAGAGAGAAAGTGGGAGGTGGGTGGTCTTCCACCTCCACCCACCACCATTCCACCACTCTCCCACCATTTTCACGGTGTGTTCAACCCAAAAATACCCATTTCCACTATGGACAAAGAAAAACTACGAATTTTGGGAAGAGTACTTGGAGAATTTTGGAGAAGAAAAAGGTGGGTTTTAATAGAGTTAAAGGGAGTTCTTAGTTTGGAGCTTTGGAGGATGCATTGGTAACCCCTTGAGGCCACATTTAGAGGCGAGTGTTGCTCCGCCTACACAAATACTTCCATTTGAGCCATTAGAGAAAGGTAAATCTTACTCTTAATGTAAGATAATATTTTACATTTTTAGTCTTATAGTTAGACTAGTGAGTAGGGTGTAGTTAGTTAAATAGTATAATTATTTTGTAAAAGACAGTAAACATTTTTATGAAATAAAAATGTTGTAAGAATGTTATCTTATTGAAGATAAAGAATAAATAAATATTTCAAGGTTTTGAAATAGTGGAAGTTGATGTGTTATGAAAATTGTTCATTTTCTAGAAATCTTGACGAAAAACATTTTATGAAATAAAATGTTGGTAAATGAAGTGATTTTGTGGGATAGATTGGTGAAATGAAAATATTTCAAAGTTCTTGCAAAAATGATTTATGAAAAACAGACATTTGTTGATGTTGAAGAAATAAAAATATCTATTGTGCCTTAAAAATGTATTTTTGCAAGTATAATGATTTTTCATGATGATAAATATGTTTAAACTATGTAGTAGGATTTTTGGATTTAAAATCCATCTTCTCATGCATATAAACTTGTAGTATTTTGATATTAAATGTATAAAAAATATTAGAGAAGGTTTTGTTGGGTTTAAATGTAAAATAAGAAATGTTAGAAACTAGTCTTCAAAGTGTGTGAAATTGGGGCTAAAAAATGTAATGAACATGAGATTAGAGGACTAAACGTGCTAATAAAAAGAAATGATATTTTCTTATGAAAGTAGTATTAAGTGTAAATGCATTTCTTGAATGATGAAGTAAAGAAATGTGTGTTTGGGAAAAGTATTCATTAAGTGTTAATGGGTGAATGTTGGAAAAGTTAGTGTGTATATTAGTAATGTTGTAAATGATTAACACTTATGGAATTAAAAAGCGATTGCAAGTGTAAAAGTGTTTCCAAGTAGAATATTATTCCAAGGGTAAAAAGGTGTTAAAGTATTAAAACACTTAAGAAGTTAGTATGAATAACTTAATGACATTTTTGAGAAAATTAACACTTGAAAATGGAGTAAAAGGTGATTTTGGAAACAAATGGGTAAAATGGTAACTTTATTTAAAGTGGAATATTTTTATGAAATAAAAATGTTGGGAAAGGTGTTACACAAAGTCGTCTTAAAAAAATATGACTTTTGTAATAAAAATCAAGGTTAAAGTGTAAAGGACATGAAATGGTAATTTTTCAAAGTGTAACACAAGTTGGGGCGATAAAGTTCCGAATTTTGGTTTCAACCGGATAAAAAGCAAAGCGGAATAATGTGGACATTTATAAAATATTAAAATACATAAAAGGAACTAGGATGACACCAGTATAAATAAAGAAGGGCCGCAGCCCTTGGGTGAAAAACCCTAAATCACTGGCGAGAGCATATGGTGCGCATAGCCGGCGATGTGGAGCTCGTGGAAGTACGTTGTATAGGAAGATTCCAAAAAAAGATAAAGGAAAAATGGAACATGTCAATAAATGGATTGTGTGGTAATATGTGTTAATACATCCTAACTTGAATGGAGGTAATAAATATCCCGTTAAAGGTGAAATAGACAAATAAATGCGTAAATCTATTAATGTCCATAAGATAAGGTAAAAAGAGTGAAGTACGTGCGTAAATAGGTGATTAATCAACCAAGTTATTAAACCCATAATTTGCATAAGTATGTATTGAAAAGGTTTTAAAATGACAAATAAGTAGGTAAATGCCTATGTTGAAATGGGTTTGGATAAATTAAGTGTAGTGGTTTCTAGTATTGAACCTCGTGTGTTAAATAAAGTGAGAAATGCTAAGTATGAATAAAAAGAAGTTTTTACGAGGCTAAGGTAAATTAACCTAGACAAGTAAGTTTTTTTCAAGTAAAACGATTAATGCATCGGAACATGTTTTTTCAAGGGTGTATATATAGAGAGTAGAAGGCTCACATACATCATGCACTATACATCACACCGTACATCACACTTAATACTAGGCCCTAGAAAACTTTTTTTTCAAATTATATATTTTTCCCTTGAACTTAACCTTCCAATCAAACCATATGCAAAAAATTAGGTCAAAATACATATTTTAGCTATTTTTAAAAAATCCATAAAAAATTATTGGTGCAGACCCTTATAAATAAGGTATTTTTAATAGTTTTTTGTGAATTTTTTAAAAATAGCTACAAAATGTATTTTGACCTAATTTTTTGCATATGGGTTGATTGGAAGATTAATTTTAAGGGGAAAATATAAAATTTGGAAAAAAAAATTAGGGCCTATAATTAGATGTGATGCACGGGTGATGTATAGAGCATGATGTACTATAGCCTGTCTCTCTCTCTCTCTCTCTCTCTCTCTCTCTCTCTCTCTCTCTCTATATATATATATATATATATATATATATATATATATATATATATATATATATATATATATATTTATATAAGTACATATATATTTTTGCATGCATGTGATTGTAGCCTATGAGTATCCTTTCTACCATTCGTTTCCATACTGCTTTGTAATTTCCCACTATGCATAAGCTCATGCCCTCGCTTTGTTTCGACAGGTTGGGTGCGGTTTCGTATTTTGAGGGTGTTATACAAGTAAGTATATTTCATTTATATTTACGTTAGTAGCTCTCTTACTTGGACTTTAGGGAGCTTCCCATGGGTCCATCACATAGTTATATCTTGAAATTGGAATTGCATATTAATCAAGTGAAATTTTAACTAAAATAAAACTGGACTAGCAACATTATATAAGTTGTTGAATTACACTTCACACCTAACGCCCGGGCCTTATTGGGTTGACTCACGAGTAGCCTATAAATTTGGGTCGGGACGTTACAAATGATATCATAGCTTTATGTTTAAGGTTCCTTTTTGGTGTGATGTGGTGAGATCGGTATTGGATCTTTCGACATCGATGTGGTTTGGGTCGGTCATGTTAGTTTGATGGCGATTTACTTTGTGTCCTCGATGATAAGGCCTAAGAGGTTAGCACGACAAGTGAGTTAGTGCCAAGAGGCACATGATTAGATTGATGGTTATTAATCGCTTCAGCATTTCTGATTAGAATTGTAAAAAATTCGAGTGTCTATGCAAGCCTATAGTGGTGACACCATGTTTGTTAGTGTGAGGTGCTTACTTTAAAATTTTGGTGACATAGGATCAATTGAGGTGTCAGTAGAATGAAATAACACCCAATGGGCAAGTGACACGAGTTGCATATAGTCAAAGGTAAAGATTGATGATTAGGGTGTCTCGACTAGACACTAATGATTGGTGATTAAAAGGCATATATAACCCTTAATTACAACGTTTATGGGTAGTTAACGTAGGTGATGTAATAAGGTAAATTCAATCCTTGGGGTGATATTGTAATTGATGGTAGTTCTATGAATACACGAAGTCGTGTAGGCTAATAGTGGTAGTGCTGTAACCCTTTATTGTGAGACGTATTGTGAAATGACCTTAGTGACGAGAGTAGCCTTGTTAGTGGCAACAATGAATAGTGTTCACGACAACCTAGTGGTAAAGATTGTGGCCCGTAAGAATCCATTACAAACTCGAAAACTGACTAGTTTACAGCTTTGAAAGTGGATGCACCGTCATAACCTATTCTTTACCTCTCAACATTACCTAACGTACGGTCGAGGGGCATATTTCCAACCTTCTTAGATGTGTCTTAAAGTGACCTTAACCTCCCTTGCATGCTCGAGATCAATATCGAGTTGGGATATACAAGCTTCAAGTTTCTCATGTCTCTAATGAAGCTTGAAGATCTCTCGTAGGACTAGCTATGGTGTTTTCCAAATCTATCTTATACCTATTGATAATAATCAACTGCTCACACAAATAAACTTTCACCTTCTCGACTTGACTCATCGACACTTTACACTCTCAAAACATTCACCTCCTCCTCTAAATAACACACCCTAAAAGACAAGTCTTTGTTAAGATTTTTCTCTTTTAAAGTCTCAGTGTAAAGATCACGAAAGGCTTTTTGGAGTCCATCTTCTCCATCACTCAAATTCTCTTCCTCACTCTTACTCTCTCCATAATGATTCAAAACATCTTCGAGGCTCTCACGTTTAGAAATGTCCTCATTGACATGGGATAAACTAGAAGTACTCATGTGACTTGCCATGAATGCATAAAAAATAGGTTGATGCGGTGATTCATTCTCGAAATCCACCAACTCGATGTCACTATCGCTAAGAGTGGCTTTATGTACAACTTTTCCTTTGCTCTGTCTTTTTAGCCTAGTGGTACACTTGTGGGCTATAATAACCAAAATTTTCAAAACCGACCCTAATGACCTACAAAAATTCAAAAGAAAGAAAGTTTACTCAATGCCCTAGAACTTTATTGAATTAACCTAGACCCTTAAAGTTTTAATAATTACCAAATAGCCCCTAAATATTTTAAACCAACATTACTTGACATATAATTCACTCTAAACCTCAACTTTATATCAAATTAATCCTTTAGACTTTAACTAACACAAAATTTCAATTTAAACCTTAAAACTTTTTGAAATTGTAAAATTACCCCTTTATTTTATCAAAAGTACATTTTAAGGCTATAGATGTATATATATGACCAACCAAGTATCAAACACCAAAGTTTTGTTAATTTCACAAACCCCCTGTCCAAATAAGCTCCTACATAGGCACAAACAACCAAGAATCACATGGGTACACCATGCACACATGTGAGGAATAAAATCCAAGCTTGAAAATCTTATAATTTCAGTTTAAAATCAACTCTCCTTTCCACCAATGAACTCCCCTGCTCCTATACTGTAAATAACCCATATAAAGAGTTTAATACTTCAAAAAATTTGATCCCCAAATTTTGTCTATGAATATATATGCACTTATATTTTATCCCCAAACTTTGTCTATAAATACTTCAAAATATTTAAGACAAAAGTCTCCTGCACCAAAGTTCAAATATGACCTTAGGTCCAGTATTTTAAAGTCCTAAAATATTTACAATTAAACCCTAAGAACTTTAAAAGATACATTTTTTTGTACAAACTGACTGACTTAATCCCAAATACTTATATACCCAAACATTGTATACAGAGAATCAAGTACCAGCTACTCCTGATATCCTCTTGTGATGTATAAAGTCGTACAATGTACCGAACAAGTAGGTTTTCTACCTTTTAAATAGTATACTTTGCGTATTTGATATACTTCTATTGATATCACTATGTGATAGCTCCTATTTACTCTTAATATGTGCATGTTATAATACTATCATACTACATATTTTATTGTATATCATCGGCATTCAAAATTAAATATGGATAAATTTAACCCTTCGCGTCTAATAATTGAGATCATGTACATTATTGATTCAGTTTATCCCTACACTTTTGTTCAAATATTTATATTAAAAGCATCAGTATTAACTAGGAAGTAGATTGGCGTGTTATCTGACAAAACTTTCTACTTGGCCTAATGATCTCAGATGATTGAGAGTATGTATTTATTGCTACATACGTATGGGTACCACTTTGATTGTGTGCTTAGCCGGTTACTTTTCCTCGAAGGTTTTGGGTTGATTATTATGGTTTTGGTTCTGTTGATAGCTTAGTTATTTCTACACCCCTTAGTGAACTAGTAAGCATGTGATTATTAGTTCAAAGATCCTTAATTTTCTTTACATGATCCTTAATGAACTGGTAAGTATGGGATTATTAGTTCAAGAAACTTAGTGTTTAGCTTTATTTCTTTAGCATTTCTAAACACTGATTCTACACACACTCCAACTCTCATCTATACGTATACTTGTTATAAAATTGGTAGAACCTGCTTGGCATATTTGTGCTAATTCCTTTTTCCTCTAGATGAACCCAGGGAAAGAAGATAATATCTCTTCCATTTTAGAGACAGATATCGATCACACGTTTACGTACGTGAATGTATGGGAAAATAATAAGACAGATGGGAGTAAAGAGTGGCACTTTTTAATTTTCTACTTTATAGTCTGCATTAAAAAACGTAACTCACCTCTGCGGTGGTACTACCTTATGTAAACTACTTCAATAATGAATAAAGTTATGTTATTCTACCTTAATTTTAATTCATCGCTTTATGTATACTTCTTGTTCATTCATACCCCAATGTAAGGAGTGACAAGTTGGTATCAAATCATGTTTTAAATTTAAACATATGGTCGGGTTAGCATTCTATACGGGAAAAGAAATAAGATATAAGTTATTTTATCTTTTTCGTAACTTCTTTTATCATTATTATTATATGGTAATTCCATTTTGCAGCATGGATACGTGGGATACATTTTTATTAAATATAGACATTGAGCCAAACAATCATTGGGAAACCAGAGTTCGAGAGGAAGCATTGACAAAGTTATGAGAGATGAGTCGTGTAATGGAGGAGGATTGGGCAGGTGCTAATAAAAGGTTAGTGCTGACAAATCGAGTTTTAGGCGACATGCAAGTTATAAGGAAGGTGGATGATTACGTGAATTATTCAGTGATCTTTTAAGAAGCCCTAAATCTTGCACTCGCAGATGATCCACCGACTCCACCTATGTACCTTGATGCAACATCAAATGGTGAAGTAAATGGTGGCTACTCTCTTGGTACTACTGAAGACTCGACTAATGGTTCTCTGGATTTGGAAGATTATTTAGTCAGTCCGGAATCCAGTTCTAGCGATGAAGATGTTTTTCTTACCTAAAAATTCAAGTTAAAAGTTGTCTCCTAATGTAGATAAATATAATAAATTATTGTATATAGTGTGACATACAGAACCGTAGGAGAATAACTAACTGCTATAATTGTACTAATGTAGTAGTAGAGTGTGATATATAACTTCGATGTATCATATAACTTATCCTGTATAATATAATAGGCTTGTGGCATATCTTTGTTTATGATTCTTATTATTAAAATTGTTCTGTTATATTTTAGGATGGTTAGTACTCGAATTCCTACCACTGGAACTCAAACCAAACAGATTCAATGTGAAGGAATCATGCGATGTCTTCAGGAACTTACTTCTTTAGCTTGACAACAACAAACTACTGGTTCTACTCCAGAGGACATTTTAAAAGAAATCTGTAGGATGAATGCCCTTAAAGAATTCTTGAGACAACAAACTCTGTCTTTTCTTGGAAAATCAGGTGCCAGTGAAGCTGAGAAATGAACACGCCAGATTATGAAAATTTTGAATGGAGTAGGTATAGTTAGTAATCTCCGAGTAACTTTAGAAGCCTATATATTTGAAGGTGAAGCTGATTTCTGGTGGCAAGCGGTGTCACGTAATCATAACGTTGTTGATTTTACTTGAGAGAAATTTGAGGAGATTTTCTTTAAAAAAGTATATTCTCGAGGCTGAGCGAGATCAATGAACTGTTGATTTCTTAAAATTTCAATAAGTTAATCTATCGGTGGCCCAATACGCTGCCAAATTTGTCGAATTATCTTATTATGCCGTTGAGTATATAGATATTGAGATAAAGAAGTGCAAGCAAGTTTAAAGAGTATTACATCCAAGAATTAAGAATCCGATCTCTCCTTTAAAAATCCGTGAGTATTCGCAACTTATTGACGTTGTGGCACTTGTGGACGAAATGCTTTCGCTGTAATACGATCTTCTCCCTATGTTACCAGAAATAATCATGTTGTTAGAACCCTACCTCATTCTCGACCTCACCTTTATTCAAACTTGAGTGACAAAGATTATTCCCAGATCCTTCATAACACAACACGTTCAGTAATTCGTTGTCACGAATGTCATGAAGTAGGACATATTCGGCCACA
This sequence comes from Sambucus nigra, assembly GCA_949130495.1. Taxonomy (NCBI): domain Eukaryota; kingdom Viridiplantae; phylum Streptophyta; class Magnoliopsida; order Dipsacales; family Adoxaceae; genus Sambucus; species Sambucus nigra. The sequence continues at coordinate 567,623,868 of OX422212.1, forward strand.
GTGTCCTACGTTAAAATCTGTTCCAATCCGTCGTCAGTTAAACAAACCCTCACAAAATACAAAATCCCGTCCTATCCAAAATCAACCTAAGCCAAATCCTGCTAAAGAAATTGTGCGAATCTCGTGTCGTGGAAAGAATTATGCATTACTGCCTACACGAAATTCCCATGACGTGATAGAATGTATGATATTTTTCAATATTTTTCTGCACATATTTTGTTTGAAGTTCAACACATTCCTTTATTAGTCTTATACTAGCTAAATTATTTCATCCTACATCTTTAACTTCTCCATTGGGTATTAAATTAAATACACCAAAACAAGGGTATAACAATTGTAGAATTCAGCTTGGTCTAGGAACATTCCTTGTTAATTTGATAATTTTTTATATTTGTGGTTTCGATATTATTATCGGAATGCATGTTTTGTCAAGAAATCATGCTTATATCGATTGTCATGCCAAGAAAATTTATTTTCAAAATGAAGATAATTGTTCTTTTGTATTTCAAGGATCAGGTCCATCTGAACCCTCAAGTTTTCAATTCCAAACCTCTTCTTGAATTCCAAATCTTTTGGAACAATTCGAAGATGTTTTTCCCGAAGAATTACTAGGATTACCCCCTTCCTAAGAAATCGACTTTAGTATTAATATTTATTTTAATACACTTCCTATTTCGATACCTCCGTATCGAATGGCTCCTTTAGAACTTCGAGAACTCCATACTCAATTAGATGATCTCTTAGAAAAAGGTTTTATTCGACTAAGTGCATCTCTTTGGTGAGCTCCGGTATTATTTGTCAAGAAACATGATGGAAGCTTTAGATTATGCATAGACTATCATAAACTGAACTCGATAACTATTAAGAATAAGTATCCTTTACCCCGAATATGAGATATATTTTATCAACTTCGAGAAGCAAAGGTATTTTTTAAAATAGATTTACGATCTGGTTATCATCAATTACGCGTTATAGAAGAAGATATTTTAAAACGTTCTTTTCTAAACCATTATGGATATTTTGAATTTACCGTAATATCATTTGGATAAACCAATACACCCCCAGCTTTTGTGGATCTAATGCATAGAATCTTTAGGCCTTTTCTTGATCAATTCGTTATCGTTTTCATTGACTATATTCTTGTTTATTCTCAAATTCTAGTAGAATGTCCCCAACATTTAGAGCAGTCTTACAGAATCTCAGAAACCATCGGTTATATGCTAAGAAGGGCAAATATGGTTTTTCAATGAAGGAAATAAAATTTTCAGGACATGTGATTTCTAAAAATGGAACCCAAGTCGATCCAGCCAAAATTTCAGCCATTTTAGAATGGAAAAATCCTACCAATATTATTGAAATAAAAAGTTTTATAGGATTAGCTAGATATTACCGTCATTTTGTAGAAGAATTTTCTCGCATTGCTCTTCATATTTTAAAGGTAACTAGGAAGGAAGTTCCGTTTGTATGGACTGATGAATGTAATCAATCATTCCAAGCGTTGAAGGATAAATTAACCATTGCTCATATCCTCAATATCCTTCCAAAGACATAAGTTACGATGTATATATCGATGCTTTATTGCAAGGATTAGGACACGTGTTAATGAAAAATGAGAAAGTTATAGACTATGGGTCACGACAACTCAAAACTCATGAACGTAATTCTCTGTTCATGATTTTGAATTAGCCCCTGTCGTTTTTGCGCTGAAACTTTGGCACTGTTACCTTTATGGTGTAAATTTCCAAGTCTTTTCTAATCATAAAAGTTTGAAATATATTTTTACCCTAAATAAATTGAATTTAAGACAACGACAGTGGATGGAATTTTTGAATGGTTACCGATTTAAATTAAATTACCATCAAGACAAAGGCAATGCAGTAACCGACGCTTTAAGTTGAAATCCAGTAGGAAGACTTCACACTTTAATTTCCTACGATATTGCTGCTACCATAGAGCAATATGACCTTCAATTAATATCCCTTTTCACAAAAAAAATTAACATTATTGCTTATCCTGAATTGAGAGAGAAAATCTTACTTCAGCAAACCCAAGATTCTTTTGCACAAACCTTTCAAGATAAAAATCCTGACTTCTCATACGATAAGAAAACAGGTTTACGATTTCAAAATATATTGTGTGTACCTGATGATGCATCTCTTTGAGATGAAATATTGTAAAAAGCCCATCATATGAAATTTATGATTCACGATGGAAGTTCAAAAATGTACCACGCCTTGAAGAAGCAATTATAGTGGCCAAATATGAGAAATGATATCGAGAATTTTATAAGGAAATGTCTTACCTGTCAACAAGTAAAGATAGAACACCAACACCCTGGTGGACTCCTCCAACCCTTACCAATTCTCGAGCGGAAATGAGATCATATTACCATGGATTTTATCAGTGGACTACTCGTACATTCCAAGGATATAATTACATTTGGGTAATAGTAGATCGACTCAACAAATTTGCTCATTTTCTACCTACGAAAACCACCGACTCATTCCAAAAGCTTAGCAAGCTCTACATTTGAGAAATTATTCGATTACATGGAATTCCTTTATCCATCGTATCAGATAGAGATTCCCGTTTTGTAGGAAAGTTTTGGCAAGCTTTACAAATCGCAATGGGTACTAAACTTCATTTAAATACCCCATTCCACCCACAAAACCGATGGACAATCAGAACATATAATCCAAACTCTAGAGGATATGTTACGCGCTTGTACGTTATATATGCCTAATAACATAAATGTATATTTACCCCTTATCGAATTTTCATATAACAGTAGTTATCAGACCAGTATTAAAGTCGCTTCATCTGAGGCTTTGTACGGAAGACCATGCAGATCACCTATATGTTGGATAAAATTCGAAAGTAGTAAACAATTTGGTCCCGAAATAGTCCAGGAAACCACTAAGAGACTATAAAAAATTCAAGAAAGATTGAAGACAACCCAGAATCGATAGAAATGTTATGCAGACCAACGTCTAAAACCTTTAAAATTTCAAGTTAATGACCAAGTATTTATGAAAGTTTCTCCTTAAAAAGGAATTTTAAGTTTTGGAAAGAAAGGAAAATTAGTCGTTTTGGAAATAAAGGAATTTTAAGAAAGGAAAATTAGTCCCCAGATATATTGGACCATTCACAATTTCTAAACGAGTTAGCTCTGTGGCCTATCAATTGGAATTACCTAATGAATTATCCAATATTCACGATGTATTTCATGTGTCTCAGTTACGCCAATATATTTTTTATCCTTCTCATATCTTTACGTGGTAAGACATTTATATCGAACCAAACCATGAATTTGAAGTACACCCTATTCAAATTCTGGATTGCCAAGTGAAGTACCTCAGAAATAAGAAATTCACTCAGTTAAAGTACTTTGGGAAAATTAAAATCTGCAATAAGCTACATGGGAACCGGAACAAGCTATGAAATATCAATACCCCAACTTATTTCAAGGTAAATTCGAGGACGAATTTTTTTAGCTAGGTAGACTATAATAATTGGGATTTTCAAAATCGACCCTAATCACCTACAGTTATTGTTTCAACCCTTACAAAGTATTCAAATTCAAAAGTCATATAAAGAATAAAGAAACTATACTTAATTCCCTACAAATTTACCGAATTAACATAACCGCCCTGAAGTTTTAATAATTATAAAATAGCCCCTAAAACATCAAACCAACATAACTTGACCTATACTTCACTCCAAGACCTCAACTTTATATCAAATTAATCCTTCAGACTTTAACTAACACAAAATTTCAATTTTAGGCGTTAAAACTTTTTGAAATTATAAAAATACCCCTACACTTTATCAAAAATACACCTTTAAGGCTATAAGTGCATATATATGACCAACCAAGGACCAAACATCAAAGTTTTGTTAATTTCATAAAACCCCCTATCTAAATAAGCTCCCACATCAGCACAAACAACTAAGAATCACATGGGCACACCATGAACACATGTGAATAACAAAATCCAAGGTTAAAAACCTTACAATTTTTGTTCACGTCTACCTCTATTTTCCACTAATGAACTCTTTTACTTCTATACTATAAATAATGCCACTTAAGTTGTTTAAAAGGTTTAAGACAGTTTGAATGTCTCCGAATAGTTTGTTTAAGAAACTCTTTTTTTTTACAAAATAAGAACTAACACAAGATGTGTATAAAACTTATGAACGAGATATTTCAGTTATTAAGTATCCAAGTTTTGAAAAACAAAACTAAATAAATTCTAAATCAGCACACAAGTATAAGGTGATGAGAGGAAGATAAAACATGCAAGAACACAAGATTTTAACGTGGTAAAACCCCACCCAATTGGGAAAATATCCATGGAGGTCTCTACACCTCAAAACAAAAATCCACTAAAAAAGAATATAGGTTGAAAGCTATATAACAAACTAAACACACAATCAGACCTATTTTAAGTCAAGAAAATATACCATCTCCGTTAGCTTATTCCGACTTCTCTGAAGGCTCTGATGTTGAAGTTGTTCTCCTATTTTTGTTCCTCTTCTCCTTTTTAGCTTTCAGTCGACTCTAAAGTAAATGATCTCTCTACCAACACTTCTTTAGTGTTGTAGTGTGAATAGTGTAAGTGGTGAAGTACCTAAACACATGCATGCAATACACACACACACACACACACACACACCCCCCCCACACACACACACGTATACAGATAATATACCTATCAAATTAAAAATTTCATTCTAACATGCAGATATGATTTCTGAATCTCAGTTTGTATTAAAATCTCAGACTTCTGATCTTTATTTATATCCAAAGATCTCGAGGCAACCTTGCTATCAGAAAGAGCCAAGATCCTAAACACTTTCTCTTTATTTTATCTACACAACTATTTCACAAAATGTGATATATATGAAAGTGTAAAATGCGATTCAAGATCTTAAATAAATCTAAATCCGTTTTTTCTCAAAACTGAAAACAGAAAGGGATTTGTTGGTAAGAGTTTTGACAAAAATATTTACAAGTAAAACGGCCAACAAATATGGATTTTTTGAAGAAAGAAACAACATGTATGTTTATGTGTTTTTATCACACACAGTTCAAATCTACACTTTCTATGAAAAGAAAATGAAATACAAACTTCGTGACTTCATTGGACAAGAGATTAAAGACCAGAGAGGATGGACCTTCACACAATCGAACACACTCAAACTCAAAAGTTTTTTTTTTCTGAAGAAAAATCACAAGAGTTTGATTTAGGGTTTGAATTTCTTTTTTTTCTCTCTCTCTCTCGTTTTATTTTCTCTCAAAACAAAACTGATCCAAATATTGTAAACGTATAACACTTGGTCTCTATTTATACAACTAAGAGAAGTATTTGGAAGGACAAACCAAATAAACGGCTTGGATTAAGTCTTACTAAATCGAAGCAAATCCCGAGGTTGTAAAACGACCGCATTTAAAGTCCATCTGATTGGTCCAGAATATAAAGACATGGATTGAGATAAAAGACATACAAACTATTGATATAAAAATTCAACGGTTTAGATTGGTGTTTAAGTTTGTGAGAGAGGAAAAACACAAATCTGGTGGGTAATTAGCCAACACGTGTAGGGCAGAGATCCAACGAAAAACGTGTGTTTCTAAACTTTTTAAAATATAATTTGTTACCACAAATATTTTTGCCGATTTCGGTTTCTACCCAACCAAAGTTTTTAGGAGATAAAAGGATTTACAAATAAGTCCAAAACATTTTAAAGCCAATTTTAAATGTTAAAAAATGTTTTATAAATTCTTAAAAATTATTTAAAAATCCCAAAAATTATTAGAAAAATATTTTAATGGGAATTAATACTCACACACCTAATATGACATGAATGCAACATAGAAATGAAATCCTAGGTGCAGTGTTGGTATTATACCTTTGATACTAATAGAGGAAATATCATGTAGAGTATAAAGTTATTTGCTACACTAGGATATGACTCAAATTTTGTCATTATTTTCAAACTAGACAAGCGCCTATATAATTAGGGGTGTGCAAAAAAACCGTTAACCCGAAGAACCGAACCAAACCGACCTTCGTGGGTTGGGTTGGTTCGTTTTTTTTTCTCCACGGGTTGGTTCTGGTTCCAAAAAATTGAGAACCGAAGTGTTCGGTTCGGTTCTCGGTTTTATACCTGAACCAAACCGAACCGAACCGAGAACCGAACCCATGGAACCGAACCAAAAAACCGAACCGAATAACCGAACCAAAGAACCGACCCATGAACCTGAACCATTAACCAGAACCATTAACCATAACCATTAACCAGAACCATTAACCAACCCGAGAACCAACCCACGAACCAGAACCATTAATGAAAACCGCGAACCAGAACCGCAAACCAGAACCAAGAACCAAAACCATGAACCAACCCAAACCAAACCGAGAACCGATGGTTCGATTCCGAACCGAACCGACCAATTTTGGTTCTGGTTCTGGTTCCAAAACCATGGAACCGATCAATTTCGGTTCTGGTTCTGGTTCCGTAGTGGAACCGAACCGAACCGAACCATGTGCACCCTATATATAATATAGACTCGAGTGAGTCGAAGATATAGGGTGCTTCAATCTCCCCCTTTGGAAATATGAGACAAAATCTCCTTTGAGTCATCGAGGACTCGTCGGGATACTAGAAAATAAGAAAATCCTATTCCTATACAAAATTTTATCTACCTCATATCCTAAAAAATAAAATTACATTGCTCAACTACATACAAACCAATACCCTAACAATATTATGATAAAATGAGGTATTGATTTACTGAATATAAGATAACTAAGATCAAGTATTTTAGTTGAAGTAATCAAAATAATGTCCAAGTGGACTCAAAGTTTCTCCCCCATTTTGTTTCGAATGGACAAAGGGTAGGAACAAATATATATGAGCAAATAATATATAAAGAAGATAAATATTCATCAACGCACATACATCAATCGAGTCACATCAAGGATCTCCTACATAAAATAGATATAGGAGGTGTATATTGTCATTTTTTAAACATTCGTGCCCTATATCCTCAAAGATCTGTAAGGACATATTTTTATAAATGTACGTCACCATTAAGTATGTCGTATACTGTTATAACCGTCGAAGAAGTTAAAGAGAAATCTACATCAATATGGATCTGAATATATCAAGGTTCTTCATCAAAAAGCCCTAGAAAGTTTCCTTTGGTAAGGTTATGTTTTAAATACCTTAACTTTGCACTTAGAGCTTTGGGATATTTTTTCAAAATATTTTCTAAGTGTTGAAGCGGACTTTTTTCGTCAAAATTTGAGAATGAGTAATTTTCTAAGTCCTGTAGCGTTCCTTGATTTTGACGCTCAGGTCGTTCAAGCGAGATCTCATCTCGTTCGAGCGACATGGAGATGTCGCGCAATGTCGTTCAAACGACACGTGTCCTTCGATCGAGAGAGGTCCCCTTTTCGTTCTAACGACCGAGGCGGTGAGATTTTCTATAAATACTCATTAAATGGTTTCGTTTTTCATAAAAAGTCCCAGCGTTTTGAAAGACAGAAAACTGCGAATCTGCAGAATTCTTTTTGACTTCTTCTTTTTGGGTTTTATTTCTTTTTGTTTTCAATTAACAAAAATCCCATATGATTTGGTGAATTGTTTTGGTGTTCAAGAACACACTTTGCTTTTGTTCATTCTTTGTGAGGAGAACTCTACAACCAGAGAGTTGTGTGCTATTGTGGAGGGAGTCCTTGTGAAGATTTTAGACTGCGTGTCTCAATTGCGCGTCATGGTGGTATAGCTGCGTGCGAACCATTGCTGATTTATTTTTAGCCGTTGCTTTGGAGTTTGACGAAGACACCGTGCGTTACTCTTGTGGGCAAAATTAAGACGGTATGTAAGTCAATGGTCTTGTAAACTTATCAGAGTTCTAGAAATAAAAGGTTTTGCCCTTCGGAGATTTTTCCTGAAATTTTTGTCACATGATTTATTTATTTATGGGTTGACACACGCACACACGTAGTTGCATGTTTAGGGACTGAACTAATTTGGTTTAAAAATAGACTCTAATTAAATAAGTGTGTCAAAGTAGAAATTTGCGAATTTAATCAATTATCACAGTCATATATTTTACAAATTAGTATCAAAGCAGGTTGCGCTAATTTATCGCTAATTTATGGCGTATTCCTATTTTTCGCAAAATCGTATGATATTGATTTTTGTTAAAAAATCAGTTTGGTGAAAATCGCAATTTTTCCAATGGAACGCCCATTTAATGAGGAGTCTATTTTTGAAAAAGTTCACGACAGTACTGAAAAATTAAAAATTTTGAATTTGAAACTTTGCAAAAGAATTAGAGTTTTGGAAAAAGAAAATTCTTATTTTAATAGTAAGATTGAATATTTGTAAACATTTCAAACTAAAATAGATATTTTTTGTGAACAATTTGGCAATTTGTGTAATGACTTTGATTCCTTAAAAGTTTTCAATAAGGAGAGTGACGATAGAGTCTTATTTTTAAAAAAAGAATTGGAGGACTTTAAAAATTCTAGTAGTTGTGTTTCTGCCAATTAGGACAAAAATATTTTAACCAATGAGTTTGTGGCACGTGAAGAGACTCTTAGGGAAAAAATTGCTTTAATTGAGGGGGAGAGAGATACCCTTTTAGGAATTATTGAAAATTTAAAAAAGAAATTCCTGTATTTGGAAGAGTCTAATTTGCTGCTTGAATAAAATATTTTGAAGTTGAAAAATGATTTAAACGATTCAAGTAGGTTTGATAGTGATGGTAATGGCTCATTTTGTTCTCATGATTCTAGTGCTAAAGCCAAAACCATTATTTATTTTATAGGGTCAATTAATCCTAAGGACGTTAGAAAAGATCACACTTTAGGTAACACTCCTCCCGTTTACACATGTTCACATTGTGGTAGGAAAGGTCACCTAAGGAGATTTTGTTTTGATCTTGGAAGATGTCCTAGGAAGTCGAAGTCTATTATTTTGTTGGTTTCCAAAATCCCGTGTCGACGTGTTACATCCGCTTGGGTTAGGAAATCGCTTTTGGATGTGCTAGATTTTAGAATAGTTGATTCTCATTTGCTTGTACATGACTATTCTCTTTCCATATCATAAGATGATTGTGTTCAAAAGTTTGTCATATGCTAGTTTTTTGTTTCATGATATTTATGTTTGCTAGCGTTGTACCATGAACTTTTTGTATAAATTTATGCTTTTGAAAAATTTGAAAAAGCAAAAAAAAAAAAAAATATTTTTTTAAATTTTTTTTGAAAAATCCAAAAAGAGTTTTGTATTTTGATTTACACCGGTTATGGATGGACACTTAGGATGACCGAGTCGCAACATCATTCCATTTTTTTCATGTGACTATTTGATAGTGTTTTGAGACAATACATCATGTCATCTTTGTGCTTTATAATGTTTGGAGTCATTAAGATGTAATTAAGTGATACTTTCTACATGTTTGACTCATGATTTCCTTTATTGCACACATGCACAAATTTGTTTGATTATTGTGCTTGCCGTATCACATGTTGGTTGGTTATTTTCATCTCAATCCTGTACTTAAAACGTACCAAGTGCAATAATACGAGGCTAATAATAGTAGTGCATGTAAGATCCATTTGCCCGTGAGGAATTTGTTTAGTTTGAAAAAATGACGAGTGAACACAGGAATGGGCTACGAGTGAATAATAATCACGTCGTGAAATCCACCATTTGAGAAGAGCCTGCACAAAAAATAAAGGCAATAAAAAATGAAATATGCCAAAATTTTGGACCAATAGGTTTTCTCTAAGTTGAGAATTTAGAACCTTGTTAGAAAAATAAAATTGCATTATTATACATGAGGGAGTTTTGGATGGATATATCAATGAGTTTGCACATCCTTTGAAAAGTTCTTGAAATGAAACTAAATAGTTTGGACGTTATTGGTGAGGAAATCACTTTGACTTTGATTTGTTGATTTATATAAGACGATGTCATCTAAATTCAACAATTTTTACTGAAGAGTGCGCGTGCGTTCAAATACATAAATTATTTAATTAAATTCAGTTTTTTAATTAAATCCTAAGATCATGCATCTAGGTGTGATTGAAATCAATACGAACATGCAAGAATAGTCAATCACAAGTGAAAACACGTACGTGTGGAAAAATCCCCCAAAGTGGCAAAACCTTTTTATTTTCACTATAATTTGTAAAAATGGTTACACGGATTACAATGAAAATAAGAGCAACATACGAAATCCCCTCAGGCGTCGGTTTCGATGTCTCGACTGGAATCTCCCGTAAGAACTCCAGGTGGGACGCAATGAAGAAGAGAACGACTTCTCCACAAATTACTCCAGATGAGTAAAAATGATCCTCATGAAGGTTTAATGATTCACATACATAGATGGGAGTGTTTATGTGAATAAACAAGGTGTAAAACCTTAAAAGTTGAAGTCTATTTTCTGGGCTGTGAAAAAGTAGAAACTGGTGCGTAAAAGACTTGGGAAAACGTGTAGAAGGCACCCAGATATATATAAAAAATTGAAGCGGCGACGTCGCTCGAACGAAGGACACGCGTCGTTCGAACGACTTTGCGTGAGATGCTTATCTCGCTCGAACGACAATGCTAACTCATTTGAACGAGCTTATCGACCGAGGCACTCCGCTTCTACACTTAAAAAAAATTCTGCTTTTGATAAAAATAAATCAGACTTCGAAAAAATATTTTCTGAAAATTCCCAACTATTTATGCAAATATAAATAACTCCAATAAATCATTTTACCATTAATGCATAGTGGAGTAGTGGGAAACGGTTGAGCAGCACGTCGCATGTATCATGATGCACGTGTGAAGATGATGGATGCATGGATTAGGATAAAGGCCGTCGTGGATGATCGTGATGACGTGTCGAATGTAGCGGTATCAGAAATACAAAATGTGATATAGGGATAACAGAAAATTCCTAGATTCTACCCCGGACATTTATAAAATTATGTCCTTACAAATCTCCCCCTATGTCTATGCCGGTACATACATAAAAAATCCGAATTATGCAATCTCCCTAAAAAAATGACGTATAAGATAATATCCCCATTAAACCCTCAAACTTAGAATATTGAATGACATGTCTTCAATCAAATTTTAGCATATTCAAATCTTCAGCTCTTCAGAAACTCCCAAACCGTTTCTCATCAGGGTGTGCAATCCAATAATCATCAACTTTGTACCTACACACATGAGATAAAGAAAATAACCGTGACAAGCAACAGTTTGAAATATAATGATATGCAAAAATCAAATATCAATTAAGCTTAAGCAAATCATTGATAAATCAACCAAACACCAAAAACAATTCTCCCCATTTTTATGTTGTTCCCAAATAGACAGATATGAAAAGCATAAATATGAAAAAAGTCACATGGTAATAAACTTTCTATTTTTGAATTTTTCAAAAATTTTCACACAAAATATACAACAAAGAATCACACCATGAACAAACAAAAAAAACAACCAAGTCGATGATAGCGTAAATGTAGGGGTGTGATAAAATTCTGTAGGAAAATCAATGCATACAAACATGACATATGTGCATGATGAATATCGGATACTCCTAACGAATGAACTCAACATATTCCTTAGGTGTAAAAATATGGAAATATGAGACATTGACTCAATCGAATCAATAAATCAAAGCTCAAAATGATTTCCACACCAATAACGTCCAAAATAATTTAATGTTTTTCAGGACTTTCAAGGAAGTGCAAACCCGTATAAATTCTCCAACCAAACTCCCTCAGATTTATATTTTGAATAGAGGTGATCTAAATTCTCAAACTTTGGAAAATTGATGGTGAAACCTAATGGCCCATATTTGGCATTTATTGCTTTTTATTGCCTTTAAATTTTTTCTGGCTCTTTTAACCTCTTTGGACCCCGGATAATAAAATTTCTCAATTTTTAGGTCCGATTTAATGGTGGATTAATCGTAAAGGATATATAATTAACTTTCGTAGCCCTTCACCATTTTAAATAAAACACGCAAATCTCACCAAATGGTATTTACATGCATTCCAATCTTGTCAAGTTTTATCGCATAGTGTTCGTTGTATAGACATAATTGAGATGGAAATACTTAAGCCAATATGTGATAAACAAGTACACTAATCAAATAAATCCGTGCACGTGTGTAATGAAGGAGATAAGGAGCCAAACGTGTATAAAGATATCACTAATCACATCTCAAAGACTCCAAACAATGTAAAACACATGGATACAATGATGTAGCGTCTCAAATCACTATCAAACAGTCACATGGATAAATGGAATGAAATTTGTGACTCGGCTATCTTAAATGCTCATCTAGAAAAGGTGAAAATAAAATATAAAATCTTTTTGTGCTTTTCTAAAATTTATAAAAAGAAAATCTTTTTGGATTTTTCAAAATTTTATCAAAATAAAACCTTTTTGGCTTTTTCAAAAAAATATAAAAATCAAAAAATAAAACAAACTAATGGTGCATGCTAGCAGTAGACAAAAGAGACATCATGTAAATCACCCTATGCTAGCAAACATGTCAGACCTCAACCTGGAAGAGCGGTGGAGTTTTTCAAAGATGGTGATAAAGTTTGAACCAACTACATAAGATCATGTGTGGTATTGACCAAAAACTTCACTTGCTCGCGAATATGTACAAACTCTCTATCATTATGTGCAAGCAAAGTATTATGAATGGGTGCATGTGCGGGGATGTGTGAAGTGGCATGAAATGGCACAAAACCCAACTTAGAACAAAACTCCCTAAGATGTCCTCGCTTCTTGCAGTGGGAGCAAATATAAACTGGTCTAGGAATTAATTTATCAAGAATTTTGGGATGAGCTTTCTAAAACGGGCACCCATGAGACTCACTTACCAAAGTGGATATAGGCTCGGGCGCATTAAAAGTAGTGAATGCACTATCATTATCTTTTTCAGCCTCATTCAAAATGGGATAGGGAACCATATTATCAACCTTCTCCGATGCGTTCTCTAATAAGACTTGGACCTCCCGTGCTTATTTGAGATCATGCTCGAGATGGGATACATGTGTCGTCAGACTAGACACCGTGTTGGTCAAGTTATATTTTTACCTTTTTATCTCATCATTCTCTTCCTTCAACTCACAAATTCGAAGACCCAGGATCCTATTTGACCTTTTTGTTTCCATAGTCTCGATAAATAACTTTCTAAAAGATTTTCGGATCACACTTTCATCTCCATCCTCATCCTCACTATCGTTTAGGGTAGTGGGCTTGGCAACTTTCTTTCCCTCTCTCCTAATTCTAGTTGGACACTCAAATTTCTTGTGCCCTGTCCCATCGCACTCAAATCTCACACCAAATCTCTTTTTCATTCTCACACCAAATCTCTCCCTCTCTCTCTCTCTCTCTCTCTCCAAACAGTTTTAAATCTTTCTCTAAAGCGGTGATCCTAAGTACTAACGCTTTATTACGCTCTTTGGTTTTCAATGACTCAGTATACAACTCAGCGTAGGAGCATTGAATATCACTCTCGCTCTCACATGCATCAACCTCCCCCTCACTCACATCGTTCTCACTATCGAGGTGTCTTTGTGAAGCAGCATCCTCATCGTCATGAGGAGCACTAGAAGTACTCACATGACTAGCCATGAATGCGGTGAAGTTACACTCATGCGGTGACTCATCTCCAGAGTCCACCGACTCGACCTCACTGTCGTCACTAAGGGTAGCATTAAGGACAGCTTTGTCCTTTTCTTTGGCAAGTCTGTTCTTCCTGGTAGCACACTCAAAATCTCTATGACCCTTACTGTCGCACTCATAGCATCTCTCACTGTCTTTCTTAGGAGGGTCTTTAAAATATTTTTCATTTTTCTTTTCAACCTTATTTTTCTCAAAATTCTTTTTATCTTTGAAATTTTCATTTTTCTTGAACTTGAGAATTTTCTTGATTTTTTTTTGCAAATAAGGCCAAATCATCTAAATCAAAGTCACACTCGGAATCAAACGTTTCATATCCCTTTTTCTAGATGACTTAACTCTCTTTCTTGTCGACCCCTCACTCTTTATCTCCTGGGCATTAAGTGTAATTCCCTTATCTTTAGGCTTGACAGATTTAGGAAACATATCAATTTCATATATCTGTAAGTCTCCTATAAGTTCCTCCAATTTAAGCATGTTTAAATTACCCATAGAATTTAGCACAGTGACTTTAGGGTTAAAACACTTAGGCAGTGATCTAAGAATATTTTTAACAAATCTAGCATTAGGAATGTGTTCACCAAGATTAAAGCTAGTGTTTACAATATCAAACAACCTAACATAAAATTCATCAAAACATTCAGTCTCAAGCATGGTGATGGTTTCAAATTGAGTTGTTAAATTTTGCAGTTTAGACTCTTTCACAACATTAGTTCATTCATGGGTAAGTTGTAAAACATCCCATGCCTTTTTTGACGTGGTGCACGTTATTATGCGTCAGACTCGTTAGGTGTGATGGACCCGAAAATAACACTTAAATCCTTTGAATTAAAAGATGACCATTTAAATTCTTCTTCAGTCCATGGAGTGGCAGATTTTAAATTAGTCACGTTATCAACAGTGACGGAGGGAGGTGTCCACCCTTTTTCAACCAAAATCCAAACACTTTCATCAATGGCTTTTAAAGCAGATTTCATGCGGGCTTTCCAGTAAGCATAGTTTATCCTGTAAAAAACAAGCATTTTATTATATAATTTCTCCATTATGAACACGCCCTTTTTCAAAAATTAATTTTTAAGAAAATTGATTTCTTAGAAAAATTTTACGAAAAATTACATGGTATAATTGTGTAATTGGCTCTGATAGCAATTTGAAGAGTGCGAGTGCGTTAAAATACAAAAATTATTTAATTAAATTCAGTTTTTCAATTAAATCCTAAGATCATGCATCTAGGTGTGATTGGAATCAATATGAACATGCAAGAACAATCAATCAAAAGTAAAAACACATACGTGAGGAAAAATCTCCCAAAGGGGAAAACCCTTTTTATTTTCACTATAATTTGTAAAAACGGTTACACGGATTACAATTAAAATAAGAGCGACATACGAAATAACCTCAGGCTTCGGTTTCGATGTCTCGGCTAGAATCTCCCGCAAGAACTCTAGGTGGGCAGCAATAAAGAAGAGAACGACTTCTCCATAATTTACTCTAGGTGAGTAAAAACGATCCTCATGAAGGTTTAATGATTCACATACATAGATGGGAGTGTTTATGTGAATAAACAAGGTATAAAACCTTAAATGTTAAAGTCTATTTTCTGGGCTGTGAAAGTGCAGAAATTGGTGTGTAAAAGACTTTGGAAAATGTGTAGAAGGCACCCAGATATTTATATGAAAATCGAGGCGTCGGCGTCGCTCGAACGAGATAGGCATCTCACTCGAACGAAGGACACATATCGTTCGAACGACTTTGTGCGAGATGCTTATCTCGCTCGAACGACGGTGCTAGCTCATTTGAATGAGCTCGTCGACCGAGGCACTCCGCTTCTACACTTAGAAAAAATTCTTCTTTTGGTAAAAATAAACCAGACTTCGAAAAAACATTTTCTAAAAAATTCCCAACTATTTATGCAAATATAAACAACTCCAATAAATCATTTTACCAATAATGCGTAGTGGAGTAGTGGAAAATGGTTGAGCAGCACATCGTATGTAGCATGATGCACGTGTGAAGATGATGGATGCATGAATTTGGATAAAGGCTGTTGTGGATGATCGTGATGACGTTCCGAATGTAGCGATATCGTACATACATACATACTGTGATCTAGGAAAAATAGAAAATTCCTAGATTCTACCCCAGACATTTATAAAATTATGTCCTTACATTTACACCTAAGGATACTTTTGATGTTCATTCGTTAGGAGTACACGTATACATCGTGCACATATGATTGATTGAGTTGATTTACCTATCGAATGTGTTCACACCCATACATTTCATTTCCACGACTTGGTTGTTTTAGTATAAATCCATGGTGTAATTTTTATATCATTATTTTTGCTTTGAAAAAAATTGAAAAATCAAAAATAGTTTGTGGAATTTTTTAAGTTATACCTTTGTATGCACGTAGTTTGATTGATGTTTGCTATGCAATTTATCGTGACACTCCATGTCTAGTTTGTTTCTTCTTATCTGTCTATTTAGGGACATAATAAAAAGGGGGAGAAAGAATTATCATGTTATGAGGGAGCTTTTGGAGTATGGGGGAGATTTGATTTATTAATGGTTTAATCTTATATCATTTCAAACTCGATACGTCACGAAGGTTTTTGCTTTATCTCATGTGTGTAGGTACAATGATTGAAGACCATTATGTTGCGCACCCTGATGAGAAAATATTTGAGATTTGATGAAGATTTTTGAAGAATAGTATGAGATCTTGCAAATTTATTTTTGGGATGGTAGATTTGTATAGAACTTTTGGTATTTGATAATTCAGATGTTTTTATGTATGTTTTGGCATAGACATAGGGGAAGATTTGTAAGGATATATTTTTATAAATGTCAGTCACAATTAATTATATCGTATACCGTTATAACCGTCGAAGAAGTTAAAGAGCAATCTACATCAAGACGGATCTGAATATATCAATGTTCTTCATCAAAAAGCCTCCGCAAAGTTTTCTTTGGTAAGGTTATGTGGTAAATACCTTAACTTTGCACTTAGAGCTTTGGGATATTTTTTCAAACTATTTTCTAAGTGTTGGAGCAGACTTTTTTCATCAAAATTTGAGAATGAGTAATTTTTCTAAGTCCTGTAGTGTTCCTCGATTTTGTCGCCCAGGTCGTTCAAGTGGGATCTCATCTCGTTTGAGCGACATGGAGATGTCACGCGATGTCATTCAAACGACACGTGTTACGACCGAGGCGGCATAATTTTCTATAAATACTCATTAAATGGTTTTGTTTTTCATAAGAAGTCCCAGCGTTTTGAAAGACAGAAAACTGCGAATCTACAAAATTCTTTTTGACTTCTTCTTTTAGGGTTTTATCCCTTTTTGTTTTCAATTCACAAAAATCCCATATACTTTGGTGAATTGTTTTGGTGTTCAAGTACACACTTTGATTTTGTTCATTCTTTGTGGGGAGAACTCTACAACCGGAGAGCTGCGTGCTATTATAGAGGGAGTCCTTGTGAAGATTTTAGACTGTGTGTCAGGACTACGCATCTTGGTGGTATAGTTGCGTGCGAACCATTGTTGATTTATTTATAGTCGTTGCTTTGGAGGTTTGACTAAGACACCCTGCGTTACTCTTGTGGGCGAAAGTAAGATGGTATGTAAGTCGATGGTCTTGTAAACTTATCAGAGTTCTAAAAATAAAAGGTTTTGCCTTTCGGGGATTTTTCCTGAAATTTGTGTCGCATGCTTTATTTATTTATGGGTTGACACACGCATACACGTAGTTGCATGTTTAGAGGATGAACTAATTTGGTTTAAAAATAAACTCTAATTAAATAAGTGTGCCAAAGTGAAAATTTGTGAATTTAATCAATTATCACACAGTCATATATTTTACAAATTGGTATCAGAACGGGTTGCGCTAATTTATCGCGTAATCCTATTTTTTGCAAAATCGTGTGATATTGATTTTTTTTGAAAAATCAGTTTTATGAAAATCGCAATTTTTCCAATGGAAGCCCATTTAATGAGGAGCCTATTTTTGAAAAATTTCACGACAGTACTGAAAAATTAAAAGTTTTGAATTTGAAACTTTGCAAAAGAATTAGAGTTTTGGAAAAAAGAAAATTCTTGTTTTAATAGTAAGATTGGATATTTGGAAATGTTTCAAACTGAAATAGATATTTTTCGTGAACACTTTGGCAATTTGTGTAATGACTTTGATTCCTTAAAAGTTGCCAAGAAGGAGAGTGACGATAGAGTCCTATTTTTAAAAAAAGAATTGGAGGACTTTAAAAATTCTAGTGGTTGTGTTTGTGCCAAAGAGGACAAAAATATTTTAATCAATGAGTTTGTGGCACGTGAAGAGACTCTTAGGGAAAAGTTTGCTTTAATTGAGGGGGAGAGAGATATCCTTTTAGGAATTGTTGAAAATTTGAAAAAGAAATCCCTGTCTTTAGAAGATTATAATTTGTTGCTTGCATAAAATATTTTGAAGTTGAAGAATGATTTAAACGATTCAAGTAGGTTTGATAGTGATGGTAATGGATCATCTTGTTCTCATGATTCTAGTGCTAAAGCCAAAACCATTATTTGTTTTAGAGGGTCAATTAATCCCAAGGACGTTAGAAAAGATCACACTTTAGGTAACATTCCTCCCGTTTACACATGTTCACACTGTGGTAGGAAAGGTCACCTTAGGACATTTTGTTTTGATCTTGGAAGATGTCCTTGGAAGTTGAAGTCTAGTGTTTTATTGGTTTCCAAAACCCCGTGTCGATGTGTTACATTCGCTTGGATTAGGAAATCACTTTTGGATACACTAGATTTTAGAATAGTTGATTCTCATTTGCTTGCACACAACTCTTCTCTTGCCATATCATATAGATGACGAGTTGCTTTGCTTTGGAGATGGAGTTTTACGGGTCTATTTCGAGTGGGTTGTCCTATTTATTACGCCTAGGAGATTTAACGGGGTATATCATGTATGCTCCGTATTTACGACCTTGCGTGCGTAATTTTCGGAATATTTGTTGATGCCAAAATCTTATTAGACTTTTATGCGAATTTAGGTGTGTGACAACTCTGGATTTAATTAACTGTCGAAACGAGACTCAATCTTAATAACTCGTCAACCCATGTAACAATTTTATACTAATTAACTCTTGGTGAGGGATATTCGACGCAACCTATAGTTTTTATTCGCTTTGTTAACGTAGTTTAAATACACTTGCCTAGTTTAATCTTTCCCTTTTTTGCATCTTTTTCGCTTATTTTTATTTATCTTTTACACTTTTATTCTTGAAGTACTAAATCCATTAAATTCTAGAAACTTGTCTTTGTGGATTTTCGATACCCGGACTCGCCACTATAATCCCTTAAAAGAGTGTAATCATAGTTTAGATTTTTGTATTATGGCAGTGAATAGAAAACAATGATTAGTGTCTTGACACGCGCTACTTTTCACCCTTAATCAAATTGGCGTCGTTGCCAGGGACTTGATGTTTTAGATTTGATTTAGTATTTCGTAATGTTTTTTTTTCTATTTGTGTTTTTTTGCCTAATATTTTGTAGGACTTCTACATTTGAGCGCCAAGAACTGTTTGAATTTTTTGGATGCGCACATCACTTTGTGGAATTCGCCACTTCGAGCCATCTTTGGGGTAAGCATGTCTTATTCCAATTCTTTCGGTAATCATTATGATAATTCTCAAAATCCCTATAAACCTAGACTTTTGGTACTTAGAGTCCCCAAAAATTACAAATTCAAAAGTGACTTTGGGCGAGCATTACAAAAGTCAAGCTTTGGATTGCGTGTATTTTGAGGAGGAGGATAACGCTTTTAGGCCTCTAATACCTTATAATAGGAATTTCGAAACAAATTGCAATAGATTTCAAAATTCTTATAATAATGAGTTTAAGTATAGTTCTGTTAATAATTTCCAAACTTCTCATTTCCAAGAATTCGCGCCTCGACCTATGACTTTCGGTGAGGGCCTGCGCATGCTTGAAAATGAGAAACTTGAAAACCGTTATCGGGAAGAAAATCGTTTGTGGGATCATGAATTGGATTTATTATTTGAATTTGACGAGGATTTTTCTTCCGAGACTTTTGAAGTTGAGGAATGTTTTGAACTAAATGAGGACTTTGTGACTACTTTGGAACAAACCATTGTTAACTTTGCCCATAGCATAACAAATATTGAAATTGAGGATGAAATGGAAGTAATATCCATTTGTAATGAAAAGATTTCTTCTTTGGCCCCCAAAGAAGAACACTTCATTGAAAATGATCTTATTTCCCTCGAAACTCAATTTTCAAGCGATGATGACTCATCTCTTGAGTTTGAATTTCTTTCCTTCCCATTTTCATTCTTTGTTATCACACCGTCACAAGTATCCGATGAATTGGTTTCGAACTTTAACGTGTTAAACCTTTTCACTGATGAGGAGTACTTGCTCGAGTCGCCTTCCATGATCTCATATTTGGCTTCATGTGCGCCCCTTCCCATTCTAATTTCAAAATATTTGGGAGATGATTCATTTTTTCTTGGCCCCCATGTGTATTTGTCAACCTTCTTATCCAAATCCCCCATCCTCCCTCCAAATTTTTTAATTGTAGATGGTTCATTTATTCCACCTTATATGTGCCTTTCGTTGTTCGAACGAAATTCCTATTTTTTGGGAGGCATGCATGAAAGGGAGGGTCCGCCGTGTATCTTTCAAAGCCAAATTGTATTTTGGGTGGACCCTAAAAAATTTCAACTTCTAGAGTATAGTTAGTTAGAAGTTAAAATTGAAGGTTGTAAATAGTTAGTTTTATTTTCTTAATTTTTCTTCTTTATTCTTACTTATAGTCTAGTGTAATTAGTTAAAAAAATTATTCTTTCCTTTTGTTACACTTCGTAGTAATATGTTTTGTAGAGTCATTGGACTTGTACTTTCCCGAGATCGCTCCTTTTTGGGTAATATTGCTATTTTCCTCTCTTTAACTTGATTTTTAATTTACATTGAGGGCAATGTCTGGTTTTAAGTCAGGGGGTGTGGGATATTCGATCCATTCATTGGTAGTTTCCATGATTTGATTACATATTATTCCTAAGTATGCTTTTCTTACAAAAAAATCAAAATTTTTAAAAAGATTTTCTTTCTTTTTTCTTCTTTGTTGGGCATTTTGCCTTTGTTTTCGATGATAAATTTCAATAATTGTCCGATCCAATTGACAACTCAATGATGCATGTTCTCGATTTTAGAAGTTATTAGACTTTAGTCCTAATTATTGATATTATGAATAACTTCATGAATTAAACTTTAATCCCATGAGGACATGCACTTTT
Source organism: Sambucus nigra (assembly GCA_949130495.1). Lineage (NCBI taxonomy): Eukaryota > Viridiplantae > Streptophyta > Magnoliopsida > Dipsacales > Adoxaceae > Sambucus > Sambucus nigra. The sequence goes on from OX422212.1 coordinate 567,644,890, forward strand.
CTTGCTTTATTGATTTGGTTTTATATTTTTATAACTCGGTAATCTTTTGTTGCATTGTATGTAGTTACACCGAGTAAGCTTTGTACCTTTTGTCGTTTGTGAGTGTATACACTACTATTTCCTCTTTGAAAACGTTAAATTCATCGGTAATCTCTCTAATCTTTCATTGATCGTTCATTAGTTGAGTTTATATCTTGAAATGTGTTACTTGAGCATGATTTTCATATATTATTTTGACTCGAGAATTGCGTAAAATTTATGAAATGATCATAGTCCATCTTTGTTATATCACCCATATTGACCTTTACCTCACCTTATATGTTTTCCCTTGTCAACCCCTTTGAGCCTAAATATTAGCCTTTCGTTTCATAAACCAAAAATCTCATACCAACTCCAAATTGGAGTTATAAACCATACACATTACCTTCCGTACCTTTGTTTGGAATGTTACTTGGGATTGAATGATGTTTTTGTCTTGTGGTTGCAAATTAGGCATGTGAGAGTGTGAAAAGTAAAGAAAAGAAAGTAGAAAACAAAAGAAAACAAAAGAAAAAAGTGAGAAAAAGAAGAAAAGAAAAGAAAGAGAAAGTTGTATATTGTGTATATAGTGTTTCAATAACCTTTGTTTACTCTCCCCATTGTTGTATTCAATGCCTTTTATGGATTGCATTTTCCAATTTTTGATATTGCCGGCATTTTTCCCATTATCCCGAAAACTTTGAATCCGTACATACATTCCTTTTATTTCGTACCCTAGCCTAGCCTACATTATAACCCTATACAAGTCCTATATGATCTTAGGGTGAATTTAATTTAAAAGTTTAAATAGTTTTGATAATATGTGAAAATATATTTCGCCTCCTTTCATGGGCGGTATCTTTCATTAAGATTACAATTTTTCATTTTTTATATAGCGTTCTTCATGCGTGACATGTGTGCGGCTTAGTTTCCATTTACATTTACTCTTTATGCCCCTTGTTTCGAGTGAATTCACTTGATGAGTGTAATGCCCATGAGGATTGAATATATGCTTGCTTTGATTTTTATCCAGTTTATATAAGTTTTGCCAAATCACACTTTGGTTGTGCTCACTCCCCTCCCACTTTTGAAGGTTTCAATTCCACGAGGTTCATTCTATAATGTCAATAATACGAACTCTTGTGTGAATTCATTCACTGTGCTAATAATGCGTATGAAATATTTTTCGTATTATTGAACTTGTCGCATGTGATTGGGTATATTTTGAGGAAACCATATGATGTTTGTGGGTTTCATCCCTGAAAACCCTCACGAGACGACACTCGTCCACTAAGGTAACCTAGGGATTTAACGGCTTATTGCATACAATAAATGCAATCGTGTTCCCTACGAAAGTGGCATTTATATTTTAATGCATATATACATTTTTGTATCACCTTCTGTGGACTGGTTTTGTTTGTTTCATCACTAGGGACTAGCAATGTCTTAGTTAGGGGGTGTGATACGTCACGAATATTGCATATTTGCGCCCTTTATCTTTGTGCATTCTAGCAATTTTACGTTCTTAATACCTATATTTATGCTCGTTAACCAGACAACCTCGGATTTGAACATATATATGTTTTTTAGGGTTTAATTGTGCTTTTGTAGGTATTGCAACGCTAAAAGTGAGGATCTGTTGCATTTCAGAGAAGTTTCATCACCAGACGCTATTCAAGGGCATTTTAGTCAATTCACACTTCATCTTAGGCTCATGGAATTTCCACGAATGCATAGTTCATTGAGTTAGCATCGCGTGGACACAAATGGCACATCGTTTTGAATTCGGACGAAGAAGTTATGGCCATTTCCGTATTCAACCTTTTCTCCCATGTGAAGACTAATCAAGGATGGAAAATAGAGTATCGGTCGACCGTGCCCAGGGGTCTGATCGATCAATTTTTGGGATTTTTCATTACAACCTTTCCAGTGGGCTTTTCCCGAAGGACCGATCGACCGGTCCCTGAACCACGGTCGACCGGTGGTCCCATATATTTGACAACTTGATATTTTTCTTTTCTTTTTCCTATTTCTTTTCGATTTTGTTTCCAACTTACTATATAAGAGAACCTTTGTTCTCTTTTTTAAATATCTTACATTTTACATTAGGTTTAGGGTTTGTAAGGATATTTTCCCCTTCTCCATTTTCTGTGGGTGTTTTGCCCATTTTTATGTATGTAAGTTTACTTTCCATTGTCTCTTTCATTTGTTTAATGCTTTCTTTACTCGCTTCCTTTCATTTCCATGCCTAGTTAATAGTTATTTCTTGTTATTTATTGCTTTGCTAATTATGTTTACTTTCTTGCTTTTAATTCATGTCATTTACCATGCTTTCTAGCTAATTTAGTCTAGGTTGTGTTAAATTTAACTCACCTATGGGTTGACAGGTTGCTTTGCTTTGGTGATGGAGTTTTACGGGTCTATTTAGAGTGGGTTGTCCTAGTTATTACCCTTAGGAGATTTAACGGGTTATATCATGTATGCTCCGTATTTACGACCGTGCGTGCATAATTTTCAGGATATTTGTTGACGCCAAAATCTTATTAGACTTTTATGCGAATTTAGGGATGTGACAACTCTTTGATTTAATTAACTATTGAAACGAGACTCAATATTAATAACTCATCGACCCATGTAACCATTTTATACTAATTAATTTTGGGTAAGGGATATCCGACGCAACCTATAGTTTTTATTCGCTTTGTTAACATAGTTTAAATACACTCGCCTAGTTTAATCTTTCCCTTTTTTCATCTTTTCCTTTTGTTTTCTTTTATCTTTTACACTTTTATTCTTGAAGTACTAAATCCATTAAATTCTAGTAACTTGTCTCTGTGGATTTTTGATACCCGGACTGGCCGCTATACTCCCTTAAAATAGTGTAGTCATAGTTAAGATTTTTGTATTAAGGCGGTGAACAGAAAACAACGATTAGCATCTTGACACGCGCAAATTTTCTCCCTTTATCGTATAACACACTAGTCTTCAATTCTTTAACACTCATGGTACAATTCAACACCGTCCACAGGAAGAAGTATTCCTTCGGTATCCACCAATCAGCCTCAGGATTGCAAGATCCTATTTTCTTCAGCCGTAGAGCCTTGTCTCCATAAATTAGTAGTAGAGTATAACTCTACAAGGTTTTGATGCAAGTGTATGAACACTTAGCTTTGAACAAACTCAATAAATCATATAAAGGGGTGCATGATTTGGAAAACAAAAGTATTTTTATCAAATACAAATGTGGGAACTTTTGGTTCAGATATAAGAAAAGAGTTCCACCTAATATTCTCAAAAAATAGGTTAGAAGAAACCTTTTTATAGAAAAACACAAATTTTGAGGTGGCAGCCTCGTTCGAACAAAATCACCAGGTCGTTTGAACGAGATTAGCTTTTCGTTCTAATAAAAACTCATTTTATTCAAACAAAATAGTATTCTCATTCGATCAACCTTTTAACGAGCTTCTAACGAGAGTTTTAATCCTTGGCAGATGATTATCGTTCAATGGTCATTAGATGTAATTCCAACAAGATCAGAAGTCGTTCGAACGAAAACTCAATTTTGTTCTATGAGTTTAATTCTCATTCTAAAGAGATTACAAATTTAATTTTAAAATCCATTTTTATAAAAAAACCTCGATTAAAAAATTAAATATCCTAGAATATAATTCATATGAGATATAAAACCACAAGTCATATACCTCCATTAAAGTGTCGATGACAAATCCAACGGCTTCAAATCCGGAAAGTTACTTGGTCACTAACATATCTTAGAATGATCATGAAGGCAATGCGGATGTAGTGTTCAGTTTAAAACTCTGATTTATAAAGGGATACGCCAAAAAAAATGTCTAGGATATGATCAATCATATAATATTGCTCTTATATTATACTACATTGCTAACTGTTATTGGTAGGATGCTAGTCTGATGAAGGCTTGATCCCTTCTCTCATCGGCCAGGTCGAGCTTGGTTCTTATAATCTTATTAACCGTGGTCTGATTGGCCACAATTTTCCTCATAGTTACCATGTCTTCTTCCAATGGTATTATAGCCTTCATCCTGTAAGCTAAGGCGAAGGGAGTTTCCTCAACCGACCTTCTAGGGTTGTTTGATATGCATAGAGGATGTGGGGAAACTCATCCACCCAAACACCTTTAGTGTTTTCTAACCTATTTTTCATTTTATTGAGCAATGCATTATTGGAGGCCTCATCATGTCCATTGCTTTGGTGATGGGCCATTGAACTCAAGTAGTGCTTGATGTTATGAATATTGTCGGAGTGTTGGAATGTTTTGCTCTCAAATTATATTCCATTATCGGTGATAAGTGTCCTCGACACACCAAAATGGGTCACAATGTTCCTTTAAGTGGACCCAATCATGTCATTATCCCTTACGTTTGCCAAAGGGTTTGCTTCCATCCACTTAGTGAAGTAATATGTGCCGACTAAGAGATACTTTTAATTTTCAGACACTGTATATAGGGGATCTATAATGTCCAACCCTCAATGCATAAAAAGCCACGGGTGGTCAAGGACTTGTGGTTATTGGTTGGCTGGTGGAGCATTGGAGAGGACACTTGGCACTTTTTGCATTTTCTTATGTAAAAGATGATTTCATTTTGTATATAAGTCCAACAGTAATCCTCATTTATGATTTTGAATGCCAGAGTTCTTTTTCCCGCATGAATTCCATATATCTCCTCGTTCAGCTCATAGAGAACTTGGTCGACGTTGCTGGGATGCACACATTACAAATATGGACCAGTGAAAGATCATGTACAAAGCTTCCCCTATTGGGACTGATAAAATTGATCCGTTATTATCATAAATATGCAATGATTGGATCCATCCAATTGGGAGCCTTCTGGATAACGAGAAACTATTTGAGACTCTTCTACTTTATGCTCGGTTGATCTAGGTACTCAAGTTCGATAGTTCTTTTGAGGCCGGAGTCGGTGGATGAAGTCAAAGTAGTTAAAGCATCTGTATGACTATTATTTCCTTGTAAAAATTATTGGACTTGGATATACTTGAATTTGGCGACCAAGTCCTGTGCGATCTGGAATTATGCTGACATGCGTTCATCACTGTAACTATAGTCTCCTAATATTTGGTTAGATACCAACCTTGAATCACAGTAGACTTCAAGGTGACTTATCCCAAGGGATAAAACCTTTTTTAATTTGGATATGAGGGTTTCACACACGACCTCGTTATTGCATGCCTCAAAGCTAAGTCTGATTCCTTGCTCGAGCACGGTATGACTTGGAGTTACCATGACAATTACTAATCCTGGACCTTTTGAATTGGATATTCGTCAGGATATAGCATCCATTTATTAAGTGGTTGGGATATGTAGTGGTCTCTTGATTGGTGAGTTCCCCTTCGTCGAAAGTAGGCGCTCCAGTAAATTCAGTGATGATGTTCGCTAAAACATGTCCTTTAGTAGCAATTTTGGGTTGATAATGGATATCAACCCTCCTTAGTTCCATCGACCACTTGGATATCCGTTCAGAGATTTCGACCTTTCTAAGGACTATTTTTAATGGAAAATAAGTGATAACAATGATGGAGTGGGCTTTAAAGTAGTTCTTCAACTTACGTGAGGCGATCACTAGTGAGTAAGCTAACTTTTCCAGAGGAAGTTAGCATTTCTCAGCGTCTAGTAATGTCTTATTAACATAATAGACCGGTGATTCCCCTCCTTCTTGCATACCAAGGTCAAGTTGATCGCGTGACCAAACATCAAGACATACAGGTGGAATGGATCATCCGAATTTGGGACCGTGAGCAGAGGAGGTCATTACAGGTAACTTTATTTCTTCGAGTGCTTTTGAACATTATTCATTCTAGATCTAGCCCTTCTCTTTATTTAAGATTTGAAAGAAGTACTGATAGCGGTTGAATGTTGTCAACATTTTGGTCAAATTTTGAACGTCCTTAACTGTCTTTATTGGTTGGATATTGTTTATTACATCGACCTAGTTGGGATTTATTTTGATTCCCCTTTGACAGACCAAGTAGCCCAAAAAATTATCAAACTCAACTCCAATAGATCACTTGGCCATTTTAAGCTTCATTCAATAATATTTAAGGACCTCAAATGTCTTCGTTAGATCTGTCGCATGGTTGACGTTATACTTTCTCTTCACGAACATGTTATTTATATACACTTCCATAGTTTCTTCTAATAATTTCTTGAATATATTGGTGACTAGTCGTTGATAGGTAACTCTTATATTCTTGAGTCCAAATGGTATGATTGTGTAGCAATAGAGGCCAAGGGTTGCGATGAAGGAGTCGGGCCCAAATAGTGATACCCAAAATTAGCATCCAAAAAGATAATTCATTCCCGACTGGTTATGGCATTTACCAATTGGTCATTCTTTAGTGGAGGAAAATTATCTTTATATTAAGCTCTGTTTAGGCCTATAAAATTTATGTAGACTCTCAATTTTCCAATACTCTTTCTGACCATGACTGGGTTAGAGATCTACTTAGGAAATTGAAATTCTTTAATGGACATTGCCTCTAGAAGTTTCACTACCTTTTCTTCTATTGCCTTTGCCTTATTTGGGGTTTTTCTTTGTGTGATCAATGGGAACGTAGGGTCCACTTGAAGGTGCTGACACATCATTTTGATATCTATGCTAGGCATATCACAAGATTGTCAGGCAAACACATCTTAATTTTTTTTATGGAAAGAGGCTAATTTTTCCTTATCTCGATCGGTGAGTGAACTACTAATAAGAAATTTCTTTAATGGGTGAAAGTCATCGAATATGACTTTTTATAGTGGTTCCATGATTCTATCTGTGGGGGGCACCCTTATTTATTCTACCCACAGTCTTCCATACGTTAGCTGTTGTTTATAGATAGCTGTTCCCCTTGTGTTCTCCACTTCTTATTTTCTTGTTTGGACCTAATGGCAGTGATAAATCATTGCCAAGTAATATCATGGCTCCCACGTATATCCATTACCCTTAGTTAGTAATGCATTTGAGATTATGATGTGGATGGAAGGAATAAATTTTATAGCGTGGAGAAATCTTCACCCTTGAATTACACGGTAGGGGGATTCAATTTGTACTACCAAAAATTCTATCAGCTTTGATATATTCCCAATTTATACTGGGAGTACCGCCTTTCCTACAGGCATGTTTATTTTTCCAGCTAAGCTCTCCATCTTGAGATTGAGCTTGTTGAACGAATTTAAATACAAGACCTCCAAAGAGCTCCCCTAATCCATGAGTAACTTATATATATCCCAGTTGGCAATTATAAGAGTGATTACTAGCGCATCATAATGTGGAGTTTTGACTCCAACCAGATCTTCCTCGATGAAAGCGATGTTTTTAGCATAGTCAATGTCTTCTAATTGACGATGTTTGCCCACTGAGGTTTTAACAGGGTCAGTTTGGAAAACTTCCATGACCGTAGTAACCTTTTTTAGTCCCATCCAAACAACATTGCGTTGAATCTGATTTGGGTTTGACGCTTTATGGATAATCGTGAACTCATGTGATATCTTATCATCATCTAGTATTTTATCAGGATTTTGGTCATGCTTTGTAAAGGCCTTTCCAATATTCTTTTCTACATAGTCATCTAGATGACTTGCTTGGTCCAATTCCACTAGGTGTGATTTGAGTGCCTTACAGTTCTCCATCTTGTGCCAATGCTCTTTATGATAGGAACATCTCAGGGGTATTTCTCTTCGATGGGTCTCCTACCATTTTTTCGACCACTTGAAGTATTGTTAATACTTAATCTTGTTCAAGAATTTATAGATTGGTCATTTGAAAATATTATTCATATTATGGTGGGCCTTATTGGCGTTTACCTTTTCGTCAACCTTAGATTTTCCATTCTATTTCCCCCCTTCTTGGGAGCGTTCTCCTTCGCTCCGTTGTTGTTCTCATTTGGCGATCGTTATCCTACTAGATGCCTGGCACCACATCTTCTACCTTAGCGTACTTATCAATTCTAAACACCAGGTTGTCTATAGTGCTAGCCTTTTTTTTAAAAAAATGGTGCAATATGGAACTTCTTAGCATACTGTTCTTAAACGAGTCCACAACAAATTTTTGGGAGCAATCCTTTACATCATTATAGGTTTCCCAATATCGTCAAGAATACCCTCGTAAGTTTTCCTGGGGATTCTTTTTCAGCATGAGGAGGGCATCTATCCTCTTCGGATGTGTACTACCGGTACTCGTTGTGAAGGCCTCTGCGAGCTGCCTAAAGCTTGGAATGGAATGGCGTGGTAGTTTCTCAAGCAATTTTTGTGCAATATCCCCTATAGTGGAAGGGAAAATATATCACATGGGAGCCTTATTATTGTTTTCGAGGGCCATCGCTTGACGATATCGTCGGACATGATCGACGGGATTAATTCTCCCAATATAAATCTTGAACCTGGGTTAGAGAACTTTTTAGGAGAATTAAAGTCTTTAACTGTTCAGGAAAAATGAGATTTCATCTGGTAAATGAGAGCCCTCTTGACTAACCCATTGGTAGTTCTGGACCCTTGGTGAGCAAGCTGACTGTCCATCTCTCTTTGTGTAAGGATACAATGTCATTCATGTTATACTAGCTACTATGGCGATCCCTCGCATCCGGTGACCATTGGCGATAGGAGTGATCCTGATCGCGTTGTGAACTCCATCCCCGATTGTGAGTTTTACTCGCCTAAGGGCTAGGGGTGGGGGATATCTCACGGTGTTTTTGCATATCCTCATGGAGATCTTCCTATATTATTTCCAAACGACATTGGATATGGGAATCTTACTCACGCTAGCACTGTGTGGCCACCTCTTTATTCCGGAGTCGTTGCTCATAGGTATCCACGAGCCTAGATATCTGGTTGGATCGTGGAAACTCATTTCTCTCCACAGTTTGATCCTCTTATGGGAGATAATGAGAACTAGGTGTATTGCAACTCTTATTGGCTTGGATTTCAGACCTAAACCTGGGAGCTTCAAGGTCATTTTAATCATTCTCCCGACTATTGTGGCGCGACGAGTGTTGGCTATGTGAGTGAGATATGGCTGCTCGTTGACTTTGTTTGACTGCGAAAAGGAAGTCGCTTCCAAGAGACAGTGCCATTTGTAGGTGGAAAACTTATACTAGTATTAATTCAACATAATTAAAGCCTAGAATGATATAAAAACGAACAATAATACATCATAACAGTTTGTACGTGGGTCGACAATTTGCCCACATTCTGGGGGTATTCCTCCCTCTCTTTATTGATCGTCTCTTAATAACAAAGATTAAATTTCCTCTTTTCACTGGGGTGAGGGTTACATTTATATAGAAATGAAAGAGGTTGAGTCGTGTGGGACTCCTTGACCTTAGATAGCTATGTGGACGTGGTCGACTGTATCTAATTTCGAGATTTTTGTTGATTGCCTCAACCATTCTTATCCCTTTAAAATGAGATCGTTGATAGGGTTAATGGACACATATCTCTTTCTTGAGTGTGGCCGAATAATCCCCCACAATGTGTATGAAAAAAATGGAATTAAAATGTTAAAATATTTATTTATATACTTGCTAATTTTAATAATTATTTGATCTCCTATAATTATAATTTCAATTGTATATATTAATTTGATTTTCTCTTTACACATATATATGTGTGTGTATGTATGTATGTATGTATCATTATTATTATTATTCCAATAGTTTAGTTTTACTAAATTTTACAAATAATTATAATAAAAAACAAAAAAAGGATATTAATAAACTTACCATTAATGATTTTTATAATTTTGACATTTGCAGAAGAAGACCGAGTTGAATGGTTGATGCTCTCGCTCCCCTGTATGTTACTTATGGTAATGGATTACGTGCCTCTTCCTCACGGGATGAAATGGTATATGCCAAGCAGAAAAATCACTACAATGTGTTTGCCCCATGAACCAACAATGGTGACACTCTTTATGACTTTAAGGAAAAAGAAGTACAAATCAAAGGATTTTTGATATAACAAAAAAGGAGGGAACTATGATTATCTATAGGCACTAAAGTTCCTTTTTGCGAAAGGCCACATTTGTTCGTGACAAACACAATCAATGGCCTATATATAATTGATTATAATCAACACTCCAAATACTGTAAAGTTTTAATTTTAATTCAAACGACGACTTTATCTAATGATGGATTTTGACGTTTTAATTATAATTAAAATGACAATGTTTTTCAATGACTATTGAAAAATAAATAAAACTATGATGTTTTAAACAACTTCAGCCCAATTTTTTTTAGTAGAAAGCCTAAATAAATTACGGGCTAAAAGGTGGGAGCGCGCGACAAGGCTGCCAACTTTTGACAAGATAACCCGTTTACGGTAATAACCCGAACATGGCTCGATTAACTTGTATATATTTAAGAGTACCCAAAACTTATACTCGATTCAAAATCAACGCGATCCGATAATGACACGACTAATCCGAATTGCCACCCCTACACACGGGTGTGAGCTTTTGGGCGAAATCCCAAACCATGCATAGTGTAGGTATTTATCACTTCAAAGACTTAGAATATCTCAAGGGCATTCAATCTATTGATCCAACTAATGGGTGTATGTATTACACCCAATCTTATTAATTTTTCTACGTGGGACAAACTTTCTACACAAAATTAGTTTATCTCTACTAATTGTGACAACCCGCTCACCAAAATATGGGGTGGCCAGCCCCATACTCCAATATAACAGGAATCATGGATGGAATCATTCTCAGCATCACAACAATATGATAAGTATACGAGATAACCACCCAATATTTCAGAATATGAGTTGCCAAAAATTTTGTTTTATAATAAGTTAAGGAAATAATTTACACAACCCAATTTGAAAGGAAAGTGGAAACCCAAGAAAACTTATATTATATCCACAACAAGAATACAATATGGGGACTGAATATGCTGTCGGTCAACAGATACATACAACGTTTTCAACAAGTTTAATTTAAGTTACATAATACATCCATTAAACAGTTACAAAAGTTTGGGCCACACCCCCGAGTAAAAGACCCGATCATAACTAGAGTACCAAAAATGAAAGCGTCTACACGAAATATCCCATAATATCCGCAAAGTATCACGGCTCCCCAAAAACACCCGAATGGAAAAGTTAGAACGGGCGCCCTTGTGGCGGAGCACCTGAGCGGATACAAGATTCATGCACAACAAGAAAAATGAACGGGTCAGGGCCCGGTTTTATATGATCACCAGATGAATAAAAAGTATGACAATTATGAACAGTTAATCATGAATGATAAAGATGAGATTCTAACAACATAATCTTAAAGCATAAACTAAGACAATTTAAATGATTATAAGTTTAATTTAGTTATGCAAGAGGATATGAATAAACATCATTAATTAAAAACCTCCATTATTTTTCACCATTTCATTTAATCTTTCCCTTCCTTATCAGGAATATAATTACTGTCATATGCTCTTTATGGCATTCCATTCCTTATCAGGAATATAATCACTATTACATGCTCTTTGTGGCATTTATTATACATCAAGTCCCACTTGATTAAGAATAATTATATTCATATACATATAACGATTCTAAGACCTCCCGTCCGAGTTTCCCCACTGTGCGCGCCCCTAAATGACCATCATCTTCCAGGGCCTATATACCAAGACAACCTAGGCACCTACAACGCAAGACGTCGGGAAGCGGCCATATGCCTACGAGAGAGTCATAACCACACCCGAAATTACCTCTCCATCGCAGAAAAATATACAACAACGCTCATATGGCCTAGGACTATATCCACCCTGTATTCATTAGCGAGAGGGCTTCACCTCACGCGCGCACTTCCCTTATGATGGCATTTAGAGAGGTGTGTTTAAGTAAATTAGCATTTACCATATTAATCTCATTTTCATTTCCATTTTACATGCATAATGTTTTATTTCATCCGAAACCATAATCATTGAATATTCTCATTAGTATTCATCGTATACTAAGTTCCGAATTATTCTCCAAGAGATCACAATATTTCTACAAGCCACAAGGTTTTATATACCTCGATTGAGCCCCTAAAGTCTCCAAGTATGGGTTTACAACTCCTAGACTCCTAATAATTAACTAAAGGAAAGAAATGCCCTAACCTCAATTTGTACACCCCCGGAATAAGCCCCGTTTAACCCATTTCTAATGTAGGGTAGTGGCCAAATCATCTAAAACTCTAGGACTCTAAGTTTACTTCATACAAGAAGGTTCCTAGGTCCTAAGCCTAAAGAAAGGGGTTGGAATTGAGCTAAGAAAAATCACTCAAAACTGCAGGATTTCCGAATCGATTCGGCCTAGCCGAATCGATTCGGTCAGAAAAGCGAATCGATTCGAACCAGTCGAATTGATTCGATCAGGAAACCTGACTTTATGCATAATTTCTGAATCGATTCGGACATGCCGAATCGATTCGGTCCACTCAGACCTGCGCACTGCCCCTGTGGCGAATCGATTCGCCCCTGCGAATTGGCCAAGTACGGGTTAAAGGTTATGAACCCTAATTTCCCCAAATCTCCTTCCTTCTCCAACCAACATCATTAATTCAACCCCTCCAATAATAAATGCATCTTACTACCATCAATTTACACCAATAAAAATATAGATAAACTTCTAAGGGTTTAAAAACCTATAAATCCATTTAACATTCTAAAATTATTAAACCATAATCAATCCACAATTATCCATACAAATCATTCATCTTAAATTATATATTAGCAAGTAGGAAACTTGCCTTGAGCTTCAAATCTCAGATTTTCTCTTGGTAGCAACAATTCAAGCTCCAACCTCTCTCTTTTCTTCTTTTTCTCCTCTTTTCTCCACGACTCTATTCTTCTCTCTTTCTCTCTAGGTTAATGAATACACCCTTACGAGAATAAATAAAATGCAAGACTTAAGTCGTGGCTTAAGTCTAATTTCTCGACTTAAATGGTTAATGCTTCATTCAAATGACTCACAACTACACATTTATGTCAAAACCATTCAAAAGTGCCCAAAACACAAAAATACAATATGGCACTTATTTCGACTATCTCGCACATTTCGGGACTAACTACTCCCTCTAAATTATCATTTGGAAATTTTATAAATCATTTCAAGTTTCGGTTTCATTTAAACCATAAATGTCATTTAAAACATATGACACTATAAAATGCAACATGAGGATATTTACTTACACATACAGTAAATATGCGACACTTTAGTAAATATTAACTTTTATCTCATTCAATTAATACTTACTCCATATTCCAACATTCTATATAATTACTTCACACCGTAAATAAATATAAAATAGGTTCTCAAAAGCGAGGGTTGTTACACTAATAAAAAAAGCCTATAACTTTTGGACTGGTTAATTATCCCAAATACCCTCAAACATTTATAAATTCCAAGTATACCCTCAATTTTTTCATCCCCTCATAATCCACTCCCGCATCCATACGCATACATTACCCTCTTTCTCATCCACCTACTTGCTCTCCCTCACTCACAAACTTATCATCTCCCTCTCCAGCTGTCATGAATTTGTACCCTATTCTTTATCTCTCTCTATATATCTCTCCTTCAGTTATAACCATATCCTTTCCTTGCTGTCATAAATTTGTAGAATTTTCCTCCTTTTTCTCTATCTCAAACACCCAAAACCCTAGATATTAATATATTCCCCATTAATTTTTATCCATTTTAAGAGCCATATAAATTGTCCCAAACCCTCACAATGGTAGGTGATTCAACTGAAGACCTAATTTCATATTTATTTCCCATTATCCGTGACCCATTTCAATAACCTTTGAAATTTACCCCGGTTATTGTCGTTGTAGCACCTCAATACAAAGAATAAAGAGTTTCACAATACCTCTTTTATAGGTGTGTTGTTTTTGATTTTTTTTGTGTTTTGCTAATAGTAGGTATAGTTTACCCCTCTATAGCTATAGTTGGTTTGCAATCATTAATTATGAATATGTTTTTTGGGTTGAATTTTGTATCTACGGTTGATTTTCAACCATGAACTATGAATATGCTTTTTGGGTTGAATTTTGTATCTACGGTTGATTTTCAACCATAAACTATGAATATGTTTTTTGGGTTGAATTTTGTGAAAAATGTTTGAGGGGAGGATCATAAACATTTTATAAATTTTATTTAATTACATGAACTATTTATAAATATTCACGTGTTGCATATGTTTTATGTTAGATTTTGATTATTGTGTTGGGATTCGTTGGTGATTAAAAATATTTTTTACTGTATTATTCTTCTCTTAGTGTTTTACAAGGTTATATGCCTAGAAATTTTTGACTTTTGGTAAGATTATATTGAGTTGAGAACTATGGTGTTTTTTTCCATTTCCATACAGGCATAGAATACACGTAACTATTAAAATTATATCATATATTATTACATAATAATTAATGCGTGTTTTTTTAATATTTAATTGTTAGATTTTTCTCCCAATTGTTTTGGTTTTTTATCCTATGTTTTTTGTTTGATTACACTCATCTTTGTTAAATTTAACACTTCTTTTAATATGTTCTTCCTTAATTTTTTTAGTTAGAATGTCCTACGCATATCGAGTGACTCATACTATATATGCTATGTGTGGATTTTGTTTTTAAAAAAACACTTAAAATTTACCATAACATATTATTCCTATATTTCGGGGTGTATATCTCATAGGAAGAGATAGAAGTGGAAAATACAACCCTCACATGGTATCACAGTCATGCTAATGTCTTTGTTGTAAACGTGGAACAACTATACAAAAAACATGGAATTTACAATAAAACTTGTACACTATTGGATTTTGGTTAGCGTATTAATATTTCTTGGAGTTGTAAATAACTTTTATTTGATTCACATTTTTTGAATATTTTACATTTTTATGTCATTCTTGAAAGTCAATTAATATCTTTAGAATATTTGTTCTTAATCCTTTTAATACTCGATTTTAAAATATGCCATCTTATTTTTTAGCTTTTAAAATTCAGTAGCTATTATGTTTTGCAACTGTTGTTATCCATACCATATTTTCATTCATTCGCTCCCAATCACAACAAAAATTAAATAGATAAGAAAAATCCTACATATGCATTGAAATAAAAAAATGCCTTCAACGCGAGTAACAAAAAATAATTGAAACCCCCATACAACATGAAACTAAAAGGTATAAAGATTTCTAATAAAAATAACCCAACAAAGCAGTGATATAACATAACAACATGCATCAACATAGAATTAATCATAACATATTCTACTTTCAATTCACGTTCTAAATGAACACCCCCAAACGTACTTCACTTACCATTATATCCTATACCAATCCCTACACCCAAAATTTGAAAATTGAGAATCTAAATCCACAAACCTAGAACCCTAAACAGGCTCAATAAACTAGGACACAATCACCACATGTCTCTAATGTGATAGATAACAATTCACATACGGGTCGGTGTGTGCGAGTTGAAGGAAAATCTTACGACATTACACAATAAATAAACATGCAATTAGCAAACAATTTTAATGTATTATCGAAAATAAATTTATAAAAAAATATCATAAGAGAGGCTTAATGTTATGAAATATTGGTCAAACTACGAATTCATCCACCTTCTCCAAGCTGATGCCGATGTCTTGGTATGAAGTAGAAAATTAGAATACATAAGAGTGTGTGAAAGTGAATAAATAGATCAAATATCAAATTTAAGATTGTTTCATGAAAAGCCTTAAAAAATGAAACAACAATGACTGAATTTAATAATCGTAGCTCCAAAAAGTAAGCAGGTAGGGATCAGTAATATGTTAGTAAGGCTTAAAGCTTAAACCTTTCTCTAAAAAAAATTCAAAGTACATATATGTTCAATAGTTACAACCATCACCGGGGGAACAAATGTTAAAAAGAGCCGCATAATACATAGGGGATTAAAAATATAACGAAAACTGTTGCAAACCTCCCTTTATCACCATTTCCATATAAATCCAACAAAACACCAACACCATATAAGATTTTTTATATGATAACAAGAAGCATAAATTTTTTTATTCAAAATAATAAGTAGTCAATGAAGAAAGCCATCTTTTTAAAATCTTATAGAAATTATTAGTTTGCGATAGTGCTAGAATTGACCAATTACGTTATCCTTTATTTATCCATAGTAACTTTTATGGTTAGTGTGACTCATTATTTGAATATGTCCATAATTTTAAATTAAGCCAAGTAGTATATCTCATCTTACAATAAGAATTTTTTATTTACAATATAGCAAATACTTAAAGAGATTTTCATAAGAATTTTGTTTCCCTTTTTTACAAACACACACCAACACTTGCTAAATGTATATTCTTTTCGTCTATTTGCATATGAATTTTTATTTTTTATTGAACAATAATTCTTGAAAGAGTATACATATACTCATTTGTACCCTCATAGGTACTTATCTTATTTCGGTTTCCAAAACACTTTTTGGATTCTTAATTTAACCTCTTTAGAATGCTTCATAAATGCTGAAGACCTTGAAGATGGATTTATCATCAACATGACTTAGTAATTACTCTATGGATAAAAGGTAAAATTTGAAGAAGCCCCACACTCACATTATGTGTTTTCACAAAACTTCTACATCTTGGTAAAAACTTTTGTGTGTGTAAAACTTGCATTTTTTATCCTTCAAATTTTTCTTATTTCAAAACCTTTTGAAATAAAAAAAAGCAAAGTTTGAGTGAATCCTGACAGCTTCGCTGCAACTAAGGTTCTTTTATGCCGGTAGCTAGCTGAAAATGTTTCTTTGGCAAACACCTAGTATAATGAGCAGATTCGCTAAAGCTTCATCGCAACCTAAGGCTTTCACTGTAACAACTGTTTGTTTCACTGGACATTTGTTCTCTCGAAGATCGTTCAAAGATTCTTTGGATAATTAGGCGACTTGCTTCATTGTAAGATCTCTATAGCGAGTTAGTTCTTCACTATAATGAACTAGTGACGCATACAAAGACACCGATCTACTTTTTGATCTTCAGAGGATCTTCTTGATTTATGTGTATAAATTCACTTTTTGGCTGCTCATTGGACATTGGAGCCCCCAACAACTCTCTCAAACATGCTTTATGTAAGAGATATGACTTTTCAGCTTGCCTTGGTAATGGGAAAATCTATTTGGATGTTTTTTTTTATTTAAATCGTTATTTCTCTTCATTTTAAAATATTTCTCAAATTTTTCATGAGTAAGAATACCAAGAGAGATTTTGTGTCTTATTCATTTTCTTTTTGTCTTAGAAAATAAGAATACACCTTTAAAAAATAAGGAATATAATTTTTAGATATAGTTCATCTTTTTCTTTTCTCTTCTTTATATTTAATCACCTCTCTTTCTTGAGGTTGATTTATATAAAATAATACAAATATTTTACCAAGAGTATTTTTACAAAAATCACCTTTTACCATACACTTTAGGGTCTTTCTCCCAGCAAGAGTATTATGATATTTGTAGCTCTTTTTCAGATTCAAATCATTTATGAACTCCAAGTTTGAATACGAAGGTTTGTGAAATATTGTTGACGACATAGGAGATGATGAGGAATTCTATCATCGTATATAGATATTCTGCTTGCTATAAATGGGTGGAAAAAATGTGAGTTGTGAGTTAATGCGGAATGAGTGTTAGTATTTTATCCCTTCTGTAAGTCTTTACCATGTTTTTAGTGAGATTGTTGCATTGGATCGAGATTTTTCTCATTAGTAGTTCTTTCTCATCATATATTATGTGCTATGTTTCTATCTACATTTCCTCATATTTTATCATCCACATTCTTAAACAAGATTAAAACTTAATTTGGTTGATAAAACTTTAGTGGATAGTGCACCATAGAACTTTAGGTGTTTTTACATAATTTTTGGTGGGTTTCCATTTCGGTACACAATATGAACTCTCAATTAGTATCAAAGCTTAGTCCGCTTTTCCTAAAGTTGAAAAACCTATAGGAAGACCGTACGTTTATGTTAATATTGATAACAATTTTATATTTAGAGGTATGGATATTTTTTAGGACATACCCATATTTTTGGCTCGTTTGATAGTGTTTTGTCAAATGATAAAGGGTTGTGTCAATCACCATCAGATGATAAATATCCCACAAAGATTGATACTTTGTCTTCTTTTGGTTATTCTAGTGATGATTCTATTAATGAAGAAGATGGCTACCTTAAATATGCTTATGATAAGAAAATTTCAAAAAATTCTAGACTCAAGAAAATTTTGTTGAAAACTTCCATTAGACTTAAAAATTATGAAAAATAAAATGATTATTTGAAAATTGAAGGGTCATTTTTGAGAAATGTGGAAGCTCATTGATCCACTATTAGAAAGAATCCCCTTTTGGTGGATGATGATAAAAGGGATTTACAAGAAAGGATAAATGTTTTACAATGTGAGTTAAGGGAATGTAAAAGTTCTAATAACTCTTTAAATGAGAAAATAAGCTCTCTTAAAAATGAATTAATTTTCGTTAAGAATGTGAAAGTTATAATATAATATATATCAAATAAATTAGGAAAAATACTTT
Organism: Sambucus nigra; assembly: GCA_949130495.1. NCBI lineage: Eukaryota > Viridiplantae > Streptophyta > Magnoliopsida > Dipsacales > Adoxaceae > Sambucus > Sambucus nigra. Next base: position 567,663,503 of record OX422212.1, read on the forward strand.
TATCTCACACTCGATCTTCTAGTGATAAGCATGTTATTATTTTTGTTGAATCTCAAGTCCAATTTAAATATGAGAACAAAATTATTTTTATTAAACCTTCTCAAAAGACTCATCTGCTTAAAGAGTCTTCTTCATCTCTTAAGAAGAAAATGTTTCAAATTCGATTATCATTTTTGTGTATCATTGACTTTTTGTAATCGTGATGATAATGATAAAAATTTTTGTTATAAGCTTAAAAAAACTCCAAGGTCACTAAGAAACCTCGTTTGGATGAAGTTTCTTCTTTGAGGCGTGATTTTAATTAACCCATAGTGAAATCCAAAATAATTTTGTCACAAATTGAACAAATTTCAAAATCTAAATATGTTGTAACTAGTTCATAGATTTAAGGAGGAATATCAAGACGAAAGCGGTTTGCACGAAAAAGGAAAAGTGCCTTGTTATTCACATGACCTTTTGTTGCCCTAGATGACTCACAATGGTACTTTGATAGTGGGTATTCTAGGCAAATGATCGGAAACATAGCCTTATTTTCTAAAATTGTTACGAAATAATCTGGTTTGGTCACGTTTGGGGATAGGAACAAGTTTAATATCATTGGGAAGGGTACCATATAAATTGATATTTTCCTAGAGTAGATAATGTTCTTTTGTTTGATGGCTTGAAGCCTGACTTACTTAGCATAAGTCAAATATTTGATGATAGTCACAATGTTCTTCTTACTAACAAGAAATGTAAAGTTCTTGATTTTAACGATAATTGCATTTTGAAAGGCACTAAGACAATGGAGAATTGTTACATCATCAATGTCTTTAGAGCATTCTTTGCCATTGTGCTATGGAAGATTTGACGGATCTTTGGCATAAGAAGTTAAGTGGTATGAACTTTAGATATCTTAGTAGTGAAAGAGTCGCTAGGAAATATGGAGGGTGGCCTTAAAAAACGAAAGTCAATTTTTATTTTTTTAAATTTAATATTAATTTAAAAAAAGTTAATCAAAATAAAAACTTTGCATAAATATTAAACCAAGTTGTTGTGAATAAATGATTAACCAATTTTATCTTCTCTTAAAGCATGCATCTGGGTGAGTACAAGAATAAAATAATATTAATCACACAACACGCCGATATGCGAGGAAAACACACCCAAAAAAACCTCGGATGGTCGAGTCATACAAATTCACTCTGAAGAGGAATTATAGAAGTCGAAAGATGACTTACAATATAAAATCGTCACCCTTGCAAGACTTGATGCGTCTTTGATCATCAACCTCTCCTCCACAGTGACAGCACATGAATCCACCCATGCAAGTTACCACAACGTGTGAGTCCACACATACCTCGGTATCTAACGAGTCAAAAGATGACTTACAACATAGAATTGTCACCCTCGTAAGCCTTGATGCGTCTTTGATCATCAACCTCTCCTCCACAATGACAGCACATGAATCCACCCATGCAAGTTACCATAACGTGTGAGTCCACACATACCTCGGTATCTACCGATCCAGACTCAACAACCATTTATGGATAGGAACACATAATCCATCGCTTATTTCACCGTAACACCATACAACGGAGTCCACCGTGTGTAAAAATAAAATTGGATACGAAATCCTTCACAAAAAATGATTCTTAATCAATATGAAGAAATTAATCTTATTGATGCCCACAAATAAGATCCAAAAGCATATAAAATAATGAAACTTGGATCTTAAACACTTTAGGTGAAACTAGGGTTTAGGAGCTTTGGATATGTATGGGAAAATAATTTTTGACCAAATTCTCTCTAAAAACAAATGCCCGAACTCTTGTATATAGGAAAAACATTTTTTGAGGTGGTGCGTATTTCGAGAAAACTCGTTCGAACGAAAATAAAAGTTCATTCGAACGAAAATAAAAGTTCGTTCGAACCAACTCAAAACTCGTTTGAACCAACAACTAATCTCGTTCGAACCATCTTCGAACGACATTAATTCTGCTAACAGAGAAATGCCATTTGATGTCTGTTTGAAGTTCGTTTGAATGAACTGCTAAACTCATTCGAACAAAACCATCAAAGTCGTATGAACGATAATAAAAAATATTTTTCTTGTAATTTTTTTAAAAATAACTCCAAAATTTTTATAAAAATAAACACCGATATAAAATTCCAAGGATCAAAATGTATATGCATTCATACCTGAGAGGTTCTCAGAAACAAGAAGATGAAACATGGCGCAAAACACGACGCGGTATGTAATCTTTGAAGTTTTTCCAAAACGTCTTCTATCAAGCACGTCATAGGCTTGAAATGTCAACATACAAAGCCTAACCCATGACTCAAAATGTTTTGTCTGGAATTAAGCCAATAAATTCAAATTAACTCAATTGGAAATTTGTCATTATAAATCTCCCCCTTTAGCTATTCCTAGATAAAACAAAAAATAAAAACTCATATGGGATTTCAAGCTCTCTAGAAGACTCAATCCATGATCCCCAAAGGAAAAAGTACAGACATGACATGCATGCTCTAAGTAGGTTTTCATGCTTATAAACTTTGCCGCGTGTTGTAAACCTATACATTTAAACCCTAAGATAAAGATCTGCTCATAACACTAAAGCGAAAGATAACATTTCTCCGCCTTTTTGTCCAAAAATACGCAAACTAAGAGTGCATAAAAAAATAATTTCTCCCCCATAAAAGCATAGCTCCCCCCAAAGTGAGAACATATGATCCCATTTGATATTAAGGAGGAAATAATAATATCATGCAATGGTGTAAAGTGTAATAAAACACAACATGGCAACACAAGCTTAAATAATTCACACAATGATAAATTAATACCAATATTAATGCAGTAAAAGATATCAACTTGAATAGATAATAAAGCATGCGATATCAATGCAAACAAGGAACATGAGATACCAATATGATCATATAGCATGCCAATTTGATCCAAAGATAAATCGCATGGCAAACTTGGATTAAATGAAAATTCAAAGATTCAAAATAAAACGATACCATATATATAAGTATGCAAAATAAAAAATGACACATAGGCACATTTATAGGTATAAACACCACCAAATTACACAAAACACATAAGCTTTACACACTAGCACAATATCGATGCGTCTAAACATATGGAATGCAGTTAAGAGGCGTGAACTAGAAACAAATAAAAATCCCAATCACTCGAAAATGTCTAAGGAATTATAATTGATCGTAAAACTTTATGAAACTAAGATTTAGTCTCAAGTGATAGATACAGTGAAATCAATGAACAAACAAGCACAATGCACACAAGACTAGAATTTTGATGATTCTACAAATCAATAGTGTGACCATACTTCTCCCGATAGGGGTGCACGCGCAAGGGGTTCTAACCCTTCCTCGAGACCCTTTAGCCGTCATCGATGTGGGGTGATGTATAGAGATAAAGTCGCCAGCCTATTTTGTACAAAATAGGCGAAAGAAATATTTTCGCCTCGAGAGAACGAAATCAATGACATATTGATGCTTGTGAAACCAATTAGTTCAAGGATTCAGGGGATAAGTTACAGAATGGGAAGGTGTTAGGAACCCATACCGCCCTTTCAATCTCTCATGGCATGTGTTATTATTCTCCTTAATAACTCTGTGAAGTGTGTGCGTGTATATATAAAAGGAGAATGGAATTACTCAACTCTCATTATGGAGAAAGACGGAGTGACTCATCCTTAGAAGTGTTCCCAAAATAGTAATTAAAAATATAATGCGTGCATTTGTCGGGTTATCGATCGTTTATAGAAAAATGAGGGTATACGTTGGACAAAACACAGTTATGAATAAACAATCCTATTTTTCTTATTTTTTTATAGAAAATATAGTATGTGCAATACTACTAATAAAAGAGTTGGACTTTAATATGCATGATATAATAAACAAGAAATGCTAAAGTAAGAATTAAATAACTACTGCAAAAATAAGATAATTTAAAGAGATAGTGAAAGGTTTTGACCTCTTTTGGAAGCTTTAAGGTTGACCTTGATTGCTGAAGAGCTTCTCTTACAAGTGGATGAAGGTGGCATAAGGACAAGGAATGGAATTTGATAAATTGGGCAAGGAAAGGATGGAAATGGAATATGGGGGAAAGGTTTCAATATGGAAACCAAGCTGACTTCGAGAGAATGTTGTTGAGATCACTAAGAGGGATTTTTATGGGTGCCTTTCGAAGTGAGATCATGAGATCATGATCCCTTTATATAGGGTCAAGGGGGTACCGATAGAAATTATCCTTGACATGCCTATCGGCAGGTAACCCCAAACACACTACTGTTAGGTACGGAAATGGGTTTTCCATTCGGCAGTCTCAAATGGATTTTTCAAAAAAATGCTCGTAAAATGCAATTCGTAAGTCAGAATAACACATGGAATAAATCATTGGAAAGGGTATTCAGATCCTTTTGAGAATACATTGAGACACTCCTGGGTTTGGGAGCTAACCGAGGTCAAACGGGGATCAGAAGCGCCTTTTGATCATTGTACAGGAAATTCTCGAAGGAAAATGGATCATTCGTCTGAACTATAAGGCTGATTAGCGCATGGGATGGACCGTTGGGAAGGGGATTTAGGTACATTTGATGCTCCAAAGATCTTCGCTCGATTTGGAGAATTGACCTTGGTCAGATGGGGCTCAAAAGTGCCTGGTGACCCTTTAGAGTAAAACGGGTCGTTCATTCGTGCCGTAAAGCTGATTCACGTATGGGGTGGACCGTTAGAAAGGTTATTTAACATCCTTTAAATAATCATTCAGTCTCATTAGAGCTAAAGATCTAACAAGAGTTAAATGGAGCCTGAGAGTGCTCGGTGGCTTCTGTATCAGTTTTTGGGGGGAAATAGTCTGTTCTTTCGAATCGTAAGGCCGATTCGTGCACAAGATATACTATTCGAAAGGGGATTCAGGGCCCTTATAATATTTAATGAGCTTCTGCTTAGCCAAGGAAGTTACTTGGGGTTAAAATGAGGCCCGAGAGCACCCGATGGCCTCCAGATCGATTTTCGATAGTAAAATTGACTGTTCGTCCGAACCATAAGGCCAATTCATGCATAGGATGAATCGTTGGAAAAAATTTTTAGAGCCCTTTATGAATTCATTGAGCTTATGCTCAGGTGAGAGAGTTGATCGATAGTCAAAAGGGTCTCGAGAGTGCCCGGTGGCCTCTAGAGTATGACCTGAGGTTTATGGTTAAGGAGGGAGTGCTAGGGACCTAAGGAGATGCTTAGGAAAGTACTAGAATGTGGTTTCTATAAATCTCCACAACGGATGAACTGGGATAAAGTTGAGGTCGATTTTGAGGACCTAATATTGAGGGGATTAGTTCTAAAGGTCGGGGTCAATTATGAGGATCTAAAGTCGTGACGATGGATTCTTAGGGTTGAGTTCAATTTTGAGGACCTAAAGTTATAGTGACCAATTCTACGAGTCGAGATCAATTCTGAGGATCTTAAGTTATGACAATCGATTCTGAGGGTCGATGTCAATTCTAAGGACCTAAAGTCGTGTAGAGACCGATTTTGTAGGCTGAGGTTAATTTTGAGGACCTAAAGTTATAGAGACCGATTATGTGGGTCGAGGTCAATTCTGAGGATCTAAAGTTGTAGAGACCAATTCTAAGGTCCTAAAGTCATATAGACCGATTTTGCGGGTCAAGGTTAATTCTGAGGACCAAAAAGTGGTAGAGATCGATTCTGTGGGTCGAGGTTAATTCGGAGGACCTAAAGTTATAGAGATCGATCCTGGGGGACGAGGTCAATTCTAAAGATCTAAAATTATAGAGATCGATTCTGCGGGTCGAGGTCAAATCTGAGGACCTAAAGTTTTTTAGACCAATTCTATGAGTTGAGGTCAATTCTAAAGACCTAAAGTTGTAGAGACCGATTCGGGGGGTCGAGGTCAATTCTGAAGACCTAAAGTTTGTAGAGATCGATTCTGTGGGTCGAGGTCAATTATGAGGATATAAAGTTATAGAGACCAATTGTTCGGGTTGAGGTCAATTATAAGGACCTAAAATTATAAATACCAATTCTGCGAGTTGAGGTCAATTCTGAGGACCTAAAGTTTAGAGAGGCCGATTCTGCGGATCGAGGTTAATTATGAGGACCTAAAGTTATAGAGATTGATTCTGCTGGCCGAGGTCAATTCTGAGGACCTAAATTTGAGACACGGGGAGTTATTCTCTTGGGGAATTTTTGTCTTATCTTGATCGTATTATTTTAAAACTCTTTTGGGGAAGGTATTACCCTCGAGACATCCGGTTGAGGACTATGTTATTTTAAGAGGGGATAGATATGTTGGGGAAGCAATGAGGGATTCTGATTGCAAGCGCACCCTGAAATTCCACTGGCGGATTGATTGAGAAAGTTTAGCCTGGAAAATTATGCTAGGGAATTAAGAAGGTATTAGTTTACAATCTTGTCGAGGAAGCATTTGGGTTTCATTGAGGAAGACTTGAGATTTAAGATTCCGCTGGGGAATTATAGTTTGACTTAGGATGCGGGGGTATTATTGGTTATGCTTGTGGAATATGTTTAGGGTTTATGCTAGGGCAAGAGTATAATATTAATCCTGCTAGGGACTTTGGGAGTTTATAAGGGTTTTAGTGTTACAAAAAATGGTTTTTTGATGAATAAATGTTCTAATATTCGTTTGGCATTTTTAAAAAAATTTCAAGAAATTTTTGGATTGTTTTGGCATTTTTGTCTGTGAGTAGATGTTGATTCTCTGTTGGGGATTGCATGTGGCCTTAAATCCCTAGGGGATGACTCCGCGGAGGTTACGGGAATGCAGGTGCAGATGAGGAGGTTGTAGTCATATGAGTTTGGGTATGTTCGGTATCTAGGAGAGAGGGCTGTGGGGCAGATGAGGTGACATATATTTCTGGTTCTTTCCCTTAGGAATTTTCTTGCAGATTTATCGTCTGACTGGGGGAGCTCGGCATTCACCATGTTACATGCTTGATGTAGCTGCATTTTACTTAGAAAAGACTCCAAAAAGGAAAAAATAGATGCATATTTTGTTTGATTATCTTAATTTAGTGGCTTATTCTATATGCATTTTAATTTGATGCTAAGTTTTTGCTTTGAGAAAGAGTACTGAAAGTGTCTTTTAAAAAAAAATGAATATGTTTTTGGCATGTTTAAATAGAATATGGCCTTAAAGACTTGGTTGAAAAAAGATCTTCCTATTTGAAGGAATTTATTTTGAGAAAATGTAGGAAAAATGAGTTTTTAGGAATTTTTTGAATAGAGGAAGGCCTTGGCGGCTGAATAGAGGAAGGCCTCGGTGGTTGGTATATGGATGAGATTATGCTGAATCTGGTGTGTTGAACAAACTACAATGATACTGGTTTTGCTGGGGCTGTTTCCTTGAGATTAACTTCAAGGCTTTTGCTGGTGACGGGGACTTAATGGTTGATCCCTAGTTGGTTGCGATAAAAACGTGGATGTCCTACCGTCGCAGTTCTACAGCGGTGATACTGGTGGAGACTTTGAATGGTTTTGATGTTTGGAGGAAGGGTCACTCTAATTTTTTGAGAGGGGGGATGTTATTCATGTGACTGGCTGAGAGGTTTCGTCTGGCGGTTCAACCTGAGTATCCCTTAGAAGTCGTGCCAAATTTTTTTGCTCGTTACTTTATTAGTATCATCCCATATGTAGAGAACTGGGTTGATTGGTTTATAAAGCAGGATTCTCGGTGCCTTCGTTGGTGCCATTGTGGTGGAAACTGTAGTCTGTTTTAAAGCTGGGAGAGTATCGGTATGCTTAATTAGTTGGCCTACGACCAACTTTATTATATTTTTCTTGGTGGCTTTTGCGTCAAGTTGAATGGAGAAAATAGTGCCTCCTCGGACACTAGACTTCTTTCTGATGGAGGACTTGACTGAATCCATACACATGAGGTTAGGTTCTCTATGGGAGAACCATTGGCCATCGATCCGTCCATCTTCATCCCTAGGTAGGGTCTGGCATTTGTCCGTGGACTATCTAAAATGGATGTGAAAGCAAGTAGTGGCGAAGATACTTATGAAATAGATGGACCAAAGGTGTTTTGTTCTTTTTGACACCATGAAAGGAGGGGTAATGGTTTTTTTCTAGGATGGTGAGGGCATACCGCTCTATGGAGCGTATTCGGAATATCAACCAGGCATGGGAAGTTTGGGGACCTCTAGGGGATGATGATGATGGGACTGGGTCTTCTGGAAGTTGTGGATAGGTTTTTGTGAAGCTGAAATTATTTTCATGTGAAGCTTTTTAGGTTACTTTTGTGAGGCTTTTTTGTATTTGGCATTTTAGGAATAATCTTGTGAAGTTATGTTAGTCTTGTTTAGAAATAGTTTGGTCAATCGAGAGGGGTTGCCGGTTTGACTCCTTTTGCTGATAGTTCATTTAATGGTAACGAACTTCATTATTTGAAATAAAAAAGATTTTGATCATATTGTTTTGCCTCTTGATGAGTTTCACATTTGAATTAGCTATACTAATCGCTAAGGCATACATAATCCTTTTGTTCATGTAAATGATAAAATGAATCGTCGTTCTCGGAGATTAGAAAGTTATGAAAAAGAAGAAGACCATGCTCATATAAGGTGTATGAGATGCCTATGTAACTCTGGGTTTTTAAAAAAAAATTGAGTTCCATAAAGGCTTTTTTAGAGGATCAGGCCCCACGTAGTTATAGTAGAGAGAAATGGAGAGTTTTTAGAGAATAGAAGGGGGATGAGAAGATTCGTAGAACGTCGAGATTTAGAACTAAGGGTAGAACTTCATGAGACGGTCCAGGTTGATTGGATGTGCCATTTCTTCTTCATCGAGGTCTGCGAGCATAGCGGCGCCTCCCGAGAGAATCTTTTTTACGATGTAGAGGCCACTTTAGTTTGGTTTGAATTTCCCTCTAGGGTCCTAGACGGTATCTATGATTTTTTAAGGGCAAGGTCTCCTTCCTAGACACCACGGTCCTTGACCCTTCGGTTGAATGATCGCGCTATTTGAAGTTGGTACTCTTTTATCTGGTATAGAGCCTTCAGCCTCTTTTTATCCAAGAGCGACAGTTCATCGAGGTGACTCTGATGCTAGTATTCTTCGCTTACTCTTCTCTTGATCATAATGCGTAGGGAAGGTATTTCTATCTTAATGGGTATGAATGCTTCCATGGCGTATACCCGAGAGTAAGGGGTATCCCCAGTAGATGTCCTGATTGAAGTGCGATAGCCCCAAAGGGCACGAGGGATCTAATTGGCCCAATCTTGACAACTATCGATCATTTTGCTAATGATGACTTGTTTGGGGTCGGTAAGGAGAAGATTTGTGTCTCTAAATCCCGTATTCGTCAATCAGTTCTGTGACATCGATTTCAAAATGTAACACATTATCTGATACTAGCTCGTGGGGAACCATGTATCGATATATGATGTTCTTTTGGATGAACTTAGCCACCTTCTTGGTATTCAGTACTACCTATGACTCGACTTCGATCCGTTTGGTGAATTAAGCAATGACGACTAGGATGAACTCATGCCCATTTAAGGCTTTGGGTGTGACTTTCCCTATGATGTCAATGCCCCAGGTAGAGAACAATTAGGGAGAAGTCATATATATAAATTTTGAGGAGGTAAGCGCTGGAGGTTAGCAAACTGCTGGCCTTTGAGGCATCTTCGGACGTAGGCGATGCAATCCTTGAACGTGGTGGTCCAATAATACTCTTGATAGATGATCTTCTTAGCAAGCATATGACTGTTCATGTGGGGTCTGTATTCCCCATTGTAGATCTTTTGCATCATTTCTTCAATGTCAGCCCCTATAATGTAGTGCAAATGGGTTCTATCGAAGTTTAATTTGAACAATGGTTTGTCGCGAATAATATACTGGGCAACCAGTTTTCGGAGGGTTGTACGATCTTTCTTATTGGCGTCTTAGGTATCCCTACTATGTTTTAGGAGGCACCAAATGCCATAGTACCAAAACTCGACCATATCAAAATCTTCCTCAGTGACGAGATCAATGTGGTAGCAATGGGTTGGCATAGCTTGTTTTTGGATTAGAAAATGGGCAATCATTATTCCCTCGGGCATGTCGACCATAGAGGTCAGGGTAGCAAGGGCATCAGCTAAGCTGTTATTTTCACGGGGCTAATAGTGCATGGTGATATCTCGAAGCTAGTAGCCTAGCTCTTTTAGGTGGGCATGGAAGGGTAAGTGCTTTTCGTCTTTGACTTTCCATCTACTAAGGACTTGGCCAATGATGAGAACAGAATCCCCGTAGACATCCATGGGTTTGATACCTTTCTTGAGGGAAACTTTGAGGCCTACAATGCATGCCTCGTATTAGGTCATATTATTGGTGCGGGGAAGATCTAGTTTGATGGCAATGGGAGTGTGTGAGTTATTAGGGGAAATTAGGATTATCCTAATGCCGTATCCTTTCTTGTTAGCAGCGCTATCAAAGAACATTTGCCATCGTAGGTCATCCTAAGAGGTGCAGAGAATATCTCCGTCTGGGAATTTAGAAAGACAAACATTAACCTCTTTCATGGGGTGTTCAACAAGGAAATCGGACATGGCTCTCCCTTTAATGGTTTTCTGTGTGATATACACGTTATCAGACTCAACTACTAACATCGACCATCGGGCCATTCGTCTAGACATGGTGGGTCTCTCAAACAGGTATTTGATAGGATCCATACGAGACATAAGTCCGATGGGAAAATCGAGCGTATAGTGCCGTAACTTGTAAGTGAGCCAGAGGGCAATGCATGCTTTCTCCAAGTTAGTGTAGTTGACTTCACACCCGACCAACTTTTGAATGGAATAGTAGATGGCCCTTTCCTTATGGGATTCTTCGACATATTGGGCTAGTAAAACCCTTGATGTAGTATCTGTTATGGTCAAGTACAAGAGTGGAGGGAGACTTGACTGTGGAAGCATAAGTACCGGAGGTCGGGTAGGATATTTGCTAGATTCTAGCGAAGGCTTCCTGATAGGCCCCATTTCAGACTTTAGTAGAATCCTTCCCGAGGAGTTTGAAGATGGGCTCGCAGATAGAAGTCATTTGGGTGATGAACCCATTAATATACTGTAATTTTCCTAAAAATCTCTGGACCTCCTTCTCCGTTCGGGGTGGTGGCATTTTGAGTATAACTTTCAGCTTGGTGAGGTCTGCTTCAATTCCCTTTTCACTGCCATGAATCCTAAAATATTTCCTTTTGTTACACCAAAAAGGAAATTCTGTGGGTTTAGCTGCATTTAGTATGCCGTAGTCGCTCGAAGAACTTTCGAAAGGAGGGCACGTGACCTTCTCGAGTCTTAGACTTAATAATCATGTCATCTACATAGAACTTAACCTCCTTGTGTATCAAATCATGCAAGGTGGTTGTGGTAGCCTTTTGGTAGGTAGCCCCAGCGTTCTTGAGCTCGAATGGCATAATTATGTAACAAAAGGTTCCCTAGGGGGTGACGAATGAGATTTTCTCCTGATGGTCAGGGCGCATCTTGATCTGATTGTATACGCAAAATCCATCGATGAATGACTTGAGGGCATGATTGTCCATATTATCCACAATCATGTCAATGTTGGGCAATAGGTAATCATCCTTTGGAGATTCTTTGTTCAAATCTCGGTAGTCGATGCACATGCAAACTTTTTTCTCTTGATTTTGGTATGGGTATAATATTAGTGAGCCGTGTGGGATATTCGATCAGCCAGATGAAGCATACGTTCAACCGTTTGACTACCTCTTCCTTAACTTTGAGTGAGCACTCAGTGCAGAGCTTTCACAACTTCTGTTTGATCGACTTGCATTCTGGGAGAGTTGGGATCTCGTTCTGAGATATTTTGAGATCTATACAGGGCATGTCATTGTAGGAACATGGAATGACGTCCATAAATTCCTTCAACATCTCTTTGATTTGCGTGCACTCATGATCGTTAAGGGTGTACCCTATTCTAATATCACTCTGTTGGCTACTATAATCGAGAATGATAATAACAGTTTCATCCTCATTAATTTGAACAGGGTTATATTATTTGTTATTAATTTATTAAGATCAGTTAAGAATTGTTCATTTATAGAATCATCATCATCATCATCATCATCATCATCATCATCATCATCATCATCATCATCATCATCATCATCAAGAGTTTGATTTGAATCAAGATAATTAATGTAAGGGATAACAAGATACTCAAAATCCTCATTTATTTCACTTTTGAGAAAAACAACATTGAGAACCTCGTCAAAAGAGGTATCGATTACATTTTTATAAGTAAAAGAAGGAACAATAACAGATGAAGAGATAGGGTAAACATCAAGGTTGGGTTGCATCTCAGTAGGTGGGTCTGGTATAGAATTTTAGCTGAGAAGAGGCTCATCAGAGGCCTTGATTATAGTGGACGGGTCCGACGATTTAGTGCCCGAATGGATCATACAGAGGGTTAGCCCCAGTGTCTGTAGGTTAAATGAGTCTTCATAATCACTTTTCTCATAGACCTCATCAATTACTACGTCTTTCTCGGTGGAAGGTTGCACTTTATGCTGGCAGCCTTTGGCCGAGGAGTAATTATCTTAAAAGAAGGTTTCCATTCCTGGCTTCATCTTCTTATCCACATGGTCATACCATGGTTTAGGAAAGCCATAGAAAAGGAAGTCTTCACCCTCTTTGATGAATCTTTGGTTAAGTGAATCCTTCGTAACAGTATTAGAATCTTCTAAACTTCTTTTCAGGCATTGTTGTAAGAGTGCTACTAGTGAGTTGTACTAGTGAAGGTAGATAACCAGACCACACGGGGGAAATGCCTTTTTCAGGACTATGGGCTCCAGTATCTCTTATTGATGTCTCCCGAGCCCCAGTCCGTGCATGAAATGCATATTCTTAAACATTTGTATCACATTAACATTACCGTATGGGTTGTGCTCTGGACAGACTCGATCTTTGAAATTACCCCCCACCAGAAGGGGAAGTGGATTAACCCTGAAGTCAAAGATAAGCATGTCATTTATCCCATGCTATATTTTTACTATCAGACTGCTAGTGCTGGAATTTTTTTGTACCAATATCGGCCCCTAAAATGGTGATGACATGTCCTTTGGCGAAGAATTTCAACTTCTGATGAAGGGGGAAGATACCCCACGTATGCTATAAAGTCATGGTCGACTAAGCGACAGGTTAAAATATAAGGGTATGTTAATAACTTGACACTCAGTAATGGTATTGATAGGACCAACGCATATTGTGGTATTACGAATCCCATTACCTCTCGACGGGTATTATTATAGGCACGCACTGCGGCAAAAGTAAGAGTAATATCACTTACTTTTAACCCTAACCAATTAAAGGTTCTTAGTGGGAAAACGTTGAGGGCAGATCCATTATCGATGAGTGAGAGTGGGACTATCTTTCCCATCACCTCAACAAAGATGTTGAGGGCATAGTTATGGTCAGGGAAGACCTTTGGAATTTTTTCTTCAGAGAAGAAAATGAGTCTAGTGGTGGTCAATGATCCAACCAGGTTTACAGCTTCTTTTAGAGTGGTGGAAGGAGGGGCTATGGGCTCGGTGAGAAGTTTTATCAAAGAATTTAGGTGTAATTAGGAGGACATGAAAAACCCCCATAAGGTGATGTTGGTTTGAGTCTTCTTGAGTTATTCGAGGATTTTTCTCTCTTCAACAACTATTTCTGGTATGGGAAGTTCTTCGATAACTCCCTTTCCCTTATCTGTTCTTGACGACTGAGGATTCGGATCTTGGTAGTGTCTTTTTGATCTAGTTACGTGGTTTATGGAGGCGGAGAAGAATAGGAACCCCATGGCTTCATCTATTTCTGGCTTAATGGCTACTTTATTGATTTCCCCTAACAGGTCTTCGAAAGATATCATTCCACATATGCTGATTATTAAACTGACTTTTTTCTGACTCAGCTCATTATTTGAGCTGTCAAATTCGTTCCCCCATCCGGTGGAAACGATGTCTTCTTGCTAAGAAAAATTGATGCATTCCACGACCTCGATGATTTCCACATATAAATCCTCCCACTCAACGGGGAGGTGCAGGAGTGAAGGAACCAACCACCTTTATAGCTTCAAAGAAGTGAGTAGTTCGAAAATGCCACAGATCTCGCTTGTCTGTCGAAACATGTCTTCCATGATCTTTACCGTGTCATCTAAATTGACTTATTTGGTTAAAATCACCATTCGTCTGATTCTCGAGCCCATTTTTGGGCTTTTATAAACAAACTACTGAATTTCTGATTATCGATGGTCATCTCAATGGGAAATTTCAACCTGAATTCTAAGAGTTAGTTCAGAACAACCAGACACTCCATATCTTTTCCTTAGGATCGGGTGCAGACGATAATGCACTCCCTTGTGAGGAGTGACAGAGCTTGGTCGATAAAGCAGGTAGGGTGTAGGAGAAAGTACTAGCAATCTTTGAGTAGTTTAGGTGAGATTACGAGTATGATGGGTGCTTTACTGGTCATAATTTGGGTAGATGGATCGAATTTTGGGTTATTATCTAGAAAAATGGAATTTGTGTGGGTTGGTAGTGGGTTATGAGTGATGTTGGGTTTAGAATTTGAACCTTAGACCACATTTCGAAGATGAAAGCACTGGTCAGTAATATGGCCATTAGACTGATGGAAATCACAATGAGCATCGGTCTTGAAGTTCTTAGGAAGTTGGTTTAGTAATGGATGCGGGTCCAAGGGTTTGATGAGTCTTTGGCTGAATAAGGCTTGGTAGACTTTGGATAAGGGAGAATGAAGCTCGGTATATTCCTTTCTGACAGGATTAGGGAGACTTTTTGGTGCCTAATAGGTAGTAGGATGGGAGATATTATTAATGGTGGAGACTATAGTATTGACAGACTTCTCGTAATTATTGGGAATGAGCTATCCGATCACCTTATTTGGCTCGACTTCTACCTTGGTAACACTTTCTTTAATTTCTACTCCCGCTTCTCGGAGAGCTCGAAAGCTTGAATAATACTGGCCTCCATAGTCGCTAGTATATGGTGCAATAAATTCTTCTTCATGATACTGACTTGTTCCTCCTCGGAGGGTTGGTTGGCCATAGTGGCAGCTTTATCCCTCCACATTTCTTTAAAGTTGCTGATAGTTTCTCCAAGATTCTGCTTGAGAAGATATAGATCACGACATGTAGCCTCTAGTTCTTCGTTGTACTTATAGTGTGACACGAATTCCTGGGCGACATTTTCCCAACTGCAGATTTTGGATTCTTCAAGGGATAAGAAACATCGTAGGTAGCTGTCCTTCTAGGTATGTTGAAACATATGGGCTATTATCTCTTCAAAGGTGCGGAGAAGGGTCATAGCTCGATGATAACTATGAAGGTGAACAATTGGGGACCTGCTGCCCCTGAACTTCTCCATGGTTGGCATCGTGACTTTTCTACCAATCTTGCATTAGGGTAGGGAGACATATGGGTGTAGTCCATGTAGTTCCCGGATATCTTAACTTGGTCAAACTTCTTTGGCAATAAATTGAGGTCTTCCTTGACCTTGATCAGTTATTCCTCCTTGGGATCAGTGGGTATTGGCAAGTTAGCCCCTGGATGAGCAAGGATTGACATAGGGAGCTGAGATGGCGGCAGACCATTGGCAGGCGGGGCACACAGAGCATGCCGATATTCTTCTGGGATACAAAAAAACTCAGGAGTGGGTGGACCCATGGTCGAGGAAAGAGAACCCCGGGTTCTTTGGGAACTTGGTCATGGTTTTGATGCATCTCACATCCCTCGGTTTGAAGGTTGTCAATCTTGGTATTTCGATTTTTTGAGAAAGAGGAGGAAAAATGAGAGAAGAGTCTCAACATGATTATTATTATTATTATTATTATTATTATTATTATTATTATTATTATTATTATTATTATTATTATTATTATTATTATTATTATTATTATTATTATTATTATTATTATTATTATTATTATTATTATTATTATTATTATTATTATTATTATGTTTTCACTTGTATTCAGTTTACCTAAATGCAAAAGAAATGCCGGAAAAGACCCGAGCCTGGGAAAAGTGGGTTTGAAAAAAATAGGTAACATATGATTTGACTTGTTTCCAAGCTCACAAACAGGGTCTTGTTTTGAAAAACGCTGAAATAATGCAAAAATTTAGGCGGCATGCCGCCCCGGCATTTCGAAAGAGCTTCGTGTGGCAACCGACAAACTAAATATGAATGTCCTAGTTTTGACGCCTATATGAGGTTTATACAATTGTTGGGTTAGTGGAAGGGTTCCCCCTTTGGCATGACTTCCACGATATACTTCTGTCTTTTGAGGGCAATCGGTACGCGTGGACGAGCCATTTGATATAATTAAGTGTACGTGAATTGCCTCACTATATACCTAATGGGTACAGTACATGTGAGAGCGAATTCAATATACTCGACGTAAGTGAACGAGTTCCTTGTTATATACCTCCTATTGTGAGTTCGGTCAAGCGCTACGAAGCAGGGGGAACCATTCAATATACCTTGAAGGTACTAGGCCAATGGAGGGTGAGAGTCATATTGCTTAGGCTAACTGCGACTTCCCGGACCAGAGCCCATCACAAAATAACCCTTAGTACGGGAATTTTTTTGATCAATAGCCATGCTCTTGGTGATATAGTGTGTAAACTGCATGATTCTTGATTAATATATTATGGAGAGAGTATTTTATTTGGCATGATGAGTAAAAGAAGCACTATACTAATAGGGAAGAATGTACAAGTACCCTGAAAAGTAAATCTAGCATGAGCACGAAAACTATACCAAGGATGGATACACATGAGTGATATATGAATATCTGCAAGTGAGTGTGTTGTAGTGAGCCTAAGCATAGATCAACTACAAGTGGCGTGTGATAAGTGCAAGTGAACATGGATATATACAAGCGTAATAAGTGGAGGTGTGTGCTAGTGAAACGTAAGCATGGATATTCTTAATGGTGTGTGAAACACGTGGGTATAGGTGATCCTATCAGTGTAAGTAGTGTGATGTGTACATGGAGGGTATTTACAAGTGCGTGAGGTGAAAAGTGAGTGAGAGGTGATATAAACATGAGGTAGATATATATAAGAAGTAATAGAGAGAAAAAGGGAACATACAAGTAGTGCATATGCACACATGCGAAAAATGATAGCACCCATGTATGAATAAAGTCTAGCCCTCTTATGACATACAAGTCCCTAACGGAGTCGCCACTGTGTCCATCCATATCCTAGTCAGCGCACACGTGGGGGTTCTTTCCCTTCCTCGGGGCACTTCGGTCATCGTCAATGTGGGGTGATGTATAAAAATAGAGTCCCCAATCTATTTTGAACAAAACAGACTAAAGAAATGTTATCACCTCGAGAGAACGTCATCAAAGACATACTGATGCTTGCGAAGCCAATTAATTTAAGGATTCGGGGGATAAGTTACGGAATGGGATGGTGTTAGGCACCCATCCCATTCGGTCTCTCATAGGCATGTGTTATTATTCTCCTTCATAACTCCATGAAGTGTGTGTGCGTGTATATATAAACGGAGAAAGGAATTACTCGACTCGTGTCATGGAGAAAGGCGAAGTGAGGTCATCCTTAGGAGTGTTTTGAAAATAATAATTAAAAATATAATGTGTGCGTTTGTGAGGTCACCGATCTTTTATAGAAAAATGATGGTATAAGTTGGATATAACAAAAGCATGAATAACAAATATAATATGTGTCAATAATATATGAACAAAAACAAAAAAGCAGGGCTTGAATCTCGAATTTCCCCCGAGACGCCTACGTAGCCTAAAAAGGTATCAAATTCCACGTACTTCGCATGTAATATGGGGGTGGGGTTTGTCCCATAAATCCAATTGGGGAGTTTACTATGTGTGTGTGTGTGTAAAAAGGATGTTTTAGTGTGAGAAAATATAGTGAGAAATCCTCGTTTGGAATCTATAAGAAACCCTATTTTTCTTATTTTTTTATAGAAAATATAATATGTGCAATACTGCTAATAAAATATTTGGATATTAATATGCATGATATAATAAAGATGAAATGCTAAAGTAAGAATTAAATAACTAATTCAGAAATAAGATAATTTAAAGAAAGAGTAAAAGGTTTGGACCTTCTTTGGAAGCTTTAAGGTTGATCTTAATTGGTGAAGAGCTTCTCTTGCAAGTGGATGAAGGTGGTAGAAGGAGAGGGAATGGAATTTGCTAAATTGGGTAAGGAAAGGATGGAAATTGAATGTGGGGTAGAGGTTTTAATATGGAAATCACACTCACTTCGAGAGAATGTTGTTGAGATCACTTAGAGGGATGTTTTTGGGGTACCTTTAGAAGTGAGCTCATGCTCCCTTTATATAGGGTCAAGGGGGTGCTGATCGGAATTGTCCTTGACATGCCTATCGGTAGGCAACCCCAGACACACTATCGAAAGGCAGGTAAATGGTCCATTCGGTAGCCTCAAATAGATTTTTAGAAAAAAATGATCGTAAAACGCAATCCATAATTCAAAATTGCACATGGAATGAACCATTGGAAACGGTATTCATAGACCTTTAAGAATACATTGAGACACTTCCTGGTTCGGGAGATGACTGAGGTCAAACGGGGCTCAGAAACTCCCATTAGTCATTAGATAAGAAGTTTTCGAAGGAAAACAGATCCTTCGTCTGAATCGTAAGCCCAATTTACGCATGGGATGAACTGTTGGAAAGGGGATTCAGGGTCCTTCGATGTTCCAAAGAGCTTCACTCGGTTTGAAGAGTTGACATTGGTCAAATGAGGCTCGAAAGCACCTGGTGACCCTTCAGAGTAAAACGGGTCATTTTTTGTACCGTAAGACTGATTTGCGCACGGGGCGGACCGTTGGAAAGGGTATTCAGATAATTTAAATATTCATGCAATATCATTCGAGATAAAGAGTTAACGGGAGTGAACTGGATCTTGAGAGCCCCTGATGGCCTCCGTATTAGTTTCGGGGGAAAATGGTCCGTTCATCCGAACCATAAGGCTAGTTCGCGTACGAGGTGGACTGTTAGAAAGGGGATTAAAGGCCCTTCGAATATTCAAAGAGCTTTCGCGCAGGTGATAAAGTTGATTGGGGTCAAAATGGACCCAAGAGTGCCCGGTGGCCTCCAGATCAATTTTCGATAATGAAACAAATTGTTTGTCCAAATTGTAAGGTCGATTCACACGCAGGATGGACCCTTGGAAAGGGTATTCATAGCCCTTTGAATATTCATTGAGCTTATGCTCATGTGAGAGTGATAGAGTTGATCGATAATCAAAAGGGGCTCGGGAGCGCCCGGTGGCCTCTAGATCAGTACTCACAGTATGACCAGGGGTTTATGTTTAAGGAGGAAGTGCTAGGGAACTGAGGAGATACTTGGGAGAGTTCCATAACGTGGTTTCTATAAAGAGTGTCATGATATGATAAGCATAACTAGGATTCATTGTGTAAAACCGTTGATCTTCAACTATAACACCATCAAAAGCTAAATAAATATAACATATTATTTCATTCAATTCTTTTGAAGATACAATTTTTGAAAATCAATCAAACAAATGTGTTGGCCTTTTATCTCTTCTTTTTTCCTCTCAGTTTTTAGGCTTTTCACATCGGTGACTTTCTTGTAAAGGAGATTTTCTCCTTTTGTATCCCTTTCCCATGAACCCTCACACAATCAATAAAAAAATCAACATACTCACGGACAACGGTTCTTATATGCATAAATCCCCATAGTCAACAGATATGTAAATGACAAGATTAATGGGAGAATATCTCACTTATCTCAAATATAACAAGTGAAGTTAAAATTCAAAAGAGTTCGTGCATGTGTGTGGGGAGGCATATACAGAGTGAATCCATTAAACAAATCAATGTCGACCAACTCGATGCAAGCATGATTAAAAATAATCTAAGCATTAAAAATCATAATCAAATTTCCTAAACACATAGAAACATGGAATGGAGTGGATTAAAACACACTAATATGCCATACAAAATCTGTAAAACTAAAGTACACATAAACCAAAAATATTTTTGAGTTTTTAAACATTTTTCAAAATGATACCAATATAAAAAAACTCAAAAGACCAATAAAATCTTTTTGTATTTTTCAATATGACCCAATGAATGAAAAATCAAAATTCAAAAGACTCAAGCCATATACAAATAGTTAACATATATATCAAGAAGTACAAAAGCTAGCGTATGAAAAACATGCAAGCAATCACCCATAAGATATAGCATGTGAAGAGTCATGTGCTAGCATGCGAGAATCAACCAGTCTAACATTTAGCACCTCAAAAATTGATATTTTCTAATCCAAATAGATGTATACCTAACGCATCGGGTTTCGAGAACCAACGTAACACTAGACTTCAACATCCTAGGGTCAATTCTAAGATCATAGAAAAAATGTCTAAGGTGACCTTACCTACTGCAGTGTGTGAACGTGTAGACGCGATGAGGAATGGGATCTTTGGGTTGACCTTTTCAAACACCATGGGTTGTGGTTGACCCGTTAAAACAAACGACAGTCTTGGCTTTAGCAATGGAAAAATTCAATTTATCGAAGCCACTACCAACACTAATTGAGTCTATTAAATCATCTTTTAACCTTAAAATCCTAGACTCAAGAAAATAATTAGAATATTTGAATGTTAGGGACTCCTTCGCCAAATTTCAATCATCCTTATAAGGTTATCTCGCTCTCCTTCAATACAAGTTCTTATCCCTAAGAGTCTTCTCACGCGTCCTCAAATTATTTTATCGATTTATATTTAATCTCAATGGCACATTCATTAACCCTATAAATTTTAGAGTCCTCTTAATCATTCTCTACAATTTGGACTCTATCCTCACTGTCTTTCATAAACACTTATAAAGTCTCAAATTACCGATTCATGTCCATGAGCTTCTCACGTAAGATATCTTTTCAAGTTTGAACAGTTTGCAAAAATTCAATTTCAGCTTTAAAACGAAAATTTTCTTTTTTAAGAATTTTAATTCTTTTTGCAAACTTCTGTAAGGACATTTTTGTCCATTAACAATTTATATGTCGTATGCCGTTACACCGTTGAAGAAAATTCAAGTTTCATACATTCATCAACGGATCCGAATATCAAAAGAAGAAGAGGAATCAAAGTCTGACAAACCGGACCGGTCCGCCTGGAATAAAAGAACCGATCCGGTCAACCGGACCGGTCCGCCTCTGACCCGGACCGATTCGATTGCTGAAGGCCAGTATACCCCGGACCGCAAGCGAACCGATGAATCCTGGAAAAGAACCGATCCGATCATCAACGGACCGATTCACCTCAGAATAAAAGAACCGATCCGGTCAATCGAACCGATCCACCTCAGACCCGGATCGATCCGCCTGGGATAATCTTAAACAGATCGTGTTCAGATCGTGTTCAGAATTTTAAGGCCCTAGACTTCTTATTTAATCCCACTATGGGAAGTGGTTTTCTAAAACTTATACACACCATTTTTCAGAGTACAGAAAGCCCTAAGTCTCCACCTATTGAGCATTTAGACTCTAGGTATTTGATTCACACAAATTGCCAATCTTTTGTGAATAACTTTGCAACCCAGGAACACACTTTTGCTGTTCACACCCTTGTGGAGAAGACCGTTCTTCTTCTCCATTGTAGCCCTACTGGAAAGGGATAGTTCCAGCCGCCGACTACAGAATCCGACATCTGAGGGTAATTCTTAGTCACTTTTATTTTCATTGTAATCCAAAATTGTACAACCTACAATATTATAATGAAAACAAATGGTTTTGCCCCTTTGGGGGATTTTTCCTCACAAGCATGTGTTTGAATGTTCTTGCTTAGATTATCATCTTATTCAATCACATATTGTTGCATGTTTAGGGTTTGTTTGGGTTAAAAGGTGTTTAATATATAATTTGCTCATTTGAACGCAAGCACATACGTTCTCAAATTGGTATCAGAGCAGGTTACGCTAATCTATCGCGTATTCCTATTTTCCGCAAAATTTTTCTAAGATATCAATTTTCTGAAAAAATTGATTTTTGAAAAAAAGTGCGTGTTCAAATGGAGAAGTTATATAATAAAATGCCTGTTTTTGACCGGACAAATTATGCTTATTGGAAAGCCCGAATGAGGTCGGCTTTAAAAGCCATTGATGAACGTGTCTGGATCTTAGTTGAAAGAGGGTGGACTCCTCCCTCCGTGACTGTTGATAATGTGATCAACTTGAAACCTGACACTTCTTGGACTGATGAAGAATTTAAATGGTCATCTTTTAATTCTAAGGGTCTCAGTGCTATTTTTGGGTCTGTCACACCTGATGAGTTCAAACGCATAATGACGTGCACCACGTCAAAAGAGGCATGGGATGTTTTACAACTCACCCATGAAGGAATTAATGCTGTGAAAGAATCTAAGTTGCAAAATTTGACAACTCAATTTGAAACCATCACCATGCATGAATCTGAATGCTTTGATGAATTTTATGCTAGACTTTCTGACATTGTGAATACTAGCTTTAATCTTGGTGAACATATTCCTAATGCTAGAGTTGTTAAAAATATTCTTCGTTCTTTACCTAAGCGTTTTATCCCTAAAGTCACTGTGCTAAATTCTATGGGTAATTTAAATACGCTAAAATTGGAAGAACTTGTAGGAGATTTGCAAACTTAAGAAATTGATATGTTCCCTAAAACTGCTAAATCTAAAGATAAGGGAATTGCACTTAAAGCCCAAGAGAGAAGGAGTGAGGGCTCGGCTAGAAACAGGGTAGTGTCGTCTAGAAAGAGAGAGACTGACACGTCAGATTCTGAGTGTGATTTTGACCTAGATGATTTGGCTCTTTTTGCAAAAAAATTCAAGAGGATTCTCAAATTTAAGAAAAATGGCAATTTTAAAGATAAAAAGAAATTTGAGAAAAATAAGTTTGAAAAGAAAAATGAAAAAGACTCCAAAAATCCTCCTAAGAAAGAAAGTGAGAGATGTTTTGAGTGTGATGGTAGGGGTCATAGAGCATTTGAGTGTGCCAATCGTCTGAATAGAGAGAAAGGGAAAGCTGTCCTTAATGCTACCCTTAGTGACGACAGTGAGGTCGAGACGGTGGATTTAGGAGATGAGTCACCGCATGAGTGTAACTTCACCGCATTCATGGCCAGTCAAGTGAGCACTCATAGTTCTCTTCACAACGATGAAGATGATGCTTCACAGGGACACCTCGACAGTGAGATCGATGTGAGTGAGGGGGAGGATGACTCAAGTGAGAGCGAGAGTGATATTCAACGCGCCTACGCTGAGTTATATTCTGAGTCATTTAAAATTAAAAAATGTAACAAAACGCTAGTTCTTAAGATCACCGTCTTAGAGGAAGATTTAAGAAAGACGAGAGAAAGAGAGTCCTCCACCGTCACCGCCCTGAGAGAGAGAGAATCTGCCTGTGTCGAGAAAGAGATTCTGTTTAGAGAGAGAGAGAATGTTTTAGAGAAATAGAGAGGGGACTTGACTAAACAAGTGGCTAGTCTTACGAGTCAGCTCCATTCCTCCGTGGAGACTCGGAAGAAATTTGAAGCCCTTGTTGCCCTGCTGACTCATGATCTTGAGAAAGCACGGGAAGTCAAGGTACAAATCGAGGACAGATCTGGGAAGATGGGAAAGATGCTCCTCGGCCCCGCTTTAGGTTTTGGTGATCGGCAAGGAATTGGATATGATGGTGCCTCCACGTCCCAAATTGCACCTGGACCAGTTCCTGAGTTTACTACGAATCCTTATGGCTGTCGTCAAAAACCTCGAAGGAGAGTTCGACCAAGAAAAGCAAACCAAGGTCCGCCTTTGACTGTGCTCTTTTGCACTTATTGCAAAAGAAAAGGCCACCTTAGGGAGTCTTGCTATAGCATGGGTCGGACACGACGTACTACTGCTCCACCACGTCATACTGATGAGTTTTCTAGTCTGAGAGAGCGATTTGAGTTCTTAGCTGCCACGACCCAGAGTTTAATGGAAGAATTCCGACGGATGTCTTTGCCGTTAGTGAATGCTTCTCACATTCCAGCTAAAACCAACAACAACAAAGGCAAACAAAAGGTCATCTCTGCTTGGGTACCTAAGAAAGATAAAAAGGCCTTCGTTGTTCATGTTGCTCTTAAAGCACACAATACCTCACAGTGGTATTTTGATAGTGGATGCTCCAGACATATGACAGGTGATGCCTCATTTTTTACGACTCTTGAGGATTATCAGGATGGCAGAGTCACCTTTGGAGATGGGAGCAAGTCTAGCATTATAGGACGTGGTACTATCGAGTTACCTGGATTTCCTAATCTAGAAAATGTTTTGTACGTCAAAGGTTTGAAAGTAAGCCTTCTCAGCATTAGCCAGCTGTGCGACACTGACTTTGCAGTAAAGTTTGACCGGGACGCGTGTAAAGTCTATAATCAAGCCGATAAACTTTTGATGCAAGGGGTGAGGACCGAGGATAATTTCTATGGGACTGAGCCCACATCCTCACTTGTCTGCAACAACGCCACGATCACTCCTATGGATCTGTGGCATCAACGTCCAGGTCACGTGAACGTTAGAGATCTAAATCGCTTAGCTAAAAAGGACCTAGTACGTGGCTTACCATCTCTTGGAAAGTCAACTTCGACCATTTGTGGACCCTGTCAGTTGGGAAAACAAATTCGTAGTCCTCATAGGAAGTTGCATTCCATTACCACTTCTCGTGTTCTTGAGTTGATTCACATGGATTTTATGGGTCCCACTCGTACTGAGAGTCTAGGTGGTAAGAGGTACATCCTCGTGATGGTAGATGATTTCTCCAGGTACTCCATTGTAGGTTTTATGAGAGAGAAATCCGATGCTGTAGAATTTTTAACGACCAAGTGCCGTGTCCTGCAAAATCAACACGGTGTCACTATTAACAGGATGCGTAGTGACAATGGCACTGAATTCACAGAAGCAAAGGTAGACCTTTACTGTGATAGCCTCGGGATCAAACATGAGTTTTCTGCTGTGAGAACTCCTCAGCAAAATTATTTTGTTGAGAGAAAGAATAGAACGATCCAAGAGATGGCTAGATCTATGCTTCTAGGTCGTAAAGTTTCTAGGAGATTTTGGGCAGAGGCAGTGTCTACTTCATGCCACACGGTGAATAGGGTTTATTTGCGTCCACACACACTTCAGACTCCTTATGAGTTGTGGACTGGCAAGAAGCCCAGCCTGGCATATTTTCGTGTTTTTGGGAGTAAATGCTACATCCTACGGGATAGAGAGCAATTAGGAAAGTTCTACTCCCGGAGCGACGAGAGAATATTTTTAGGATATTCATCGAATAGCAGAGCGTACCGGGTTTTTAACCTGAAGAGCTCTAAGGTTATGGAATCAATAAACGTCACCGTGCAAGATGACGAACCTCCGACGGTTATTGATCCTAACCTTCAGTGTGAGGATGAGAATTGTTCTGACAGTGATTTAACTGTTCCTCTCTCACACTCTGTGGACCCTACTCCTGCGCTAGGGGACACACCTGCTAGGGTTCGCAAGAGTCATGACCCGTCTGCCATTGTTGGCGATCCCACTCTAGGGGTGAAGACTCGTGCTCAGCTAGAGAACGTTGTTAGCCATCTTTGCTACACGTCCAAAGTCGAGCCCAAGAACCATAAAGAAGCAATCAAGGATGAACACTGGATATCTGCTATGTAGGATGAGTTGCTCCAGTTTAAAAATAATAATGTCTGGGAACTTGTCCCCCGACCTAGTGAGACTAATGTGATAGGTACCCGGTGGATTTTTAAGAACAAAATGGATGAAAATGGTACCATAATCAGAAATAAGGCTAGGTTGGTCGCTTAAGGCTACACACAGATAGAGGGTGTAGACTTTGGGGAGACATTTGCTCCTATTGTGAGGCTTGAGTCCGTCCGTCTTCTGCTCACCATCGCATGTCATCTGCGCTTCAAGGTATATCAGATAGATGTCAAGAGTGCCTTTCTGAATGGAATTCTACAGGAGGAGGTTTATGTGGAACAACTAAAAGGGTTTGAAGACCCTCAGTACCCAGAGCACGTCTACTATCTGAGGAAAGCCTTGTATGGTTTGAAGCAAGCACCCCGTGCTTGGTACGAGAGGCTTACTTCCTATCTCTTAGCTCGTGGCTTCAAGAGAGGGGGAGTAGATATGACGTTGTTCATCAGGAGAGATGACGGTGCTATTTTGGTTGCCCAAGTCTATGTGGACGACATAGTCTTTGGATCCACATGCTCCCAGCATG
This sequence comes from Sambucus nigra, assembly GCA_949130495.1. NCBI lineage: Eukaryota > Viridiplantae > Streptophyta > Magnoliopsida > Dipsacales > Adoxaceae > Sambucus > Sambucus nigra. The sequence goes on from OX422212.1 coordinate 567,689,783, forward strand.
CTCACCACTTTGAGGAGGAGATGAAAAGTGAGTTTGAGATGAGCATGGTTGGTGAGCTTACATTCTTCCTTGGTCTCCAGGTTCGTCAGCTAGAGGATGGGATGTTCATCTCCCAATCCAAGTATGTTAGAGACCTAGTGAAGAAATTTGGTTTAGACTCCGCTAAGCATGCACGTACACCTATGAGTACCACTACCAAGCTTCATAAGGACACTTCAGGCAAGGATGTAGAGCAAACCTTATATCGGAGTATGATAGGTAGTCTTCTCTACTTGACTGCCAGTCATCCCGATATCGCCTTTAGTGTTGGAGTCTGTGCGCGATATTAGGCGTCCCCGAAAGAGTCACACTTACTTGCTCTAAAACGTATTATTAAATACGTAAGTGGGACTCTCTCATACGGTATTTGGTATTCCTTTGATACCGATGATCGTTTGTCCGCCTATTCGGATGCCGATTGGGCTGGGGATGTAGATGGTTGTAGGAGCACTTCTGGTGGTTGTTTCTATTTTGGTTCTGCTCTTGTCTCCTGGCTGAGCAAGAAGCAAAATTCTATCTATTTGTCCACTGCGGAGGCTGAGTACATAGCAGCCGGGAGTTGTTGCACACAACTCTTGTGGATGAAGCAAATGCTGGAGGATTATGGGATTTCACAGGACACCATGACCATTTCCTGTGACAACACGAGCGCGATACACATATCCCGCAATCCAGTTCAGTATTCGCGCACAAAACACATCAGGATACGTGAGCACTTTATTCGTCAGTTAGTTGAGGAGAACACTGTATCCCTGAGTTTTGTTCCCACCGACCGTCAGTTAGCCGACATTTTCACGAAACCTTTAGATGCCCTTAGATTTGAGAGTCTTAGGAAGTCTTTGGGGATTTGCACAGTTGACTGAGGGGTTGGTCTATGTCTAGAATAGGATGCTTCTTCATGTTCATATCATATGATTCCTATTGCTAGTCTGTTTTATATGTACCATTGCTTAGTTGTATAGCTTTTATTAATTATTTTTGCTTTTTATATTTCTTTTGAAAAATACAAAAAGATTTTCTTTTATTTTTTTAAGAAAAGCACAAAAGGATTTTATTTTGATAAAATTTTTGAAAAAGACCAAAAAGATTTCTGTTTTTGCTTCTTTTATGGATGAGCATTTAAGATAGCCAAGTCACAACTTCATTTCATTTATCCATGTGACTGTTTGATAGAGATTTGAGAGGCTACATCATTTTATCTATGTGCTTTACATTGGTTGGAGTCTTTGAGATGTAATTAGTGATATCTTCCTACATGTTTGACTTCTATATCCTTTATTGCACACATGCACGGCTATATTTGATTATTGCACTTGTCTATCTCATATTGGCTTGCATGTTTCCATCTCAATTCTGTCTATACAATGTACAATATGCGATAAAACTTGACAAGATTGGAATGCATGTAAAAACCATTTTGGTGAGACTGTGTGTTTTTATATAACGGGGAGGGGCTGCGAAAATTAATCATCTATCCTTTGCGCAAAAGCCACCGTTAAAAAGGACCTAAAAAAATGGAGGAATTTTAATATCCGTGGTCCAAAGAGGTTAAAAGAGCCCGAAAAAATTTAAAGGCAATAAAAAGCACTTCATGCCAAATATGGGCCACTTAGGTTTCACCATCAATTCTACAAAGTTTGAGAATTTAGAATGCCTCTATTCAAAATCATATCTGAGGGAGTTTGGTTGGAGAATATTTAAACGGGTTTGCACTTCCTTGAAAGTCCTGAAAAAGCATAAAATCGTTTTGGACGTTATTGGTGTGAAAATCACTTTGAGCTTTGATTTGTTGATTTGATTGAGCCAATATCTTATATTGTCATTCTTTTACACCAAAGGACGCATTTGAGTTCATTCGCTAGGAGTATCCAATATTCATCGTGCACATATGTCATGTTTGTATGCATTGATTTTCCTATCGAATTTGATCACACCACTTCATTTACGCTATCATCATCTTGGTTGCTTTGTGTTCATTCATGGTGTGATTTTATCCTAGTGACACCCCGCACTTGCTTATTTGATTTATTTCTCTCATTTGTCTATTTGGGGACATCATAAAAAGGGGGAGAATGAATTATCTTATTATGGGGGAGCTTTGAAAGTTTGAGTTTGCTCATAAATTGGTATATATGTTTATCTCATTTTAAACTCGATATGTCACTTGGTATTTTGCTTTGTCTCATGTGTGTAGGTACTACATGGCTTATCATTGGATTGCACACCCTGATGAGAAAAGTGTTGAGATTCCTGAAAGAGTTGAAGAGAAAACGCTGTAGTCTTATTCAATTGTATCTTTCCAGTTTTGGGTTCATGGAAGGGTAGATTTGTATAGGCATTTTTAGTTGTTTTGATAATTCGGATGTTCATTTTTATGTATGTACCGGCATAGACATAGGGGGAGATTTGTAAGGATATTTTTGTCCATTAACAATTTATATGTCGTATGCCGTTACACCGTTGAAGAAAATTCAAGTTTCATACATTCATCAACGGATCCGAATATCAAAAGAAGAAGAGGAATCAAAGTCTGACAGACCGGACCGGTCCGCCTGGAATAAAAGAACCGATCCGGTCAACCGGACCGGTCCGCCTCAGACCCGGACCGATCCGATTGCTGAAGGCCAGTATACCCCGGACCGCAAGCGAATCGATGAAGCCTGGAAAAGAACCGATCCGATCATCAACGGACCGATCCGCCTCAGAATAAAAGAACCGATCCGGTCAATCGGATCGATCCGCCTCAGACCCGGACTGGTCCGCCTGGGATAATCTTAAACAGATTGTGTTCAGATCGTGTTCAGAATTTTAAGGCCCGAGACTTCTTATTTAATCCCACTACGGGTAGTGGTTTTCTAAGACTTATACACACGATTTTTTAGAGTACAGAAAGCCCCAAGTCTTCACCTATTGAGCATTTAGACTCTAGGTATTTGATTCACACAAATTGCCAATCCTTTGTGAATCACTTTGCAACCCAGGAACGAACTTTTGCTGTTCACACCCTTGTGGAGAAGACCGTTCTTCTTCTCCATTGCAGCCCTACTGGAAAGGGATAGTTCCAGCCGCCGACTACAGAATCCGACACCTGAGGGTAATTCTTAGTCACTTGTATTTTCATTGTAATCCGAAATTGTACAGCCTGCAATATTATAATGAAATAAATGGTTTTGACCCTTTGGGGGATTTTTCCTCACAAGCATGTGTTTGAATGTTCTTGCTTAGATTATCATCTTATTCAATCACATGTTGTTGCATGTTTAGGGTTTGTTTGGGTTAAAAGGTGTTTAATATATAATTTGCTCATTTGAACGCAAGCACATACGTTCTCAACTTCACATTCACAAGAGCTAATTTTTTAGCACGGTTATAAAGCTTATTATAATCATCTCGAATATCAAAATTGTCGTTGTGCACTAAATGCATCGAACCACTTATCACAATGATCACTTATCGAGAGAAAACACACGAAACAAATAGAGAGAGAGAGAGAGAGAGAAAGACAAACAAACCACCCTAAACAACGTGGAAGGACAAATCTACATGATAGCTTAGTGTACCCACTGTGGCAGCAATTTAAAAGAGTCGCTAGGAAGTACGGATGGTGGTTTTAAACAACAAAAGTCATTTTTTATTTTTTAAAAAAATTAAATACTGAACTTAAACAAGTTAACCTAAATAAAAACTTTGCACCAATATTAAACCAATTTGTTGTGATTAAATGATTAGCCAATTTTATCCTATCGTAAAGTATGAATCTAGGCAAGTACAAGAATAAAATAAGATTAATCACACAATATGTCGATGTACGAGGAAATTCCACAACGAAAAAAATATTGGATGACCCAGCCACACAAATTCACTATGATAAGGAATTACAAAAGCAGACAGATGACTTAAAATACACACTTGATGCCCTTGAAATCCTTGATGTGTCTTTTATCTTCAACCTCTCCTCCACAATGACAACACATGAATCCACCCCCAGAAGTTACCACAACGTGTGAGTCCATACACGCCTCGGTACCCACTGATCCAAGCTCATCAACTGTCGACGGATAGGAACACGAAATCCATCACTTTCTTCATCGCAACATCATAAAACAGAGTCCACCTTGTGCAAATAAAAAACCGAATACGAAATCCTTCGCATGAAATCAAGATGAAGAGAATAAAATTCTTGATTCCCACAAACAAGATTTCAAAGCATATAGAATAATGAAATTTAGATGTTAAACATTTTGCGTGAAACTAGGGTTTGGGAGCTTTTGGATATGTATGGGAACAAATATTTTAACCAAAAGTATTTCTAATAGTAAATGCCTAAACCATTTTATATAGAAAATGTGTTTTTTGAGGCGACACATTTTTCGAGAAAATTCGTTCGAACGAAAACAAGAGTTCATTCGAACAAAAACACTATCTCGTTTGAACTAACAACCAATATTGTTCGAAACATATTCGAACGAGCTTCGAATGACATTAGTTCGGCTAACATAAAATTTTTGTTTGATGTTCATTTGAAGTTCATTTGAACGAACTGCTAAAATCGTTCGAACGAAATCAATAATGTCGTTCGAACGACTTAAAATATAAAATATTTTTCTTTTAAAAAACTTTTGAAAATATCTCCAAACATTTTATAAAATCAAACACCCAAAATAAAATTCCAAGGATCAAAATCTATATGCATTCATAACTGAGAGATCCTAAAAAAATAAAAGACGAAACGTGGCACAATATGTATTTTATGAAGCTTTATCGCTATTTCTTGAATCAAATACGTCATGATTAAAAAGATCAACATACAAAGCGTAACCTATGACTCAAAATGTTATGTCCAAAATTAAGCTGATACAAACAAATTGATTCAATTAGAAATTTATCCTTACAATTAGGCTTGATAATAATGAAGTTGTTTGTGATTTACCTCCTTCAGATTCAATTTATTCTCGTGTGTGTGGTATTTATCAAATGGGAACATAAATTCATAACCCATATAGAAAATTGAATGTTGTTTCTACCTCACGAGTGCTAAAACTTTTATACATAGATTTTATGGGTCCAATGTGTACGGAGAGCATATGTGGTAAACATTATGTCCTCGTGATTATATATGACTTCTCAATATTCACTTTTGCAGGATATTTGTGCAGTAAGTCCGAAGCTAAGGATTTTTTTATTCCCAAGTGAAAACAACTTCAAAATGAAAAGCCATGCACTATCATTATAATTCGTAATGATCATGGGAAAGAATTTCAAGGAACTAGTATACCGGAATGGTGTAATAAAGTTGGAATACACCATGAGTTTTTGACTCTCAAGACGCCTCAATAAAAAGGAATATTTTAAAGAAAGAATCTAAGCATTCAAAAGATGGCTAAATCAATGTTGATCGACAAAAATGTTCCTACGCAATTTTAGGCAAAATATTTTTACATGATTTGTCATACGATCAAGTGAGTCTATATGTCGGTACCGACCAAACCCCTTGTATGATTTGGAAAGGGAAAAATCCCATACTTAAAGAACTTTAGAGTTTTTAGAAGCAAATGCTATATATTCGATAAGAATGTTTGTGAAAACACGACTTCCATATTTTTTCATATTGAAGATGAGATGGAAGAATAAGCAGATAAGTGTGAAGCGGTGGCTCTACCACCTAATAAGGTTATGAATGTGGGAGACACATACCCTTGGGTTAGAAAAGAACATGATGTTACCAAAATCATTGATAGTCCTAATGTTAGAGTAAAGACTAGATCTCAAATCCAAAGAGAAGTTAATTTTCTTTGTTACACTCCCACTATTGAACGCAAGAATGTGAAGAATGCCTTGTTATATGAATATTGGGTCAATGCCATGTAAGAAGAATTAACCCAATTCACCAAATAAGAAGTTTGGTATCTAGTTCTATTGCCAAAAGATGTTTATGTTATCGATACTAACTAGATCTTCAAGATCGAGTATGATGAAGATGGATTTTTGTTAGGAATAAGACAAGATATGTGGCTCAAGGATACGTGTAAGTAGAAGATGTAGACTTTAATGAGTCTTTTGCCCCATTTTCTAGTCTAGACTCGGTTCATTTTCTTTTAGCTATAACATGTGCATTAGACTTTAGTCTATATCAAATGGATGTGAAGAGTTATTTTCTTAGTGGAAATATCTAAGAGGAAGTCTATGTGTCACAACCTAAGGTCTTTGAGGATCCCAAATTCCAAACACACGTTTAGAGCCTAAAAAAGGCTTTATATGGCCCTAAATAAGTACCTAGATCTTGATATCAGAGACTTACCTCATATCTTGTGGGGAAAGGTTTCAAAAGAGGAAGTGTGGTCAAGACTTTCTTTTTACAATCTTGGGGTAAAGACATTGTACTAGTCCAAGTGTATGTTAATGATATCATTTGTGGCTCTATTAATGAGAAACATGCTCAAGACTTTGCTATGCTAATGCAAAAGGAATTTGAGATGAGAATGGTTGGGGAACTCACATTCTTTATTGGTCTCCAAGTGCGTTAAATGGATGGTGGGATTTTCATTTCCCAATCTAAACATGAAAAATACCTTGTGAAGAAGTTTGACCTTAATTCTTTTAAGCTTAAACGTAACCCCATAGGTGTTTCGTTAAGCTTGGAAAGGATATGACCTTGACTCTTTTATCCTTAAACACTTTGTTGTACCTTACGACTAGTTGTCCAGACACATCCTTTAGTGTAGGAGTCTGTGCTTGTTACCATCGTGTCTTAAAGAGCCCCATTTGGAAGTCTTTAAACATATTATCAAGCATGTTAGTATGTGAAACACAAATTTTTCTAGTGTGATTGGGATTACACCAGGTTCCAAATTTTAATTCCAATTATTAAACAAGTGAGCAATTACAAAAATGTTTATTTAAAGAATGAGTTAAGCAAACGTTGTGTATAACAATTCCAATTTTATCTTGCCTAAACATACATCTAGGTGAGCATGCAAGAATAAAATAAATCAATCACACAACGCGGTGATGCATGAGGAAAATCCACAAACTAGAAAAACCTCTCACTTCCTAACCTACACAAATTAACTATGATATAGGGTCTATACAAGGACGAGTTTGACTTACTCACTGACTTGAAGCCTTCAATCCTGATGCACTCTTCGCTTCTATGAACCTTCATCATAGCTACCATATGACTCCACCCATGGGTGAATAACGCAGTCCTCCCCGCAATTCGATGTCCATCGATCTCTGTCTAACTTTTGTCACTTTGCAACACGGAGTCCATTGTGAAAAATAATAATCAAATTATGAAGAGTAAACTGATCTTAGTGCTTGATGTACCCGTTTATATCCTTGGCTTGGCTGAAGACTATGTCCAAAACGGACGACCCTAAGAGGGGCCGACCCTTCACCAGGCCCCCAGCTGGCCTCCACCAGGCACAGACGAACCTACGAGGGGCCGACCCTCCACCAGGCTCAAGACGAACCTACGAGGGGCCGACCCTCCACCAGGCACCGGACGACCCTACGAGGGGCTGACCCTCCCCCAGGCTCCGGACGACCCTACGAGGGTACAACAGTACGAGGCCAGAATCAATCCAGACTCACTACCGGAAGAAACTTTGCCCTCGGCCTCGTCTCATAGGCCGAGGGTGACATCGTCACGGCGCGTGGTTTGGGAGACGCGTGGAACAGTGCGCGTGAGGCTCATATGGCACGTGGCAGACCGTTATAACAAAATCACACCCTCACGTGAGGGAATATTATGTCATCATTTGGCATCTACAGGTGTCAACAGGGGATTGGCTAGATCATTATTCACATGCACCATGCTTACTTAGGGGGTACACTACACCCCCCAAAACCTATATATACTTGTCATCTACAACCCTACAGGGGATCGATCCATGAATAGTAACCCTAGCTAAAACTCTGTTTGTACACACAATAAAGAGAGAGAGAGGGTTATGTGTATTGTATCCAAGCCCATTAGCGCCCATACTTAGTGAATCACACACTCAAAGTGGATGTAGGCCAAGTTGGCTGAACCACTATACATCATTGTCCTAATTCCTCTTATACTCATCCCCTTCTACATACTTATACACTTATTCTCCTCCATGGCTGCTACTGCTTGAGCTCACTATCACTTATCCGGTGGTGCTGAATCCCAGCATCATCAGTTTGGCGCCGTCTGTGGGAATCGAGAAGACATCTCTTCCTTTGTACAGCTTGACCTCACTGGGCACTCTGGTGGTGAACCAACACTCCCCCTGAGAGGAGGTGTTTCACCATTGAAAGAGACCCACTAAGGTTCTCAAGCTCTCCAGTAATTTCTTCAGTTCAACTTTTCATAGCTCAAGCACATGGCACCTGAGATGCCACCGCCACCACTTCCCCCGCCGGATGAGGGGGGAAGACCCAGTTCCAGTCAGCCGCCACCCCAGTCTGAGATGGATGATGTGGCGACAGCCCTAAAGTCTCTGGCAGCAAGCCAGCGGATGATGCAGGAGCAGTTCACAGCTCTAAGCCAGAACATACTGAGAGCACCAGGGGTTTCACCTGAGATGATTACTCCGGCAGCATCTCCAGGGCAGCATGAGGCCAGGGGACCACCCCAGGCACCACGCAAAGACCTACCACCCCCTCAGCGGCGTAGGGATGTTGCTGACCCCCGACGTTTATGCCTGGGGAGGCAAGGAAGCCCTTGCCCTGAGGACAGGTATGACGATCTGGAGGGAGAGGAAGCCCCAATAGAATGTTGGGAACCCTATGAGGTCTCAAACAATACTGTACGACCCCTCCAGGACAGTAGAGGGAAGTGTGGGAGACCAAACCCTGATGATCGTCCAAGAGGCTCCGCTTTTGATCGCTTGAGCAGGGGGTCGGCCTTTGAGAGGCTAGGCCCAGTAAATGACCTGCGGGAACAGTTGTCCAGACCAAGAAGCGCTGCGAGATCCAGGAGGGAGGCAGAAGATGGCCGACCCCGAGGACGAGATGATGGCCAAAGGGAAGTAAACAGCCGACACAGGCCTGCTGCAGCAGAACCCTCCGTCCACCTCGGAGAGGCAGCAGGGGATAACATCGGTCAGGCCCACCCTGTGAGGCCCTGGAATGACTCAATCCAGCGGCTAGAGGATAAGATTGGTGATATATTGAAGAGCCGAGATCCTCTTCAGAGGGGATACGCCATAGGCTCACCCTTTGTGGCAAAGATAGTCAACTTCCCCACGCCATCAAAATTCAAGCCACCTATGGTCACCCCAAGGTATGACGGGAGTACCAACCCCATCCACCATGTGGAGATGTATCAGTCGGCGGCAGACATATACTCTATCTCAGATGAGATGAGGTGTCGTGCCTTCTCTAGTACCTTGACAGGGGCTGCACATGTCTGGTACACGTCTCTTCCAAAAAATTCCATTGAAAACTTTAAGCAGATGGCCGACCTGTGATCCATAATTTCTTCTTTGGGGTGAGGCCACAAAAGAAGACCACCCACCTGCTCTATGTTAAGCAGGGGAAGAGTGAGAGTCTGAGGGACTATATAGCCAGATTCAATAAAGAGAAGCTGGAGGTGGAAGACTATGAGGAGAGCATAGCTATGACAGCCCTGATTGGAGGACTCCAAAAGGGGAAGCTGTTATGGAAGCTTGCTGAAGACCCTTCGAGGATGATGGCCGAGCTGTTGTCGACAGCAGGAAAGGTGATGAACGCTGAAGAGGCGATGGCTGCAAAATATGAGGACGAAAGAGGAGGTGCAAGTGGGAGTAAATACCCCAAGAAGAACAAAGAGGGGAAGAAGAGGTCCTCGGATGACAAGTTCGCGGGGTACACCCCTCTGACGGTCAGCTGTGAACAGATTCTCAATGAGATTAAGAGTGACCGATCCCTGAAGTGGCCCGAGAAGCTGAGGGCAGCCCCCGGGAAGAGGAATAAGAACCTGTGGTGTGAGTTTCACCAAGACCACGGCCACGTAACGGACAAATGCTTTGCTCTGAAAGATGAGATTGAGAAAATGCTAAAGGAAGGGAAGCTCAAAAGTACGTCGACAAAGGCACCTTCAAGAGGGGCCGAGGGGACGACCCCAGAAAGAAGAGAGGCGATGCATGTGGAGAAGGTCCTCAAAAAAGAGGGGACGACCCTTCTGATGATGAGGACGACCCTGACCTCCCGTCGAGAGACGACCACGGCCCTGTTAAGAGGCTTAATATGATCTCGCTCGGAGTAGGAATGATCTCCGGGGGCCTTGCAGGAGGAGGGTCTGAGGTCGCCGACAGGAAGGCCCATGTGGCTGAGGCCAAGGCAGTGACGAAGACGGTACACGCGACTTCTCTGGAGGGCAAGTCAGAAAAAATGAAGAAGGTTGATATGGACACACTGATAGTGGGATTTTCAAGAATGGACTTCAAAGTCCTCTTGGCCCCGCATGATGACCCTCTCGTCATCACTACCAGGGTGCACGGGTGCGAAGTGCCGAGGATCCTGGTAGATGGGGGCTCATCCGCAGATGTGATGTTTTGGCCATGCTTCAAGGCCTTGGGCCTCAGTCGTGCCAGACTTGTCCCATACCATCATCCATTAATTGGGTTCAGTGGGGAGAAGGTTCACCCCCTGGGAATATATGAGGCTGATGTCAGGATGGGGGACGAATGGCCGAAGTGGCTCACCAAGAGGGTTAGTTTTGTTTATGCTGGATGAGCATGTGTTTTCGGCATACAACATCATACTGGGACGTGTGGCCCTCAAGGGGTTTGAAGCTGTGCCGTCCACAGTCCACCAGATGGTTAAGTTCCCTACCCCTTACGGGGTGGGGGAAGTTCAGGGAGACCAGACGACAGCGAGAGAGTGCTACTACAACTCCGCTGAAGAAAGGGAAGCACACAAGAGGGCTACAGCCACTTACAACATTGATACCCTAGACCCCAGGGACGAGACGAAGCTCAAAAAAGGAGAGGCCGCTGAGGAGGTAGAACCCATCATCCTCGATGAAGATGACCCGGGAAAAATCGTCCAAGTTAGCAAGTCTCTGAAGCCCAGTATCAAGGAAGACCTCATCAAACTGTTGAGGAGAAGACGAAGCGTCTTCGCGTGGAGTCATGTAGATATGCCAGGGATCGACCCTGAAATCATGTGTCACAAACTCAATGTGGTAGAGGGAGTGAAGCCGGTAAAGCAGAAGAGGAGGATTTACTCTAGAGAGAAGTATGAGGTCATCAGGGATGAGGTTAAAAAATTACAAGACGCTGAGTTTATCAGGGAGGTCATCTACCCTGAATGGCTGTCCAACGCAGTCATTGTCCCAAAGGCCAACGGGAAGTGGCGGATGTGTGTGGACTTCACAGACCTCAACAAGCACTGCCCCAAAGACAGCTTCCCTCTCCCTCGCATTGACCAGATGGTAGACGCTACTGCAGGCCACGAGCTCATGAGTTTTATGGATGCCTACTCAGGGTACAACCAGATCTTCATGAACCCTGAAGACTCGGAGAGGACTGCCTTCATCACTGACAAGGGGACATACTGCTATAGGGTCATGCCCTTTGGTCTAAAAAACGCGGGGGCAACGTACCAGCGTCTCGTAAATAAAATGTTCGAAGACCAAATTGGGAAGTCTATGGAGGTCTACGTGGATGACATGCTGACCAAGAGTTTGAAAGCAGAGTATCATGTGGCAGACCTGGAGAGGACCTTTAATACGATGGACAAGTACTAGATGAAGCTTAATCCGGCCAAGTGTGTCTTCGGGGTCGGAGCAGGGAAGTTCTTGGGGTTCATTGTCAATCAAAGAGGCATCAAGGCCAACCCTGAAAAGATAAAGGCCCTTATTGAGATGAAGACCCCCAAGTCCATTAAAGACGTTCAGAGGCTCACAGGGAGAGTGGCTGCCTTGAACAGATTTGTGTCAAGAGCCACAGACAGGTGTTTACCATTCTTCAAGATCCTCAGAAAGGCCTTCGAATGGAGTGAAGAGTGTGATGAGGCTTTAAAGGAGCTAAAATCATACTTAGGGTCTCCCTTGCTGCTGTCACGACCCGTGCAGGGTGAACGACTTTACGTGTACCTCGCCGTCTCAGAGTCGGCCATCAGCACAACCATTGTGAGAGATGAAGACGGAATACAGAAGCCTGTGTATTTCAACAGCAAGGCACTCCAAGGGGCAGAGCAAAGATACCCGAGGATGGAGAAGTTGGCCTACGCCTTGATCCATGCCTCGAGGAAGATGAAGCCGTACTTCCAGTCCCATACAATGGTCATCCTCACCGACTCTCCTCTTAGGCAGGTCCTACACAAGCCAGAAAAATCAGGTAGGTTGATGGCCTGGGCTATAGAGCTGGGGGAGTTTGACATTGTGTATCAGCCTAGGGCGGCCATTAAGGGGCAGGCATTAGCAGACTTCGTGGCTGAGTTCACTTGGGAAGATGATAAGGCCGAGGGTGAGACCCTCGGGAAGACGGATACAGAAGATAGACCCGCTGACACACCCGCAGATAGGGCTGAGACAAGCACCGCTAGAAGGAAAGCAACTGAAAACGAAGAGGGAAGGTACATCTTTAGACAGGGGTCCCTCTCTGAGGGAAATTTTTCATAAGGAAAGACTCTGTGGTGCCTCTTCGTTGACGGGTCCTCCTGTGACAGTGGAAGTGGGGCTGGACTGATACTGTCAGCACCCGATGGCACATACGTCGAATATGCCCTGAGGTTCAACTTTAAAGCCTCCAACAACGAGGCCGAATATGAGGCCTTAGTAGCAGGCCTCTCCTTGGCCAAGTCTCTTAGTGTCGGCCAGATTCTGGTCCATAGTGATTCAAGGCTAGTGGTGAATCAGATACTAGGGGCCTACGAGGCTAAGGACGAGAGAATGGCTAGATACCTCGAGAAGGTGAGGTCACTACTGAAAGGCTTCAGAGAAGTAAAATTAAAGAGGATACCCAGGATAGACAACGACCGTGCTGATGCCCTTGCGAGATTGGCCTCGGCAACTAGGACAGACATCAGGAGGACGGTCCCATTGGAAATTTTGCTTCAGCCAACTATTGAGGACGCTGAGGGAACACTTGGCAATTGCCTAAATGTCTCTCAAGAAGCTTCGTGGATGGACCCCCTGATCAAATACATTAAAGAGGGGGAGATGCCAGAAGCAAGGCAGGAAAGGAAGAAGCTGAGGTACAGGGCTGCAAAATTCACTGTCATCGGAGACACGCTGTACAAAAAGGGGTTTCTGCTCCCCTTACTTAGATGCTTGCATCCCTCAGAAGTCCCTTCCATTCTGCAGGACGTGCATGAAGGGTCGTGCTCAAGCCACATTGGGGGTAGGTCCTTGGCGAAGAGGGTGATCACCCAGGGCTACTGGTGGCCAACCTTGGGGAAAGATGCCGCAGCATATGTAAAGAAGTGTGATAAATGTCAAAGATTTGCCACCATCCCTCACCAACCCCATCAGCCTCTTACCTCCATTACCTCCCCATGGCCGTTCGCAGTATGGGGAATTGACCTGGTAGGACCCTTACCGAGGGCAGTCAATAACTATCGGTTCCTCATCGTAGCAATTGGCTACTTTTCAAAGTGGGTAGAGGCCGAACCAATGGTCACGATTACGGAGCAGAAGACCTTCCAGTTCATCTGGAAGAATGTGATATGCAGATACGGTCTACCCAACACCCTCATCTCGGATAACGGGACCCAGTTCAAGAATGCCTCTTTGCAGAAGTACTGTGAGAGGGTAAGTATCAAACAATTTTTCTCCACCCCAGGCCGACCTCAGGCCAATGGGCAAACCGAAGTCACGAACAGGACAATCCTGGATGGGATTAAGAAGAGACTTGAGGAAGCAAAAGGAAGATGGGTTGAGGAGTTATATGCAGTGTTATGGGCATACAGGACGACAGTGAGGACCTCTACCGGGGAGACCCCATTCATGCTAGCTTATGGATCAGAAGCCGTCATCCCCACCGAAGTCGAGTTTCCTACTCATAGGGTCCAAATGTACGACCCCCAGGGAAATGCGGAAGAAAGGAGACTCGACTTGGACCTGATTGAGGAAAGGAGGGAGGACGCCGAGATAAGGCAGGCCTCCTATCAGCAGAGGACCGCAAGGTTTTACAATCAGAGGGTGAAACAGAGACCTATCGCAGTAGGAGACTTGGTTCTCAAGAAGACTTGGCAAAAGCCCAACAAACTCCATCCTAATTGGCATGGCCCCTATAGGGTCATCGATGAAGTTGTCCCTGGGACCTATAGACTAGAAAACCTAGAAGGGGAACCTTTTTCCAACCCCTGGAATGCAGATCATTTGAAGAAATACTACCACTAGTGTTGTCAGGTCTTGATAGACCACAATTGTAATAAGAATTGCTCCAACAGGACACTTTGGAAAATTAATGAAAAGTGTTTCCCCTCACCTTATGGTTATCAGTTCTAATATGCATGGAAACATCTACAGAAAACCATTAATTTGGCAAGTTGAACCCTCGGCTATAATGAGGGCCAGTGGAGGGGACGACCCCACCACTGTCCTCAAGAAAGACGAGGGTAGACTTTGTTAAAAACCATAAATCTGGTAAGTTGAACCCTCGGCTATAATGAGGGCCAGTGGAGGGGACGACCCCACCAATGGCCTCAAGAAAGACGAGGGTAGACTGTTAAAAATCATTAATTTGGTTACTTGAACCCTCGGCTATAATGAGGACCAGTGGAGGGGACGACCCTACCACTGTCCTCAAGAAAGACGAGGGTAGACTTTGCTAAAAACCATAAATCTGGTAAGTTGAACCCTCGGCTATAATGAGGGCCAGTGGAGGGGACGACCCCACCACTGTCCTCAAGAAAGACGAGGGTAGACTGTTAAAAATCATTAATTTGGTTACTATAACCCTCGGCTATAATGAGGACCAGTGGAGGGGACGACCCCACCACTGTCCTCAAGAAAGACGAGGGTAGACTTTGTTAAAAACCATTAATTTGGCAAGTTGAACCCTCGGCTATAATGAGGGCCAGTGGAGGGGACGACCCCACCACTGTCTTCAAGAAAGACGAGGGTAGACTTTGTTAAAAACCATTAATCTGGTAAGTTGAACCCTCGGCTATAATGAGGGCCAGTGGAGGGGACGAACCCACCACTGTCCTCAAGAAAGACGAGGGTAGACTGTTAAAAATCATTAATTTGGTTACTTGAACCCTCGGCTATAATGAGGGCCAGTGGAGGGGACGACCCCACCACTGTCCTCAAGAAAGACGAGGGTAGACTTTGTTAAAAACCATTAATTTGGTAAGTTGAACCCTCGGCTATAATGAGGGCTAGTGGAGGGGACGACCCCACCACTGTCCTCAAGAAAGATGAGGGTAGACTTTGTTAAAAACCATTAATTTGGCAAGTTGAACCCTCGGCTATAATGAGGACCAGTGGAGGGGACGACCCCACCACTGTCCTCAAGAAAGACGAGGGTAGACTGTTAAAAATCATTAAGTTGGTTACTTGAGCCCTCGGCTATAATGAGACCACATGAGGGGATGACCCCACATTGGTCCTCAAAAAAGACGAGGGATGGGTTAGTAGTATCAACAAAGAGCAAACCATAAAAGAATTAAATATGGAAGACATCAATTATGGAAGGGAAGAGACGATGGTATTAATAAAACATAAAATATCAAGTGTTTTACAAGGCCATTGAACAAAAATACACTAGAAGGGTATGGGCTACAGGCAGCCACCTTATGGGACGACATCAGAGGGCAGGGCCTCAACATCTATGGGAGCCGTCTCCTCAGTTACCAGCACTGGATGATCTTCAGATGTACCGACCCCCTCGATTTGGACTTGGGATTCCACCTGGTTGAGGGCCTCGGCAATTAGGGGGTCGTCCAGTTGAACACCCTCCAGTGAAGGGCGAACAGAGGAGACGACATCGCCGAATTTGAGGACGACCCATCGGCAGGACGTCCTGATCCCCCTCTCCAGATACTCAAGGCCGAAGCCCTGAAATTCATCTGAAGTCTTGAAGGCCTCAACAGCATCAGCCCCGGCTTTCCTGACAGCCTCTTCAAGATCAGTTTTGTGCTGGGTCTCCAAGTTGATCAGGGCTGAGTCCCTCTCCTTAATGAGCAAGTCCTTAGCCTGCAGATCGGCATCATGTTGCCTCGTCAGCTCATCAAGAATTCTAGCGTGCTCAGTCCTTGTACTCTCCAGCTCGGCCCTCGCAGTATCCAGCTCTGTCCGAAGGTCGACCTCATGTTGAATGGCCCTCTCAGCTTCATAAAACTTTTGTTGGTTCTCAGCCATCCACTTGGTGGCTGAGGTGAAGGCACAAACGGACTACACAAAAAATAAACAAAAAATAGACGTCAAGAAGGACCGAGGGAACAGTTAGTGAAAGAATGAAATTAAAGGAGGTCAAGACCGATACCTGAGCAAGGGAGTGTAGACCATAGTCGTACACTTTGGCGGGAGGCATCTTCGCCAAGAACTCGAAATTAGAGGCCGACGGTGCAGAGAACATCGAGGCCTTGGCTGCCCTTAAGTTGGTGATCAATGACGAGGGGTCGGCCCTCAAGTGTGCCAGATTCTGAGACCAGAAGGCCCCCATGCTCGAGGAAGAGGTCGTCCCCTCAGAGGCTTCAACCCTGGCCCTTGTCCTAGGATCAGGCCGATGCTCAACAGGGGCCTCAGGCTCCTTCCTTTTGTGACTATCAGTGGTCGGCTCCACCACTGTCGGCCCAGCGGCCTTTGTCTTCCTCAGAGCCTGCTGGGGCTCCTTCCCTTTCCTCTTGGCTAATCCAGATAGCAAGCTGGGAGCTGTCATTTCCCAAAGGTAGTCTGGTGTACCTGCAGGACGATCTGATAAGAGGACGATATGTTAGAAAAATGCAGATCTAAAGAGGAAACACTTGGAAAAAAGCAAAGAATGGAAAATGTTCAGTGTAACTCACATAGTTCAGTCAGGGGGCCTACCCTCAGACCAGCTTCTTTGAGAAATCGAGGGGTCATCAAGTCTTCAAATTTTGCGAGCTCACCCTCTCGCCCTCGTCCTCTAAGATAATCAACAATGTCTTTCTCCTCCAGGCTAAGTCCAGGGTCTGATCTGGCCTTCATGGAGGGGTTGGACCACTTCCTGGGGACCCTCGGACAATCGGCTACGGGCTCCCACTCCCCGGAGATAAAGAAAAACCTCTTCTTCCAATCATGGTTGGAAGTTTGTGCCACATGGAGGAGTTTCTTCTCAGACCTCCTTGCCCCCAGGTGATAATATCCAGGCTGCTTGGACGAGGAGGTGATGTTGTAGCAGCCCGGGAATAGGTCAGCCGAGGGATCGTCTGTAAAGGCATTCTTCCACAAGGAAATATAGCCCAAGATCGTCCTCCAAGAGTTGGGAGGAAGTTGAGAGGGGGAAACGCCGAGGGCAAATAGGATATCTGCAATGGCAGGATGCAGTGGGAGCCTGACTCCGACCTTGAACATTTGCTCATATACTGCAACCTCTCCCTCTTGACAGTCAAAAACCCTCTCAGTCTCAGAGGGAACCCTCATAGTTACCCCAGAGGGCACTCCGTAAATATGCCTCCATGTCAGAAGATCCCTATCCCTAACGGAGGAGATAAAAGACGAGGCATGGGAGGTATCAACCTCATCATCTGTATCGTCGCCCTCGTCCTCATCCCCTTCCCCCTCATCACCTGCAGGTGGACCCTGAGGAAAAGCCACTTGGAAGGCATTGGGGGATAGGGTTGTCACAGGAATGGCATCATAAGGGACTGTACCCTCGGCCTCACGGCCTGGGCTAAGGTCAGATGTGTCCCTCCTACCAGAAGTTCCAGCACCAGTTGGCGAGGATGCTCTCCCGTCCATCTCACTTGGTTTGGGAGTCTCGGCTGGACGAGATGACGACCCACAAGACTCAGAGGGTTCAGATGGTCTTATGGTGGCAAGAGGAATGGGAAAGATGGGTCGTACCCAATTAGGGTCGTCCCCTCGTCTCCTCTCTTCCTCTTCCTCTATTCGTCTGATTTCAGCAAAGAGTTTCTCTCTCAAGGGGGGGAATTCAAACACTAAGTTGTAAAGCCTCCTAAGCATTAAGGGGAAGACCCTACACTTGGAGAAATTACACTAGACTTGGCTAATTCAACTACAAACACCTGGGGGATTGACCAGGTTTGACTTTTGGATTAAACCAAAGAACTAAAACGTTTTTCGTCAAGAATGTTCAAGAACCTTTAACCGGAGAAGACACCGAAAAAAGCTATGGGGAACTCGAAGAAAATGTAACCCTATGACCTTAAAAAATAAACATAATTGAAGGCAAAGGAAAGCGCTTAATGAGGGAGAGTACCTGACGACGAGGGTGAGTAATGCTGCTGAGACCTGACGAAACGAAGGTTGCAAGTGGCAAAGCTCACTGGTTCTAGAGAGAGAATGGACTTGGGCGCGAAGAAGAAGAAGCTGTGGAGAGAGAGTTTAAAAAACTCTTAAATACCCTGGTAATAAATGGGCACATTTCCCAAGAAGGGTATAATTAGGGCACAAAGCCCCATGCAAGTGTGCAGCCGCCGTGCCTTGGAAACTCGAATAGCAATGAGTACCTGCCCAAGTGTCCCTCACCTAACTGATCATACATGCATCCCAATTTCAACATTATCCCTCAGCCATCTCAACGGCACCTATGGCTAAGGGCTGGGGGTGATTGATGTACCCGTTTATATCCTTGGCTTGGCTGAAGACTATGTCCAAAACGGACGACCCTAAGAGGGGCCGACCCTTCACCAGGCCCCCAGCTGGCCTCCACCAGGCCCAGACGAACCTACGAGGGGCCGACCCTCCACTAGGCTCAAGACAAACCTACGAGGGGCCGACCCTCCACCAGGCACCGGACGACCCTACGAGGGGCCGACCCTCCCCCAGGCTCCGGACGACCCTACGAGGGTACGAGAGTACGAGGCCAGAATCAATCCAGACTCACTACCGGAAGAAACTTTGCCCTCGGCCTCGTCTCATAGGCTGAGGGTGATATTGTCACGGCGCGTGGTTTGGGAGACGCGTGGAACAGTGCGCGTGAGGCTCATATGGAACGTGGCAGACCGTTATAACAAAATCACACCCTCACGTGAGGGAATATTATGTCATCATTTGGCATCTACAGGTGTCAACAGGGGATTGGCTAGATCATTATTCATATGCACCATGCTTACTTGGGGGGTACACTACACCCCCCAAGACCTATATATACTGGTCATCTACAACCCTACAGGGGATCGATCCATGAACAGTAACCCTAGCTAAAACTCTGTTTGTACACACAGTAAAGAGAGAGAGCGGGTTATGTGCATTGTATCCAAGGCCATTAGCGCCCATACTTAGTGAATCACACACTCACAGTGGATGTAGGCCAAATTGGCTGAACCACTATACATCATTGTCCTAATTCCTCTTATACTCATCCCCTTCTACATACTTATACACTTATTCTCCTCCATGGCTGCTACTGCTTGAGCTCACTATCACTTATCCGGTGGTGCTGAATCCCAGCATCATTAGTGCTAAAAACACTAAATCTCAAACCAAACTATCATGTCGAAGCATGGATCTCATAAACTTGGGTGTAAATAGGGTTTTTATGAGGCTATTGGTTCTTTTATAAAAAAAAGTGTTTGAAACCCTTGATAAAAAATAAACTTTATCAACCTTTGTTTATATAGAAAAATGTATAAAGATGAAGGCACAAAAAATTAGAAATATCATTCGAACGAGATAGGCCATCGCATTTGAACGAAGTCAACTCATTCAAATGAAATACCCAAACTAGTTTGAACGAAGTTCGCGCGAGCTTTAGTTGATAGCGTATTGTCTTAGACATAAGGTTCTCGTTTGAAGCTCATTCGAACGAAACACATAAAATCCTTTGAATGAGAGACAAAACTCGTTTGAATGACTTTACACAACTCGTTTGAATGAAAATTCCAGTTTGTTTGAATGACTTTGAAGACCAAAAATAATTTAAAAAAAAATCCTTTTATGAAAAACAACGTCAATAAACTTAACACCCAAAACACAAACCCAGGGGATCAACATAATGAATAAAATATACCTTTCTTTGGATCCCAAGGTTTAACACAAAACTCGACATGAATTTTATGTCACTTTTACTTGGGTTGCTTCGTGTCTTCAATGCATAGGCTTAAAGGTACAAATTGAACAACCCAACCTATGAATCAAACAATTTTTCCCAAAAGGAATAAAGCCAATACTATAAATTTTCAATAAATATTACAAACTTGACACGTTGTTAAAATTTGTCCTTACAAATATCCTCCTTTAGCTATTTTGGGACAAAACAAAAAATTAAAACTAGGTTGCCAAGCTCAAATGCCCAATCCACAAATCTTAAAAGGAAAAAGACACAAAGAGTACTTGACCGACTCTATTGGTTGAGTAGCTTTTCTCTTATGAAACTTTGCCACGTCGAAGTATAAATCTGCACACTTAACACACCTTTCAGTTGTAAAGAGAATATAAAATACGTAACTCGCATATGAAATCCCTCCTCCTTAATCTAAACTTCTCCCCCCTTTTTGTTTGGGAATAGACAAAGATGAAAGTGCATAATATGAAAGCAAATGTTCACAAAGAAAATAATCATATCAAGCGATGCGAAGTGAAATGACAACGATATACTTACGTTAACACGAACACAAATAATCATAAAGATGAAACAAAGACAAACATGGATTAAATGCATTCAAAGACTCATTTAAACATACCATATATATACAAGCCTAAAAAATACTGATGATGCTCAAATCAACACCATTAAAAATTAATGATGAACTATGATAAACTTGTACAAACCCATTGATCTCAACATATAACACCCTTAATTTTTTTTTTCTTTTTTTAAAGATGTCACTTCTGATGATTAATATCAATACGTTGGCCTTGGAAAATATATTCCTTTGTCTTTTCCTTTTTTTTTGCCTCTTTTTCAAAGGCTCTTGCCAATGGGGGCCTAGCATGCAAAGGATATTTACTTCATTCATATCCCTTTCCATTGTATTCTCTTATTTTTAAACCTAAGAGAATCCTCACCAAACGATTCTTACATGCACAAATCCCCCCATCCATCCATCCATCCATCCATCCATCCATCCATCCATCCATCCATCCATCTATCCATATATATATATATGTGTGTGTGTGTGTGTGTGTGTGTGTGTGTGTGTGTGTGTGTGTATGTGTGACAAAATTGATAGGAGAACACCTCACTTAGCTCATGCAGCATAAGAAGTCAAATTTTAAAAGAGATCGTGAAAGTGTGTGTGAAGGCATATACTTAGAGGAATCCATTACACAAAACTAAATAAGAACAACTCCATGAGAAGGCATGATTAAGAAATAATCCAAAGCATTGTAAACCATATTCTAATGTTCTAGCCACATGGAAAATATGAAATGAGTGAGGTTCAAACATACCAGTATGCGACACAAAATGTGTAAAACTACTACACAAAAGAAAATAAACAAAAATATTTTTGAGTTTTTATAAATTTTACAAAAAAATGACTCAAGCAAAAAAAAAGTCTTTTAAATAGACTTGAAAAACTAGTGTATGAAAGACATGCATACCTAATCACTTATAGGATATAACACGTGACTAATCATGTAAAAGCATGCGAGAGTCAACAAGTCAAACATTAAGTGCCTCCAAATAAGATTTTCTCAATCAAATAGATGAAATTTTAATGCCTTGGGTTTTAGGAACCATGCCAATATGAGGTTTAGACTTTCTTAGACCTTTTCTAAGATTATAATAAAACTTCCTAATGTGACCTCTCATACCACAATGTGTGCATGTGTAAATATGAGGAAAACGACCTTTAGGTTGACCATTAGGAATTTCCTTGGTAAAGGTTGACTCTCTCACAATCTTGGTCTCAGCTTTGGGAGAGAAATCATTTGGATCATCGCATCCTAGACTCATTTTGTCATGGAAAAGGCGTGAGATTTTCTCAATCAACGCTCTGATACCACTTGTTGGTGCAATAGGCCCCCCAAATTTAAAAACCTTTTTAAATCAAAAAGAGTAATTTCCTTATTAAATATATGCGGAAGCGTTGATGGTTCAATCAAACAATAAATTTTAATTTCTTTTCAAATTAAAATTAAACCAAGTGAAATAAGATTAAATCCAAACAAATTAAATTTCACTTAAACCAATTAATTTAACCCAAGTCCTAGAAATTTGCCTAAGTCATATTTTTAATATTTCCAAATTAGGCCAAACTAAATTTTATCAAATTAAGTGATGACTTGAATTAAATTAACATTTACCCAATTAATTATGTAGCACCAAATTAAACAAGTAGTGGTTGAACGAAATTTTATCTTTTTACCTAAGCATGCATTCTAGGTGATTTTTCAAGATAAAATAAATAATGAATCACTATGCTGCGACGTACGAGGAAAAACCCACAACGGGAAAAAAACTCGGATGGCCCTAGCCTCAAATTCACTAAGTAAAGTTTTACAAATATAAGACAGTAAGACTTACAACACTCGACTCGATCCCTTTCAGGCCCCGACGCTTCTTCTTGTATATACCTCTGCCTAGCGAATAACCACGGAGCTCCACCGCGGTCTCGAAATCCAATGATCGGACTTTTTGTGGTCACTGTCACCTGAACAAGGAGCCTTTCTCCAAGTGGGTAAATCAACGCAAACTTCTTCTTCTTTGTGGGATTTAGAAGCAAACCCAAACAATCTCTTCTTATGTAGAGATAAACCGGGGACAACCACTCCAAGCAAAGTATTTATATATAAAGGAACTTGGATAAACAAACTATGGGTGTAAAACAAGTGTTTAAAAGATTTTTCTTGAAAAACAACACCACTTAAACAATGAACTTTTTTCTTTTGGAATTATGCTCTCAGACTCTCTCTTGGAGGTTGTAGGATATGAAAAAGTTAAGTGGAAAAAGTTAGTTCCCGCACATATGAAGTCTGCCCAAAAAGTTAGTGGGATGAGAAGTGGGAAAGTGGGAAAAAACTGCTCAAACTGCCAAATAAACTGTTCCCACCAAAACTCGTTCGAACAAGATTTTCGTTCAAACGAGCCTTCTAATGAAGTTCCAGTGTGAACTCGTTAAAAATATCGTTGAAAATCTCGTTCGAACATCATTTTCGTTCGAACGATACTTCGAACAACATTCCAGTGGACTATGTGGGAACTCGTTGGCAAACTCGTTCGAACGACATTATTGTTCGAACGACAAACTCGTTCGAACGACAATTCGAATGAACTTCCAGAAAGTGTAAATTTCGATTTTTAGCCCATAAACTTTATATACTTTCTTTTAAAGTTTTAATTAAATCTTTCTGAAAATAAACAAAAGTTTTAAAAACAAAGTACACCCAATATAAATTGTTCCAAGCTCCTATATATATATATATATATATTAAAATGAATTCATACCTTAGGAGCAATGGAACCAATGTTGTTGAAGTAGAAATGAGGCACATTAAACTCGACATTTTAATGAAGCTTTAAACTTGGCCGCTACATCTTCAACAAACACGTCATAGGCTTGAAGGATGGTCAATTACTCTATCCTATGACTCAAATGTTTTTATCCGGAATTGGGCCAAAACTACAAAGGACTCAGTTGGAAATTTGTGTCCTTATAAATATCCCCCTTTGGCTATTCCGGGACAAAAACCAACAAAAAATCCTAAAGGGCCGTCAAGCTTTACTAGACTGACAAAAATGTCCCAGCCAAAATAAAATTACAATGCTTGACTCAAACAACCCAAAGGATCAAAATCTTTGCCGGCGAAAGTTTCCACTTAGAATATAATAATTTCTGCACACTTAAGCAAACACATTAAACGCATAGGGAATATCAAAATATTAAATGTAGTTAAATAATTACTCCCCCTTAATTAATTCTCCCCTTTATCAAGCAAATGACCTACTTAGAAAGACGTCTCCCCTAAGATAAATCTCCCCCAAACTAAGATAAGATTATAATAGGAATAGATACCATTTCTCCCCCTATCATTCTCCCCCTTTTTGTTCAGGAATAAACAAAGGTTAACAAACTAATTTAAACATGAACCTTAGAGTGAGAAGAACCTGAAAGCATATGGGCAACAAAATCACAACTAATCCATACAAATTAATATTGACTATGATGCGAAAACAAATGATACCAAAATGACCAATAAGATTCTAAGCATGTGATATCAAATAAACTACGCAACAAACAAGGTACCAATTATGAATTGAAGCATAAATGGACTAGATAAACATGGCAAAGACTTAAACAAAGTATCATATATATGTATACACAATAGATACAAGCTAAGCATAAGTACACACATATAGATATAAACACCAAAATGACACAAAATAAGATAAACTTTTCACACTTGTATGGAAAAAATGTGTCATATGGAAACGGAAGTGTTGGAGTGTGAACTAGTAATAATTAAATTTAGACCCAATCATTTAAAACATGTTCACGTAGTTCTCAATTGATTGCAAACTTCATCACATTTGAATATAACCTCATGTGACAACTTAAATTGAACTCAATGAACAAACATATACAATGCATACAAGCCTAGCATGTTGATGATTCTACAAGCCAATAGAGTCATGACATTGAAAGCGCAACTAGGATAAACGGACATTGTGCAAACCGTTGATATATCATCCAAACTCCCCCAATAAGCATATATATTATTCTTTTGAATGAATAAATCAACTAAACATAGGCCTTGGCAATTAATTTTCTTTTAATGCCATATTTTCTTTTAGGACTTTGGACCACGTATTTCTTTTAGGTCCAAACAAACGGTGGCTTACTATTCGCAAAGGATAATAAATCCTTTCGGAGCCCTTCCCCGTGCACATTGAAATATAATATTTTTATTTCTCACAAATCTCACGTGCAATGGATTTTGACATGCACTAGTCCTCCTAGGTCACAAATATTTAGATGACAATATTGGTAGGAGAACACCTCACAAAGCTCAAATATAACATGTGACGATTAAATTTCAAAAAGCTCATGCATGTGTGAATAGAGGCATATAAAAATAGAATCCATTATATCAACACAAAATCCAACTACTCCATGTAACCATGGTAAAGAACATTTTAAGGATTAAAAATCTAAACCAAAAGTTCTAGCTACATGGGAGCGAAAAAGTAGGGATTCAAACATAAGTATATGCCACATAAAGTGTGTCAAACTAAAATACACAAAAAATAAAATCTTTTTGAGTTTTTGAAATTTTTAACCCAAAATAAAAATATTTACTCAAAAGACAAATAAAAATCATTTGAATTTTTCATTAAGCTTAAATTTTCAAGAGATAAAAACCCAAATGATAAACAAAAATATTTTATTATTTTTCATTTAATGCAAAAAAAAAATATAATACAAAAGATAAACAAAAATCATTATTCTAGCATGTGATTAAGCATGGAGCATAGACTAGAAAATGATTAAACATGCATACACCTAGCAATGATATATAATATAAAGCACAAAAAGCTAGAGTATGCAAACAAAACTAACACATTCAACCTTTAAATTTAGCAAGGGAGGTTTCATGTGAAAGAAAATGAGAATCAACAAATCTAATATCTAGCGCGTCTAAAAATGATTTTCGAATCCATATAGATGTATATTTAAAATGTTGGGATTTTAAAATTAATGAAATGCTAGACATAGACTTCCTAGGACTTCTTTTAAGATCAAAACAAAATGACCTAAGGTGACCTTTCCTAGGCTACCACAATGGAAGCATGTGAAAACACGAGGAATGATACCTACGGTGTGACTTTTTTTAAAGTCCTTGGATAAAGTCGACCCTTTAAAACAAATAATGGTTTTAGCTTTAGCAACGAAAGCATTTGAACAAGATGTGCTAGAACCATTACTACAACTACTTGAGTCTTGTAAATCATTTTTCAGTTTTAAAATTTCGGACTCAAGTAATAAATTAGACTCCTCAATTTTACGGGACTCCTTCTTTAAATTTTCTATAACTCTTAGAAGGTTATCACGCTCCCCCTCAATGTGATCAAACATGTCCCTAAGAGTTTTTTCTTGACAATCACTCTCTTTCTTGGACTTTTCTAAAGTATTATAATTGTATTTTATGTCAATGAGCTTATCACGAAAAATATCTTTTTGAGATAGGGAGATTTGCAAAAACTCAACTTTAGTTTTAAAACAAGAATTTTCATTTTCAAGAAATTTAATTCTTTTTGTAAATCTCAAATTTAATTCTCTTAATTTTTCATTACACTTATTAAGCTCATTAAATTCCTCTCGAATAGCAAAAACTTCATTATCATTAGAAATGGACAAATTATCATTAAGGCATCCCATCGAGAGATACAAAATAAAAATGAGAGTGAGTCAAAAATTGAACCACCTAAAAATACAAGGAGCACAAAAATTATAAAAGCCGAAAAATGGATATTTGACGCGATAAATTAGCGCTTCGGCTCAGATACTAATTTGAAAAGGATGAGCTTTTCTCAATCAACGCTCTGATACCACTTGTTGGTGCAATAGGCCCCCCAAATTTAAAAACCTTTTTAAATCAAAAAGAATAATTTCCCTTGTTAAATATATGCGGAAGCGTTGATGGTTCAATTAAACAACAAATTATAATTTCTTTTCAAATTAAAATTAAACCAAGTGAAATAAGATTAAATCCAAACAAATTAAGTTTCACTTAAACATAATTAATTTAACCCAAGTCCTAGAAATTTGCCTAAGTCATATTTTTAATTTTACCAAATTAGGCTAAACCAATTTTATCAAATTAAATTAATGACTTGAATTAAATTAATATTTACCCAATTAATTATGTAGCACCAAATTAAACAAGTAGTGATTAAACCAAATTTTATCTTTTTACCTAAGCATGCATTCTAAGTGATTTTGCAAGATAAAATAAACAATGAATCACTACGCCGCGATGTACGAGGAAAAACTCACAACGGGAAAAAACCTCGGACGACCCTAGCCTCAAATCCACTAAGTACGATTTTATAAATACACTACAGTAAGACTTAAAACACTCGACTCGATCCCTTTCAAGCCCCGACGCTTCTTGTTGTATGCACCTCTGCCTAGCAAATAACCACGGAGCTCCATCGCGATCTCGAAATCCACCGATCGGACTTTTTATGGTCACCGTCACCCGAACAAGGACCATTTCTCCAAGTGGGTAAATTAACGCAAACTTCTTCTTCTTTGTGGGATTTAGAAGCAAACCCAAACAATCTCTTCTTATGTAGAGATGAACCGGTGCCAACCACTCCAATCAAAGTATATATATATAAAGGAACTTGGATAAACAAACTATGGGTGTAAAACAAGTGTTTAAAGATTTTTCTTGAAAAATAACAACACTTAAGTAATGAACTTTTTCCTTTTGAAATTATGCTCTCAAACTCTCACTTGGAGGTTGTAGGATATGAAAAAGTTAAGTGGAAAAAGTTAGTTCCCGAACATATTAAGTCTGCCCAAAAAGTTAGTGGGAAAAGAAGTGGGAAAGTGGGAAAAAACTGCTCAAACTGTCAAATAAATTGTTCCCGCCAAAACTCGTTCAAACGAGATTTTCGTTCGAATGAAGTCTCGTTTGAACGAGCCTTCTAACGAAGTTCCAGTGTGAACTCTTTAGAAATATCGTTGAAAATCTCGATCGAACATCATTCTCGTTCGAACGATACTTCGAACGAAATTCCAGTGGCCTATGTGGGAACTCATTGGCAAACTCGTTCGAACGACATTATTGTTCGAATGACAAACTCGTTCGAACGACAATTCGAACGAACTTCCAGAATGTGTAAATTTCAATTTTTAGCCCAGAAACTTTATATACTTTCTTTTAAAGTTTTAATTAAGTCTTTCTGAAAATAAACAATATTTTTAAAAACAAAGTACACCCAATATAAATTGTTCCAAGCTCCTATATATATATATATATATTAAAATGCATTCATTCCTTAGGAGCAATGTAACCAATGCTATTGACATAGAAACGAGGCATATTAAACTCGACATTTTGATGAAGCTTTAAACTTGGCCGCTACGTCTTCAACAAACATGTCATAGGCTTGAAGGATGGTCAATTACTCTATCCTATGACTCAAACATTTTTGTCCGGAATTGAGCCAAAACTACAAAGGACTCAATTGGAAATTTGTGTCCTTACAGTCATTCTTGATTTGGATAGTTCCTAAAATTTTATCCAACTTTTATGACCTAGTTTCTAAACCAAACTTAACGTGACTCGAGTATTTTAATTCATCTTCTAACTGCAAAGTTCTAGACTTAAGAAAAAGTTTAGACTCGTCATATTTTAGTGAATCCTTTTTCATGTTTCAAAAAATCTATGAAGGTTATCTCTCTCCCTCTCAATGTATTTGAGATTCTCCCTTATATTCTTCTCACGTGACCTTAAATTCTTAATCAATTTATCATTATTTCGTATGGTACATTCTTTCAACTTACCCTCTAATTTTAAGTTTTCCTTTTATTTTTAAATTTCAATGACTCCATATATAACTCACGAAAGATAACTTTAAGCTCATTCTCCTCCTTATAACTACTCTTCTCTTATTCTTCCTTTTCATAAGCAAGGGAATTTAAAGACCGAACCTAGAAACTGTATGATTTTCCTCAACGTCGAAAGATTTCTTATTTAGTCTCACATTACTAACCAGGAAAACGGTATAGTTATGCTCCATAGGAGAATTGGGTTCCTCTTCCAACTCACTATTACTAAGGGTAACATTATATGATTTAGGCTTCTTACGTTATCTCCTTAGTTTGATGGGACACTCAAATGCACGATACCCAAAATCTTAGCATTAAAATCACTTTTTAAATTCATCCACTTTTTTAGGGTTATCCCTGTTCTTCCTCTCACAGTCATTGTTAAAGTTCTTGGATTTCTTATAAAAATTCTCCTATTCTCTAATCTTAATAAATTTAGTGAACTTTTTCGCAAACTATAATATCCCGCACTTTTATGATATTTAATTTCCACATGTGCATTTAATTGGAAAAATTAAATTGGTTTCAGTAACTATTAATTAACGAGTTAAGGATTAATATTTATTATCATTATTATTTACTTGCATGTGATAACTAAATAGGGATGTGATTTATTATATTGTCATTTTATGAGTGAAAAGTGACGATTTATTATATTATGTTGTTAGAGAGTTAGAATGACATATTCAAATAGTTATGGGCAACGCGTATTGTACGCATGTATTGAGCCTGATTATTGGTACGGTGGTATATTTTTTAGTTGGGTGACTTCGGTGGTCTTTTTGAGTGCACCGGTGATCTGGAACGGGTTAAAATAATCCAGAATAGGTATCTGAGGGTTATAGTTTGGTTCCGAGGACTTTTTAGACGTAGTAGGGCCCGCATAGAGGTAAATGTGTCTTTTTACCCTTAGGGCTACACTTAAAAATGGTATCAAGGTGTAATTAAGGAGTATTTAAGGTTTATGGAGGTGTATGACAACCTCACTTTTAACATTTGCATAATTGTGATTACGGAAGAGATTAAGAGAAGATGAAAAGGAAGAAAAAAGAGCAGAAACCTTGGATAAGAGAGGAAGAACATCTCTGAATTCAATCATCTAGTAGAGACTTAAGATTCAGATCCAAAAGGCAAGTGTCTACTTGTTTAGATTACAATTTTTACAGTTAATTATGTTCATAATTTATTAGGAACAAATTTGAGATTTGAAAGATGAGAACTTTTGAGAATTAATTAAATGAAATTAGTTTGTGTTAACCTCTGATCATCGTTGATGATGATTGATAATTAATAGTTAAGAATTTCGTGATTAAATTATGGGTTTTATGAGTATGAACATCAGAATATTAATAGGTTGTTAAAAATCAATAAATTTCAAGATTTGAATAATTATGAGTTAATTGAATTGATTAATGATTAGGAATCCTAGGGTTTTGATTATGGATTTGGGTATATTTCGATGTTATAATGCTTCTGGGTTAGTTATGTATTGATGTGGGTTATCAATTTGTGGTTTTAAGAGGCTTGGGACCTTCATTCGATGGTTTTATAGGTAAAACCTGAGGAAGAAGACGATTGGCAGCCTAACAAATTGGTGCTGATTCGGTTTGCTGGCCTGCCTAGATATTTATTGCACGTTGTTTTGACTCGTTAGAGCTTAGGGAATGGACGTATGGGCACTCGGGGTAGATTGGGACTAATAGGGAATGTTTTTAGGACTTGGTACGTGTATTAAGCCAATAATTAGATAGGTCGGAGTGAGACGAACCCTTATATGCATAATTTGGATGTCTGTTCGGACTTCAGGAATGGTTAGACTAGTACACTGTGGGAATTTCATACGAAGTCAGTACTTTATGTATATATATATATATACGTATTGTAGGTGACTTCTGTATTTATATATGTGATTGCTGCCTATTTATATTCAACATATCTACTTTATAGTACTATCGTTAGGAGGTTGTGTATAGTGGATAGTCCACCATGATTTTGACCATAAGTTGTTAGATTGATTCTCCAGGTCATAGTACTATTACAAAGCCAGTATCCACGTGTGAGGACATGTGTTAGTTTTTAGACCGATTGGATGCGATGTGGTATGGTTACAAACTTTGGATGTATGTTTATGATGACCTCCATTGTTTGTGTTTACGTTTGGGTTTGGTGGTGAGATTCTGACCCGGTGGCCCAGTTGTGGTACGTGGTATACCTGGATCCCGATAGCACACGCGGGATGTATTTGTGAGGTCCTTGCTATTGGGATATGGTTTATATGCATATAGCGAGAGATATATATGTTTGTGTATATGAGATATGGTGTGTATATCAATATATACATGGGTGTAGCTATGTTATTATAGTGTGAATATCCATTTATAACACGTGTAAAGCTATGCTATTATTCGTGAAAGTATATCTAGTGAGGGTAATATATACTTAGCTAATGGTGATTATTAGCGTGTCAGGCTTTGATAGCGATTATTCTCCTTGTTAGACTGGATAGTATAATTAGGATAAAAAATGAATGCATTAAGTGTGCACTGTAGATGAGAGGTGAGTTTATGTCTCATGTGAGTGAGTCTGCCAAGTTAATTGTGAAGATAATACACTACATATTTTTATTTAAAGCATATAAATACTTGAAAAATATTTTCAAATGTTTTTTGGGCTTTAAACCACTGGAAAATCTATTTTGTCTTCAAAAACCCTAGGCTTGGAGCAGCAGAAGGGAAAACAGGGCTAGATCTTTCATGCCATTGCGAGTAGTAGCTGTGGATGCTACGAGATTGATTGTAGCCGCTTCTATTCGTTTCTATATAGATAGGATTCGGTTTCATTTCCTGTATTTTCTTTTGGGCATGTTTCTCGTAGTTAGATAATACTTATTTATGTCAGAGATATTCATTTCTTATCGATATTTATTTACGTTGGATGATTATTTGTCGTGACCGATAGTTTATTCGGTTTAATTTATATCTATGCTTATCTGCTATCCTGTCATTTCATCTCGTGTATATTTATATTGGTTATATTTATTTTGATAATGATGCTGAAAATGAAATCAAATTAGATTCCCATTTTATTTTAATAAAGGCCTGATCAACCGGTATTACAATTGGCGCGGTATCATAGTTGGTATCAAAGCATTGGGTTATAATGTCCTTTAGGATCTATGTGAACTTGCTACGTTGTCAACATTACGTTTCTTTGATATAAGGTCCTATGTTTAGGACTGTTATTTTATATTGTGCATTTACGTTGTTCGATATATTTAAGTGTAATCTCATACAAGTTTGATTTGGTTTCAGATGACAAACACCAGGAGAGGTAGAACAACTCATGCAGCAAGGAGGGCCACAAAGAGGGAGGCTCAGTCGGAGCTGCGAGCCACTCAAAGGACTATGACCACTGCAGAGGCCGCATCCATAGTAGCACAGGTAGTTAATGCTGCCATGACATCCATAGCATAACAATTTCCCCAGGCACAACAACAGCACCAGTGGCAACACTAATACAAACTCACCCATTACCGTCCATGTGGGAGTAATTCAGGTAAGCATTCAAGAATGGACAATTGTCGGAGTTTCAGGGCAGTGTTGACGTAGTTACAGCTAGCCAATTGAAGAAGTACATTTAGAGGCATCTTCATATGGTTGAGTGCATTGACACTTGGAGGTAGGTACTAGCTATGTTTAAGCTAGTTGGGGCAGGTCTGTTGTGGTGGGAGTCAGTTACCATGCCAAAGGAGATATATGTTATGAATATTCAAGAAATCTGGGTTCTATTAACCCCAAGTTCTTTTCGTTAGCCGTGCAGATAGAGATGAGGAGGAGATTCTTAGATTTCACATAAAAAGGCCTAATAGTGGTTGAATATGAGGAGGAGTTCACGCGCTTGTCAAAATTTATGCCAGATGAGGTGAACACTGATGAGAAGAGGATTCTCAAGTTTATGGATGAGCTTATTTAGAGGATTCTCCAGAAGATATTGGGGAACCCAACGTTGAGCACTTACACCAATGTCATTAACGTCGTGTTTCTTCACTAACAGGATCATCTTTTCCATCTGAGGGGAGTGAAGAGCATATAAAAGTCGAGCCAGTAGGGCAAGACTAGGGGTAGTGGTGCTAACAGGGAATCGTAATAGTAGGAGCAGGGTTCCCAGTAGGGGGACTCGACTAAGAGGTTTAGGTCGGGTGATGGTAGTGTCAAATAGGGCCATCAGGGCCAACAACATGCTTCTCAGGTCCATCAGGGCCGGGGGAATAATACTAGAGGAAAGGGACATGGATATCATGACCAACAGTACAGGGATAGGGGCAAGGTTAGAGGCCAATAGATTTTACAGGGAGATGATTTGTTGTGGGGGGAGTAGGGCCACATGCGGCGTGCCTGCCCAAACAGGGCAAGGGGTCAGTAATAGGATGTCCAGTAGGGGCAATAACTACCGCAACTTTTAGGCCCAGTAGCCATTCTGGAAGCACCGCCTCAGTAGGGGAAGTTATAATATGGGCGTGTCTATAACGTCCATGGACCAGTTTTGCCACTAGCCATTGAGGTTATGTTTCTTATCCATGGGCACATAAGGTGGGTATTATTTAACATGGAAGCATCACATTCTTTTGTTAGAACTAGATTCCCGTGTGAGATGGTTTTATTGGACACATCGTCTGATATTATTATGACTATAGATTCACAGTTGGGTAGCGGGTCTCTTATTCGTTCCGTCTGCAGGGGAGTGGGTGTGGACATTGGGAGGTTATGCTTAGTAGTTGATCTGCCCATTTTAGATATGTGCAAGTATGATGTTATCCCGTGTATGGACTAGTTAGCGATGTGTAGAGCGATGGTGGACTATTATAGTTGGACTATCGTGTTTGCTATTCTAGGGTAGGATATGTTTCTTCTGGCGATGCCTCGTCAGTAGGGAGGTTCGAGTATGCACTTATATTATATTAAAAATGAGACTTCAGAGGGAATTATTGTCTCATCATATTCGATCCCTTTAGTTAGGGACTTTGATGATGGGTTATCGTCAAGTCGGGAGACTGAGTATGTGATCGACTTATCGCTAGGGATAACGCGTGCGTCGTATTGTATGGATCCTTTAGAGATGCAGGAGTTACGAGATCAGATACAATAGATTTTGGGGCAGGGGATTATTAGTTCTATTTGTGAAGAAATAGGATGAGTTATTGAGGTTGTCTATTGACTGCTGGGAGTTGAATAAGGTCATGATTCGAAACAAGTATACGTTGCTACGTATCGATGACTTATTCGATCAACTGAGAGGAGCAACCTACTTCTCAAAGATTGATTTGAGATCAGGGTACCATAAAGTATGTATTAGGGAGTAGGTGTCCCTAAAACCTTGTTTTTAACGATATACGGGTCTTACGAGTTTAGGGTTATACCGTTTGGGCTAACCAACGCACCAATAATTTTCTTAGATTTCATGAATAGAGTTTTCAAAATTTTTATAAATGACATATTAGTTTATTCTCAAATAGAGGTCGAGCATGCCGTTGCGTATGGTTCTTTTGACTTTATGGGACCATCGGTTATATGCCAATTTTGAGAAGTGTGGATTCTGGTTGTGATAGGTACATTTTTTGAGTTACATAGTCTCTGAGAGATATATTTCTGTAGATTTGAGTAAGGTTTCAGCAATGAGGGAGTGGGGATAGTCCACGACCCCGACGAAGATTTATAGTTATCTAGATTTAGTAGGGTACTATCGACGTTTTATTAGAAGATTTTTAAGAGTTACGGGTCCCTTGACGAATTTGACTCATTAGGGAGTACACTTTGTTTGGGATGACCACTGCCAGTGAGATTTTAATGAGCTAAAGGAAAAGTTGACTTTAACTCCAGTGATCACATTGCTTAGGGGAGGAGTGGAGTACTTTATTTTTATCGATGCGTCCCTATAGGGACTTGGGGGAGTTCTACAACATAAGGAGTGGGTTATAGCTTATACATCTCTCAAGTTTAAGTCCCATGAGAAGAACTTTCCCACTCTTGACCTGGATTTAACAACAATTATTTGCCTTGAGTATTTGGAGGCATTATTTATTGGGGAGAAGTTTTGATTGTTCACGGACCACAAGTCGCTACAATATCTTTTCACGCAGAAGGAACTGAATATGATGAAGCGTGGATGGCTAGGGTTCACGAAGGATTACCAGTTCGATATTTAGTATCATCCAAAGAAGGATAACTTGGTGGAAAACGCATTGATTCGTATGCTTGCGGGGCAATTGGTAGCAATTCGGAAGGCGAAGTGTAATGAGATTTGCTAGGAGGATGTAGTTCGGGATTATATGGCAGTGATGGCCATCACACTTAAGATCATTTTGAGGGTAGTGAAGGCATAGGTGGGGGAACCTTCTTGTAAGGAGAGGATATATCAGTTGTTGATAGGTGGGGCAAAATCCTACTCAGTCTGTTTTGAGGGCGGCGTATAATTCAATGGGAGGTTGATTGTCCCAGACAATGAGAACCTACGATGCACAGTTATGGAGGAGTCGTACGGGTTATAATTTTCAATGCATCCATAAGGGGATAAGATGTTCCAAGATATGAGGAGGCAGTATTGATGGGTTGGTATAAAGTAGGACCTAGCAGAGTTTGTCTCCATGTGTACCACTTGTCAAATGGTGAAGATTGGTCGTCAAAGACCAGTCGAGATTTTACAACCATTGGAGATTTTGGTACAGAAATAGGAAAGTATATCAATGGACTTCATCACGGGGTTTCCAGCGTCACATAGGGGTTGTGATTCCACTTGGGTTATTATGGATCGGTTAACCAGGGTAGCTCATTTCTTACCAGTTTGGGTGGATTACACGACAGGGCAGAAGGTTCCACTTTTTATAGCATATATGGTGAGACTGCATGGAGAACCACTCAACACTGTTTCAGATTGGGATATTATCTTTGTGTTCCACTTCTGGTAGAGTTTTGAGGGGTTTATGGGTATGGTGTTGCATTTGAGCACAACGTATTACCCGTAAATTGATGGGCAGACGGAGAGGGTGAATCAGATGTTGGAGGATACGCTGATAATGCGTATTATGGATTTTAAGGGTAATTGGGAGCAGTATTTACCATTAGTAGAGTTTGCATATAATAACTCAAACCAGTTTACTATTGGCATGATAACTTTTGAGGCTTCTTATGAGAGGCCTTATCGTTCGCCCTCATGTTGCTTAGAGGTGGGGGACAATAAGTTTCTCGGGCCAGACTTGATTCAGAAGACATCAGTAAGGATTGAGTTGATAAGGATTCGTATTCGGGTAGTTCAAGACTAGCAGAAGAGTTATGCCGATGTAAATCGAGATTCTGGGAGTTTGATGTTGGTGATCAAGTGTTTCTGTGGGTATCTCCCATGAAGGGAGTGATTCCATTTGGGAAGAAGGGGAAGTTGGCACCTAGGTATGGTGGGCCTTTTCCCATTATTGAGTGGGTAGGGCCAGTAACGTATATGCTTGTGTTACCGGAGCATTTGCAGTGTATTCATGATGTGTTTTATGTGTCGACGTTGAGGAGGTATCTCAGGGATGACGTGGCTTATCGGCACATAGTGTTGGAGGAGACCGACTTACAGTCGGATATTTCTTACGAGGAGATACCTGTTGCCATTTTGGGCCGTAGCGAGCGAAAGCTTCAGTCAAAGGTGGTATCATTAGTATGTGTATAATGGGGAGACCACAATGTCACTGAGTAGACGTGGGAGTGCGAGGATGGTATACGGGAAAAGTATCCAGAGCTCTTTATGCAGATACGTTTTTAGGGGGAGAATGAAACACCCCGTACTTTTATGAGTATTTAATTTTTATGTGCGCATTTAATTGGAAAACTTAAATTGATTTCAATAAATATTAATTACTGAGTTAAGGATTAATATTTATTATTATTATTATTATTATTATTATTATTATTATTATTATTATTATTATTATTATTATTATTATTATTATTATTATTATTATTATTATTATTATTATTATTATTATTTACTTGCGTGTGATATGTAAATAGAGATGTGCTGTATTATATTGTCGTTTTATGAATGAAAAATGACAGTTTATTATATTATGTCGTTAGAGAGTTAGAACGACAGATTCAAATAGTTATGGGTGGCGCATACGATATGCACGTGTCAGGTCAGGTTATTGGTATGGTGTAGTATTTTTAGTTGGATGACTTAGATGCTTTTTTTAGTGCACTGGTGATCCGGAATGGGTCGAAATAGTCTAGAATAGGTACATGGGGGGTTATAGTTGACATAGTATGGCCCGTATAAGGGTATGGATGTCTTTTTACCCTTAGGGCTAATATTAAAGACGGGATTAAGGTGTAATTGAGGAGTATATAAAGTTAAGGAGGTAGATGACAACCTAACTTTGCCTATAAATAATTATAATTAAGGAAGAGATTAGGAGAAGAGGAAAGGAAGAAAAAAGAGAAGAAACCTTTGAGAAGAGGGGACGAACATCATAGGGTTCAATCATCGAGTAAAGGCTTCGGATTCAGATTCAAAAGGTAAGTGTTCACTTTCTTTAAATTGTAATTTATGCACTTAATTACATGCATAATTAATTAGGAATCAATGTGAGGTTTAAAAGATGAGAACTTTTCAGAATTAATTAAATGAAATTGGTTTGTGTTAACCTCTGATCATAGTTAATGATGATTGATAATTAATAGTTAATAATTTCGTGATCAATTTCCATGTTTATGAATGTGAACATGAGAATATTGATAGGGTATTAGAAATTAATAAATTTCAAGGTTTGATTAATTATGAGTTGATTGAATTGATTAATGATCTGTAATCCTAGGATTTTGATTATGGATTGGGGTATATTTCGATGTTATAATGCTTCTGGTTAGTTATGTATTGACATGGATTATCAATTTGAGGTTTTTGGAGGCATGGGACCTCCATTGGAGGGTTTTAAGGTTAAAACCAGAGGAATAAGGAAACTAGGAGTCCAGCAAACCGAACCAATTTGCTGGGGGAGCAAATGGGTTCAGTCTAGCAAACCGATTCAGTCTACCAAGCAAACCGATTCGATTTACTGGCCTGATCGAATTTTTTTTGCACGTTGTTTAGACCCGTTAGAGATTGGGGAATGGACATATGGGATTCCGGGATAGATTGGGACGACTGAAGAATATTTGTAGGATTTGGTACGTGTGTTAGGCGAACTATTAGATAGGTTCGAGTGAACATTTATATGTATAATCAGAAAGTCAATTCGGACTTTGAAATTGGTAGATTAGTACGCTGTGGGAATTTTATACGAAGTTAGTACTTTATATATATGTATTATGGGTGACTTGTATATGTATATATGTGATTGTTTCCTATTTATATTGAACAGACCTACTCGATAGTGTTATTTTTAAGAGGTTGCACATAGTGGGAATTCCACCCTGGCATTGACCATCAGATGTTTGATTGATTACCCAGGTAATAGTACTTTTGTAAGGCCACTATCCATGTGTGAGGATATGTGTTGGTTTGGAGATAAGTTGAGTGCAATGTGATATGATTGCGACCCGTGGACATATGTTTATGATCGCCTTCGTTGTTTGTATTTACGTTTGGTTTCGATGATGAGATTCTCACTCGGTGGACCAGTTGTGGTATGCCTAGAGCCCGATAGCATACTAGGGATATATATCCGCGAGGTCCATGCTCCGGGGATATGACTTATACATGCATACATATATATATATACACACACACACACACACACACACAGAGAGAGAGAGAGAGAGCCAGACTTCTGTGCATACTAAGTTTGCACATTATTTTTTTAAAATAGTAAAAAAAATATTTGTTAGTTGATTTTTTTGTGTGATATTTAAACATTCCAAGGAACCCATATAAAAAAAATCAACCCAAAAACGTTTGTTTGCTATTTTAAAAAAATTAGTCAAACTTTCGCAGTTTTTAAAGCATTTAAAAGCTGTAAAATTTTGACCAATTTTTTTAAAATAGCAAAAAATATTTTTTGAGATGATTTTTTTATATGAGTCCATTGAAATGTTTAAATAGTACATAAAAAAATCAATTCAATTTTTTTTTTGATATTTAAAAAAATAGGTGTGCGTGAGTACATGTGCAAACTTAGTATGCATAAGAGCCTGCCTCTCTCTCTCTCTCTTTCTCTCTCTCTCTCTCTCTCTCTCTATATATATATATATATATATATATATATATCAGTGTTCTGTAACGCTCGCATGGGCTTGAGGCTTGGGAGAAAAGCCCCGCCTTAAGCCTTTTACGCCTTATTCTTGGTAAAAGGCTTAAGGCGCATTTTTAAAAAAATAAAAACGCTTTAGTGAAATGATATCGTCTTTTAAAGACTTTTTGTTTTAAAAGCGGACAAATATCTCATTCAAAATAATCAAAAGACAAATGTTATCCCAAACCTCTCTGCATCTCGTAAAAAAATACGCGTTTTTTTCTTAGTATTTAAAAAAGTAGTATCTTAGTTTGCATATATTCAGACATATTTTTAGGTATGTACCATTTTAGTATTTTTAATAGCCTTGTTATAGTTAAAAATATTAAAATATATTAAAAAGTCCTAAACACCTTTTCACGTCTTTTTACGCCTACGGCCCGCTTAAGGCTTGGCCTTCATGTCTTGATAACGCCCCGCATTTTTTAGAACTTTATATATATATATATATATGTATATATATATATATATATACACACACACACACATATACGAGATATGATGTGTATATCTATTTATAGCACGTGTGTAGCTATGTTATTATATTGTGTGTATATCGATTTGTAGCACGTGAGAAGTTATGTTATTATTCGTGAAAGTATACCTAGTGAG
Source organism: Sambucus nigra (assembly GCA_949130495.1). Lineage (NCBI taxonomy): Eukaryota > Viridiplantae > Streptophyta > Magnoliopsida > Dipsacales > Adoxaceae > Sambucus > Sambucus nigra. Next base: position 567,729,255 of record OX422212.1, read on the forward strand.
GGTAGTATATACTTAGCTAATGGTGATTATTAACGGGTTGGGCTTTGATATCGGTTATGGTCTGTTTTAGATTGGTTAGTATAATTAGTATAAAAAAATGAATGCGTTAGGTAGGCACTGTAGATGAGAGGTAAGGTTATGTTTCATGTGAGTGCGACTGATAAGTTAATTGTGAAGGTAATACACTACATGTTTTTATTTAAATCATTTAAATACTTGCAAAATATTTTCAAATGTTTTTCAAACATTTCTCGCTGGCAAATCTATTTTATTTTCAAAAAACCCAGGTGTGCAGCAGTAGTGGGGACAACGAGGGTAGATCTTTTATGCCGTTGTGATAAGTAGATATGGATGCTGCGAGATTGATTGTAGCCACTTCTGTTCATTTCTATCTAGATAGGATTCGATTTCATTTCGAGTATTTTTTTGGGCTTGTTCCCTATAGTTGGATAGGTTTTATTTATGTAAATGATATTCATATCTTATCGGTATTTATTTACGTTGGATGTATATATGTAGTGACTAGTGGTTTATTCGGTTTACGTTATTTATATTTATGCTTATCTTTTATCCTATCATTTCATCTAATGTATGTTTATGTTCGTTATATTTATATATTTGTTTCGACAGTGATGTTAAGGATGAAATCAAATTTTATTACCGTTTAATTTTGATAAAGATCTGATAAAATAGTATTAAAATATGCGGGTTGTCATACAAACCTAACAATCTCTTCGGATTCCAACTCAAGCTCACTATCGTAATTAAACACATCATCCTTACAGGTTTTCAAAACTAAGTTTTTCTCCTTATTTTTTCCATTTTCTTAAGAGGACACATGTTCATCTCATAGGTTTGGAGTTCTTGGATTCTCATAGTCTCAACACCACCTTAATATTCTAGGACCGTGAGTTTGGCATTAAATCTTTCAGGCAAAAACATTAAGATCTTTCCCACAACTCTCGGTTCAGATATAGATTCACCTAGGTTAAACAAGGAGTTAACAATGTACGACAGTTGAGCATAAAATTCATCAAATGTCTCATGCTCTCCCATTTTAATCACCTCAAACTTTGGTATCATATTTTGCGACTTAGAAACCCTAACCGTATCAATGCCCTCGTGTGTGGATTTTAAAATTCTCGATGCATCTTTTGCGCTCTCACAAGTAATAATTCTCTTAAATTCTTCAGCCGTGACAACATAAAAACTAGCATTCACTCCCTTTGAATTAAATGTCGATAAATCTTTCTTAGCCTTAGTCCAAAGTGAATAATCCTTTGGCAAACCATCTTTAGTGGTAGGATACCACCCTTGTTCCCCCGAGTTCTAAACATTATCATTTATAGATTTTAGGAATTATCTCATAAGTGCCTCCCAATAGGGATAGTTTTACCCATCAAACATAGGAGGATGGGTAATATAACTTCCCTCATTATTAAAATCCATTAAATATCCTTAAAGTCACAAAAATAGGATTAACACAATAACTTAGTGCCATGTGTTATGATAACAATTTGAGAAACATAAATGATGCTAGTGAGATTAGGGTTACACCAGATTCTAAATTTTAATTCCAATTATTAAATTAGTGAGCAATTACACCAATTTTTTTGCAAGCATGAGTTAAACAAATGTTGTGCAAAATAATTCCAATTTATCTTACCTAAACATATAACGTTGTGATGTACGAAGGAAACCTATAACGAAAAAAACCTCTAACGGCCTAGCCTATGCAAATCGACTATAATATAGGGTTTATACAAGGACAAATTTGACTTACCCACTAACTCGACGCCTATGCTATTCACTTCTTTGAACCTTATTCACAGCTACCATCGGACTCTACCCACAAATTCATAACACAGTCCTCTTGCATCTCGATATCCACTGATTTCTGGGTAGGTTCCATCACGCAAAAATACGGAGTCCACCGTGCTAAACAATACTAAAAAAATAAAGACTACAATGATCTTGGTGCTCAAAATATGAGTTCTCAAACCATACTATTATGTTGAAACATAAAGCTCATAAACTCAGGAGTAAAAAGGGTTCTACGTGGATATAGGTTCTTTTAAAATTATTTTTTAACCCTTACACGGAAATAAACTTTACTAACCTTTATTTACAAAAAAAAATACAAAAAGATGGAGACACAAAAAATGAGGCCTCTCTTAAAACAAATATGGGATTTCGTTCGAACGAGGTATACCATTTCGTTTGAACGAAGCCAGCCTATTCGAACGAGATACCTAAACTCGTTTGAATGAGGTTCCCACAAGCTTTAATTGAAAATGTATTGTCTTAGGCTGAAGGTTCACATTTGATCATCATTTGAAGCTCGTTCGAACGAAACATATAAACTCATTTGAACGAGAAACATAACTCATTTGAATGACTTTATGCAACTCATTTGAATGACTTTGTATAAAATAGCCTTACTAAGCTTAACACCCAAAACACAAAACCTAAGGATCACTTTAATAAATCAAATATACCTTTTTTTAGATCCCAAGGTTGAAGAAGAAACTTAATTGAATTTAATGTCACTTTTACTTGGGTTGATTAATCTCTTCGTGCATAGGATTGAAGGTACAAACTTAACAACCTAACCTATGACTTAAATGGTTTTATCTAAATAAAATAAATCCCATATTATAGATTTTAAAAAAAATTTACGAACATGACATGTTAACAAATTTTGTCCTTACATAGTGGGACTACGGGTTTTGGTATTTGGTATTTTAACAATACCGATACATTTTTTTCGGCTTATTTTGATGCCTATTGGGTAGGAAATGTTGGTACTAAGAAGAAAAATTGCGTGTCATTTTCTACGATCGAAATGGAATATATTACTACGGAAAGTTGTTGTGCTAAACTATAATAAATGAAACAAATGTTGAAAGACTTTAGTATGGATCAAGAATGCATGAATATTTATTATTGATGATGCTAAGATTTATCACCACGAGATAAGAGATGATGAGCTCAAACAGTAATAACAATAGCAACAATAGAGTTATGTATGTATATAAGCATATAGAAGGGGATGAGTATAAGGCGAATGAAGGCAATGATGTATAGTGGTTCAGCCAATCAGGACTACATCCACTGTGAGTGTATGATTCACTAAATATGGGCACTAATGGCCATGGATACAATGCACATAAGCTTACTCTCTCTTTACTCTGTGTACAAGCAGAGTTTTAGCTAGGGTTATAATTATCGATCCTTTTATAAGGTTGAAGATTACAAGTATATATAGGGCTTGAGGTGAGTAGTGTACCCCCCAAGCATGCATGGTGCATGTGAATGATGATCTAGCCAATCCCCTGCTGACACCTCGATGTGCAACTTGCGATTAATGATGACATAATATTCCCTCATATGAGGGGATAATATTGTTATAACGGTCTAGTCCACATGCTATATGAGTCCCACACGCACTGTTCCACGCGTCTCCTAAATCACGCGCTGTGATGATGTCACCCTCAGCCTAGGGTGCCAGGTCGAGGCTAAAGTTGATGCTGTCATTAGGTCCGGCTGGGTGTAGGCCTCGTACTGTCGCCCCCTTATAGGGTCGTCTGGTCCATGACTAGGGGTCGGCCCCTTGTAGGGTCGTCTGGTCCATGATTAGGGGTCGGCCCCTTATAGAGTCATTTGGTCCATGATGAGGGATCGACCTATTATAGGGTCGTCTGGTCTTGATAGGACCCCCTATGCTGTAGTTGTTGAATCCTCGTCCTGGGTGAGGATAACCTCGGCCTAGTCGAGGGTGTATTTTGGTATATCAATCACCCCTAGCCCTTAGCCATGGATGTTGTTAAGATGGATGAGGGATAATGTTGCCTTTGAATGCCAACTGAGTGGTCAGGTTGATGAGTGACATTTGTCAAGCTGATTGACATATTATCAGGTGTCCATCATCGTTTATGTTTCCCAGGTGCGACGACTGCACACCACTCTTGGGACTTTGTGCCCTAATGATGCTTCTCGTCATGGGTTGTGCACTGCCTTGGTTAATGGGCCCACTAGCAACAAAGTATTTAAATGATTTTTTAAATAATCATTTCCTTTCTTCTTCTTCTTCTTCTTCTTCTTCTTCTTCTTCTTCTTCTTCTTCTTCTTCTTCTTCTTCTTCTTCTTCTTCTTCTTCTTCTTCTTCTTCGCGCGCAAGCTTTCTCTCTCTAGCTCTTTAGCAGTTCGAACGCCATTTCTATAATTTCGGCCTTTTCTTCTGTGTTTCAAGATTCGCCCAGTCTCATTCTTCTTCCTCAGGTAACCTTTCTGCCCTAATTCCCTCTTTATCTTCCATTTTTGTTTGCTTTCTTGCTTTGGGTTTCTTTTCCAGTTTTTCTTGGTTGTTTATACTTTTTCGGCGTGTGAACCCGCCCTCATGTGGTGATTATAGGGATGAATATTAGGTTTTAGGCTTTTTAGGATTCTTCTTCCACCTTATCGTGGCGGTTTAGTGCCTATTTGTGGCACTTGTTGGGCTTTCCTGTTGCTCTCCGGTGTTCTTCTCCGGTGAACTTTGTTCCCCTTGTTCTTGAGTGTCCACCCATAGAAACCCTTTATTTCTTTAGGTTTGATCCAAAAGTCAATTTGGTCAAATTATAAACTTGTTTGAACAAATTCCTTAAGTGTAGAGTCCCCCTCTTAATTCTCAAAAGACTCTACGGTTTAGGTGAGGAGTTTTGAACTTTGAGGGAACATTCTTTGCAAAGATTAGGCGAATAGAGGAAGAGAACGAGTGAAGATTAGGGGCCAACCCTAATTGGGTATGACCCATATTCCCCATTCCTTTAGCCACAATTATAAAATCTGAGCCCTTGGGGTCTTCCTACCGTCCAGTCGAGTGTCAAACACATGAGGGAGAAATGAACAAGAGAGCATCGTCACCAATGGGGCCTGGGCCTTCTGGGAGAGGAGAGACATTATTTAGCCCAAACCGATAGGCCGAGGGTACAATTCATTCTGAGGCTGTCCCTGTGACATCCCTATCCCCTCTTACCTTCTAGGTGGCTTTTCTCGATGGCCCACTTGTGGAGGCACCGGCCTATGTCTCGTCTGTTAGGGATCGTGAGCTCCTACTGTGGAGGCACCTCTTTGGTATACAACCAAATGTCAGTATGAGGGTCCCGAATGAGGATGAGAGGGTCTTCCAGGGGAATGAATGGGAAGTAGCTGTTTATGAGCTGATGCTCACAGTAGGTGTTAGGTTCCCTCTGCACCCTGCAGTAGTTGATATACTTTCTGCCCTTGGGTTTGCTCCTTCTCAACTTCCTCCTAACTCCTGGAAGACCATCCTCGGCTACGTCTCCCTCTGGAAGATCAGTTTCACCGATGAGCCCTCGGCCGATTTGTTCATAGCATGCTACAATATAACTTCTTCATCCAAGAAACCTCGGTATTTTCATCTAGGGGCGAGGAAGTTCGACAAAAAACTTCTTCATGTAGCACAAACTTCCAACCATGATTGGAAGAAGAGGTTATTCTTCATCTCTGGGGATTGGGAATTCCCCGCCGAGGATGATCCTTTAGAAGACAGTCCGAAGGTCCTAAGGGCTTGATCTAACCCCTCAATGAAATAATGGTCAGACCCCGGACTCAACTTGGATGAGAGGGATATTGTTGACTATCTAAGGGAACAAGGGAAAGAGGGTGGACTTGCCAAATTTAAAGATTTGATGACCCCTCCTTACCTCAAAGAAGCTGGTCTGAGGGTTGGATCCATGACAAAATTATATGAGTTGCTTTTTGTTCCATTTCTTTCCAAGTGTTTCCTCGCTATTACTGCTTGTTTATGATGTATCGTCTCCTTTGTAGGTCGACCTAAAAACGTGTATGATCAGCTTTTAGAAATGACTGCTCCCAACTTAATGTCTGTCCTGGGCAAGAAAAAAGATAAGGAGCCTCAGTAGCCTCCAAAAAAGACAAAGGCCGTGGGGCCGACACAGTTAGAGCTGACCACGGATAATCATAAATGTAAGGAGCTAGAAGTCCCTGCTGGCTCTCGTCTTGACTCTCGGATGAGGGTAAGGGTAGAGGTCTCTTAGACACACACTAAGGGGACCAATTCCTCCTCATGAATGGGCACCAATTGGTCTTAAAATCTGACCTTCTTGTGGGCCGAACCTTCCTCCCTCATAGACAACTTGAGGGCAACCAAACCCTCCATGTTCTCGGCACCCTTGGCCGCAGACTATGAATTCTTATCTATGATGCCCCCGGCCAAGGTTTAGGATTATGGTCTTTATACTCTAGATCAGGTATTTCATTCGTCTCTCAACTTTTGATTCACTAATATTTTGTAAATTATTCCCTCAGCTCTTTAATATGACTTTTCTCTTGTCTTATACATCTGTCTGCGCCTTCACATCTGCCACCAAGTGGATGGCTGCAAACCAACAGAAGTTTCATGAGGCAGAGAGATATTCAGAATGAGGCCGACTTAAAGACTGAGTTGGAGACTTCCAGAGCCTAACTGGAGAGCGCGAGGACCGGACATGCGAGGTTCCTAGATGAGCTTGTGAAGCAGCATGAGGCTGACCTAAAATTGAAGGACAGTCTCATAAAAGAGAAAGACGAGGCTCTGACCAACCAGGGGGTCCAAGTCAATAATGAACTTGATAAAGCCTTAAAGAGGGCCGATGTCGATGCTGTGGAGGCTTAGAAAATCTCCGATAAGTTCCAGGGCTTCGGTCTTGAGTACTTAGAAAGGGGAATCAAGACGGCCTTTCGATGGGTCATCTTCAAATTTGCTGATGAAGTGTCATTTATTCGCCCCTCTCTGGAGGCTGTGGAGCAGGATGACCCCCTGATAGCTAAGGCTCTAGAACATATAGAGTCACAAGTGCACGTAGAAGGTACCGACACCTCAGACGAAGAGACTCCTCTTGTAGATGTTGAAGCCCTGCCTTTTGATGTTGCTCAATAGGGTGGCCATATGTGGACCATACCCCCTTCTTGTAAATCTTCTGTATTTTACTTTCTTTTGGACAAATATTGTAACAATTTTCTAATGGAATTTCTCTCTTCCTGTCTTTTATATTTGCTTATTTTATGATGTGTATTAGCCATGCTATTGTGGTAATCATCTTCAAGTCCTCCCTCGTCTTTCTTGAGAGTGAATGGAGGGTCGTCCCTACCATTCACCCTCATTACATCCGAGGGTATCTACCACTCTCGTCTTTCTTGAGAGTGAATGGAGGGTCGTCCCGACCATTCATCCTCATTATAGCTGAGGGTCACTATCATCAAACTAATGATGTTTTCAATTTTAAGTCCCCCTCATCTTTCTTGAGAGTGAATGGAGGGTCATCCCTACCATTTACCCTCATTATAGTCGAGGGTGACTATCACCAAACTAATGATGTTTTCAATATTAAGTCCTCCCTCATCTTTCTTAAGAGTGAATGGAGGGTCGTCCCTACCATTCACCCTCATTATAGCCGAGGGTGACTATCACCAAACAAATGATATTTTCAATTTTAAGTCCTCCCTCGTCTTTCTTGAGAGCGAATAGAGGGTCGTCCCTACCATTCAGACTTATTACGGCCGAGGGTGACTATCACTAAACTAATGATGTTTTTAATTTTCAGTCTTCCCTCGTTTTTCTTGAGAGTGAATGAAGGGTCGTCCCTACCATTAACCCTCATTATTGCCGAGGGAGGCTTCCACCAAACTAATAATGTTTTATATTTCAAGTACCCTATCATTTTTCTTGAGTGTGAATGGAGGGTCGTCCCTACCATTCACCCTCATTATAGCCGAGGGTGAATACCACAAAATTAATTATGTTTTCAATTTTAAGTCATCCCTCATCTTTCTTGAGAGTGAATGAAGGGTCGTCCCTACCATTCACCCTCATTATAGCCGAGGGTGGGTTCCACCAAACTAATGATGTTTTCAATTTCAAGTCCCCCCTCGTTTTTCTTGAGTGTGAATGGAGGGTCTTCCCTACCATTCACCCTCATTATAGCCGAGGGTGAGTATCAACAAACTAATGATGTTTTCAATTTTAAGTCCTCCCTCGTCTATCTTGAGAGTTAATGGAGGGTCGTCCCTACCATTCACCCTCATTATTGTCGAAGGTTACTATCACCAAACTAATTATGCTTTCAATTTCAAGTCCCCCCCGTCTTTCTTGAGTGTTAATGGAGGGTCGTCCCTACCATTCACCCTCATTATAGCCGAGGGTGACTACCACCAAATTAATGATGTTTTTAATTTTAAGTCCTCCCTCATCTTTCTTGAGAGTGAATGGAGGGTCATCCCTACCATTCACCCTCATTATAGCCGAGGGTGACTATCACCAAACTAATGATATTTTCAATTTTAAGTCCCCCCTCGTCTTTCTTGAGAGTGAATGGAGGGTCGTCCTTACCATTCACCCTCATTGTAACTGAGGGTGACTACCACCAAATTAATGATGTTTTCAATTTCGTCGTCCCTCATCTTTCTTGAGAATGAATGGAGGGTCGTCCCTACCATTCATCCTTATTATAGCTGAGGTTGGCTACCACCCTCGTCTTTGTTGAGAGTGAATGGAGGGTCGTCCCTACCTTTCACCCTCATTATAGCCGAGGGTGACTATCACCAAACTAATGACGTTTTCAATTTTAAGTCCCCCCTCGTCTTTCTTGAAGAGTGAATGGGGGGTTGTCCCTACCATTCACCCTCATTATAGCCGAGGGTGTCTACCACCCTCGTCTTTTTTGAGAGTGAATGGAGGGTTGTCCCTACCATTCACCCTCATTACATCCGAGGGTGTCTACCACCCTTGTCTTTCTTGAGAGTGAATGGAGGGTCGTCCCTACCATTCATCCTCGTTATAGACGAGGGTGACTATCCACAAACTAATGATGTTTTCAATTTTAAGTCCCCCACATCTTTCTTGAGAGTGAATGGAGGGTCGTCCCTACCATTCACCCTAATTATAGTCGAGGGTGACTATCACCAAACTAATGATGTTTTCAATTTGAAGTCCTCCCTCAGCTTTCTTGAGAGTGAATGGAGGGTTGTCCCTACCATTCACCCTTATTATAGCCGAGGGTGACTATCACCAAACAAATGATATTTTCAATTTTAAGTCCTCCCTCGTCTTTCTTGAGAGTGAATGGAGGGTCGTCCCTACCATTCACCCTTATTATAGTCGAGGGTGACTATCACCAAACTAATGATGTTTTTAATTTTAAGTCCTCCCTCGTCTTTCTTGAGTGTGATTGGAGGTTCGTCCCTACCATTCACCCTCATTATAGCCGAGGGCGGCTTCCACCAAACTAATGATGTTTTGTATTTCAAGTCCCCCATCATTTTTCTTGAGTGTGAATGGAAGGTCGTCCCTACCATTCACCCTCATTATAGCCGTGGGCTACTACCACAAAATTAATGACGTTTTCAATTTTAAGTCCCCCCTCATTTTTCTTGAGAGTGAATGGAGGGTCGTACCTACAATTAACCCTAATTATAGCCGAGGGTGGGTTCTACCAAACTAACGATGTTTTCAATTTCAAGACCCCCCTCATTTTCTTGAGTGTGAATGGAGGGTCGTCCCAACCATTCACCCTCATTATAGCCGAGGGTGAGTATCACCAAACTAATGATGTTTTCAATTTTAAATCCCCCCTCGTCTATCTTGAGAGTGAATGAAGGGCCGTCCCTACCATTCACCCTCATTATTGTTGAGGGTGACTATCACCAAACTAATTATGCTTTCAATTTCAAGTCCCCCCCGTCTTTCTTGAGTGTGAATGGAGGGTCGTTCCTACCATTCGCCCTCATTATAGCCGAGGGTAACTACCACCAAATTAATGATGTTTTCAATTTTAAGTCCTCCCTCATCTTTCGAGAGAGTGAATGGAGGGTCATCCCTACCATTCACCCCCATTATAGCCGAGGGTGACTATCACCAAAATAATGATGTTTTCAATTTCAAGTCCCCCCTCGTCTTTCTTGAGAGTGAATGGAGGGTGGTACTTACCATTCACCCTCATTGTAACCGAGGGTGACTACCACCAAACTAATGATGTTTTCAATTTTGTCCTCCCTCGTCTTTCTTGAGAATAAATGGAGGGTCGTCCCTACCATTCATCCATTTTATAGCCGAGGTTGGCTACCACCCTCGTCTTTCTTGAGAGTGAATGGAGGGTTCTCCCTACCTTTCACCATCATTATAGCCGAGGGTGACTATCACCAAACTAATGATGTCTTAAATTTTAAGTCCCCCCTCGTGTTTCTTGAGAGTGAATTGAGGGTCGTCCCTACCATTCACCCTCATTATAGCCGGGGGTAACTATCACCAAACTATTGATGTTTTCAATTTTAAGTCCTCCCTCGTCTTTCTTGAGAGTGAATGGAGGGTTTTCCCTACCATTCACCCTCATTATAGCTGAGAGTGACTATCACCAAACTAATGATGTTTTCAATTTTAAGTCCTCCCTCGTCTTTCTTGAAAGTGAATGGAGGGTCGTCCCTAGCATTCACCCTCATTATAGCCGAGGGTGACTATCACCAAACTAATGATGTTTTCAATTTTAAGTCCACCATCGTCTTTCCTGAGTGTGAATGGAGGGTCGTCCTGACCATTCACCCTCATTATAGCCGAGGGAGACTACCAGCAAACTAATGATGTTTTCAATTTCAAGTCCTCCCTCGTCTTTCTTGAGAGTGAATGGAGGGTCGTCCCTACCATTTACCCTCATTATAGCCGAGGACGGCCTCCACCAAACTAGTGATATTTTCAATTTCAGGTTCCCCCTCGTCTTTCTTGAGTGTGAATGCTGTTCACCCTCATTATCGCCGAGGGTCACTATCACTAAACTAATGATGTTTTCAATTTTAAGTCCTCCCTCGTCTTTCTTGAGAGTGAATGGAGGGTCGTCCCTACCATTCACCCTCTTCATAGCCGAGGGAGGCTTCCACCAAAGAAATTATATTATCAATTTCAAGTCCCCCTCGTCTTTCTTGAGTGTGAATGGAGGGTCGTCCCTACCATTCACCCTCATTATAGCCGAGGGTGACTACTACCAAATTAAGGATGTTTTCAAATTTAAGTCCTCCCCCATCTTTTTTTGAGAGTGAATGAAGGGTCATCCCTACCATTCACCCGCATTATAGACGAGGATGACTATCACCAAACTAATAATGTTTTCAATTTTAAGTCCCCCCTCGTCTTTCTTCAGTGTGAATGGATTCGTCCCTACCATTTACCCTCATTTTAGCCGAGGGTGACTACCACCAAACTAATGATGTTTTCAATTTCGTCCTCCCTCGTCTTTCTTGAGAATGAATGGAGGGTCATCCCTACCAAGGGTCGTCCCTACCATTCACCCTCGTTAAAACCGAGGGTGACTATCACCAAACTAATGATGTTTTAAATTTTAAGTCCCCCCTCGTCTTTCTTGAGAGTGAATGGAGGGTCGTCCCTAACATTCACCTTGAATATAGCCGGGGGTGACTATCACCAAACAATGATGTTGTCAATTTTAAGTCCTCCCTTGTCTTTCTTGAGAGTGAATGGAGGGTCGTCCCTACCATGGACCCTCTTTATATCCGAGGGTGACTATCATCGAACTAATGATGTTTTCAATTTTAAGTCTTCCCTCGTATTTCTTGAGAGTGAATGGAGGGTCGTACCTACCATTCACCCTCTTTATAGTCGAAGGAGGCTTCCACCAAACTAATGATGTTTTCAATTTCTAGTCCCCCCTCATCTTTCTTGAGTGTGAATGAAGGGTCGTCCCTACCATTCACCCTCTTTATAGCCGCGGGTGACTACCACCAAATTAATGATGTTTCCAAATTTAAGTCCTCCCTCATCTTTCTTGAGAGTTAATGAAGGGTCATTCCTACCATTCACCCTCAATATAGCCGAGGGTGACTATCACCAAACTAATAATGTTTTCAATTTTAAGTCCCCCCTCGTCTTTCTTCAGTGTGAATGGAGGGTCGTCCCTACCATTCACCCTCATTGTAGCCGAGGGTGACCACCACCAAACTAATGATGTTTTCAATTTCGTCCTCCCTCGTCTTTCTTGAGTGTGAATGCAGGGTCATCCCTACCATTCACCCTCATTATAGCCGAGGGTGACTATCATAAAACTAATGATGTTTTCAATTTTAAGTCCTCCCTCGTCTTTCTTGAGAGTGAATGGAGGGTCGTCCCTACAATTCACCCTCATTATAGCCGAGGGTGACTCTCACCAAACTAATGATGTTTTCAATTTCAAGTCCCCCTCCTGTTTCTTGAGTGAGAATGGAGGGTCGTCCCTACCATTCACCCTCATACCACCAAATTAATGATGTATTTAATTTTAAGTCCTCCCTCGTCTTTCTTGAGAGTGAATGGAGGGTCATCCCTACAATTCACCCTCTTTATTGCCAAGGGCGGCTTCCACTAAACTAATGATGTTTTAAATTTCAAGTCACCCCTCGTCAGAGTGAATGGAGGGTCGTCCCTACCATTCACCCTCATTATAGCTGAGGGTTGGTTCCACCAAACTAATGATGTTTTCAATTTCAAGTCCTCCCTCGTCTTTCTTGAGAGTGAATGGAGGGTTGTCCCTACCATTCACCCTCATTATAGCCGTGGGTGACTATCACCAAACTAATGATGTTTTCATTTTAAGTCCTCCCTCGTCTTTCTTGAGAGTGAATGGAGGGTCGTCCCTATCATTCACCCTCATTATAGCCGAGGGTGACTATCACCAAACTAATGATGTTTTCATTTTTAAGTCCCCCCTCTTCTTTCTTGAGAGTGAATGGAGGGTCGTCCCTACCATTCACCCTCATTATAGCCGAGGGAGATTACCACCAAACTAATGGATTTTTCAATTTCAAGTCCTCCCTCGTCTTTCTTCAGAGTGAATGGAGGGTCGTCCTTACCATTCACCCTCATTATGGCCGAGGATGGCTTCCACCAAACTAATGATATTTTCAATTTCAAGTCCCCCCTCGCCTTTCTTGAGTGTGAATGGAGGGTCGTCGTTACCATTCTCCCTCATTATAGCCGTGGGTCACTATCACTAAACTAATGATGTTTTTAATTTTAAGTCCTCCCTCGTCTTTCTTGATAGTGAATGGAGGGTCGTCCCTACCATTCACCCTCTTTATAGCCAAAGGCGGCTTCCACCAAACTAATGATTTTTTCAATTTCTAGTCCCCCCTCGTCTTTCTTGAGTGTGAGTGGAGGGTCATCCTTACCATTCACCCTCATTATAGCCGAGGGTGACTACCCCCAAATTAATGATGTTTTCAATTTCGTCCTCCCTCGTCTTTCTTGAGTGTGAATGCTAGGTCATCCCTACCATTCACCCTCATTATAGTCGAGGGTGACTATCACAAAACTAATAATGTTTTCAATTTTAAGTCCCCCCTCGTCTTTCTTCAGTGTGAATGGAGGGTCGTCCCTACAATTCACCCTCATTGTAGCCGAGGATGACCACCACCAAACTAATGATGTTTTCAATTTCGTCCTCCCTCGTCTTTCTTGAGAATGAATGTAGGGTCATCCCTACCATTCACCCTTATTATAGCCGAGGTTGGCTACCACCCTCGTCTTTCTTGAGAGTGAATGTAGGGCCGTCCCTACCATTCACCCTCATTAAAACCGAGGGTGACTATCACCAAACTAATGGTGTTTTAAATTTTAAGTCCCCCCTTGTCTTTCTTGAGAGTGAATGGAGGGTCATCCCAACCATTCACGCTCATTATAGCCGGGGGTGACTATCACAAAACTAATGATGTTGTCAATTTTAAGTCCTCCCTCGTCTTTCTTGAGAGTGAATGAAGGTTCGTCCCTTCCATTCACCCTCATTATAGCTGAGGGTGACTACGATCGAACTAATGATGTTTTCAATTTTAAGTCCTCCCTCATTTTTCTTGAGAGTGAATGGAGGGTCGTCTCTACCTTTCACCCTCATTATAGCCGAGGGTGACTACCACGAAACTAATGATGTTTTCAATTTCAAGTCCTCCCTCGTCTTTCTTGAGAGTTAATGGAGGGTCGTCCCTACCAATTCACCCTCATTATAGCCGAGGACGGCTTCCACCAAACTAATGATGTTTTCAATTTCAAGTCCCCCCTCGTCTTTTTGAGTGTGAACGGAGGGTCATTCTTACCATTCATCCTCATTATAGCCGAGGGTCACTATCACCAAACTAATGATGTTTTCAATTTTAATGCTCCCTCGCCTTTCTTGAGAGTGAATGGAAGGTCGTTCCTACAATTCACCGTCATTATAGCAGAGGGCGGCTTCCACCAAACTAATGATATTTTCAATTTCAAGTCCCCCCTTGTCTTTCTTGAGTGTGAATGGTGGGTCATCCCTAATATTCACCCCCATTATAGCCGAGGGTGATTATCACAAAACTAATGATGTTTTCAATTTTAAGTCCTCCCTCATTTATCTTGAGAGTGAATGGAGGGTCGTCCCTACAATTCACCCTCATTATAGCTGAAGGTGACTACCACCAAATTAATGATGTTTTTAATTTTAAGTCCTCCATTGTCTTTCTTGAGAGTGAATGGAGGGTCGTCCCTACCATTCACCCTCTTTATAGCCGAGGGCGGCTTCCACTTAACTAATGATGTTTTAAATTGCAAGTCCCCCCTCGTCTTTCTTGAGAGTGAATCTAGGGTCGTCCCTACCATTCACCCTCATTATAGCCGAGGGTGGGTTCCACCAAACTTATGATGTTTTCAATTTCAATTCCCCCCTCCTCTTTCTTGAGAGTGAATGGAGGGTTGTCCCTACCATTCACCCTCATTATAGCCGAGGGTGACTATCACCAAACTAATGATGTTTTCATTTTAAGTCCTCCCTCGTCTTTCTTGAGAGTGAATGGAGGGTCATCCCTATCATTAACCCTCATTATAGCCGAGGGTGACTATCACCAAACTAATGATGTTTTTAATTTTAAGTCCCCCCTCGTCTTTCTTGAGAGTGAATGGAGGGTCGTCCCAACCATTCACCCTCATTATAGCCGAGGGAGACTACCACCAAACTAATGGTGTTTTCAATTTCAAGTCCTCCCTCGTCTTTCTTGAGAGTGAATGGGGTGTCGTCCTTACCATTCACCCTCATTATAGTCGAGGACGACTTCCACAAAACTAATGATATCTTCAATTTCAAGTCCCCCCTCGTCTTTCTTGAGTGTGAAGGGAGGGTCGTCTCTACAATTCTCCCTCATTATAGCCGAGGGTCACTATCACCAAACTAATGATGTTTTCAATTTTAAGTCCTCCCTCGTATTTCTTGAGAGTGAATGGAGGGTCGTCCCTACCATTCACCCTCTTTATAGCCGAAGGCGGCTTCCACCAAACTAATGATGATTTCAATTTCTAGTACCCCCTCGTCTTTTTTGAGTGTGAATGGAGGGTCTTCCCTACTATTCACCCTTATTATAGCCGAGGGTGGATACCACCAAATTAATGATGTTTTCAAATTTAATTCCTCCCTCATCTTTCTTGAGAGTGAATGAAGGGTCATCCCTACCATTCACCCTGATTATAGCCGAGGGTGACTATCACCAAACTAATAATGTTTTTAATTTTAAATCCCCCCTCGTCTTTCTTCAGTGTGAATGGAGGGTCGTACCTAGCATTCACCCTTATTTTAGCCGAGGGTGACTACCACCAAACTAATGATGTTTTCAATTTCGTCCTCCCTCGTCTTTCTTGAGAATGAATGGAGGGTCATCACTACCATTCACCCTTATTATAGCCGAGGTTGGTACCACCCTCGTCTTTCTTGAGAGTGAATGAAGGGTCGTCCCTACCATTAACCCTTATTAAAACCGAGGGTGACTATCACCAAACTAATGATGATTTAATTTTTAAGTCCCCCCTCGTCTTTCTTGAGAGTGAATGGAGGGTTATCCCTACCATTCACCCTCATTATAGCCGGGGGTAACTATCACCAAACTAATGATGTTGTCAATTTTAAGTCCTCCCTCGTCTTTCTTGAGAGTGAATGGAGGGTCGTCCCTACCATTCACCCTCATTATAGCCGAAGGTGACTATCATCGAACTAATGATGTTTTCAATTTTAAGTCCTGCCTCGTTTTTCTTGAAAGTGAATGGAGGGTCGTCCCTACCAATGACCCTCATTATAGCCGAGGGTGACTACCACCAAACTAATGATGTTTTCAATTTCAAGTCCTCCCTCGTCTTTCTTGAGAGTGAATGGAGGGTCGTCCCTGCCATTCACCCTCATTATAGCCGAGGACGGCTTCCACCAAACTAATGATGTTTTCAATTTCAAGTCCCCTCTTGTCTTTCTTGAGTGTGAATGGAGGGTCGTTCCTACCATTCACCCTCATTATAGCCGAGGGTCACTATCACAAAACTAATGATGTTTTCAATTTTAATCCTCCCTCGTCTTTCTTGGGAGTGAATGGAGGGTTGTCCCTACAATTCGGCCTCATTATAACCCAGGGCGGCTTCCACCAAACTAATGATGTTTTCAATTTTAAGACCCCCTCCTCTTTCTTGAGTGTGAATGGAGGGTCATCCTTACCATTCTCCCTCATTATAGCCGAGGGTCACTATCACCAAACTAATGATATTTTCAATTTTAAGTCCTCCCTCGTCTTTCTTGAGAGTGAATGGAGGGTCGTCCCTACCATTCACCCTCTTTATAGCCGAAGGCGGCTTCCACCAAACTAATGATGTTTTCTATTTCTAATCCCCCTCATCTTTCTTGAGTGTGAATGTAGGGTCGTTCCGACCATTCACCCTCATTATAGCCGAGGGTGACTACCACCAAATTAATGATGTTTTCAAATTTAAGTCCTACCTCATCTTTCTTGAGAGTTAATGAAGGGTCATCCCTACCATTCACCCTCATTATAGCTGAGGGTGACTATCACCAAACTAATAATGTTTTCAATTTTAATTCCCCCTCGTCTTTTTTTAGTGTGAATGGAGGGTCGTCCCTACCATTCACCCTCATTGTAGCCGAGGGTGACTACCACCAAACTAATGATGTTTTCAATTTCGCCCTCCCTCGTCTTTCTTGGGAATGAATGGAGGGTCATAATTACCATTCACCCTTATTATAGCCGAGGTTGGTACCACCCTCGTCTTTATTGAGAGTGAATGAAGGGTCGTCCCTACCATTCACCCTCATTAAAACCGAGGGTGACTATAACCAAACTAATGATGTTTTAAATTTTAAGTCCCCCCCTCGTCGTTCTTAAGAGTGAATGGAGGGTCGTCCCTACCATTCACCCTCATTATAGCCGGGGGTGACTATCACCAAACTAATGATGTTGTCAATTTTAAGTCCTCCCTCGTCTTTCTTGAGAGTGAATGGAGGATCGTCCCTACCATTCACCCTCATTATAGCCGAGGGTGACTATCATCGAACTAATGATGTTTTTAATTTTAAGTCCTCCCTCGTTTTTCTTGAGAGTGAATGGAGGGTCGTCCCTACCATTCACCCTCATTATAGCCGAAGGTGACTACCACCAAACTAATGATGTTTTCAATTTCAAGTCCTCCCTCGTCTTTCTTGAGAGTGAATGGAGGGTCGTCCCTGCCATTCTCCCTCATTATAGCCGAGGACGGCTTCCACCAAACTAATGATGTTTTCAATTTCAAGTCCCCCCTCGTCTTTCTTAAGTGTGAATGGAGGGTCGTTCCTACCATTCACCTCATTATAGCCGAGGGTCACTATCACCAAACTAATGATGTTTTCAATTTTAATGCTCCCTCGTCTTTCTTGAGAGTGAATGGAGGGTTTTCCCTACAATTCGGCCTCATTATAACCCAGGGAGACTTCCACCAAACTAATGATGTTTTCAATTTCAAGCCCCCCTCCTCTTTCTTGAGTGTGAATGGAGGGTCATCCCTACCATTCACCCTCATTATAGCCGTGGGTGACTATCACAAAACTAATGATGTTTCTATTTTAAGTCCTCTCTCGTCTATCTTGAGAGTTAATGGAGGGTCGTCCCTACAATTCACCCTCATTATAGCCGAGGCTGACTATCACCAAACTAATGATGTTTTCAATTTCAAGTCCCCTCTCGTCTTTCTTGAGTGTGAATGGGGGGTCGTCCCTACCATTCACCCTCATTATAGCTGAGGGTGACTACCACTAAATTAATGATATTTTTAATTTTAAGTCCTCCCTCGTCTTTCTTTATAGTGAATGGAGGGTCGTCCCTACCATTCACCCTCTTTATAGCCGAGGGAGGCTTCCACTAAACTAATGATGTTTTAAATTGCAAGTCCCCCCTCGTCTTTCTTGAGAGTGAATGGAGGGTCGTCCCTACCATTCACCCTCATTATAGCTGAGGGTAGTTCTACACAAAATTAAGGGTGTTTTAAGAGTAAATGATCCCCGATGTTATTGACAGCGTGTGAATGAGGTTTCCCCCATTCATGTTGTCGTATCACCAAAGAGCATTTAAGCCTATTTCACCATGAATGACGTTGTGGCTTAACATGAATTACCCTAACAGAATTACCCCAACAGATATCTAAATTGACAAACACAAGATTAAGGGCCAATATAATATTCTTATTAACATATTAAGTGTTCTATTGGGGCAACACATTCATTACAACTGTGGTCCGATAGGACGTTACAACATTATTAATAGTATTTCTTTAAATGATCTGCATTCCAGGGGTTCGAAAAGGGTTCCCCTTCAAGATTCTCTAGTCTATAGGTTCCAGGGACTACTTCATTAATGAACCTATATGGGACATGCCAATTTGGGTGGAGCTTACTGGGTTTCTACCATGTCTTTTTGAGGACTAGGTCCCTCACAGCGATTGGCCTTTGCTTCACCCTCTGATTGTAAAACCCGAAAGTCCTCTGCTGATAAGCAGCTTGTCTTATCTCAGCGTCTTCTCTTCTCTCCTCCACCAAGTCTAGATCAAGTCTCCTTTCTTCAATATTTCTCTTGGGGTCATATATTTGGACTCTATGAGTAGGAAACCCAATCTCGGTGGGGATGACGACTTCTGAGCCATACGCCAGCATGAACGGGGTTTCCCCAATAGGAGTCTTGGCCATCGTCCTATAGGCCCACAATACAACGTATAACTCCTCAACCCATCTTCCTTTTTCCTCCTCGAGTTTTTTCTCGATCCCATTTAGGATTGTTCTATTTGTAACTTTAGTTTGTCCATTAGCCTGAGGTCTTCCTGGGTTAGAGAAGAACTATTTAACCCCCACTCTTTCGCAGTAGTTCTATAGGGATACATTCTTGAATTGAGTATCATTATTTGAGATGAGGGTGTCGGGAGACCATATCTGCAAATAATGTTTTTTCAGATGAATTGGAAGGTCTTTTGCTATGTAATCGTGACCATCGGCTTCACTTCCACCCACTTTGAGAAATAGTCAATTGATACGATCAAGTACCGATAGTTATTGACGGCCCTGGGCAAGGGTCCTACCAAATTGATTCCCCATACTGTGAATGGCCATGAGGACGTGATGGAGGCAAGAGGCTGATGGGGATAATGAGGGATGGTAGCAAACCTCTGATATTTATCGCACTTCTTAACATATGCAGTAGCATCCTTCCCCAAGGTTGGCCACCAGTATCCCTGGGTGACTATCCTCTTTGCTAATGACCTGCCCAAAATATGGCTCGAACAAGACCCCTCATGCACATCTTACAAGATGTGTGGGACTTCAGTCGGGTGCACACATTTGAGTAAAGGGAGTAAGAATCCCTTTTTGTACAAGGTGTCTCCAATGACAGTGAACTTCGCATCTCTGTATCTTAACTTCTTCCTTTCTTATTTTTCTTCTGGAATCTCCCCCTCTTTAATTTATCTGATTAGGGGGTCCGTCCATGAATCTTCCCTATTAATATTTAAGTAAGAGCTAAGTGTTCCATCTGCATCTTCAATCGTTGGTCGAAGCAAGATTTCCACTGGGACTGTCCTCCTGATATCTGTCCTAGTTGCTGAGGCCAGCCTAGCGAGTGCATCGGCTCAGCCATTATTAAGCCTAGGTATCCTCTTCAACTTTACTTTTTTGAAGATCTTCAATAGTGACTTCACTCTTTCAAGATATTTGGCCATTCTCTCATCTTTAGCCTTATATGCTCCTAGTATTTGATTCACTACCAGTCTTGAATCACTATGGACCAAGATCTGGCCGACACCAAGAGACCTAACCAAGGAGAGGCTTGCTATCACGGCCTCATATTCAGACTCGTTATTGGAGGCTTTGAAGTTGAACCTCATCGAGTACTGAATGTCTGTGCCATCAGGCGCTGATACTATTAATTCAGCCCCACTTTCGATCTCGCAAGAGGACTCATCAACGAAGAGGTCCCACACGGGCTGTTCTTATGAGAAATTTCCCTCTTTGAGGGACCCCTGTCTAAAGAGATATCTTCCCTCCTCGTTTTTGATAGCTTTTTCTCTAGCGGTGCTTGCCTCAACCTTATCAGTAGACGGGTCAACAATTATGCCTTGCTGGGTATCTATTTTCTCAAGGTTATCATCTTCATCTTCATCCTCTTCCCAAGTAAATTCAGCCATGAAATCTGCTAATGCTTGACCTTTGATGGCCACCCTAAGTTGATACACAATTTCAAACTCTCCTAGCTCTATAGCCCAAGCCATTATCCTCCTTGATTTTTTTGGCTTATGTATGACCTGCCTAAGAGGAGAGTCAGTGAGGATGACTATTGTATGGGACTGGAAATATGGCTTCATCTTTCTTAATGCATGGATCAAGGCATAGGCTAACTTCTCCATCCTAAGGTATCTTTTCTCCGCCCATTGTAGTGCCTTACTGTTAAAATACACAGGCTTTTACACCCCGTCTTCTTCTCTCACAATGGCTGCGCTGATGCCTGACTCTGAGACAGCTTAGTACACGCATAATCGTTCACCCTGCACTGGTCGTGACAACAGCAAGGGAGACCCTAGGTATGACTTTAGTTCTTTTAAAGCCCAGTCACACTCTTCGTTCCATTCGAAGGCTTTTTTGAGAATTTTAAAGAATGTTAGACACTTGTCTGTGGTTATGGATACGAACCTATTCAAAGCATCCACTCACCCTGTGATCCTCCGAATGTATTTAATGGTCCTGGGGGTCTTCATTTCTAGGAGGGACTTTATCTTCTCAGGATTGTCCTCAATACCTCTTTGATTTACGATGAACCCCAAGAACTTCCCTGCTCCGACCCCGAAGACATATTTGGCAGGGTTGAGCTTCATCCGGTACTTGTCCATCCTGTTAAAGGTCCTCTCGAGGTCGGCCACTTGATCTTTAACCTTCAAACTCTTGGTCAACATGTCATCTACATAGACCTCCATAGACTTCCCTATATGGTCTTTGAATATTTTATTCATAAGGCGTTGATACATTGCGCTCGCATTCTTTAGGCTAAAGGGCATGACCCTATAACAGTATGTCCCCTTTTCGGTAATGAAAACCATTTTTTCTGAGTCCTCAGGGCTCATGAAGATCTGGTTATAGCTTAAATAGGCATCCATGAAGCTAATTAACTCATGGCCCGCGGTAGAATCTACCATCTGATCAATACGGGGGAGGGGAAAACTGTCTTTGAGATAATCTTTGTTGTGGTCGGTGAAGTCTACACATTCTCCATTTCCCGTTGGCTTTGGGGACTATGACCACATTAGATAGACATTCGGGATAGATGATCTCCCAAATGAATTTGGCTTCTTCCAGCTTCTTGACCTCATCCCTCATGACTTCATACTTTTCTCAAGAATAAATCCTCCTTTTCTGCTTCACTGGCTTTGCGTTCACTACCACGTTGAGCTTGTGACACATGATTTCGAGGTTGATCCCCGGCATGTCTGCATGACTCCAAGAAAATATGCTCTGTCTCCTCCTTAGTAGCTTGATGAGATCTTCTTTTATTTATGTCTTTAGAGCTTTGCCAATTTGGACAGTTTTTTTCGGCTCATCCTTATTGAGGATGATGGATTCTACCTCTTTCGCGGTTTCTCTTTTCTTCAGCTTTATCTCATCCCTGGGGTCGAGGGTATCAATATTGTAAGTGGTTGTTGCTTTCTTGTGCGCCTCTCTTTCTTCGGTGGAATTGAAGTATCATTCTCATGCCGTCGTCTGGTCTCCCTAAACTTCTCCTACCCCATAAGGGGTCGGGAATTTTATCATCTGATAAACCGTGGAAGGCACGACCTCAAATTCCTTGAGGGCCACTTGCCCCAGTATAATGTTGTAGGCTGAGAAGACGTGTTTATCCATCATAAAAAAGTTGACCTTCTTGGTAAGCCATCTCGACCACTCGTCTCCCATCCTAACATCGGCCTCATACACTCTTAGAGGATGAAATTTTTCCCCACTTAAACTAATCAAGGGCTGATGGTATGGGACGATCCTAGCACGGTTGATACCCAAGGCTTTAAAGCACGGCCAGAACATCACATTTGGAGAACTACCCCCATCTACCAGGATCCTCGGTACCTCGCATCCGTGTACCCTGGTAGGGATGACGAGAGGGTCATCATGTGGTGCTAAGAGGCCTTTGAATTCCATTCTTGAGAATCCCACTATCAGAATATCCATATCAACTTTCTTTCTCTTTTCTGACTTTGCTTCAATATAGGTAGAGTGTACAGCTTTTGTTACTGCCTTGGCTTTAGCTACATGTGCCTTCCTATCAGCAACCTCTAATCCTCCTCTTGCTAATCCCCCAGAGATCATCCAAACATCGAACAAAATCATATTAAGTCTTTTTACAGGGACGTGGGCATCTCTTGGTGGAAGGTCAGGGTCGTCCTCATCATCCGATGGGGCATCCCTTCTATTTGTAGGATCTTCTCTGCACGTATCACCTCTTTTCTTCTTGGGGTTGTCCCCTCATCCCCTCTTGAAGGAAGTTTTGTCAACGTATTTCCTTAACTTTCCTTCTTTTAACATTTTTTTAATTTCATCTTTCAGAGCAAAACACTTGTCGGTCACATGGCCATAGTCTTGGTGGAATTCACATCACAGGTTTTTGTTCCTCTTATGGGGAGGTGCCATCAACTTCTCTGGACATTTCAAGGATCGATCACTCTTTATCTCATTTAGGATGTGTTCACAGCTGACTGTCAGAGGGGTATAATCAATAAATTTATCATCTGCTAGCCTCTTCTTCCCCTCCTTATTCTTTTTCTGGTAATTACCCCACTAGTGCCTCCTTTTTCATCTTCGTATTTTGCGGCCATCATCGCTTCGGCATTCATCACCTTTCTTGCTATTGCCAGCAATTCATCCATCGTCTTCGGGGGGTCTTCGGTAAGATTCCATAATAAATTCCCCTTCTGGAGTCCCCCAATGAGGGTTGTCATGGCTATACTCTCCTCATAATCTTTGACCTCTAACTATTCTTTGTTAAATCTGGCTATGTAGGCTCTTAGGCTCTCGTTCTTCCCCTGCTTAACATAGAGCAAGTGTGTGGTCTTCTTATGTGGCCTCACTCTAAAGAAAAAGTTATGGATAAACCGGTTTGCTAACTACTTAAACCCTTTAATGGAGTTCTTTGGAAGAGACATATACCAGACATGTGCGGCCCCAGTCAGAGTGCCAGAAAAGGCATGACACCTCATCTCATCTAAGATGGAGTATATATCTACCGCTGATTGTTATATCTCAATATGATGGACAAGGTTGGTACTACCGTCATACCTTGGGGTGACCACAGGTGGCTTAAACTTTGATGGCGTTGGGAAGATGACTATCTTCGCCATAAAGGGGATCCCTACTTCTCAAGATATCACCAATTTTATCCTCCAGCCTTTGCATCGAGTCGTTCCAGGGCCTCATAGGGTCGACTTGGCCGATGTTATCCCCTGCCGCCTCTTTGAGGTGAACGAAGGGTTCTGTTGTGGTAGGTCTGTGTCGGTTATTTACTTCTCCCTGACCGTCATCCCGTTTGTGGGGTCGGCCCCCGTGGGGCTAGCCATTTACTGCCTCCCTTCTGGACCTCGTAATACTCCTCGATCTAGACAATCTTTACCTTAGGTAATTTACTAGGCCAGCCTGTCAAAGGCCGATCCTCTGCTCGGACAATCAAAAGTTGAGCCTCTCAGGCGATGGCCAAGATTTTTCCCCTGCACTTCCCTTTGCTTTCCTGGATAGGTCGTACAGTATTGTTGGAGACCTCATACGGCTCCTAGTAATCTATGGGGGCCTCTTACACCTCCACATAATCATATCTGTCCTCTGGGTAAGGGTTTTATTGCCTCCCCAAGCATTGACGTCGGGGGTCAGCAACATCCCTCCGCTATTGTGGAGGTGGAAAGTCTTTGTATGGTGCCTGGGGTGGTCCCCTGTCCTCACGTTTCCCTGGAGCTGCTACCGGAGTAATTATTTCTGGTGAGACTTTGGGTGGTCTCATTATGTTTTGGCTAAGAGCTGTAAATTTCTCCTTCATAATCCATTGGCTTACCGCTAAAGACTTCAGGGCGCCCTCCACATCAGCCATCTCAGACTGAGGTGGTCCATGACTGGAACTAGGTCCTACTCCACTATCTGGTGGAGGAGGTAGTGGCATATCCAATGCCATATGTTTGAGCTATGAAGAGCTGAATGATCAAAAGACTGATGAGCTTGAGAACCTTAATGGATCTCTTTCAATGGTGAAAAAGCTCCACACGAAGGGGGAGAACTGGTTCACCACCAGAGTTTTCGGTGAGGTCAAGCTGTATAAAGCAAGAGATAGATTTTCATTCCCACAGACGGCGCTAAACTGATGATACTAACATTTAGCTCCACCAGATAAGAGATGATGAGCTCAAACAGTAATAACAATGGCAGCAATAGAGTTATGTATGTATATAAGCATATAAAATGGGATGAGTATAAGGGGAATAAAGGTAATGATGTATAGTGGTTCAGCCAATCAGGTCTACATCCACTGTAAGTGTGTGATCCACTAAATATGGGCACTAATGGCCTTGGATACAACGCATATAAGCTTACTCTCTCTTTACTGTGTGTACAAGCAGAGTTTTAGCTAGGGTTACAATTATCGATCCTTTTACAAGGTTGAAGATGACAAGTATATGTAGGGCTTTGGGGGAGTAGTGTACCCCCGAATCATGCATGGTGCATGTGAATGATGATCTAGCTAATCCCCTGCTGACACCTGGATGTGCCACTGCGATTAATGATGACATAATATTCCCTCACGTAAAGGGATGATATTGTTATAACGGTCTAGTCCACGTGCTATATGAGTTCCACGTGCACTGTTCCACGCGTCTCCCAAATCACGCACTGTGATGATGTCACCCTTATCCTAGGATGCCAGGCCAAGGCTAAAGTTGATGCTAGCGTTGGGTCCAACTGGGTATGGGCCTCGTACTGTCGTCCCCTCATAGGATCGCCTGGTCCATGATGAGGGGTCGTCCCCTTATAGGGTTGTCTAGTCCATGGCTAGGGGTCGGCCCCTTATAGGGCCGTCGGGTCCATGATTAGGGGTCGGCCCCTTGTAGGGTCATCTGGTCCATGATGAGGGGTCGACCTATTATAGGGTCGTATGTCCCTGATAGGCCCCTATGCAGTAGTTGTTGAATCCACCTCCTAGGTGAGGATACCCTCAGCCTAGCCGAGGGTATATTTTGGTATATCAATTATGATAACACTAATACGTCCCCAACACAACCTTAGGTCCTCAGAATTGAACTCGACCCTCAGAATTGATCGTTACAACTTTAGGTCCTAAGAACGGACCTCGACCCTCAGAATTGGTCGTCCTAACTTTAGGTTCTTAGAATTAACCTCAACCCTCAGAATTGGTCATCCCAACTTAAGGTCCTCATAATTAACCTTAGCCCTTAAAATTAGTCATCCTAATTTTAGGTCCTCAGAATTGACCTTGTCCCTCATAATTGGTTTTAATAACTTTAGGTCCCCAGAATTAACCCCAACCCTCAAAATTGGTCGTCATAACTTTAGGTCCTCAGAATTGACCACCACCCTCAGAATTGGTCATCCCTGGCATAACTTTAGAATTGACCTCGGCCCTCTGAATTGGTCACCCTATCCCTTTACAATTAATCTTAACACCTCCTAGACCCGCTAAATCGGTCATCATCGTCTTCTTAGGTCCTTAGAATTAGGCCTCGACCCTCTGAATCGGTAATCCCTATCCTCTAGGTTCGCATAATTGACCTAGAATCCTCTTCCCTAACATTGATGTGGTGTATATCATTCGATGGCCTTCACTTGTTCCAAGCTCACCCGTCGAGGAGTTTTCTATATACACCCCATCATAGGACCCCCTAAGCATCTCCTTAGGCCCCTAACACTCACTCATGCACCGCAAACCCTGAGTACCGACCTAGAGGCTATCGAGCGCTCTCAGACCCCGTTTAACTCCTGTCAACTTTAGCACCTGAGAAAAATCTCAATGAATCCTTAAAGGGCTCTGAATCCCATTTCCAACGGTCCACCTCATGCGCGAATCATCCTTATAATTCGGATGAACGATCTGTTTCACTATAAAAAATTGATCTTGAGTCCACCGAGCACTCCCAGACCTCATTTGACTCCAGTCAACGTTTTTTCTTGAGTGAAATCTTAATGAATCTTCGAAGGGCTCTAAATACACTTTCCAATGGTCCTTGATGTGCATGAATCCAACTTATGGTACGGGCAAACTATTTATTTTTTCTCAAAAACTTATTTAGACTCCCTTGGGTGCTCTCCGACCTCAGTTGACTCCGATTGATTCTTTAGCTTGAGCAAAACTCAATGAATATTTTAAGGGATATGAATCCCCTTTCCAATGGTCCTCCCCTTGCACGAATCGGCCTTACGGTACGTATAAACAACCCATTTTACTCTAAAGGGTCACCAAGCACTTCCGAGCCCCATTTGACCTTAGTCAACTCTTCGAACTGAACGAAGCTGAATGAAAAATCAAAGGGCTCTGAGTATCCTTTCCAACGGTCCATCCCGACCTTACGGTTCAGACGAACAATTTATTTTCCTACAAAAACTTCCTGTTTAGTGACCAATGGGAGCTTCTGGGCCCTATTTGACCACGGTCAACTCTCGACCTCGGGAGTGAGTTGATGGATTCCTAAATGACTCTGAATAGCCTTTCCAACGGTCCACTCCGTGCGCGCTTCTGACTTACGATTTGTATTTTAATGGAAATTATAAAAAATTCTTAACTTATTTTATAAGTTAATTAAAATATTATAAGTCTAATCAGTCATGAACAATTAATCAACAACAATCTCAAGACGGTACTATAGACACTACTATCTCCAATCCACTTAAGACGAAAATAAAATCCTCACAAGGAACCGCAATCAATAGGACTCTAAACTCATCCTTACCTAAGAAGTACCCATGCAAGATCCCAAGGTCCTAAAACACTTCGACTTTTCGTTGAGAACTGCCAAATAGTGCTAATAGGGATATGGATTTCAAAACACCAATTTTAATTTTCAATAAAATCAACAGAATGAGAAACTAATCCAATTTTAATTAAGCACCGATTAAACTCATGTCGCAAAAAACTATTAACCACTTTTATCTTTCCCTAAGCATGCATCTAGGTGATTTGCATGAATACAATAAGGATCAATCCACAATGCTGCAATGTATGAGGAAAACCCATAATAGAAAAAACTTCAGATGACTATCCTAGGCCAATTCATTATGATATACGATTTAAATAATAGTGACAAAAAAACTCAATCTACTTGACTTGATGCCCTTAAGTCTTAGTGCAGTCTTCACTAATTGAATTTTTTTACAACAACACCATAGGAATCCACCCACGATCGTCACATCACGTTTTCCTCACATGTCTCAGTGTCCATTGATAATACCTAGAAAAATGTCAGAGTAACAAACACAAAATCCACCATGCCACACATAACACTCAATGAAGAGTAAACTTGGTCTTGGTGTAGAAAACTTGAGATCTCAAACCATGATATAATCTTGATTCTTGAATATAAAAATCATGGGTGTAAATAAGGTTAAAAGAGGCTTAGGTTTTCTCTTTGTGAAGCAGTTTTTGAAACCCTTGTTGATAAAAACTCCTTTTGTGCCTTGTATTTATTAAAAATAGTAAAAATGGCAATAGGAAAATCGAGGCAACTCGTTCGAATGAAACTTAAAGTTGTTTGAACAAGATTAGCTACCTTGTTCGAACGAAACTCCAAGTCATTCAAATGAAACCCACAATATTATTTGAATGAGTATCAATTGAGCTTACAATGAGTTTTTTTATCAAGAGAAAATTTTCTTTTTTAAACGAAACCTGCCATCTCGTTTGAACAAGATTAAAATCATGTTTAAACGAAAATATACACCTCATTTGAACGAACCAAACATGTTGTACGAACGACATTCATAGAATCGTTTAAAGGAAAACTAATACTTTGTTCGAATGAAGTTTAAAACTAAAATTATTTTTCTTAAAAAACTTTTTTCAAAAAATTGCCTCATTAAACTTTAAACACCCAAACAGAAAACCAGAGATCAACATAATATAGATTTCATACATTTCCAAATATCCCTAAGTTGAAGACAAAACTCGACATATAGTTGATGTCGCTTTAACTCGGCCACTAAGATATTCAATATGTATAGGTTTGACGGAAAACCCGAACACAATCCTAACATATGACTTAAGTAGTTTGTCCAAAAGTAATAAAGCCAATCTTAGAAATTTATAATAAACATATTACAAATTTGACAAATTGTGAAATTTTTCTTAACAAATATCCCCCTTTGACTATTTCGGGACAAAACTAAAAATAAAAAACTACTAGAGCATCAATCTCTCTAATAACAAATCCCCAGCCTCAAAAGGAAAAAGTACAAACTGACACTTTACTGACTCTAACATTTGAGTAACTTTGCTCTTGTGAAAAATTTCCTCATGATCTCTTAAGCCTTCACACTTAACACACCTTTCAAATGAAAAGAGAATATAAACGATATAAATCGCATAAATAAAATCCCCCCCCCTTTCTAAAACATCTCCCCCTCAGGACATACTTCTCCCCCTTTTTTTTTCGAGAATAGACAAAAGTAAGACGAATAATATGAAATAACTTCTCCCCTTTAATGTGACACATACGAACATAAAGGAACCAAGCATATCATGAAATGTGAATTGAAATGAAAATGAAGAGCAAACTCGAAAACAAAGGTACAAATAATCCAAACGATATTAATTACATCAATTTGAAACATATGATTCACATGGATTAAATGCAAGCAAAGACTCAATCCAAACATACCATATACATAAACACACATAGAATATATATGTATAACATACCACAAAATACAAACAAAAATAAGCTTTTCAGACTCGTATGGAATAAATGTGTCTAAACCAAATGTGGTACGGAGTGAAGGTGCAAGAAATAGAAAATAAAAGAAATATTTCCCAACCACTCAATATAGTCCAAGGAGTTCCATTTCATCTCGTTAATTTATTAAACTTATATTTATCCTCACGTGTCATAATGGACAAACGTACTAAATGCTCATAAGACTAGACAATATTAATGATTCTCAAATGAATAACGTCAAACATTAATGATAAACTATGAGTCATTGTGCAAACCCATTGATCTTCAACTTATAACACCCTAAAAATATAGATATTAATCTTTTTACGCTATTTTTAAAGATATCACTTTAGATGATCAATTTCTAAACTTTGGCCTTGGAAAATTTCCTTTTTCTTTTCTTTTCTTTTCTTTTTTCAAAGGATCTTTCCAATGGTGGCCTTTCAATGAAAGGATATTTACTCCGTTCATAGCCTTTTACATTGCACACTCTTATTTTTCATTCATAAGAGAAATCTCACGCAATGGTTCTTGCATGCACAAATCCCCTAGATATAGATATATACATGACAATATTAATTGGAGAACACCTCAATTATCTCATACAATATAAGTAGCTAAAATCCAAAAGAGCTCGTGCTAGTGCGTGTGGAGGCATATACTTAGATGAATCTATTAAGAAAACCAAATTCCAACAACTCCATGCAAGCAAGATTAAGAAAATATAACAAAGCATTGTAAACCATAATCTAATGTTATATAAACATGGAAACATGGAATGACTAAGATTTAACACACCAATATATCATACAAAATGTGTAAAAGTACTACACACACACACACAAAAAAAATCTTTTTGAGTTGTTAAACAATTTTAAAATATGACTCAAAAGGCATATAAAATCTTTTTGTATTTTTCTCATATCGACTCAAAAAATTAAGAATCAAAATACAAAAGACACAAACATTATACCACTTATTATAACATATATCACGAAGCACAAAACGTAGTGTATGAAAAGCATGCGAGCATAATTACTCATAAGATGTAACATGGGATGAATCATGTGAAATAATGGAAGAATAAATAAGTCTAATATTAAATGCCTCCAAATCCAATTTCCTAATCCAAATTGATAAAAATTTAATGCCTCAAGTTTTGGGAACCATGGGGATACGCAATCTAAACTTCATAGGAGATCTTCTAAGATCATAACAAGACTTCCTAAGGTGACATTTCCAACCATAATGTGTGCATATGTAGACACGAGGAATGTTACATTTGGTTTGACTTTTTCTAACGTCCTTGTCAATGGCTAACTTGCTCAGAATTTTAGTCTTGACTTTGGGAGTGAAAGCATTCGTATCATCATAGCCAATGCCTCATTTTTTATTTGGATGGTGCTAAAATCTTATATAATATTTTTGACTTAGATTGCAAATCAAATTTTACACAACTTGAGTCTCTTAATTTATATTCTAACTCCATAATTCTAAACTCAAGCAAACGGTTATACTCTTTAAACTTTAGGGACTTCTTCTTCAAATTTTTAATAAACCCATGAAGGTTATCTCTGTCTTCCTCAATATACGGGAGCTTCTCCCTGAGAGTCTTCTTATGAACCCTTAAATCCTCAATCATTTTATCATTATTTCTTATGGAACGCTCTTTTAACTTAGCCTCTAACTTCAAGTTCGCCTTTTTCAATTTCAATGACTCCGTGTACAACTCACGAAAGGTAACTTAAAGCTCACTCTCCTACTCATCACAATTATTTTCTTCTTCTTCACTAGCTTGGGAATCACAAGATCGGACCTCAACACTGTCATGCATATGATTATCTTTAATGCTGAAAGACTTTTCATTCAGGCTCACATGACTGGACATGAATGCAGCGAGTTTATTCTCAGTGGGAGAATCAGGTTTGTTTTTCGACTCACTATCACTAAAGGTAGAATTTTAAGTTTTTGGCTTCATACCTTATTTCCTTAATTTAGTGGGACACTCTTGCGCATGATAACCAAACCCTTGGCACTTATAATATTTAGGGCAATTTACACTTAGGTCCTTTATTGACAAATTTTAAACATTTAAGGACAATTTTCCAATAGGTCCACTTATTATGTCACTATCATGGACTTCTACAAGAAGAGAATTAGTGGACCTAAGTGTTTAAAATTTGTCAAAATTCCTTTAGTGTTTAAAATTCGTTTGCGAGGGACCAAAGAGTAGTTTCCCCTAATATTTATCATGATCATCCACCTTCTTAGGGTTATCTTTATTATTCCTCTCATGCTCACGGTTAAAGTTATTCAATTTATTTCTAAAATTCTTATATTCTCTAATCTTAAGAAACTTAGTGAACTTCCTAGCAAACTTAACAATCTCTTCGGGATCTAAATCTCCCCCACTATTCGAATTTGACACATCCTCCTTACGAATTTTCAAAGTAATGCTCTTCTTTTCATCTTTCTTCCTAGGAGGACACATATTTATCTCATAGGTTTTGAGATCACCCATAATTTCTTGGACTCTCACAATGTCAACACCGCTAAGAGAATACAAGATCATGACTTTGTCAATAAATCTTCCAGGCAATAACCTTATTATTTTTCTCACCACTCTCGGTTTAGATATAGGCTCCCCCAAGTTAAATGGTGAGTTAATTATATATGAAAATTTGTCATAAAACTCATCAAACGAATTATACTCTCCTATTTTTGTCATTTAAATATATTGTGTAACTTGGAAACTCTAACCATATCGAAATCCTCATGTGTGGATTTCAAAATTTACCAAGCATACTTTGAGTTCTCACAAGTCATAATACATCTAAACTCTTCATCCGTAACATCATAAAAAATAACGTTCACTCTCTTAGAATTAAACGTCGAGGCATCTTGTTTAGCCTTAGACCATGAAGAATATGCTTTCACCAAACCATTCTCAGTGGGAGGAGAACACCCTTTCTCTACAAAGTTCCAAACATTCTTATCGATAGATTTTAAGAAATATTTTAGCTGCGCCTTTTAATTAGGATAGCTTGACCCATCAAACATGGGAGTAGGGTAATAGAACTTTCCTCATAGTTAAAATCCATTTAAAATCCTTAAATGCACTAAATAGGGATCAACATGATAATGTAATGTAACCCACTCTGATATTGATTTGAGAAACACGAATTAGTACTAATGGGTATATGGATTTCCAAACACCAATTTTAATTTTTAATTTAATTAACCGAATGAGCAATCAATCCAATTTTAATTAAGCACCGATTAAACTTACATTGTGAAAAATTGTTAACCACTTTTATCTTGACCTAAGCATGCATCTAGGTGATTTGTAAGAATAATATAAAGATCAATACACAACGCCGTAATGTATGAGGAAAACCCACAAGGGGAAAAACCTCTGATGACCTAGCCTACACAAATTCACTATGATATTGGATTTATACAATAGTGACATACATACTAACTCCACTTGACTCAATGCCTTTAAGCCTTGATGTAGTCTTAACTACTTGAACCTTCTTCATAGCAACATCACAAGAATCCACCCACAATCGCCTTACACATCTCGGTGTCCACCGATCTTAGCTAGCAAACTTTCACTGCAATAAACAAGGAATCCACTACTCCAAATGCAACACTAATTGAAGAGTAAACTCAATCTTTGTGCGAGAAACTTGAGATCTCAAACTATGATATTGTTTTGATTCATGTATCTAAAAAGCATGGGTGTAAATAGGATTAAAAGAGGCTTAGATTTTTTCTTTGTAAAGCAATTTTTAAAAACCTTGTTTATAAAAATGCTTTATTGTGCCTAGTATTTATAAACAATAAAAAAATGTCAGCACGCAACTTGAGACATCTCATTCGAATGAAACTCAATATCGTTCAAATGATATTGACTAATTCATTCAAACAAAACTCCAAGACATTCGAATGAGACCCATAGTCTCGTTTGAATGAGTATCGACCAAGCTTCCAATGAAATGTTTCTGCTAAGAAAAAATGTTCTCACTTGATTCTTATTCAAAGCCCGTTTGAATGAAACCCGCCATCTCATTTGAACGAGATTAAAATCTCATTTGAACTAATATAACCACCTAGATTGAATGAATCAACCTTGTCAGTCGAATGACATTCATAAACTCGTTTGAACGAAAACCAATACTTCGTTCGAACGATGTTTAAAACTAAAATTATTTTTCTTTAAAAACCTTTTTTAAAATTTGCCTCATTAAGCTTTAAACACACAAACTGAAAACTAGGGATCAACATACTATAATTTCCATACCTTTCTAGAGATCCAAATGTTATAGAAGAAACTCAACATTTAGATGATGTCACTTTAATTTGGAAGTTACGATCCTTAACAAGGATAGGCTTGAATGACAAACTGAACACAATCCTAAAGTTTGAATCAAGTAGTTTTGTCTAAATAGAATAAAGAAAATCTTACTAATTTATAATAAATATATCACAAACTTGACACATTGTGAAATTTATCCTTAAACCCATAACAATAGCACTATTGACCAAGAATGTACAATGAAGTTCACTGTAAGTAATAATAATAAGATTTTAACCAAAACATAAAGCAAAGTTTCTTCACAAAAATAATCGTTAAATGTGTTTACTTTCTCTATCTAAAATTGTAAACAAACATGTAATCACAAGCATATTGCTCAACGGAGTATTGGATTGATTATTTAGATCACAAGAGTTTTGTGTTTATATATTTGGTTAAAGAGGGATTGAGGATGAAGCTTGGATCTAAAAGGTGTTTTGGGTAGATCTTGGTTTTAATGGAGTTTTGGGTGAAGCCTTTTATTTTGTTTTGCTTTGGTGATGGGGGTTTTAGGGGTTTATTTCGACTGTGTTGTCCTAGTTATTACACCTAGGACATTTAACGGGGTATATCATGTATGTCCCGTATTTAAAACCTTACATGCATAATTTTTGAGGTATTTGTTGACGCCAAAATCTTAGTAGGCTTTTATGTGAATTTAGGGCTGTGACAACTCTGGGTTTAATTAACTGTCGAAATGAGATGCAATCTAAATAACTCGAAAACTCATATAACCATTTATACCAATTAAATCGGGGTGAGGGATATCCAATAAAACCTATAGTTTTTATTCTCTTGTTAACGTAGTTTAAATACACCCATGCCTAGTTTACCTTTTCTTTCTTTGTAGTTAAAATATGACCTTTTACATTTTTATTCAGAAGTATTAAATCAATTAAATTATAGAAACTTGTCTCTGTGGATTTTCGATACCCGGACTTGGCCGCTACACTCCCTTAAAAGAGTATAGTCAGTGCCGTAGTTCAAGAAGAAGTAAACTCTTTGAGGGCCAAACTCTTAGAGACCACTAAAGTTAGCCAAGTGGGTGAAGTTATTCAGGCAAAAAATAATGCTATGAGGAAAGAGTTAGCCGAACAGAAAGTCAAGGTTGCTGGGCTCAAGGAACATGTTGACGGACTGAGGAATGCATTCAAAATGGGACCTTGAGAAACCTAGTCGTGGGGCTATAATGCAGTCTGGGAAGATGCCCCAGGAAATCTTAAAGAGGCGAAAGACGCGACCTTTTCTCCCGGGTGGCTAAGCTCCCTTAAGGAGGTTAAGACACCACAGAGTCCAGGCTATGGTATAAATACCAGGTCGGGTGTACCGCCTCTTTCCATTATCCTTTCTCAAAGGATGACAAGTGGATCCCAGGTGATGCCATTCATTCCCATCTCTTAGAGCACTATCTTAACAGTAATGTTGAAGAGTTTTCTCCCAAGCTAGATGATGGTGAAAGGGCGATTGTTGCTGAATATCTTACTCACCATATTGGGCCATCATAAGTCTTTTATATACTTTGGTTTTAATGTAAATGTAACTTCTCATTCTAGTTAATGAAAAAGTGTTATTTATCAACTTTAATGTTTTGAGCCTGTGCGAACTAAACATACGTTAATAAATGTTAATTCATTGGTCAATTGAGATTTTCGTTGGCCAATTGGTACTGAATGACCATTCTAGGCTTTTTAATTACTAAGTGGGATAGTACTTATTTTTAATCACTTAGGTTCTCTTTGGCTAACTAAATGATGTTGAAGCCAAGTGTTAGCCTTTCTTTCCTCATGTGTGAACATTCCCCTAGTCCAATATACCTTAGCAATATCATTCCATCTACTTTACCTTTTAGGTCATGTCATTACACTCCCTTAGGCCTAAGTAAGATGATGGCAATAATGCACCTGGTAACAGGGTCATCCACCCGAGCAGGCTTTTTTGCGACCAACATTTGTTGGCGACCAACCTGAGTTGGTTTTTTTGCCTAAGAATCCCTTGTAGATATTTTGTTGTTGTTAGGGAAACTCGTGATGTCTCTTGTGTTTGTAACAAAGACTTGAGGGTTGTAGTAATTGAATTGCTTCTATTTACTTGTTATAACTACTATAAACCCTGCTCGGCACGTGAGGTTCCCTGATTAAAACAAGTTGAACAACTTTCTGTAATCCTAGGACTTCATCCATGCATGAAGGAGTTATCAATTGGAAAAGGTGCGTATCAGTGAGATACAATCAAGAAAAATTAATCAGCCAATCCATAATATAAAAGTGCGAGGGCTAACTGGCCTTTATTCATTAAATATTATCCGACGAGCAACATAAGTTTGAAAATGAAAATTTACTTAAACTAAATGTGCTAACAAAAGATAATGGAGACTAGAAGTAGAACTTCTTGAGATTAACTGCGTCCAGGCTCTTAGTATCTCCCTGCCCTCTAGCATTTCCATATGATATGCTCCTCAAAGGTTGTCCCTGATTATTCTGAAGGATCCTTACCAGTTTTGTCCAAATTTTCCATCTAATGGTTTTACGGCACTACCGAGGACTTTCCTTAGGACATAATCTCCTACCCAAAACTTCTTCGAATTGACTTTTTTTCTATACTTCCTGGCCAGTCGTTATTGGTAAGAAGTCAACTTGATCATGGCCAGCTCTCTTCGCTCATCTTCCAAGTCAATCTCAGTGCATAAGGCATCATTATTAAGGCCTTGATTGACCAATGTGGTTTTCATGGTAGGGAGACTGCTCCAGTGGGATAATAGCTTCCATCTCGTACGCGAGCACGAATGGTGTTTCCCCAGTTGGTCACCTCGAGGTGGTACGATAAGCCCACAAAATATGGGGGAGCTTATCCACCCAGACACCCTTGGATCTTTACAACCATTTTTTTAGTCCATCGAGCATGGTTTTGTTAGAATCCTCTGCATATCCATTACTTTGGGGATACACTACATAACTAAAGTTGTGTCTGATACCATGTTCATCATAAAAATCTTGAAAGAAACTACTTTCGAATTACATGCCGTTATCGGTAGTGGTCCCACAATGTCCAGTCCCCATTGCGCAAATGACCATGGGTTTGCCAATGATTTCAGGTCGCTGGAGGGCTGGTGAATCATAGGAGAGTGCTTCTGACATTTTCCACACTTACGAATGTAAGTGCCTAAATTCTTTTGCATATGAGGCCACCAGTAACCCTCCTTAATTTCTCGAAAGGCCGGATATCTCCCTCATGCACGACTCCCATAAATACCCTCATGAAGTTCACTAAGTACTTGCTTGGTGGGTGGACGCACTGGAGATAAGGACCAGTGAATGACTTCTAGTAGAGATTTATTTCTAGGGAGAGGTAAAAGTAGGTAGCCTTGACCTTACCTCTTGTCATCAGGCAATATATCCCTCCGTATATAATTGACCATGGGATCCATCCAACTAGGGGCCTTTTCTGTGAGGAGGACTCGCTCGGCTACAACTGTCTGGTCAATATTTGGTTGTGCGAGGAACTCTATCTAAATAGTTCTCCTTACGCCAGAGTAAACTGCTAATCTCAGGACCGCTATGGCATCAACATGATTATTCTATCCCCAAGGGAACTGTTGAATGCCTACTTTCTCAAATCCTACCATAAGTCCTTGTACCACAGCGAGGCAGGATTTCATTCTATCATCTTTGGTGTTGAAGTCCCTACAAACTTGCTTGGAGACCAGTGTGGAGTCACCGAATACGTAAAGACGGTTTGCCCCTAGCAGTTTCGACTTGCACAAGCTAGAAATCAGTGCTTCATACTCAGCTTTGTTATTATAGGCCTCAAATACCAATTTAATTCCTTGCTCTATCATAGCATCTTCTGGAGTGAAAATAATGTTCCCTACTCCAGTCCCCTTAGAATTAGAGGCTCCGTCAACGTATAGGGTGCAATCCTTAGACTTTGCTTCCTCATTTGTTGACTGATCCAGTTT
Organism: Sambucus nigra; assembly: GCA_949130495.1. NCBI lineage: Eukaryota > Viridiplantae > Streptophyta > Magnoliopsida > Dipsacales > Adoxaceae > Sambucus > Sambucus nigra. The sequence goes on from OX422212.1 coordinate 567,766,869, forward strand.
CAGTTAGCCGATTGGCTGGTCTCCTGTAAGTTTAGCTACAACTAAATATTCCAAATTGATTTGTCTTCAATAATCCAAAAAATTACTTTGTAGAAATGTGGTATAGTCGACTATAACTATTTCAAATCTAAATATTCCACGACGTCTAATTTTTAAATTTGAATTTCATTTACTATACTACCCTCCAACGGCTAGTTTCTCAAAATAAGCTTATGAAAGGCGACCCTAGGTTCCTTCATTAAACACACAAGCTTCCTTAGATAATATCAATAATCAAAGTCTCATTTCCAAGTTTGTGTCAATATCCTTGAGTTTTTTGGAGAGAGATCCCAAGTTCAAAACTTGTTTCCAACCCATAGGTAAATTTGCTAGAAACCATATTAAATGACACGAATTAAATGCAAGAAAGTAAACCTAATTAACGAAGAAATAAACTAATTGACAAATCATGTAAATCTAATTAACAAAGCAAGAAATGGAGGAAAAACAACTATATTAATGGAGAGGATGATGAATAATTCAACTTACAACACCCAAAGGGGTCACAACTAAAGAGAGATGAAGAAGAGCTCTCAACACACAAAACCTAACCTAAATTATCTATTACAGCTAAGTATATAATTTATTACAACAAAAATCCTATATATAGTATGTTGGAAAAGAAATAAAGAAGAAAGAAATCAAAAGGAAGAAAGCTGTAAAAAATACAGGGGATCCATCGATCGACCTTGGCAGTCGATCCATCGATGGTTCAGAAATCATCCCAATGCTTCCTTTAATTTCCAAAATGCTGAGGGGTCAATCGATCGACCCATTTGGTCGATCGATCGAACAAGCAGGTCTGCATCAAGTTTCCCCTATTTTGGTTGATTTGAAATCCTCTCCCGCTAAAATCGTCGAAACTTCTTTGTTAGGAACCAGATTCGAGCACCGTTCATGGACACACGAAGCTTGCAAGAAGGTCTAAAACCTCCGTGAGATGTTGGGCTAGTTTCCCAAACTATGAAATGATCAAAATGCCCTTGCGTGTGCGGATGTGTATAGAACTTCATCGTAATGTGTCCGAACTTCATACTAAGCATCCAAATACCTATAAAAGCTCAATCAGCCCCTACAAAGCATATATATATATATATATATATATATATATATATATATATATATATATATATATATATATGAATGAACATAAATATAGGGATTAAGATACCCGAGGGGGCCAATAACGTGTACGTTAACGGGAGAAATACGCAATATTTACATTGTATCAGGTACCTATCTCCTCCATCTCTTAAAGATTATCCTTTAGCTTAGCAAAAAGTTCAAATTAATTTTTATATTGGTCATTTCTTACCCTTAGAGACTAGCATATCTTTACGAACCTTCAAATCGATATTTGGCCCAAGGATATACACCATATGAGATCTAGAAGGAATGTATTGGTCTAAATCAATAGACTACAAATAACACGCATTAGATCATGAGAAAAATATTAGCACATACAGATTAAGCGAATGAATACACAAAAATAAATATTCCATCTTCATAAATATACAAAAGGGAGGGGGCCAAGGGCCAATACTGTGAGTCCAGTCGAGATGAGTACAAACTTTCTAAGGAGAAATCGTACAAGGAAGAAATAAAAATTCCTAATCTATAAGACTTTATCCTTTACCTGATTAGCGTCGATAATGGATTTTCCCTTGTCGATAACAATCTGCTCTTTGCCAGCATCATCATCAATACCGACCTTAGTAGGAATGATCTCAGTGCGACCAACAGGTTGACCATCACCCTCTTTATCCTCCTCAAAAGGGTCAGGACCAGAGGAATGGTGGTCGAAGAGCTCATATTTAGTAGGAGTCCCAATAGTCTTCGAGGATTGGTCCCAACCCTTATTTAAGGCCACCTTGCATCCCTAGGCTAGTTGCTACTCAGTATCATTGTAAGCTTCATCGAAGCCTTCATGATAGCTAACAAATTTCTCTTAGGGAAGTTCCCCCTTCAGCTTAACCATCTTGTCGAACAAAGTTTTATTTGCCTCGATCAGCCTGGCCTTCTCGGCGACAACCGCCTTCTGGGATGTCCTAAGTTCATCATAAGCCTTGGTTAACTTCTATCTCTCTTAGTCCCACACCAGGAGAGGTTTAATAAAATTCTTCCTCTCATATTTTAGAGCATCTTTCAGCTCTTGTTTATTTTTGGATTTGTTGGCATGGTCGTCCAAGAGAGTTTTGAAATCAGATTATAACTGCACAGAAAGAGAAAGAGCACCAAGTCAGTACAGAAATAGGAAAAGTGTGAGGAAACAAACAGTGGATAAGACTTATTAGAGCCATTCCCTGAGCAATTTTAAGGGAGAGTTGGGATTATCCCAATCTCGAAGAGCGCTCATGATCGGCAGCGAACACTACCCTCTTCAGTAAATTGGGGGCAAGAGAAGGGACATCACCCACACTATCCCCCTTAGCGTCTGCAACGAGAGGAGGGTCTCTAGAGGATTTTTTAACCAACTTTCTCTTGATATCCTTCCTTTTCTCCTCTCTCTTCCTCTCCTCTTCCTTCTCTCTCTTACTCATCCTCTCTTTTGCTTCTCTCTTCCATTATTTCTCATTATCTTTCCCCTTTTTTGATAGGATATAATCACTAGCCCTGGGGGATTCAGCCTTAGATGCATTTAAAGACTTAAGCCGAACAGATAGGATGGTCTGAGCGTTATTTTCGATAAGCCTCAATTTTATTCTCTTTATTAGAGGGGCCATATCGTACTCTTCGTGTTTTTCTTCTTCCACTCCCCTTTCTCCTTTTATTCCTTTCCTCATCTTCTGATTCCTCTTCCTCTTCTTCTATCATGATTAGGTCAGAAGGACCAACCTTAGGAGATTTTAAGTTTGGGACCTTATCGACCGTATGAGCGATAAAGCTAGTGCTTGTATTCTTGTATTCCAATAGATAAGCTGCCGACCTTGGGTTTTTACCGTCAGATATCCTTTCCTTGATGTTCTAAGCTTTTAGAAGCTCATCGACATCAATATCACTTATGTTAGGCGCCTGGTTTTCTATACGAACTGTAAATTAAAGGGAGAAGAACATTAGCAAAGAGGATATAAGTCAGAAATAAGAACTATATAGTCAGGGGAAGAAAAAGGAAGCGACTTATTTGGTCCTCTCCACACTACACCAAATATCAGAAATGGTCATGGAGAAGGGGTCATGTCTGGAAGTCGTGACTAGTTGGTCACGACCTAAAACCGTGACCACAGTCAAAATAGGCATAACCAAATCCATGACTATGTGGTCATGGGTCGTCTTGTGTCTGGATATGGTTCTAGACTCTGACTCCTTTGGGTCATGCCTTTAGACTCTGACCCAGCCGTGACCATTATGGCGTTAAGTTTCCCTCCAATTTTGGTCAGGGAAGGAGTCACGGCCCTTAGATGTGACCACAAAACTCATCACACAGGGATATGGTCACGGCTTAAGTCCGTGACCACTAAGTTATCTGAATCACGTCTTTGGTCCGTGACCAGGGCCTTATATTCACGCTGATGTGTAAAAATTAAAGGGGTCACATTATATGGTATTGGACCTAAGCCGTGACCATGGTCTTTTTACTTAAAAGAAGCAGAATAATTTTTGATTTCCCTCGAAAACTTCTAAACCCTTATTTTCCCTCCATCTCTCCGGCGATTTTGGCTCTCTCCTTCTCTCAATATCAAGCTCTCTCTCAATATCAATATCAAAGGTAAATACGTGTGTGTGCATATTTCTCTGTGTGTGTATACTGTAAATATATGTGTGTGTGTGTATACGTCTATGTATATGTGTGTGTGTATACGTCTGTGTATATGTATGTGTGTATATATGTGTGTGTATTATGTATATGTATGTAGTTGTGTATACTGTAAATGTGTATGTGTATTATAGACAAAAATAAAACAAATGTTGGTTTAAGTTTCAAACTAGGGCAAATTTTAATTTAATGGATATTGTTGGTTTAAGTTTCAAACTTGGGAAAATTTTAATTTTACGGATATTGTTGGTTTAAGTTTCAAACTAGGGAAAATTTTAATTTAATGAATATTGTTCGTTTAAGTTTGGGGCCGAAATATAATAATATACATCTCCATTAATACTGATGCTAAATTCGGGATTAATTTTAGGGGCTTTGTAAAATTAAGTCCCCAAAATGCATAATCTATTAATTGTAGGGGTAATGTTTGTAAGGGTTAATTTTAGGGATTATTGCCTTAAATAACAAAAGTAGGTATTCAAAACCTAATAAATTAATGGTTGATGATTCATTAGAGCCATAATTTATAGAAATCATATTCACGCCCTCGTACATAATAACTCATTAATAATTAATTATAACCATTAATTATAGGAATTATAATCATGCCCTCATTCATTTTTCTCAGGAAAAATGAGTTACGGTGCTAATAAATGGCAACAAGAGTGGGAAAGGTTGCAATTGGACCGCACACCTACATCTTTCATTAACGAGCCTTATAAAGTGGGTACTCCAGTTTATTGGTATGGGAATAGGAAGATCGAACAATTTAACTACCTTGTAAACCGTCGAGTTCATCTCCTAGCAAGAGTACTTGTTCGATTGTATTATGTTTTTCCTGTCACAATGTTAGGATGAAGCTGTATAATATATATATCGCGTACATAATCTCGATAGATCACAGACCTTGCTTACGCTGTTAGAGAAGAGAGAAAAAAATTCACCCATTATGGATAAAATGACGTACAAAAAGCATTGCCGAAGACTGTGATGTCTCACGACATATGCACGTCAAAATCAATCTTGCCTACAGGTTGAAGATGATGATATTTTGAGTTCATGTCGCTGACATATTTGCATCCATTATAGATACGCTTCCTCCTAATTGGCCACGTGCAAAAATCCATAGGTTTTTAAAAATAAATCCAGAATGGATGGAGATCAGACAGATTGAACTTTTGTTAAAGTCTTACCATGAACAGGTCGATTATAATATATGGTCAAAAAATTTATTTTGTTAGTTATATTTTCATATTGAACTTTGAAATTATGAATCTATTATTATAGATACACATTTAACTTTTATTATTTTTGTAGAGAATGTCAGGCGATAATGGAAGCAACGCTCCAACCAACAACATGACACAACCACAAGGAGAATTCTCATGATCAATTGGTGAGCAATACTCAACTCCACAAACTATTCACTCCCCTACTCCAAGTTGCGGGAGGCAAGGTACTCCCACTAATCTGATAGACACACCCAATGCTCCTGAAACTGCCGGGTCAGTTGAGAAGAAGCCCATTGGGCTCTCTTTATTGGGAAATAACCCCACGGGGGATAAGAATCACGTTCAACAGTTGAAAGACCAGTATTTTTCATTAATAAAAATGAATATGGGAGTAGGAGGAGCTGACAATTGGAACCTCGTAGATAAAGCAATTAAAGATGACATCTATGAGCAACTCAGCAAACGGTTTTCATTTTCCCCCAACTAAAAAAAGGTATTTTTACGGGTTACTGAACAACTCCGAACATATTGGAGAAACCTTAGGCAGAAACATTTCCCAAAGGGATCATCGAGCTCCGATATTTTGGCGCTCAAAGATAAATTCCCTTCGAACGCTGAGATGCCAATTTCTCAATGGAATGATTTTCTGAAGAATGAGGGGAAGGAATCCAAAATGCTACAAAGGGAGAAAAATAAGTAGATTAGGGCCAAAAAACTGATGTCCATTGGCTTGGCTCGAAATCTTATGAAGATTTGAAGAACGAGTAGTCGACCGTTAGGAAAGGCAACCCGAATGTAGGAAAGACATCGAATAGGGCCAACTTGTACGTGCATCTTAGACGAGACAAAGATAATAAATTCCCTCCTTACTTGGACAAGACACTAAAATCAAAAGAGTCTATTAGTAGTCAGTCAGATTCCAGCCCGTTCGACGACATTGACAACTATGCCATCGTACAAACATTTGGGAAGCACCACAGAGGGAGGATGAGAGGTTTGGGGTCACATATGTCAAAAATTAGATTCAAACACACCGCACCTCTCGTGGATGATCTTTCTTCTGTTAATAAGCATTTCACATCCAACGATGAACGTCAATCTAGGATTGAAGGGGATACAATGGGGCTTCGAAATGAATTGAGAGGTGTGAATGATAAACTTTCACAGATTGTATCCCTTTTAACAGATCGTATGCCCCTGCAACCCCCAATGCATCTCGATTCCCTCCACAGATGCTAGGATTCCTCCAAATTTTCCTCATTCTCCATTCCCCCCACAGATTTCGGTTTCTCCTTCAACATTCCCTTTCTCAGTGCCTCAGCATGGCACAGGTCTTGGATCATCGTCAATAACTCACGATTACTATGGCGAGAAATACTATATATATGACCTGAGCGATAAATTTACCGTTGGGATCTGCATGATAATGTCCACTATCGTAGGAACTTTAGTACATAATCGACCTTTGTAAAAGAGTGAGTGTGAGATTGTGATTAATACAGTATATGAGGGTTGTGAAAATTTTCCAGCACACGTCAACAATGCAGAAGGATTTGTAAGAACATAATTCTTAGCATATTCATTTATTTTAATTGGCTTAATTCCGGACAAAATAAATTAAGTCAGGCTAGTTATCTATGGAGTTTATTTAAAGCTTACGACAAAGTTCAAGTCCAAGAATGTGCAATCAAAGTTTACAAGAAAATTACAAGTCAAGATGTGTTGCATATGTTTAAGATCACTCAGGTATGAATACTTGTGAGTAGTTGGGTAATCTGTATATTGATTAAATACTGGGTGATTTAAATGTTTGGGAATTAAATCTTTTTATGCTTTAAAAAATTATTTCTGAGTTGCAAACAGTTTAAAAAAAATTCGAGGATTAAATTAAAAAGAAAAAAATTATTATTTTTTATTGTATCTCGCTCGAATGAGATTGGGAATCGTTCAAACGACATTAACATGTCACGCGAATGAGATCTCATCTTGCTCGAACGACCTGCCACATCGATTTTTGTGTTTCCATTTTCTTGGACTCTGTACAGCTAAGTTATAAATAAAAATGCATCTGCAAACGTTTCCACAGGCATAACAGTTTCGAAAAACTTATTTCCATATAAGTTTTTCATCTTTCGGTGTTTATTCAAGATCGTATTACTCAATTCCAAAGTTAAGTGATCTTGAACGCGTTTGCCAGAAGATAATCCATTCACTACATTGTGATGCACATTGTGAGGAGAACTCTACAACCGAAGATCTGCGTGCCATTATAGAAGGAGACCTTATGAAATAACTTGTGGAGGACCCGTCTTTTTCTTCACTACTGCCCTCCTGGAAAGGGAAAGTTCCAGCCGAGACATCGAAACCGACACCTGCGGGTATTTCGTATGTTGCACTTATTTCATTATAATCCGTGTAAGCCGTCTTCTTCCAAATTATAGTGAAATAAAAAGGTTTTTCCCTTCGGGGATTTTTTCTGAAATTATTTCTTTTACCGCATGCTTTATTCATCAAATGGATTTAATCACTTAGATGCATGTTTAGGGTTTAAGAAGTTAAAATTGGTTTTAACTAAAATTGGAACAAAGTTATTTTTACCTAAAGTACACTAAAGGGCCATTTCGAATTGGTATCAGAGCTTGTTGCACTATTTTATTGTGTTTGTGATCCCGTATCTTTAGGTATGCCGTTCGGTGGTTTTGATGATTTTAGAATTCACCTGTTTGAATCATCTAATTGGAAATCACACATGAAAACTGCTCTTAAAAAACTGGTCAATAAAGGTGATTGTGAAAAGTGTCTTTATTGCGAAGGTTTTGGTCATAGGATAGATGAGTGTCCCACTAAACTTAGGGAGAATTTTAATAAACCGATAAATCGTGTTTCTACCCTTAGTGATAGTGACCCAGAAGAAGAAAACTTTTTTGCTAGTAAGCGTGATCTTTCCACCTTTGTGGTTAGTCATGAAAGTGATAAGGACTTACCTTTTCATGATTCTTAGGCAACCACTGAAGTTGATACTCCTGAGAGTGAGGAGGAGGTGAGTGAGGATGAGAGCGAAGACGAGAGAGATTTGCAAACTGCTTTCAAAGAATTTTATGGAGAAACTTTAAAAGCAAAGAAAGCAAACATGAAACTAGCAACTATGTTGAAAGAACGTGCCATAGAAATAAATAATTCGAATTCTTTAATTGAGGAACTTAGGGCATAAGAAAAGATAATTCGAGAGAAGCTAGAATATGTCGAGGGTGAGAGAGATAGTCTTCGGGGATTGATGGAGACTATGAAAAAGGAAATCCTGAAGTTTGAAAATTCTACGCGTTTACTTGAGTCAAGGATAAGTGAGCTTGAAGGAAAACTGAGAGATTCGAGTAAAGTTAAGTTTGATTTGGAGGCTAGCTTTGAAAAGTTAGACAAAATCTTAGGCACCGTCGAAATCAAATATAATCGGAGAGGTATGGGCTTTAATAATCATGTCGCACCTGATCCCAAAGCCAAAACCATGCCAACAAGAGAGCTTCCTAGGAATTTTAGGAGAGTACCACCTATGAACGTGAGGCATAATCGGCCTATAGGACATGCTCCTCATCGTATCTACACTTGCGCTCATTGCGGTAGGAGAGGTCATCTTAGACGATTTTGTTATGATCTTAAGAACGCTCGAAGAAAGTCTAGAGCCATTCCGGTTCCAAATGCCCCTACTCGTCGGTTCACACCTATTTGGGTTAGAAAGTCGGATTTAGAAGCGTTAGGTATAAAACTCTATGATTCTCGCATCATTACTCGTGGTTCTCCTCATCTTTCTTCTTTCGATTGAGGTTGTTCGTTGGTTTGTCATACACTAGTATTTACATCTTGCTTTATATTTGGCTAGTGTTATGGCATGTTTCTTGTTTTTTTGTTATCTATTTGATTTTTTTCGAAAAATACAAAAATATTTTGCTTTTTATAAAAACTTTTGAAAATACAAAAAGATTTTTGATTTTTGAGTCGTGAGGTTACATGATTGATATGGGATATTAGTGTGCTTGATTCCCCCCCCCCCCTTTTCATTATTCATGTGGCTAGGACTTTTGGTCATTATTATTGATGCCTAGAATGATCTTAACCTTTGCACTCTGGGGTTGTTTCGATGTTGATATTCATTTTGACTCGACTTTTCTCATATGCCATCCTTGCACACAAGCACGAGTTTATATGAATGTTTAACTTCTCGTGCATATTTGAGTTTGGTGAGACGTTCTTATCTCAATTTTTTCATTCATGCGTAATTAAACTTAAGGAGGAGGTGTGCTTGTAAGAACCATTTTCCGTGAGAATTCGTATTGAAAATATGTTGAGTGTTCACTGGAAAGGGATGAGAGGGTATGAAATTGACTCATCGTGAAAGCCACTGTTTAAAAGAGCCCAAAAGAAAATTAAGGCAATAAAAATAAAGAAATGCCATAATTGGGGCTAATAGGACTTTCTCTAAGTAGAGATTGATCGATATTTCTAAAGATCTTGAAAAATTCATATATTGAGGGAGTTTGGTTGGAAATTAATTTAAACGGGTTTGCACCTTGAATCCTATGTTGAAACATCGTATCATGACGCTATTATTTGTAGAATCGTCAACAATCCGGACTTGTATGCATGTCGATTAAGTTTAGTTCATCAAACTCACACTTATTTTGTCACACATGGTTTTGATGAAGTTTGATGATGTCGTGCTATCAATTAGAACTCTTTGATCGATTGGACGTATTGAAATGATGGCTCAATTGTTGTAGTTCACTCCAAATCAATCCACTTTCATAATTGAGCACATTAGTACCATGTTAACATGTAATTACCATTTTTCATTTTTTACACTGTTTTCTGTTTTGCAGTCTGTTTCTGTGTTCCAGGTACTGTTTTGGGGTAATTTTTTCACTGGGCAAATTCTGAATGTTTTTGAGAATTTTAATTTCTCATTCGAACGACATCTCATGTCGCTCGAACACGTCGTTCAAGCGACCTCCTAAACCGTTCGAGCGACATCCTTAAGTCGTTCGAATGAATTCTCGTGAGATCAGGGTTTCTTTTAAGCCGCCGTTCTCTCTTCTCTCATGTCGTTCTCATTCTCTTCAAGCGACTGCAGCGCTTGCGTTTACAGCTGAGTTTCCTCCATTTTTAGTGGTTAATGCTGCGTTCTTCACCTCCTTAAAACTCCTCCGGACCTCATTTCTCTCCATTGAGCTCCTATATTTTCCATTGATACGTCTTTGAGCTCGTTTAGCAACCATCCGCTAAGGGGTTGTTCAGACAAGTTGGTTCTCGTCGATTGCACTGTTTCTTCAGCGTGTTGTTTCCATTTTTTGGTGGTTTCGAGGTAACAATGTTAATTCTTAATTTTTTTTGAGAAAAATTCTTATTTCTATTACTAATTTTGACTGTGATTGTGGTTGGTGTTCGTGGTGGTTCGATTGGACGATTGTATGGAGATCGGTGCTTAGGTGTGCGGGTGTTCCTCTGTGATGTTTTTTTTTCACATCACACACTGCACATTCTGGTCATGCCACCTAGACACTGCGGTGCCCCTTCTGGGCGACTCGATGAGGCACTACCATCTGCTCGAGCTCAGGCTAGTCTGCCCCCGTACTCACCTGTGAGGTGGGCCACTCATGCTGATTATGATCATTACTGCTCATTAGGTCTCCACATTCGGTCAATTTTTTTAGAGAGGGTGTTACGTTATGCTGAGTTTCCTGAGTTAGGTATTCCTCGTTGGTTATCTGCTAGAGGTTGGGATTAAATGTTTGAGGTTCGTGGGGTTGTTTATCCGGACATTGTCCGAGAGTTTTTCTTCCATGCTCTTCCCCACGTTGAGGGGATATTTTCTACTGTACATAGTGTTCCTGTTGTCGTCACTGAAGATCTCATAACAGCTTTTCTGCACCTTCCTCGTGTCCCAAACGATGTGTTCCCTCGTTATACTGACGATGGACCTACTTATGATGATATTTTGCGACATTGTTTCTGGGAGATTCCTCTGGCAGGTTCTACGATATATCATCGCCAGCTTTACCCTGCCTTCCATGTACTAAATAGGTTTGTGTCAGCATCCATTTATCCACGGATAAATCATACACATATTGGGTCTGACATCATCTATTTTATGTACCATGTTTCTCAGGGGTGGGATATCGATCTTCCGACCGCCATGCTTCGAGTCATATCTTCTGTCACTATCCATGGTTCCATCCCTGTCCATCCTGCTCTTCATATGGGATCCTCATTTCCACCTTTTGCGTTACTACTGGTGTCCCTATTTTAGAGGGTGATCTGCGTCTCCCTACACCTGATATTATTGATCATAATACTTTCGCTCGTTCTGAGAGTCATTTGCCACAGGCAGCGAGAGCGAGTGCTCCACCCCCAGAGGGAGTCTTCCCTGATCTATGTCAGGCCTCTGATCACCCTGGTCCGAGCACGTCTACTCCGCCACTACCCCCACTCCTGCACCTACACGTCCTATTGAGGATGAGGTTTCTTCTTTACAGGCACAGGTAGATGCCCAGTCCAAGATGTATGATTCTATCATGGCTAGATTTAATGCTGAGGCAGAGGAACGTGTTCGTGCTGAGTCCAAGATGATAACATTTTTTGATGATATGCGGCAGAGAGAGCAGTAGAGAGGCGCCTGTTCATCTGGACTTGGTCATATTTCTTCCACATACACTGCTGCTGCTGCTGCTGATGATTCTGCTGATGCTTAGTTGTATTTGTTTTATTGTATCTGATACATCCTTATTCCTGATGTATTTTGTATTCTCTTTGATATGATGTACTCTTTCGATCAGTTGTATCTATCTTGATTTTTATGACATGGATTTACAATATATTTTTGCAGTTTTAGTGATTCTCGCATTGTCATATTGCTATTGATTATCCCACCTTTTGTCTAGATATGCTGATTCGTTCTCATATTTTATTGCTAGATATGGTGTGTTTGTCCCACCTTTTGTCTATTCCAGCCAAAAAGGGGGAGAGATATGTGATGTAGGGGGAGTATTGATTATGATTTTATATTAGTTTATATTTCCTCCATACTTCACTTGGGTATTTGGTTGTGTCTCGTGTGTGTAGGTATTGTTTTCAGAGATTCAGATATTCATTGATACACCACATACAGAGACAAATTCATTGATACATCACATACAGAGATTCAGATGATTTCCATTCAGAGACAGATTCAGATGCCTACCGTTTATTCAGTCTCACTATGTCATGTTCTTGTATATTTTTGTGTTTTGGGATAGGACATGTATTTGTTTATGGCATATAGCTCTGTTTAGTTTTGTCCCGGAATAGCCAAAGGGGGATATTTGTAAGAACATAATTATTAGCATATTCATTTGTTTTAATTGGCTTAATTCCGGACAAAATAAATTAAGGCAGGCTAGTTATCTATGGAGTTTATTTAAAGCCTACGATAAAGTTCAAGTCCAAGAATGTGCAATCAAAGCTTACAAGAAAATTACAAGTCAAGACGTGTTGCATATGTTTAAGATCACTCAGGTATGAATATTTGTGAGAAGTTGGGTAATCTGTATATTGATTAAATACTGGGTGATTTAAATGTTTGGGAATTAAATCTTTTTATGCTTTAAAAAATTATTTCTGAGTTGCAAACAGTTTAAAGAAAATTCGAGGATTAAATTAAAAAGAAAGAAATTATTATTTTTTACTGTATCTCGCTCGAACGAGATCTCATCTCGCTCGAACGACCTTCCGCCTCGATTTTCATGTTTTTATTTTCTTGGACTCTTTGTAGCTCAGTTATAAATAAAAACGCATCTGCAAACGTTTCCACAGGCAAAACAGTTTCGAAAAACTTATTCCCATACAAGTTTTTCATCTTCCGGTGTTTATTCAAGATCGTATTACTCAATTCCAAAGTTAAGTGATCTTGAACATGTTTATCGGAAGATAATCCATTCACTACACCGTGACGCACTTTGTGAGGAGAACTCTACAATCGAAGATCTGCGTGCCATTGTAGAAGGAGACCTTACGAAGTAACTTATGAAGGAGACGTCTTCTTCTTCTTCACTACTGCCCTCCTGGAAAGGGAAAGTTCCAGCCGAGACATCGAAACCAACACCTGCGGGTATCATTGTAATCCGTCTTCTTACAAATTATAGTGAAATAAAAAGGTTTTACCCTTTCGGGGATTTTTCCTGAAATTATTTCTTTTACCGCATGCTTTATTCATCAAATGGACTTAATCACTTAGATGCATGTTTAGGGTTTAAGAAGTTAAAATTAATTTTAACTAAAATTGGAACAAAGTTATTTTTTACCTAAAGTACACTAAAGGGCCGTTTCAGGATTTTTTTGAAAAATTATGTAGACTCTGTTACCATTTGGCTAGTTTATCGCTTGGTGAAGTTGTAGTAATATTTTTCTTATGTTGTAATAATATCAGTAGAAAAATTTATTTAATTTTAGTTTAAGTGGTTGTGTAGTATCGTTGAATGGAATGTTCTTATATTTGAGTTATTGCATAGTTTGATAGATTGGTGTGTTGTTGACTATATTAGTGTTTTGCTTTGATACTATATTAGTACTTTACTATGCAACATGATATTTATTTTATCATGTTAACACATGACTGCAATTTGAAACTTATTAAATGTATGTCCCACAATACAAATAGTGGATGGGGGAGACTGATCGAATAGCTAATAGTTATGTTAAAGGCGTTCAAGAATTTATTAGATCGCTTCTAAGAACCTTAAAAGTGAGAAGATTCCGTGTCCGTGCACCCATTGTATAAACGGAAAATATAAATCTTTAGATTATGTTGAGTTACATTTAATAATGCGGGGAATTTGTCAAGATTATAACAAATGGACATACCATGGTGAAAAACATGTACCTTATGTTGAATTACCTGTAACCGACCACATAACAGAACACCAACGAGTGGAAGTGGTAAATGATTTGCCAACACATCGTCCATTGATCAACCTAATTGATGATGCTTACAGAGTCCACCATGACCAAAATCACCAACGTATGGAGATAGATAATGTGCACAATGAAGAATTTGATACTGAACTACCAAGATATTGAGAAGATATACGGTTGAAAGTTGATGCGACTAGACCTTTGTATAAAGATTGCGATGAAGATTATTCGTTATTACATGCAATGATTGGTTTGCATAATTTGAAGAGTCAATTTGGCTTGTCTGGGAACAGAGTAATCAAAATTCTTAAGTGGGTTAAAGAAATTCTCCTAAAAGAGAACACGTTACCAGACAATTATCCTACCATGAATAAGACCTTGAAGGTTTTGGGATTGAAATACAAATGTATTCATGCATGCAAGTATGATTGCATATTGTATCGCAACGAACACGGAGATAATGATGAATGTCCAGCATGCGGTGAGCCTAGATATGTCGTTTGTGAGAAGGTAAATGACAAACCTGCAAAATATCAAAAGATCCCGCAAGTCCCACAAAATGTTTTGAATTATTTTCCATTTGGGTCACGGTTAAAATGATTTTTAGTGTACCATGGATAGCGGAGGCCATGAGATGGAACGCTCGCTGCGAGGTGGGTGGGAATTTTAAGCATCATCCGGTTGATTCACTCGTCTAGCAAATTTCAAATGCACGACACCATAAATTTACAAAAGAACCACACAACGTTCATCTAGCAATCTCAACTGATGGGTTTAACCCTTTAGGTAATTTAAGTTCTAGTCAAAGTTATTGGCTAGTTCTCATGGCACCTTTATGTCTCCGTCTGACACTGTGCATGAGAAAGGAGTTCATATTATTATCTTTATTGATACTCGGGCCGAAGGCTCCGGGTGATGATATTGATATATTCTTAGCCCCATTAATCAAAGAACTTAAAATTTTTTGGGATAAAGGCGTGATGACGTTCAACTCTCATAAGGGTGAAGAGTTCACACTTAAAGTAATGGTGATGTGGGCGATCCATGACCTTCCTGCTTATGGGACCTAATCTGGTTGTAATGTTCATGGTTATTATGGGTGTCCCATATGTGGGGAGTAAACTGAAGCCATTTGGATACAATATAGTAATAAGATGAGTTGCACGGGTCATCGTAGATTTCTACCGATTAGTTACCCTTTCAAGAATGACAAGTCTAACTTTTATCCTATTAGTCAAGAGCACCGGATGCAACCTGCTCGGTTTTTTGGTCAGCACATCGAGGAGAAGGCGGTGAATGCGACTGTGGGGAATAGGTACGTAGGTAAACACCCCAAGTTTGTAAACCTGAAGCGTTAAGCAAGGGGAGATCCTAACGACCCTACAATAAAGTAAAACCATGGTCCAGGCAATCAATATTATTTTATTTACCGTATTAGAAAGATCATCGTTTAAGGCACGTAATTGATGTGATGCACACAGAGAAGAGTGTTACAGAACATATGATACGAATATGTCTGGGTGGATATCATTCCAAAGATTGAGAGCGGGCCCGCCGTGATCTACAGGATATGAAGCTAAAGAAGAAACTCTAGTTAAAAAACAATCTTACAACAGGAAGAATTTCTACCCCTCCGTCTGCTTTCACTTTGACTACCAGTGTGAAGAAGATCCCCTTAGTCACGTTATTCAACTTTGAGACTCCAACTGGTTATTTTGGTAATTTACGTAGGGTCGTAAACTACGAAGCAAATGACTTAAAATAGTGCAAGTCTCACGACTGACATGTAATCATCCAATTAATCCCTCTATTATTTCGGCATTGCTTCTTTGAACACAAAGATCTCCGTTGGGAAATTATGCAAATAAGTTTGTGTTTTACCCTAGTTTGTGCAAAAGTGGTAAATAGAAGGCACATTAGAGCTGCAAAATCAACTTTAGCCAAGGTATTTTGTGTATTAGAGAAATATTTTCCTGCTTATTCTTCGATATCAGCATCCACTTGCTTGTACATTTATGTAATGAAGCTTTATTATGTGGTCCCGTTAGGTATCGTTGGATGTATCCTTTGAGCACTTGACGAAAACCTTCAAAGATTATATAAAGAATACACGGTATATTGGAGGATCAATTACTGAAGAATACGTAATTATGGAATCATTGTTATACGCTAGGGAATATATGCCATAACAAGAGGTGAGGAGATTCAATCCTTATCGAGGAGGAGTGATCGAGGAACCTAATGAGTTTGAGGAAGAATTACTGTTTGGTAACCGTAAAGAGGTGAAACTCACAAATATACAATACGAGCAAGCAACTCGTTATGTCTTCGAATCGGAAGACGAAGTCAAAGAATGGAGAGAGTGAGTATCTATTGAATTCTTATTCTTTGATTATATGTATTTTATATTTTACAATCTAAACTCTACAATTTACCCTAGGAAGTACGAGAATGAAATTTCCCAAAATCAAAGGAGAAATTGCACGACAACTAATTTTAGGGCATAGGTATCAAAAGAGGTAAATTTCACATCTTATATGTGAGGTTATTATCCGTGTGTGATAAAAACATTCCCTAATACAAATTTATTAATAAATGTCGCTTCTAAAAAGAGGTGATGTCTCTTCCAGGCTTGCACGCCTAGCAAAAGGCTCTAATGTTTGTGTGAAAGAGTTTAAGAAATTCACATGAGGAAAAACTTTTGACGCAAAATAGTGGAATGTCAATTTCTGCCTCGACCACCTGTATCGCTAGCAAAAGAGATAAAAATATAGTCCACAAAATCGTAGAACTTGATTACTTAGATTTCAAAGAAACCATATTCTATTATGATTGGGTAAAGGTGGTGGATACCACGAATGCTTGCAAAGTTTTTCCTACTCCAAACTTATTGTGGAAGATTTATCAAACCTGAAGAGTAAAGATCGCATAGTCGACGAGCCTTTTATTAGTACCTTTCGAAACGTAAACAAGGTATTCCACTCGAAGTGCATAAACGATGACAATTGGTCTATTGTTGTGTATGCACCAAAGGGTATTACTACTGAAGTGGATGCATTGAAGGCTCCAAATGAGTTCAGTCAACTCTTGATGTCAACCCTAATTTGAAGGATCTTTTAGTTGATTTAGAGGAATATTGAGTATCAAAATATTATGTTAACCTTATCAATCTTATTTGTATCCTATTTTGATATTGACATTGTATTAGCACTTTAGTTTGATGTATGAATGTTTAGTTACTTTTATGAATGTTTAATATGATTTATGTAAGTTAACTTTTGATAATATGTTATGCTCAGTCGAATATTTAGTTACTTTCACAAGATGATCGGTTTGAAAATATAGTCATTTGAGTTTGTGATTGGATCAAATTGAACCAGCTCAATTTCAACATGTTCCTATACATATACATTTGTTGATCGGTTTCATTGATGAAGTGTTCATAAAATGAAGTTATACTAGATTGATTTTATGAAGATTGTATTAAAGAAACTAGTGAACAAATGTACATGTAAAAGAATATGTTGGGGGCTCCAGGATTAATTTGGTTCAATCACACATTCAGAAGACGCTATATAATGACATTCTTGGATCGCAGTAATCAGGTACTCTTTACTTTAATTGAAGTAGTTATATAATTGATATGCATTATCTTTTAAATTTTTTAGAAGATAGAAGGAGTATGGGATAATTATTGGTTTTGTTTGGTTTGGATGTTCGATAATTATTGGTTGTTGGCTTGTTGTTGGATAGTATTTTAGAAGGAGTACATGATAATTATTGGTTTTATTTGGTTTGGCTGTTGGATAGTTATTGGTTGTTGGCTTATTGTTGGATAGTATGTTAGAAGGAGTACGGGATAATGCTTTGGGTTTTCTCCCTCTAACGACATGTTTTTAAACCTAATTCTAGATATTTTCAAATTATCGTCATATTCTCAAATCGAGGTTCCCTTGACCACGCGTCCAGTTCTTGTGAGTTAAATTGGTCCCGTGCGAGGTGTTCAAACTTCTTTAGGGGTTGTAGGGTGGGTGCTTAGGGGTTTCACCTCTAACGATACGTTTTCAAGCCTAAGTGTGGATTTTCTCAAATTATTGTCATATTCTCAAACTCGGGGTCACGTGATCGATTCTTATGAGATATATTGGTCCCGTGCACGGTGATCGCTCCCCTAAAGGGGTCGCTTGGAGGGAGCTAAGTGGTTTCTTCCTCTAACGGCACGATTTTAAGTCTAAGTGTGGATTTTCTCAAATTATCATCATTTTCTCAAACCAGGGGTCTTGTGACCACGCGATCGGTTCCTTCAAGTAACATTGATCTCGTGTGAGGTGTTTGCACCTCTCACGAGGCTGTTTGGGAGGTGATTTTGGTTTTTGCCCTCAAAAGGCATATTTGGCAAGAAAATCTTCCTTTTCTGGCCTTGCCAAATGTTGCGTGTTGTAGAGCTCATTGAAATTGTTCTTGAAAGGAGTCCTGTATAATATGATGCATTTTCCCGTTTAGAGTTTGATAGAGTATTCCAAATAAGACTCCTCTCATTACGGGGAGTGTGACCTTCATCAAGAACCACCGATATAGGACAATCCAGGGAACTTAAAGGTGGCCTCATAGGGAACTCAACTTATGCTCAGGAGATGAAGGATGGGGAAGCAATTTCTGTTGAGATGGATGGATAATAGCCCCAACCTTTTGAACCATTTGTAGTAGCATCTCAACCCCACCCTTATGAACAAAAGAGGTGGCTTCACAAGAAGAATAAGAGCCTGATAACCCTCATTAAGGGTTGTCAAGCTGTTAATCTTCCTATGAGGCCACCTGGTAATGTTGAGTTCCCTGCACCTTGAAATTAATCCCTTACAAACAATACCGCTCACTCTACTCAACAAAATCGAACTCCACCATCTAAAATCAATAATGGGAACACTTGATATAGTTGTAAAAAGATAGGGATTCACTCGTGGGAGACTACACAGATTCGCTAGTCCAAAGACTGTCCAAATAAAACTCCAAAGACTGTTCAGAGCACGGTTCTAGTGTCCTTAGGATCTGTGTTTGAGATCGTTACGTTCTGCATTGCGTCCTTGGACACTAGAATCGTGCTTTAAACAGTCTTTAGAATGTGATGTTTGAGGGCGATACCCCGTAACGCCCCCTAAACGGCCTCGTGGGTGATGCCGACACCTCACTTAGGATGAACATAGCCCACACGAACCGACTGCATGGTCACGGGACCCTCGGCTTGAGAGAACGATCCAAAATAGAGAATATCCACACTTAGGCTTGAAAACATGACGTCGGGGGCCGAAACCCCTTAGTGTCCCCCAAACGACCCCGTGAGCGGCTCCAACACCTCGTACGGGACCAATGTAACTCATAAGAATCGCCCGCATGGTCATGGGACCCTCGGTTTGAGAACACGACCCAAAACAGAAAATATCCACACTTAGGCTTGAAAACGTGTCATTGGAGTGCGAAACCTCTTAGCGCCACCCATATGGCCCCATAAGCGGTGCCAACACCTCACATGGATCCAATGTAATTTTCATGAACTGACTGTGTGATCACGAGACCCTCAGTTTGAGAGCATAACCCCAAATAGAGAATATCCACACATAGGCTTGAAACGTGTCATTCGAGGGTGAAACCCCACAACGCCCCCAAATGACCCCGTGGGTGGTGCCAACACCTTGCTCGAGACCAGTGTAGCTCGCACGAACCGACCTCATGGTCACGGGACCCTCGACGTGAGAGCACGACCCAAAAGAGAAAATATTCACACTTAGGCTTGAAAATGAGCCGTCGGGGGAAAAAAACCTTAGCGCCCCCCAAACGACCCCGTAAGCGGTGCTAAAACTTCTCACGAGGCCATTGCAACTCTTAGGAACCGACCGCGTGGTCACATGACCCTAGGTTTTTGAACACGGCCCAAAACAGATAATATCCACACATAGGCTTGAAAATGTACCGTTTGAGGGTGAAACCTAGAAATGCCCCCCGAACCACCTCGTGGGTGGTGCCAATACCTCACTCGGGACTAACGTAGCTCGACCGAACTGATCGCAAGGTCACGGGACCCTCGACTTGAGAGCATGACCCAAAATAGAGAATATCCACACTTTGGCTTGAAAATGTGCCATCGGGGGGAGAAACCCCTTAGCGCCTCCCAAACGGTCTCGTGAGCAGCGCTAACACCTCGCACGAGATCCATGTAACTCGTAGGAATCGATCGCGTGGTCACGGGACCCTCGGTTTGAGAGCACGGCCAAAAATAGAGAATATCCTCACTTAGGCTTAAAAACGTGTCGTTGGGGTGCAAAACCCCTTAGCTCCCCACACATGGCCCCGTGATTGGCGCCAACACCTCGTACGGGTCTAATGTAACTCGCACAAACCGACGGGGAGCACGACCCAAAACCGAGAATATCTACACTTATGCTTGAAAATGTTCCGTTGGGGAGTGAAACCCCTTAGCATCCCTCCCCACAGCCCCGTTAGCGGTGAGAACACCTCTCACGGGTCCAATATAACTCGCATGGACCGATTTTGTGGTCACGGGACCCTCAATTTGAGAGCACGGCCTAAAATAGAGAATATCCACACACCAGCATGAAAGCGTGCCATTCAAGGGCAAACCCCGCAACGCCCCCCTAACGGCCCCGTGGGTGGTGCCAACACCTCACTCGGGACCAACGTAGCCCGTATAAATCGACTGCGTGGTCACGAGACCCTCAACTTGAGAGCATGTCCCAAAACATAGAATATTTATACTTAGTCTTAAAAACGTGTTGTCGAGGGGAGAAACCCCTTAGCGCCCCAAAACGGCCCCGTGAGCAGCGCCACACCTTGCACGAGACCAATGTAGCTCATAGGAATCGATCGCATGGTCACGGGACCCTCGGTTTGAGATCACAGTCTAGATTTCATAATGCCTACACTTAGGCTTGAAAACGTGCCATTAGAGGGGAAACCCCGCTACGCCCACCAAACAGCCATGTGGGCGGAACCCACACCTCACTTGGGACCAACGTAGCCTGTATGAACCGACCGCATGGTTACGGGACCCCCAGTTTGAGAGCACGATAGAAATTTTAGAATGACTACACGGGTCCCGTGATCGCGTGGTCACGGAACCCCCGCGAGGTCACCCAAGGAGCACTTGCAGCAACAGACCGATTAGCCTCCCAATTCGAGGATCTTCTTTTTATTATTAAAGCTGGCCACGACCCAAAGTCGTGACCATGTTATGTATACAGATAACTAAGTTGATTTCTACAGAAAACATACTCACGATCCACAACCGTGATGAATATTAATTATAAGAATAATAGTCACGACTTCAAGTCGTAACCAGGTTTGATTGTACAAAAAAAAATTTCACAGCTATGGGCCGTTTCCAAATGGTTTCTTAATTGGGTGATGGTCACAGGTTTGGGTCGTGACCAGGCTTAT
This sequence comes from Sambucus nigra, assembly GCA_949130495.1. Lineage (NCBI taxonomy): Eukaryota > Viridiplantae > Streptophyta > Magnoliopsida > Dipsacales > Adoxaceae > Sambucus > Sambucus nigra. The sequence goes on from OX422212.1 coordinate 567,788,280, forward strand.
AAAGAGGATTAGGGGCTATGGGCCGTGACCACATCCGTGACTATGACAAGTTCGTAACCAAGTAGTGGGTCAGGGATTTGGGCCATGACCATCGAAATTAGTCATGGACCAAATTCGCGACCCGCATTGCCTCGTCAGGGATAAAGTCCATGACCAATCACCCAGTTTGGTGTAGTGCCATAGTCTTAAATTACAGGGTCTCGGTGCCTTTCGACCTCATGAGAAGAAGGACGTTGCCAGTTTCTAGCAATGAAACCATATTCCTAGTAATCTTTAATGGAGTCTGGAAGGTTCAACACTAAGACCCTCTCATCCTTCACGGTTTTTAAATACATAAGGCCTTCACCGGTTCGCGATCACCCATAGCAGTAGTAGATCTTATCAAGGCCCAGTTTTTTCCCATAAAAAGGTGTTTATTGAACTCCATTAACTATCTTCCAAATGTTGGGGCATATTGGGAAGGCACAATTTCAAAATATTTGAAGAAACTAAGGAACAGGTGGTTTGGGGGAAACATTAAACCTACCGAGTGATCAGGAAGGTGTGAATCCAGTGCCCCCCTTCAATGTCACAAAAATTTTGGGGAAGAGGGGAACAGTCGATGATCACCCAATTAGGAATATTGTAACGACCCCTAAACTCAGCTATCGTTTTATTATCTAGAATTGCCATAAATTTACAAATAAGGAGAAAACCCTAACTACAATTAAAAAATAAGTTCTAAGAAAAGATTAAGAAAGGAGATCTAGACTTATAAGTCCTGAAAGACAAGAGGGTGATTGAGAAGGTGAACCTAGCAAAGCTTTGCAAGCAAGGAAGAGAATGAACTGATAAGAGGGACAGTATCTACGGTCTGAAACCCGATGTGAATGATGAACACAATATCCTAAAATGATTTTTGACGGTTCAGATGCCTGGTCAGACAATAGTACCTTCATCCATTCAAATGAATTACAAGTATGCCATGAAGATTTTTTAGGATGCGCGTACCCCTGCAATTCTCTTAGATATACGAGAAAGCCATTTCAAACTCAAAGCATGAATATTTCAAGTTATGGTCCTTTTAAAAATTATTGTCCCAAAGTTCCTGAGGCCCAAAATATTTAGGGGTAATTGTGGGGACCCATTTAACATGGCCTATAAGAGTAGCCGACTAGCCTGGATTGATCAAAGTGTTGCCCGACCCAAATCATGATTTAATTCACACATGAGTATTTTAAATACATTAAAACACTTACGGATATAATCCAATCAGTTACCACTAATCTCGAAAGAGATATTCAGGTAATCCTTGATATATTCAAGTGTTAATTGAGTTCCTTGTATAACTCAATCTCTACTTTGATGCCCCAGTAAATTGTACACCCTGACCCGGGCAAAAAGGATGTAAGAAATAACTTTGAGAGGTATTATAATAAAACAATAACCTCTCTGTGGGCATATGTAAGTTGTCGAGCCATGTATATCATTGTTGCGTGTGATCTTTTTTACTTTTTGTTCTTTGGGATTGTTTTTATGATTCTCTTCATTGTGATATTTCTTGTACTCACAGTATCCACGTGACTAGGACATTTGATTTTGATTTTCAATACTTGGATTGTTCTTAATAATGTTTGCATGAAGCAATTTAAAATTTATTTGCGTGATGGATTCACTTTGAATATGCCTCCACACACACTTTGCATGAGCTCATTTGGATTTTAACTTCACACGTCACACGGGCTAAGTGAGGTGTTCTCCTAACAATCTTATCATTTACATAGAATTTTTGTCTTTTACGCTTTGAATAAATCAAATGTTGATAAATTATTGCGGTAAAATAGATCTACCTAGACATGTTTGAGTGATTAGGTCATCTTTTCTCATTTCTAGTTCACGCCCCCTCACTTCGTACCACCATGTTTAGACACATTGATACCATGAGAGTGTGTAAAACTTATTTGCTTGTGTCTTTTGTGGACTTTTATACGTATATATAGTTGTGCTTCATTGGTATATTTGTCGTTATATATATAGTATGTTTTATGTTTTAAGTCTTTGCATTTTTCATTTAATCCATGTATTCCTTATGATTAATCTTTGATTTATATTAGCATGTGTTATGATCATCTTGGTATCTTATACTTAAATGCTTGTATCTTAGTTGATATCATTTGTCCCTAGTTTGGATTATTTGTACTTTTGTTGACTAAATGACAAACATTGCATGACTTGCTTCACACCACTGCATGATATATTTGATTTGCCTTATGATTACCAATGCTTCACTTAGAGGGAGATTTGATTTTATTGGGGAGAAATGTTATATTATTATGCACCTTATTCTTTGCCTATTCCTAAACAAAAAGGGGGAGAAATAGTTAGCTCTTTTCATGTGGGGGAGATCTTTAACATAAGGGGGTACGTCCTTTCTTAGGTAGAGATGTTTAGACAAAGGGCGGGAGTTTTTCATGTGCATTTCATATATTTTTATATTCTCTTGGCATTAAATGTGTGTTTAAGTGTATAGGTTACCAACGATGCGACAAAGGTTTACATAAGAGTAAAGTTACTCAAGTTTGTATCGGTCAAGCGTCTGTAACTTTTCTCCTTTTGAGGTTGGGAATTAAGTCTTAGTGAGATTGATGTCCCGATCATTTTTCATTTTGAGTTTTGTCCCAGAATATCCAAAGGGGAAGATTTATAAGAATAAATTTTCGAATTGAGTCCATTTGTAAGTATTGAATTTATTTTGTTTTTTGACAAAACTTAATTAGGTATTAGGTTAAGACTTGAGTTTTGTCCTTCAAGCCTATGATGTGTGATTCAATACCATGCGATAAAGTGACATCAAGGTTAAATTAAATTGCGTGCCAAGATCGCAATGAAGGTAAGAATTCATATTTATGTTTGATCCTGGGATACGTTTGGGGGTTTTATAATATTTGTTTGAGGCCTTTTTGTAAAATGATTTTTTCAAAGAAAAATATTTTTTGATTTTAGTTTGTTCGAATGTGAAAAGGGTGAATGGGAAGATGGTTCACGAAAATTCTTAAAATTTTAATTTCTTCAAATGAAATTTCACTTAAACACAAATTTAATTTAATTTCAAATTAACACAAACCAAATTAAACATGAATTTTCCCAAAAGAAACTTTTTCTTAAACCAATACAACCCAAATTAATTAAGCACCAATTAAGTCAAGTTAGTGGTTAAACCAATTTTATCTTGTTCACCTAAACATGCATCTAGGTGTGAATTGGAAGATAAAATAATAACCATAATGTTGGGATGTACGAGAAAAAACCATAATGTGAAAAACCTCAGAAGTCCTAACCACAAGTCCACTAAGTACGAAATTACAAAAGGCCACAAAAAAATACTCACACAATGACACGATGCCCTCGCAAGCTTTGACGCTCTTCGTTCCTTCAACTTCTGCCTAATGACAACATTGGAATCCACCTATGTCTGGGAGCCCACCAATAGGGCACAACTACCGTCAAGCATACGGATTCCACCGTATATACGCCAATGATCACAAAACCCTCTGAAAGAAATAGTCCTCAATGATGTAGAGAATGATAAACCCGGTGCCAAAACCTGATCTCAAACATATATCATGTAATAGCTTGGGTCATAAAACAATTGGGTGTAAATTTGGTTTTTGTTTTGAAAGTTAAACCATGAGTTTAGAACAAAAAACACTCTTGAAATTTTCTAAAGGTTTCTCATACTTAGAAGATGGAAAAGTCTCTGCAAAAACTGATCTCCCGCACTATATAATGGTTAGGAAAAAGTAGTGGGAAGTTATGGATAAAAACTGATTCAAAAATTTCTCCGATTGTTCGACTGAATAGCAATCTCATTATGAATGACATAACCATCTCGTTCGAACGAGATAGGAATGAGACTTCTAACGAGAAGTTAACATAAAACAAAAAGAGACCTCATTAGAAGTCATTCGAATAAACCCCAAATGTCTTTCAAACGACCTGGAAAAAACTAAAATATTTTTTCTTGAAAAAAAATATAAAGTCATTTTGAAATAGCTTCGCAAAAATTCTAACACCCAAAAATAAATTTCCAAGGCTCAATATAATATAAGCATTCATACCTGAGAGATCCTTGGAATGTTTATGACGATTCGAGGCACGAAACATGACATAGTATGTGATCTCTTTTGACTCTGCTGCTATGTCTTTAACAAAAATGTCATAGGCTTGAAAGGTCACAAAAATAACTTCTATCCTATGACTAAATGTGTTTTGTCCAAAATTAAGCCAATAAATGAAAATTGATTCAATCAGAAATTTATCCTTACAGAACGGGTTTGTACTATTCGTTCAAATAAGATATGAATGTCATTAGAACGATCTTCAAACAAACATCAAACGAGATATTTCTGTTGATCGGAGATGTATCATTCGAAGCTTGTTAAAAGCAGATTCGAACGAGACTAGTATGTTCATTCGAACAAGGTTTTAGTTAGTTTGAACAAGACACTGTTTTCATTCGAACGAGTTGCTTTAAAAATTCTTTTGCCTCAAAACTCGTGTTTTCTATAAATGCTCAAGTCTAATATCAATTTTTGAAGGTTTTTTTTTACAAAAATGTTTTTCCAAGGTTTATCTTATGCCTCCCAAACCCCTAGTTTACACCCAAGTTTGAGATCCAATAGTCGTACATACATATGTCTATTGGAGATCTCTTTTCTATTGCCCCATATCAATTTTCTATTCATATTATGATATTTTCAAGAAGTGGAGACCTTATTTGTGTTGAGCGACGGCTGGACTGTCACGAGATAAGTAAGATCGGTGGGATATAGAGATATAAGATCGCACCTGCATTGTGTGGCTATTGGAGTGCGTCCAACAATGACTAAGAAAAAGGTTATAAGGAACGTGGAAGCAAATCAAGGCCTAAAGGCATCGAGTCTTTAGGTATGTCTAAGTTGTTCTTGTAAAACAACCTATATCGTAGTGGACTTGTGTGGCTTAGCTGTCCGAGTTTTTTTTCCCATTGTTGGTTTTCCTTGTACATCATTGTGTTGTAATTGTCTTTTATTATTCTTGCTTATTCTCATCTAGATACGTGCTTAAGTCAAGTCTAAAATTGGTAAAAACTATTTTACACAACACTTATGGTTTTGAAAGGTGCAAAGTTTATTAAAAATTGTGAAAAATAATTTGGTGGTTTTTTTATACAAAAACTGGGGCACATCTTTCTCATTTACTTTGGGTATAATTATTTAAGTTTAATATTTAATTTGAAAAAAATAAAAATTGGCTTTTGTATAGACCATTCCCTATTAGCAAGCTTTCTTAAATTGGTATCAGAGCAGGAATATTGAGTTATCATGTAAATTCGTCTTTCGTGCCATTTTAGGGTTATCTCTCTCTCTCTCTCTCTCTCTCTCACACACACACACACACACACACACACACACACTAGTTTTTTTTTATTTCTCTCGATGGGTCATAATAGCAATAAGTTATCCGATGCGTTTAGGAATAACGATGATTTTTATATTCAAGATGAGTTTAATGATCTTCATAAACGTGCTGAAAATTAGTTCTTTTGAATTTGAAGTTTGCAAAAAGAATTAAATTTCTTAAAAAAGATTTTTTTTGTTTTAAAGATGACTTTTTTTCTTACGAACTATTCAAAATCAAAGAGATATTCATCGTGATAAGCTCATGGACATGAATTGTGATTTTAAAGAGTTAAAAGTGTCTAGATTTTGAGTTTTAGAGAATGATTTAAAGGACTCTAAGATGTTTCTTTCTAGGGTTAATGAACGTGCCTTTGAGGATAATGATAAATTGATAAAATATTTAAAGGCATGTGAGAAGAAACTTAGGGATAAGTTCACTTGCATTGAGAGGGAGAATGATAACCTTTTGAGAATGATTTAAAATTTAAAGAAGGAGTCCCAATCATTTGAGGAGTCTAAGTTTTTTTCTTGAGTCTAGAAACTTGAAGTTAAAAGATGATCTAAGAGAGTTAAGTAGTGTTGGTAGTGGCTTCAATAATTCAAATGCTTTCATGTTTAAAGCAAAAACCAAAATTTATTTAAGAGAGTCAACCATTAACCAGGGCGTTAGAAAAGGTTACCCGAATGTCACTTTCCTCGTGTTTACACATTTTCGCATTGTGGTTGGAAAGGTCACCTTAGGACGTTTTGTTATGATTTTAGCAAATGCCATAATATGTCTAGATCTTGTGTTTCCGTGGTTCCCAAAACTCGATGCCTTTGGTATTCATCTATTTGGGTTAGAAATCCATTTTGGAGGCAATAAATGTAGATTGAATGATTCTCACATGCTTTCACATGACTCTTCACATGCTTGCTTTGGAGGAACTAAAGGACATTTTGTTATGCTCATTTTTGTCTTCATGTTCCGAGAATCTCTCAAGTATGAATGTGTACATATTTTGATCATTGGATATTAAATAACTGGGTGATAGGATTTTATTAAATTGTTGTTATTTATTTTAATATTTTTTAGATGAAAAATATGTTTTTTTCGTAAGGTCATTAGAATGACATTGGGCATGTCGTTTGAACGAGTTCACGTACCTCGTCAGAATAGCTTTGAACGACTTTAAAGGGATCGATTTTGGAAAATTTTGCCATGTTCTGGAATTTCGTTGGAAATGTCGTTTGAAAGATGTTTGAATGAGATGCATGGCTTCATTCGAACGAAATGTACCTCATTAGAATGGGCTGGAAAATTATTAAAGAATTTGAGTTTTTCCAAATTGATTTTGATCCTTATATGATTTTCAACAAATTGCTTTTAAATAGGAGTGCAAAGAAGAATTTTGTTCAGAGAATAATTCATATGTTTTTAGTTCCTAAACTCTACCAAAAATCTCTTTGCTTTTACCCAAACCATTTGTTTACACCCAAACAATTTTACATCCAACATTCATTATATTATAATTTGAAATATAGTTTGTTGGCACCGAGGTTTACTCTCCACATCTTTATGGGAATTATTTCAGATGGTGGAATCCGTACTATTTCCACACGATGAACTTGGTGGTGTGGCTTTGCGGTGAAGAAACGGTGGATTGTGTGTTCCAATCTATTGATAATTGTTGAGTTGTTCGATGGATATTGAGGCATGTGTGGACACACACATGGTGGAAGTTGTGTGAGTGGATTCCTACATTGTTGCTATGGAAGAGAGGTTGACGATCAAAGATGCATCAAGGCTTGCAAGGGAGTCGACGCATTGTGTAATTCATCTGTTGAATTTTGTAAATCCTTTATCACAGTGAATTTGCATGGCTGGGCAGTCTGAGGTTTTTTTCCATTTGGGTTTTCCTCGTACATACGACATTGTGGCTGATTTACTTATTTTATCCTATACTCATATATATGCATGTTTAGGTTAAGATAAAATTGGTTAATAAGTTTAATCACAACTTGTTCAAAATCGGTTCAAAGTTTTACTTTGGGTGTTAAAGTTTAATATTTGATTTGAAAAAATTAAATATTGCCTTTTTAGACCATTCCCTATTAGAATGCCTTTTCAAAATATTTTAGGAAGACCATGTGTTTAATGAAGGAACCCAATGTCTCCTTTTATGGTATTATTTTGAGAAACTTGCCATTGGAGGGTAGTATGATAAATTCAAGAACGTTTGAAATTTAACTTTGGAAATTAGCCGTTATGGAATTTCAAGTTTTCAAATAGTTATAGTCAGCTATACAATGGTATAGTAGACTATAGCATCCTTTTACAAAATAAGTTTTTAGATTTTTGAAGACAAATTCATTTGGCCTAAGTTAGTCGACTAACACTGAATGTATGGTCAACTATAACTCAAGGTACAGTTGATTATAACTAGAGTTAGTCAACTATAATCTTGTTGTTTGGGTCACTATAATGTTCTGGTTTTGTTCCAGTCTTTGGGAAGGTTTAGGTAGGTTTATGAAGCTTGGATTTGAGCATATATATGATCAAGCAAGTTCACTTACATTTGTACAACTATTCCTGTTATCGTCTAAAAATGGATATACTAGGGTAAACTATGCCATCAAAGCTATACTCAATTGTTAAAAGTATACAATAGGACAACTAGAGATACAATATTAAAGTGATTCGGATATGAAAATGGGCCTACGCCCATTGTGGAGCCTGATTTTCATTATATTTATACATTTGATACCAGTTGGGAGCCTTATATGCATACAAGAAGAAATAAGTAGGCTTAATACAATGACATAATTGTTACAGTGCAATTGAGGCGGAGATTTTTTAGTGTAATATATGAGGAGGCTTTGACTATGTTGACTTGGGGTTAATAGAGCACGTGATAGGAGTATGGACTCCGATGTAGATGTTGGAGGGAATGGGGAAGAACATCACTACACAGTTTATCCTTCTTAATTGTGAGGTGATCACCTCTATTTATAGGAGTCGTCACTACACCAAATCTGCCCATTTGTCAAGGTCATTGACCTTGACAAATCCAACTTGTCAAGGTCAATGACCGTGACATTTCGAGGCGAGACAACTTTTTTTGTCACGTTCGTGTCACGGTCATTGACCTTGACACAAAACTCGCGTTTTGTGTCACGTTCGTGTCGCGGTCAATGACCGTGACACGTTTGTCACGGTTATAAACCGTTACAAAGCCGTGATCCTTTTTAAAAAAATTGTCACGTCCATTGACCGTGACAATTCTGGGCAGAATTTAAAAAAAATCTGCTGGGCAGTATGGCCACTGCCACTGCCCAGCAGTATATTTGTACCTGTTATAGCAACGTTGTACCTGTTCCAAACATCATATATCCGAACAAACTAAAGATAATGCAAATATATATTCAAATAAGAAACTATTTAAGAAGAAACAACATCACCATCAATTATCTCAAATCTATAAATTATTTGCATGGAAAAGAGATTTTGTACCGCGACGCTCGGGAACACCTCCTTATCCTTCCCTTCTCGTCCGAATAGCCACATAAGTATAGAGCATATGTGGACTACCCTTAGGGACACTCCCTGTCCCCTGAATTGAAATAAAGTAAAATTAGTATCCGCCCCTCAAATATAGATAAATATAAATCGTAATTGAAATCGAAATCGAAATTGACATATAAATATAAATACATTACTTGTAGTATCACTCAAACAGCTAACTTGAGCTCATATGGCACCTCCTTCCAACTAATGTACCCCGGGCAATCGTGTCAAATATAATTCTCTTCATATCTAAACACTAAGAAATACCATAATCCTCTGGAGTTATGCGTTGCAAATTCCTTCCAACCGTTGTGTAGCCAAAAATCAGCAGTTGAAGTTGTCAATTCCACCTTTCAATGGTCTCCCATATTTTGCTCGAAGTTCTAAGTGGTGGGGTATGGAAAGTGGAATTGACAACTTTAACTGGTGATGTTTGGCTAAAAAACGGTTGGGAGGAATTTGCAGAGCATCGCTCCATAGGATTATGGCTTTTCTTAGTGTTCGGATAGACGAAGAGATTCAGTCTCCTCTCCACAAATAGGACACCCCAAATAACTATGTACTAATCACCTATTAAAGGTAAGAAGCGTATATTCATGGATTAGTATAAACAAAACTTAGATGTAGTTGGAATATTTATGTATTAATCTCCTCTCCACACACGCACACTACACAAGAGTGAAAATGATAAAGTGCAGATCAAGTAAAAGCATTAAAAATGGATGTTTCGGTACAAATTGAAATATTTATTACAAATTGAAAAATTGTTTCAAATTCGGGTTATCATAAAAAATGGATTGATATTCGGTAGGAGCAGCCAAGTCATCCACACTACTATTTAGACGCCTTGGCGCGTGTTGGACAATTGACCACGACTCGTTGTTGATATACTCTGAGTAAAACACTTGCTTAACCTTTTTAAATGCACAAACAAACGGCTCATCGCTCACGTGGTCGTTGCTCTTCAACTTGGACAAGTCAACTATGATCAAATTGGTGACATGATCAACTTTACAATCATTTTTATCCTCAACTCTTACCCATTCACAGTAAAATACAACCTCTTTGAAGCTTATATAATCCAATTCAAATATATTTTGGATTACACCATAGTAAGTCATTTCAACTTCAACGAGGTTTTTATCTTTTGCGCTCGCTCGAAAGAAAGTAAGAGCCTTGTATGAAATTCCCGAGTTCTGTACATTTGTACTTTCCTCGTACACTTTAGCGCCGAAAATGTAACCGTTCAATCGATACTTTTTGTACCCTTGTGCCACGAACAAGGGTCCAGTGGCTAGACGAGCAAGCCTTGATGTCGCATCACCCATCTTTAGGAGCTGAGAATATAGATAAATTAATTATATTAGTGGTAAAATTTGAGTGTAATGTAACGTTATATAACGACTGTTTTCATTATAATTACCTCTTGTGTCAACCATAGCCTAAATTCGCTGTCTGATTGTACCATTGTTTTTCATCTTTTATTGTTCTCACAGGCTTCATATTTACTGCATATTACAAAATTAATCATGTATAAAATAATCTAAAATAATGTTAAACATTATAATATTCGAAACTTACTTTTTCCATTCTTCGACATATTCATGTGTGTCGAATAGATAACGAGCTACTTGTTCATGTTGCAAACTTGTTAGTTTCACTCGTTTTCCCATCACATTACCACCATCATCGAGGAATTCATCAGTGTCATCAACGCTGGTCGAGTCAGGCATATATTCCCGAGTACATATTGATGACTCCACGCTGATGTATTCCTCTGCAATTGATCCTACAATATATCGCGTATTCTTGACGTAATCTTTAAAAACTTTCATCAATCTTTCAAACGGATACATCCACCGATATCTAACTGGACCACAAAGAAGTGTCTCGTCGCATAGGGGTACCAACAAGTGAACACTTATGTCAAAGAATGCTGGGGGAAAGTACTTCTCCAATACACAAATCGCTTTGTTCACAGCCAATTTTGCGGCCACTATGTGTTCTCGATTCACTACCTTCTCACACAAGAGGGAGAAGGTAATACTAATTTGCATAATAGCCCTACGCAAATCCTTGTGCTTGTAGAAACAGTGCTTAAACAATAGAGGAACCAATTGCATGATCACATGCCAATCGTGGGACTTACACTTACGTAAATCATGAGTAACATAATTCACAATCCTTTGTAAGTTGGACGAAAAAGTAGATGGGCCCTTCAAATTATATATTGTGTCTAGAAGCACCTTCCTTTCCTCACTCGTCATAGTAAACGCACCAGGGGGAATTATTGTCCTTCCCCTACTATCTTCTTTCAACCATAGTTGTGGCTTAAGTTTTAACGTTTTAAGGTCTTTTCGTGCATTTTCTCCATCCTTCGAATGACTCCCCCCAAGGCAAGTACCCATAATATGTTCAGCGAAGTTCTTCTCTGCATGCATCACATCCAATACATGGCGCATCGAGTTTTTCTTCCAACAAGGCAAGTCAAATAAAATTGACCTCCGAGACCATGCCTTTCTTATCTCAGTTTCATTCCCAGTTGGGGTCTTCTTATGCTTGACATTCTTAAATTTGGGATTCTTACCTGGCATATTTGGGCCACATTCAGAAGATTTACTTTCAATTTCTGAACCCGAAAGTTGTCTCGGCGGTAGCCTATGTTCAACTCCGCCCAATAAAAAATTGGAACCTTTCTCAAATCTGAAACTATGAGCTGGAGGTAAAAACCTCCTGTGGCAATGGTATACATTTTTTAAGCTAGAGGATAGACGAATAGATTCAGTCTCCTCTCCACAAATTGGACACCCCAAATAACAATGTACTAAACATCCGGATAATGTCCCATAAGCTGGAAAATCATGAATTGCCCACATCAACATAGCTTTCAGCGTAAACTCTTCTTTTCTAAAAGAGTCAAATGATTGCACACCCTCTTCCCAAAACTCATTTAATTCTTCTACCAAAGGAGCCAGGTAGATATCAATGTCATCACTTGGTGCCTTTGGCCCAGGTATCAATAAAGCCATCATCGAAAATTCAGGTCTCATACACTGTGAAGGAGGGAGGTTGAGTGGGGCTAGGATCACTAGGCATACACTCTGATTGGTGCTTAGATTTCCAAATGGATTGAAACCATCTATTGATATAGCCAAACGAATGTTGCGTTGTTCTCGAGCAAAATCGGGATACTCAAAATTCATCCTCCGCCAGGCAGTAGAATCAATAGGATGACGCATGATATTACCCCCTACTTCTGCCCTAGCATGCCAAGTCATTGCCTCTGCAATCCATGGTACTGTGAAAAATCGCTTTAATCTAGGCCTAATGGGAAAATATTTCAATACTTTTTGAGGCACTTTTGAGCTTGTGCCTTCCTTACTAGTAGATTGGACATATCTAGGTTCATCGCATACCGGACAACGATCGAGATTTTCATACTCCTTTCGGTATAGTATGCAGTCATACACACAAGCATGAATCGATTTATACTTCATTCCCAAACCTTTCAAACTGTTCTTCATAACAGGATACTATTTGGAAGTGTATTCACCTTGGGAAATAAGCCCTTCACCCATTTCATAATTCCCGTCACGCTATTGCCAGACAAACCGTACTGCGTCTTCAAACTGTGCAAACCAACCATGGCATGTAAAGTTGTTTGATCTTTCTCATAGCCAGAGTATAACGGTTGGGTCGCCTTAAATTTTAAACTTTGGTAGTCATCGTCAAGTTTTATCGTGTTATCTTCACGAGCACTTGAATCTTCTACATCATCAGTAACCTCATTCTCCTCAGCTTCATAAACTCCGTACGCATCATCAACTAAATCCTCTAACATATTATGATCTACGTCGTCCCCTTCTACATCTATTCTACTTGTTGAAGGTTGTTGTGAAGGTTGGTCGGGGACAAAAGGAACTTTCAATTCACCGTGAAAACTCCAAAATCGATAACTATCTTGTATACCCGGTCTTAACAAATGTAGTTCAACTGTTTTCCACTCAAACACCTTACCATTCTTACACCTAGCACACGTACATGGAAACTCTTCATCATTACGACATCTCTTTGCATATTTCACAAATTCGTTAGCACCTCTGCGAAACACATCCCCCATTCTATTAATCTCACCCATCCACTCTTTGTATTTCGGATATTCCATCACAGCTACCACAACTAAAAACCTATTAAAGGTAAACAAAACTTAGATTTATAGTATGTTTTATTTAATTATCCCATCATTTAATTATCCTATTAAAGGGTAAGTGGTCCTATCCCATTCAAGACTGCATTTTTCTGTAATATACTTAACAGCTCATGCACATTGTTACGATTTGAAAAAAATTCGACAGCATATCCCCTTAGTTCTCCAAGTACATGACGTAGATTGGTAGGTGTGAGTGTTATTTCAATTGGTCAATTGAAATAACAGTCACACTTGTCAATCTAGTATGTACCCAGAGAACATTAAGATACGACTGCAGAACTTCCTCCAAAAGTAACAACTTTAAGCCAATAAGAATATTATATAGAAATTATACAGTCTCAAACTGTCCAAACGGGACAATTCGAGAGATCTCATTACAGGGATAATGACTCTCGAACGGGTCTAAGGGCTATTGAATGCGTACGCATAAGAACTAGAATGCTAGTATCTATGCACACTATATTTAATTTCAAGTATGTTTCATATAATGGGTTAATTCAAATACAAAAATAAATTCATGGGTTAAGTTCTAAAATAATCAACCTAAAGTTGTGGTTCATAAAGTATTATCACAAATATAAACTAAGAGTGATAAAATAACTTTGAGGCATATAAATTAATTGTGACAAAGTAAGATTATGCACCAGAACCTAAAATTTAAAAAAAGTGTTTTTATTTAAACCCCACTTTTCTTTCTATAACTCCTATTTTATTAAACTTTAAATATAATTAAGGGTGTATATAAAGAAAAGTTAAATAGGAATAAAAACAACATTTTTAAAATATGAAGGGCTCACCAATTTGATCAAATTTTTCAACAACATAGACTAATTGATCTTTATTATAAGACAATTACTACAAATTTACGCGCATCGCCCGAATTCAAAAAGTAATTTAATGACTAAAGTAATACTTTTTTTAACTTTAGTTATTCACCACAAATCTTAAAAAATATTTTATTTTTCATGCTTTTTAACTTCGGATGCTTTTACCAACATCGGATGACAATTACTACAAATTTACATTTTTGGATATTATTTTTGGATATTATTTACATTTACATTTTTGGATATTATTTTTGGAAATTTATAGAAAATTACTTATTTATTTATATTTTTAACCCCCTACCCCCACCCTGCCCCACCCCCTACCCCCCACCCTGCCCCCACCCCCTACCCCCACCCTGCCCCACCCCCCACACACGCACACACACATGCATATATATACACACATACACACATATATATACACACAAACATATATATAAATGGAAAAGAGAGAGAGAGAGAGAGAGAGAGAGAGAGAGAGAGAGAGAGAGAGAGGGAGGGAACGGCGCGGGAGGGAAAAAAGAAGGGGGAAAGGGTTTTTGCTGCTAACATTGTCACGGTCGTGTCACGGTCATTGACCTTGACAATTATTTAAAAAATTGTCACGGTCAATGACCGTGACAAGTAAATTTGTCACGGCCTTGTCACGGTCATTGACCGTGACAATTCCTTGTCACGGTCGTTTCAAGGTCAATGACCGTGACACAAAACGCGTGTTTTTTGTCACGGTCAATGACCTTGACAAGGCTGGTCGGCTGAAAGGTGACAATTTGCCTATTTTGGTGTAGTGCATCTTGGGGATTTACGTGCTCAACCCACGTGACTTGGGGATAAGTATGAAAAAAGGAATATTTCTAGAAGGTGGAAAACTAGCAGTCCTTGGCTAACATGTAAGGGTCCATGGCCTTTTTCACTGGTATCATGCTAAGGAGTATAGTCCATGACCTTTAATGTATTACGTCGTAGCCTAAGGAGGTTTCAGGCTCTGAACTTGACTTATAGGCTGATATAAGTGATTAAAGGACACGTCATATATAAACAAGCTGAGGCTATTTGTAGAGCCTTGTTCAATCCTTCATGTGTTTTGGTATACTCCTATACCACATGTATCCAAGGTTGTGAAGGACATATTTTGGGTATAACATAAGCCCCCAATACTTAGTGCTAAGAGGGATGTGATTTAATTTTGGGCCTTTATTCATATCCGTGAATCTATATTTTATACATGAAGCCTTTTTCTTAAGGCATTTCAATTTTCGTGACCTTTCAAGTTATGTGAACTTTTACATAAATGCTTTGGGTCTGAGGCCTCATTTACCTTTACAATCTTTAAAAGAAGAACCCTTAGGCCCCGTTTGGTTGTCCCAAAATTATAAATTGGATCATTAATAAATTGATCCATTACAAATTGACCCATTAATTGTGTTTGGTTTCATTAATGAAAGGATTCATTAATTACCCCATTTTAGCTTATGTGCAAAATCTGAAATTGGATCATTTCACAAAAAAGTTGAAATGAATCCATTTGAAATAGGAGTCACATAAAGTACATGTCCACTCTTCCTCTCCCCCTCCCCCTCCTCCTCTCCCTCTCTCTTTCCCTCCCCCTCTCTCTCTTGATTTGTTTTTGTCTTTTTTTCATAAAACCTCAACATCAATTTCAAATTACCAAACATTGTGTAAAATTGGATTTAACTCATTTGAAATTCACTCATTTACAATTCACTAATTCACAATGAATCAATTTACATAATGAAACAATTTGCGCAACTAAACTGGGCCTTAGGCAATTTCCAATGAGTGTGAATCAATTTTTGACAGACTTTCAATGCTAATTCTTGCGACCTCTGTTTTGTGAATCCATTTTGGTTTCCACCTCC
Source organism: Sambucus nigra (assembly GCA_949130495.1). Classification (NCBI taxonomy): domain Eukaryota; kingdom Viridiplantae; phylum Streptophyta; class Magnoliopsida; order Dipsacales; family Adoxaceae; genus Sambucus; species Sambucus nigra. The sequence goes on from OX422212.1 coordinate 567,804,164, forward strand.
TTTCTTATTATTTTTCCATGGATCTTGCTTGTTTGTATGTTTCTTATCATTTCCATGTTCTACTTTTCCACTAATTTCATGAAATCAAACTAAAATTGTAAAGTTTTTTAGGTTTGAAATTTTTACCCCAAATCCAAATCTTGATCTCATATAATGGTTCCCTGCATTAATTTGAGCTAATTTCTCTCCCGAACTAAATTGAAACTTGTAAAGCTTAATTTTTCGAATTGTAATATCCTAAAACTGATCCTAAAATGTTCCAATGTTGCCCCACATTTTTGGGTTTTTGTTCTTGGTATTTTTGGGATTTGATGTGTTTTAATGAATGTTGTGAGTCGCTGTTTTGTAGGATAAAGCTTGTAAGTGTTGGTTGTAGGTTTGGGTTGGGATTTTAGGTTGAATCTAGAGCTTTTGAGTGGGTTTGGAGTCAGTTTTATCCAAGAACACGAACTATTATTCTTAATATATTCTTGGTCAAAACCCTCATTGTTCCCCATTTTAATTTTTCCAAAAGTTTGGAGAAATGAGCCTCCAGGTTTGTTCATTTATTCCAGACTTTAACTAATGTACGTGGCCTTTGTTCACTTTAGTTGACTTAGGTTTCCCCATAACTTGACACGATCCTTTGGTAAATGTTGACATTGGGTCTTTTATTCCGTATCGTGTTTGACTTATGGCCGCAACTTTGTTTTTGTCCATGACCTATGCCAAAGTTCTAGTTTTGGCATTTTAGGCCACGAATAACTCATTTTGAAAAATAAGAGCTAATTTTTGATTATGACCACGGTCTTTAAAATTAGGTCGTGGACATTTCCCAACTTTGAATTCATTGTTGACCTCTTACACCACGAACTTATGACTAGTTATCTTGATTATTTGAATTTAGAGTTGTGGCCTTACATTTTTAAATATGGATGCAATCTTTAAACGTGACCTTTTTTCAGACTCTGGTTAGTTTTGATCTCATGAACTTAGGGTCGTGTTCCTTGAGCCAATGTCATCCTTTAAGCATAGGATCCTGTAGCCTTAGGTGTTCATGATTTTCTTCGCGACCTTTAATGATTTGGCCATGTATTTTGCCATAAATTTGCACTCCTGAAACATTGCTTTAGGGTATTTATTTATTCTTGATATTATGAACTTTTAAATAAGGCCGTGACTTTTTTTATAAATTTCTTAGTGGTCATACCTTGTATTTCTCAAGTGCTTGTTCATAATGGATGTGGCCTTCTAACTATGGGTCCTCTTTTGATTTTACGGATTCTGTCCGCGGACTTATGAGCTAGTACACTTAGGAGTACTTGAAAAATTTCTAGAAGAAACATGTAGGAGTCCCTCCTCCCCAAGTTTGGAACATCAAACCCCTTCAAACCACGAGGACCTATAAATTACTTGAATATTCCTCTAGTGAAATTTCTAACTTTACATTTGCAGCCTCTCTTGATTGTAGGTATTCTATGGAGACTGTTGAGGTTGGCCATATGAATGAGGATGATACTAGATCAACAAATGACCAAGTACCTATAAGACACGAGGTCGCGATCTCAAGTGGAAAGAAGCAAACTCACTTCATGTAAGTGAGAAGTAATAAAGTCGGGTCTTCTGGTTGTAACAATGATACTAAGAGGGTAACCACAGATATGAAGCATAAATGTGAAATAATTGAGGAGTGGATTTCCAGATTGGTCGCGACCGTTGAATTCCTTGAAGGGGAAGCTTGTTCAGTTCCTTTTGCGAACCAACGTGTTTGTTTTACGATCTAAAATTAAGGGGTATGTTCCCCATCCCCCTGCATGCCTTTGTCCTCGACCTTAGGTGAAAAATTACTCAAAGCAATGAACCTTACCTCGACCTAAATTGACCTAATGGGTGGAGGGTCATTCTTACTTCTTTGGTTGTTTGAAAGAAAAATTTCGATAAGGACATAACTCTTATGAAGTTCTTGGACTTTATAGGCCCAATTAATATAATGTTAACTATCCTTTCTACTACTATATGGTTCCACGGAGTGCCAACAGATATCTTATGATTGGGAAGCCTTCCAGTACCAAAAACTAGAAGGTCAAATACTTCTTTGTGTTCGGGGACTCTTAGGAGATTAACTTCGTGGAGTTTAAACTTAAAAGGATCCACATGATTCACGAACTTGGGTATGCCCCACACATAAAGGTAGTGTTCTTTCTCTTGTAGAGGAATTTCATCATTACGTTTCAATTTATGCTAAGTTTGGAATTATAATATTTTTACAGTATGTATTGACTTTGATCCCATAAAATGTGAACGAGAGAGTATAGAGCCCACAATCCATATTTTTGACCAAAAAAAGGGCTTTGTGGTCGTGGTCACACTTAGAGCCTTGTTTATAATTGACTATTATCTCGTACCTATTGCACCTCAGATGTCATTCCCATAAGCTAAACTAGTATGAGGCTTTTAGTTTCAAAGGTCGCGACCTATGTTGAATGCATTTGTATTCTTTATACCTTCTCAACTTTTTAAACTCTTTATAATATTAGACGGTTGTGCAGGAACTATCGCAAAGGATGAGCCACAAATGGAAATTGATAAGGACCTTGTGCATTCCTAACTAGATCAGTTGGAGGGTAATTATCAGACACTAGAGGTGGCCTTAAGGAAGGGGAAAAGAAATAAAATGAAGAGGTTCACAGAAAAAGGTCTATCCATAGAGGTGCCCAATGAAGCCACAAATGGTGGTTCAGATTTTCTACCGATCGAAGTTGCCACGAATACTGATGCTAACTTGAAATCTCCCACAAACAGAATTGTGAGATATTATAAGCCAAATCATTTTGTCCATATTTCCTTTAGTGATTAATATTCATAAACTTCTACTCCAGTTGATTCCAACGCTCCAACACCTCAAAACAGGTTGTATGTGTTGCAGTAATGGCCCCAACTTACGAAAAGTGACCCAGAGTCTCCTTGGGACACTAAGGCTTCCTTGATAAAAGTGATGAAAGGGACTATATATCACCTTATATGATGGTTGAGGAAGATTATAAGGACTTGGAGAGCTACTAACTCCATTGTCTCTTGAGGGTAAGTACCATTTTGTCCATAACCTTTTTGTACTTTAACTTTTGTTTTACTAACTTTACTTCTTGCTCTAGGATACTGAGGCTTTTATTAACCAAAGATCCAAGTAGGAAGATCTTTATTCTCTGCACAAGGCCACGGAACATAAGCACTATGTTAAGGTGTAATCGTCTAAACAATCTTCTTTTTAAGATGGGAAGAAGTCCGCAACTGCTGCATTTAGGTCTTAAAATCTTGAGGCTGAGGGCAAAGTGGAAGTTGCTAAAAAGGATAGAGATGATGTTGAGCAGAATTTCAATCATGCTGTAGAGTCTCTCAAATAGTATGAGGTCAAGTTCACTGAGGCTTCCAATGAGGTGGGTGGTCTTGAGATACAAATTTCTTCACTAACTTAGAGCCATGCCACGACCTACAGAAGATGGGGGATAATCATGTCTCATCCTTGAAGAAGGCAGTAGACGATGCCATGGTCAAATTTAAAACACTAAGGGATTTTTAGTTAGGCCGAAATAAAGTCTACATCCACGACTATAAGGAAATAAGTCTTAGGGAAGCCAAAAACTTTCTTGAGGACACATATAAAATCTTTGCCTGGAGGTTTATTCAAGCCGAGCATAATGAGTGTGAGGCCGGGTTAAAGGAGGCTGAGCAGAGGAGCTTAAAGGATCAGTCTATGACATCATAGATGAAGTATGAGGATAATGAGATTGTCATTGATGATGAAAATGATGAAGAAGAGGACACGACCTTTTAGTGAATGTTCACGGTAGTCTTATTTTCGTCAAAACACTTGAATTTTTTGATCTTGTCTACAATGAACAATTTTCAATTCGGTATGAATTGATCTTCTTTAACAAATGAAATTTTCCTTTGATTTTATGGATCCATTTAAGCTTGTATGAATTTACTTCCCTAATTTTGTATTTCTTAATTGGTCATCTCTTTTGCAATAAATATTTATTATCTTGAATGATGTTTAAATCCATGGCTTGACTTGAATAGTATGCATGTTGTTGTCTCGTCTTGATATTGGTGTCGCAGGCTTTATCTCTTGTCTTGTATTGTATACTTGTTTAGCTCTAATTATATTGCTTGTTTATAATTTCCATGGTTGTTAATGAATAACTGCTTCCTTACTATCTGTGGCATTGTATCAACTTGGGTAATGAATTATCTTGGTAATGGTCATAGCCTTCTATTTGAAGAGCCTATACTTAGCTTTAAACATTTGTTGCCTCCATTTTATTTGACTTTCGCATTGCACTGACCTTGTATATGTAACACCCTGTATTTTTTGTACATTTAATATTTAATTAATTCGGGAACTTTAAATTACTTGTGTTCTAATTTTAATTGAATTAATTATGGCAATATATATATTTAAATATTAATCGGGGAGTGAATGGTTAATGTTTAGGGAAATTTATTTACTAAGTGAATAGTAATAATTTAATTACGTCATTTCGGGTATTAATGACGGGGTATGCACTTATCCCAGCCGGGAGTCGGTATAGACCAAATTGGGTGTGAGATAAGGATTTTCATAAATTAATTCGGATGCCAATTCTGAGTGCGCAGATGAGTCCGGATGGGTCGAGATAGTGAGAAAAGAGTACCTGGGGATAGTAATTGGGTCTCGGGGTATTTTTGGGCATAGCCGGGCCCACACGGGGTGAGTTGGACCACTTTAATTAAGCCCATTAGGTGAAAAACGGGATTGAGGGTTTTAACCTAAGTGGGGGGATTAGGAAATCAGCAGCCAACACAATTCTAAGCCTAGGGCTTGAGAGGGAAATTGGGGGAAAGCTTAGCAAGAGCAATCTGGAGCTTTTGGAGCCAAATTAAAGGGTTAATTTGGGGTGTTCTTCGTCAACCAATCTCTACAACAACGGAATCAGACCCTACGAACGATTCCAGGCAAGTGGTTAGCTGATTTTACTCCTAAAGCGTGATATCCAATTCATATTTTAGTGATGTGTATATAAAAAATTAGTTTTGGGGATAAATGGGTACAAAAAGGGGGTTTTGTTAATGGAACCATTGAATGGAATTTAAGGAAAGAAGTAATTGTGCAATATAATTTTGAGTATGATTAACTGGTTTGAATGAGAAAAATCGGATTATAAAAGGATGAAATTTGGATTGTACACTAGAAATTTTGTGTTCTTGAGTGGGTCAAGATTCATAGTGTTAATGATGTTAAAAGGTTTAGATGATATTTTTAGTTCATGAGAAATGATATAAGATGATTAACATGATGATTTGAAGTTGGTTTTTGAGGAAAAGAAACCTTAAAGCTCGTTAATGGTGGAAATTTTCGTGGGGAAGAAGAGCTGTCACGAAGGGATCGATCGATCGATCGGGGGCCATCGATCGATCGACGATGGGAAATTTTGGGCAGTTCGGCTAGGTGGTTTATAATGAGGGTTTATTTAAGTTTTAATTTTCTTAATTTTATTTGGTGATAAATTCATATGGGACATATGTTTCCTTAACAATTATAGGGTGATATAATTGGGTTTAGGAGAGTGTGAACGGTATGTCATGAGATGAACGGATTTGGAGAAATAATTCAATTATTGATATTGGGCCGAAGAATGATATTCGGGAATTGTAGTTGGGTGACACTACATTATTAAAGGAATTTAGGTGAAATATTTAATTATGGACCAAGTGGGTGAGTCCGGGTGTGCTAGCAATTATAGGTAAATATAATTGGGGAAATTATGGAAATAAATGTGTGACACATTGTGGGTGAAAATGTGAGAATGAAATTTATGAGATGTAAAATGGACCGAGCGAGCGAGTCCGGAGATATTGGTTAAGTGACATCAAAATGTTAATTTAATTATTGAGAGAAAGTAGTTAGTTTGGAGTCGGAACATAGACTCGGGAAATATTAAGTTATGGGACAAGTGAGCGAGTCCGGGGATAATGGTTGGGTGACACCAGATTATTAAATTAATAAGTGTAATAATTAATTTAAATTGGAGTCGGATTGTAGACTCGGGTAGGATTAAATTAATAAATGTGATAATTAATTTAATTAGAGTCGGATTATAGACTCGGGTAGGATTAAATTAATAAATGTGATAATTAATTTAATTAGAGTCGGATTGTAGACTCGGGTAGGATTAAATTAATAAATGTGATAATTAATTTAATTAGAGTCGGATTGTAGACTCGGGAAGGATTAAATTAATAAATGTGATAATTAATTTAATTAGAGTCGGATTGCAGACTCGGATTTGTGTTGATTAATTAATGTGTAAATTAATTAAATAAGAGTCGGATTGTAGACTCGGGTAAGTATTAAATTAATGGGTGTAATAATTAATTTAATTATCGTCGGACGATAGACTCGGGGAGGTATTAAATTAATAAGTGTGTTAATTAATTTAATTGGAGTCGGACCATAGACTCGGAGAAAATATTATATAAATTGAGGTATGAGTTGAATATATTAGAGTCGGACCATAGACTCGGAAAACGATAAATTATTAAGTGAGAAAATTAATTACGTTGAGTTGGCCACAGACTCAGGAAATTTCAGGCAGTGTACGGGATATTTACTACACGGTAAAGCCAGGGTTTATAATATATATATACGGTGTAGTGATAGTATATATATATATATATACGTGTATATAATGTGTGTGATATTAAATTACAGGCAGTGTACGGGATTTTGAGTACACGGTAGAGTTGGGGTTTATATTATATATATACGGTACAGTGATAGTATATATATACGTGTTTACATTATGTGTGATATTAAATATCAGTGACTAGATATTTATTCAATTTAAATACTCTAATGCTATCAATGGAGGTTGCGCGATGTGGGTGAATCCCATAGCTTGAGGAGTAGGGCGAGTATATCCCCAGGTCATAGCGTCCAGTATATATGGGTGAGGGATTTATCTCACTTTCAGGGAAGGAATGTGATCGCCTCCACTACGTTTATATTTTGGGCCGAGCTAGTGAGCGATTCCAACTCGGGGAAATTAGGTTTTGTGAGCACACCTAGTGAGATAGCATTTTAGAGGAAATCATCCGGTGAGGGTAAACTCGGAAGGATGGATACACGTATGATATATGTGTGGATGTTAGTAAAGGTACGTATAATATGGTAGTAAATATTATATGTAGGTGATAATACAGTGTGTGATGTATTTACTTTATATAACTCGGGTTACAGTTATAAGCAGTTAATTAATGAGAAATTAATTAAGTTAATCATTTGTGGGAATAATACAGTGTGTGATGTATTTACTTTGTATAACTTGTGACACGGTTATATGCTGCTATTTAAGAGGAATTAATTAAGTTAATTGTGAAATAACTTATAATTCAAGAATCATTATACTCGGGTTAGAGTAGTATGGCAAGAGAAGGTTACACTAGGACTAGTTGGACGGGGTAGTACAACTAGGTGGGGTTAAGGTAACCGGTAGGTATGCACAATAGTGGAGGGGTGAGAATGTCCACAAGGGAGTGCGACAGTAACTTAAATATGAAGCGCATTCATGCATTTTAAATTACTGCAGTTAATTCACTTGCTAAATATTTTTAAAATATTTTGGGTTCTAACCCTTGCTATAAAACTATTTTCAAAACCTTTTAGGTGTCCAGCCACAGGGACGCCAGGAATGATATTCTATTCCAGGAACACGTAGCTGCGGCATATGTGGATGCTAGCAGGAGTTTGGATTAGACGCATCATTCATTCATTCCTAGAGTAGGAATCTTGTATCAGTCTCAGTTTCATTTAGGGCTTGTAGCCCAGACTTCTCGCTACAGTTTTCAGGTGTAATTCATTCAGGTGTTGAATATTTGTATTGGATTATTTATTTGGTGGCCGGTGATTTATTCGGCAAGTTGTGTAATTATTATTCTATTTACTTTCATTCAGTTGTGTGAATGGTTTATATTTTAATTCCGCATGTACTGTTTTGTTTAATTAAAAAGTTAAAATTGGCACCAGTTTTTGGAATACTAGGTAGTTAGTATGTTTTAAAAAGTTTTCGACAGTGATGCTAAGGATGATCCAACTGGGATTCCTGTTTTAATTTGGTATAGGACTGATCACCCGGTATTTTATTAGGCGGGGTGTCACAGTATATTAGCTCGATTGTGGTCGTTGTCTTGGTGATATGTCATGCCCAAAGGCTTGAATAAAACTCAACGGCTTGTTGGGTACTAGAATCCGCCCAAGGCTTTATGCATGGGTTGTCACCATCGTAGGACACATGCCTTGTCCATAATCTTCTTTTTCACAGTCTTTAATTAAGACTGCGGTATTCTAACTGATCTCGTCCCTAGACGGGGAGATTTGGATTATTTTCTTCTTCCCCGCAGTCTTCCATTATGACCGCGGTCTTCTAATCGTTCCTTAATGTTTCTTGCTCCTTTGGCCAATGGAGGGTTAGTCAGATTTTTTTTAATAAGTGAGAGTATGTTATGGTGGTGCTACCCCGAGTCTCTAGTGAAAACTACTCACTCCTATTAGAGTACCACAGTGTTGGAGGTTCTAACAATACCCAATAGTGCAAAGTTCTTATCATTTAGATCTTCGTGCGAATTAAGTCTGAGAATTCTGACCAGAGTCTACTTCATACGACTTAGGTTTTACTGTCGGAGATGAAGTTAGCTTCATCTCTTAGCTATATGGTTTTTGGGCACCACTGTCTTTACGGGATTTTATGGTCTTATGCCATCTATGGTCGTGGTGTTTTTTTTATGACCTAGTGATCCATAACTTTTGTAGTTGTCTTAAGGTGTGCGCATAGTGGCCGATTTTCATTGAACATGTTGAGCAAAATTGCAAAGGAATTAAGTCAAACTATTAACTTTGTATTGATATTAATTTAAGGGGTACAAGATTTATTTTTTTGGACTAACCATGGCCTTGTAATAATTACAAAAGTAGATAATAAATAAAATCTCCCTTAAAGCTTCTTATAATCCGCGACCTTTATGGTATTAATGGTTGGTCGCGGTCTTTGTGAACCTTCACAATACCCATTATCTGATAAGACTTTTAACCTCGTCCCTTAGGGAAAGGAACTTATTGTCTTTATGGTCATGGTCATCGTGGAATTCACACCTTTTACTTTTGTCTCTTAAGCGAGTAGGAGTCTTCAACTTCTCTGGCCATTTTAAAAAAATTTCTACCTTAATGCTATGCAAAATGGTTTCCAACTTGCAGTTGAGAGGAGTAAAATCTTTGTATGATTTCTCTTAATGAGCCCCATTCTTCCTCATCTTCACCTCTGCCACTTTTGTCACTAATTTCCCTTTGGAGGCCTCAAACTATATTTTCTTCTCCCCAATGTCCTCAGTTTTTAGTACAATAGCGATGGCTACGACCTTTAACATTAAGATCATATCCTTTAGCCGACGAGATTGATTTATCCTGTGAGGGAGGCATGTCCTTCATAGAGATGATTGATAAACCTAATTAGGTGTGATATGTCCTCAGTCTACTAGTCTTCTGAGTTGTCTTCCATGCTTGCACTTTAAACATTTAGTTCTTAAAATCGTTCTATGCTCTTAGATGAATACCAGATGATGAGAAATCTAGGAGTTATAGGGAAAGCAAGGTCCTAATTTAGAACATATAGTGACATGAGTCCGTGAAATTTTATCCAAAAGAGAAGAGGCTGTGGATATTTTCCTTTGCAAGGGATTTCCAATGTCATTAATGAAATTCATCACGATTTCCCATGAGATGGTTCCATCTTCTAGAAATTTTGCTAATGCCCTTGGACAGAATAATAACTTGACAAATAAAAAATATAATATTTTATTCTAACCTAGGTGATTTCAACAATCCTTAAGGTCAAAGCCTTCTTGGATTTTACAGACAGAGTCATCAGTTTTCAATTACAAGACCCAACCTTATGCAATTTAACACATACCAAGGATCATGAAAACATGCTATGTTTTTTTAATCATTTTGTGGCATCTTAGGCCTAGCTAGAATTCAATTCTTTATTTTAAAATGCTAAATACATCAAAACTTGAGGTTTTAGTCTATGTTGTGATGGTGATGTCATTACCTTTAACATGCTATCATGAAATTCTACAAACCTCTACGTACTCCGAGGACAGAATGCAAATACTAGCCTAAATTTAGCCAAAAATGGCTTTCCACCCCAAGAATTATGCAAAGGATCCTTTGGAGTGTTTACCAAAGGCACATCATGTCCTTAAATGTAAATTAACACAATTTCAATAACAAATAAATAGTACTTAGGTCATAATTATGGCTAAATTGCCTTGAAGTGTAGAGAAAATTAAAGATAGACTCATCCTTAGTTCATAAACTTTACACGGTCGTGGATAGTTTAGCAACTTAGATAAATTTGGGCATGTGAATATGATTGGGGGAAATGGATCTGCCCAGAAACCTTAAATAGGCATGAGAAAACAAATATGAAAATAAGAAGGAGACCTAACTAGGGTTCTATGCATAATAAGATCAAAACCCACAAAAATCCACCCATAAGATGATGGTACAAGGACTTCCATGGATGGAACAAGGCATTTTGGACTAATTTGTGAGAAAAAAAATGGTATAACACCTCGTTTTCCACTGACGACGCCAATGTGTTATCGTCTAACAATGGATCTACTAGTGTAAACCATTCCATCAAAGTTATGCTCAGTATTTAAAATTATAAAATAGGAAAAAAAGATATCAAGAGATATATACATGGGATTTAGAGTGGTTCGGCCATGAAAATGGGCCTACATCCACTGTGATGCTTGATTCTTATTATATTTCTTCATTTGATACAAGTTGAGAGCCTTAGAGGCATACAATAAGAAATAAGTATGCTTAATACAATGACATACTTGTTACTATGCAGTTGGGGTTGAGGTCGTTTAGTGTAATATCTTTGTAGGTCGTAGTTACGTTGACCTGGGGTTTCCCAAGTAGATGACTGGAATGTGGACTGTGATGTAGAGAAATGGATATAATTAGAAGATCTTAGCTACCCAGTTTATCTTTCCCAAATGTTACATGATCACCTCTATTTATAGGAGTCAGCTTGGGGCCTCACGTATGCATGAGGATGACTAGAAGGATTATTTTTAGAAGCTGGACATCTGGAAGTCCTTAACTGATGTGTAATGGTCTACGACCTTACTTGATGGAATCATGTTGAGATGTAGAGTTCTCAGCCTTTTATGTACCAAATCGTAGCCTTAAAAAGTTTCAGGTTGTGGCTGGCTTATAAGCCAAGGCAAGTTATTAAAGGTCGCGACCTGTATAAACAGGTTGGGGCTATTTGTAGAGCCTTGATAATTCATTCATGTTTATTGTCATACTCTTATGCCATGTGTCTCCTAGGTAGTGAAGGAAATATCTTAGGTACAATAATTCCTAAAAATTTTCAAGGTTCTGATAAGGTCTTCTGTAGTTTGATCATTCCTCTGGATTACATAGAACATGTGATGTTTCCTTTTATGAGATAATCATAAGCTTGCTTGTATAAATGGTTTGAAAATGACTTCTCTTGATGAAGTTATTTTGGTTTCGATCGTTCTGGTTGATCTTCTGATGCTTGAGATTTCATATTTCTAGGGTTAGTGGAATGATTTATTTCAATGCTTGGGCAATTGGAATCATGGTTGCATGGTAGATATAATCCTTGCAATATATCCCATCATATATTGAGTGCATGTTTTTATCTCAAGTACATTAAATAGAATATAGTGAAGTATGATCATATATTAATTATGTTGTTATCATACAAAGTTCTTTTTCTAAAAATACTTTATGTTTCACACCGAACATGTCCTAAACTAGGTTTGCATCCAGTCCGTAGTTTTGTGGGAGTTATTGAGACCAATTTAGAAGGAACTAAGTACAGTAAATAAGTAGACGTCTTAAATGTAAAATGCTGAAAGAATCCAGAAAATACAAATATCGTATCATAATCTAACCATATCCTAAAGAGCCATGCTCCTTCTTTTTGTTACACCTTTTTTCTAAGGAGTTCATGTTTAGAAAAATTGGGATGTGATCCCTAAATCTAATAATTATTACTAAACTCTCTTAAGAGGTACCCACCCCAATGATTAGATCGTAAGGTTTTAATTATCTTACCATGCCTATGCTCCACCTCAACTTTATACCCTTTGAAATTATCAAAAGATTTAGACTTGTGGTGCATAAGGTAAACATATTCATACTTTGAGTAATCATCAATGAAAATGATGAAATATTGATAACCACCTCTTGCCCAAATAAACATAAGACCACATAAATCAAAATGAACTAATTCCATCACATTTTTGATATATAGCCTTTGGCCATGAAAGGTCTCTTGTTCATTTTACCATCTAAACAAGATTTAGAGGCTGGAAGTGACTCTAAATGCAATGATCTTAATTGCCCATTTGAAATTAGTACTTGAATTACTTTTATATTAATATGACTTAAGCATAAGTACCAAAGATATGCTTGGTTAAATTTAGAAGGTTTCTTTATTTTTAGATTATTTCCATTTGAGTTAATTATTTCAGTATTTAACAGTAATGGTGAGACATGATTTATAATATACAAATTATTTTCCAATACATCAGAATAAAAAAAAGAGTTTCCATTTTTAATTAAAACATATTTATTAAAATAAATAAAATATCCATTCAAAATCGACTTAGAAACTGAATTAAATTTCTTCCAGTAGTGGGTACATAAAAACAACTTTATAAAATTATCCTTTTATCTCCACCGAAGTCTAAAGATAAATGTCCTACTGCTCGATTGATGCCTTGTTGTCATCCAAAACCTTTTCCCTTTACTGAGCTTCCTAGTTATCTGTAACCCCTTTAAAAAATTGCAAAGATGATTAGTGGCTCTCGAATCTACACACCGGGTTCCAGAAGATTAAACCACAAAACATGTCTCAATAACTAAGGAGAGATTAACATTTACATTCCTCATTTTAGCTAAATAGGACAGACACTTCTTCTTCTAATTTCTTGACCATTGGAAATGTAATGCTTGCATTTAGGATGTTTCCTCGATACCTAAGTCTTAACCACTGTTTTAACCACCACAAGTTATACCTTACACTTTCCCGTTTTCTTCTTCTTACTTTTCGGGGAATAAAAATATGGGCAATTCTCAACAACCTAGAAAATACACTTTTTCTTAATGTTATTATCTATAGACAAGAGTTATTTAAGTATTTGCACCAAGGAGTAATCAAAGTTGTTCAAAGAATAGTTTAGGCAAAACTGATTAAAGGACTTCAGGAGTGATTGGAGCACTCAATCGATTTAGGTTTCCCCATCTATTTTTTTATCCAAGAAATCTTATTATCCTGAGATACAAATGAACTTTAGAACATATTCATGCACTGTAGTACCATCAACGATATTTGTGTTCACTATCCTTGCCATCATATCCAATTGTGCCACACAATTTTGATTTTCAAACATGTCCCTAAGATTCAGAATCAAGTTGTAAGAACTTGGCATATTTTGATGTTGGTTTTACAATACATTGCTTATAGAGTCTAATATATAGAAACGAGCAATATAATCATATTTTTTTCACCTCTAGTAATCCCGTACATTCGATCTGATGCCTCCTCACTAGGCTTGTCAAGGCATGGTTCAATTAAGAAAAAAATATAATTCTCAGTAGTGAGGACATTTCTAGATTCCTATTCCAGTCAATGAAATTCATTCTAGTTAATTTTTTCCTTTATAATTGAATCAAGTGGGTTAAATGTTGAACCCTTTTTTGAAATTTGAGAATCATTATTGGACATATTAATTTCAAATTAAATATAAGAGAATTAACTTTTGATTAAATTTTAATTTGGCTTCCTTCTATTGCCAATTAAAATTAATTTTGTCGCCCTTAGTGATCATAGTGTCATACATGGTAGACACTGATGCCCACCTCGAAATAGTTTGTCCTCTACTTAGTTGAGGCTAATACTGAGATTTGAAAGCTTGAGCCTCGTTAGGTGATGCTGTTAATTCAATCCGAAATGTCATATGATAAGGAGATGACAATATGAAGCAAACGTTCAACATATAAGAAGATATGAAGATATTCTCACCATGTTCTACAACTACCTGTAACCATTCCATTAAATTCATATAAAACATGATCTCACCTAAATTTAAGGTGAGACACGTGTCTTAAGTCACTTAATTATAAATATTAATTACTTTAGTCAGTAAATGGACATGAAATATTTGAGTTTGTACCTTTATGTTGTTAGATTAATTAGTTAAAGAGATAACTATTGTAAGACTACTCCCATGGAGATTATTCACTAATATAGCATGATTGAGAATCAGTTATGAACCTAGGCACCAATTGGGTCGAATAATGTAAATCAAGTTCTCACTATCTCTCCTTCTCGTTCCCTTCATTTTAGTTAATTTCATAGCTTGCTCAAATCTTAACTGCTTGATAATTTGTAAATTGGTCATATATATTTAATACTGGCATAATACTAATTTTCCATTAATAGTTTGGTACCATCTATGGGAACCAGCATAGGCATATTTGTTTTCCCCCATTTTTTTTATTAAAGGTTGAGGATACCCTAGTTTTAAGTAACAATGAACCAAGTGAAATAATACTTGAATGTTACGAAGGGTTAGATTTCATTTACTTATTTTTTACGAATTCATCTAAAAATTTATCAATTAAACTAGTTATTATTTCATTGTAGCTAAATTTATATTTCATAGATCTATCCATTTCTACTGTGAACCAAATTTAGGTTAGCTTTATAATACTTTATCAAAATGTCTAATGATCGAGAACTTAATATCACAATAGAGAGTAATATTGTTTTCCCCATTGGAATGGATGCTTTGTAGGGAATACTATAAAGCTAGTTAAAATCCCAAAATAATTGTAGGAAATAATAAAGAGCTAGACACAAAGTCTCATTGGGAGGCAAGTACCATTGACTCCAATCAACCCAAATCTAGATGTAATCACACCGTTAGTTATAATAGAAGTTGATCAGTGCCGAGAAGATACACCAATAGTTCATTGCAAAAATAAGATGTCTTAATTTAAAGATTGGACTATGGATAATCCACGTCTATTAGAATTGAGTTATGGAAAAAGAGGTAATAATTAGACCATTGGGATGGATCATACGAGACAGGAAGAATATATTACTTCAAAATAATATAATCTATTAGTTACAACATTGAACCACCGTGATCTAGTGATTTTGAAAGGCTTGCCAAAGGAAGCTCCTTTAATCATCTGGGTCTTAACCCTCACATCTCCAGGGGCTAGCGAAAGGGCGGGGGGGGGGGGGGGGGGGGGGGATCAAGAATAATCCCTATGATATTTGACCAAGGGGAATTCTTCCTCATCTAGATCATGGTAGAGATTCAAGGGATGAGTCGGAGTCAAACCTAGGCAGAAAGAAAGCTCTAGAGATAATCATGGATGAGCCAACCAACCCTAGAATCGGTAAATACAAAG
Source organism: Sambucus nigra (assembly GCA_949130495.1). Taxonomy (NCBI): domain Eukaryota; kingdom Viridiplantae; phylum Streptophyta; class Magnoliopsida; order Dipsacales; family Adoxaceae; genus Sambucus; species Sambucus nigra. Next base: position 567,819,714 of record OX422212.1, read on the forward strand.
ATTAAAAAATAAGCTAAGAGGCTTGATGAAAAGTAAAAATCCTCTACAAAGTGGATATGTAGAGGGATATAACTTTTATATATACATTCTGAATTATCCTACTCCAGCCAAATTCAATCCTCCTGTCATTTCTTCGAAATATGATGGGAATAAAAATCCCATGCATCACATCAAATATACTAAGCACGATATATATTTCTTCCATTTCCAATGAAATGTGCAACTGGGCATTTTCAAACACCCTAACCGGCTCAGCTTAGGTTTGGTATACGGGGATCTTTAGTGAAGAAATAAAGACATTTAGGCAGTCAGCAAACCTATTCATAAATAACTTCTGATTCAACATGAAGCTGACAAAGTTAGTAGCCAACTTATTGAGTTTGTGGCAAAGGGAAGATAAGACAATCAACGAATATATCACATGGTTGGACAATAAGAAAGCTGGAAGTTATAGATTACAATGAAAAGATAGATATAACTAATATTATGACTGGTTTAAAGCCAATGAAATTATACTGGGCATTTGAAAAATACTCATCGACCACAATGGTCAAGCTCTTAGCCAATGTCAGGAAGATTATGAAGGCTGAAGAAACCATGATGGCCAAATAAATAGGCTAGGAGAAAGCTAAAGTAAGAATAAACTTGAAAAAAATTTACATAAGCAAGAAGAGTACCCATGAGAAGTATAATAAGAAGTTTGAGGAGTGTACCCTACTCACAATAGGGGTGCAGCAATATCTACATAACATCCATGATAAGGAGGACCTGAGGTGACATGCCAAACTTTAAGCACCTGGTGGAAGGAGAAACAAGAAGAAATGGTGTGAGTTTCACAAAAAAATTCTATACCACAAAAAAAATCATGACTTTGAAAGATGAAATTGAAGACCTAATATGAAATTGTCAATTGAGGGAGTATGTGGACAAATCCGATTGAGATTTTGAATCGAGAGGGGAAAGGAGAGAAAGGAGTTGGTTTACGTCCCCTCTTAAAGGAGATGGATTTTATGTAATAAATCATCCCTTACAGAATTGGAGGTTTATTTCACATATATGATATAGAATTACTAAAATTATCCAAGTAATAGGTACCATCAAACAAACTGCAACTGATTTAGTGAGCCACTAATAGTTTCACAATCTGAATTAGTTCATACTTACACTTGCATAACTGAATCTTTGAGACAAGAATATGACTACTGAAAAATCAACCAGGTATCATTACTCATCGACACTGAGACCATATGAACATGAACGACGTAATCAATGAGTCAAGATGGAATCCAATCATCATTTGTAAGAAGCGAGAACACTTAGTTAGGGAAAACTAGAGCTGGAAGACATATATTTCTCGCTGGGAGCTTAATTCACCGCAACTTGAACTAGGCAATTTTTTTTTTATATTTCAATTATGTATTCGGACAATCCAACAAACCTCTATTCAACATAATAAAATAATTGGCATCTTTTGGTCCCTTAATTAATGACAATGACTCCATCGGGAAGGATAACATTAATTTTGTTGAAGTGTATACCATCGGTTCATTCTTTGAAATTTAATCCACTTGTGTAGAACTCACTTGTTGGGGGGGGGGGGGGGGGGGTCATTATGCACATTGCATAGTTTCCCAACCTATACATTGAAGTCTATAGCTGGGCTAGAAGCTCCTCCTTTGGCCACCTATAAAGCTCCCTCGGTTGTCTATGGAAGTGTTAAATCCACCTAAAGTGCTTTATAAAAAGTAGTCATATTCACTCCTACAAATGTAAATAATATCTCAAGACGGTAAATAAAGAGAAGTGGTCTTTCAGCTTCTACTTGAGTTCTTCTTTTTTATGTTTATGGTATTTCTCGAGGTGCTACCTACCTACAAGGAAAGCAAGGCAAGATCAATTGAACCTCCAGAGTACCCAAGGCAAACATGATATCATTATGAACATAAAGTCCCAAAGCATGGAATCCCAGAAAGAGGCTGACCAAACTTAAGTGAGATATGATAGCTTCTTTGTGTTTTAAAATTCCTTCCAATACATTATCCTTATCTATTCTGAATTGTTATCTCTAATAAAAAAATATAGCTCCATGAGCAAAAGCTCATGTAACGATGAATCATGTGATGTATTAATATTTAGTATCATATTAAATCCATCTTGCTGATGGTTATAGATCACACTCTTGCTCTAAATGAATTCATTTATAAAGGAGTAAGTTCTCTTTTTTATCTTTCTCAGTGAATACTTAGCCCGTACAACTAATACTGACCGTTCACACTCTTCTCACAATTTCCACAATCCCTTTTCGAAAATACATTAGCAACTGTGGGTGAACTTGTGAACTCCCCTGTTGGGGGGGGGGGGGGGGACCAAAATCACTAACATTCAATTTCAATGAATTATCACTTAAGAGTTTTAAGAATATGGTGATATTTTCATCTGTTCCCTCCGCTAGGTATAAAATCCAATGCTAACATGAGGAAGTAATCACATCACATTCTTAAAATACAGATATAGACTGTGGGTTTATTTGAAATCCCGTTCCCACTTAATATTTTTAACTTGAGGTTATTTTGAAAAAAATATTTGTTCATTTCTAAACCCCTTAATTAAATCACTAGTGATTTTCTATTTACTTTTACAAATCAAATTATATAGTCTCCCTTTTTTAAATTTCCAAACTTAAAACCATTTTTAATTAAAATAAAATTTAAAGAACATAATTTAATTTATACCTTATAGTAATCACGAAATTAAATTCAATTTTAGAAAATAATTCTAGAAGAATTGTGATTTAGGTCGATTTCATAAGTAACTCAATGTTGTTCATAAAATGTGGTTCCTAACTTGACAAATAATCAGATCACAAAATTATAAAATACTTAAACATAACATAATAGAGATATAACCAATCACAAACACATGCAATTATATATCAATAAGGAAAATAATCCCCCTTCCATAATGGCTAAGACATCTTTTGTGAGTAAACTCCTCTAGAATTAAAATTGATTGAAGAAGAATCCTTACTGAAATATAGTTATGAAAAGAAACAGAGTCCAAAATGGAAAAATAATGGAAAAAACCACGGCATAACAGACTAGAGTCGCTATAGAAGTTTGGACTGCCGATATAATGGTGGAAAGATGCCGTTTAGGTTCTACTGCTAAAGTGTTTTTGGACCTTTGTTTCTCTCTTTTTCTTTCTAGTTCTTCCTTCTTTCTTTATGTTAAAACTCAAGAAGCTCCATTAAAAGACTTTCTACTTGAGCATAATGCAATAAACCTCCATGTGTTCTTCCATGATCAAACCCCATAACAATACATGATTATTACAATTACATTCCCTCAGAAACTACTCCAAATACGTTGGTCAATGCAATACTTAAAATAACCTAATTATTACAACCAAATCAAATTTAAGAAAAGTAACTATGAATAAAGCACCATAGCGTCCATTCACATAATATAAAAATATGCGACCAGGATGGAGGGAGTAAGAAAATCCCTCAAAATTATATTAGTACAAAACATATACATCCATGCACATATTTTCTAACATGCAACCTACGGTTTTCAATAGTGGACAACATGAACCTTTTTAAAATATGATTAACCAATAACTCGAGCTCTAATATCAATTATTTGGGATTGATATTATAATAACTTTAGTGACCTAAGAACTTCGGTCAGTCATGCACTTAAAAGAAGAAGAAAAACTAGGTCTAAAGCATAGACCTAGGGTTCAAATCACGATACCTTTGTAGGTCGTGTAAGTGATCTAACTGAGGAGAAATATTTGTTGTAGAAGATGAAGAGGTTAATTTACTTCATCCTCTACAACCTTGTTATAATTTCATGAATGTTTAGAATATTTTATTATAGGATCTAACCAAAGTCAGCCTTTTGTGTGGGCCCTTCCTGAGATGAAACCTTGATGATTTGTGAGAAAAATCACGTTTCCTCTCTTTACTTCTTGACAAAAATATGAATAATGTTTTCCTTTCTCTCTATCTCTAACCCTTAGGATGTGTTATGCTACTTAAACCCCCACCATTAACCCATATATACAGGTACTTAAAGTGGGTTTGGGCCAATTATGGTTTTCAAATAGTTTAGGACTAGGCTTGTAAATGGGTCGGGTTTAACGAAAAATTTATCCCGATCCATTTCAATAATCGGGTAATCGGGTAGGACCCGATTACCCGACGGGTCCTTTAATTTCATGCTATACCCTGATCGACTTAAATAATCAGGTAATCGAGTCCTACCCGATTACCCGACCCAATTAGCTTAACATATTTTAAATATTAACAATGTTCAAATCTGTTTTTAAAGATAAATGCAAAAATATATTTTTTTTCTAAAAGAAAAACCATCCATTACAAGTTTCTCCTTAGAATAAAAGAAAGTTAATATTATATATATATATATATATATATATATATATATATATATTTAAGAAAGTTAATCGGGTATATTATAAATCAGATCTGATCCATTAAAAGAACGGGTAATCCATTAATTGGGTAAGTGGATCTAAAAATTTAGCTCATACCCGTTTAAAGTTCATGGGTACGGATCTAAATTTAACCCATTGAGAGGCCTATTTGGGACTACTAATTGGGTAATGAAGTATACCAGGGACCCAAGACTAATAATTAAATTGGCTTCTAAATGAAAATATTAAAATCCCATATTACTTCCCGTTGTATATTTTCTTTCTCGTTTAATTGTAATTAATCTCACTAAATAATTACCATTGCACTCCAATTTACTTATCTTTGAATTAATCTAATGATGAGGTCTTGTTTTCAAAGTTAAATGGTATATAATGCAATTCCCTGCATAAAACATACAATACCCTCTTGGTGAAATTTAATTCATATCTAATTGATTCTAACGAACAACTCACTTACTCCTTTATCTCAAACTTAGCTTATTTATACTATACCAAATTATAAAATAATCAGTAAATCAGGTATACCGGTAGAATCAATATTTATAAGTTTATCAAGGGGGTATCACAATCCTAGATATCTCCCATACGTAAATTCTTCCAAAATATGATCTTAAATATTTACTCACAATGATTTACCAACTTGTGGAAATTTAGACACAATAAATTAGATCACATCCATAAAATTAAAAGCAAAACTTGTGTGCATATTCCAATCCTTATAGTCATCGGTATTAAGAATCATTTCACCATTTGCAAATATTGTGAGATTGTGAAAATCTAATCTAGTTAACATATTGAGTTGAATTTCACCCTTATCCCATTCAATACATTCCTAATGTACCAGTACGATCTTCTTTTAACTATCAAACAAGTTTTCAAACCACCAAAAAGGTATTCTTAGTTAAGATAAACTACAAAGATTGTGCTCATAGTTTCACAGCTTAACTGATAAGATGTTAACTCCTTATCTAGGTTGTGAACTATCCAATTGAACTAGAATTATTATTCTGATCTTTTATGATCACGACAAAACCCACTCACTAAAAATTCCTACCACGTTTAATTAACGGACATTAATACAATATATTTTAAAAAAAATATGAGTCATTCTCATAAACATGATTCTCATTTCAAAATGAACCTTACACACCATTATTAATAAATACAATCCATAAATGGTTTTAAATAAAACCCCAACACTTTATTTAGTCAAGACTAGTAGAGCTAAACGTGATCAAGATAGGTGTGGGGTAGGCCTTTGTGTCATATATGCTTATGGGCCATAGGGTGGCCTAACATTGGTGATTTGGGTCCGTGCGACTGACTTATAAGCTATGCTATTGATATATTGCTAGGTTATATGAGTGCACTATACGCCATTGATTTATTAGTGGGTCGTATGCATGCTTTATGTATTATGGTCACGAGTCATGTGTACTCGTGCTAATATTCTAGACGATGCATACTTATAGTATAAGTAATGGTGTTATGATATAAGGTATACAAATATTAATGGATTTACCTTAGAGTATGGGATCACATGTAGTAAAAAGTATTTCTACAATAATATATTGACAAGTTGAGTGTTTTGTGTAGTTAGCAGTAAATCTTTCTTATCATATGAGATTATATGATGTAATGAGTATTTATGATGTAATGAGTACTTATGGTATGATGGTTGAGTCTCTATGTCAATTGGATAATTAGAGACAACTTATCTCCAAGTTTGTTAGACCATGTGATTGGGTAAAATTGGGATGCTCAAAATTGAGGGGTATTGTAGATGCCTATTGTGAACTATGAAAGGGACGTATGAACATGTTATAATGATTGTTGACTTGTTAATACGATCTATTGAGATTTGGAATGGAAAGATTTATGCCCTAATATGGTTATTTTTCACAAGTATTTTTTTGAACTCCTATATGGGATATATATATATAGTTAAGGTATTACATCAAGTGGGGTAGTATATGAACTACTTATAAGGCATTCTCTTTGGTAGAGAATGTGTAATATCTAATTATTTTTCAGGAGTGGGAGTTAAGATTAGACTTTTCGGATGTAAATGTTAGTATTATTTATAATGTCTCTTGAGATAGATTAATATTATTAGGGAAGTTATTGTATGAAACACTACTAGGTTAGTGATCAAGGTTCAACGACCGTTAGCTCTTGATAACAAATTAACCTAGACAAAAGTGTATCAAGGTGTACTCGTTTGGATTTTTATGTACCATGCATGGAGTCTATTGCTAGTTGGGAGTTGATAAATGATGTGACACTTCATTCTAGTATGGATATTATTAGTGGTTGGTTGATATAAATACCTAAAGATGAGTAGAGGTTTAATGGTTAGTGTTGGAGTATGAGATAAACTATAGTCTTCCTAGTAGCTCATATATGATAAAATAACTCCTTACAGTTAAAGTCACCTAGTAGTCGGTGATTAGCTTAAGTTTGTATGTTACTATTATGTCAAGACTAGAACTTTAATACTTTTTAAGTTGGGAATATTAAGATATTATTTGTAAGTCATTTATTACTGATTTGGAGAATTATATTTTGTGCATCTTGAGGATCACATGGTTTTAATATACTATATTACCATATTTATTAGGTTGAGTAAAAGATTTCTTATAATGGGTTTTAGCCCTCTTTTATTTACTAACATTTTCAAGTTTTGTTACAAGGACTAAAGGTTGTGCTTGGCAGTGTGATTTTCTAAGCATTGTTGCAACTAAGGGCATGGCTAGTGTAAAGTTCCTTCTATCCCAGTTATAGAGTAATTTGTACATGCAATAGTATAGTTGTCACTTATTCAGATCTTCTAGGTATTTTATTCAGTTGAAAAATTTGTGTTCAGAGAAATTATAGTGAGATTTGGTTTGTATCAATTTATTTTTATTCAGTTTCATATTATACATAGTTCGATATTCGTGTTTTTATTTATTGACACATTGTATGGTTTGAGTTTATCCATATCATTTGCATTCTTATGTTATTCCACATGCTTCGAATGTTATTAATTATTTGAATATCGTAAATTATGTATAATATGGAATTTATAGGATGTCACATATCTAAGATCTGGGAGGGGATTAATATAGACATAGGACGATTGAGGTTTGTTATACACCTACTGGTATTATACATGCACGTCTATAATGTGATTATAAGTATGGAATGGTTAGTGACATATGTGGCCCAGGTAGACCGTTTTAAGAAGGTAGTGTTGTTTGATATACCGAGGGAGGAGATTTATCTCATATAGAATAATTGACTTGACCGAGGAGTCATTACTAAACTATACTTTATTAAAGAGGGTGCGGAGTACGAGGTCATAGTTCCACTCCCTTCCATCCTAGTTGTGTGAGAGTTTTTAGATGTGCTCAAGGAGGTTCCGAGGTTTACAAATAGTTAGGAGATTGATTTTATAATTGATTTAGCACCGGGAATGAAGATGATTTACCAGGATCGTTACCATATGGATACTTTGGAGATAAAGGAGCTAACAAAGCATATCCAACAATTACTAAGTCAGGGGTTCATCTAACAAAGCCCGTCTTTATGAGTAGATTTAGTAAAGTTAATGAAGAAAAAAGAATTCGTCATGATCATCTAGAGTTGAATAATGAAAATCCCAAACAAATGCCAACTGCTTAGGATATATTACTTGTTTAACTAGTTGAGAAGGGTGACTTATTTCCTTAACATGTAGGGAAAAATTTCCAATCAAGTCAATTTGTTTGTAATTGGCTTAATTCCAAATAAAAAATTTGAGTCATAGGTTAGGACTTGATTTAGTGACCTTTCAAACCTATGACATGATTGTTAAAGATGTAGCGGCTAAGTCAAAGAGAATACATCATCCGGTCGTGCTTCGTGCCATGTTTCATCATCAATATTCTAAGAATCTCTCAGGTATGAATGCATATTTTATATTGACCCATGGATATTACATTATTGAGTGTTAATTTTTTTTTAAATGTTTTAAGAACTTTTTTATAAGTCATTTTGGGTGTCGTTAAACCCTGAATCCATCGAAACATCAAATGAGTTAAAATTAGCCTTCCCTATTTTCTCATCAGATATCTCGTTAGAAGCTATTTCTAACGAGAAAATATACCTCGTTTAAACGAGATATGTTAAACTTATAACGAGACATTTTTTATATTTTTTAGAGTCTCGTTAGATAACTCGTTCGAAGGTTGTTCCAACGAGATTGGTATCCTCATTTGAACGACCTTCTAACGCAAGAAATTTTCGAAAGGCTTTCCCTCTCTAGAATCTCATTAGATCCCTTTTTGAAGGAGAATATTTAGTTCGTTTGAATGAGGTACCATGTCATACGAATGACTTGGCGTATTTTTCAAAAAATAACAATCTTTTCCCACACCTTCGATTACTCCCACGACTCAGTTTTCCTTCCCTTTTAAGTACTGCAAAGAAACAATTATGAAAGTGACTTTTTCCATCCATTTGTATGAAAAAAATCTTCTAAAAAGTCCTCCATGTTTTCTTAGTCAATTATGATTAATTTTTCCAAACACAAACCCTTGTTTAAACCCAATTAGTTTAAATATCCAAGATTCATCATTACATAACTTGGGATCGCATTTTGGCACCATTGTTTATTCTCTATATATAATTGAGGATTGTTTCTTGTAGAGGATTCTGTGCTCATTGGTTTACATATGATGGACTCTGTATGTGTAATGGTTGTTGATCCTTATCATTATATTCCAAGGCATGTGTGGACTTATACATTGTTGCAGCTACACGGGTGAACTTCTGCGTGTCACTAAGTTGAGGCTAAAGGAATGAAAAGTGTCAATGCTTGCGAGGGCATCAAGTATGTGTTGTAAGTCTTCTTTTATGTCCCGTTTATAATTCCATACTTAGTGGATTTTGTGTAGCTGAGCCGTCCGAGGTTTTTCTCATTTTGATTTTTCTAGTACATCGAACCTTGTGGTTGTTTTATTTTATCTTGCGATGCTCACATGGATGTTTGCGTAGGTCTAAGATAACAATCAATTTAATGACAACTCATTTAATTAGTGCATCGTTTAACTTTGGGTTAATTTGTTTAGTTAATATTCATTTGTGTTTAATTAGTTTGAATTATTTTTTTTTATGAAAAGGTTAATTTGAAAAATTATATCTAAAAATTGGTTTGTGTAATTTTTGGAACCATCACATCAAATATAGTGTCTATCAAATTGATATCAAAATGGGTTACACTAATTTATTGTGAGATATTTATTATTAGTGGGCTAGAACTCTAAGTATTCCTCTTTAGATCACGTGTTGTTAGGCATGAATTTGGGTGGATTTGATAGTCTTAGAGCCCCGATGTTTGATGGTTCAAACTACGCATACTGAAAAAAGCGTATGATATCACTACTTAAGGCTATAGATGAGCGGGTATGGAAAATATTACTTAATGGTCAGACTTCACCTACTGCCTTAGTTGGAGAGAATAGGATGCCCAAATTCGTAAAATCACAGTGCAAGTCTGAACATAGGTCGGTGAATTATAACTCTCAATGTTTAAAGCACTATGTTTTGTTCTATCACCCGGAGGAGTTCCACCATATTATGACTTGTGAGACGTCAAAAGAGGCTTGGGACATACTCCAATTCACACATCAAGGAACTAGTGCTATAAAGTCTTCCAAACTCCAAAACCTCATTACTCAATTTAAAATAATTAAAATGTTAGAGAATGAGACATTTGATGAGTTTGACGCTACACTATCTAAAATAGTTAACTCGTCTTTTAACTTGGGAGATATGATACCTGAAAGTCGAGTGATCAAGAAAATTCTAAGGTCGTTGCCTGAAATATTAAATTCAAAAGTGATGGTTTTGAATTCCTTCGGTACTTTGGATTCTACGAAACTCGATGAACTTATAGGTGATCGGAAAATATATGAGCTTGATATGTTTTCCTCTAAAGTGAGGAAGAAAGACGAGGGAGTTAATTTCAAAGCTCGAAAGGAGGAAACACGAGTTTCGAATGACGAGTCTAACATCGATTCTGATGATATGGCCATGTTTTTTAAGAAATTTAGAGAATTTCTTAAGTTTAAAAAACAATCAAAAGTTGTGAAGAATTTTGAGAAAAATAAGTATAACAAGGCCGATCACTTCCCTAAAAAATATGATGATAACTTTAAGAGGGAAACACCATAAAGATGCCTTGGTTGTGAGGGGTATGGCCATAGGGAAGCTGAGTGTCCCACTAAACAAAGGAAGGAGGGTAATAAACCAATTGCATACATTTCCACCCTTAGTGATAGTGAACCAGAAGAGGGACCCGATTCCCCTATTGAGTGCAAGTACACTGCAATCGTTGCTAGTCATGTCAGTTTTGATGAGAAATATTTCTATGAAGATATTTCTTTGCATGACACTTTCGAGGACATAATTTATGAATCCCAAGTGTGTGATGGTAGTGAGGATGAAGAATAGGATGAGTAAGGTGAACTCCAAGTTTCCTTCCGTGAGTTGTATGCAAATCATTCAAATTAATAAAGAAAAACTTGAAGTTGGAATTTAGGACGAAAGAACATGCCATAGGAAATGATAAAAGTGTTTTACTTGAAGATCTTAGGGCATGTGAAAGGACACTTCAAGAGAATATTGAGGATGTTGAAGGTGGGAGAGATAGTCTTCATTATTTGATAAAGGCTATGAAAAAAGAGCTTCTTGAGTGTAACAACCCTCACTTTTGAGAGCCTATTTTATATTTAATTACTATGTGAAGTAATTATATATAAAATATTGGATTGTGGAGCAAATATTAATTTAGTGAAGAAAAGTTAATATTGACTAAAATGTTGCATATTTACCTCATGTGTGGGTGAATATCACCACATGGTGTTTTATTATGTCATAAGAATTAAAATGACATTTTGGTTTAAAATGAAACTGAAACTTAAAATGAGTTATAAAAATTTCCAAATGATAATTTGGAGGGTGCAGTTAATTCCAGGAGGTGCGAGATAGTCAAATTGTGTGCCATATTGTATTTTGATGTTTTGGGCACTTTTGACCGGTTTTAGTATATTGCGTATTGGAAATCATTTTAATGTGGTATTAACTACTTAAGTTGGGAGATTTTAGACTAATGCCACGTTTTAGTCTTGCTAAGCCCTTTTATTTCCCTTAAGAGCATATGTGACCTAGAGAGTTAGAGAGAGGAAGAAAACTTTGGAGAGAAAGAGAGAATTGAAGATTTGGAGATTGTTCTTGCATCCATCTTCCACAAATCTGAGATTGAAACCCCAAGGAAAGTTTTCTACTTGCTATTATATGATTTAAGATGGATAATTAGTATGATAGTTGTGTATTAGTTTTGGTTTGATAATGTTAGGGCTTTTATTGGATTTATGGGCTTTGAAATCTTTGGAAGAGATTTGGATATTTATTGGTGTAGATTAATGTTGTTGGAAGCATTTATGATCATTTGGTAGCAATAAATGATATTGGTTTGGTTGGATTTGAGTTTGGGGTAAGTTTTGGAGTCCAAGACTCCATAGCCAAACTTGGCAAAATCGTAGGGGCGAATCGATTCGGCCCCTGGGGAGAATAGATTCGCTTAGGGGAAGTTTCCCAGGTCTAGGAACCGAATCGATTCGGGTTTAGGGACGAATCGATTCGGCATTTACATAAAGTTGGGTTTGTCAACCGAATCGATTCGCTTTTCAAGGCGAATCGATTCGCTAGGGCGAATCGATTCGGCCCTAGGGCGAATCGATTCGGCCCTAGGGCGAATCGATTCGGACCCTGCAGTTTTGAGTTAATTTTTCTAACTAAATTTTTTATTCTTTTTCTTTAGGCTTAGGACCTAGGAATCTTCTTGAATGAAGTAAACTTAGAGTCCTAGAGTTTTAGTTGAGTTTGCCGTTATCCTAGAGTTGAATGGGTTAACTTGTGGTTTATTTCATGGGTATCAAAAGTGATGTTTAGGCATTTCTTTTCATTTTCTTAAATTTTTAGGAGTTTAGAGTTGTAAGCCCATACTTGGAGATTTTAGGGCCCTATTGAGGTACTCATAAGATTTTGGTGATCATTTGGAGATAAATTTGGGACCTAAATTATGATGTATATTAATGAAAATATTCAATGATTATGGTTTCATATATAATGAAAAAACACATATGTTAATGGAAATGAAAATGTTAATTTACTTAAACACACCTCTCTAAATGCTATTATAAGGGAAGCTCGCGCATGGGGTGATGTCCCCTGACTAGTGAATGCAGGGAGACTATAACCCTCGGCCATATGAGGGTTTATTATATGTTTTATTCTGCACTAGTGAGGTAATTCTGGGTGTGGTTATGACTCACTCGCAGGCATATGGCCACTTCTCGTCGTGCGTTAGGTGCCCAGGCTGCCTTGTTTGATAGGCCCCTGTAAGATGATAGTCATTTAGGGGCGCACCCAGTGGGGAAACTCGGAGGAGCGGTCTTAGAATCTTTATATGTTTGAGAATATAACCTTTCTAAATTCATGTGGGACTTGAGATATGTATATTGCCACCCAAATTTAGGATGGTAATTATATTCCTGCTAAGGAATAAGAATTGAAAAGAAATGAGAAATAATGATGGTATTATATTCCTGTTAAGGAATGGAAATTGGAATAAAGTGGTAAATAATGATGGAGACTTTTAAATTTATGATGTCCAATTACATTCTCCTGCGTAATTTAATAAAAGACATATCATTTAAACTGCTTCATTTATGTTTCATGATTAGGTTATTAGATCTTCATCTTCATCATTCATGATTAACTGTTCATATCTATCATGCTTCTTATTCATCTGGGAATTATATAAAAATCGACCCCTGACCCGTTCATTTTTCATGTTGTATATGTTATTGTATCCTCCCAGGTGCTCCTCCACAAGGACTCCCATGTTGATATTCCTACTCTTATGTTTTCGAGGAGCTATAAGATTTTGCGGATATTACAGGATGTTTTGTTAGACGCCCTCATTTTTCTATTCTAGATATGATCGGGTCTTTCACTTGGGCATGTTGCCCAAACTTTGTAATTGTTTAATGACTGTATTATGTAGCATGTTAAATTGTTGTAAAACATTGTATGTAGCTGTGGACCGACAGCATATTCGGTCCTCTCCTTGTATATTCGTTATAGAGGTATTATATATGTTATCTTGGAATTCCACTATCTTTTAGAATGGGTTGTTTAAATTATTTCCTTAACTTAATCTTTTCCTTAAAATTTAATCAAATTAAATATTTTTTGCAACCCGTTTCCTAAATTATTTGGTGGTTTTCCCGTATGCTCATTTTATTGTTGTGATGCTGAGAATGATTTCCATCCATGATTTCCGTTATATTGGAGTATCGGGATGGACACCCCTTATTTCGAACTGCGGGTTGTCACAGATGGTATCAGAGCATCAGGTTCTCGAGTCATTAGGATCTATGCGGACCTGTCTCGTTCTACCGTAGCATTCTTTGATATAGAGCCTAATGTTAGGACTACTTTGTTGCTTATATTTGCGATCTTCTGTAATATAGATTATTTTGAATAGTATTCTAACTCTATTGTTCCTTTATCTCAGATGCTGCCTAAGAGAGGTCGCCCTGCGAGACGCAATAGAGTTGTAGAAGAGGATGTTGGTCCTCCACCGCCGCCACAAGGAACTTTCAATGCTACTGATGTAGCGAACATTGTGGCCCAAGAGGTCAATGCTGCCATGACCACAGTGGCTCAGCAAATGCCACAAGTCGAACAATAAGCACAGGATGCCCAAGCTCCTACTGGACCTTCTCCATGGGAAAGAGTTAGGGGGTCCTTTTTAAGGGGCCATCCCCCGGAATTTGATGGAGGTTCTGATGTTGTTCGAGAAAATCAATGGAAGAAAGATATGCAACGCCATTTAGGAATGGTAGATTTTAGTGAGGAGAAGAAACAAGTCCTTTCTACCTTTAAAATTGTTAGGGACGCATTGCATTGGTGGGAGTCAATGACTACACCCGAACAGAGGGATACTATGTCGATCACTGATTTTTGGGTCTTGCTTGACCAAAAGTATTTTCCTCTCACGGTTTAAAGGGAGATGAGAAGGAGACTTCAGGATCTGGTACATGGAGAGTGGTCTGTTGCCGAATACGAAGAGGAGTTCACCCGGTTGGCAAGTTTTGTACCGAAAGAGGTGACTTCGGAAGAGAGGAAAGTTTCAAAGTTTATGGGAGGTTTGAAATGGAGAATCCGACAACATTTGCTGGGTAATCCAGCCTTGCAAACTTTTGCTGAGGTAATGAATGCGACATTGCTCCATTGCCAAGAGCATTGGTTGTACATGCAGAGTGGCAAGAAAGTTACCGCAGTGGGGCAAGAGGGAAAGCCTGGAGGCAGTGGGAATGGAGGAGGAGCTTTTTTCTCGTCCCAATCTTCAGGTAATAAGCAACGAGAAAGGGATCCCCAGCCGGGGGACGTGATAAAAAGGAAATGTTTTGGTGGGTTTATTTCGGGTGGTAATAATAATCCGCACGGTCAGGGTGCCTCGCAACAGCAACAAACAGGTCGGGGTGGTCAAGGAGGTAGAGGCCATCAGGGCCAAGGTGTTAACAAGTTTAGAAATAATCGGGGTCGTGTTCCGGAGAATATGGTGGGTAAGTGCTTCTAATGTGGGGAAACGGGTCATTATAAGAAGGAGTGTCCTCAATTGATTGGGGGACAACCTCATAGAGTTCCTCAGCAACCTTATGTTCAGTTTTCACCACAGGAACCAAATCCGGTTGTCCCTCCGCAGTAGGGTCAACTACAGTATGGAAGAGTTTATCATATTTAGGACGCTATGCTTCCTCCGGCTCCGCCAGCGCCGCCATCCATTGAGGGTAAGTTCCTTATTCAGGGGCACATGGGTCGCATTTTGTTTGATACGGGCGCGACACATTCATTCATTTCTAGAAGTTTTACTCAGTCTATAGAGTTGATAAAATCTGCAGAGAGCACTTTCACTAGCGTTGATTCCTCTATGGGTGATGGTTCACTCATTTTCCTTATTTGTAAAAATATAGGGATTACTCTTGGTAATTTGTGCTTTGAGGCCGATTTACTCATCCTAGACATGGTCGGGTATGATGTGATTTTGGGCATGGATTGGCTTGTCAAGTATCATGCAATAGTAAATTGTTATGGGAAGAGTATAGTCTTCGCCTTTCCGGGACAAGAAATGTTCTTGGTGGTTATGCCTCGTTTAGAGGGAGGTACTAGTACTTATTTGTATTGTATTGCGAAAGAGACTTCTAGGGATGTAGTTGTTCCCTTGGATTCTATTCCGGTTATTAAAGATTTTGAGGATGTTTTTTGGGAAATACCGGGTTTGCCTCCGAGTCGGGAGGTTGAGTTTGTGATTGATTTAGAGCCGGGAACTCGACCGATTATGAGGGCTTCGTATCGAATGGCTCCTGTGGAAATGAGGGAGCTAAGAGAGCAAATCCAGCAGTTATTGTAGCAAGGATTCATTAGGCATAGTACATCACCATGGGGTGCTCCTGTGTTGTTTGTAAAAAAAAGTGACGGTTCTCTCCGGTTATGTGTTGACTATAGAGAATTAAATAAGGTCACCATCCGGAATAAATACCCTTTGCCTCGTATCGATGATTTATTTGATCAACTTAGGGGAGCGTCGTACTTCTCTAAGATCGACTTGAGGAAGGGGTATCACCAGTTGAGGATACGGGAGCAGGATGTATCCAATAACGCTTTTCTCATGTGGTATGGGTCTTATGAATTTTTGATTATGCCCTTTGGACTAACCAATGCCCCCGCCGTATTTATGGATCTCATGAATAGGGTATTTCGGGACTTTCTGGACCAATTTGTTATTGTATTCATCGATGACATCCTGGTGTATTCTCGAACATAATCTGATCATGCTATTCATTTGAGGTTGGTCCTACAAAGGTTGAGGGATCACCAATTGTATGATAAGTTAGAGAAGTGTTGCTTTTGGTTACAGGAGGTACAATTTCTAGGTCATATTGTGACGTTCCAGGGTATATCGGTGGATCCGAGCAAGGGAGTTATGGTGAGGGAGTGGGGTCAACCCACGACACCTACCGAAATTCGTAGTTTTCTGGGTTTGGTGGGTTATTACCATCGATTTATCAAGGGTTTCTCTAAGATCTCTAGCCCTTTGACAAATTTGACCCGAAAAGGGGTGAGATTTGTTTGGGATAACTCTTGTCAGGCTTCTTTTGATGAGATCAAAGATAGATTGACTTCTGCTCTAGTCCTCGCCTTACCAAAGCCGGGGTTGGAATATCTAGTCTTCACCGATGCATCTTTATAAGGATTAGGAGGTGTGCTTCAGCAAGAGCGATGGGCTATTGCTTATTCTTCCCGAAAGCTTAATCCCCATGAAATAAACTATCTGGTGCATGACTTAGAATTGGCCGCAGTTGTCTTTGCCTTGAAGATTTAGAGGCATTATCTCCTAGGGGAGAAATTCAGTCTTTTCACGGACCATAAGTCGCTGCAATATTTATTTTCATAGAAAGATTTGAATATGCGATAGCGCCGATGGTTGGAGTTAGTGAAAGATTACCAATTTTATATCCATTATCATCGAGGAAAGGCGAACGTAGTAGCGGATGCTTTGAGTAGAAACCCCAAGGGAGAGTTAGCTAATGTATGGAAAGCTAAATGGAAAGAGATCGGTCACGAGGATGCGGTTGCTAGGGCGTTCATGTCTGTAATGACTGTTACTCCTACAATTATGGCAAGGGTAATAGAGGCCCAAGTAAAGGATAAGGGTTGTCAAGACCACATACGCCGATTACTGTTCGAGGTAGCGAAATCCTACTCAATAAGTTCAGAGTGTGGACTACGCTTCCATGAAAGACTCATTGCCCCAGAGGAGGGGGATTTGAGACGGGCGGTGATGGCAGAATCCCACGGTTCCGAGTTTGCAGTGCATTAGGGTAACGATAAAATGTACCAAGACATGCGCCGCTAGTATTGGTGCCCAGGAATGAAGATGGATATTTCTGAGTTTGTATCTCAATGCACTACTTGTCAGTTAGTCGAGATTGATCATCAGCGATCGACAAGTTTGTTGCAACCGTTGGAGATTTCGGTTTGGAAATGGGAGAGCATATCGATGCACTTTATTACAGGCTTGCCAAGGTCACAGAGTAATTGTGACTCAATTTGGCTAATTGTCGACCGCTTGACTAAGTCGGCACATTTCCTACCCGTGCGTACTGATTATGACACTACTCGCTATGCCCGATTATTCATCGTCGAGATTGTCAGACTCCATGGGGTGCCTTTAAATATCGTTTTCGATCGAGATAAGATTTTTGTTTCCCATTTTTGGCGAAGTTTCCAAGAGGCTATGGGGACCGAATTGAAGTTAAGCACTTCTTATCATCCTCAAATAGATGGCCAGACTAAACGAGTAAACCAAATGTTGGAGGATATGCTTCGTATGTGTATACATGATTTTAAAGGTGGTTGGGAACAATATCTCCCTTTGGTCGAGTTTACTTATAACAACTCGTACCAATTTACTATTGGAATGGTGCTGTATGAAGCTTTGTATGGTAGGCCTTGTAGATCTCCCACATGTTGGTTGGACGTGGGGGATAATAAATTCCTTGGACCTAAAATGATCCATGATACTTCTTCTAAGATCGAACTCATTCGGAACCGCATTAGGATATCTCAAGACCGACAGAAGAGTTATGCCGATGCCAATAGGAGACACATGGAGTTGAAGATTGGGGACCAAGTCTTGGTGCGAGTGTCACCTATGAAAGGTATCAAGCGTTTCGGGAAGAAAGGGAAGCTTGCGCCGCATTTTGTTGGACCTTTTCCCGTGATTGCTAAGGTGGGTCCAGTGGCGTATCAACTTGCCCTATCGGTACCCTTACAACAAATTCACGATGTCTTCCATGTCTCCTCTTTGAAGAAGTACAAGAGGTGTGAAGGTTCCCTTTGGCATATTCCTTTTGAGGATATTGACTTGCGACCCGTCATTTCATATGAAGAACAACCCGTTGCTATTCTAAAGAATGGGGAGCGAAGGTTGAGGTCTCGAGTAGTTCCCTTGGTGCGAGTCCAATGGATTCATCACAACATTGAGGAATCGTCATGGGAACGTGAGGATGATATGCGGGAAAAGTATCCGCATCTCTTTATCCAAGGTACGCTTGAATTTTGAGGCAAAATTCCCTCAAAAGGGGGGGGGGGGGAGTATGTAACAACCCTCACTTTTGAGAGCCTATTTTATATTTAATTACTATGTGATGTAATTATATATAAAATTTTGGATTGTGGAGCAAATATTAATTTAGTGAAGAAAAGTTAATATTTACTAAAATGTTGCATATTTACCCCATGTGTGGGTGAATATCACCATATGGTGTTTTATTGTGTCATAAGAACTAAAATGACATTTTGGTTTAAAATGAAACCGAAACTTAAAATGAGTTATAAAAATTTCCAAATGATAATTTGGAGGGTGCAGTTAGTTCCAGGAGGTGCGAGATAGTCAAATTGTGTGCCATATTGTATTTTGATGTTTTGGGCACTTTTGACCGGTTTTAGTATAGTGCGTATTGGAAATCATTATAATGTGGTATTAACTACTTAAGTTGGGATATTTTAGACTAATGCCACGTTTTAGTCTTGCTAAGCCCTTTTATTTCCCTTAAGAGCATATGTGACCTAGAGAGTTAGAGAGAGGAAGAGAACTTTGGAGAGAAAGAGAGAATTGAAGATTTGGAGATTGTTCTTGCATCCATCTTCCACAAATATGAGATTGAAACCCCAAGGCAAGTTTTCTACTTGCTATTATATGATTTAAGATGGATAATTAGTATGATAGTTGTGTATTAGTTTTGGTTTGATAATGTTAGGGCTTTTATTGGATTTATGGGCTTTTATTGGATTTATGGGCTTTGAAATCTTTGGAAGAGATTTGGATATTTATTGGTGTAGATTAATGTTGTTGGAAGCATTTATGATCATTTGGTAGCAATAAATGAGATTGGTTTGGTTGGATTTTAGTTTGGGATAATTTTTGGAGTCCAAGACTCCATAGCCAAACTTGGCAAAATTGCAGGGGCGAATCGATTCGGCCCTTGGGGAGAATGGATTCGCTTAGGGACAGTTTCCCAGGTCTAGGAATCGAATTGATTTGAGTTGAGGGCGGAATCTATTCGGAATTTACAGAAATTTGGGTTTGTCAACCGAATCGATTCGCTTTTCAAGGCGAATCGATTCACTAGGGCGAATCGATTCGGCCCTAGGGCGAATCAATTCGGACCCTGTAGTTTTGAGTTAATTTTTCTAACTAAAGTTTTTATTCTTTTTATTTAGGCTTAGGACCTAGGAACCTTCTTGAATGAAGTAAACTTAGAGTCCTAGAGTTTTAGTTGAGTTGGTCGTTACCCTAGAGTTGAATAGGTTCACTTGGGTTTATTTCATGGGCATCAAAAGTGATGTTTAGGCATTTCTTTTCATTTTCGTAAATTTTTAGGAGTTTAGAGTTGTAAGACCATACTTGGAGATTTTAGGGCCCTATTGAGGTATATAACACCTTGGGACTCATAAGATTTTGGTGATCATTTGGAGATAAATTTGGGACCTAAATTATGATGTATATTAATGAAAATATTCAATGATTATGGTTTCAAATATAATGAAAAAACACATATGTTAATGGAAATGAAAATGTTAATTTACTTAAACACGCCTCTCTAAATGCTATCATAAGGGAAGCTCGGGCATGAGGTGATGTGCCCTGACTAGTGAATGTAGGGAGACTATAACCCTCGGCCATATGAGGGTTTATTATATGTTTTATTCTGCGCTAGTGAGGTAATTCCGGGTGTGGTTATGACTCACTCGCAGGCATATGGCCACTTCCCGACGTGCGTTAGGTGCCCAGGCTGCCTTGTTTGATAGGCCCCTGGAAGATGATAGTCATTTAGGGGCGCGCCCAGTGGGGAAACTCAGAGAGGCGGTCTTAGAATCGTTATATGTTTAAGAATATAACCTTTCTAAATTCAAGTGGGACTTGAGATACATATATTGCCACCAAAATGTAGTATGGTAATTATATTCCTACTAAGGAATAAGAATTGAAAAGAAATGAGAAATAATGATGGTATTATATTCCTGTTAAGGAATGGAAATTGGAATAAAGTGGTAAATAATGATGGAGGCTTTTAAATTTATGATGTCCTATTACATTCTCCTGCATAATTTAATAAATGACATATCATTTAAACTGATTCATTTATGTTTCATGATTAGGTTGTTAGATCTTCATCTTCATCATTCATGATTAACTGTTCATATCTATCATGCTTCTTATTCATCTGGGAATTATATAAAAACCGACCCCTGACCCGTTCATTTTCCATGTTGTATATGTTATTGTATCTGCCCAGGTTTTCCTCCGCAAGGATGCCCGTGTTGATATTCCTACTCTTATGTTTTTGAGGAGCTGTAAGATTTTGCGGATATTACATGATATTTTGTTAGACGCCCTCATTTTTGTATTCTAGATATGACCGGGTCTTTCACTCGAGCGTGTTGCCCAAACTTTGTAATTGCTTAATGAATGTATTATGTAGCATATTAAATTGTTGTGAAACATTGTATGTAGTTGTGGACTGACAACATATTCGGTCCTCTCCTTGTATATTCGTTATGGAGGTATTATATATGTTATCTTGGAATTCCACTATCTTTTAAAATGGGTTGTTTAAATTATTTCCTTAACTTAATCTTTTCCTTAACATTTAATCAAATTAAATATTTTTGGCAACCCGTTTCCTGAATTATTGGGTGGTTTTCCCTTGTACTCATTTTATTGTTGTGATGCTGAGAATGATTTCCATCCATGATTTCCGTTATGTTGGAGTATCGGGCTGGCCACCCCTTATTTCGGACTACGGGTTGTCACATTGAGTTTGAAGAGTCTAGACATTTTCTTGAGTCTAGGATAGTGTATCTTGAAGCGATGTTGAAATATTCGAGTACTATAAATTTAATTTGGAGTCTAGGTGCGTGTTAATATGTTAGGTATCGTCTAAATTAAAGATGACAAGACATTGTCTTCGATATTCAAAGTTCTTCTACTACTAAAACTAAGACCATACTTTTGAGAGAGTCAACTGTTGCTAGTAAAGTTAAAAGAGGTCAACCCTTAGGTAACATTCCACGTGTCTTTACATGCACTCATTGTCATAGGAAAGGTCAACTTAGGCACTTTTTCTTTGATCTTAAAAATGGTCCTAGGAAGTCTAAACCTAGGGTCATCGAGAGCCCAAATGCCTAAGATCATCATATTTCACCTATATAAGTTAGGAAATCTAATTTAAATGCTTTACATCATAGACTTCTTGATTCTCGAATTCTTGCACATGATACATTCCATGCTAAATCTAATAGTTGATTGTGTTCGCATGTTTTCATATGCCAGATTTTGTACTTTATGACATATGTGTTTGATAGTTGTATGTAGTTTCAGCCTTTTGTATTTTGTTTTTTTATTTATGTGGCCATATTGAAAAATACAAAAAGATTTTTTTTTTTTTAGAGTTATCTTTTTTTAAATTGGTTTAAAAATTTAAAAACTCAAAAAGATTTTTGTGTAGTTTTGTTTTACACACTTTATGTGGCATATCCTCGCATTTGAATCCAATATCATTCCATGTATTCATATGGCTAGAACTTTTGGTTATGATTTTCAATGCTTAAAATTTTCTTAATCATGCATGCATGAAGTAGTTTGACTTTGATTTTCTTAATGGATTCTCTTTTTATATCCCTCCTCACACACATGCACGAGTGCTTTTGAACTTTAACTCGACATGTTATATTTAAGCTAAGTGAGATGTCCTCCTATCAATCTTGTCATCTACATATCTTTGACTATGGGGGATGTGTTGATGTAAGAATCATTTCCCGTGAGTTTGATTTTTATTAAAAAATATGAGTGTGCACATGAAAGAGCTACGAAAGGAGAAAAATCTCCTTTGTGGGAGAATTACCATTAGCAATAGCCTAAAATATTAGGGGGTAAAACAAAAGAGTAATTTGCCAAGGCCATGTTTCTAATATTGATCATCAAAATTGGTATATTCAAAAGATTTGAGTTGAAAAATGGTATATGTTTAGTTTTGAGGGTGTTAAAGTTAAAGATCAATGCGCATAATGAATCCTAGATTTTTTTAAAATGCCATCAAACTACTGATTTGTAGAGTCATCAATATTTTAGACTTGTGTGCATTGTGCTTTTTTGTTCTTTGAGTTCACTTTATCTTGTCACTTGAGGCTAAATCTAAGTTTGATACATTTTTGCGATCAAATGGAACTCATTGAACATGTTTAAGTGATGGGTCATAATTCTTTTGTATTTAGTTCACACTCCTTCACTCCTCTAACCACATGTTTATTTAAACACATTTATGTCGTACGAGTGTGGAAATGTTATTATGTTTAGTGTCTTTTGGGGTGTTTATATATATATATATATGTGTGTGTGTGTGTGCGCGCGCGCGCGCGCCTATGCTTCATTGGTATCTTTTGTATATTTTTATATATATGGTATCGTTTGTTTTGAGTATTTACGGTTGCATGTAGTCCATATATGACATCGGTTTAAATCTATGTTTCATTTTGCTATGCTATTTCTTCATATTAGTATCTCTCTTATTGGTTGGTTTACATTGGTATCATGTGCTTCTCTTAGTACATTCTAATTGGTATCATTTAGTTATTGTATCAAAGTTGGTATCTATTGTTCTTTCTTTGGATTAGTTTTACTTGTGTTGCTGAGTTAATTTGTTATTGGTTGTTCCACTGTACATCTTTGCATGATATAACTTGTTTCATTTAGGGGAGAATTGGTTTCAATTGGGGAGAAATTCGTTATTTTATGCACCTTAGTCTTTGTTTATTCTTGAGCAAAAAAGGGGAGAAATGATATCTCATCTTTCTAGTTATGGGGAGATTTTTTCCTTAGGGGGGAGACTTCCTATCTTAGGTATAGATTATTACACAGGGGGTATTTTTATTCATATGCAGATTTATATATTTTATATTTTCTCTTTGCATTTGAAAGCGTGTCTAAGTATGAAGGTTTACAACATACGATAAATTTTTCATACAAGAAAAGCTACTTAGAGTATGTGTCTGTAGAGCATTTGTACATTTCCTTTTGGGGTTGAGATTGAGTCTTTTAGATGAGCTTGACTACCCATAGGTGTTTTTTATTTTGGTTTTGTCCTGAAATATCCAGAAGGTAGAGTTTTGTAAGGATAAATTTTCAACTGAGTCAATTTGTTTGTAATTGACTTAATTTTGGACAAACGTTTTGAGTTAAAGGTTAGGACTTGAGTTGGTGACCTTGTAAGCCTATAATGTGATTGTTGAAGGTGAAGCGTCCAAGATAAAGAGAACACGTTATCTTTCCATGTTTCGTTCTCAACGTTATAAAGATATCTCAAGTATGAATGCATATTTTATGTTTAGCCTTGGATATTTTATTATTGGCTGTTAATAAGTTTTCAAAATAATTTAAATATATTTTTAGAAATTTTCTGTAAGTTATTTTGGGTATCGTAAGACCCTGAATCCATCGAAACTTTGAACAAGTTAACATTACCCTTTGTTTTTTCCCATTGGATATCTCGTTAGAAGCCGGTTGTAATGAGAATAGGTACTTAGTTTGAACGAGATCTGTTAACTTCGAATGAACCAATTTTTTCTTCCTAGAATCTCGTTAGATAACTCGTTCGAAGGTCGTTCTAACAAGATTGGTATCCTCGTTCGAACGGCCCTCTAAGGAGGTAAGTTTTTAAAAGGCTTGACCTATCTGGAATCTCTTTTGAACTTTCGTTAGAGCCATGTTCAAACAAAAATATGTACTTTGTTCAAATGAGGCACCATATCATTCGAACTACCTGATGCGTTATTAAAAAACATCAGTTTTTTTCCTACTCCTCCCATGACCTTAGTTTTTCCTTCCTTTTAAGTAGTGCCGATCAACAGCTATGAAAGTGATTTTTTTCATCCATTTGTATGAAAAATCTCTTCCAAAATTCCTCTATGTTTTCTTAATCAATTATGATTAATTTTTCCAAACACAAACCCTTATTTACAACCAATTAATTTAAAGATCCAAGATTCATCATTACATGATTTGGGATTGCATTTTGGCCCCATTGTTTATTCTCTACATACCGTTGATAATTGTTTCTTGTTGAGGAATCCATTCTTGTTGGTTTACATATAGTGGACCCCATGTGTGTGATGGTTACTGAGCCTTATCGGTGGATTCCGAGGTGTGTGTGGACTCACACCTTGTTGAAGCTACGAGGGTGGACTCCTGTGTGTCATTAAGCAGAGGTTGAAGGAACGAAGAGTGTCAAGTTTGTGTTGTAAGTCTTTCATCGTGTCTTGTTTGTAATTCCCTAGTTAGTCGATTTTGTATGGCTGGCCCGTCTAAGATTTTTTTTCATTTGGGTTTTCCACTTACACCGGGCATCGTGGTTGTTTCATTTTATCTTTTGATACTCACCTACGTGCATGCTTAGGTATAAGATAAAATCGACTTAATCACAACTCGTTTAATTGGTGCGATGTTTAACTTTGGGTTACTTTGTTTAGTTTAATATTCATTTGTGTTTAATTAATTTGAATAAATTTTGTTTATGAAAAGGTTAATTTGAAAAATTATATCTAAAAATTGGTTTTTTAATTTTTGTAACCTTCCCATCAAAGATAGTATTTCTCATAATATTATGAGAAAGTATGTACACTTAGATTTAAGTTAGATAAATTAATTTCTTAATTCATTACGCTTCTATAGGCAATTTCTTATTTTTTAATTGAACCAAATTTTAATTTTATCAAATGAAATTAATTAAGTCCAATTAACATGCGGGTTATGCAATAAATAATGCAGTAAAATAGAAAGAAATCATACACAAAAAGCACATGATTTAAAGTGAACCTTGCCGAAAAAACCACTATCGCACCTAGTCCAACATGTCCACTAGTAGAAATAATATTCAAGTATAATATAGAGAAAAACTTGACTTACACATAAGACAATGATAACTACCACATATTCCTAACCCCTGCTCTATACTTCGATGACTTTACCCGTATTAGCAATCAACTGATCCATATCAGATTCCACTTGCACAACCCTCAGGCCTTGGTATCCATCAATAACTGACTTGATGTGATATGCCCACACATGTTATCCAACCCACATGTTGCTTGTGCTAAAATATTCTTGATCTAAAAGACCTTTGGCGATTCGTAAACCAAAAGCTTACTTTGAAAGCATGAAAAACATGAACACATACTTACATAAAAAACTCTCTCAAATTTAGGTTTTTGTAAACAGCTTGGATGTATAATCTCAGTAGTCAGATTTTGTAACTCTTTATACATGTCTGTTGTTTGAGTGTTAACAAAACACGTTTCCTATGAAAATTTGTCCTCGTTTAAACCAGGGAGGATCTCATTTGAATGAGATCTATGGACGAGGGCAGTGTTCTAAAAGGCGTGCCTAGGCTCCGCTTAGGCTTTAGGCTTGGAAGAAACGCCTTTCCTTAAGCCTTTTACGCCTTACTCTTGGTAGAAGGCTTATGGAGCACTTTTTTTAAAAACAAAAGCGCTTTAGTGAAACGATATCGCATTTTAAAGAATTTTTTTTATAAAAAACGGACCAATATCTTATTCAAAATAATCAAAAGACAAATGGTATCCCAAACCTCTCTGCCTCTCGTCTAACAAAACGCGCATTTTTTCTTCTTTTTTTTGGTTTTTTATTATTATTTAAAAAATAATATTTCTAGTTTGCATATATTCAGACATATTTTAAGATATGTACTATTTTAGTACTTTTAATAGCTTTATTATAGTTAAAAATGTTAAAATGTATATAAAAAAGGCCAAAACGCCTTTTCACGCCTTTTTACCCCTAAGGCCTCCCTAGACTTCTAAGGCTTAAGGCTTGGCATTCATGCCTCAATCACGCCTCGCGCTTTTTAGAACCTTGCATGATGGGGTCCTCATGTGAAGATTATACCTTATGAGGGGTCTAAAAGACCTCACATGAAACCGAATTCTCATGATGAGAACTAGTGTAAGTTACTTTTCTTACAAGGTGTTCTGTAAGCACATTCTCGCTCTTGTGCGAAGATGGTTTCGCACAAGGGTCTTGTCATTTAGATGACACCCCTTTTTCCATACCACCTGTAAAATTTCAGTTTTAAAAAGGAACATCTATTTCTTTTATAAAATAGTTTTTGCTTTTATCATTCCTCACTTAAAAAATAAACTTACGAAAATTCAAAATCATAAATGCTTACAAAAAATCTTATAATATGAAATCATTTAGTCCAATAGCTCTTTGTCATTGGACTTTGTGTTCATCTCTAATGATATTCAATACCACTATATAGACGACTCATAATTACAATGCTGACTTATTATTATGGAATAAAACTATAAATAAAAACAAAGAGGAGTGTAGAATCTAGTCCTTATAGATTAATTTACGATCTGGGTATTTCAGTTAAGGGTACACAAGGAGGACATACTTAAGAAAACTTTTATAACTCGATAGAGCCATTACGAGGTTCAACTAATGCCATTTAAATTGAATAACACCTTAACATTATTCATGGATTTGATGAACTAGGTATTCTATCGGAATCTAGACCAGTTTTGTGATTATATTAATAGATGATATATTAATTTATCCCCAAGCATAGAAGGTTCTTGTCAATCATTTACGAATTCTCCTCTAACATTGTGGGAACAGTTGCATACTCCTAGTTCAAAAACTGTGAATTTTAGTAGAAGGTGGTGAAGTTCCTAGGGAACGTGGTTTCAACAAAGACATTTTTAGATTTAAATTAGGTTTTAATGGTATTATAATGGGGATAACCCATAAATCGACAGAGATTCATGGATTCTTAGGTCTAGATAGTTGTAATGGGAGATCCATTAGAGGATTCTCTAAGATAATAATTTCAATGTCAGAATTGACTAAGGATGGGGTTTCTTTCGTATGAAATGATAAGTGATAACATGTTTTTGAGGAGTTAAAGACTCCATTGACCACAATACCACTTCTAGCATTACATAATCGTGGGTTGGAATACTTGGTCTTCATGGATTTTTTTCTTCAAGGATTAGGTAGTCAATTAATGCAAGAGGATATACCTAATTCTTGTGAACTGCATAAGTTAAATTTGCATGAGGCGACTACACACCCGATGGGCGGTAAAATTTATAAATGAAGATTTTGTCATTGGGTGTTTATTGCATAACAAAAACCACAACTTACTACGTTATAGAGTATAATAGAAAGTTGGGATCGAATCGACAAGGAAAATGGATTAAAATTAATTTGAGTTTTAAGTTTGAAAAGGTAAAATAAAATATAATTTAGTTTTATAAGGTTTTATACTACAATTAATAATGAGAAAAAATTTAAACTAAATTAACGGACAAAAAGTAAACTATAGATTGAGAATCATATCCCCCGCCTTGGACTAACAAAATATATAAAGGTACATGGTTTAATTCACATTTCGTTGGTCATGTTCATTTGAGACAAAGCATCAAACATGTAGAGTGCAAACCCAATAATGAAAGATTAAAGTTTGAAGGGGTTATGTTGACAAATGGCTGATATTGTAGTAAAAAATTAAACACTACCACTACATGATAATGGGAGTTGAAATGCCATAATACTCCAATATCAACACATAAGTTCCAGTTAAAATGAATAAAATTATAACCCTAGATTTAAAGATCACTCGTCCGTGGTGCTTTATGCATCTCAATCTAATTTAGTTACCTAGAGGTCATATTAAATTAGTTAGAACAAGTAAAGAGATGTAAAGAAAGAGAAAATGTAAACAACTAAGTTAATTTTTACTAAAATGAACCTAAGTTACAAAGCTTGAAATTTAACTAAAACATGATTAAATTTAGTGTTGTTGTATATACTTGTAAAATAGATTAATAAACGGTGGCTTATATGAGACAATAAGATGGGATCACATGTTATAAAGGACTACCAGTTTAGCATTTAGTATCCTCTAGAAAAAGTGAATGTGGTGGAAGACATTTTCAGCTATAGAACGACAATGATATTTTTAGCTATTTGGAAGTCACGGTGTGGTTCACTTAGGATAACCAACGAGTAAGCCCACACTTAAATGGTTGTTTTAGCAATGAATACTAATATTATTGTTTGGGTAGTGAAGGTTTAAAATCTTGATTCATCTTGTTAGGGGAAATTTTGGGAGCTATTGGCAGGATGGTCACCATTGTACATGATAGCCTCAAGTTAGGGAATTTCGTTCTAGGGAATACTAGTAGTGCCTGATGGCGCGGACTTGAGGAGAGAAGTGTTGATTGAGGCTCATGGGTTCATATTTTAGGTACATCCAGGAGGTGCTAAAATGTACCACGACATGAGATGAGAGTATTAATGGTCTAGTATAAAGTGGGATATAAAAGATTTTATGTCTATATACACCACGTGCCTGGTGAAAGTTGAATACTAACAAACGTGTACTCTATATCTTATCAAGATTCTTGTATAGAAATGGGCGAGCATTTCGATGGACTCTATTACTAGGTTGCCATGTCATAATGAGGGCATGATGCAATTTGGGTCATAGTTGATAGATTCATTAACGTTGTACACTTCCTTCTAGTACAAACTGATTACACAGCTGAGCAGTATGCCATACTCTTCATTATCAAGATTGTGTGACTTTATGGTGTGCACAAACATCTCGATACTTAATCAAGGTAGAAGTGGTGATCGATCAAGTCTATGCTATGCTACAGGTAGATTTACGAGAAGGAGACTGCGGGCCAACCACTTCTGTTTAATGTAAAACCACGATTTCCCTCCCTCAAGACAATGCTCCTCTCGCTAAAAAAATGAGCATACTCCATACATATCCGAAGTGAATTGGATGAAAGAACCAAAAGTCTAGTCTAGAGGGGCTTTAGGATAGGACTAAACAGGATTTATTTCAAATCCAGTACAAATCGAATATAATCTGATCCCTTTGAATTTTTTCATTTCCTATTTTTTCATAAATTTGGATTTTTCCTACGTTGATTTCTAGGTCCTGTCTAAGTGATGTGCGCGGTACAAAGGCCTATCAACCATGTAAGCTCGTAACTCTTTTGATTCATCCTATCGGCTCTGCTCATCCCAAATAGATATGAGGTCTTCCAGATTTAGGAATATAAATTAAGCCCTTTTTATTCAAGAATAGAATACGGATGAGATTCGAGTTACTCTCTTTCAACGAAAATAGAACGTAATAATCTAATGTCTAGAGTCGTATAAGTTAAGATTCATTCAATGAGCACCCTTTATTTAATAGAAATTGGGGGAAATAGAATCTCCTTGCGTAGGGGGGCCAACCGATCCAATTTTTAGGCATTAAGATAGGTTTCAGGCATGGCTCATAAGAGATTACCAACATATAAAAAGATTCCCGTTCTTGAAAGTTTGCACTTTTCAAAATCCAGAAAATAGACGGGATTCTAGGATTAGATTCCCCCCTTTGGCAAAGACTTATTTGCATACCTATTCCGATTGATCCACACCATACTGTATTCTCATAAGATGATACACACTAGCTAACAATCCTCCTGGTGCTACATCATAGGCACACTGGGAACGTAGAAATTTGTAACCATATACATATAAAATGAGAGCAATGGAGTACCAATTCTTGGGTTTTATTTGTCAAGTTAATCTTCATTTGTAATCGAAGCCTAAAGATCTATGAAACTAAGGGTCTGAAAGAGTTCATGATCTGATCTATGGGAACCTCGGAGGACGGCTAATAATTTCCAAGAGCGGACCGATGGGGTCATTTTTCAAGGACGAATAGAATGATCTAAAGAGGTTGTGCAACCTAGAGAGATGGTCGTCTCTCTTTAATGAATGTGGTATCGAGGTTCGGCTCATTTGGAAAAGAGGTCAGTCGTAGGGGAGACCATGCATACACACACACACACACACACACACACACACACACACACACACACACACACACACACATACGCACGCACGCATGATAATAAATATCAAGCCACACAAAAAAACTATCAAAATCCAAAGCAGTTCAGTTCTCTAGCCGAATGGTTGAAGCTGCCTTCAACCGTACAACTGTTATTCAACCGCGAGGTTGAAAATCTCATTCTAATAATTATCATATGGAACCATCAACTTCATGATTGATGCAAGAACGACACGATTGTTTAATTTACGACACCAGTCCATCCAAAACCATTTGTCACTACACATGTCCCACTAAAACCAATCAACGTCACGTGTCTCCATATATCAACTGCACAGTTTATTAGAGATTTAACTGCATGGTTGATGTCCTCAACCTGGAAGTTATAAATAAGGGTCCCAAACCATTAGAAATGGTTTCCCCAACCTCACATTGATTGTTTTTTTTACTTTCTTAACCCTGAGTATCTAAGAATATCGAGTTCATTCCAAAATCTTGAGAGACATTTTGAATATTTAAAAAAGTTAATTCCTCCAACAAATAGAGGAAAACATCTAAACGCATCTCATGAAGATGAGACTTTCCAAACAAATCTCTATTAAATGGTTCAATTTAAAACGAGGAGACCCCCCCCCCCCCCGGCACAGAAAAAATCGGGTCACGCTACAAGGGTAAATATTCAGAAGAAAATTCGGATTAATATCATAAATAAATATTGCGATATAAAAATGTATATATCTGCATGAACAACTTAGACTAACCTCTGCCAGGGGGTGAGTATGCATTTTATAGTGTTTATATTTTAAAACCTGTTTTTTACCAAAAAATTCTATTTGTTGAGCTAGATAACATACTCACATGTTAAATAATGCTAATAAAAACTGGTACAGCTGAGTACAATATGGGAAAAACTTTTCAAAACCATTTTCAGAAAAGTGTCCCTGAACTAAGTTATTGTTCATCTCTACTAAAACCAAAGTTTAAGATCAGGATACTCCTCACCACTTCTCTGAGTTAACACTTTTGTCCCAACAATGGCACTCAAGAATATGTGTTATCTTGGAATACTTATCAAGCACCCATCGTTGATTACGTATTTTTAAAATAAAAATATATTACTCTGGATTATAAAGGAAAATTCTACGCAAATGATCAGGCTCCATAAATGATATGATGTGTATAGTTTATACCCGGTATCTTGTAGCCTACACCTATATATATGACTACCTAGTTGGAAGTACGTAGGCTTTCATCCTAGGATTTCCTGGGTACATAGGTACAATATAGAGCTACACTCATGAGCCCAAGCCTTACAATACATCTCTCGACGTATTATAATTAGATACGTCTCCATCTCTAGCCTCTCAGAATCTCCCGGGTACATAGGTGCAATTACGATCTATATTTGTGAGCCCAATCCGCAAAATATGTCTTTTGACATATTATCTTTATGGATGACCCATATCTAGACCAACCCTTCCATTGGAACTATTTAGCCTTTGATCCCAGGATTTCCTATGTACATATGCGGAATATCGAGATACACTCGTGCACCCAAGCCTTATAATACATCTCTTAACATATTGTCCTTAGATATGACTGTATATCTAGCCTAACTCCATAGTTGGAACTACGTTGGCTTTAATCCCATAATCTCCTGGGTACTTAGGCATAATACCGAGATATACTCATGGGCCGAAGCCTTATAGTATGTCTGTTGACTAATTAGCTTTAGATATGACACCATCTCTGACCTAACCCTGCCGTTGGAACTATATTAGCTTTTATCCCGTAACCTTCTCAGTACCTAGGCACAATACCAAGCTACACTCATGATTCCAAGACTTATAATACGTATCTCGATGTATTATCTTTAGAGATTTCTCCATATATTTCCTATCCCATGGTTGGAGATACATTGGCTTTGATCCCAAAATTTCCTAGGTACGTAGGCACAATATTAAGCTACACTCATGACCCCAAGCCTTACAATACGTCTCTCGACGTATTATCTTTTGAGATGTCGCCGTTGGAAATACGTTGTCTTTGATCACGAAATCTCTTGGGTAAAAAGACATAATACCGAGAGACACCCGTGAACCCAATCCTTATAATATGTCTCTTGATGTATTAGCTTTAGAGATGTCTCAATCTCTATCCCAACTCTACAGTTAGAACTACGTCGACTTTGATCCCAAGATCTCTTGGTTATATAGGTGAAATATTGAGCTACACTCATGAGACTAAGCCTTTAAATACGTCTCTTGGCATATCGTCTTTAGGATGCCTCCATCTTTAGACCAACCTATCATTGAACCTATGTTTTCTTTGATCCCATGACCTCTTAGGCATGTAGGATAATACCAAGCTACACTCGTGAGCCGAAGCCTTATAATGAATCTCTTGGAGTATTATCATTATGAATGCCTCCATCTTTATTCCATCCCTGCCATTGGAACTACGTTGGATTTAATACCATAATCTCCTAAGTATGTAGGCATAATATTGAGCTACACTTGTGAGCCCAAGACTTATAATATGTCTCTCGACATTTTATCTTTATGGATTCCCCCATTTCTTGTACAAACTTTACTCTCATTTGAAGTGATCATCTCTATCACTTCGGATAAATCAGAGGCCCTACGTCACCTCCAAGATTTTAACGGTTAGATAAATGGATCTGCAAATATCTATCAACGACTTATGGCCCATTCAAATCCCAAGGTGTAATGTAAAGGCCATCCTTTTGGATCCAAAACATGACATCCTTGACACAATCCCACGCACGAAGATATCATATTGAATAGATTCCAGGGGCATAATGATAATAAGCCCGACCTCAGAGGAAAACTTTGGATCGATAGATAAGCACTCTTATGTCCCTGTAGGTATCACACTAAACCTGCACGTGGACCGATGCAACACGCCTCCCTTTTGTACATATGCAACTCGCACCCTTCTCCCCCTCAAGTCTAACTCGGGGCGCATAATACCATAATGGAGACTTTGTTGGGGATACAATAAGCCAACCTAACTATACTTATCCTTCCTTTCTATTTAATTAATATCACACTCATCCATAACTACTTTTCGCACCTTTTACAACTATTTAGAGGATTTAGTTTTAGAGTCCCTCGAAACTTAGATACGTACCTAGGTCCGCATGTACAATATTCTACATTTGTCCAAACATATAAGAGCACACAAAGGACCTCACGATAGAATAAATATCAAAGTATGTAAAAAAAAAGTTTACTTGTTTGCATCATGCACTGTAAAGTCTTGATTTTCAAATTTTTTAAACCCTATACCCGAGAGGCCAAAAGTGTCCATCCAAAAGGCTAGTGGACAATGACTATCCTCACTCTTTTCTCCTACATATATGGTATATCGGGTAGTTCCTCTCTTGATCCCGAAGTCTCAGTGATAAGGAACATTTGGAGCTCATCAAGTACCGGGGTATATCGAATAGGCTTTCACAACTATTATGTGATAGGGGAAAGTGGGTTCACACGTACCTTAAAGGTTGTTCAATCGAAGAAACCCAGTATATTGTTATATATGGGAATGTAAAAAGATCCATAGATCATTGAGTCGCATCACCCTTTTACATATTGAGAAAAACTCTAGGTACACATCTTGTCGAACAAAAATAACATATATTTTTGCGTCACTCGCTTTGAAATAAAAATTCAAAATTATTGAATGGTTGGAGGCTGGTCCAAACCCCTCAGATTCTAAACTGACTTTCTTTCCTTTTTTAAGAGGGAGACAAAATAGTATGATTCCACAAGTTATAGTGCCAAAGTAGAGTTCCCTTACATTAGATTAACACTATTCCATACTTATTGTAGGGAGATATCAAGCCTCCGCCCACTTTTTCCTTGCTCCTCACACGCAAGTCGAGAGTTCACCCAGGTTCACCCGAATCTAAAGGGACTCTATTCAAATTCTACACAATAGGAAATACTACAAAAAAATACAAAAAATAAAATACCACCCACATGTGGTCAAATGAAAATGTATGTATATATACTGTATATTTAGTAAGGATAAAACCAAAAATATTTTCTATATTTTTTCTCCTCACCAAAATAATATAATGTTTGTGCGAAAAATTTACAAACATTCTCATGAGTGCGTCCCTAAACCTCCCATAGGACTATGGAAATATGATGTCTTCTTCACGAGAGATACTGGCGGATTGCACCAACATGATCACTTTAGGGTTGAATCGTTTATTCTTTACGCATCCTACAAGTAAAATAAATTTTACTCAAACTAAGCTTCTATGATAGCGTCATCCATGATGGATCGCATCTCCACTATGGATGCTTACTAGGCATCCATGTCCATTCGCAGGGCTTACTAAGCTCAATACAATAAAAGGACTTCCAAATCCACCACCATTGTAGTCTATAACTATAATCACCCCTCATCTGAAGGGATTTGTATGGTTGATCTAATCAACGACTTCCTAACCCGCCCCTAATTCAGGAGCACTCTCCAAATCCATATTCAATGCTTGGGGATTTCTTTAAGACGGTGCACAACCAAGGGATTTCTCTGAAACCTCATCCATGTTAGGACCTATCCTAAACCTACGTATGTTCTTAGACTCTCATCGACCATTTTTGCTAAAAACAAAATGGTGGGATAAAACGATCACTTACTACATTTTGGAGTCAGAAAAAATCCACTAATCATAAATATAGAGTGGACTCAAGATAAGATGTTAATATTCTCACTCTAGCCCTCTCTTTTTTCCTAACCAATGGTTTTCTTACAAATACACTAATAAGGGAACATTTCTTTCAAGTTTGAATCATTAATTTAAACCCCTAAATATTTTTCTCTCCCGCTCAAAATATTTACTTAGAGACTTCATGGGTCTAAACCCACCTCACCACATCCTTCTCACCTTGTAGATAATGATTCAAATACACATTGTGTCAAAAAAGTAAAGCCTTTATTTAGTGAACAAAGGCATTTCTTCCCAGATAACAATAAGAAGTATTCTTACGTTATAGTTAAAATTTTTAGAATTAAACTTATGTTAATTAAAGATGAAAATGGATTTGAGAAAAAGAACCAAATCCTTCTTACCCCATCGTCAATGGGAGCCATGAACAAGACCACTTATAAATATCTTGAATTCCTCATCACCAGAACTTCCCCGTTTGATAAATCGATAACTTCTTAAGTCTACCTTGTTAAAATCAAGCCTCCCCATATCCTGCTAAGATCCAGACTTCTCATAGCTCTCTAAAGTTATGTTTCCTCCCTTTGATGACATGATAAGTAGTGGCTCTAAGTACTAAACATTGTGTATTATGGTTGCTAAATTAGACATTCTAAATTAATTAAATGGCACACATAGTAATGAGACTCTGCGAACCAAAAGTACTTAAAGTACCTAACAAAGATTAACAAAGATAAAAATGACTGTAAGATTCCTATCGAGATAGATACAAATGTCACTCATGTCATTTGAAGAAGAATTGCTTCTATAATCAACTAGTTCATGTTCAAATGAATGAGAAGGGGAACCAGTAGGTGAAATCCTATAAAACCCAGTTTCACTAAGTAAAGAGGAGTCAGGTATAATACCTTAGCAACAGGAATGGAAGTAGAAGGAGGCTCCTCAGAAGACAAACCCAAGGCTTCATAGCCTTGATCACGTACAATCCTATATGTATCCTTCACTCTAAGATCATCAGTATCAGACTTCTGATCAAGTGCAGGAGAAGGAGCAACGACCTCCGCACTAACTTTCTTTTTTTTCTTTCTCACCCTAGTAATCACTAGTGAAGGAGGAGAAGAATTGGAAGAAGAAACAGTAGCTGGTATAGAATTTAACACATCTACGTTAGGGTGCTTCCTTTTTGAAGCACCCGGGGCTTTTGACTTGCCCTTTCCCTTGGGCTTAACGGGTTGAGGCTCAGGTTGTTTGGAGTAAATGGATTCATTGAGAAGGGGCCTCACCAAGATTAGGGTGACTTACTCAAGAGGGGTCTTAGAGATGGTGTTGTGATGCCATAACTCTCTTTAGGTCCTTTTACCTAAGTATTTGTCATTATTGGGAAGCTTGGTAGAGATGGTCTCATGAGGGACATCCTTCACATAATTTTGAATAAGGCCCACTTGCTTCTGCCATAGAGTAAACTAGGAGTGAGTGAAAGATGGAAAGTAATCGTGAGGAGGCATATATAAGCCTCCCAAGTGGCTAACCTTGTGAACTATTCCCTCAAAGGTGAAATTGGCATAGGCCTCAAGATACAGCTTGGAGGGGGAGATGCTTGAAGGATAAGAATGTGAATGAACACCTTGATCATAGACGAATTGCCTCTTCATTATCTCATAATCATAAAATTTCACATTCTAGCCCAAGTGAGTTAATGAAGGCAGAATGCAAGGCAGGATAATAACTTCCACCTCAATATGAGGAATGGTAGAATCAGTCACAGCTTTTGTGGGATGATAAAAAGTACCTCGAGAATTTGAGAAGGAGACCCATGTGAAAACCCCACCAACT
Source organism: Sambucus nigra (assembly GCA_949130495.1). Classification (NCBI taxonomy): domain Eukaryota; kingdom Viridiplantae; phylum Streptophyta; class Magnoliopsida; order Dipsacales; family Adoxaceae; genus Sambucus; species Sambucus nigra. Next base: position 567,856,809 of record OX422212.1, read on the forward strand.
TGTTTGCAGTAAGGTCGGAAGAAGAATTCATCAATGTTGTTTATCACAGGTCCTAGAGGAGCTTTGGGAACTTTTTTATTCCACTTGGTAGCACGAGCATCATGGCTATTTCAAACCCTTAATTCTAGGGCAAAGTTGGGGAATGTCTCAAACAAAAATAACATAAGAATGAAATAGTTGCTGAAGTTGATAGCATCATGACAACCACATGATCGCTTGACATCAACATGAGTATGATCCAACCAAGTATAGATAAATCCTAGGGTCAAAGATGCAAGGGGGTCTGCCTTCCCTCGAGAAAGTCTCAAAGTAAGTTTAAAAATAAACTTGTGAGGGGAATCATTTGGTCTCCCCAGAAATAAAATCTGTTAAGGAAAGTAACAAAGAATGTTGCAAAATTTGAGGTGAATTGATCTTTAGTCCATCCTGGATTCTCTAGGCCCTGCTCAAACTTCCCCCCCCCCCCCCCCCCTTAGAAAATTGGTTAAAATCTTTAAACCAATACCTTTGCCATTTGGCAAAGGTATTTTTGGTGGAACCCATCTAATTGATTGGAATATCAGAGCTCTTTTACAATCCCCTCCTCGATCTCATACTCAAAGCCATCAGAAAATATATGCTCTCCCAAATAAGGTAAGGCGAGTAGCTCACAAATATCCTCCATTGTTATAGTGAACTCATCCCATCCAGTAACAAAAGTGTGTGAGTCCCTACTCCAATAAGAAGCTAAAAAAGTGAAAGTACTATCATGTTTGGCAATAGAACAAGTCTTCAAACTGTTAATGGTGGTAATAAGGCCAAGCCCCTCGATAATAGCCATGTGCGACGGGGTGGCCAAGACATGATCTACCTAGAGGCCCCACTCGTTAAGGGAACCTCCACAAACTTTAGGCTCAATGTTGGAATAGGGGAAAATCATCCCCATCCACTCGAACCCTAAGGATATTATCAGGTAAAACATTAGAAAAGTTAGACTCACTCAAACCCACACGGGGCTGCTCAATGATATTAGACACAAACTCACACTCGAAATCATTGAGAGAAGGCATGAAGTGTTTTGAGGGCTAAAATATGGACAAAGGCGAAATAACCCAAAATCCCTCTTTAAATTATTAGCCAAGTATTCGCTTTGAGATTTTGAATAAGTTATGGTGGCTAAGGGTCCCCCGCTCATAGAAACCCCAAAAGATGAACTGCCCATAGTAGAGGCATTGGAATTTAAGATGCCAGTAGTGGTAGTGGTGGCTCCAGTGGCCAAAATGGTGGAAACTGTAATGAAAATAGGGACATAACCCACTAGCACCTCATTATTGGTGGTGGAGACGACAGAAATAGGGTTTTGAGAAGAAGAAGAAGAAGAAGAAGAAGAAGAAGAAGAAGAAGAAGAAGAGGCCATTTTTGGTGAAGAGAAGAAGAAGATGGTACAGTAAGGGACGACGGTGATGGAAGCTTTGTGAAACAAGGGTTTTCTCTCTCTCTCTAAAAAGATCTATTAAAATGAAACGGCAAGTTAAAAAGTTAATGAAGTTTAAAAGGATTATTTTATACTAAAGGAGACCCACACTCTCCTGCCAATTAAAAGCCGAGAAAATTATTTCCTAAATGATGGGATGCATGTTCTCTCCTCAACACGTGTCACCTCCAGACCCTAGATGGGGGTTGATGTGACAGAACCATTTAATGCCAACAGTGTAATGAATTGAATAATTGTATATAAAATCCTTTGGTCTACCCACCACAAATATTTTTATACGAGGGGAATAATGTATAAGGGTGTTTATCTGTTATTCCAAAATAATCCTAAGGCGAGAAAGCCCACTTGATAGGGCTAACTCTGCCCAAATTATCAAGAAAATCTTAGTGTGAGGGGGTCTATCTTGATTGGGCCCTATGACCAAATATGATACTTAGACGAGGGGACTCACCATGAGCAACCCCTCATCCCAAGATTGGAGCAACAAAAAGAGGGGCAAGAACGATGGGTCTTATCACGAGAAGCCCCTCAAAAGTGTGTTGAGGCCACAAAAAAAGGCCAAGGATGAGGGGCTCACGATGAGCAATCCCTCACCCGAAGATTGAAGCCACATAAAAAGAGGTAAGAACGAGGGGGCTCACCACGAGCAGACCCTCCCAATAAGACTGAGACGACAGAAAAGGGCCAGGGTGAGGGGACACACCACGAGCAACTCCCTCTTCCCAAGTTAACATCCTGGAAAAGAGGTAGGAAGAGGAGGTGAACCTATAGTAGCCCCTATGCCTAAATCAAATACTACATAATTAACATAGGACTAGGGGTCCACTTTGAGTGGCCTCATTGCCAAGACTTGTTACTTAGAAAATAACAAAGTAATAATATTTACTTTCTTATACAAGTAGCCTAGTTGAAGAAGTAAGGATCAAACAGGCCAGTTGGGATCTCCTAAGAGTTTTGACTTGGTGGCTTAGAGACAAGGTTTGTTGAGAAAGCTCAACCATTTAGTACTTTAAGATAGAGAGAATACTATTAGAGAATACAAAGTCTAATCCATTAATCCAATCAAGTTTGAAACAACTCCATAAAAACATGGTTAAGGACAATCTAAGTATATATAATCATAACCAAATGTCCTAGCCATATGAAAAGTGCAGAGTGAATTGGATTCAAACACACCAATATGCCTTACCAAATGTGTAAAACTAAAATACTTAAAAACAAAATTTCTTTTTGATTTTTTTGAATTTTTTTTAAACATGAAAACACTAGGACCCCCAATTTTTAATTTCTAAACGAACAAAAAGTAATTTCCTTTTAAAGATATGCATAAGCGAGATGGTTCAATTAAACAATTACATAAACACCAACTTTTATTTTCTTTCAAATTAAAATTAAACCAAGTGAAATTAGATTAATCAACAAATACATATTTCACTTAAACAACTTAATTCAATCGCAAGTCCTAGAAATTTGCCTAAGTCATATTTTCAATATTACCAAAATAGGCCAAACCAATTTTAACAAATTAAATGAAGACTTGAATTAAATTAACATATACCCAAATTTAAATTAGCACCAATTTAAGTAAGTAGTGATTTAAACCAAATTTTATCTTTTTACCTAAGCATGTATCTAAGGTGAATTTTTCAAAAGATAAAATGAACAAATAAATCACTACACCGCGATGTACGAGGAAAAACCCACAACAGGAAACCACCTCGGACGGCCCTAGCCTTAAGTTCACTAAGTATGGATTTATAATTACAAGACAGATGACTTACTTCCTCGACTCCTTTCAAGCCTTGATGCGTCTTCTTGTAAACACCTCCGCCTAGTCGACTACCCCGGAACTCCACCGAAACCTTGGAATTCACCAATGAGACTTTAGGAACACCGTCAACCACACATGGTGCCTTTCACCATGTGAGAATACCACAGCAAAACAACGAGACTTCTTCTTTAAGGGATATAGAATAAAACCCAAACGGACTCTTCAACTTGGTAGATTAAACCCGATGCCAAACACTCCAAGCAAGATATTTATATGGAAACTTAGACTAAACATACTATGGGTGCAAAAGTGTTTAAGGAATTTTTCTTGAAAAAATAAAACACTCAAACATGAACTTTTTCCTTCGAAGTTGAACTCTCTAAAACTCTCTCTATGAGATGGAAGAATGTGAAAAAGTTAGATTGAAAAGGTTAGTTCCCGCACATATTAAGTCTATCAAAAGTTAGTGGGGAAAAAGTAGTGGGATAAAGGAGAAAAACTGCTAAAAACTGCCACTTAATTTTCTCGTCGAAAATCTCGTTCAAACGAAAATCTCGTTCAAACGAGATTCTCGTTCGAAAGACACTTCTAACGATGTTCCAGTGGACTATTGGGAAATACCGTTGGCAAACTCATTCGAACGACATTCTCATTCGAACGACATTTTCGTTCGAACGAAAAACTCGTTCGAACGAAAATTTCGAACTAACTTCCAGAAAGCTTAAAATTTAATTTTTAGCCCAGGAACTTTTTTTTAAAGTTTTAAAGAAACCTTCTGAAAATAAAACTCAGTTTAAAATAAAAATTCACCCAATTAAAATCGTTCCAAGCTCCTATATAAATATGTAATGCATTGATACCTTAGGAGTAAATGGAACACATGTTGTAGACGTAGAAACGAGGCACAACAAACTCGACATTTAATGAAGCTTTAAACTCTTGGCCGCTACGTCTTCAACTAACACGTCATAGGCTTGAGTGGATAAACTTGAACTCTATCCTATGACTCAAATATTTTTGTCCGAAATTGAACAAACACTACATTGAGACTCAATCGGAGACTTGTGTCCTTACAAATCTCCCCCTTTGGCTATTCCGGGATAAAAACCAAACAAAATTCCTAAAGGGCCATCAAGCTCTACTAGACTTAAAAAATATCTCACCCAAAATAAAAATTACATAGCTTGACTCAAAACCCAAGGATCGATATCTTTATCGACGATGAAAGTTTCCATTTAGAAGAATTCCTGCACACTTAAGCAAACTATCAAATGCATAGGAAGTATCAAAATATTAAATGCAATTAAAATAATATATTACTCCCCCTAAATTAATTCTCCCTTTTATCAACTATGATCAACCTAAGAAGATAGTGCTCTCCCCCTAAGTTAAATCTCCTAAACTTAGATGAGATTACAATAGGATTAGATACCATTTCTCCCCCAATCATTCTCTCCTTTTTTGTTCAGGAATAGACACAGGATAAAAGAACTAATTAAATACTCATTTCTCCCCAATTTAACTAAATACGATTTCTCCCCTTAAAACTTCATAAATACGGGAAAAGCAAGCAAAACATGATTGTGCAGAAAGTGATTAGAGCATGAAAGTATATGGGAAACAATAAAAGTAACAAATCCAACCCAAATATTAAAGGATACCAATGATGATACGCCAAAAAAAATGATACCAGATTTACAAGAAGAAACTAAGCATGAGATATCTACCAAACTAGGCAACAAAATAGGTACCAATTATTAATTAAAGCATAAATGGACTAGCTAGCAAGGCAAAGACTTAAAAACAAACAATATCAAATATATGTATTCATAATATATACCAAATTGACACAAGTACACATATATAGATATAAACACCAAAATGACATACACAAAATATAATATGAGTCTTCCACACTCGTATGGAAAAAATGCATCATATGGAAATAGAAGTGTTGGGGTGTGAACTAGCAACAATCAAATTTAGACCCAATCACTTAAAATATGTTCACGGAGTTCTCATTTGATTGCAAACTTCATCACATTTGAATATAACCTCATGTGACAATATAGACTGAACTCAATGAACAAACATACACAATGCATACAAGCCTCGAATTTTAATGATTCTACAAACCAATAAAGTCGTGACATTGAAAGTACAACTAGGATAAACAGAGCATATAGAGTATAATCTTTCGAATGAATATATCAACTAAACCAAATAGGCCTTGGAAAATATTTTCTTTTAATTCCATTAATCTTTTAGGCCTTTGGACCACGTATTTCTTTTAGGCCAAAACAAACGATGGCTTACTCGATAAGGATGATATTTCCTTTCGGAGCCCTTCCCCGTGCACACACACACACACACACACACACACACACACACATATATATATATATATATATATATATATATATATATATATATATATATATATATATATATATATATATATATATATATATCACACAAATCTCACGTGCAATGGATTTTAACATGCACTAGTCCTCCTAGATCATATAATATGTAGATGACTAGATTGGTAGGAGAACACCTCACAAAGCTCAAATATACATATGAAGTTAAAATTTCAAGAGAGCTCGTGCATGTGTGAATTGAGGCATATAAAAATAGAATCCATTATAACAATACAAAATCCCACTACTTCATATAAGCATGGTAAAGAACATAATAATGATTTACAATCTAAACCAAAAGTTTGAGCCACGTGGAAGCAAAAAAGAAAGGATTCTAACACAAGTGTATGCCACATAGAGTGTGTCAAACTAAAATACACACAATTAAAATATTTTTGAGTTTTTAAAACTTTTTAATTTACTCAAAAGACACACAAAAATCATTTGTATTTTTCATAAATCCTAAATTACTAACAAGATAAAACACAAATGATAAACAAAAATCTTTTTGTATTTTTCATTTAATGCAAATTAAAATGAAAGAAGTATAATACAAAAGATAAACAAAAATCATTATTCTAGCATGTGATTAAGCATGGAGCATAGACTAGAAAACGATTAAGAAGCATACGATTAGCATGATAAAATATCATGTAGTACAAAAGCTAACGTATGCAAACAACTAACACATTCAACCTTTAGATTTTACAAGGGAGGAAGCATGTGAAAGTAAATGAGAATATACCTAGTCAGATCTCCTAACCCAAACTAATTATGAATGACGATCTCGGGGCGTAGGAATCTTGGCTACCTTGGTTGCCTTACGATGGGTTTTTCTAGGACATCGTTTAAGATCAAAACAAAATTTCCTAAGATGACCTTTTCGACCACAATGAGAGCACATAAATACTCGGCGAAAATACTTACCTAAGGAATGATCTATAACATTGTTCCCAGAGAATTCTCCTAAAATATTGGTTTTGGCTTTATGAGTTGATCCATTACAAGTATCGAAGCCTAAACCACAAGTGTCATTTTTTATTTGAACCGTTCCTAATATTTTATCTAATTTCTCCGAACGACACTCCAAATAAAATTTGACTTTACTAGAGTCTTTTAATTTATTTTTTAATTCTAAAATATTAGACTACAATCAAATATTTCTCTCTTCAAACTCGAGAAGCTCCTTTTTTATTGATTCCATTAAACCTCTACGGCTATCTCTCTTCCCTTCTCTATATTCAAGCTTCTCTCGAAGAGTCCTCTCACGTGTCCTAAGGTCTTCAACCAACACACTATCATCAACGACCTTGACACGCTCTCTTAAACTAGCTTCTAACTTCAAATTTTCTCTTTTTAAGTTAATAGATTCGTCATATAGTTCTGTAAAAGCATTTTTAAGTTCACTCACATCAACCTCTTCTTCATTTTCACTCTTTCTTTCTTCTTCACTCTCACTACCATCATCTTTTATAGTTTCACAAACAAAGGCCTAGGAAGTGTTTTGTATTAAGATGTTATCATTGGATGAGTCCTCACTATCACTAACATAACTAGAAATGAACAAAGTAAAGTTGTGCTCAATGAGGGAATCGGGTACCTCATCCTTATCACTATCACTAAGGGTTGCATTAAAAGAAATTGGTTTCTTACCCTCTCTCCTTAGTTTAGTGGGGCACTCAAAAGCCATTAGGCCATACCCTTCACAATCAAAGTACTTATCTGAGTCATCCCTATTTACATTTTCATTAGAAGTCTTAGGGATCTTCTCGGCTTTGTCATGCTTAGATTTTTCAAATTTCTTAGAATCATTTTTAAATTTATCTTTGTTAAATTTAAGAAATTTTTGAAACTTTGTAGCAAACATAGCCATATTTTTCGAGTCACTATCACTTTCAATATCTACTACATATTTTTCCTTCCTTTCGGGCTTTCAAAGCAATAACCTTTTCAATTTTCTTTTCGGCATTGGAGGGAAACATGTCTAGTTCATAGGTTTGTAAATCACCTACGAGCTCTTCTAATTTCGTAGAGGCTAAAGTGGATAAATAATTTAACACGGTCACTTTAGGAATAAATTTATTGGATCGGGACCTTAAAATTTTCTTTACTACTCGGTTATCGGGCATTTTCTCTCCCAAATTAAAAAATAAGTTAACAATATCGGAAAGTCTAGCATAAAATTCATCAAAAGTTTCTTTTTCATTCATTTTGATGGTTTCAAATTGAGTGGTGAGGTTTTGGAGTATCGAAGCTTTTACGACACTAGTTCCTTCATGAGTGAGTTGTATAATATCCCAAGCTTCTTTAGCGGTTTCTCACGTCATAATGCGATGAAATTCATCCGGTGTGACCGCGCTAAACAAGGCATTTAAACCTGGGAAATTAATATTATATAGTTTAAATTCATTGTCACTCCATTTATCGGCGGGTTTGGGAACACGATCATTATTTACTAAATGTGTAGGTGGTGGCCACTCGTTAACAACAGACAACCAAACTCTCTCGTCAATAGATTTTAGTGCCGATTTCATCCGCGCTTTCCAATACGCGTAGTTAGAACCATCGAAAATAGGAAATTTTGAAAATGGAGAAAATTCCATTTTAGCCAAAAATATTTAAAGGATCTTAAACGAAATAATTTAGCGATCCCGCTCTGATACCAATTTGAAAACGCTAGGACCCCCAATTTTTAATTTCTACATAAATAAAAAGCAATTTCCTTTCAAAGATGTGCGGAAGTGAGATGGTTCAATTAAACAATTACATAAACACCAAATTTTAATTTCTTTCAAATTAAAATTAAACCAAGTGAAATTAGATTAATCAACAAATACATATTTCACTTAAACAACTTAATTCAATCCAAATCCTAGAAATTTCCCTAAGTCATATTTTCAATATTATCAAAATAGGCCAAACAAATTTTAATAAATTAAATGAAGACTTGAATTAAATTAACATATACCCAAATTTAAATTAGCACCAAGTTAAGTAAGTAGTGATTTAAACCAAATTTTATCTTTTTACCTCAGCATGCATCTAAGGTGAATTTTGCAAAAGATAAAATAAACAAATAAATCACTACGGCACGATGTACGAGGAAAAACCCACAACGGGAAACCACCTCGGACGACCTTAGCCTTAAGTTCACTAAGTATGATTTTACAATTACAAGACAGATGACTTACTTCCTGGACTCGACTCCTTTCAAGCCTTGATGCATCTTCTTGTAAACACCTCCGCCTAGTCGACAACATCGGAACTCCATCGGAACCTTGGAATTCACCAATGAGACTTTAGGAACACCGTCAACCACACATGGTGCCTTTCACGATGTGAGAATTTCGCAGCAAAAAAATGAGACTTCTTATTTGAGGGATGTAGAAGAAAACCCAAACGAACTCTTCAACTCGGTAGAGTAAACTCAATGCCAAACACTCCAAGTAAGATATTTATATGGAAACTTGGAATAAATAAACTATGGGTGTAAAAGTGCGTAAGGAATTTTTCTTGAAAAAATAAAACACTCAAAATATGAACTTTTTCCTTTGAAGTTGAACTCTCTAAAACTCTCTCTAGGAGATGGAAGAATGTGAAAAAGTTAAATTGAAAAGGTCGGTTCCTTCACATATTAAGTCTGTCAAAATTTAGTGGGAAAAAAGTTGTGGGATAGAGGAGAAAAACTGCCAATTAATTTTTTCGCCAGAAATCTCGTTCGAACGAGATTTTCGTTCGAACGAAGTCTCGTTCGAACGAAACTTCTAACGAAGTTCTAGTGGCCTGTTAGGAAATATCATTGGCAAACTCGTTCGAACGACATTCTCGTTCGAACGAAAAACTCGTTCGAACGACAATTTCGAACGAACTTCCAGAAAGCTTAAAATTTAATTTTTATCCCACAAACTTTATTTTAAAGTTTTAAAGAAACCTTCTGAAAATAAACCTCAGTTTAAAATAAAAATTCACCCAATTAAAATCGTTCCAAGCTCCTATATAAATATATAATGCATTCATACCTTAGGAGTAAACGGAACACATGTTGTGGATGTAGAAACATAGGGATGACAATTTTCCCCGAAATTTCGGGTCCCCGCGGTTACCCGAGAAAAAATCCCTGAAAAATCTCCGAAAATTCGGAGATCGGGTCGGGTTTGGAGAGTAAAAAAAATCCCCGAAAATTTTTGTGTCGGTTTTGGGTATACCCTCGGGTCTCCACGGGGATACCCGAATTATTAATATATAATAAAATATATATAGTTATATTATAATAAATATATAAGTATAACATCTAAAAAAACCCTAATCTCTCTTTACTCATGACCGCTCCTTCTCACTGAGACAGTTCACTCACTCACCCTCTATCTCTCATGTCTTCCGCTCTCCCTCACCTCACTCTCTCTCACGAACGCCGCTCATCCCCTCCCTCATCCCTTCCACTTACGCTGCCACACACTGAGTTCCCTTCCGCTGCCGCTTCTGCCTCACGAAGTCTTGTAAGGTAAATTCATCCCCTTACTGTTACGATTTTGATTTTAGTTGAGATTTTTTCAGTTGATTGGCAGGGATTTACTATTACGATTTTTAGTTGGGATTTACCGTTTGATGTATGATTTCCTAAAATTAAAACATTACAATTCTAATATACCCATGATAATTAAATTCACTGATAAACAAGGTTCTGATTTGAATTTATTCGACATGGTTGGATACTTGGATGAGTCGTTCTTAGCAAACCCAAGCTTGTCTTAACATTAGCTGTCAGATTTTATATCCCGCTCAAATGGGCTGTTACGTGAGTGTTTCAGATTATTTTTTTGAGATTGTTTTTCTCAGATTGGATTTTAGTTTTTTTTTTTTCTCAAATTGGATTTTAGTTATTTTTTAAAGAAGAAAAAAAATAAAACGAGTTCCCCACGGGGAACCCGATATTCGTTTTAAACGGGGATGGGGATCCCCGAACCCGTTATAACGGGGGACGGGGCGAGGAAGGGGAATGATTTTTCTAACGGGGACGGGGATGGGGAGTTAAAACCCGACCCCGAACCGACCCGTTGCCATCCCTATAGAAACGAGGCACAACAAACTCGGCATTTGATGAAGCTTTAAACTCTTGGCCACTACGTCTTCAACTAACACATCATAGGCTTGAATGGATAAACTTGAACTCAATCCTATTACTCAAATGTTTTTGTCCAAAATTGCCAACACTACATTGAGACTCAATCGGAGACTTGTGTCCTTACAAATAAAAAATACCATTTTTTAATTTTTAAAAACACACTCTAACTCGAAAGACAAACAAAATCTTTTTGTATTTTTCCCAATAAAATAAAAATAAAAATACAAAAGATGCACATGTCATAACACTTGAAAAATATATCATAAAGTACGAGTAGAGTATGACAAACAACGCTAACACAATCAACCATATGATATAGCATGGAAAGTATCATGTGCAAGCAAATGAGAATCAACAAGTCTAATACGTAAAGCCTCTAAATGCCATTTCCTAACCCAAGTTGGTGTAAAATGGTGTTTAGGGGTTTTGGGAACTGTAGTAACTTTATTCTTAGACTTATTAGGACTGTTCTTAATATCATAGCAAAAACACCTAAGGTGACCCTTAGTACCACAATAAGTGCAAGTGTAAACACGACGAGGACTATTACCTAAAGGTTGACATTTCCTAATGTTCCTAGTTGACTATCTCAAACACATGGTTTTGGCTTTAGAAATGGGAGTAATACGATCATCGAAACTAATTCCACATATGTCATCTTTGATTTGGAAGGTGACTAACATTCTATCCAACTTTTTCGACATAAACTCCAAATCAAATTTGACAAGACTCAAATCTCTCAATATCTCCTCAAGTTCAACTATCCTAGATTTGAGTAAATTTCTAGACTCCTCAAAATCTAGAAACTCTTTCTTCATAGTCTCCATGAAATCACGAAGACTATATCTCTCACGCTCAATTTACTCTAGCTTTTCTCGAAGAGTCCTCATACGTTCCCTAAGATCCTCAATAAAAATATTATCATCATTTCCTATGGCACGCTCTTTTAACCTAGCTTCCAACTTCAAGTTAGCATTCTTCACCTTCAATATTTCAGCATACAACTCAGGGAAGGCAACTTATATCTCACGCTCTTCCACCTCTTATTTATTCTCACTTTCTTCTCCACTCTCTCAACCAACACTCACTTAGGATTCATAAATTATGGCCTCGGGAGTGTCATGCAAAGGAATATTTTCATGGGAAAAATAAATTATCAATACTCACATGACTAGACATGAACGTGGGAAAATTATGCTCAATAAGGGAATCATTTCCCTCTTCAGGATCACTATCACTAAAGGTGGCATTAAATGCTATTAGTTTCTTGCCTTCCTTCCTTAGGTTAATGGGGCACTCATCTACCCTATGGACAAAACCCTCACAACCATAACATCTCTTCGAATCATCCCTTTTAAAATTCTCACTCTTATTCTTAGGGACGTGATTGGTCTTGTTGTTCTTATTTTCTAAAAAAAAAATCATCTTTTGATTACTTTTGGAATTTAAAAAAATTCTTGAATTTCTTTGCCAACATGAACATATCCTTGGAATCAACGTCAAAATCATCATTAAAAATAAGTGTTTCCTCCTTTTAGGATTTCAAAGCTATGACCTTTTATTTCTTTGTCACGTTCTTGGAGGTAAACATGCCAAGCTCTTAAGTTTGTAAGTCACCTACAAGCTCTTCAAGTTTTATAGAGTCAAGTGTATCCAAATAATTCAAAATAGACACCTTTAGATTAAATCTTTCAGGCAATGACCTTAAGATTTCCTTTATCACTCGATTATTGGGTATCTTCTCTCCCAAGTTAAACAACGAGTTAGCTGTGTTGGACAATCTAGCGTAGAATACATCAAAGGTCTCACTCCCTAACATTTTAATCATTTCAAATTGAGTGGTGAGTTTTTGAATTTTAGAAGCCTTAACAAAACTAGTTCCTTCATGGGCAAGTTGGAGTATATCACAAGCCTCTTTTGACATCTCATGCATCATAATACAGGGGAATTACTCTGGGATGATAAAATAAAAAAGTATTTAAACCTCAAGAATTATACTGTGAAAATTTATGCTCAGCCTTAGTCCACGACTCTACAAGGTTTAAATGAACTGGATCTTCCTCTCTCATGATGGATAATGACCACCCTTTAATAACATCAAAACACACCTGCTCATCTATAGCCTTAAGTGTCGACTTCATATGCATTTGTCAGTAAACATAATTCGACCCATTAAACATAGGAAATCTAAAATCGTCAAAACCTCCGAAATTCATGCCCAGAGACACGGGATCACAAACACATAAACTGAGTGTTTTAGCTCTGATACCAATTTGTAAAAATGAAGCCCCTACGGTGTACTCTTAGGCAAGGATGGTTCGAATAAACACATATCCGATATTTTAGATTTTTCAAATTTTGAAATATTGAACCTTTAAAAAAAATTAGCCCAAATAAACTTAGTAAAAATTTTGAATCTTTTCTTGTGGAAAACTAAATTTACCAAATTTTATCTTTTTAACCCAAAGAATGAATCTCAGGTGATAAGAAGATAAAATAGAGATATCAACCACAAGACGCCGATGTACAAGGAAAATCACAAAGGAAAAAAATCTTGAACGGCCCAGCTAACAGATAACTCCTCTACAGTGACTTACACAACGACTTGATCTACCATAAGACTTAACTCTCCTATATCTTTGACCACTCCTCCACAGTGCTACGTAGGAGTTCACCCATGCTAGCTGCCACAATGCACGAGTCCAAACACATCTTGGTATCCATTGATAAGACTCAACATTCATCAAACACCGCAATCAAAATGAGTCCACCACACGAAATAAGTCTCTCAACATGAAAAAATCAAACCTTGGTGCCTAAGAAATATCTAAATCATATGTATTATGAATCTTAGATCTTGAAATGTAAGGGGTGAAACTTAGTGCTTGGAACTTTTGTAAACAGGTGCAAAAATATTTTTTGCCAAAAGATCTTGAATTTTTTGAGCTCAAGACGCCCTAAATCGGAAAACACAAATTTCTAGCCGAAAAATTATTTCGAAAGAAAACTAGGGTCGTTCGAACGAGAATCACATCCCTACGGACCATGTTTCGTATGTTCTCGTCGCTGCGAGCAGGGCTCTGGTAGCGGCGAGCTCTTCGCAGCTGTTCGCGGAGGTCGTCTTCTGACTCGCCTCCTCCGTCCCTTTGTGATTCTTGCCTAGGGCTCCTTCCTCTGCTGCGAGATTCGCTCGCCTGAGGGCTAGGAGTGAGATATGGGCGTCTCCTGTTATCAGGTTGAAGATCCCTCTCAAGTCTTTCTAGTCTTCTTTTCAAGCGAGCATTCTTAGCCTCGTATCTATGAGAAGACTCCCTCTGCTCGTGGAGCCTTTCCTCGTACGCATTAATCAACCTGGATATCTGCGTGGACCTCGCTGGTCCCTGACTTTCTTCTGAGGCTGGTATTTCCAGGCGAGCTCTCTGACCTGAACGTCGAACTTCAGACCTGATCCTGCGAGGAGCAGGTGGCTCTTGAATATCTCCTGCTTGGGGAGCATTGCTGCTGTGGCTAGACATCTTAAACTTATTTCTTGACGTGGGCTCTTCTCAGGGAAAGATGAACGCTTCCCACAGACGGCGCCAATTGTGGAGGAAATTATTATGTAACACAAATAAATACGAGAGAAGAAATTATCAAGAAAAGAATAAGGAATATAAGATGCCAATCATACAACAAAGGATGTACGTGGTTCAGCAAAGATGTGCCTACGTCCACGGTGGTGCAGTCGATATTATTTCTATATACTCTGGAGAGTGATTACAGAGAATACAACTTGTCCTTTTACCCCGGACCTAGGGTTTAATATATACATGTACATGCAGGTAAGTGGAGGTGATGGGTTTCTCCACGTTTTCCATCTCCCGTGTAACTTCCGATTGTGGGAACGTGGGGGAGACCGGATCAATAAGAGATGAGGGGCCCGTACTTTGGGCCGTCAGGACTAGGCTACTCTTCCGGGCCCATGGTTCTAAATTTCGGGTACCCACACCACTCTAGTGGGGGTGCTATCGGTGGAGGTTACGCGTCGTGGGCGATCTCTCTTGGTGAATCGCAGCAGGTATAGTATCGGTCTCCAAGGTCATAGGCGTCCGCACATACCTACCATATGTGAGCTTAGAGTCCATGTGGAGTAATGTGGTATGGTTATGACCCACTGACTCAGGACCTATGACCGCCTCCAGTTACGTTTACGTTTTGAGTTCGGTGGCGTGATTTCGACCCGTGGCCCAGGATGTGATATGTGTTCCCTGGAGCATGATAATAAACTAGAAATTTGCATCTAGTGAATTATTACTCTGAGGGATTGCGATCATATATATATATGTGTGTGTGTGTGTGTGTGTGTGTGTGTGCAATGTGTGTGTGCGTGTGTGTGTACTTGATGTGATATGGAAATACCCATATAAATGCGAAAAAAAATATATACGAGCATGAGATATTAAAATGTGAATATTAAATTAATAACTAGTGTAAGTTATTTTAAATGAATTGATAAATTATAATTGAAACTTAGAATTGTTTAGCGGATATGAAAGCTAATTATATAAAATATGCATTACACAGGGTGGTGTATGAACTTAAGGGTACATTGAGACCAGTTAGGTTGGGTAGCATAACTAATATATTAAAATGCATACGTTACGTGCACACTATAATTGACGGACGAGTGTTATCTCATGGGAGTGCGACGCCAATTTAAATATGAAATAATGCACTCATATCTATTAATGAATTTTAATTACCTGCAAAATATTTTCAAAAGGATTTGGGCTCTGACCCATATCAAAATATTTTCAAAAACTTTAGGTGTCCAGCCACATGGCACCAAACATGATTATCTTTTCCAGGTCATCGGAGTTGTAGCCGCTGTGGAGGGTTACAGGGATTGTCTTGCCATTTTTTATCTTTGAGATTCTAGATAGGACTTAGTTATTATCCGGGCATGTCGTCTAATGTCAGCTTTTATTTCAATTTTTATTTAATTCAGTTTTAATAGATATTGTATTAGATTGTAAATCGATGGTTTATTCGGTTAATGGATTTATTTTATTCCCGTATTCATATTTGATTATGTGATTTTGGATTTAATTATATTATCTTAAATGGTTTATAGGGAATGACTTTATTTACTGTAATTTAATTGAAGTTTAGAATTGACATAGGGCTTGAATAATAGGTGATTAGTAATTAATTGATTTTCGACAGTGATGCTAAGAATGATCCATTTGATATTCTTATTTTATTTTCGTAAAGAACTGTCCACCTGTTATTTTAATAAGCACCATGTCACATGAGTACTGTCATATTCAATCGGAATCCAACACCCTACTCTTTTCTCTTTCCTCTCTCATAGATATTTTTATATCCAAGATGCAAGCGAATATCTACACATCGATCAAACTGCAGAGCTTTGGGGGAAATTATGGGGGTATTATTCAACCAGGGCACAACAACAGACACATGTCCATCTTACTTGATAAGCGATCACAACTTGGAGATAAGATGAAAAAGAGTCCGATTAGCCAAAATCTCAAAATTGGGTTCACCTGATCAAATCGTAACAACAAATCAAGGTCAAGGAGTCCCACACGACTGAACCTATTTTTGTTCTTTATAAATGTCACTCACGCCCTTAGAAAAATGCGCATGTAGTCTTTAGTATCCAGAATCGATCACTAAGTAAAGGATCAACCCCATGGACGTAGACACATTGTCGAGCAACGTAAAAATTGTGTTATTATGTCCTTTATTTTTTGCTCGACTTAATTGTGTTGAATTCATAATAGTATAATTTACCACCTATAAACAAGTACCCTAATATTTAAATGAAATAAAATCAATGAACATAAAATAATGTATTACTTATCAATATATATTATATAAATGTGAAACATCAAATATTATTTGTATATCTATAATTTTATTTGCACACTTTCTTTTGTAAGAATAAGTTTTGTCTCTCAAGGAAATTTAGGTGCCTAATTACCAATGCCATTAACTAATTATATATTATTTTTCTAAAAAATATTTAGACATACGACGAGTACTAAAATTACATAGTATACTATTAAAAGTTGGATCACTACATTCTACCCTCCTAAAAAAGATTTTGTCCTTAAAATCAATGTTCCCAATTAAAAATATACAAAGGTGGTTCTCTCTCATATATGAATTCAACTATGAAGAAGTCTATAATTGTTATGACAATCTCATTATACTTAAAATGAACATTTCTTCATAAATTAGTTATTATTCAAAGAAATATATGTTCATTCTCTATAATTTAAAATTATTGACAAAATTAAATTAATCATGTTTACAAAATTCAACAAGTCAATTATCTATTTTAAAAAATATATACATGTGAGAATAAGAAAATATTAAATTATGGTATTTCAACACTTTTTGGGTTAATTTATGTGAGCTTGTCACGCCAAAGGGACAACGAGTCACAAATGCACGAGAGAAGCACAAGCACACGGGGTAGTCTGCTCGCGCATCGATGGATCAAGATGGCCACAATGGGTATATACAAAATATATGCCTTCTCGGTAAGTAAATAATTTTGAAAAAATGAAATTTAATTTTTTTAAGCCCATTTACAAAATACAATATGTCGCTTATCTATTTCTACAAAATATATGAAATCTAGAATAAGATAAAATTCAAGTATGGTATTTCAACACTTTCAGGGATAATTTTATGTTTTTCCTTGATTTTGTTTCACGTTATCTTGTTTCTCTTTTTTCCTTCTTGCCTGCATAGACCCTAAGTTAGACACATGTATTTTTCTTCTTATTAAATTACACTATTCTGCCTCTTTTTTAAACCCTCCATGGAGAGTGCCAAATATGTTATGTGTATTATTTTTAGAATACGTCTTATGTGAACTATTAGTTTAGTATGCTTAATTGAGTTTACACCATAGCTACCCTAAATTAGATATATTAATATTTTACCATTTTAAAAATATAATTATAACTTGGACCTTATTAGTTGAATGGAATACAATTACTGAGCTTAAAATATTTTTTTACTTATCAATAGATATTGTATGAAATGTCAAACATTAATTACTGTTTTTCATATATAATTTTGTTGGCACGCATTCTTTTATAAGAATAAGTCTTTTCTATCAAGGCAATTTAGGTACCTAATTAACAATGTCATTAACAAACTTTATATTATTTTTCTAAAAAATGTTTTGGCAATGTCACTCATCCAAAATTGCATAGCGTACTTTTAAAAGTTGGATCACCACATTCTAACGTCCTATAAAGGATTCATTCTTGAATTCAACGTACCTAATAAAAAATACATTTATTTAGTTTTTTCTTATTCAACTATTAGTTTTTTCTTTGATTTTTCATTTTAATAATTATCTAATGTTCGCTTTTTTAATTAATTTATTAATTAATAAGTCACATGTAACACCCCACATATTTTGGCATTGAATCTGACCACGACCCTCTGCTAACATATGTCGGACATTATAATTATATATCATTCTTAGCATGTGAAAATAATATAAGACATTTTAAAACTTTCCTCACAACATAATCCGACGAGTATAAAGCATTCACCAGAATTAAAATCCATCACCTTGTTAACTTTAAAAAAAAATCTCAAATCTCCGAAGTAATAATACTCAAATAAAAATAGCAATCCAACTATAAATCTCCAAATTGAAAATTGTAAATAATCGTAGAATCGAATGACCTATGAAAATTCATAAATATTATCTAATGAATAATACGAATGGAATGGAAAAACTAAACTACTAAAGCAATAAAACCAACTCCAACTACATGTCTTCAAATCTTTGATGATACTATGCATCTAACTAACAACAAATCCTGAAATGTTAGTCAACGCAATGGGTCAGAGCCCACCGAATGAATACCTACTACTCTTCCAAGATAGGATTCGTGAATCGATTGATAAGCATGATATGAGATAAATATTATAACACAGTGTTTTAGATCCAAAATCAATATGATAAAATGAGAGTAAATTTAAGAAATATCAACTACTTACATAAACTAAATCGCTCCACTTCCCAACTCCGATTATGTTTATTTTAACAATTAATTAGACTTTAATAATTAATCTTAATTTAATTCAATTATTTATTTATTATTTATGCGACACCACTATATATAGAAAACCTTTCTATTAATCATGCACATATTCAGGTGTGCTTAACATCTTTACACATCATACCCACACCCATCATTATACTAAGACAATCCAATTTTAGTTAGCGATGCACATATTGGTGATGTTTCACAAATGACAAGTCAATGTAGTCAAGCGCCTAATTTTAGTTAGCCCTCCATATATTGGTGACGCCAACACACGACACGTCACTATAGTGAGACAACCAATTTTGGTTAGTTATACACATATTGGTGACAACAATCCATTTTAATACTTGTTTATTATCTTAGGTATTAATTATCTATTCTTCATCACGTTCTCATTATTTTCATCTAACCCCACCCATAATCTGGGCATCACAACTAGAACGATCCCTAGTCCCATAGAGATTATCAAATTATAAGTTTTACCTAGTCTATAACTAAGAAGGTTACCAAACTAAAATCATCAGCTAGTGTCGCACATAGGCTAAAGGAATAATATAATGACATACCACCCAGTACCACGCCCAAAAAATACTCAATCGTATAAGCGCACACTCATTAATCTCATACCTAGAAAGCACCAACAATAATAAAGTTTACCTACTAGTCTCATACCTAGCAAACAACCTACTAAAGAAGGGTGAGAGACTGCTACTCCCAAAATCTCAACGTCCCCACGGTGTCAAATTATTAACACGAGCCATCTCTACATAACTCATATTTTTATTTTAATGTTATAATCATCCATTTAATCATACAAATCCAATTTCATTCTAATTATATTCATTTAATCATGTAATATTCAACTTCTAGGGAATAACTATACAAGTTGTCAAATTTCAATACAAGTGATATTTTATCAATCCAGCGTATAATTCAATTCAAACATGTGTAATACCAACATTTTACAATAAATAAATTCATTTGACATCATATACATTAATGTCGTAATTTTATTAGTCAAAACATTATTCGATTACACATTTTAAATTTTAACATGTGATTCGTCATAATAATTCACAATAACACGATACAACAAAACTAAGCATTTGATCTTTTAAATTTTAAACTAATATTCAGATTTAACTATAACAGGTTCATACTTAGGTTCTCATTTTTCTTAAATAAAATTACTAATTATTTTACGAAAACATTTATAATTAAGATTTAAGCAATATTTAAATCAAACAACACTTAAGGAGTTTGATTTAAATCTTCAAAAATTGGAAAAAGTTAACTTAAGTCTTCAAAAATTAGGTTGATAATTTGTTTTAATGAATGTTTATGTTTTATATAAGAGGGAAAGAAAAACTTGGAAAACTATTGCCTTTTGGTTTGAGATAAAAGTGATGAAAAAATCTAAAACTTGTACATTATAAAAGGGTTAAAAACAAAAGAGTCCAAGAAAAACTCAAACACTTACAAAACTCTCTCCCGGCATTGACTGCCAGGTATTGGATTGATCCGATCCACATGGGGTCGACTCCTTCCCCCAAAAATATTGTTTTCACCCCAAAATCATTTAAATCAAAATCCTCGTTATTTTATATCAAATCCAACATACTTATTTACTAAACTAATTAAGTCCAAATCAGTAAATAAATTTTTCGATTTTCAAATTATAAACAAATTTTCGTTTTCAAAATTATGGAGTATTACATCACATGCAAGACACGTGCTATTTAATCTAAGGATAACCGTATCAAGCTTAAAGTTAATAAATAAAAAGTAATAATATCAGAACATACCCGATTATGGAGATATTAAGAATTAATTATACAAAATAAAATAAATAAGAGAAAATCCTACACGTATTAATTAAAGATGAAAATATAAGTGCTTTCAATTTTTATAAGATTTTACCATTGGGGGAGACAAGTTTGCAGAAGTAGGAAGTATGGGTGTTCGCGGTCCGGTCCGGTTCGGTCCGATTTTGGGGTATTTTTGGGACCGGACCGCATTAATCGGTCCTTAAAAATTACGGACCGAGATCGGATCGGAATTATCGATCTCGGTCCTATTCGGTTTTCAAATGGTCCGTGTTCGGTCTCGGTCCTATTCGGTCCGTACCAATAAAAAACAGACTGCACATAGTTCAACTCTAAAATCCGATTTTCAAAAACAATATACAAAATTTGTAATACTAGAATCATATTTTCAACATCATTATAACTCATTTGTTTATTTTCAATATTATTGACCAACAGACTGCACATAGTTATAAACATGTATTGTCTCTAAATATGTACAAAGGGATAACACTTAGAAACACAGCTAAGGTTCCTCAAAAATCAATCAGAAAATAAAAACCAAAGATCCCTAAAAAAAATAAAACCATAACTCAAATTCTGAACAACCCACAGTGGATCTTACATATTAAGAAGAAGTTGAGAGTTAATACCGGATTGGAAGTTTGCGGTGGTTCAATAAACTCCCAACAATAATTTCTGGGTAACAAAACTATCAGAAAATAAAACAAACATAGTCTCCCATTTTTATATACCTTTAAAACAAAACTAACAGAAAATACAAAACCGAGTTACCTCCCGCCGCCGCCGTGTAACCCTAACAGAAGGGTTTGCTTTTGCGAGCCTGCATGTTACCCTAACAGAAGGGTTTGTTGCGCAGGAGGACAGAGGGGAGGGGAGGGAGGGTTTCGTAGAGGGAAGGGAAGGGACGGGTTTCGTAGAGGGAGGAAGGGACGGGTTACCTGCCGCCGGCGGAGAGGGAAGGAAATTAGATGTTTGGGTTTGGGACTAAATGTTTCGTAGAGAGAGAGAGAGAGAAGTAGGGTTAAATGTTTTTGGACTTAACTTGAGTGACTTGGTTTTTGAAAGGGTGCGTGCGCGTGTGAGGAAATTATATATATATATATATATATATATATATATATATATATATATATATATATATATATATATATATATATATATATATATATAATGAAAGCGGTCTGGTCCGGTCCAAAATCGTTTTTTTTAATCTCGGATCGAGACCGACCCGAATTATGCGGTCCTATATATTTTTGGACCGAATTAAGACCGAATTAAAAAAAACCCGCAAAAGTATGTTCGGTTCGGTTCGATTTTTTCGGTCCATTCGGTCTATTCGGGTTCGTGCACACCCCTAGTAGGAAGTGAGTTGCCATTAATAAAATATTTGGTATAATGCTGAAAAGTTTGAGATATTTAGAAATCGACCCCTCTCGTGAGTCATGAAAACCCACACCACACCCGCTTTGAGGTCTGTCATCTTCATACAACGCAATCCAACACCCTCTCTTTCCTCACTCGTACAACTTTTTTTGCATTAACAGTTACTCCCATTTCTATCCCACAAAATGAAAACGGAAGCCTCTCACTTCTTCTCCGGCGCCTATTTCGACAACCAAAAACCACAACTCGATATCAACAACAACAACAATCAGTTTACCATTGACGAGCTGCTAGATTTTTCAAACGAAGATGAATCCCTAACCGACGGTTTTTTCGGAAATTCAGCTAATTCTTCTACTCTAACTGATTTAGACACTTATAATTATAATACATCTCAAACTCAATTCTCTGGTGATTTTAGCTGCACTCACGCTCAATTCTCCACCAACCAACTCTGCGTTCCGGTAATACATTACATAATGTTGTTGCTAACAATTATATTTTCCACATTTTCTCAATACGTTATACAAATTCATTGATAATTTTTTACAGGATGATGAATTGGCTGAGCTCGAATGGCTATCAAACTTCGTTGAAGAATCGTTTTCAAGTGACGATTTGCAAAATTTCCATTTAATTTCCGCCACAAAAGCTCCCACCGACACTTCGTCATCCGAATTTCGCCCACAAACTATGCCCACGAGCACCCACGCGCCACCTCTTTTTCATACCAGCGTTTCCGTCCCAGGCAAAGCTCGTAGCAAACGCTCACGCGCCGCCCCCTGCGACTGGTCCTCGCGGCTCCTTGTTCTAAAGAAAACGGAAATTGAGACTAAAGAAAAAGGTCCGACCCGGAAATGTCTTCACTGTGGTTCCGACAAGACGCCGCAATGGCGGAGCGGGCCAATGGGTCCGAAAACTCTTTGTAATGCGTGTGGGGTTAGATTCAAGTCGGGTCGTCTGGTACCCGAGTATCGACCCGCGGCAAGCCCAACATTTGTGTCGGCGAAGCATTCAAATTCTCACAGGAAGGTTATGGAGCTCCGGAGACAAAAGGAGCTCCAGGTGGCTCATCAGCAACAGTTGCTTAGTCAAACCCCAATTTTCGGCGTATCCAACGGCCAGGATTACTTGATTCATCCTCCATGTGGTCCAACTTTCAGGCACATGATCTAGTAGTCTTCAATTAGCTGGGCCCTTTATGTTTTAACCAAACCATTTTTATTTTATTACTTTCTTCTTTAAATTTTATCGAATCAGAATTAGGAAGGAAGATGTTGATTTAATTGTAGAACTCTGTAACGTTCTTTAAATTGTCTTAATAAATTTTTTTTTTCTTTGTTTTCTTGAAGAATGAAGAGAATTTACTTTTTTTAGTTTATTTGGGTGGTGGGAAAAGTAAAGATGAGAATTATTAGGTGTAAAGTGTGTTGGCTTGCAATCACGCAAAGGGTGCACCACTTTAACCAAAGCCATGGCCCGCATAAGAGGTGTGTTGTGGTGCTAATATCTTTAAAGCTTGGAAATTGCACATGGAGAGGTCACGAGCATAATAAGGACCATGGTATCTCATTTCTGAATATTTTATAGAAAATAATAACACGTGCCTTTGAAGCATTCGTAGTAGTGATGTTAAAAGACGGTGAATAAAGTAACTTTACAAATTGGAAGGTCTGTAATGGTGTATTCAAACCAGCATAGTCGTTTTGCAAAGTTATCATTTGGCTACTGAATTTGCAAATGGTTCCTACGAACTTTATTTTTATTATATCTATGGATTCCTACGAACAAATGAAGTTCATAACAATATAAATAATTATTTTTATTATATTTGTGGGTTCTTACGAACAACGTTTGCCCATAATATTTCTTACGAATAAATGTTGTTCGTAAGAAATATTTATTTACTTCCTATGAACAAGAGTAGTTCGTAGGAATTTATGTTGCAAATTTTCAAGCCTCCACCACTAGATAGTTTATCAAATATGAAGGCATGTTTGACATCTTTGTTCTCTAAACTTACTGTATTGGAGCATCCACCATTGTGAATGCTCTTAGGGCACATGTTTTGAGCTTTAAAATAGTAAGCATGAGAACGCTACATAAGCATTTGTGTCATATTAAATCCCTACTATTTTTGGATTCTTATTGTGTGCCCTTAGGACACATATTATCACAACCCACTTTTTATATATACATCCGTATTTTAAATATGGGAAATGGATTGGTCAAGTGTTTAAAATTTTGAAATCTCTAAATTCTTTAATATTCTCAAATATTAGCATTATTCATTCGTTGAACATGGGAAAAATGAGTGCCAACTACTTATTTTTCTATAATAGATGTCAATTACAATCAGATCATACTACATCGCTTGTTTGTTTGCAATTATTCCCAAAACAAATGCACCCTCAGAGTATGTTTCGTTCGGGATAAAATGTTTTTTTTTATATAATTGACAAATAATTATTCATTTGAGATTGCAAATAAGTGCACATGCTATAATTTTATAACTTTGACATAATTTAATCTCAAATAGGTGAAAAGATATTTCACCATTTCACATTTTATTTTTTATTGCGTTAAAAAAAATTAATCCTGAAGCAAATGGACCATCTGTGTATGACTAGTTACAAACATAGTTAGAAAAACATACAATCATCATGTGTTGATAAAATGTGCCCTTTAAATATTTATTTAAAACATATACGAAAAATTGCAAACAAATGAAATAGTTAAAGTAGTATTAGGGACGCACTTACAACTATTGTAATGCTTCATGATATTTCTTAAAATTTAATATAATAAAAAATGCAAAATATATAATTTTTAATGTCCAACACATATTGAGATATTTACCAAATTTCAATAGTTTATTGGTTGTTAACAAGTCTAGGAATTCATCGCGAAATTTATATGCACTTTTATAATTCTATGCACATTGTAATAGTTATTTTTTAAGTTAATATGAAATCCCGACACTTTAATTCACCCAGAGTAAATGATAGACCTAGTAAGAGATTGGAATAAATAAATAAAAAATAAAATTTAATCTGTAACTTATCAATTGGCATGTAGATTCCCCCCATTTTTTTTAATATTATATCAATGAGAAATTCTAAGTGTACCAAATCCAAACCGTATTGTCTACGTGACGTGCTGTAATTGATTAATTCTTTATGGATATGGGTCCGCACCAGCGGCATTAACCAATCACCGCTTGCCACGTAGGCAATGCAATTTCAATGCGGTTTGAAATTGCAGTACATGTAGAATTGCTCTCATATCAATAATTGATGTCACATTTTAGGGTAGGGCTAATGGCACTCCCTAAAATTTTATGACACTCTATTTTCAAACATACAATTTATAAATGACAATAAAACCCTCTTACAATTCAAACATGCATTTTTGGATTTATCATTTATCCTTTATTATGTGAACTAACCACTTGAAGAAAGTTAATAAAAGGGTGACAACAATTATTTTTAATTATTTTTTAGTTCAATAATTAGATACAATTTAAGCAAAGAAGAAAATTTAAAACTTTGAATAATAATTATTGACAACTTAATCATTAATTGAGTTATACTTTAGTACTTGCTTATTTTTTATCAAATATGAACACGATACAACATTATACGAAACCTTATTTTTAACGCAAATAAAAGTAACACGGCATGAAATCTTATTTTTTTAACTAACACGAACACGAAATATTTTTTTAACCTAACACGAACACAATTCAAGTAAAATAGACACGAGATGACACAAAATATTATTTTAATTTATTTACAAAAATAGAAACACAACCGAATTAAAATGCGACACAATACGAAATCTTTTTTTTTACGAAACACAAATATGGCCAAGTAAAAGCGACACAACAAAATCATGTTGTATTTGGTCATATTGGTAAAAAGAAATTCGTATTGTGTCACATTTTAATTCAGTTGTGTTGTGATTTTTTTTTTACAAAAACATAAATACAACCAAATTAAAATGCCACACAATACGAAATCATTTTTTTTTACCAAAATGGTCAAGTTAAAGTGACACAAAATGATTTTTTTTATTTTTTTTTAACAAACACAAACACGATCCGATGTGGTGTTTATGCTTTACTTCGATCGTGTTTGTGTGTTGGTAAAAAAAATCGTGTTTGTATTTTAATTTGGTCATATTCTTATTAAGTTAAAAAAGATAATTTGTATTTATTAATTTTAATATATATATATATATATATATATATATATATATATATATATAGAGAGAGAGAGAGAGAGAGAGAGAGAGAGAGAGAGAGAGAGATGACCAAATAAAAGCGACACAACGTCATTTTTTTTTACCAAACACAAGCATGATCCGATGTGGTGTTTATGTTTTACTTCTATTGTGGTCGTGTTGGTATTTGGTAAAAAAAATCATGTTGTGTCGCTTTTACTTGGCCATATTTGAGTTTCGTAAAAAAATGATTTCGTATTGTGTGGCCTTTTAATTGGGTCGCGTTCTTGTTAGATAAAAAAAATAAGGTTTCGTATAATGTTGTATCGTGTCGTATTTTAATTGGATCGTGTTCATATTATTTAGTAAAAAAATAAGTACTAAAGTATAACTCAATTAATGATTAATTTGTCAATAATTATTATTCAAAGTTTTAAATTTTTTTCTTTGCTTAAATTGAATCTAATTATTGAATTAAAAAATAATTAAAAATAATTGTTGTCAACATTTTATTAGCTTTGTTCAAGTGGTTAGTTCACATAATAAAGAATAAATGATAAATCCTAAAATGCATGTTTTAATTGTAAGAGAGTTTTTTTATCATTTATAAATTGTATATTTGAAAATGGAGTGTCAAGATATTTTAAGAAGTGCTATTAGCCTTACCCCACATTTTATTGAGTAAAAACAATTATTAAGATATTATGTTGTTTTGTAAACTTGATTGACGAGATAAAATAAAAAACTGACGTTGGCTTTGATTTCAGTGATATTTGTTATTGCATTTCAGACCCAATTACCAATGAGAGAGAGAACATCATTTTGTGTACGGCATGGAAGGGAAGTTAGAATTGATGCGGAGGAAAACGTAGGAGAGAGGACCAGTGAAAAACCGAGGAATTTGGATAGTGTCGACTGGTTTTCCTTTTTGTGATTTTCACACTAATAAATTACTAATACTGTTCATACAATACTTTCAGTCAACACAATTGTTAACATATATGTGGGATACTGATTTTATCTTTTACTTAAATGTTTAAGATTTTATTTTGATACTAATTTATATTTTAAAATAAATGAGAGTAATAACCTCCTTAATGAAAAGTGGCTAATCTCCTGTCAATAGAAATAGTTTTTTTTTTTTTTTGCTAAACCGAAAGAAATAGTTTAATAAGAAATATATGTTGTATTTTATTGTATAAGAGAAGGAAAAACCTTAGTTGCGAAATAAATTTTAATTAGAGTTATTTTATTAAAAAGGAGCATGAGATTCACAAATCAGACTGTTTTGTCTATGTGTATACAATATAAAGCTACTTCAACAAGTGTTCGGCCTTTCAAAAATATTAATTTCAATAAGAGTGGATTTATATATACTAGTTCGTGCACATGTGTGTTGGACATGCTGACGGTAGTCTATTGAAATGTTAAGATTTTGTTTGAAAAGTGATAATTGTTGGCATAATGTGTGTGAATGATAAAGCATATCTAAATGTGGATAGGCTATATTAAAAGAAACGAACTCAATACTACTCAATTTTTTTTGTTATATGTATGTAATTAAGACCAACGTGTATAGCAGAAGTCATAGAATCTTTATGCAAACAAATGTATCCTAATAGCCAAAATGGAAATTAAAATAGGTAGAAATGTTGTAAACAAATTTCTCGTGAGAAAAAGTTGAGTGTGTGTTGTAGCAGCAATTTAAATAATTAAATGTAGAATTAAAATCAGGAACGAAATTACCCAATTTTTTGAGCAAATAAATCTGGGAAGAAAAGTATAAGAATTCCGGAACTGGACAGTCAAGAACACGGCTGAGTCGCGGATTAGGTCGCTCTCTTTAAGGTGTTTCGCGGCTCTGCCTCCAATTTGTGCCGACAGTGTACAGCCCCGTCACCCCCAGGATAAAACAGCTTCGAAAAGAATACGAATCAGCAGCACGAATCTGATTCGCTCAACAAACACCCATTCTGTGTACATATACTGCTCGATCAAGATAAATATAAATAATCTGGGAAAGATTATATATTTCTGTGTCGCTATAATTATTCAGGGAATGAATAATTATTTCTGTAAAAAATTCGGAGGTTGGAACTGTTTGCAGAAATTTTTTGGGAGATAAGTCTGTGTTAAAAACGGAGGCTGCCACCTCTTTTATGGGGAAAAAGAAAAGAGACGTTGGTAAACAACGTGGAGAAAATTCTGGAAATAGTGGGCAACTCGGTTGAAGAAATCAACACGGAATAAACCACGTTTTAATTTTGCGGAATTAATTACCGTTAAAAAATAATTTTTAAAGCCCAAAAACGTTAATTTATTTGTCCAAAAAATTAATTCTTAATGAGCCCAAGCCCAAGACCCAGGACCCGGCCCGGACACGGGCACGGGCCGGGCCGGCCGGACGGCGGCGGCGGCGCGCGCGTGTGACTTGGCCCATTGGGTCTGCCCCACATACCCACAAAAACTTGAATGCCCAAAGGGCTGAACCTTTGTTCCCAAAAAATTATAAATATACACAACACTTTTGAACTCTCCCACCGATGTGGGACATGGAGAGAGCAATTCATTGTTTTGCAACTTAAAACAACAGCTGTCTTTGACAGCTGTTTCCAACAATCCCCCACTTGCAAAACTTGAAAACATTTTATCGAGCAATAATTCATAGAATTGTGCATAAGCAAAGGTGTCTTTCGACTTGAACCTTTACGTAGTAAAGATGATTCAGAATATACTAGAGTAACCGTAGTTTTGAACTCTATCTCTGACAACATCCCACACACAACCCTACTTGGGTGTAAGTCTAATAGCTAGCACGTTACGACCATGTGCTTCTATCCCAGTATAGTGAACGCTTTAGGAATTTGCCCAAAATATCCATAGGAAGCGGTCACACTTCCACATTCACATAGGTGAGTCTATCAAGAATACTCCTGTAGCTAAGTACCCCACTCAAAATAAAGCTATAGATCTCATTAAGAGTTATCATAACTCATCCTTAACTCGCTTCAGGATATCATGCTCCTTAGGGATGGACTCGGAGTAAAACCCCGTTCTATTTTAATTAATAATCGCATGATTCAACCCATATCACTTGTGACTTGTTATTACCCTTTGAACATATTTCTTGGGATCTCCAGTCTATATGTTGGGTTACCATCACAAATGACTCATTTATCCAAGGGCTTTAGTCCCATCCCTTTCGTGGTGTTCCACACCTTCTCCCTAGCTAGTCCTTTCGTCAAAGGATCAGCTAAGTTCTGTTCAGACCGTATATGATCCACCCTCACAGCACCCGTAAAGATAAATTCTCTAACAGTACTGTGCTTACGACGTATTTGTCGTTTCTTACCGTTATAATAACGGTTCTCAACTTTTGCAATAGCCGCGGAACTATCACAATGAATCAAAACGGCTGGAATCGGTCTTTCCCATAATGGGATATCTGACAGGAGGTTTCTTAACCAACCTGCCTCTTCACTAGCAGCAGCTAGCGCTATCATCTCAGACTCCATAGTGGATTGAGCCAAAATAGTTTGTTTCTTAGATTTCCAAGAAACTGCACCACCAACGATGCTAAATATATATCCACTAGTAGC
Source organism: Sambucus nigra (assembly GCA_949130495.1). Classification (NCBI taxonomy): domain Eukaryota; kingdom Viridiplantae; phylum Streptophyta; class Magnoliopsida; order Dipsacales; family Adoxaceae; genus Sambucus; species Sambucus nigra. The sequence continues at coordinate 567,886,721 of OX422212.1, forward strand.
CTTAGAATCATCAGATAGGGTGTTCCAATCAGCATCACTAAATCCTTCAAGGACAGCGGGATGCTTATTATAGTATAATCCGAGGTTCATCGTCCTTTTAAGGTACCGCATGACCCTCTCAATAGCATGCCAATGCTCCATACTAGGTCTACTAGTAAATCTACATAGTACTCCCACAGCATAAGCTATGTCAGGTCTAGTGCAATCTGTAGCATAACGTAAGCTACCAATAATGCTTGCATAAGCATTTTGGTTTACACTGTCGCCAGTGTTCTTAAATAACTTTACACTAGGGTCAAATGGAGTACTAGCAGGTTTACAGTCAAAGTAATTATATTTCTTTAGAACTTTCTCAATGTAATGAGATTGATCCAAAGAAAGTCCCTTTTCTGACCTAGTAATATTAATTCCTAATATTACACTAGCTTCACCCAAATCCTTCATATCAAAGTTGGCACATAATAATGATTTAACATTTTCTACGGCATGAATATTAGAACCAAATATAAGCAAGTCATCAACATAAAGACATATGATAGTGCAAATGTTCTCAACATATTTATAATAAATGCATTTGTCACTTTCATTAATTTTAAACCCATTAGAGATGACTAAGCTATCAAATTTATCATGCCATTGTTTAGGTGCCTGTTTGAGTCCATAAAGAGATTTATCTAATTTACATACTTTATTTTCTTGACCGTGTACAATAAAACCTTCAGGTTGATCCATATAAATCTCTTCTTCTAATTCTCCATTTAAAAATGCAGTTTCAACATCCATTTGGTGTACAATTAAATCATTTAAGGCAGCTATAGCAAATAGTACACGTATAGACATATTCTAGTCACGGTGAAAATGTGTCAAAAAAGTCTACATTTTCTCTTTGTCTAAAACCTTTAGCAACAAGACGTGCCTTATATTTTTCAACAGTGCCATCAGGTTTTAATTTCTTTTTAAGAATCCATTTACACCCAATAGTTTTACATCCAAGAGGAAGGTCCACTAAATGCCAAGTTTTATTTGTTTCCAAAGAATCCATTTCATCATTAATAGCCTCTTGCCATAAATCGGCGTCTAAAGAAGATAAGGCTTCTTGAATAGTGTTAGGATCCTCCTCTAAAGTGAAAGCATAAAAGTCGGGACCAAAATCTTTTTCTACACGAGCCCTTTTACTTTTTCGAATTTCTAAAATGGATTCACTATTTTCTTTATTTTTATTTAAAGAAATATTAGTGGATGACTCGCCCCCACTATTCCTCAATTTAAAAGGAAATTTATCTTCATAAAAATCGGCGTCATTTGATTCAATAATTACTTGATTTTTCAAGTCATAAAATCGGTATGCTTTGCTATTAATAGCATAGCCTATAAAAACGCACTCATATGCTCTACTTGCCAATTTAGACCTTTTAGGGTCAGGTATACGTACATAGGCCAAGCACCCCCACGTTCTAAAGTATGACACGTTGGGCTTAATATTTTTCCAAATTTCATAAGGAGATATTTTCATTTTAGTCTTAGGAATTCTATTAAGCACGTGACACACAGTCAAAATAATTTCACCCCACCAATGTGAGGCAGCCCCGGAATTTAATAAAATAGCAACAACTAATTCAGTTAATGTCCTATTTTTTCTTTCGGCTTTACCGTTCATTTCGGGCGAATAAGGGGCAGTTTTTTCGTGAATAATACCGTGTGTTTTATAAAATTCAATAAATGGTCCAGAATCATATTCGGTGCCTCTATCACTACGTAACCTTTTTATTTTCCGATTAAATTGATTTTCAATTTCATTAAGGAAAATTTTAAACATGTCAAACGCTTCACTTTTATTTTTCATTAAATACACAAATGAATAATCGGAACAGTCATCAATAAAAGTTATAAATAACGTTTGCCATTTCTAGTTGTGACACCATCCAATTCACAAAGATCCGAATGAATTAAATCAAGTGGTTCAGATTCTCTAAAAACATATTTATGTGGTGTCTTAGTGATTTTTGCTTGACTACACCATTCACATTTTTCAAAATCATTTAATGATAATTCGGGAATTAATCCTAAAGTGCTCATATTTTTAACAAGTCATTTATTAACATGACAAAGCCTAGCATGCCAAATATTAAATGAAGAAGCAATATAAGCAGAAGGAGAAATTTTATTCATTGCATCAACCTTCAATTTAAACATCCCATCAGTGGCATAACCCTTGCCTACAAAAATTCTATTTTTGGTCAAAGTAAATAAATCAGCACCAATAGTTTGAGTAAAGCCAGCTTTGTTGAGAAGATAGCCCGAAACCAAATTTTTTCTTATCTCGGGAGTGTGAAGAACATCTTTGAGGATAACAGTCTTTCCCGAAGTAAATTTCAATTCCACATTTCCAGTACCAGCAACCTCAGTGGAGTGAGAATCACCCAACAACACCTTCTTATCTGCAGTCTCAGAATAAGTCTTAAACATACTACGGTCATAACAGATATGGCGGGAAGAGCCAGTATCCAACCACCACCCTTCGGCACCGCTAACCATGTTGATTTCTGAAATCATAGCACATAGCTCCTCTTCGGTCAAATTCGCTTGTGCTTGTGGCACATTGCGACATTTGCGAGCCATATAGCCAGGCTTGCCACACTTGAAACAGAGAAACTGTCCCGAGTTGCTAGACTGTCCATTTCCAGGGTTCTTATACTTATTCTGAGCCTGAGTCTGATTTTTAAAATTCTGGTTGTGGCTCTTTTTCTGATTTTTCATATTTTTTCCGTTTGCCTTTAAAACAACTGGAGTGTGGTTCTTTTTCTGATTTTTGTTGTTAGACACAACAAGAATTTCATCTTTATAGTCCTGTTTTCGGGATTCCTCCTCAATTCTCAATTTAGTAATTAATGACTCTAGTGAGAATTCTTTAGACTTATGCCTCAAAATATTTTTAAACTCTTTGAACAGTGGAGGCAATTTATCAATAATCACAGCCACATGAAATTGCTCATCTAAGGCCATGCCCTCGGAAATAATTTCATGGGCAATCATTTGCAAATCATGGGTTTGAGCAACAACAGATTTGTCATCCGTCATTTGAAATTTCAAATAACGGCTGACGGCATATTTTTTAGCACCCGCCTCCTCCGTGTCATATTTTTTAAAAAGTGCGTCCCAAACATCTTTCGCAGTTTTATAATTGGCATAATAGTCATAAAGTTCGTCACTTAGAGCATTCAGAATATAGTTCTTGCACAAAAAATCATTTTCCTCCCAATTTCTAATTGTTTTGCTTTCCTCAACAGTAGGTGGATTATTTACTACCGGTTTGTCAAATTGAACACATGATGCGACTTTTTTCGTAGTTAAATAAAATAGCAATTTTTTGCTCCAACGTTTAAAATGAGTGCCTTCATATTTGAAAGGCTTATTTAGGTTACTAGAGTTAATTTCGTCCATGGCAGAATATAGAACACCTTAAAATTATTGTAGCAGCAATTTAAATAATTAAATGCAGAATTAAAATCAGGAACGAAATTACCCAATTTTTGGAGCAAATAAATCTGGGCAGAAAAGTATAAGAATTCCGAAACTGGACAGTCAAGAACCCGGCTGAGTCGCGGACTAGGTCGCTCTCTTTAAGGTGTTTCGCGGCTCTGCCTCCAATTTGTGCCGACAGTGTACAGCCCCGTCACCCCCAGGATAAAACAGCCTCGAAAAGAATACGAATCAGCAGCACGAATCTGATTCGCTCAACAAACACCCATTTTGTGTACATATACTGCTCGATCAAGATAAATATAAATAATCTGGGAAAGATTATATATTTCTGTGTCGCTATAATTATTCAGGGAATGAATAATTATTTCTGTAAAAAATTCGGAGGTTGGAACTATTTGCAGAAATTTTTTGGGAGATAAGTCTGTGTTAAAAACGGAGGCTACCACCTCTTTTATGGGGAAAAAGAAAAGAGACGTTGGTAAACAACGTGGAGAAAATTCTGGAAATAGTGGGCAACTCGGTTGAAGAAATCAACACGGAATAAACCACGTTTTAATTTTTCGGAATTAATTACCGTTAAAAAATAATTTTTAAAGCCCAAAAACGTTAATTTATTTGTCCAAAAAATAAATTCTTAATGAGCCCAAGCCCAAGACCCAGGACCTGGACCCGGACACGGGCACGGGCGCGGGCCGGGCCGGATGGACGGCGGCGGCGCGCGCGTGTGACTTGGCCCATTGGGTCTGCCCCACATACCCACAAAAACTTGAATGCCCAAAGGGCTGAACCTTTGTTCCCAAAAAATTGTAAATATACACAACACTTTTGAACTCTCCCACCGATGTGGGACACAGAGAGAGCAATTCATTGTTTTGCAACTTAAAACAACAGCTGTCTTTGACAGCTGTTTCCAACAATCCCCCACTTGCAAAACTTGAAAACATTTTATCGAGCAATAATTCATAGAATTGTGCATAAGCAAAGGCGTCTTTCGACTTGAACCTTTACGTAGTAAAGATGATTCAGAATATACTAGAGTAACCGTAGTTTTGAACTCTATCTTTGACAACATCCCACACACAACCCTACTTGGGTGTAAGTCTAATAGCTAGCACATTACGGCTATGTGCTTCTATCCCAGTATAGTGAACGCTTTAGGAATTTGCCCAAAATATCCATAGGAAGCGGCCACACTTCCACATTCACATAGGTGAGTCTATCAAGAATACTCCTGTAGCTAAGTCCCCACTCAAAATAAAGCTATAGATCTCATTAAGAGTTATCATAACTCATCCTTAACTCGCTTCAGGATATCATGCTCCTTAGGGATGGACTCGGAGTAAAACCCCGTTCTATTTTAATTAATAATCGCATGATTCAACCCATATCACTTGTGACTTGTTATTACCCTTTAAACATATTTCTTGGGATCTCCAGTCTATATGTTGGGTTACCATCACAAATGACTCATTTATCCAAGGGCTTTAGTCCCATCCCTTTCGTGGTGTTCCACACCTTCTCCCTAGCTAGTCCTTTCGTCAAAGGATCAGCTAAGTTCTGTTTAGACCGTATATGATCCACCCTCACAGCACCCGTAAAGATAAATTCTCTAACAGTACTATGCTTATGACGTATTTGTCGTTTCTTACCGTTATAATAACGGTTCTCAACTTTTGCAATAGCCGCGGTACTATCACAATGAATCAAAACGGCTGGAATCGGTCTTTTCCATAATGGGATATCGGACATGAGGTTTCTTAACCAACCTGCCTCTTCACTAGCAGCAGCTAGCGCTATCATCTCAGACTCCATAGTGGATTGAGCCAAAATAGTTTGTTTCTTAGATTTCCAAGAAACTGCACCACCAGCGATGCTAAATATATATCCACTAGTAGCCTTAGAATCATCAGATAGGGTGTTCCAATCAGCATCACTAAATCCTTCAAGGACCGCGGGATGCTTATTATAGTATAATCCGAGGTTCATCGTCCTTTTAAGGTACCGCATGACCCTCTCAATAGCATGCCAATGCTCCATACTAGGTCTACTAGTAAATCTACATAGTACTTCCACAGCATAAGCTATGTCAGGTCTAGTGCAATCTGTAGCATAACGTAAGCTACCAATAATGCTTGCATAAGCATTTTGGTTTACACTGTCGCGAGTGTTCTTAAATAACTTTACACTAGGGTCAAATGGAGTACCAGCAGGTTTACAGTCAAAGTAATTATATTTCTTTAGAACTTTCTCAATGTAATGAGATTGATCCAAAGAAAGTCCCTTTTCTGACCTAGTAATATTAATTCCTAATATTACACTAGCTTCACCCAAATCCTTCATATCAAAGTTGGCACATAATAATGATTTAACATTTTCTACGGCATGAATATTAGAACCAAATATAAGCAAGTCATCAACATAAAGACATATGATAGTGCAAATGTTCTCAACATATTTATAATAAATGCATTTGTCACTTTCATTAATTTTAAACCCATTAGAGATGACTAAGCTATCAAATTTATCATGCCATTGTTTAGGTGCCTGTTTGAGTCCATAAAGAGATTTATCTAATTTACATACTTTATTTTCTTGACCGTGTACAATAAAACCTTCAAATTGATCCATATAAATCTCTTCTTCTAATTCTCCATTTAAAAATGCAGTTTTAACATCCATTTGGTGTACAATTAAATCATTTAAGGCAGCTATAGCAAATAGTACACGTATAGACGTTATTCTAGTCACGGTGAAAATGTGTCAAAAAAGTCTACATTTTCTCTTTGTCTAAAACCTTTAGCAACAAGACGTGCCTTATATTTTTCAACAGTGCCATCAGGTTTCAATTTCTTTTTAAGAATCCATTTACACCCAATAGTTTTACATCCAGGAGGAAGGTCCACTAAATGCCAAGTTTTATTTGTTTCCAAAGAATCCATTTCATCATTAATAGCCTCTTGCCATAAATCGGCATCTAAAGAAGATAAGGCTTCTTGAATAGTGTTAGGATCCTCCTCTAAAGTGAAAGCATAAAAGTCGGGACCAAAATCTTTTTCTACACGAGCCCTTTTACTTTTTTGAATTTCTAAAATGGATTCATTATTTTCTTTATTTTTATTTAAAGAAATATTAGTGGATGACTCGCCCCCACTATTCCTCAATTTAAAAGGAAATTTATCTTCATAAAAATCGGCGTCATTTGATTCAATAATTACTTGATTTTTCAAGTCATAAAATCGATATGCTTTGCTATTAATAGCATAGCCTATAAAAACGCACTCATATGCTCTACTTGCCAATTTAGACCTTTTAGGGTCAGGTATACGTACATAGGCCAAGCACCCCCACGTTCTAAAGTATGACACGTTGGGCTTAATATTTTTCCAAATTTCATAAGGAGATATTTTCATTTTAGTCTTAGGAATTCTATTAAGCACGTGACACACAGTCAAAATAATTTCACCCCACCAATGTGAGGCAGCCCCGGAATTTAATAAAATAGCAACAACTAATTCAGTTAATGTCCTATTTTTTCTTTCGGCTTTACCGTTCATTTCGGGCGAATAAGGGGAAGTTTTTTCGTGAATAATACCGTGGGTTTTATAAAATTCAATAAATGGTCCAGAATCATATTCGGTGCCTTAATCACTACGTAACCTTTTTATTTTCCGATTAAATTGATTTTCAATTTCATTAAGGAAAATTTTAAACATGTCAAATGCTTCACTTTTATTTTTCATTAAATACACAATTGAATAATCGGAAGAGTCATCAATAAAAGTTATAAAATAACGTTTGCCATTTCTAGTTGTGACACCATCCAATTCACAAAGATCCGAATGAATTAAATCAAGTGGTTCAGATTCTCTAAAAACAGATTTATGTGGTGTCTTAGTGATTTTTGCTTGACTACACCATTCACATTTTTCAAAATCATTTAATGATAATTCGGGAATTAATCCTAAAGTGCTCATATTTTTAACAAGTCGTTTATTAACATGACAAAGCCTAGCATGCCAAATATTAAATGAAGAAGCAATATAAGCAGAAGGAGAAATTTTATTCATTGCATCAACATTCAATTTAAACATCCCATCAGTGGCATAACCCTTGCCTACAAAAATTCCATTTTTGGTCAAAGTAAATAAATCAGCACCAATAGTTTGAGTAAAGCCAGCTTTGTTGAGAAGATAGCCCGAAACCAAAATTTTCCTTATCTCGGGAGTGTGAAGAACATCTTTGAGGATAACAGTCTTTCCCGAAGTAAATTTCAATTCCACATTTCCAGTACCAGCAACCTCAGTGGAGTGAGATTCACCCAACAACACCTTCTTATCTGCAGTCTCAGAATAAGTCTTAAACAGACTACGGTCATAACAGATATGGCGGGAAGCGCCAGTATCCAACCACCACCCTTCGGCACCGCTAACCATGTTGATTTCTGAAATCATAGCACATAGGTCCTCTTCGGTCAAATTCGTTTGTGCTTGTGGCACATTGCGATATTTGCGAGCCATATGGCCAGGCTTGCCACACTTGAAACAGAGAAACTGTCCCGAGTTGCTAGACTGTCCATTTCCAGGGTTCTTATACTTATTCTGAGCCTGAGTCTGATTTTTAAAATTCTGGTTGTGGCTCTTTTTCTGATTTTTCATATTTTTTCCGTTTGCCTTTAAAACAACTGGAGTGTGGTTCTTTTTCTGATTTTTGTTGTTAGACACAACAAGAATTTCATCTTTATAGTCCTGTTTTTGGGATTCCTCCTCAATTCTCAATTTAGTAATTAATGACTCTAGTGAGAATTCTTTAGACTTATGCCTCAAAATATTTTTAAACTCTTTGAACAGTGGAAGCAATTTATCAATAATCACAGCCACCTGAAATTGCTCATCTAAGGCCATGCCCTCGGAAATAATTTCATGGGCAATCATTTGCAAATCATGGGTTTGAGCAACAACAGATTTGTCATCCGTAATTTGAAATTTCAAATAACGGCTGACGGCATATTTTTTAGCACCCGCCTCCTCCGTGTCATATTTTTTAAAAAGTGTGTCCCAAACATCTTTCGCAGTTTTATAATTGGCATAATAGTCATAAAGTTCGTCACTTAGAGCATTCAGAATATAGTTCTTGCACAAAAAATCATTTTCCTCCCAATTTCTAATTGTTTTGCTTTCCTCAACAGTAGGTGGATTATTTACTACCGGTTTGTCAAATTGAACACATGATGCGACTTTTTTCGTAGTTAAATAAAATTGCAATTTCTTGCTCCAACGTTTAAAATGAGTGCCTTCATATTTGAAAAGCTTATTTAGGTTACTAGAGTTAATTTCGTCCATGGCAGAATATAGAACACCTTAAAATTGTTGTAGCAGTAATTTAAATAATTAAATGCAGAATTAAAATCAGGAACGAAATTACCCAATTTTTGGAGCAAATAAATCTGGGCAGAAAAGTATAAGAATTCCGAAACTGGACAATCAAGAACACGGCTGAGTCGCGGACTAGGTCGCTCTCTTTAAGGTGTTTCGCGGCTCTGCCTCCAATTTGTGCCGACAGTGTACAGCCCCGTCACCCCCAGGATAAAACAACCTCGAAAAGAATACGAATCAACAGCACGAATCTGATTCGCTCAACAAACACCCATTCTGTGTACATATACTGCCCGATCAAGATAAATATAAATAATCTGGGAAAGATTATATATTTCTGTGTCGCTATAATTATTCAGGGAATGAATAATTATTTCTGTAAAAAATTCGGAGGTTGGAACTGTTTGCAGAAATTTTTTGGGAGATAAGTCTGTGTTAAAAACGGAGGCTACCACCTCTTTTATGGGGAAAAAGAAAAGAGACGTTGGTAAACAACGTGGAGAAAATTCTGGAAATAGTGGGCAACTCGGTTGAAGAAATCAACACGGAATAAACCACGTTTTAATTTTTCGGAATTAATTACCGTTGAAAAATAATTTTTAAAGCCCAAAAACGTTAATTTATTTGTCCAAAAAATTAATTCTTAATGAACCCAAGCCCAAGACCCAGGACCCGGACACGGGCACGGGCCGGGCCGGACGGACGGCGGAGGCGGCGGCGCGCGCGGATGACTTGGCCCATTGGGTCTGCCCCACATACCCACAAAAACTTGAATGCCCAAAGGGCTGAACCTTTGTTCCCAAAAAATTGTAAATATACACAACACTTTTGAACTCTCCCACCGATGTGGGACACGGAGAGAGCAATTCATTGTTTTGCAACTTAAAACAACAGCTGTCTTTGACAGCTGTTTCCAACAGTGTGAGGAAGAAAAAACTACTTTTTTTTTTGCGGTTAGAGGTTTGAAAATTGTTGTCCATGACTTTTTTACTTGCTACACAACAGATTACCTCGTGCTCCGGTCGTTCTTGTTTAATTTATTAAATGTGATGATAAATAAAATATTTTCCATTTTAAGATTGTCAATAATACCAGAATAAAATAATTTAGTGAGATAAAGATGGAGTTTCATTAAGGTACATTGTTATTATGTAAGCAAGACTCTGGATGTAGGTGATATTTACCTTTTTCTTTTCCTCAATGAGGTAGATGGAGAACAGCTATTAGCACTTCTTGGTCTTTGCCCCAAAAATAATATTTAGCAACATAAAAAATGTGGCAAAGAATAATTGGTAATTTTTTTGTAATACTATGCGTCTCTAAAAGTCATTTTGGGGGCAAGATTTACAAAAATTATGAGTGTTAAACACATTTATAAAGATTTAATGGGGGTCAAGTCCCAAATAATTCAAAATTTATATAACAAGTCGAGTTTGTAGATAAGTTTTTATATATAGTGCAACATTAGTATCTTTTAAATTACATTAATAAAAATTCAGATATATGTTTGCATATATTTGTAACAATAATATTTATCTCAGTATCCTCAAATATAAGATATATAAACACACAAAGATAATAAGTGAAATATTATATTTATTATGTTTTTTTTTGTGAAAAGAGGAATATATTAATTAAGCAACCAAATTATCCATGAGGGTACAAACAATCCGACATACAAACATAACGCCAAAGCATAAAACTAACAGAAGCTCCACGCAGTGGAGGCAGTTACACTTCGTTAAACCCCGATTCCTCAAACTGAAACGTACTGAATTTGAAGGCATCTTCTATGGCTTGCTCTTGGCTAGGGATGGAAGAGTATCGACCTTGAATTAGATTGCAAGGTGGTAGTTGACATGATCAATGAGGGGGATTGGATAAATCACCCACATTCATCTATTATCCTCGACTGTAGAGATTTAAAGACGGAGTTAAGCATCGATGTTAAGTTCATTTCGAGAGAGGCCAACCAGTATGATGACTGGTTAGCCAAGTATGCTAAGTATCGAGTGGAGGACTTCTTCACTTTGATGGAGCCCCTGGACCAGCTCAGAGCGATTATATTTATTATGTATGTCATGAGTCCGAATATATTGTTTTAATACTTAAATGATATATTTAACAGTTGCTGACATAGGCAAGTACAAATGACTTTATTTTCAAATCACGTATGAAAATATAAAGAATAATGCTTGGCTTATCGATGATTAACACTGGGTAAGTATTGGTAAGTGAAGTACGATTCGAATATTAAAGGTGTACTTTCTCTCTCTCTTTCTCTCTCCCTCTCCCTCTCCAATGTCCATTACTCGTACATCTCAAATTTATTTAGGGGTGTTCAAAAAATCGATTGGACTCACTAGTGGACCGAACCGGACCAAATCGAACCGCCTTAATTTTTTCGGTCTTTTTTTTAATTGGTCCGGTTCAGTTTTTTTTGGCAAACAAGTCTAATCGGTCTGATCCTTGGTCCATCACAAAAAATAATCGATATGGACCGGGTCGGACCGGTTACATATAAATATATATATTTTATTACATTTGAACTTAGGAAAAAACTAAGGATAAGTTGGCCATTTTGAAAATAAAGAAATTAGAAAATCGCACTCACTCACTCTGTCTCTCATCTCTCAGTCGTTCTCTCTCACAACTCAATTCTCAAACTCTCACTCGTTTTAAACCCTCTCTTTCACACACTTCTCTTAGCCCCTCGCCGTTCCTCGACCCTCGTCGCCTCTCAGCCCTCGCAACCACTTAGCCTCCATCATATATATATATATATATATACTTACTGTTGTTTCTTTCGGTTTCATCTTTTCGATTTGGTTTCTGATCTAGTTTCATTTATACCAATTTTTAATCCAGTTTCATCAGATTTTCGATCTGGTTTACTGCTATTGATTGGACGGGTTTAGTGTGCGTGTAAATGATATCCGTTAAGCCTGCTGAAATCATGGAGGTAAAACCTTCCAAACGAAAATCAGGAGGGCCACACGAATGGAATTTGTAATATCCTTGGTTGCTAATGATTTTCTCGAGCTAGCAATACTAATGTCGGGAAATTAAGATCCAATTTCCACTCTGGACTTTAAATGGATGTTGAAGCTAGTATTTACACTTAGTTAGTATGCCTAAAAAGCTTCATACTCTGAAAATGTGCGCAAGACCTACAATCATCTACAGTTATTTGAACATAAAATGAAATAAGTAAGAGACTATCATCTACTGTTATCTAAACTAAGAATACATCATATGCAAGTGTTATAATATCAGTATGAACAATAGAATAACAATAACAACAATAGTCCAAAAAGGAACTGATATTGCAGCTGCAGAACAATAGAATAGTTTTGTTATCTGCACAAAGGCACTAATATTTTTGTTATCTCCGTTAAGAACTTTCATCTGGTGGCATCTGTTAGTCCTTCTCAAAATGTTACAGCTGCAGAACAAGAGAAAGTGAGATTACAATTTAGAAAGATAGGAAAAATATTAATGTTTTTGCACTTAACATAGGTTGGACATTTTTTAAAGGTAATTTTAATTTTTAAAATGATTATTTTAATAATACTAGGACCAACAAGTTAGACCAGACCGACCCTACAAAAAACTGGACTGACTAGGCCCGAAAGATCGGCACAATCGACCCGATCTTGGTCCCTTTTTTAGGACCGGTTTAATTTGTTTGTTCCGTAAAAATCCTAAAATCCGAATTGGATCAAACCACGAACATCCCTATATTTACTTCTCTTTGGTTTGTTTCTTAAATAAAATTTATTTTTTATGCGGTTCGAACATCTGATGCCTACTTCCACAAATCATAATGAATCTTCTTCACTATAATATGATAGAATTACACAAGAGTCTCTAATATCATAATCCCCCTTCATATAAAAGTAAGAAATAAATAAAGGAATACATATGAATTTATAACAACACTTGGCTACTTATTGTTTATTAGTAAAAATGAAAACAATTGACACTCAATTCACAAAATATTATGTTTTTTTATCCCAACCATAAAAAATATGGACTTTAATATTGAATTGTAACAAATAATGAAAAATAATATCAAACTTTGGCAAGAGAAGGAAAGTTTAAGAGATACAAATATGTTTTAAAAGTAAAATCTGCAAGTACAACATTAGGTCATTGGCACAAAAGGTTGAAAAACTATTTTGCACTCATAGAAATTGGCTTTGATATAAAAAAAATTATTTGAGAAGACCTTTTTTAAAACCACCGGGAGCCAAGTAAGATACAATACAAAAAGTTAGGATGGAAAATAATTTTTTACTCATTTTGGGTAATGGTAATTATCGAATTTACCTTACACTTGCCATTTCTTTTTATTTTGGAAAACAAAAATATTGAAAAATGTTAGTTACTTGAATTTGGCATGTTCCATTTAATGTATTATTCTATATACAATAAAAACCCAAGTAATTTTTTTAAAGAAATGAATACCAGGACACAGATGACCAAATCACGGGCACATAGTTATTAAAAAGTGAGAGTTTAAAGATATAACATGCGTGATTTTTAGAGTAGGAGGTAAGTAAATAACTAATCACACACACATTATCTTATAAAACTATCATTGTCATTAAAATGTTATTTAACTAATTATCGCCAATTTGGGTGTTATTATCTGCATATTAAGTAATTATAGATCCCACATTGGAGTATAAGCTACATTTTTAAAATTATCATCATCATCATCCTTGCTTTAATCCCATCAAATGGGGTCGACCACATGGATTCTCCTTTTCTATTCTAATCTATTATATGAAAAATTATCATTAAGTTTAATTCCTTAAGATATCTTCTAATAATTTCCTCCCACGATAGCTTAGAGTGGCCTCTTTTTCTTTTAACCTCTATTTCCAACAATCTTCCTCTTGTTATAGGGGCATCTACTGGTCTACGAAATACATGTCCGTACCACCCAAGTGTACTTTCTCTTAATTTATCGCTAATGGAAGCCAATCCTAACCTTTCTCTCACATATTGAGTTTTAATTTTGTCCTTTCTAGTGATTCCTATCATTCGCCGGAGCATCCTCATCTCACTAGCATGGAGACTTTGTTAATGTTTTTTCTTTAACGCTCAACACTTAACTCTATATAGGGTCATTGACTTAGAAATTGTCCTATAAATCTTTCCTTTTAATTTATTAGTTATCCTCTTATAGCATAACACCCCACTCGCTTGTCTCCATTTCATCCAACCAGTTGATATTCTATTCGTAAAATCCTAATCAATATCCCCATTACTTTGTAACATTGAACCTAGATAATGAAAATTATTAGTTTGATTTATCACTTTTTTTTAAATCTTTAACATTATGTTACTCGACGTCTCATTGTTAAATTTACATTTCATAAAATATTAAGCCCAAATAAACAAAAGAAGTCGAGTGTATGCTATGAATATTCATCACCTACACCATAATTATTATTTGAATTCAAGTGGAACGTGTAACGAAGGATTCAAATAATTCTCAAAAGCCTTTTTTTCTCAAACGCATATTTGATGCCTTAAATATAACAAAAAACACCTTATGTCTATATCCTTAATTATATAAAAAAAATTATCTTCTTTATTTTTTATTATCTTGTTTATTTTGTGTTATTGATATTAACATATCGTCATTGGCAGTATTTAGTGACAAGTTCTCACAATGGAAATAATGTGACGCTAAAAATAAACTTCCCCCAAAATATTATCTTACGGAGTTATAACACAAGAAAAAGTGACATTAAAAATAAATGATACTAAAAATATTTTGTGTCATTTTTTTATTAAATAAAAATTATCACTCAAGAAGCTAACACATTATATTGTTAAAAAATAACCACCATAAATATTTTCTCTCACACCTTATATCAAAACTAAAAATTTAGTTTATTCAAAAAGCCTTCATTTTTCTATTGATGCATCTGTATAAATATATTTGCCTAAAAATATTAGTTAATAAACATTCACCAATAAAATTTTACAAAATATTTGACAAAAAATAATGAATGTAAATAATAAATAATAAAAGTTGTTAATGAATATTACCCTAATTTCTCTAATGTAATTGATATCTTTATACCAAATCGAAAGAAACAAATGTATTCTAATTATGAATATATTGTAGGCAAAAATATTGGCAAACGAATTTCTTAAATACATAAAATATTTCCTTTTATTATCTAGATGATTTATGTAGTTAATTTTTTTATATACTATTGAATGACTTATTGAATAAAATTTACCACATTTTTTTGAATAACATGGTAACATGACATTATAATTCGTGTTCGTGTTCAAATTTTCTACACAATATCGTGTCGTGCTCGTATCAAATTATGACTCATGTTCGTTCTGTTATCATATTTTTCTTGTAGTTTATTCATAATGATAGGTTCAATTAGGGTGGTACTGTATTTTAAATCTCTTGTGTTCTTATCAAGTAAAATAACACAAAATCTTGCCATGATCGGTTTTAGTAGGCCTCATCGTATCATCTTGAACCAATAAATGATCGCGAATTGCCATCCTTAATCGCATGTTTTTAAAGGCATTTTCATATAACTATTGAATGCATATATTTTTTCAATAATGATTTTTCTCAATAAAAACTCAGAGGAAGATAAGGTGTAAGGAAGGATATAAAAAATATATTATCCATACGTCTATACAAATAATTAGGCTAGAGGGCTTTAATCTAAACACTGGCACATTTATCCTTCAACATTTTTAGCCCATCAACTATACATTTTCTTTATAATTTTCACCATATAACCTTTTAAATTTACAAACTAAAGAGAGACTAGTTAAAAACCCATTAAAATAACATAACATGCAAAATTAATTATTTCTAACGTGCAGTACAAAAAGTCACTTAATATGCAAAATTTAATTATCATTTAAATTATATATTTTATTATTACCATATCACATAAGTAATAATTCCACTTATTAATTTATTTCTCAATTAATAAATAATAAATCTCATTACAAAAATACGGGGTATTACAGTCTTCCCTTATTTTATAGGGATTTTATCTTCAGAATTTACCAAAGCATAATGTCGTAACACAAAATGCACAAATACCATATGCCTATATACATCTCGACCATACACATACCATCTCAAGATAATGAAGTAAGGATCACATATGCCTACCATTGAATGCCACGACTGGGGCGCCCATATACCCAATGCCACGTGTACATAAGCCTAACATAATATGTCATGACTGGGGCACCTATGCAAACCCCATAAGTATCCCACACACACACACACACACACACACACACACACGTACGTTTATGTGTGATATATATATATATATATATATATATATATATATATAAGCTCGTGTGTGTGTGTGTGTTTAGAAAGATAGAGAGAGAGAGAGGGAGAGAGAGAGAGAGAGGTTCTTAAGTGAACAAAAAATAATGAACTTTTTAATGAACCTAATAAAACATTAAAAAATAACCCAATCAATTTTAATTCCTTGTCGTAATTGGTTCACACCAACGACAACAGACACGTGTGTGACACACACATGCATTTTTTTAATATACAACCCCCCAACCCATCTTGAAGTGGATCAGACAAATATAAGCATTGAGTTGCAGGTGGTTCAACAATATATATATATATATATATATATATATATATATATATATATATATATATATATATATATATATAACAGTTGATTTATAAGCATTATCTTCTGTTGAATCTCACAAAATATAACCTCAACAGTTAATAAATCCCGAAATCAATAGGAAAGATCCAAGTGATATTATAGTGTAGATTATTATTTCCCATGGTTTAAGATGTAGTGTAAACGATCATTATTATGTTCGATCCACTTTAAGTTGTGTCTCGTTGGTAAATAGTTGAATTTATGGCAGATGGGTGTGTGTGTTGGGGGGGCGGTAAGGTTTGTGAGGTGTGTGTGTGTATATTAAGTTGCTACTGGCGCGGATCAATTATAACAAGGAACTAAAAGTGATTGGGTTATTTTTTAATGTCTTATTAGGTTCATTCAAAAGTTCATTATTTTGGTTCACTTAAGAATCTCTCTCTCTCTCTCTCTCTCTCTCTCTCTATAAATATATATATATATAAAGTAAAGAACTTACCATACTACCACACTAGACACATCTCTATTTCTTTTGAGGTTGCCCCACCAGTGTTGCTGGTGGTGTAAATCACTAGTACTCTTGAAGTTGATATTCCTTAGCCCGACTGGACCTAATTCTTGGGATATGTCACATATCAATGCCTTATTTCTCCATAATAATAGAAAACGCTCTTGAAGGCTGTAAACTTCTTACCCGACGCACTATCTCCTAGTTGTCTCTGTCTCTGGGGAGCCTATGATTTTCCATTTTCCTACTGAAAGTCCTGATTATCCTTCCCCATTCGAGGCTTCTTCCATGGATGGTCATCTCAGCCCTTGTTTTCCCCACATGTCTTAGGTTCCATTTAAACCACGTGACTCATTCCTCTTACTGAGCTTCTTTTAGAAATTCCCTTTTTCTTGATAGATAGACAAAATGAACCCATTAATTAAGCATTCATTTTCTCTCTATTCAATATTCACGTCCTTATGCAAAGCATATACAATTGTAACTCTTGTTCATACTCAGAAGCATTCCTCAAACCCTGCTCCAGATTAGAAAGATTTTTCTTCTTCGTACTCCTAATAGCATAAGGAAAATATATTTTATTAAGTTTCTCCATAAATTCACCATATTCAATCGATCCCCAATCTTCGGTGAGGTTACACTCTCCCATGAGTGCAAAGCATATCCCCTACACCAATTGTTACAATCCCAATAAATAGC
This sequence comes from Sambucus nigra, assembly GCA_949130495.1. NCBI lineage: Eukaryota > Viridiplantae > Streptophyta > Magnoliopsida > Dipsacales > Adoxaceae > Sambucus > Sambucus nigra. Next base: position 567,904,438 of record OX422212.1, read on the forward strand.
TTACCTATTCCAAGAGTAGTATCCCAAATCACATGGTTTAATCGATCCAATAACACTAAAAACATTATGTGTTCCCAAACATCCGATATGGCATAACTCTGCACGTTGTGAGTCTAATATAGAGTTTCAACCACTCATTTATATTTGACTATCCAACTAATTCAATAAGGTCTAACTATCACTAATTATTCTTATAATGTCACTGTGCTATCAACACACGCTACCATACACAACTTCATATAGATAGGACACCCCTAGCCACTCAATCCTCAAAATAACTCAATGCTCATATTATATATACTTTATATCACGCTGAAAATGTAACGTTTTGTATTATATATTAGTTATTTATCTCTCGTGACAAGACATTTGAGTCATACATAAAGTCTATCCCAAAAGATTGATTCACTTAGATGAATGAAAGTGTATTTGTCCATTACTTATATAGATTTGTGATTTGAAGAAATGAAGACATCTCGATATTTGAAGCCTTATGTTGCTACCATTAAAGAAAACCGTTTTGGGTAATTGATACACATTTGGGTATTGCACACACTCACGTATTTTAAAATGAGAGTTTTTTCCTTATGAGATGATTTTTAAAATATTTACTTCAATGGTGTATTTGTTTGTGAAATGGATCAAGTTATGATTTTCAAAAAGCTCCTTAAATAGTTGTAAAATGTTTTTGGTTGGTTGCCATTTGAACGACGAGATTTTAAGCCATTCGCACACCCCATGAGTTTTGATGGACAAACTATGTGCATGACTGAGAACTACCCCGTTTACACGGTTCCTAGCATTCTTTTTTCTTTGGGGTCATACTGTACAAAATTGTGCACATAACAGAGTTGGAAATTCCAAATTCTATAAATATTCCTTGTTTCCCTCCAAATCATTTAACACTTTTCCCTCACTTCTAAATACATCCTCTGACTGTTTTTTTTAAAGAGTTGTACTTTATCTCTCTAATTCTAACTGAGTGTTCATTTGAGAGTTTGTGGGATTTCGCTATCTACTTCTAGATGTTTATTTGATAGATGATTTGATGTGTTTTAATCCACATATAACCTTATTTACGTATGTTTTTTGGCTCAACCATATGATTTATGCTCCACGATCTAAAGAAGGTGCTCAAGCTATCGAGAGTTAGAGCATGGTGTGGATCTATGATAAAGAGTGTAATTTCGTATTTGATAGATGGAGCTTAAAATGTATTTCTCATTGGAACATGGAAGAGTTACAACATCCATAAGTTGTGACACCCCGCCTAATAAAATACCGTGTGATCAATCCTATACCAAATTAAAACATGAGTCTCATATGGTTCATTGTTAGCATCTCTGTCGAAAACCAATTTAATTACTAATAACTTATTAGGTTGGCGTCAAAATTTTATATTAACTAAACCAACCAAGTAAAACATTCACACAGTTTACATATACGAAACTGAAATGAAATAAAAATAACCGAACACTCGGTTTAACATAATACAACCAAATCGAATGTCGCACTAAAAATGCGGTAAAAGAATAAATGAATACAGTTGGGATATCGGCCCGAATGTTTCTACAATACCTCCTATCTAGATTTCAAGGATAGAAGCGTCTACAATGAACCTGCATGCATCCACAGCTGATGCAGTAAATGTCTGACTTGAAGGAATCATCATCCAGGCATCCCTATGTCTGGACACCTAATATATATAGATATATAGCAAGAGAGGGGAAAAATAGAGAAGCGGGTCAGAGCCCGAATTTTGAAAATATTTAACAAGTGCATAAATGCCATATTTTAAAATATGAAATCTCTCATATTTAAATTGGTATTGCACTCTCATGAGATACACCTCACCCCTCTTCTAATAGTGCACACCTATCGCATACATTCTAAACAACCTAGTTAAGCTACCCTGCCTAACTAATCTGTTTCACACATATTCTAAAAGTCCTCATAAACCTGAGTACTAAGGACTAAACTTCTCTCCATTCCTAACATTGCGCTACGTTTCGTGCGTGGGCTGTCTCGCGAAGTGAAATCCAAATAAGGAACCCCCCGATACACTACTACCTGACAATGTTGATCGTCGAGATCCATTAGGCCCTCAGTACATAATGAATATTATAAAATCCTGTATATATATATATATATATATATATATATATATATATATATATATATATATATAGTTCTCACTAGAACCTATGACTCATATTCATAAAATCTTGATATAAATCTACCGGAAGGAAAATAACACCTCAATCATTCTTTTCTCTTTACACAAGTTTACTTCATATGATATCCCACCTTCATATACAAGCAATATACTATATGCAACAAGTATAAATACACCTATTATAATCATAAGTATAATATCCATCCCACCGATCTATAACTCGAGGATGCAGTCTCATAGTGTCTATCCGCATTCGAGTTTGCTCAATCAATCACGGTACCAAGCCACACTCACTCTTGGCCATGGTAAAATATACTAAACGGTGGAGGCGGTCATATTCCCTCCTAAAAGTGGAATATAAATATCTCACTCGTATGCCAGACAATATGACCTGGGGATATACTCTCCCTGCTCCTCAAGCTAGGGGATTCACCCACATCGCGCAACCTCCCTGGATAGCACTAGAGAAAATATATCATCTAGCTGTTCATCCCTATGCCTGGGGAAACCTGTGGAACCAACCTCTAAGATACAAATATACCAATCACATACAAATATATTTAATTCCGTATCATATTATATATATACAGTAGCAACTCTCGTATATAATATATATGACTTCTCAATATATATGGCTAGAATTGCTAAACTCTTATAGCTATAGCCAATAACCCCGAATGCTCCCATTCGTAATAATCAAATAAGTATACTATAGACTTATTTTAGTTCCATAGGTATCACGTCACCTATAATGATAGTCGTCAATAGACGTATCGGATAGCCGCTCAATCCTCATTAGCCCATATCTTAGATTCCATCCTAATCATATCCTAGGATTTACTCGCCTGCAATCGGCCCATATTTATTCTAACTGCATAAATATCTATTCCCACTTGCCGAAGACCTATCTCGAATGTTGCTCGACCCGAACATTTCCTAAGTCCATACCTCGGATTGTACACTAAACTAACCTAAGGTTCTCTCTTCCAACCCGAGGTTTACTCACTCTCAATACCGTCATCTAGGAGTACTAATTTCATAACTAGGTTCCCCTATAATAATCTCCAATCACTATTTAATCTCCCAGTAACTCAAAGAGGGGAAAAAGATGGCAAATTCAACAAAGGCGAATCGATTCGCCCCTAATGCGAATCGATTTGGGCTAGGAATCAATTCAGTTCCAATTCGAATTGATTAGGAAAGTGTTCTGCAAGCAAGTCCTCAATGGAGAATTGATTCGGTCTCAATCTGAATCGATTCGGCCTGAGACAGCGTTACAGGTCCCCTTATGCGAAGCGATTCGGTCTAGACTCGGATCGATTTGTCCTGTTCGAAGGGCACTGTTTGGGCCATTTCATCTTCTCCAAAATACCCAAATATCAACCCATTCTACATTTTATGGTTTCTAACCTCAACCAACAACACTATAATCATCCTAACACTGATTTATAACTAACATATCAATTAATTTGTGGTATTATACCATTTCCCTAAGATTTAAATCCTAAAACCATTAAAACCCTAGTTTATCATTTCCCCCCATTTCTACCCATTTATACACTCCATTAACATGAGTTTAACACAATAAATCATTAAGAGTTTATAATACATCAATTTGTTAACTCATACCCAAAAATTCCAAATTTTTTTAAGGGTTCTAACCTAAAATTATATAGTTTACCAACTATAATATGAGATGCACACACTCAATTAAATAAAGTAAGTAAACACTTGCCTCGTGGATAAAATTTGACGACCTCGAGTCGAATCCCGTGGATTTTGGCCCGGAAACCCCTTTCCCCTCTTCCTTTCTTTCCTTCTTCTTTTCTATCTTCTCTTTCTTCTCTTTCTCTCTCTTAGGGCTTATAAGAGGGAGATAAGGGTTTATCCCTTATAAATCCAAAAATGACTCGTTTACTCAATTGCGAGTCCCTACTAGTCCAAAAGTCCCCAGAACTCAAACACTACACTGGGTACTCTATTCTAACTATCTTAACCATTCCGAAATCAGCCGTGCACTCGAAATCTCCATCCGAGTCACTTAACTAAAATTCACTAGTCGTACCCAACACTTCTCAATGCGCGTTTTCTACAACGTAAAATAATTTCCGTCGCTTTACCCAGTTGCGGCATGATATAACAATATTTCGACTCATTTACTCAGTCCCCTAAGTAAATATAACACGTGTCGGTAGCATCTAACGCTTATTAATCAAGAATTTACTATTTACTAAAATTCCTCAAATTACCAAATTACGCCCACTTATGTAATTTAAATATCCATAAAAGTACGGGGTATTACATAGGTAATTTCTTGTGACTGAACGAGAGTCAACTATATTCTTTTATTGTGTAAAATGAAATTTTCAAATCTAATGAGATGCAAGGGCACACCGAGTTTTTTTTACCCATAGGTTGGGGGTTTTCCTTGTATACTCGGTGTTGTGTTTTCTTGTGTGATTGCTTTTCATTTCACATTGCTTAATTGTGTATGTGTGCTTGCAATTCATTTAAATCATTTTTGAATTAGAAAAATGGCTTAGATTTAGGTCTTGCCTGAAATTCAAATTTGAAATTGGAAAAATTTCTTGAGGTAACTTATTCACCCCTCTAGTTTTTTTAGTGTTCACACGGTTGCATTTTCAATTGGTATTAGAGCATAGATGCTTGTTTAGGCTTAACATCTCGAGTAGATCGTTATTTTTATGCGCGTATTTATTTATTGTTCATATTCATGGAGATATCAATTTTTTATGCTATAGTTGTGAGTCTATAGAACATGCATTCATCTTCATGTTCATTTCCAACCCCTTATTTTCGATGATTTAAATAATTATGGGAGTAATTATTATTGTTGAATTAATTGAATTAAAATGTGAGGTTTAATTGTTAATTAATCCGGATTAAAATATATTAACTAGCGTGCCAAAGGTTAATACTTATTGATTAAATATTACTGTGTGATATATAATATCTTTTTTGATTGAATATTACCGTGTGAATATGTAATATGGGATTATGCACTTTGATAAATTGTCAAGAGTGAGAAATACGATAGTTTGGTAATTTAAGTCAGACGCGCGTGTGAGTCGTGTTGGGACTAATTGATGGGAGTAAAATGAGAATTTATTTTATTAACTCGTATGATAATTTCGAGTACGTCGTTGAGTCCGAAAGGGTCGAGATGGTCAAAATAGTATACCCGGAGGTTTAGATTGGGTCCCGGGGCAATCTTAGGCCTAATCGACATCCCGAGAGGGAGTTTTGGTAAATTGCATTTTTAGGGTTAATTAATGGATGGAAATTAGAGTGCTTTAATATCCCTTACGTAGTTACAGTTAGGGCTTTATCTGTAAAAGAAAAGAGAGAGTTCCAGAGGAAGGAGAAGAAGAGGTTCATAGGAGTTCCAAGGCTAAACCTAGTCATCTTTCACCAAAAAACATCATCAACGCGTAGATCGGAAAGAGGAGAACGCATCTATACCAATTTCAAGCGACGAATCAAACCTTCATAATCAGGCAAGTATTTATTACTTTCTTTCCTTTAGCTATACTCATGTTCATGTTAGTATAGTAATGAAGCACCTATGTATTGTTAATAAAAGTGATGAAAATTGGAGATTTGATATACATGAATTGAATCTGAGATTAATTTAGGTTGAACCATTTATGTATGTAAATTAGAAATCACGTATAGATGATTTTCTGTGATGAACAAATCTGGAAATTTATGTTCTTGGATGATAATTGGAAGAACTAGGGTTTTATTAAATTAATTGGGGATTCCAGATTACATTGATGATTAGGAATGAATTAATGATATTATTTTAGTGGAAATCATACGTACATGTTAGGAAGATGATTTAGAATGGTGATTGGGAATAATCCGTAGAGGTTAGAGGTGTTGAAATGATGAAGAGAACGCATCTGGGTTGCTCTGCCTTGTTACAGGTAGAGGTCCGGACCGCCTTTTTAATAGGTCCGAATCGCCTTCCTTATTAAATGTCCGGACCATTTTTCTTAAAAAAGGTCAGGATCATTTTTTTTTATAAAGAGGTCCAAACTGTTTTTCATTAAAAGGTCTGAACCGCTTTTCATAAAAAAAGGGTCCGGATCGCCCTGGTGTATTTTCCAGAATTGAATTGTAGACCTCTAGGACATCCTTCGGTACTTGAAATGCAAGAACTTTAATGAAGTACACTGAGATTTGAAGTGATGATATATTAAGACAAGTGTGATTTAAGACTTGGGCATAAGTGGAATGAATGACACTTAGAAAATTAGGAGGGGGTTATAATCATAATTATTAACACGTCGAGAGTATTAAGTGAAAGTAATACAACGAATAGGACATGATACTTAATTGTGTGAATACCTAGAGATTATAATAGGTTGAGTGTATACCTATGTATTGATTTACTATGTGTATAGCATACCCACGCTGCTTGCTATCGGGCGAAGGTTTTGCGTAGTGGACAGTCTTATCCCGGGTGACCCGATGGAGGATATTGACTTGTACCCAGAGCATATGAACTTGGATACGTGCTATCTGTTACGTAGGATAGTTTCGACGGTTGAATGGGAGCGTAGGTATCTGCGTGACCTATTTAGTTGGTGAGTATGCTCGCCTCCAATATTTGTTTTATGAGATTTACGGTTCGTGAGAGACACCGAACCAATTGTCCTTTATTCAGCGAGCGATGCACAGGGACACGATAGCAAAGTATGCATTGCACCAAGTGGTCCTAACCAAGGGGCGCAGGTTTTATATATATATATATATATACACTTGAGAATGAATGGTTCTAATGTGTGAAATTAGAAAATGTATAAATATGGATAGGTTAAATAATTCCAGAGGATAAAAGATTTCCTATTAAAATAGTGTATATAAAATGGGTGACTGGCATAAAAAATATTATTACCTGATTGTATGGGCAATACGGATTACTCCCTTGAGATATGTTTAGGAGTTCATGTCTGTAACCCAGTTGTAAACATTATAGATGACTAGGTCGGGATAGATGTACACTAGGTGTGCACATTAGTAGAGTGGTGAGAATCTCAAGTGAGAGCTCGAAACTAACATGTACATAATAATTGCATCTTTGCAGTTTCAAATACTTGCTAATTTTTTTTTACAAATCGGGCTCTGACCCGTTTACTGTTATTTCTCTTCTCTTTTGCTATATATATATATATATATATATATATTATGCCAGGTGTCCAGCCACAAGGTTACCTCCAGACTTAGACACGTGGATCATTCGATGAGCTGCAGCTATTGTAGAAGCTGTAGGTTATTGATATTAGACGCTACTATCTCTTCATTCTATTCCTAGTTCACATCTTTTATTTAGGGAATGTGTCGCCCGCTTTCAGATTAACTATTTCATGGATTTTATTTTTATGAGCATTTCCTTACTGCTGGATTGAGTATTATGATACTTTGGTTTTAGACTTTGAACTCGAAAATTTTATCCAGTCTCATTTATTTCATTATTTATTCTTGTGGAATGGAATTGTCTTATGTATTAAAGCATATAATTTATTAATGAATTAATTGGGTATAATTAATTTGGAAAAATATTTTGACATTTAGCTTAATTAATTATTAGGTGATTAATAATGAAATTATTTTCTATAGTGATGCTAAGAATGAACTAATCGGACACTTTGATTTTAATTTAATAATGGACTGATCATCCGGTATTTAATTAGGCAGAGTGTCACATGTGGTATCAGAGCATCAGATTCTAGTGTCTTTTAGGATCTGTGTGGCTTATTACGTTTCAACGTAGCATTATTTGATATAGAACCTTACTATAAGATTGTTGTATTCCCTGACGTGTGTGACTTACGTTCTCCTGCTATGAATTATAATGGGTATGACTAATCACCCAGAACATTATAGGACGACCAACAAAGGCTGTAAGAAGGACTGCAGGAGAAGAAACCCGATAGAAGATATAGAGTAATCTGGGAATGGTAATCGTGACTAAAGTCACCGTGAGTAATATTTAAGAGAGTGATAATAGAATTATCACTCGGGAGCAGTAGATTCCCCAGTGACAGTCGTAGATAACGGTGGAGTGATTTCAGTACCACCTAGCATAGTCGATAAGGGGGAAACTCAGAGGGACTCTTTAGAAAAGACATCGATGAAGATGCAGAAAAGAAAGAGAGAAAGTGTAGCAGGCTAATGGAAGTAAAACGTCCAAAGGCAATTATGTAGAGTGGAGTGCAATGACACTCAGAATTAAATTGGGAATTAAAATTATAGCTCTTAGGAGCGACATAAAGTCATTAGAGTCAATCACCGCACATAAAGTAACGTATTTGAAATTTAAAGAGAAATTGGGTACGATTTGACCGTGAGGTCTTCCATTCGATGTTGTAACAGAGATGCAAGTGGAAATTTTCAACTTAGCACTGTGAGAAAAATAGGGACCGACCGTGAGAGAAAGGTTGAATTATATAACGAACTTCGTACCTGGAAAAGGGGCATAGAATATATAAATGTTTATAGTTGATAGAGGACCATGTGTAGAATAAAAATATGGATGATATATCCATTAAGGATGACTAATTTTGATATCGTCAAAGTTATATGTTTACAAGTTATTTCAACATTTCCAGAAGAAGTGAGACATCAGGGTTAGATAATCTGACCAAAGAGCAAAGCTGGACTTAACGGTGTTAGTGAGACACCACATGAGAGTATGACCAATAGGGAACTCATTTAGATCATTTTAATTGATTAACTTCCTACAAAGTGAAGATGAAGTCAATCTGGGTCGTAGAGGCCAGTAATAGTCCCGAGAGGTCAGCGTAGCCAACTAGACACTGGGAGAACAATTGGGAGCTAAGACTACCCGGTCCGAGAGAAGGACATTCCAAAATGGTCAGTGGGACCACTGAAGGGAAATATATCGGGAAAGTTACCTATGTGTAGAGAGTGGGACTACCAGTGTTGAATGTGTTTATGTTGAGAAGTGAGATCGATAAGATTGGAAATGGTAAACCGTGCTAGTTAGGCATAATAACTGGAGGTGAGAGATTTCCAGTGGAGAAATTAGGGTCAAGATAAATTATCCACAATGGGAGGGGACAACTATTGGATGAAATCTTATATGTAAAACGAGTGCAGATGCTTATGGGCCGTTTTGGCAGCCACGTGCTGGGACCCTATGATTAAGCGAAACTGGTGAAGCTTTTCTTCGTCTTTGTGAGTAAAGGATTAGTTGCAGTGACATGGGTGTGTTACAACTTATATATAAATTGTAAACTCTAAACTTCACGTGCAAGTCTAGTGGTAACGATATTTTAACAGTCTGGTTACAGACATATTTCTCGTTGAGGGCAGGGCTTTTTGATGTCGCCTGCGAGTGAACCGGGTGGGCCCTAAGGGTATATTTCGTTGTTACAATTTACTACTATATTGAGTTAGCAAAGTAGAGCTTATTGTGGTAACGTGTAGTGATTAATTACCGAATGTTTGCACGATCGTAGATTGAGTGATACGATTATCGTAATGGACACTCCGAGGGAGTAATATTAATTTTGTACGGTGCCACCTAAAATAGGATTGGGTCGACACACACACACACACACACACACACACACACACACACACATATATATATATATATATATATGTATGTATGTATTCATGGTATCATAGATCTCAGTGAGTATGTTATCTAGTTATATGTGATCCCGGTGCGTGGGGATTTATTTACTAATGTGACTCGGGATGTTTGTGTCCTTTATCGAGCAGCAAGATATTGCTCGTTATATATAAATATCTCACTAAGAACTTGGGATAGTGAAAGTGCCATGTTTCATGTTATCTTTAATAGACAGTAGAGTGGACGATTATACTTTTATGTAAACACATGGGGATTTTGGGAAGGTACAGATTATGAACTGAGGGCCTTACGAATCTCGATGACTGACTAGGATAGGTAGTAGTGTATCGGGGGGGGGGGGGGTCTTGTTTGGATTTCTCTTTGCGAGACATCCCACGCATGAAACTAGCGAACATCGAAAGTTGGAGAGAGAAGTTTGGACGATAGAACATGGGTTTCGTACCTTAGTAATTGTATATATATGAGTATATAACTGAGAGTGGATAATCCCATTATGATTTAAGGCCGGTAGAGCCACCTAGAACTATCATGGAAAACCAGTATGGGACGATTACGTTATGAATCGATCAGTATGCTTAGAGTTCGAGAATTGATTTCAAAAAAGAGTAATTCAATTATAATATAATACTTGAGACATAGGGTGTCTGGCTAGGAAATTGAATTTGGTTGCTACCCCCATTTTTGGAGGTATGGGATAAGGAAAATAAATATAGAGGTTCAAATATCGGGACTTAGTGTCCGATCATTTATGAAGAATACGATCATCTTTCACCAAATGTCCACGAGGGTGGTATTGTAGCCGCCAATGTAACATATGTGTTAGGTGAATTCGACAACGTTTAGCTAGGGAGGTCGAAGCTTATTCCATAATATCTGGCAGAGGCCTACGTTTCATAAGAAACTGATTTTTGAGTAAAGGAATGACTTGTGACATACGGGGAGACCAGTCATATGGATCACGGTTAGAGGTACATTCGGATGAACATAAAATGTATCAGGTTATAAATAACCTGTGGTGGAGAAATTTAAAGAAGTGAGAAATTATTAATCCGTTCGGTAGTGAACCACCTGTCTGTTGTTAAAAGAGGTGGACTCTTCGAAACCAAGTGAGGTTTCTGAAACCATTAGGATTCCCAAGAAGTAATAGGAGAACAATCCCAAGAATTTTATCATGGAAGTAACTACTTCATTGAGAAGTTGCGATCCTATATGGGTGATAATGGATCGGTTGACCGATGTAGCACATGTTAAGTTAGTTACGATCAATCATACTATGGGACATCATGCCCCGACCTTTATAGCCAAGATAGTGAGCTTATATGGGGTACCGCTTGATAGCGTGTACTATTAGGACAAGACCTTCACCTTTTGATTTTGGAAGAGTGTTCAAGAGGCCATATGTACCGAGTTGTAATTGAGTATGGCCTATCATCCACAGATGAATGGGAGGAACAAGTGGACTAATCGGATGTTGGAGAATAAATTATATGTATACCCTTAGATATTAGGGGAAGACGAGAGCAGTTCTTTCCACTCATATAAGCTCAGTTTGTGCATGCTGTCAATTGAGATATGGTACGGTAAACTTTGTTGTTATCATTCTCACGAGTTAAAGGTTAGGGGACCGGGTTCTATTGCGAAGATCAGAAATGAGTTGATATTTATGGTATATAATGTGTCTAACACATGTTGTGCCAATAACCTACCTATGGCGATCGTTGCGAGATAAGATCGTATGTAGCTAAATAGCAAATAATTTATCAAGGTACGGATAATCGAAGGCTAGATAGTGAATATCTAAAATAAGTTTAAGTAGTGGAACTTAAACGATCAAGTTTGGGCAAGAACCTACGAGACAAGGTAACCTGGAGTTTAAAACGAACATGTGTGGAGTGTTCATTATGAATGGTATTCGATAGAGTACTATATGGGTGGTACATAGTAGTTTACTTAGGAGCGCAATGATGCGATGCACAACATATATACAACGTTAGTTGTACATAGTATACTTTTTTCGAATTCGGGATGAAACTCCGTTGTAAGGGGGGAAGGATGTAACACCTCATATTTTAGATGATTTAAATAATAAAGGGAGTAATTATTATTGTTGAATTAATTGAATTAAAATGTGAGGTTTAATTATTAATTAATCCGGATTAAAATATATTAAGTAGCGTGCCAAGGGTTAATACTTATTGATTGAATATTACTGTGTGGTATGTAAAACCTTTTTTGATTGAATATTACTATGTGAATATGTAATATGGGATTATGCATCTTGATAAATTGTCAAGAGTGATAAATACGACAGTTTGGTAATTTAAGTCAGACGTGCATGTGAGTCGTGTCGGGACTAATTGATGGGAATAAAAAGATAATTTACTTTATTAACTTGTATTATCATTTCGAGTGCACCAATTAGTCCGAAAGGGTCGAGATAGTCAAAATAGTGTACCCGGAAGTTTAGTTTGGGCCCCGGGGCAATCTTAGGCCCAACCGGCGTCTTGGGAGGGAGTTTTAGTAAATTGCATTTTTGGGGATAATTAATGGACGAAAATTAGAGTGCTTTAATATCCCTTACGTAGTTACAATTAGGGTTTTATCTGTAAAAGAAAAGAGAGAGTTCCAGAGGAAGGAGAAGAAGAGGTTCATAGGAGTTCCAAGGCCAAACCCAGTCATCTTTCATAAAAAACATCATCAACGCGTAGATCGGAAAGAGGGTAACGCATCTATACCAATTTCAAGCGACGAATCAAACCTTCATAATCTGGCAAGTGTTTTTTACTTGCTTTCCTTTAGCAATACCCATGTTCACGTTAGTATAGGAATGAAGCACCTATGTATTGTTAATAAAAGTGAAGAAAATTGGAGATTTGATATACATGAATTGAATCTGAGATTAATTTAGGTTGAACCATTTATGTATGTAGATTAGAAATCAAGTATAGATGATTTTCTGTGATGAACAAATCTGAAAATTTATGTTCTTGGATGATAATTGGAAGAACTAGGGTTTTATTAAATTAATTGGGGATTCCAGATTACATTGATGATTGGAAATGAATTAATGATGTTATTTTAGTGGAAATCATACATACATGTTAGGAAGATTATTTAGAATGGTTGACTAGTGATTGGGAATGATCTGTAGAGGTTAGAGGTGTTGAAATGGTGAAGAGAACGTATCTGGGTTTGGCTGCAGGTAGAGGTCCAAACCGCCTTTTTAATAGGTCCAGATCGCCTTCCTTATTAATAGGTCCGGACCGTTTTTCATAAAAAGGTCCGGATCTCTTTTCAAATGGGTCCGGACCGCCCTGCTATATTTTCTATAATTGAATTGTAGACCTCTAGGACATCCTTCGGTACTTGAAATGCTAGAAATTTAATAAAGTACACTGAGATTTGAAGTGATGATATATTAAGACAAGTGTGATTTAAGAATTGGGCATAAGTGGGATGAATGACCCTTAGAAAATTAGGAGGGGGATTATAATCACAATTATTAACATGTCGAGAGTATTAAGTGAAAGTAATACAACGAATAGGATATGATACTTAATTATGTGAGTACCTAGAGATTATAATAGGGTGAGTGTATACCTATGTATTAATTTACTATGTGTATAGCATACCTACACTGCTTGCTATCGAGTGGAGGTTTCGCTCAGTGGACAGTCCTATCCTTGGTGAGCCGATGGGGGGATATTGACTTGTACCCAGAGCATATAAACTTGGATAGGTGCTATCTGTTACGTAGTATAGTTTTGAAAGTTGAATGGGCGCGTAGGTATGTGCCTGACCCATTTAGGTGGTGAGTACGCTCCCCTCTAATATTTGTGTTATGAGATTTACGGTTCGTGAGAGACACCAAACTAATTGTCCTTTATGCAGCGAGCGATGCATAAGGACACGATAGCAAAGTATGCATTGCGCTAAGTGGTACTTGAGAATGAATGATTCTAATGTGTGAAATTAGGAAATGTATAAATATGGATAAGTAAAGTAATTCCAGAGGATAAAATATTTCCTATAAATAGTGAATACAAAATGGGTAACTGGCACAAAAGAATATTATTAGCCGATTGTATGGGCGATGCGGGATACTTCCTTTAGATATATTTAGGAGTTCATGTCTATAACCTAGTTGGGAACATTATAGAAGACTAGGTCGGGGTAGACGTACGCTAGGTGTGCACATTAGTGGAGTGGTGAGAAGCTTAAGTGAGAGCTCAGAACTAACATGTACATAATAATTGCATCTTTGCAGTTTTAATTACTTGCTAAAATAAATATTTTTACAAATCGGGCTCTGAACCGTTTCCTGTTATTTCTCTTCTCTTTTGCTATATATATATATATATATATATATATATATATATATATATATATATTATGCCAGGTGTCCAGCCATAGGGTCACTGCCAGACTTAGACACGTGGATCATTCGACGAGCTGAAGCTATTGTGGAAGATGTAGGTTATTGATATCAGATGTTTCTATCTCTTCATTCTATTCCTAGTTCAGATCTTTCATTTAAGGCATGTGTTGCCCGCTTCCAGATCAACTATTTCAGGTATTTTATTTTTATTAGCATTTCCTTACTGTTGGATTGAGTATTATGATACTTTGGTTTTAGACTTTAAACTGGTATGTTTTATCTAGTCTTATTTATTTTAGTATATGATTCATGTTCAATATTTATTCTTGTGGAATGGAATTGGCTTATATATTAAAGCATAGAATTTATTAATGAATTAATTGGGTATAATTAATTTGAAAAAATATTTTGACACTTAGCTTAATTAATTATTAGGTGATTAATAATTAAATTATTTTCGACACTGATGCTAAGAATGAACCAACCGGATACTTTGATTTTAATTTAATAAATGACTAATCACCAGGTATTTAATTAGGCGGGGTGTCACAAAAAACTTTACATGATTCGAGTGAGTCTAGCTTCAGAATTATACATAATGATAACAAGATGATGGATGATGTGAAAATGAGTGAAATTAACTATTCTTACAATAAATAGTTTCACGAGTCTTTAAAGTTGAAGAAATCTTTTACTACTATAAAATTCAAAACAAGGCATTTATTATTCTTTGCAATTAGCCTATCCACGTGAATATTTGTTGCATGTTTCCTCTGTCTCTCTCTCTCTTAATTTAGATACACGACACTTATGGGAAAACCAAAAGGTTGGTCATTCATTCCTTCCAACTCTTACATCTCCCACATCCCACATCCCACATCCCACATCCCATCCGTCCGTTCCCTTCACTCAAATCCATGTTCAGTCAAATTCATCCCCCATCCCCCATCCGTCCTTGCTTGCAATCGAAGTTGTACTGTTGTTATGAAATGCTATACAATCATTTACGATTCCCAGCGTTTGAGCCTATCCACGTATGCAACATATGAAAAGATAATTCTCTCAACCCTTTTCATTTACCACCCACTTCATTCAGTTATCTGAAACGTCTATCTACCTCATCTTAAATTCTTGACCTCTTTCTCCTGCCACGACCCTGTCACTTCCCCTCCCTATATCTCTCCTCTAAATACGTGTTCCTTGAAAGGCTGTGAATCATTTTTTTCTCTTCTTTTCCTTTCTATGCTAATCATCCCATTATTCCTTCCTCCTTCAACAGAAATGCCCCCAACTATTACGAAGAGTTTGTATATCCATATGATTTCCCACCATAAAAGCCCTATTTGTTTATTTCATTATCCCCACCATCAACATTGTCTATGGAAAAAAACAAAGTGGGATAAAGTGGGTTTTCTTGGGTCTCGACAAAGAGACACAAATGGGGTGGGGGGACTTTTTTTTCTTAGGTTTGTGGGTAGAAAATATGGGTTT
Source organism: Sambucus nigra (assembly GCA_949130495.1). NCBI lineage: Eukaryota > Viridiplantae > Streptophyta > Magnoliopsida > Dipsacales > Adoxaceae > Sambucus > Sambucus nigra. Next base: position 567,920,134 of record OX422212.1, read on the forward strand.
TGAGTTTTTATATTTTTTATATTTTGGGGTTGGAAGTTGGGTGGTAAATCCGGGTAGGGGGTTTTGAACCGGGCTACTTAGGTTCGGATCATGGAGGTGTATTAAGGTCTGGGCAGAGGGTTTATACTGGGTCAGGTTATGGGTGGTTTAGAGGAGTGGAGGGTCGCGGGTTTAGGGTTGGTTTAAAGATATGCGTTAAGTTCATGGTAGATCGGGTTATGGTTTTGGGTTGTGGGTCGCATTTTTTTGGCGAGTTTGGACTGTTGGGTTTTACAGTGGTGGTATTCCGACGGGTCTGTCGTCAGAGTTTGGAGGCAGGGTTAGTATAAGGTGGGGTGGATACGGTGGTTTCGAGTTTTGGAGTTTTGGGTATAGATTTTAATGGAGGAAAGAGAGAGAGAAAGGCTTGGTGGGTAAGAGACGAGGGAGGGGAGAGAGAAAAAATTTGATTACGTTTATTTGAAATGAGAGTGTACGGGGTGGGAGGGGGGTATACGAAGTGAGTGTAGGTGAATGAGTGTTTGTGATGTATGTGGATAATGTGTATTTTATTGTGTATATATATGTAGTGTTATATATCGATCATGTTTGTGATGTTTGTGATGTATCGGCTCTGTATATATATATATATATATATATATATACAAAACACATATAAAAAAATAAAAAAAAATCAGAACCCACTCGACTCTTACCTTTCCCCCTCATTTGTTTCTATCTTTTCTATTCTTTAACGTCGGATCAGAGATGCACGAGTTGAAAAAAATCAACAATCATGATCGATGACGACTATTAAATGCTCTCGTATGGAAGTTTGTTTTCAATGTCTTCTTCACAAACTCCTTGGTCAAGCAATAGAGCAACGAGATATCCTGTTTTAGATAAAAAAAAAAAAAGAATTGTCAGACATCTCATTAGCAAAGTTAAAGGTATCCTGATTTGGGTATTTAGAATCAGATTTATGTAGTGTTATTTGGTTTTTGTTATGGAGTTTTCATATAAAGGTGGAAGAAAATTTGGATTTTTATTTTTGTTTTATATTTACCTTTTGTGCTACATGTACTTTCTCTTAACCCCCCCCCCCCCCCCTCTCTCTCTCTCTCTCTCTCTCTCTCTCTCTCTCTCTCTCTCTCTCTATTCCAGGTAAACCCACTAAATTGTTTGTTTTGCGTTAGATTTTTCAGTGGAACTATTTTTGGTTTTTGCATTAATAATTTTTAATTTAATTACATATGATAACACAAGAAGAGTAAAAACAAGACAAAACATAATTACAGGGATAACTCGCATCATAATTTTGACCCGGATACACCCAACTACGTGTCCGAAAAACTCGACATTAACGCAAAATGTCAACGTCATATCAATTTTTTTTCTTTTTATTAGGAAAACTCTAGGCTTACACACAAATTGAACACATTCACTAAAATATAAGATAAAAATGTTATAAACTGTTAAAAAATGTTAAATATTTATTAAAACAGTTAAAAACTATTGTTGAAACCCTTTTTTTTTCCAAGAAAAACAGCTTTTTATTTCTTGAAAGTAATTTCTTCTAAGAATAGTTTTTTATTAAAAAAAAAGTCAAAAACAGATTTTTTAAAACAATTTGTTTTTTAAGTAGCACAGATTTTTTGATAAAAAAAAGTCCAATAATGTAGAATTTTTTGGTAATAAAAAATAATTTTTTTTTATACAAAAGTATTTTGGTGGCGTGGACTCACATTTATTAAATGATATGGGTCTGCGTCAGCGGCACTAATCTATCGCAATGATGTGGGTCCGCGCCAACTTTTAGGAAATAGTGTTTCATATTTTTAATAAAAAAATACAGTTTTTTAGTTTTTTTTATAAAAAAACTATTTTTAAGAAATAAAAAAATTGTTTTCTTGGAAAAAAAAAGATTTCAACAATATTTTAACTGTTTTACAAAATTGGTTAATAATTTTTCTCAATTTTTATTTTTAGAAAATGGTTTAATTTTTTTATTACTGTAGTCTAATGTTTTTAAATATAATATAATTTTTTTAACAAAACCTTGGGCCAATCACTTAACAAAATAATGTGTCCGATATGTGTATACGTGTAGAACTACTCTTTTTATTATGACATGTACTGTTAAATTTATTCACCCCCAACATCGATGTCCTTAGCTCCAAGTCTTCATTTTCATAAATTTTATATTTGAAGTATGATAATGTTTAGTGAAAGTCATTATATTGCTCAAGTTGAGAGTTTTAATAAACCAACATCAGTGAATATTCAATCCAGTGTATCCATTATCAACACATGACTTCAGTTGCAATCCAATTCAATATACCCTACAGTAGCTAACCACTTGTACTTAGAGCATTCAATTATTCTGTTATTATGATTTATTTATTATTAACTTCATTGCTAAATATTTTTTTATGTTAAACAGCTCCTATTATGCAATTATTGGGTGTGAAATATACATGAAGGTGAACGTGTGGGATTTTAAGAATAAGTAAGAAAATTTGTTGGTGAAGTTGGAAGCAATGAGATATTCATGGTGGATGATCTTTAAATATCTTTTAAAGGCATAATTTTTTTTAGTAATAAATCTTACTTATGCTAGGTCAGTAATTTTATTTTCAAAGCTTATCAACATTTGTTTTGAATATTTATATTATTTTTATTGTTGGATGAGAAGTTTAAATTTATTTTGTCCAACTATCAGGTAAATAGTTAACTCTTAGTTGGTTAGAACTTTTAATTAATTATTCTATGATTAGGGGCTATGTTTAGAATGTTAGATTATAAAATTCTTTTTTATTTGAAAATTTTCATTGACTCCATGCTTATGAAATATTATAATCCTTTGATTTCAATGCAATCATATAGAAAACATCCTTCTTTTAAATTGTGTTAACTTGCATTATTTGTAAAACACTTACCTAACCTTGAATCATTGATGCTCATTTAAGGATTTACATTTCAGACATTTGTTTAAGCTTTATGTTAGATATGGTGAATTTATCTTTGTAAAATTGATCTATTTTTCTCTTTTAATATTTTTGGTAATCAATTTTCTATTTAATTGTATCTTGCTTTTTATCTATATGTAGATTTTTCCAAATTCAAAATAATCTTAGGACAAAAATGGAAATTATATTTTATAATTTGAATTAAGAGTATTTTTGTAAGTTGTTCTACAATTTATTTTTGTAACTATTTGTTAATTTGACGTAGCATACTAAGATTTCAACATATAAACCAAACTTATGCTTATGGTTAAAGGATATATAAGATAATGCCATGAATTGCATATCCTTGGTTTTTATACATTCTTTTTCTATCAAAACTAAATAATTTACCACGATACAAAGTAAACAATCTAACATGTGAAATCAGTATCACAATTGTCAAGCTCGCGCATCGCGCGGGTTTATACCTAGTTAAACATTAAAATGCAAAACAAAATTAAAATGTTTGAATAAGAAAGAAATTTGTTGAAGGAAAAAGATGAAATGATTTTTGAACTCAAATGTGAGTTAAAACAATTGAATAATCAAAATTCTTCTTTAGAAAAGTGAAAAAGCTAAACTCCTAGAAATGAAATGTAAACTCGAAAAAGTGTTCAAAATATTTGAAATCAAAGAAAGAGAGTATCACAAAGAAGTTATTTATCTTAAAATTCATTTGTCAAATGCTTTAAAAGTCAAGCTTGTTCTTGATGAGAGCGCAAAAAAAATGAACAAAATAATTTTTGAAAACTAAATTATCCAAAATATTAAGAAAGGTATTGGTTTTGATTATTCTAATGCTTCCCCTAATAACTCCAATACTTTTGTTCATAAGACAAAAGAATATGTTGAATAAAATAATTCTATTCAAATTGAAGATGAAAAATTTACTTCAAAAGGAAAAGAACTTGAGAAAAATGTTTTGCAAAACAAAAGCGCAAAAGTATATGTGAAAATGGAAAAAGATTCTGAAATAAACCAATCCAATTTTTTTCAAAAAGCTCAAAACAAGATAATCAAAGAAAAGTTTCCAAAGAACTAAATGATCATTTTAGACATCACACAAATCATTTAAAAAGAGAATAAAATTTTCAAAATCGAATAGAATAACGATTTGCCAAAAGGAATTTAAACTTTTCTCCAAAACTTTGTCAAACTTACAAGTGCTCCTATTGTTTCATAAGAGGACACTTGAGAATTTTTTGGTTTAAACTTCAAACATACGAGAAATTTTCATAAATAAAATTCTCAAGGAGAAATGATTTTCAAGGAGTGAACACGAGACTTAAAAATGAATTTAAGAAACGCCAAAGGAGGTTAAGAGTTGAGAAAATAGAAAACAGGTGAAGTCAAAGTGGGTTAGAAAAGAGATTCATAGGTGTTGTGTAGTATTTGTGGATTCTAGAGTAGGCCTGTGAACGGATCGGATTCGGACCGGATCAGAAAAATCCAAATCCATATCCATTTATGTTAAACGAATTCGGATCCAATCCATTTATAATCGGATCGGATCAAGCCAATCCAAATCCAAATCCAAATCCGATTAGTTTAAACAAATTTGGATCCGATCCGATTATCCATTTATGTTAAACTTGATTTGTAACATTTTTTTTTCAACTCTTATTTCAAAAATTTATTTTGCAAATGTTCCAAAAAAAATAGATAATGAAATAAAGAGCTATTGTAATATATATTTAAAATATTATTAAATACAATATATATTATTTAAAAATATTATATATATTAAAAATATTAATCGAATCAGATTATTAACAGATCGAAGTATATGAATTCAAATCCGCTCCATTCAATAAACGGGTAATCAGATAATCGGGTAATCGGATAAATGAATTTTATGCATGATCCATATCCGCTTAAATGGATCGGATTCAGATAAAACTGATACATTGACAGGCCTATTCTATAGTATCAAATTCTTCAAATTGATATCTTGATAGTGGTTGCTCATGTAACATGACGGGAGAAAAATTGTGGTTTACTTCACTAGTGGTCTATAGAGGAGGTTTGGTAAAGTTTGGTAATGTAAAGAAGCCTAATGTTATTAGGAAAGGAACGATGAAAAGTTTGAATAACACTTCACTTCACAACATTTTTTATATTGAAGGACTTACGATTAATGTCATTAGGATAATTAAACTTTGTGATGACGATCACATTGTGATTTTATCCAAAGGAGAATGTTTGATGAGAAAAGAAGGAAATGTTGAATTGATGAGAGGTGTTAAAACTAGTGAGAGTTGTTATGTTCTCATATATGAACCAAAGTATATGTGTTAAAAAAAGAGATTGAAATCTGGTGAGTTGAAGCATCAAAAGTTAGAACACTTAAATTTCCATGATTTGAAAAGGTTTCAAAATAACTTGTCTTGTGTTCTTCCTCATAAACATGGTGTGAAAATTTTGTGAGGAGTGTGGGTGTTGATGTAAAAAACTAGATTTGATCTAATTATTTAATCACAGATAAAAATGAATATATAAATATAAGACAAAAGATTTTTAAAGTGGTTCAGCCTTATAAGAATGGCCTACATCCATTATATTTGTTATTGCTGACTGTTTGCAGAATTCTCGATAATAGGTTTACCAAGAAATTCCGAATCCCCTGCTAATGAGGAGGTTACAATGTATTTATAGCCCTGAGGCTGTACAAATGAAAGGACAATGCGCTGTTACCCAGTAGACATGTACATCTGTACTATATTAATGAGCTTGTAATGCGCAGTTATATCCTGGATTCTCTTGATTTGGATACGTTGTACACTTATGTAGCTTGGACCGCTTAAGCTGCTCGGACCGCCTAAGCTGCTCGACACGCTTGAGTTGCTCGGAGAGATTGAGTTGCTTGTCACAATTGAGTTTCTCGGAACTCATTAGTTTTTCGGAGAGCTTGAGTTGCTCGGTGTTCTTGATTTGCTCGTCTGGAGTATTCGTATTTACCATGTAAATTAACACGTGCCTTCATGTGATTGGTCCATGTCAGCAGACTAAATTTGGTATCAACAGAAGCCCCCAATGTTTCGTAGTTTGATGTTGAAGAAAAGTATGGAACATTCTGCTGCTTAGATTTTCGGTTTGTATGGTTTTTAGGAAAGAATTCGTTGTATGTAGCTCCTTTTTAAATGCACAGTATCAGACCTCCTAAATATTTTGAATTTCCATAATCGATTCATTTTTTATGCCCCCTTTCTTCTTTTTGGCCGCCGGATATGCAAACGTCCGTCTTGGTAATCATTGCTTTTTCTATTCCCGAGGTAAAATATTTAAACACGGTAGAAATCCTATCGTCTTTCACTTTTCAAATCTGTGTCTCTGAACTTTTTATTTTCTCTCTATCTTGTGCGTTCGTTTCTTTCCTTGTTCGTTGTCAACTGGTTCACTCTTCCCCTGTAAGATCCTCTTCCTTATCTTTTATTTTTCTTTGATCATCATGGTTTATGTTGTTGAATCGCTTGTCAAATTTCGTTCTGAATTTTCAATTCCTTCATGGGTCATTTTGGAGGAACTTTCTGAACCTTCTGACTATTTTTCTTTGGCTGAGGGACATTGGTTCCCTAGTCTCTTTGTGGGCGAATGTGGCTTTTCTTTTCCTCCAAATCCGCTATGTTTGGAGTTCTGTCAATATTTTGACGTTGTACATGCAAAAATAGCTCCCAATACCTGGAGAATAGTTAATGGAGTCCATAGATTAAACCAAATTCATGGAACCCGTTTAGGAATTCCAGAAATTATGTTTTGCTATAGATGGGTTGTCGGCGATAGTACTTTTTATTTAAAAACTAGGTTTTTAAATAGGGCTTTAGTTGTCAATCTCCCAGATGCCAACAGGGATTACTTCGAGCATGGGGTTGTTATGAAAAATTGGCAACATGCTCCATTAAATGGAGATGATGTGTATCAGGGTCCTAGGTGTCCCCCTTATGGCAATGGAATAGGTTGTTTTTATTTTTTGAAATATTGTTTTCTTGGTGTTTGACAAAATGTATCACTGACATTTAGTTTTTATGATTTGCAGTTGATAGCAAAAGAAAATCCCCAAAGGAGACAGAGGTTAATTTGAAGCATTTGAAACTTATCTGGAGTTTGCACCAAACTGTGGCCGAGGAGCACATTAGATCGGCCTCTTATTTGTTGCAGTACAAGAGTTACACTTCATCCTTTACTTCTCGTCCAGTGGTGGTTAATCTTGACCAAATACCAGCTGCTGAGTCTAGTGTGGAGGGTTCTTCCTCTGAATCAAGTATTCCTATTGGTGACATAATGAAGAGAAGAAAAGTTCCTTCCTTTTTTGACAAGTCTGATTCTCCTGTTGTGGAGATAAAGAGAAGTAAAAAAGATGTCCCAGGAGAGGGGATAAAGACTGTAGAGGTACCCCCTTCTGATGCTACCAAGAAGTTTAGCGAGAAGCCCCCTGTGGCTCCAAGAAAGATCATTGAAAAGCCATCTGTGGCTCTGACTAAGGCTGTTGTTTTTTCTCCTCCAAGCGAGGTCATTGTTATATCACCAACCAAGACAGCATCTTTGGTTGAGAATGTTCCTGCTCCTACGAGGAGATTAAGGAAAAGTTCTTCTGAGAGACCAGCAGAATCTGTCTCTCAGTCGTTAAATGTTGAAGGTGGTGTTCCCACTTTTGTTCCTACGAGCTCTCCTATGAGCTCGGTGAAGTCTTTAATTATCCCAGAAGTCCAAGGTATTTAAGATAATCTTTCTCGTGACAGGGTCACTACCTTGGCTGCTCAACATATTGCCTCAGTAAGTATTACTTATCTAAATTTTTATTTTTCAATGTTATGTACCTATACTGACTTACAGTTATTTTCTTTTTCCAGCTGGTAACATGTTTCAATACTATTCTGAAGAAGGATGAGGCTATCAAGGCTTCAATCTCCTCGGGAGGTGTAGAAGAAGCTTTTACTGGATTAACCCAGTCTTTGAAGGAATCTCATCATAAGTATGAGGAGAATAAAATTGCTTGGGAGAAGCAGGTTAAGTTTGTCGAGCAAGAGAGAGATCGAGCTGTGGAGTCCTCCAAGGATTTGAAAAAGAAATTGGGGGAGTTTGAGAAGAATAATAAAGAGCTTGAGGAGAAACTCAAGAATGCTATAGAGCTTGAGAATAAACTCAAAGCTGCTGAAGAGGAGGTTGGTAGACTCCGTGATGTTGATCGCCAGAAGCAGGAGGTGGAGGAGAAGCTGAAAACTGCCGAGAAACTTCTTACTAAGAGGACTTCCTCAGAGAAGGTTAAAAGGAATAAAGAAGTCAAAAAATCCTTCAGCATAGGTTGGGACAAGGGCTGGAATAAGTGTTTGGCTTCCATGTCCTCACAAATGGAATATGCCAGCCTTAAATACTTTCGGGATGGATGGGTGGCAGCCCTACAAAAGATGAAAGTCGCTGAAGATTCTGACCTTTTTCAGCAACATACTTATGGCCCTACTCCCTCTTCTAGAGAAGAAGAAGAGGATGAAGCTGCCTCAGAAGAATCCTCCATGGTAATTAAAGATCAGGCCCTTACTGTTCCAGTTGTTCAATCATGCTCTGAGCAACCCCAACCAACTATTAATCCTATCGAGCAGCTACTCGTGTCCATCGAGCAACCAGCCTCTTCCTCGAAACCTCCTGAGGAAGTTATAGGAAATAAAGAGAAGGTGTAGAGTAGTTTGGGTGTTTATTTTGTCACTTTATTGGATGTAGCCTCAACTTTTGTATTTTCTTTTACGATGAAATGAAAATTAAAGATTTTGGTTGTTTATCTTGACTTCTTCCTCTTCTTTCTCTGTCTACATTCTTATTAATTCTTTCTATCTCTTTTCTTTACTAGTTTATGGCTAGAATGGAGCTCTTGTCATCTCACGATACTGAACTGATGAAAAAATGCAATAACTACTTCAAGGCTGGGCATGCTGACCTGAATGAAGCTCAAATCATTGACATCATTGGTCCAAATACTTCTGAACGAGCAGTTGAAGCCTACCAATATTTGAAGTTCTTGCTCGACCGTGTAGTTGCCAATAATGTAGCATATTAGAGATATTGAAAATCTCCAAGGTACCATCGAGGAACTCCAACAACAATACAAGGAATGTTCTGCCCTTTTGTATTAGGGGTATGAGAAAAAATATCAGCAACTAAATGCTGACAAAGGATATGATAAGTTCATCGCTGCTTACGAGAAGAAAGAGAAAATTCTAAGGGTTGAGGTCGAGGAGCATAGGCAAATAGCGAAACTTCTGGAGCAGGAAAATAATGTTTTGCGAAGAGAGATATCCCAACTGAAATCTATAGCATCTATCTCGAGAGCCTTGGTCCCTGTCAATGACGAAGGTTTCTCTTTCTTGGAGGTCGAAAATGCCAATTTGAGAGATGAATTGGAAACCTTAAAGAGGACTGGACCCTCTACCTCTGCTCGCGGACGAGCAAGAGCTTCTCGGGGATGAGCAAGGGCTGCTCGGGTTACTATTGAAGAAGCTAGAATGCAGGTAGCCTTGGAGAATCAAGAATTCCAGTTGGTGGTGAAGAATCAGGCTTTGTCAGGGATGTCCAAGAAGATTCTGAATCTCAATGAGTAACTTTCCACACAAAGCTCTGCCTTGGAGAATAAAGAACTTTTAGTGAAGAACCTCCACGAGCAACTGGAGAGGTTAACTTACCAGTTTCACAAACAACCAGAGAGTTTTGGATGGCTGGATATAATGAAGCCCTTAATCATCTCGATGATCGGATCCAGAATTCAAATAACGAGGGTTACAAGAAAGGATGGCTGAATGCACTAGGGGTGTTAAAGTTGGAGCAGGGACATTATCTATGGGATTACTATGACCCTAGATTGCTCGAGTTGCCCGTGCCACCTTTTAAACTTTATATGAGCTGGATTCCTTCCCGGGCAATTCCTCAGTGCTTAATCTCCAAGTATCTCGGCGACTACAGTCTTCATTCTAATTTTAAGATATCTCGCCCGAAGCACTTGCTTGATCGACCATCAGTGATGAATGTCAGGATGCTTCGAGATCTGAACTTTATAAATTCACCTTATGCCTTAGATGATCCTCCTGCTGGAGTAGAACCTGTTTCAAAGGCAGAGGGAAAGAAACCAGTAGAATAGGATTTTTATGTAATGGTTTTTTATTTTTTCACCATATGTAATCCTTCTCGATTTGAATGAAAAGTTTTGGTCTTTTGTCATTTCAGTTTTTTTTAAGTAATTTGCACAATGTCTTTGCTTGTTGGTTGGTAAGTATATATATGTTTATGACATACTTATCTCATTGTAGTTATTTTTTAATACTAAGCAATAGAACAACTTACATTCCATGGTATTGCTTAATTTAAACAACCGGAGTTGATTAAAATTGGCTTACCGACCAACCGGAGTTGGTGGATTTTAATTCCCCACCAACCGGAGTTAGTGGATTTTTATTCCCGACCAACCGGAGTTAATGGATTTTTATTCCCGACCAACCGGAGTTGGTGGATTTTTTATCTGGACTTGATGCGTGATTATTCTGAAGATGCGTAGTGTGTAGCACTAGTACTCCGAAATATTTCAACAAAAGGAGAGAATTGGGTAAAACATCTAAGACTTTATTCATATTGAAGAAAACTACATTACATAGGGATTTTAACTAATGATAATATTTGCGCAGATGCTCTGCGTTCCATGCATTCTTAAACTCTTCTCCTTCTAAAGTTTCAATCCTATATGTCCCCGATCGAACAACTTCTGTTACTCTGTAGGGTCCACGTCAGTTAGCTTCCAGTTTGTTGTGCTTTTGAATTACTTTCTTTAGCACATAGTCCCCTTCTTTCAAATCACACTTCTTTACTCTCTTGTTGTAGAACATAGCTGTTTGTTGTTGGTATGAAGCATTCCTAATTGATGCTTCTTCTCTAACTTCCTCGAGCATATCCAAGTCTAATCTTCTCATCAAGTCACTGATAGGAGAATTGAAATTCAGTATTCTGTGCGTGGGCAAACCCAATTCAGCTGGTATGACGGCTTCACTTCCAAATGTTAGCATGTATGGAGATTCCCCTGTTGCTGCTCGTGGTGTTGTACGATAAGCCTACAACACAGAATGTAGCTCGTTAATCCAATTTGCCTTTGCATCGTCCAGTCATTTTTTCAAACCATTCAGCAGCGTTCTGTTTTTCACCTCAGTTTGTCCATTGCTCTGGGGATGGCCTGGTGCAGAGTGGGTTTTCAATATGTTTGACTGATGACAATACGCAGCAAACTCCTCGTTGTCAAATTGGGTTCCATGATCAGTAATGAATACATGGGGAAGACCCTATCTACAAATGATATTCTTCCAAATAAATTGATACACCTTGTCATATGTCATATCAATAAGAAGCTCAGCTTCCACCCACTTAGTAAAGTAATCCACCGCGACCACGAGATATTTAAATCTTCCCTTGGTCATTGGAAGTGGCCCGACCAAGTCTATTCCCCACATGGCAAATGGCCAAGGGGAAGTAATGGGTGTTAACAATGCTTGGGGAGTTCTTCGAATAGAAGATAAGCGTTGATATTTGTCACATTTTTTGGCATAGGCTATACAATCAGCCCTCATCATTGGCCAATAATATCCTTGCATCATTATTCTTTGCAAAAGCGTCCGACCTGCTTCATGGGCTCCACAGGACCCTTCATAGACCTCTTCAATCAAATATTTCACCTCAGAGGGATGCACACATCTTTTCAATTCTGCTATAATTCCTCGTCTATATAAAATACCATTAGTCAATACATAACGAGCAGCTTTAAACTTCAGTTTCTTGGCTGTCAGTTTATCAGTTGGCAAAGCCCCTTCTTCAATATATGCCCTGATGGGATCCATCCAAGATGGTCCTAAATCAATGGTAATAAAATTCATCATCAGATCTTCATCTATGCTCCGACTAGCCAATACTTCTATTGGGATTGTTCTTCTTAGCTCAGTGCATGTTTCTGAAGCTAACCGAGTTAAGGCATCTGCTCTTGCATTCTCCAATCATGGTATTCTAATTAACTGTACTGCGATCAGGCTTGATACAATCTCCATTTCTTTTGCATGGTACTTGATCATTAATTCTCCTTTGGCTGCATATACCCCCAGCATTTGATTTATGATCAATTATGAGTCACTGAATACGATAACCTGCTCAGCCTTCATGGTTTTTGCCAAACTAAGACCAACAATCATTGCTTCATATTCAGCTTCATTATTAGAAGCTTTAAATTTAAAGCGCAGAGCATATTCCACATAGATCTCATCTGGGCTGTTTAAAACAATCCCTGCTCCACTGCCTGTAGTGCACGAAGAACCATCTACATACAAATTCCACACAAGTATCTCATTATCAAACTCTTGGTCAGATAGAGTTCCTCGATGGTATATTTGATGCTTCCTTATATCCTCCTCCAGCACTTCTTGCAGCTCGTCGACCATCTTCTCTTGCTCGTCTACCGACTAAGGTTGGTCGGAGTTTAAGTTTGATGATCCCATAACATCCACAGGCTGGTTGGTATTCAACTTCTGCTCTTCGAAGGTATCTGGATAGGTGAATTCTGCGATAAAATCTGCCACTGCTTGCATTTAAGTGACGACCTAGGCTCATAAATTATATCGTATTCACCCAATTCTACAACCCAATATATCAATCTTCCTGATTTCTCTAGTTTGTGCAGAGCTTGCCTTAATGGCATGTCTGTATACACAACTATAGTATGATCTTGGAAGTATGGCCTCATTCTTCTACTTACTTTGATAAATGCCAAGGCTAACTTTTTTAGCCTTGGATATCTGATCTCTGCTCCTAGGAAGGCCTTGCTAGTGTAATAGATTGGTTTTTTCAGTCCATCCACCACTCTTATCAACATCGAGCTTACTGCATTTTATGAGACTACCAGATACCAGTATAGTCTTTCTCCCATCACTGTCCTGGATAACAATGGAGGTGCTCCCAGGTATTTCTTTAATTCTTGAAAAGCCTTCTCACATTCGTCGTTCCACTCAAAAGTCTTTCGGAGTGTTTTGAAGAATGGGAGGCATCGATCAGTTGCTCGTGACACAAATCTGTTAAGTGCTGCAACTCGCCCTGTGAGGCTTTGTACTTCCTTCTTTGTCGTTGGGGATCATAACTCCAATAGAGCCTTAATCTTTTCAGGGTTCGCCTCAATTCCTCATTGATTTACGATATATCCGAGAAACATGCCTTCTCGTACTCCGAATATGCACTTGGTGGGATTCAGCTTCATTTGATTTTCCTCTAGTTGATCAAAGGTCTGGCCTAAGTCAACTAGATGATCAACAACTTTCTTTTTCTTCGTTAGCATATCGTCAATATAAACCTCCATGTTATGACCGATTTGCTCTACAAACACCTTGTTCATCAACCGCTGATAGGTAGCACATGCATTTTTAATTCCAAAAGGCATAACATTATAACAATAAGTTCCCCTTGGGGTAATAAATGATGTACTCTCCCTATCTTCAGGCTTCATTTTAATCTGGTTATAACCAGAATAAGCATCCATGAAACTTAATAGTTCGTGCCCCGAGGTAGCATCCACCAGCTGATAAATTCGGGGCAAAGGAAAATGATCCTTTGGGCATGCCCTATTAAGGTCGGTAAAGTCTACACACATCCTCCACTTTTTATTTTTCTTATTTACCATTACCACATTCGCTAGCCAGTCAGGATATTTAACATCCTCAATGAAAGAGGCCTTTTGCAGCTTCTCTACTTCCTCCTGTATAGCTTGATTTTTCTCAGGGCTGAACACTCTTCTTAGCTATTTTATTGGCTTGATTTTCCTGTTCACATTGATCTCGTGACACAAGAAATTCGCATCTATTCCTGGCATGTCTTCATGACTCCACGCAAAAGTTTGCTTTCTTCGCCTTAGGAATGCTATCAATTCTTATTTTATTGATTCATCCAAGGATGCACCAATTTGAGTTGTTCATTCTGGATACTCGTCGTCCAGAATGACATTCTCAGTAGCCTCCATAACCTGCCCTTTCACGAGCTGGGACTCATCTCTAGGGTTTAATGTTTCAATCTCCGCATCTTCTATTTGGTAGGTAGTAGTCTTCTTTCTAAATTCTTCATACTCTTCCTGCTCGGCAGATAAATAGTAGCATTCCCGAGCTACTTTCTGGTCACCTTTCACAACTCCCATCCCAAAATTGGTTGGGAATTTTAGACATTGATGCACAGTAGATGGTACTGCTTCATATTTCTTCAGACCTACTCTTCCCATGATGATGTTGTAAGCTGATTGGACGTTTTTATCCATTACAAAAAAACATACTCTTTCTGTTCGACAAGCAGGCTATGTACCAATAAGCATATCCAACTTGATCGTCCCAAGTGGAAAAACCTTCTCGCCAGTAAAACCAAGGAGGGGCCTATGATATGGATCCAACTGGGCTAGCTTTAGATTTAAACTGTCAAAGCACGGATAGAACATAATATCTGCCGAGCTACCATTATCCACCAGTACTCGTGAAATCACCACTTTCCTTATTCTCATCTTTATCACCAATAGATTATCATGAGGATATAGTACACCTGCCAAGTCGTTATTAGAGAAACCAATGACCAACTTATCCTTATTCACCTTCCTCGGGCGATTATTTTCAGCCAAATTTATCCGCTGAATATACGAGCAAGCCTGAGCCTCATTGAGGTAGAATTTTCTCTCAGCAGTCATATTTACGCCTCCTGCATCTCCACCTGTAATGACATTACATTCAAATGATCCAAAATGGATAGAAAATACCTCACGTTCTGGCTATTTTGGTCTTTTGGGGAGATCAGGGTCGTCTTGGTCATCATCTGAATCCTCTTCGTGACTTCTATTCTTATCTTATTTTGCTCGACGAGGAGATCTAGACCTCTGTCTTTCTCGGTCGTTGCTCTTTCCATTATTTCGAAGATCAACATACTTGGCCAGCTTTCCTCGTCTGATGAGTGCTTTAATTTCATTCTTAAGAGCTATTCAATTTTTGGTCGTGTGACCATGGTCTTTATGGAACTCGCAATATTTGGTCTTATTCCTCTTTTCAGGATCTGTCTTTATTTTTTCTGGCCAGTTTAACTCCTCGCTGTTCTTGATTTCTTCCGGAATATGGTTTATGTCTACTTTCAAAGGAATATAATTTCCAAATTTCTTCGACAGTTCCCATGTTGGCTTTTCTTTTGACTGCTTGTTACCACCATTGTTCTTATGCTCTTTCTTTTCAGCCTTATCAACCTCCACCTTGGTCTCTTTGATATCCATATTCTTTTTCGCAGCCATAGCCTCCTCGGCGTTCATAATCTTCGCTACTTTTGCCATTAGTTCTGCCATGGTTCTAGGCAGATCTTTGACTAGAGTATAGTACAATTTATCTGGCAACAGTCCGCTCATCAGAGCAGTAATTGCTGTCTTTTTCTCGTAATCAATAACTTCGAGCTTCTCGTTATTGAAACGAGTCATATAATCCCTAGTGCTCTCACCTGCTTTTTGTCTAACACTTAACAAGTGTGCTACTCGTTTAACTGGTTTTGCTCCAAAATAGAAATTTCTAATAAAGAACTCGGCCAGTTGAAAGAAAGTTAAAATCTTCCCCCGAGGAAGATTATTATACCATATTTGAGCAGATCCGGTAAGAGTTCCCGAAAATGCCCTGCATCTCATCTCATCTTGCACGACATAGATATCTGCAATAACTTAGTATTGTTCTATATGAAGGAAAGGGTTAGTTTTTCCATCATATTTAGGAGTCACAACAGGTTCTTTGAACTTTGATGGTGTGGGAAAATCCACAATTGTCTGGATAAAATGTGTCATTTGGACAAAAGTTCTTTGTAGAGGATTCTTGGCCTTAGCCATTTCCCCTAGTCTATCCTCCAACCTTTGAATAGAGCCTTTCCATGCATTATTTCCCTCCTCGGGCCTGTTGGTTCGAGCAAATGATCGTGTTGAATTTACTTCCTGGGATCTTTCATTACGAGCAGTTGGTCGTGATTGGGAAAAACCCTCCCTTAGATCGGATAGTCGTTGAAAGTTCCTCTACACAATCCTAGGAGGACTTCTATTCCTCCTAGGGCCCAAACGATCAAAAGGAGAGACCCTGCTTAACCTCTCCAATGCACTAGTCCTTTATGGAGAGAGAGTGATGTTTTGTTGAGTATATGTAGCTTGTACTGATGAAGTTCGACCAGGTTGATAAGAAAAATCATCAGATCTCTCAGTGCGATATGAATTGATACGTCTGGATCGAGATTCCTCTGGGAATAACGTTCGCCTAGTACGCGAATAAGGTAAACGGGTGTTTCTTTGAATGCTTCGTTGTCCTGAATGAGTAGATACTCCACCCTGGATAGTTTGTATAAGTTATCGCATAGTTTCTTGTATGGCTGTTTGGCCTTGGGCTAAATTAGCCATTATACCAGCCATATCTTGAACATTTGGGGGAGCAGACGGATTTGGGGGGTTTCCAGCGTTTCGATTACTGGATTTAGGATTATCAGCCATTGGTGATGAATTGTTTTGGTGAAAAACGATAATTACAGTCGTTTCCCACAGACGATGCCAATCTGTTGATGTAAAAAACTAGATTTGATCTAATTATTTAATCACAGATAAAAATGAATATATAAATATAAGACAAAAGATTTTTAAAGTGGTTCAGCCTTATAAGAATGACCTACATCCATTGTATTTGTTATTGCTGACTGTTTGCAGAATTCTCGATAATGGGTTTACCAAGAAATTCTGAGTCCCCTGCTAATAAGGAGGTTACAATATATTTATAGTCCTGAGGCTGTACAAATGAAAGGACAACGCGCTGTTACCCAATAGACATGTACATTTGTACTTTATTAATGAGCATTTAATGCGCAATTATATCCTGGATTCTCTTGATTTGGATATGCTGTACACTTATGTAGCTCGGACCGCTTAAGCTGCTCAGACCGCCTAAGCTGCTCGACACGCTTGAGTTGCTCGGAGAGCTTGAGTTGCTTGTCACACTTGAGTTGCTCGAAACTCATTAGTTACTCAGAGAGCTTGAGTTGCTCGGTAGTCTTGATTTTCTCGTCTGGAGTATTCGTATTTACCATGTAAATTGACATGTGTCTTCATGTGATTGGTCCATGTCAGCAGACTAAATTTGGTATCAACAGTGGGTTTTATGAAAAAGGTATGTTTTTACAAAGGAGGTAATTTGAATTTGAAACCTCATGTTGTGACAAGGGTTCCCTTTAAACCCAAAACTCCGATTTCAATGGATGCTTGGAAGAAGAAAGGTGTTTTGGATGGTGGATTGTATGTTTTCACCTCTAAGGGTGAGCCGTCTTCAAGTGTTCCCCCACCTCTCATTGATACCGTAAAGGTTCCTCCTTACACATTAGGTGTTTGGTGCTTGTAATAAATAAAACCTTCTAGTCTTATGTTTCATATCTTGTCCTATGTTATGTTCTTTGAAGAGTGAGTTTGTTGTGATGATGTGATTTGAGCAGTTTATACTTATATTCATTTAAAGAGTATTTTTGTTCCTTATTTTAATGAGTGTATTGTGTTGATTTTACTTGAGTTCCCAGTGTTTGTATTCTTTTAGGAATTTTCTTATTCCTAGTTTGGTTGAGATTTTTATTGTATGTCTAGGATATGCTATGAGTGATTGCATTCATTTTGTATATATACATGGTTTTCGCATCTCTTGTTTTGTTTGTTTTTATTTTGAGAAAAATCCAGAAAGATTGTTTATTTTGTGTGAGAGTGTGTTGTTATCCTTGTATGATTAACTTTTCTAAGGCTTTTATATTTATATTCTTTGATATATTCTTGAAAAATCCAAAAACATATTTATTTATTTGATCATTTGTTCTGAGATTATCCATGCTATCCTAGATGTTATTTGAGCTTATGTGTATTTGAGTGAATCTATTTCTTTGAGAGTGTGAGGTGCATCTCGATTTATACATGCACAATTGAGATTATTTATGGTGGTAAATACTTTGATGTTTTTCTTATTGAAAATACAAAAAGATTTTCATTTTGCATATTTTTTGTCAAACACCACATTTAATATATTGAATAATCTATAAATTTGCATAAATTGAAGTTTTGTTGCTTATATGATTTTTGTTGATTTAATTATTTAATATGTTTAGTGAAAGTAAAATTTTCAAAAATATCATGACAAACATTAAATTTAGTTTGACTTTGTTGAATTGAACGCTTGTATCTTTACTACATTGCATGGATTCAAAAATGCAGTTGTTAATTGTCATTTTTAGAAGCATTTGAAAATTAATCTTGTATGAGTTTTATAATCACTTCATGATCTTCTTGTACTATACTGAGTTATTATATGGCGGAGTTGATTATGGAATGTTTTGTATGCCCTGATAAGGGCTACCATTAGAGTGATAACACCAAATTTAAATTTGAGTATCATTGGGTAGGTTCCATCTAGGTGTGTGAAAAGTCAATAAATGACAATAGTTAATGTGTTTGAAAGAGCCAAAATCCAAGTGCTTAACCGACAATAAAAATAAGATAGGGCTTTAGCAAATTTCAAATGAAATTGTTACTTTAGTTTTGCATTCAAAAGATTCGATCAACACTTGTAGCGATGGAGTTTGTAAATGGAGTAAATCTTAAAGTTAAACTTGTGATCGTATTGCATTTTTTATATAAAAAGTTTGTTAAATGTGTCGAGAAATGCATTTCGTTGATTATTTTGTGATTTTCCACATCTATGCACATTCAAGGAAATATGATTCTTAGTTTACTCTTGTTATGTTTTAAAGACCCTAAAAAATAGAAAATTAAAATACAAAAGATAAACACCATATAACACTAGCACACATATAGCATGAAGAAAAACACTAATGTATGACAAACATGCAACCACAACTACTTATAAGATATAACATGTGCTGAATCATGTGAAAGTAAATGAGAGTCGTCTAGCCTAACATTTAGTGCCTCCAAATCGGATCTCCTAACCCACATATGTATAACGTAACGAATTTGGGCTTGGGAAACCCTAGTGACAATAAACTTAATCTTCCTAGGACCTTTTTTTTAATATCATAACAAAATATCCTATGGTGAAATTTCCTACCATAGTGTGAGAAAGTGAAGACACGAGTAATGTTACCTTTAGGTTGACCTTTTCTAACATCCCTGGCTTTAGTTGGCTCCCTCAAACGCATGGTCTTAGCCTTAGCGACGAAAGTATCTATATAATGGAAGTAAATCCCACACTTGGCATCTTTGATTCGGATGGTGTGTAGCATTTTATTTAACCTATCTAACTTAGGAATCCAAATCAAATTTGACATTACTCGAGTCTCTCAATTTCTCTTCTAATTCCATAATACTAGACTCGTGAAAACACTTAGACTTTTCAAACTTGAGAAGCTTGTTCTTCAAAACGTACATCAAACTATGAAGACTATCTCTTTCTCCCTCAACGTAATCAAGCTTCTACTTAAGATTCCTCTCACATCCCCTAAGATACTCAATTAATTTATCCCCTAAGACACGTTCCTTTACCTTATATTTCAAACGTATTTTGACCTTTTTCAACTTCAACGAGTCGATGCACAACTCCCTAAAGGCCACTTGAATCTCACATTCCTCCTCATCATCTTTTTCTTCATCGTTCCTCTCCTCATTATCTAGAAAACCTAAAGATCAAACCTCGGAATCATCATGCACAAGATCATCTTCATCAGAGGAAGACACTTCATTTAAGCCAACATAACTCGCCATGAATGTGGTGTAGATTGTGACTAGTGGGGAAATTAACTTCCTCTTTCGACTCATTATAACCAAGGGTGGTATTGTATATCTTCGGTTTCTTACCCTCCTTTCTTAGTCTAGTGGGACACTCACGAGAATAATTTCCAAAATCTTGGCTTTTGAAACATGTGTCCCGATCATCCATTTTCTCAGGACCATCCCTATTCTTCCTATCATGATCGATAAAGTTCTTAGGTTTCTTTTCAAAACTCTTTTTAAGACTCTTCTCACCTCTAAGCTTATGAAACTTCTTGAACTTACTAGCAAACCTAGATATTTCTTGATCATCAAGTTCACCGCCACTATCATAATTCGATACATCCTTTTTTTGGGATTTCATATAAATACCCTTTTCTTTCTTCTATGGAGGACACATGTTCATCTCATAGGTTCGAAGATCACCTATATATTTTTGGAATTTCATAGCGTTGACACCACCTAGGGAATTTAGGACCGTGACTTTGGCATTAAATCTTTCAGGTAAGGCTCTTAAGATTTTCTGCACAACTCTGAACTCGGCGATAGAATCTTCTGAGTTAAATAAGGAGTTGATAATATTCTAATACTTGGCATATAAGTCATTAAAAGAATAATTAACATCTTAAATATCGTAAACTTACTCATAAAATTTTGTAACATGGAAATCTTAACAGTGTCTGTTCCCTCGTGTGTGTATCGAAAATATCCCAAGCATCTTTAGAGCTCTCTCAAGTCATAATACGTCCAAACTCTTATGCGGTAACAATGCAAACAATAACGTTCACACCACTGAAATTGAAAGTTGAGGCATTATTTTCAGCCACTATCCAAGAGGCATAAGCTTAGGGAGTACCACCTTCAGTAGGAGGAGTTCACCCATACTCAACTGAGTTTCAAATGTTCTCATCTATTGATTTTAAGAAAAATTTCATCTGAGCCTTTTAATAGGGATAGTTTGACCCATCAAATAATGGAGGTCGATCAATGGAACTACCCTTTTAGTTAAAATCCATCAAAACCCTAAACAAGCACAAAACATGGATCTAACATAGCAAACTAGTGTAAACTCTCTGATACCAATTTGAGAAAGCTAAGTGCCCCTAGATTTTGTGTTGAAACACCGCCAATTTTTAAATTTTTACAATTTTAATAAACTTTTCATCGAATAAAATCATATATGTTGTGGGAAATAGTTTTGCCAATTTTAGTCCTGACATTAATATAGATCTAGGTGAATATATGAAAGAGTAAAATAAGCAAACAAAAAACGGTGATATATGATGAAAACCCACAATGAGAAAAATCTCGTACGACCCAACCATACAAGTCCACTAAGATATAGCTCTATTTATAAGAAATACTTAAGACTTACTCACAAAATCGACACCTTCTAGACTTGATGCCCTTTTTCATTTCTTGTAACTTTCTTTACAACCATTATTTGACACTTTCCAATAGTCACACATTGCAGGCGAGTTCCCACATCTAGGTATCCCACCGATCTTACTTGTCTCGTGACCACTCTAACTGTCGCTTAACACAATCACGTTTTGTGCCTCTCAAAATGCTCATAGTATGAAGAGCAAACAATTATGGTGCAACACATAAGAGATATCAAACAGAAAAATAGATGTAGTATTCTTGGATCTCAAACTTACGTGTAAATTAGGGTTTGGGAGGCATACGATAAACCTTGGAAAAATATTTTTACAAAATGCCTCTTTATCGGACCTGGGTATTTATGGAAAACATGAATTTTGAGGTGGCACACTTTTTGAGGTTGTTCGTTCGAATAAAAATATGTAGTTCGTTTGAACAAAAAACTTATCTCGTTCGAATGAACATGTTAATCTTGTTCGAACCAGCTTCGAACCAACTTCGAACGATACAGCTTTGTCTAATAGCAATTTCTTATTTGATGTTTGTTTGACGATTGTTCTAACGACATTCACATCTTTTTCGATCGAACTGTGTAATTTCGTTCGAACGAACTAAAACCAAAAAATATTTTTCTTTCAAAAAACCTTTTACAAAATGGCCTCAAATTTTTTTTATAAGACAACACCCAAACGTATCCAAGGATCAAACACTAATATTCATTCATACCCTCATTGAGATCCCTCGGATGTTGGAGATGAAGAATCAGCACGTAGTCCAATATAACCTCTATGTCGCTTTAGCTTTATTGCATAGTACACATCATAATATTGAAGGAGACAGAACTCAAGTCCTAACTTATGACTCAAACAAGTTTTGTCCAAACACGGAATAAATCCAATGCTTACAAATTGACTCAATTAAAAAATCTGTCCTTATAAATTTAAGTGACTTAGTATTATGGGAAACTATGGAATGGTCAGGGACTAGGTATCGAGGATTTTCTCATTTGAATTATTTCCTCACTATCGATTCCCCCCTATCGTGAAATATTTTCTTATAATGCGGAGAAACACTTAACTAATTAATAATTAAGTTTGAACTTAATCTAATCGTACCGACTAATAAATTAATTTAACAAGTTAATTCATTTATAAAGTAGGTTATCTTTTAGGATTGACTTTCAAGATGTTTAGAGAATCCATTTCTGCTAAAAATAATGGAATGTAAGTCTTGGGGGTTAGTTTATGGTTTAGGCCAAGTTTTGGACCATTTGGAGCAAGTTTTGGGTTCATTAGGTTAAGGCTATTTTTGGGCCTAGGCTTAATTTTGAATTTTAGTGTATTTTTAACATAATTAAAAAAATATAAACCAGTAATAATACATTGTTGAAAAACCCTTGTAGTTAAGGAGTTTGAGGGAGAAATAAGAAATTGAAGAGATTGAGGATTTGGAATTCGATTTGTACAATCGTTCTAAGGTAAGTTTACTTTGATTAAGATTTTAATTAAGTCTGTGTTAGAATAATAGTAGTCTATTAAAATCTGAACTTAATACATAAATTATGATTTTAATCATATCATAACCTAATTTTGTAATTAGATTAATTGCATATTTAAGTCTTAATCACATATTGATAACTAGTGTATTTTGAAATTGAATCCTTTAATTAAACTTTGAAATCATGTAATATGAATATGAAACCATTAGAAATGAATTATGGTAGTGGATGCACCAACTAGGTCGTGTTTCCCCTCACTTGTCCAATGTATACCGTGGAGACTAAGGAGCGTTTTAGGTTAATGAAGAGGTTCCTAACTTTGAAGGACACATCAAAATTGAACTACAAGTTTCATCTATGATGCAAACAAAATAAGGCTAGGATTATGTCAACATCGGATGGCATTGTGAAAAACCAATTTGAGCCCACTATATGCTTGTTAAGGCGTGTTATTTGGATTTTATGGATAGCGTGGCATTGGGCAACAAAGTTCACCCAAAATTTACCAAACCAAGGGTTGAGCATCCGATCTGTAAAAATGTCATGAAATATAACAATATGGTCAACATCAACTCATCCATCATCAGTTTTCCAAACTTCGTGGTTGACTTGGCAGCGCACATATACTCCTTTGATAAATCTCGTGCCATAGAGGCCCAAATTAAACAATTCTTGTTGGAGGAAAAATTAAGAGTCGTTATGAAAAGGAAGGGACACTGTAAATAAGTGATGGAAAAAAATAGTGAAGCAGGACTACTTCAACTTAGACTCCGTGCATGCACGTATTGGGAGGAGAAAAAGCAATCCATCCTCGAGAAGCGAGAGATATAATTGGCAGCTGATCGGGCGAGAGAGATTTAACAATGGAATTTTGATTTCTCAATTGAATGATGTGTTTCTTTTTTATTTTAAAAAAACAGTGTTCACATTTTAGTGTAAAGGACAAAACATATATTGTACCTGCTAATTTGGTAATAGTCTTATGTCATTAATTTTAAATTTACATAATTTTTAGGATTTAGCTAAAATTTATATATGGTCGGGTTCAATAGTTTTGTTGTTAATTTTAATTCTTTGGATTGGGTATTTGTTTTAAAAAATGGGGCAGAGCTAGAAAGACATTCCAAATGGAATATTCGCATTAATGAGATTTGTTACGCTTGATGTGGTAAATATGAGATCAAAATGCTAAAAAAATTACCCTTTTATGAAATGATAGTTTGATTAATAGTGTAAAGTGGAATTCCTACTTAAATCATTGGCCAAATGATACTTTACACTATGCTCTATTTGATAGAAAATTGAGAAAATATGAATGGTTCTAGGGAAATTGACTCAAGTGAAAAAAAATTCAAGGCAAATTTGTATTTTTCAACATGTGTTTGCTTGATACAAGTTGAAAAATCATCAATTTTTTTTCATTTATATCAAACATATAAGTTGAATATATATATATATATATATATATATATATAGAGAGAGAGAGAGAGAGAGAGAGAGAGAGAGGCAGGCTCCGGTGCACACTAAGTTTGCATATGTGCTGACGCACACAAAAATTTTAAAATATTAAAAAAATATTTCTGAGTTGATTTTTTATATGATATTTAAACATTTCAACGGACCCATATAAAAAGAATCAGCTCAAAAGAACTTTCATTGCTATTTTTAAAAAATCGGTCAAACTTTTGCACCTTATAAAGTACTTAAAAACAATGAAAGTTTGATCGGTTTTTTAAAAATAGCAAAAAATATTTTTTGAGTTGATTTTTTTTATATGCGTCCCTTGAAATATTTAAATATCATACAAAAAAAAAACAGCTCAATTCTT
Organism: Sambucus nigra; assembly: GCA_949130495.1. Classification (NCBI taxonomy): domain Eukaryota; kingdom Viridiplantae; phylum Streptophyta; class Magnoliopsida; order Dipsacales; family Adoxaceae; genus Sambucus; species Sambucus nigra. Next base: position 567,944,616 of record OX422212.1, read on the forward strand.
TTTACTATTTTAAAAAAATGATGTGCAAACTTAGTGTGCACATGAGCCTGTATATATATATATATATATATATATATATATATATATATATATATAAGGACTCCTTATGACGCAAACTCCGGTATATGCCATTTTTTAAAAATAGTAAAAGAATGAATTTTTTGATGAACCTTATCTCCATGGTGATAAGATCATCTCCAATTTTTTTTTTATCAAAAAGTTCATAAAAAAAACGTTGAGATGAGGTGATATGTAAAAAAATGATATAAATATGCATTTTCGACCGTTGAAATGTTGACGATCATCTCACCCACTTTTTGATTGAATTTTTTTAATGAAACTTAATGGGAACGATCTAGACAGTGAGAAGATCATATCCATGAAGTTTCATCAAAAAATTCAATTAATAAAGTGGTTGGCGCCGACCCAACATTTCAAGGGTTGAAAATGAATATTTATACCATTTTTTTACATATCATCTCATCTCAACCGTTTTTTTATTGAATTTTTTGATAAAAAAAATTAGAGATGATCTTCTAACTGTGGACATCATATCCATGAAGTTTCATCAAAAAGTCTATTTTTTTCTTATTTAAAAAAATGGTATGTACTGGGATCTGCACCATAAGGATTCCTTATAAGAGACTTTATGATATATATATATATATATATATATATATATATATATATATATATATATATATATATATATATATATATATATATATATATATAGATAGATAGATAGATAGATAGATAGAGAGAGAGAGAGAGAGAATCACAAGTGGACCTAAAAAGCAAACTTTTTAATGGACCTTAACAGAAAAACACCTATTAACCCATTAATTTTAATTCCTATGTCGTAGTGGGTCCGCGCCAGTAGAAACGAACACGCATGCAAATTGAATGTTTTTTTTACAACCTCCCCTCCCATGGTAAACCTTACCCATGAGTAAACATTCCAATAACTTAATTTTTTTAAATAGTGGTCTGCCATGGTGGGGGTAAGGGGGGAGTAGGGGGTCTCGGGTTACACGCGTGTCCGTTGCTGCTGGCGCGGATAAATTACAATACGAGAATTAAAATTAATGGGTTGTTAGGTGTATTTTTTAAGGTTCATTAAAAAGTCCGCTTTTTAGATCCACTTGTGATACTCTTCATATATATATATATATATATATATATATATATATATATATATATATATTATATTTACATTTTGTTAATATTATTTCAGGAATATATATACACACTATGGATACCTCGATTTATCACCTTGGGCCCAGACGAGTAGCCCAATAAATTACGGTCGAAAGTCTGGAGGCCTCACGCCCCAACTCATTCAGTTACGACCTAGTCTATTCCTAAAATCTCGTAAGGAGATATTCTAGGAGTTGTGGATTGACGTGGGGGAGTCCAACACCCCCACTCCCGGGAAACTAACATGTATATAAAAAAACCTTAGCCCAGGGCAAAGGGCATGTTTTTTTTTTCTGTAAAACACTCCCCGGAGTATAGAGAAATAATATTAAGAGAACCACCGTGGACGTAGGCATTCTTGTTGAACCATGTAAAATATTGTGTTTTGTGATTTCCATTCCTTACTTTCTTTAGTTGTTCTAGTGATTGTCTTTTCTTGATAATTTGTGTTGAACTTAATTGTCACCACAATTGGCGCCATCTGTGGGAACATTTGTCTTCTTTAGAAAGCCCTCACCAACAAAGAATTCAGAATGTCTAGTCACAGTAGCAATGCCTCTCAAGCAGGGGATATCCAAGAGAAGCCTGCCCCTCACAGGATCAGATCTAAAGTTCGACGTTCAGATCAGAGGGCTCGCCCAGAACGGCAAGCCTCAAAGGAAAGTCAGGGACCTGCCAGGTCAACGCAAATCTCCAAGTTGATCGATGCTTATGAGGCAAGGCTCTAGGAGCAAGGAGAGGCCGCTCGCAAGCAAGGAGATGAGAATGCTCACCTAAAAAGGAGATTGGAAAGGATGGAAAAAGAGATCCATCGTAGAACCAGGCGACGTTAATACCGCACTCCTAGCCCTCAGGCGAGCAAGTCTCGCAGCCGAGGAAGGAGCCTTAGACGCGAATCCTAAAGGATCGAGGAACACGCGTCAGATGATGACTTGCTCGAGCAACAGTGACCAGCTCGCCGTTGCAGGATCCCGACGAGCTCTCAAGGCCCAGATGAAATTCCCTTTCTCAAGGGAGATAGAAGAAGAAGAAGCCCCCCAAAAGTTTGTAATTTTGAGATTCAAGATCTATGATGAAAAGACTGACCCTATCGATCACGTTAGGCAGTATAGGTCGGCTATGACTCTCTAGAACCACAGGGACGCACTAATGTGCTGGATCTTTACCTCGAGTTTGCATGATGTGGCCCATAAGTGGTTCGAGAGACTTCCTCACAGATCCATCAGGAGCTTTAAGACCCTGGTAGATCTCTTCATGGCTCGCTTTATTACCAACAGCTCCCATCCAAAGAGGATGGATGTCTTGCTAATAATATAGAAGACGCCATAGGAAAGCCTCCGGGACTACGCAAAAATATACTAGGAGTTGTTCAACGAGGTCTAGGACTGCTCAGAGAAGGTAGCAGTGGCCTCTTTTAAGATTGGCCTACCATCTCTTGCCTCTTACACCAATCCCTGACTAAGAAGGAGGCCACAACCATCGATGACTTGATGGCTCTCATCGAGAAGTAAGCCAAAGTTGAGGATGTGACCCGCCTCAGTACGAGGGAGAATGGTCGAGCTAAGCTCACTGCTAATGGCAACGACAAGGCCGAAAACCAGAAGAGAGGAGGCAAGAATGGGGGCAAGGGTGGCTCCAAGAATATAAATAAGCATGATGTTTCGAAAGCATTTCAAGCAATAAACACTGTCTTCAAAGAACCAATATATAGGATCCTAGAGAAGATCAAGGATGATCCATTCGTCAAGTGGCCCAGAAAGATAGGAGGAGATCCCTTAAAGAGAAACAACGCACTGCGATGCGCTTTTCATAAGGAAGGAGGACACAAAACTGAGCACTGCAAGGCTCTTAAGTATCACCTTGAAGAGCTGGACCATATCGGGCACCTAAACGAGTTTGTGGAAAAAAAGGTAGAGAAGGTCGCTGCCAACGGAGATACAAGGCTCGACAACGTGCTCGAGGAAGATTCTGGCCATGAGTTCGCAGTGATTCATAGAGCATCATATCTGAAATAGATTTAAGGAAATTCATCCCGGATGGAAGTGAAGAAGCTTATGGTAGTAATACAAGCTTTTCAAATCGATCCAGCGAAAATACAGTCAGGAAAGCGTCGGCGAGAAGATGACGTTGACTACATCAAACACATGGTATTCACGGATGAATACTTAGTGGGAGTAAGAACCTCACATCATGATGCCTTAATCATTACACTCCGGATTACAAACTATGACGTCAATAAGTTGCTCATCGACAGGGAGGCTCATCCGAGGTAATGCATCTTGACCTGTTCAGGAAATTAAAGTTAAGCATTGTCGACTTGAAGGAGGCCACTATCCCTCTAGTTGGCTTCGTTGGGAAAGTAACTATCCATTTGGGAAAGATCATACTACCAGTGATGGCAGGAAGTGTCTCCAAGATGATTGAGTTTTTGGTAGTCGACATTGTCACGCCCTACCAAGCTATCCTCGACAGAGGATGGCTACATGCAACGAAGGCCGTCCCCTCGACCTACCATCAGAAACTCAAGTACGTGACTGAGCAAGGAGTAATGGAGATCCACGGAGATCAAGCGATGGCAAGAAGGTGCTTCAAAGCGGCCATCCGCCCAAAACCAGAAAAGAAGGCCGAGAAGGCCAAAGAGAAGGTTGAGGAACAAGAAGGTTTGATACCTTCAAAGTAGCAGTTAAAGTATGGAAGACTCGGAGTGGAGGAAACCAGGCTCCTCCCCTCCGAGCGGGTCATTAAAAACCTAGAAGAGGTTGCATTCGGTGGCAGCAAAAAAGACAGAATGTTCTTGACTGGAGCCTCTCTCACAAATTGAGAAAAAAGGAATTAACGATACTTTTAAGGAAAAATGTGGATGTTTTTGCAAGGGAACCTTACGAGCTGCCTGGAATTGACCCCAGTGTGGTTTGTCATCGATTGCACATCGCCCTGATTTTCAGGCCTGTCGCGCAGAAGGCTTGGTGAACTGCGCTCGAGAAGGCCAAAGCTATGAAGAAAGAAGTAGAGAAGCTGCCGGATGTAGGATCCACATGGGAAGTTCAATTCCCTAAATGGTTTTCTAACCCAATAGTGGTTCCTAAAAGCAACGGGAAATGGAGAGTTTGCATGAAATTTATTGACCTTAATAGGACATGCCCTAAGGACAATTTCCCTCTCTACAAAATCGACTAGTTGGTGAACGCCACAGCAGCTCATGAAAAAATGAGTTTTCTGGACGCATACTTGGGGTATCATCAGATTCCTCTGTATGCACCATACCAAGACAAGACAACATTCATCATGACCGTCAGATTATACTGTTACAAAGTTATGCCCTTTGGGCTAAAAAATGCTAAAGCAACTTACCAACGGCTGGTCACCAAGATGTTTAAAAACCAAATGGGAGATACCATGGCAGTCTACATCGACGATATGCACGTCAAAAGCAGGCATAAAGAAGACCACCTCTCAGACCTGTCAAGGACCTTTGAAATCCTCAGGAAATACTGAATGAATCTCAATGCGAGCAAATGCTCCTTCGGTGTCCAGTCAGGAAAATTTCTCGGGTACTTGGTTAGCGAGAGAGGCATTGAAGCCAACCCGGACCAGATTGATGCAATCAATAAGGTACAACCTCCCTGCAGGATAAGAGACGTACAGAAACTCACGGGCATGATCACCGCCTTGAACCAATTCATCTCAAAGTCATTCGAAAAGTGCCAGCCATTCTTCCAGCTATTGAAGAAGAGCAAAATAGTGGAGTGGAATCAAGATTGTTCGAAAGCATTGGGAGATACCAAAGCTTATCTCATCACACCACCCTTGCTCATGATACCTCAAGAGAAAGATTTCGTGTACCTATACCTTGCTATTTCCAGCCACGCTGTTAGTTCTGCACTGGTATGCGAAAGAACTGGAATCCAGTACTCGGTCTACTAGGCGAGAAAGACCCTCTTGGACGCCGAGCAGCGATACCTACCACTGTAGAAGCTCGCCTTTGCACTAGTGGTAGCCTTGAGGAAACTGAAGAACTACTTTGAAGGACACTCTATCATCGTCCTTACGTCACACCCCCTTAAAGTAGTCCTACGAAAAGCGGATTTGTTCGATAGACTATCGAAGTGGTTGGTCAATTTGACATCCAATTCCAACCAAGGAATACATTCAAGGGGCAGGTCCTCGCCGACTTCATCACGGAGTTTACAGGCGAACATCCTTGCGACCAACTGCAAATCGTTGGTAAGAGGGAAGACCACTCGGTAGAAGGTATTTGGTGACTATTTATTGATGGAGCCTTCAACTCCAAGGGGGAAGGAGTAGGCATTGTGCTCGTTACCCCAAAAGATATAATCCTCGACCAAGGAATCAGACTTGGATTTGAAGCCTCCAACAATGAAGCGAAATATGAAGCATTGATAGCAGGCCTGCAAAAGGCACAGGCATTGGGTGCAAAATAACTACAGGTGTTCGTTGACTCACAATTGGTCTCCAATCTGATAAGTGAAGACTTCAACGCGAGGGATGAGATCATGGCAGCCTAGATCACCTTAGCAAAGAAATTAATGTCCAACTTTGAGGAAGTCAGTGTCCAGCAGTTTCCTAGGGGACAAAATAGTCATGCTGATGCCCTAACAGCCTTGAGTTCGGCAATTAACTCTGACTTAAAGAGAACAATCCCTATCGACTTCCTCACCCAGTCGAGCATCAACTAGAGCGACGAGATGCTAGACATGGGCTATATTCTTTAGATTGAATCAACACCTAGTTGGATGGACCCCATAAAGGGACTATTTGAAGGATGGTGCACTACCAAATGATAAAAAAGCCGCTCATCAGATAAGAGTCAAAGCTTCTCGCTTTCACTTATCTCCTGAGGGAAAACTATACAAAAAATATTTCACCGGTCCTTACCTCAATGTGTTCACCCGTAGGATGTCGAGCAAGTCTTGCATGGGCTTCATGAAGGAATATCTGTGAGCCATATTGGGGGCAGATAGCTAGCCTTCCGAGCAATGAAGAAAGGTTACTGGAGGCCGTACATGCATAAAGACTCTGGGATATATGCTCGAAGGTGCGAGAAATGTCAACTACACGCTCCTATGGTTCACTAACTTACTAGCGACCTAAAATCACTTACTAGCCCCTGGCCCTTCGCCTAGTGGGGAATGGATATCGTCGACCCTCTTCCTACCACTGCCGAAAATCGCAAGTATTTGTTGGTCGCGACAGACTACTTCACCAAATGGATTAAGGCGGAGCCCCTGGCAAACATCAGGGACGAAAATATGATGAGATTCATATGGAAAAACATAATTACCTATTCCGAGATTCCTCAGACGATCATCACTGGCAAAGGAACCCAGTTCGAAAGTGGCCTGTTCCAGGGTTTCTGCAACGACCACGTGACCAGGCACCATTTCAGCTGTGAGGCATTCCCATCAGAGCAACGGGCAGGCTGAAGCTTCCAACAAAACAGTGATGGATGGACTGAAGAAGCGATTAGAGTTAGACAAAAGGGCATGGGTGAGCGAGCTTCCACATATTCTATGGACTTACCGTACCACCCCACGGTGGGAAACTGGGGAAACCCCATTCGCACTAACATATGGAATGGAGGCAATCATCCCTTTAGAAGCTGTCCTCCCAACCATGAGGTCCACCTTAGTCGAGTAAGGCCAAAATGATGCAACACTACTGTAATACCCTGTAACTTTACTGATTTTATTTAATGAGATTAATTAAATTAAATGAGAATTAATTAAAAATTAATCCGGATTTAAATACTAGCGAGACGTGAGTTGGAATTTGATTATGATGACAATATTGGGTATTACTAAGTATATATGGTAATATATGATTATGGAAATTATTAAAAATTATCGCGAGTCATAAATACGATAATTTGGGAAATTAAGATGGAACGCGCATGTCAGTCGCGTCAGGAATTAATTTGATTAGATTAAAAAAAAGTAAATTATAATTTTATCGACCGTATGGTCATTTTGAGTGCGCCAACGTGTCCAGAGGGGTCGAGATAGTCAGAAAAAACTAGCAGGGGGTTAAGTTTGGGTCCCGAGGTATTTTTAGGCCAAACCGACAACCCGGGAGGGTATTTTGGTCATTTTAAAATTTAAGGAAATAAGACCCACAAATTTTAGGGTTTATTTATTTATTATTGGGAAGGCCATTAGGTCCATTATCAGCCAAAAACAAATAGCGGGCTACGTGAGTTAGAGGAGAAGTTGCAGGAGGGCTCCAAACCTTAGCCACCACCCACCACCACCACTTTCGACGGAATTGTGACTGGAAAGAAGGGAAGAATCAGCCCTCGAACACCACCAACGAATCTGAACAACAATCTTAAGGCAAGTGATTTGGTTCCATTAGTTTCAGCGAATATTTCTTCTATGATTAGTGTAGAAATTGTTATTAACCTTGAAAGATGATGAAAACTCATGAAATTTGGTGGAAAACTCTAAATCTTGGATAGAAATTGCATGTAGATTAGTTCTGGAAGAAATTTAGTAACCAAAACCTGACCCTTGATGGATTAAAAACGAATTAAAGAAGAGAAATAACATGGTTCTTGAACAAAATAGAAAAATAGGGTTTTTATAAAGATTTGATCCATATAAGGTTAACTGCTGATGATTTAATAGTTTCGGAACGATAAAAATATTGTATTGAGATTGTAAAATGATCCCATATCCTTAGTTTATAATTTCATACCTTGTAATGGAGTTTTGGGACAAATCTGGGATTGAAAAATGAAGCATTTCGTAGCCTCATCTAGTGCGATCGATCAAATCGACATTCATAGGTCGATCGATCGACCTTCCCAAAAATTGTGATATTTTTCCCTTATTCAATTTTAGCAATTTCGAGCCTAGAAAATTATTGGTGGGGACCTTGTGAGCACTTTTAGATTTAAGTAAGACCAGTCGGCGTGTATATGAGACCCGAATTATTATTAGAATTAAATTTAGGAGTTATGTTAGACCTAATAAGGTTCGACGAGTAAAGTACTATTAAAAAATTGCGGTTAAATGAGTTAAATCTATATAGTTGGTAATATAATGTTAGTGGAAGAAATATGGACCTTAAGAGTATTGGATTAAAGTGTGGGAATAATAAGAGGCTTAGTAACCTTTATGAGTTAGGTTTTAAGTACTTGAAACTACGACGTGAGATGTGTCGGTGGACTATATTATATAACTGTCCGAAAGTATAAAAATGTACTAATTGGATTAATGGTATAGGGATTGAGAACATACCTTTAATAATATTATAAAGTATCTAAGTTGTGTGAATGCTCAGTAAATGAATTTATATGTGTATGACATACCTACCATACTTGCTATCACGGGAGGTCAGCTTTCGAAACTGGGCCATCTAATCTTTGTGTGCCTACGGGGGGATTTAGATTGGTACCTTAAGGACATAGGGATGTGAATGACTTATTTGTGAGTTGATAAGTCAGCTGACAATGGGAGCATAGGTATGTGCGCGACCCATGGGTATGTGAACTATGTTCGCCTCCAATATGTGTGATTTTGCTTATTAAAATGGTTCCTAGGAGATTCAAAATACGTAGTCCTTATGTACATGATGTACCGGGATTTGATAGCAGAGTATGTGTGCACCGAAGCTTATCCTAGGGTTGCCCCAATTATATAATTATGTTGAAATTTATATATTGGTGATGATGACAGACTCCTTGTTAATGTGTGTGAATATTTGCGACACTATGAGTAAAGTTAGAATTGAGAATTTCCTATATGATTTAATATAAATTAATCTGAGAGATGAAAAGGTAGATTCACATAAGTTAGATTGGAATGTCTTGAACAAACCCCTATATTATCATGTGAGGACGGATTGCAGTATAGACTAGTTAGTTAGCGACATAACTAGGATGGGTTATGGATATACGTTAAGCGTGAACATTAGTTGAGAGATGAGAAACTCACGTGAGAGCACATAACTAACATGTACTTAATATTCATTGTTTAATGCAATTAAACTCTTACTATATTTTAAACTGTTTTCACATTGGGCTCTGAACCGTTTTCTTTCAAATATATTTTCTTGAAAAACTTCTTAGGTGCCCAGCCACAGGGATGCCAAGCTTAGGATTTCCATTTCGGTGACGTGCTGCAGCTGTTCTGGAAGTTACAGGATCTTGATGATAGACGCCTCCGCATTCTATATTGATTCCATTTCAGACCTATTCATTTGTTAGAGCACGTTGCCCCATTTCTTTTAGAGGCACGTTTATCATACTCAGTTTCATTGCAGTTTTGGAGTTAATTCATTTTTTATTCAGACGTTGTATTTGGTTTTATTCAATATTTAGGATTATTTAGAGGAGTGTTACTCCAGACTCATTTATTATTCCATTATTATTTTGATGTGACTGTGATGTGATGGTGGTATCATTTAGCTAATAATTTTAATTGGTTGCATGTTAATTTAATTTAATAAAATTTGACAACTCACTTTTTAAATATTAGGTGGCTAGTAATCGTTTAAATAAATTTTTTTGACAGTGATGCTATGAACTGAAACAACTTGACATTTTGTATTAATTTGAATAAAAGAGTAGCTACCCGATATTTAATTAGTCGGGGTGTCACAGGTGGTATCAAATCATCAGGTTCTAGTGTCCTTAGGATTTGTATGGCTTGTTATGTTTCTGCGTAGCGTCCTTTGATATAGAGCCCTATATTTTAGGATTGTTGTAATCTTTTATTTATCTTACGCTCTTTAGCTATTTTGATATATTAACTGTGAACTTATAAGACTTCTCTCTCATTTCAGATGCCTCCACGATGTGCACAGAGTGTTCCCAAGGGTGCCCAACCCGAGCCACTACCTGCACCACTTCAGGGTTCTATGAATGCTGCAGAGGTTTCCGCCATTGCAGCCTAGGTGGTAAATGCGACTTTAGCAGTTGTGCAGCAGGAACCACCTCAGGCGCCAGTGGTAGCCCCAGTCCAGACTTATGAATTTCCATCTGCTTGGGAACGTGTTCGTGATGCCTTTCAGAAGGCACACCCTCCGAAGTTTGCAGGTAGCTCCGACGTCATTGTGTCTAGTCAGTGGAAGAAGGACATCCAAAGACACTTGAGGATGTACGAGTGTACCGATGTATATAGGCAGATCCTGGCTACTTTTAAGCTGGTAAGAGCAGCGTTGTAGTGGTGGGAGTCTATTACCATCGCGGAGGAGAGAGATATTCTTACCATTCAGGATTTCTGGGTGCAGTTTGATTGTAAGTACTTTCCTTTAGCAGTTCATACCGAGATGAGGAAGAAGTTGATGAACCTCAAGCAGGAGGGGAGGACAGTGGCAGAGTATGAGGCCGAGTTCACCAATCTTCTGAACATCATTCCCGATGAGATCCCTACTGAAGAGAAGAAGATCCATATGTTTATGGATGGGTTGACCTGGTGGATTCGTCAACACTTGCTAGGTAATCTCTCGTTGGCCACTTATTCTGATGTGGTTAACGCAGCATTGCTTCACTTCCAGGACCACCGCTTTAACATGTTAGAGGGTAAGCTAGCAGGAGAGTTCATCCATCAGGGCAAGACAGGGGGAAATGGTGTCGACGGGGCACAATCAGCTCAGGGTCAGCACAGGCAGGGTGATCAGAGTTCCCAGCAAGGGGATTCTAAGAGATTTAGATCTGGAGGTTTCAAAAATGGTTAAGGATGTTTTCGGCATGGCCAGCAGGGTCAGCACGGCCAGCATAACCAACAACAGTAGTTTTAGCAGGGCCAACATGGTCAGGGTAGGAATGGTAACGGCCATCAGGGCCGTGGTCAGCAGGGTCAGAGAGGGGGACATTTTGCGGGGAAATGTTTTATTCGTGGTAAGATTGGCCACAAACACCAGGAGTTTCCTAAAAGGGGGAGGGTCCCCCAGTAGCAGCAGTAGGGTGCTCGACACGAGCCCCAGAGACCTATATTTCCCGCCGCCCTCCCAGCACCACCGCAGATGCCAGCTTTACCACCCATCCCAGCAGTCCCAGTCCATCAGGGACAGCTTCAGTACGAGCGTGTTTATCAGCTCCAACAGGCTACAGTCCCATATGATCCACCCGCTATTGAGGGTATGTTTTCTATTTAGAGGACTATGGGGCGTATTTTATTTGACATGGGAGCCACACATTGTTTCATTGCCATGAGATTTTCACGCACTATGGGGTTGTTAGATACCACGAAGAGCACTGCTACTTGCGTAGATTCACCGTTGAGTAGGGGTTCTATGATTTCCCTGATATGTATAGGTGTGGGTGTAGAGATCGGGACATTTACTTTACCTTCTCATATGTTAGTATTAGATATGACCGAGTACGATGTGATCATTGGTATAGATTGACTAGTTGCGTATCGAGCTATGATTGATTATTTCAGTAGGAGTATTATTTTTTCCATACTCGGGCAGGAGATGTTCCTAGTGGCTATGCCTCGTCCTGAGGGAGGATCGTCCACTCACTTGTACTATATAAAGGAGGAGACCTCTAAGGAAGTGGTAATAGCACTCGATTCGATTCCAGTTGCTAAAGAGTTCGCTGATGTATTTCAAGATATTTTGGGATTACCTCCTAGTAGAGAGATAGATTTTGTTATCGATTTGACGCAGGGCACTCGGCTAATTACCTGCTTACCTTACCGTATGGATCCAATAGAGATGAGGGAACTACGGGATCAGATAGATCAGCTATTGGGTCAGGGGTTTATCCGTAGGAGTACTTCATTAAGGGGTGCCCCTCTGTTGTTCATGAAGAAGAGGGATGGATATTTGAGGTTGTGTGTATATTACTGGGAGTTGAATAAAGTTACGATACGGAACAAGTATCCGTTTCCCCGAATCGATGACCTATTCGACCAGTTTAGAGGAACGACCTTCTTCTCAAATATTGACTTGAGATTAGGTTACCATCAGCTGCGTATCAGGGAACATGACGTCTCGAAGACTGCCTTCTTGACGAGATATGGTTCCTACCAGTTCCAAGTTATGACTTTTGGCCTAACCAATGCCCCAGCCGTGTTTATGGACTTGATGAATAGGGTGTTCAGAGAGTTCCTAGACCAGTTCATCATTGTCTTAATAGATGACATTCTGGTTTACTCCCAGACAGAGGAGGAGCATATCGATCACTTGAGGCAGGTCTTGCATACGCTGCGTCAGAACGAGTTATATGGAAAATATGAGAAGTATGGGTTTTGGCTGAAGGAAGTACAATTTTGGGGCATATCATTTCAAAAAGGGAGATTTTTGTTTATCCGAGGAAGGTATCAGCGGTGAGGGAGTGGTGACAGCCCACGACACCAAATGAGATACGTAGTTTCTTGGTCCTAGAAGGTTACTTCAGGAGGTTTATTCGGGGGTTCTCTAAGATAGTGGGTCCTTTGACACATCTGACTCGGAAGAGTGTGCCATTTATCTGGAGCGATGCGTGTCAGTTGTCTTTCGACGAGTTAAATGACAATTTGACCTCAGCACCAGTGTTAGCATTGCCTAGACTGGGAGTTGAGTATCTAGTCTACACCGATGTGTCCTTACTAGGACTTGGGGGTGTACTAGAATAGGAGAGTCAAGCTATAGCGTATGCTTCCCATAAGCTTAAGCCTCACGAGAAGAATTATCCCACCCACGACTTGGAGTTAACAACAGTCATATTTACTCTTCGAATTTGGAGACATTATCTCCTGGAGGAGAAATTCTGTTTATTCAAGAGCCACAAGTCCCTACAGTACCTCTTCACGCAGAAGGAATTAAATATGCGTCAACATAGAAGGCTTGAGTTTGTAAAGGATTATCAGTTCGATATCCAATACCACCCAGGAAAGGCTAACGTGGTAGCAGACGTGTTGAGACGTAGGCTAGTAGGCGAGGTGGACGAAGTGTGGAAAGCAAAGTGGAAGGAGTTGGGACACCAGGACTCATTGGCCCGATTATTCATGTCTGTGATGACCGTTACTCCCCAAATCGTTACGAGAGTGATACAGGCCCAGGTAAAAGACTCATTCTGTCAAGAGCAGATATTACTAGCAGAGGGAGCCGAGTCTTATACCGTTAGTTTAGTAGGGGTCTTACGCTTCAATGAGAGACTAGTCGTTCCTGAGGGGGAAGGCTTGCGATACGAGGTAATGATAGAGTCGCACGGTTCCCAGTACATCCTGGTGGGGATAAGATGTTCCAGGATATGAGGCGACAGTACTGGTGGAGTGAGATGAAGAAAGATATTGCCGGCTTCGTTTCTAAATGTGCCACTTGTCAGGTGGTAAAACTGGACATCAGAGACCGGCAGGACTTCTACAGCCATTGGAGGTTCCTATGTGGAAATAGGAGAGCATTTCTATGGACTTCATCATGGGGTTACCCACATCACAGAGGGGTCACGACTCCATATGGGTAATCGTGGATCGATTGACCAAAGTTGCTTATTTTCTGCCAGCCCGAACAGACTACACTACGAGACAGTATGCCCAGATTTTCATAGCGGAGATAGTGATACTCCACAGGGTGCCTCTCAATATCGTGTCTGATTGAGACAAAATATTTGTTTCGCGATTTTGGGAGAGTTTTTAGGAAGCCATGGGTACAAAGTTGCGCCTGAGTACACAATATCACCCGCAGATAGATGGGCAGACCGAGTGGACGAATCAGATGTTGGAAGACATGTTGTGGATGTGCGTCCTAGACTTTGGAGGTGATTGGGAGCAATACCTTCCACTGGTGGAGTTTGCCTATAATAACTCCTATCAGTTCACCATTGGCATGGCTCCATTAGAGGCATTATATGGTAGACCTTGTCGTTCCCCAGCATGTTGGCTAGAAGTGGGGGATAACAAACTCCTTGGGCCGGAGTTGATTCAGGATACTTCGATAAGGATAGAGATGATACGGAGCGGTATTCTGGTAGCTCAGGACCGACATAAGATTTATGCTGATGCCAAGAGATCCTTCATAGAATTCAAGGTGGGGGACCAGGTGCTACTCAGAGTGTCTCCGATGAAGGGGATTATGCGTTTCGAGAAGAAAGGGAAATTAGCACCTAAATACGTGGGGCCATTTCCTATCATCGAGAGAATTGGTCCAGTTGCATACAGACTTGGGTTACCGGAACACCTGCATAGGATCCATGACGTGTTCCATATTTCCTCGCTAAGGAGATATCTTAGGGATGATTTGGCCCATACCCACATTTCTTTAGAGGACATCGATCTACAGCCTGATAGTTCCAATAAGGAGGGATCGATCGCTATTCTGGACCACATCGAGAGGAAACTGAGGTCGAAGATAGTACCGTTAGTATGTGTTCAGTGGCGGCATCATAATGCCAAGGAGTCCACCTGGGAGTGCGAGGATGAGATGTGAGAGCGTTATCCAGAGTTATTCTTTCCAGGTATACTTTATTTTCCAAATTTCGAGACGAAATTCTGTTATTAGGGGGAAGTATGTAATACTCCGTAACTTTACTGATTTTGTTTAATGGGATTAATTAAATTAAATGAGAATTAATTGGAAATTAATTCGGATTTAAATACTAGCGAGACGTGAGTTGGTATTTGATTATGATGACAATATTGGGTATTAGTGAGTATATATGGTAATATTTGATTATGAAAATTATTAAAAATTATCGCGAGTCATAAATACGATAATTTCAAAAATTAAGTTGGGACACGTGTGTCAGTCGCGTCAGAAATTAATCTCATTAGATTAAAAAAAGTAAATTATAATTTTATCGATCGTATGGTCATTTTGAGTGCGCTAACATGTCCGGAGGGGTCGATATAGTCAGAAAACACTAGCTGGGGGTTTAGTTTGGGTCTCGGGGCATTTTTAAGCCAAATCGACAAACCGGGAGGGTATTTTGGTCATTTTAAAATTTAAGGAAATAAGACCCACGGATTTTAGGGTTTATTTATTTATTATTGGGAAGGAAATTAGGGCCATTATCAGCAAAAAACAAAGAGTGGGCTACATGAGTTAGAGGAGCAGTTGCAGGAGGGTTCCAAACCTTAGCCACCACCACTTTCGACGGAATTGTGACCGAAAAGAAGGGAAGAATCAACCCTCAGACACCACCAAAGAATCTGAACTACAATCTTAAGGTAAGTGATTTGATTCCATTAGTTTCAGCGAATATTTCTTCCATGATTAGTGTAGAAATTGTTATTAACCTTGAAAGATGATGAAAACTCATGAAATTTGGTGGAAAACTCTAAATCTTGGATATGAATTGCGTGTAGAATAGTTCTGGATGAAATTTAGTAACCAACATTTGACCCTTGATGGATTAATAATGAATTAAAGAAGAGAAATATCATAGTTCTTAAAGAAAATAGAAAACTAGGTTTTTTATGAAGATTTGATCCATATAAGGTTAATTGCTGATGATTTAATGGTTTCGGAACGTTAAAAATATTTTATTTAGGTTGTACAATGATCCCATATCCTTAGTTTAGAATTTCATACCTTGTAGTGGAGTTTTGGGACCAATCTGGGACTGAAAAACGAAGAAGTCCGTAGCCTCATCAGGTGCGATCGATCGATCGACATTCATAGGTCGATCGATCGATCGACCTTCCCTGAAATTATGATATTTTTTCCTTACTGAATTTTAGCAATTTTGTCCCTAGAAAATTATTGGTGGGGACCTTGTCAACACTTTTATATTTAAGGAAGACAAGTAGGCATGTATATGAGACCCGAATTATTATTAGAATTAAATTTGGGAGTTATGTTAGACCTAATAAGGTTCGACGAGTGAAGTACTATTAAAAAAATGCGGTTAAATGAGTTAAATCTATATATTTGGTAATATAAGGTTAGTGGCAGAAATATGGACCTTAAGAGTATTGGATTAAAGTGTGGGAATAATAGGAGGCTTAGTAACCTTTATGAGTTAGGTTTTAAGTACTTGAAACTACGACGTGAGATGTGTCGGTGGACTATATTATATAACTGTCCGGAAGTATAAAAATGTACTAATTGGATTAATGGTATAAGATTTGAGAACATACCTTTAACAATATTATAAAGTATCTAAGTTGTGTGAATGCTTAGTAAATGGATTTATATGTGTATGACATACCTACCATACTTGCTATCACGGGATGTCGGCTTTCAGAACAGGGCCATCTAATCTTTGTGTGCCTATAGGGTGATTTAGATTAGTAACTTAAGGACATAGGGCTGTGAATGAGTTATTTGTGAGTTATTAAGTCAGCTGACCATGGGAGCGTAGGTATGTGCGCGACCCATGGGTATGTGAACTATGTTCGCCTCCAATATGTGTGATTTTGCTTATTTTAAAACGGTTCCTGAGAGATTCGGAATACGTGTCCTTATGTACGTGATGTACAGGAATTCGATAGCAGAGTATGTGTGCACCGCAGGTTAGCCTAGGGGTGACCCAATTATATAATTATATTGAAATTTATATATTGGTGATGATAACAGACTCCTTGTTAATGTGTGTGAATATTTGCGACACTTTGAGTAAAGTTAGAATTGAGAATTTCCTATATGATTTAATATAAATTAATCTGAGAGATGAAAAGGCAGATTCACATAAGTTAGATTGGAATGTCTTGAACAAACCCCTATATTATCATGTGAGGATGGGTTACAATAGAGGCTAGTTAGTTAGCGGCACAACTAGGATGGGTTATGGGTATACGTTAAGCGTGCACATTAGTTGAGAGGTGAGAAACTCATGTGAGAGCACGGAACTAACATGTACTTAATATTCATTGTTTAATGCAATTAAACACTTGCTATATTTTAAACTGTTTTCACATCGGGCTCTGATCCGTTTGTTTTCAAATCTATTTTCTTGAAAAACTTTTTAGGTGCCCAGCCACAGGGATGCTAAGCTTAGGAGTTCCATTTCAGTGACGTGCTGTAGCTGTGGTGGAAGTTACAGGATCTTGATGATAGACGCCTCCACATTCTATATTGATTCCATTTCAGACTTATTCAGTTGTTAGGGCATGTCGCCCCATTTCTTTTATAGGCAGTTTTATCATACTCAGTTTCATTGTAGTTTTGGAGTTAATTCATTTATTATTCAGACGTTGTATTTGGTTTTATTCAGTATATGAGATTATTCAGAGGAGTGTTACTCCAGACTCATTTATTATTCCATTATTATTTTGATGTGATTGTGATGTGATGGTGGTATCATTTAGCTAATAATTTTAATTGGTTGCATGTTAATTTAATTTAATAAAATTTGACAACTCACTTTTTAAATATTAGGTGGCTAGTAATCGTTTAAATAAATGTTTTCGACAGTGATACTATGAACTGAACCAACTTGACATTTTGTATTAATTCGAATAAAGGAGTAGCTACTCGATATTTAATTAGTCGGGGTGTCACAACTACTCGCTGAACTTGACATAGCTGACGAACGCAGAGAACTAGCTCTAGTGAGACTAGCGAGCTACCAACAACAGCTAGCAAAGCACTATAATAAAAAGGTCAATACAAGAACATTCTAGGTTGGGGACTACGTCTTGAGGAAAGTTCTTTCCAGCGCAATAAAACCATCTGATGGAAAGCTGTGTCCAAACTGGGAGGGACCATTCAAGGTGACAAGAGACGACCTGCAAGGAGCCTATCACTTAGAAACGCTGGAGGGCAGAGAGATACCCCGAGATTGGAACGCGGCCAGAAGAAATTGTATTTCTAGTTTCTCTATATTGATCTTTTATAACATTACTAAAATTGGCAACTCATTTTTATTGTGTTTGATTAGTAAAAGATTGCTTGCCAGTAGCATTCCATAAAGTGTTAATTGTGTATTATGAACTTTATAACTTGCACATATTTTCCAAGCGACAGGTACATTACTCAATATATAAAAGCAGGGAGCCTCCCTCCTTAGGTTTTCGTTATGAAACACGAACAACCTCTTAGCATTACCCCTGAAAATATATGAAGCCCTACAGGGGACCCTTACGCCGCTCGGACAAATTGAATTGGTCGCCAAACGATGTTTGGCTCAGAAAACCTGATCGGATAGAACACCCAACACCAGGTGTGTCCTCGCCATTTCCACACTTAGGCCTAAGGGAGTGTGACGACACGACCTAAAAGGTAAAGTAGGGCAGAATGGTATCTGATAAGCATACTGGACTGGGAGGATACTCACGCAATAAAATAACTCTACCCACATCAAATCTAGTCGGCTAGGAAGAGCCCAAGATAATCAAACAAAAATCAATGAAGTAGAAAATACACAACGCATGTTTAGTCGGCTAATCGCCCAAAACATAAATATTTTATTACTTCACTGCAATTACAACAGAGTTACATTGAATGAATTAAGTAAATCCTATTGGGGATTAGGTCTCCGAGCAAAGTAATTAGCTACTTGCGCTCTTCGGCCATCATCTGGGTGGGGAGATAACTCCAACTCTATTTCGTTTGCATCTGACTCCAGTAACTGCCTCGGAATAGCATCTATGGGGACCCACTGGTCATCCCTCCGGAAAGGGTAAGGCATTAGAGTCGAAGGGGAGATCTCATGACGATAATAGAGGACTAAGTTCCTAGGGACTTTCAGCTCCCTGAGAGCACTCAACCATCCCCTAATAAAGGATAGCTCTTCAAACTCTGCCAACCTCGTCGGAGCATCTGCTCAACCCTGATCATAACCGTCAGCCCACACTCACCGAGGACCTTCTTTGAACAGATGCCTTAGCCGCGTGACATCTCTTTGGAGCCCGACAGCTATCATGTATGCTCGACGAACATCTCCTCGAAGCTCGTCCATCTCCCTAGCTGGACCTCCGGCATCTGTACCAGTTCGCGGACTAGTCGATGAAGTGGAACCTCAAAAAACTTTAGGGGTGGAGCTCGGTGCTGTACCAGCTCGCGGACCAGCCGATGAAGAGGAACCTCGCAAAACTTGAGGTGCAACACTCGTCGCATGCTCCCTGAGTCACGATACCTCCCTCATCAGAGTTTCATTCTTTAGTTAAAGAATTGATCCGACTTGATTGATCTCGGAGGCATCCTGAAGTTTAGCCCTCAAAGGTTCACTTCTTCTTGAATAGAAGCATCAACCTCTTCCATCTCCTGAAGCCTATCCTTTAGTTTGGCGATGAGCTCGAACTGATCTTTGAAGCTCTTGTTCCTCAACCTAAAGGACTTACAAATCATTACAAAGGCTTGGCGAACTTGATTGCTCGCATTAGGACCGAGGATCCTACCTAGTTGAGAGGTAGCAGGTATATACTCATCCACATCAATTAACTACAAGCCATAAAAAGCATTAAAGAGCAGAAGAATCAGTATGAAGAAAGGAAAGTGTTTTTGTTTCTTTAAAATGGAACGTTGCAAGTACATCAGTAATTCGAAGGAGAGTACAAACAAAGCAAAAATACAAAGAAGTTCCTCAGAACAGGCTAGCTGGTAACCTTAGTTTTCTCTAAGGTCGTTGGTTGTTTTCCCTTGTCTACAGCAGCAGGGATACTTGCCTAAGGTGGAGAAACTGTTGTTCCTTGGACAGAAGAAGCATCAGTAGGAACGGTCTAAGAAGGAGGAACACCACCGTCAATGGATGGGGTAGGTGCCTCATCCACAATAGGCTTCGAGCCTGGATCATGCTCGTTAAATAATGGATAATCGATATCCACTACAGCAACCAAAAGAGCCTTGTTTCAGACCTTCTTAAAGTTTAGTCCGCTGATGTAGCCTATCTAAACATCGGCATCCTCATACGTAGTAGCCCATTCGGTATTGTACGAGCTTTCCTTCAGGGTGTCTGCCTCAGATTCCACCTTCTTCATCTTCTCCTCCATCACTTTATTCTCCTCCACCACAACCAGCTTGCTCGAGCAGACCAGGTCATAGGAATGCCTCAACTCTCCAAGCTCCTTGATCACCACCTCTTTTATTCGGCTGGCTTCAAACAGAGCAAGATCAGATGACTTCTAAATATCATCGACAACCTTCAAACTAGCCTCCAGCTCAGAATTCTTCTTCTCAAGATCAACATTCCTCTTTACCAGCTCGTCACGGCTGTGGTAGAGGATGACAACGTCGATCACAAACTGCAAAGATGAGAAATATTAGCAAGGGAAGCATCGAGCAAAGTATTATGAGAATAGAGAAGTGAGAGTAAACTTACCAAGGCTAGGCTCTGACTCTCTTTCAGAGCTAACTAGTCAGTCCCCATCGCCTTCTGATGATCACTCAGTAGAACTGCTCTTTCGAGCAACGCAGGAGCCAATTGAGGAGAAAGGGCCACAGAGGCCCCTTCGGGCAAGGCGGAGACAGGAACCAGAGACTGCCCTGCCTTCATCCTAACCTTCTCTCTCCTTTTTTTCTCTTCCCTCTCCTTCCTCGCCTTCTTAGCTCTCCTTCTCTCCTCCACCTTATTCCTCTCCTCCTTCTTTCTCTCGCTCTCTCTTAGCTGTTCTTCCTCCCTATTCTTCTTTTCCTGCTCATGAGCAGCAGATTAAGAACCGACTGCAATCCCTCTACTGCCAGTTTTTTGCTTCTTCGACTGGAGAGAGAGGAGCACATCATCATCATTATCATCACGAATCAGATTCTTCCTGAGAGGAACCATATCTTCCTCACTGGAACTACTCGATTCACTCGAAGACTCTCTAGCCTCTGAAAGTTCTTATGAGCTGGAAGACCCTTCACCACCAGAGCTCTCTTCACTGGAACCATCCTCAGTACCGCCCCTGTCAGCACCCTCGCTCTCCTCACTAGAGATGCTTTCTTCCTCGACCAATTGGATGGGATCGGCAGCAGCCTCTTCAGTAATGTCTAGCTCAGGGTGTAATAAAGCTGGACCCAATGTTCTTGTATTCCAAGAGAAAGGCCGCTGATCGAGAGTGTTCATCTTCAGCCAAGAGCTCCCCGATGTTCCAGGCTTTGACTAACTCAGCAGCTCGAACCTCCCTGAGAGAAGGTTCCAAGTTCTTTGTCCTCGCTAAAAAGAAAGAGAAAACAATATCAAAAAAATCGTACATGAAAAGAGGATCGATGAGAAGAGCAAAGGCTAAGACTACTTATGCACTCCTCTCCATAGAAGGGGACCACAAATTTGCCAGACCTTGACCCCTCAGTATGGGGAGAAAACTTCCAATTTCTAGCAATAAAACCCTCATGCCAATAATCCTTATGGGAATCAGGTAGGTTTACTACCAATACCCTATCAGGACTCCTGGCCTTGAGGTAAAGAAGACCAGAACTTGTTCGTGAGAAATAATAATAAAAGCATATCTTAGCAAGCCTTAAATTGGTGCCATAAAGCTGATTTATTCTATGTACACCATTAACAATCTTCCAGACATTGGGCAAACACTCTGCAGGGACAATATTGAGATATCCAAAAAAGTACAAAAACTAATTTCTTGGAGGAAAAGTAAGACCCCCTTGGGACAACAAGAGAACGTGAATCCAATGAGCGTCCTTAACCTCTCTAACATTACGGGGGACAGGGGCACACTCGATGTCTACCCAATTTGGAATATTATAGAACTTCCTAAATTTGAACATTTATCTATTGCCTATTTTTGCCATTGAAATATACAAACCCTAATTACAAATGCGAAGAAATTTCAACAGAAAAAGCAAAGAGAAAGAGCAGAGGAACTTACGAAGTAAAAACTTAGCTTGGGACGATGCAAAGTCACAAGCAAAGACAATGGAGAAGATTGGAATTGGAAGACGAAGACCTGAGAATGAAAGAGAAACAACGGAAGCTTGAAGAAGTTTAGAAATATGGAGAAACTTGAAGCGACAACAAGAAAAGACTTCTCCGAAGGAGTTTTAAACGTTTCTAATCATAACGCACGAGCAACGAGGCAGTCTACCACCTAAATCAGTTCAGAAGAGGCGCTTTGATATTAAAGAAGTGGTGCACGATTTACAAAATATCCATTATGACAAATCATTTAATATTATTGAGCCCAAAATATGGCCCAACAACTTTAGGGGCAATTGTGGGTACCTCGATTTATCACCTTGAGCCCAGACGAGTAGCCCAATAAATTACGACCCAAAATCTGGAGGCCTCACGCCCCAACTCATTCAGTTATGACCTAGTCTATTCCTAAAATCTCGTAAGGAAATATTTTAGGAGTTGTGGATTGACGTGGGGGAGTCCAACACTCCCACTCCTCGAAAACCAACATGTATAAGACGGGGGCAAAGGGCATGTTTTTTTTCTGTAAAACACTCCCCGGAGTATAGAGAAATAATATTGAGAGCACCACCGTAGACGTAGGCATTCTTCCCACGTAAAATATTGTGTTGTGTGATCGCCATTCTTTACTTTCTTTATTTGTTCTGGTGATTATCTTTTCTTGATAATTCGTGCTGAACTTAATTGTCACCACGCACGCATATACAAAATATATGAAAATATTTTGTATATCTATGTATATATATATTTCTGAAATAATATTAACAAAATGTAAATACAAT
This sequence comes from Sambucus nigra, assembly GCA_949130495.1. Lineage (NCBI taxonomy): Eukaryota > Viridiplantae > Streptophyta > Magnoliopsida > Dipsacales > Adoxaceae > Sambucus > Sambucus nigra. The sequence continues at coordinate 567,967,281 of OX422212.1, forward strand.
ATAATATATATATATATATATATATATATATATATATATATATATATATATATATATATATATATATATATATACATATATGAAATATATGAAAAACCACATGAAATGCATGAAAAAATTTACGAAATATTTTAAAAATATAGAAAATATATAACATATTATAAAAAGTAAATGAAATATGTAAAATATTTTAAAAAATATATAGAATATATTAATTATACGAAATATAGGAAATATGTGAAAATATATTGAATATATGAAATATATTAAATATGCATGAAATGTATTAAATATCCAAAATATATAAATGTAAAAAATATATTAATATATGAAATACAAACATATATGAAATATATACGTATATGAAATATATAAAAATATACGAATTATATACAATAAATATATACATATATGAAATATACAAAACAATATATCAAAAATACAATATATATAAAATATTTAAAAAATATACGAAATATATAAATATTTTAAAAAATATATGAAATAAAATATTTAAAAAATATATGAAATATATAAAATATTTAAAAAAATATACTAAATGTATTAAACATACAAAATATCTGAAAACATATTAAATATACATGAAATATATTTAATATACAAAATATATATGTGTGAAATATATTAATATGAAGTATATACATATACGAAAATATATGAAATATATACATATATAAAATATTTAAAAAACATACAAAAACTATAAATATTTAAAAAACAATATTCAAAATATATGAAATATAATAAATATACGAAATCTACCAAATATATGAAAATATATGAAATATACAAAATATATATTATATATATAATATATATATATATTAAATATACAAAATATATAAATGTACGAAATATATTAATATTTAAAATATAGTACTGCTCTTGTGCAGACCAATCCACATTTTAAGAAAAGAGAGAGTGTGCCTATAAGTTAGTCGATAATTTCTAAGCTCACCGGGAGGTGACACATGTCTGGTCTGTACTTTGCCGATAATTACTAAGCTCCCCGCCAGGTGATACATGCGTACTCTTAAAATGCGGACTGCTCCGCACATGAGTAGTACTATTTAAAATATGTACATATATGAAATATACGCAGTATATAAAATATACATAAATACTAAAATCTATGATATATATATATATATATATATATATATATATATATAAGAGAGAGAGAGAGAGAGAGAGAGAGAGAGAGAGAGAGAGAGAGAGAGAGAAGGGAGAGAGAGAGAGAGAGTTTTAAAAGAAGAGTAATGCTAGGCTTACCGAAGCCTCATTACCCATCCAATACCGAACTCCATCTTGGGCGTTCATTCTTTGTCAAGCCATGCCTTCATTTTCAACTCAAAGTTTAAAACACATATAAGTGGCACGGATGAGTTTGGTTAATGATAATTTCTTAAATATATTAATTTATTTTAGATTCATATTTCATTATTTTTTTAAAGTTGAATGAATTTATATCAAATTAATATGAGTGATTCTATAAAGACACACATGAGAAAATAATTTTTTTGGTGCCACTGGTGAACACTTTTAGTGGAACAAATTAATTCAATCGAAATAAGACACGATATGATTAAATCGAAAAAAGATTTTTTTTGCCTAATGCGGGCACGACCCAAAAAAATGCGACACTAATTGATTTTTTTTTCATTTTTTTATAATGTTAATTTAACTTTAAAATAATTGGCGCATACACCAAATAGTCACTCAAACATTTTTTTAATACAGGTTTAGTTCAAGCCTTTGTATTTTGTTCCAAAATGTCCCTCACCACATAAAACATTAAAAAATGAGCTCCAGCAGGGGGGGGGGGGGGGGGGAGGGAGAGTGTCACTAGCGCGGACCATTAAAAATAAGAAAATATTGATTAAATGTCTTGGGGGTTCAGGGCGGAAGTCTCCGAGGCAGTGGCGGAGCCACAGTGCTGCTGACCTCGGCACTTGCCTAGGCCGGAAAGTTAATTCCCATAATTTTTTTATTTTTATTTTTATTTATACATATGTATTAGTAGGAGTATTATCAGAGCCGGCCCAAAAATATAACGTGGAAAGCCCAAAAACATATATTAGTAAGGGTATACACACAGAAATAAAAGTCCAAAAAAAACCTACTCATTTATCCCTTCCCTTCATATCCCAAGAGCAAAGTAACTCATTCCCCAAAAAACAAAATAACTACACGCAGCAGGGCAACAACCATTCCTCTTCTTAACGCCTCTCTTTAATTTAAACACCTTCTTTATTTAAAATACTCACAATACTCTCAACCAAATATACTAAAGATCAAGAGGTTTGTATTATTTTTTTATTAATCTAAATTTTATTTATTTATAATTTTTTTATCCGCGCATTTTTTTTTGTCCCTCTAAATTTTTTTATTAATCTAATTTATTTAATAACATTATTTTAATATTAGGTTGTATTCGTATTTTTATTTAGGATGATTCTTAGTCTTTTTTTTATTAAGTTTTTTATTTATGTTCATGGTATTATCAATCTGGCATTAACTTAAACACAATGTTGTTAATTAATAATTTGCCATTAACTTAAAAAAATATTATTAATCTGTTAACTTGAAAAAAATTGTTATTAATCTGTCATTAACTTAGAAAAATATTATTAATTATTAATCTGTCATTAACTTTTAAAAAATGTTGTCAACTATCTATTTTAAATCATTGTAATTCATCTATTGATATGTAATTTTTCATGCATTTAACAGATTATTATAAGTTTTCCCTAAAAAAAAAAATCGGGGGCTATCGCCCCCGAACCCTCGGATTTTTCCTTCCGTGCCCAGGCCAACTATAATTCCTGGCTTCGCCACTGCCCCGAGGTGAATTTTTATAGTTTAGTTTTACTTGTTTTGCAACTTTTTACCCTAAAAATTTGTGGTTAAGATTCACCCATTTTTTACCCATAAGTAATAAATTAACATTTTTACGAAACAAACAAACCAATATTTTCAACAACCCAATAAAGTTTCATACAATTTAACTAAGAAAATTTCAGCAATAAAGTTTCGTCAAATTAACTAACAACAAAAAATAGATTAATAATTTAAGCGATGCGTTGCGCTTGCCACCGGGTGTCTCGAAAAATAGGCAAGGGGCGTCGCATCGGCGCTCGGATGTGACGATAAATACGCAAGGGTTCCTGCAACAAGCTGGACCTGTGCGGGTAAAGAAGCTAGTCCAGGATAGCGACTTGGAACATAGGGACTATGACAGGAAAAAGGGATGGAGTTAGTAGATACCATGATAAGAAGAAAAGTTAACATAGTTTGTTTACAAGAAACTAAATGGGTTGGTGAGAAAGCTAGAGAAATAGAAAATACAGGATTTAAATTATATTATAAAGAAAAACATAGAAATAAGAACGGAGTTGGAATAATAGTAGATAAAAACTTTAAGGACGATTTCGTAACCGTTATTAGGAAAGGTGATAGACTTATACTTGTAAAATTGTTATTAGGTGAAAACATGATTAATATTGTTAGTGCTTATGCATCTCAAGTAGGATTAGATGAGCACACTAAAGTACAATTTTGGGAACAAATGGATGAACTAATTCAAGAAATACCCCTAGGTGAGAAAATCTATATAGGTGGAGATTTTAATGGCCATGTAGGAGAAGATCGTGTAGGACATAAGATAGTGCATGGAGGACATGGTTTTGGAGATAGGAACGACGAGGGAGAGTCTATCTTAGATTTTGCGATGGTTTATGATTTTGTACTAGTAAATACATGTTTTAAAAAGAGGCTTGAACACTTAATAACTTATAAAAGTGGAACACATAAGAGACAAATAGATTTTTTCATTACTAGGAAAGGAGACCGGTTAACGTGTAAAGATTGTAAGGTTATCCCAGGAGAGAGCTTAACCTCACAACATAGGATAATGGTGTTGGATATAAATATTAAAAATCAATCACGAGTGCGAAAACTGAAGATTAACCCACGAACTAGGTGGTGGAATTTAAAAGGAGAGAAATTAGAACTATTTAAAGATAAAGTATTAAATGAAACAACATGGAATAGTGAAGAAGAAACTAACATAATGTGGAATAAGATGGTCACATGCATTAGGAGAATATCAAAAGAAATTCTTGGAGAATCAAAAGGCAAATGGCCATAGTCTAAAGAAACTTGGTGGTGGAATGAAGAAGTACATAATATAGTAAAAATTAAAAGGGAGTGCTTTAAAACATGGCAAACAAATAGAAATGAAGAGAATTTTGAGAAATATAAATGGGCTAAAAAGGAAGTTAAGAAAGTGGTAAGAGATGTTAAGTTAAAAGCGTATGATGATCTTTATACAAAATTAGGAACACAAGAAGAGGAAAAAAGTATTTATAAGCTTGCTAAACTTAGGGATAGGAAAACAAAAGATTTTAATAACGTTAACTGCATCAAAAGTGATGATTCGAGAGTCCTAGTCAAAGATGATGAAATTATGGAAAGATGGAAAAACTACTTTGAGAGGTTATTAAATGGAGATGATGGGAGTAGATTAGATATAGAGGAACTTAGGGAGACTCGAGAAGATATATTTTTTCATAGAATTAGGACAACAGAGGTCAGGATTGCTCTAAAAAAAATGAAAATAGGGAAGGCTTTAGGACCAGATGGTATCCCTATTGAGGTTTGGAAGTGCTTAGGGGAGGATGGAGTATCATGGCTTACAAAATTATTTAATAGAATTTTAATGACTAATAGGATGCCCGATGAATGGAGAAAAAGTATTTTAGTACCTATTTATAAAAATAAAGGGAACATACAAAGTTGTTCAAATTATCGTGGTATTAAGTTAATGAGTCATACAATGAAACTTTGGGAAAGAGTGATTGAATATAGATTGAGATTGAAGACAACAGTATCTGAGAATCAATTTGGGTTTATGCCTGGGAGGTCAACTATGGAAGCAATCTATTTATTGGGGACATTAATGGAGAGGTATAGAGAGAAAAATAAGGATCTTCATATGATTTTTATAGATTTGGAGAAGGCGTATGATAGGATACCCAGAGATATAATATGGTGGGTTCTACATAAAAGAGGAGTGACTCGCAAATATATTGACGTGATCAAGGATATGTATGATGGTGCGATGACTACAGTAAGAACATCAGCTGGAGAAAGTAGTGAATTTTCAATTACGGTAGGGCTACACCAAGGTTTAGCATTAAGTCCTTATCTCTTTGCTCTTGTTATGGATGAGTTGACTGGACAAATACAAGATGAGGAGCCATGGTGTATGCTATTTGCAGATGATATTGTTTTAGTCGATGAGACTAAGATGGGGATAAATGCTAGGTTGGAATTGTGGAGAGAAACTTTAGAAACAAGAGGATTTAAAATAAGCAGAACTAAAACATAATATGTGGAGTGTAATTTTAGTAGTAATAGGAGGACAAATGGAGATGTGTTGAAATTGTAGGGTCAAGAAATAACCTAGAAATGACTATTTTCGTTATTTAGGATCGATTATACAAAAAGATGGAGATATTAATGATGATGTTACACATAGGATTAGAGCAGGCTGGGTTAAGTGGAGAAATGCGACCGGCGTTCTGTGTGATAGTCGTATAGCTTTGAAGTTAAAAGGAAAATTTTATAGGACGGCCATTAGACCCGCCATGTTATATGGGACAGAGTGTTGGGCAACCAAGAAACAAAATGTGCAGAAAATGAGTGTGGCGGAAATGCGAATGCTAAGATGGATTTGTGGTAAAACTCGAAAGGATAAAATAAAAAATGAACAAATTCCTGAAATGGTAAAAGTAGCTCCTATAGAAGATAAATTGAGAGAAAATCGACTTAGATGGTTTGGACACGTCAAGCGTAGACCAATGGATGCTCCTGTAAGGAAGAGTGATTTAGTTAGTATTGATGGTAACCCAAGGGGTAGAGGTAGGCCTAAATTAACTTGGTGGGATATTATAAAAAAGGACATGATATCATGTGGTTTAACCGAAGATATTGCACTGGACAGAATGGAATGGAAAAATAGGATTCATGTAGCGGACCCCAAATAATTGGGAAAAGGCTTTTTTGAGTTGAGTTGAGTTGAGTAATTTTTTTTAAAGATCAGTTTTATGTCTTTTTTAGGTTGTAAATTTTGTTTCTTTTGGAAAATAGATTACGTCAAATATACATAAATAAAGTCAGAGTTCTTATACGTCGACATGTGTCAGCGGTGACACGCTGACATGCGCGTGTCACGATTGGTTAGTGCCGCTGAAGCGGACTCACATCCATATGACACTAACCAATTGCAACACGAAACGTCAGTGTGTCGTTTCGGACTTTTTGATAAAGTCATTATAAAGTTAAAATCCAAACAAAAAATAATTAACTAGCCTAAAATGATTGTATCGTATTTTTTCATCTTTTTCATATACGAAAAATTGGGACTACAATGAAAAAAACTGATTTATTTTGTTTTTTATGCACAAAAAAACATTTCTTTTAATTGAAATCAATTAAATAACTTTTTTATTTATCAAAACAACATTTTTCAATAAATAAATATATTTTTTAAAATAAAAACAGTTTTTTTATATATATAGAAAATATTTTTTTTAATACTTCATTTATTTTAATTGAAAGTGCAAATATTTTTTTTTCTAAACAAGAATGGAACAATTGAAAAATGAAGTCATGACATTCAAAATAAAGGGTTGATTTGGTTTCGGTATTGTCCTTTTGGTAAGAACACCATTATTCTTAAAAGAAATGAACTTTCAGTGATATGCCATTAAAGAGTGACAAACAAAAATCTGTCCCTAAAGAATTGATTACCATCCAAATATAATAAATTGTACTTAAAATTCTTATATAAAAAAACTATTTCAAAATAAATTTAGACTATCAAACATTAATAAACTTAAAAATTTCTAAATTTTCCAACTCTTTTAGATTTGCCATAAAATATGATTTCTATCAAACCGACTATATTGATTTTAGAAGCGATAGTCAACGTTTAGGCCTAGAACATGGCTGTTTTTCACGAGAGCAGGATTGACTTTTGTGTACGCCTTGTGAAAGCCTTTAGTCACGTAGGTACTTATAAGTACAGTGCATGTACATGTAGAAAAGTCAGTATGGCAATATTTGCGTAGGTGATCGTAAGGTCATGTGTGGTGTTTATATTATATGCATGTGGAGGAGGAAGAGCACATGCCGTAGTAAGTGACGCGCATGACTGTTTCTGCAGGCTGTTTCGGATAATATATCCAAACCTCCCTCACCATGGCTCCATGTCCATTGTCCATTGTCTGGGGATCTTTTCCATGTTGTTTTTTAATGAAAGATGAATTTATTCCTCTCTCTCTCTCTCTCTAGTAAATTAACAAAGTGAAAACAAGGATATTTTATTATTTGTTCCAATAGTTGTATAACCATTAGAAGGTGAGTGGGTGGTTTTCGGTAGGTAGTTAGTAAGTAATTAATACCTAAAGCTAGCAATTGCTTAGCTAAATGGAAAAGTTGGGTATTAGTTCTCTTTCGTGCAGTGGTATATACTTATATATGGCTCCAACCATTATATTAAAATTGCAACTAAGCCACGGACTTGGCTTAGATGAGCTCATTAGTAAGCATTACATGTTTATGACTTATTCATTGTGTTCGTTGGGAAATGCTTAGAGTAGGTTTCTGTAAAAGGATGACATTTTTATCATTATTTTCATAATATACCATGTGACACCTTGACTTCCTCCTTAAGGTTTGGTATGAAATATAATTAACTCAGCTGAAAGGAGTAATATAGTGTAAAGAATTTTTCAATTTATTTGGGGTTAAATTTTATGGATTTTAGTAATTAGGACAAAATGCAACTTGTTTACCGTTTTCATTAGGCCCCACCCCCACGACAATTTATTTGTGGTTTTTGCGAAAGTATCAATAATTTTTATAAAATACATGTGAATCTCGCAAGTCATCTATATAGATTTCATAAAATTTCTACCGCTTTTGCAAGTTATTTGTATGAGGGCCTTTTCCAATTTATTTCTATCAATGGTTTTATACAGCAGTAAATAGAGAACATTACAAATCTAACAACATATGAGGGCATTGGTCTAACATGTATATTGCGTATCCATGAAATATAAAACATAACTGAACACTCAATTATACCCTCTTTTTTAAAACTTACCATATAATGAATTAAGTCCTAGGTGTAGACCGTATAATGTAAATGGAGAGGGGAAAGGGGGGCTTGTGAGGAGATGTGAAAGATCCCCAAACTTGGGGAGGTATTGATAAGGACAAGGCCTACTTGTTAAAGGTGTTGGATGCAATATTCACACCATTCTGTCACGCTCCCCTCCACGTGATCTAAGATAAAGAGTCAAACGGAATTAGGTTATATCTTGAGACTAGAGAGTAGGTATTTTTGGTACCTGGCAAATCCCATGTACGCATAAAATCAAATAGATGCATCTTCAACGGAAGGAGACCTACCATCTCTCATGTACGTATCCCAGCTATTAAACCCTTCAGACCATATATTTAAAATCTTTTATTTTATCTGAATCTTTTTTTTGAGTATATTTAATTTAACAATTTTTTTACTCACCCTCTAAATTTATTTGTATTGTAGTGTTTCTCTAATGTAATAAACATTTATAAGAGATCTTCAATGGTATTGAAAATTTTATAAAATTATTAATACATGTTTGCCCTTAAAATTTAAGGTGTGCTTGAATTTGTTCACAATCGACTCTAAAGTTTTGGTATCATTCCAATACCATCTAACTATTAGCTGTCGTCAAAAACTCACCATGGAAATACCATGTAAGGCTCACATATCTAATGCTCCCGTAAGAACTTAAAAGTAAGGACCTTGTATCAGGACATGGCTTTTGGAAGGGTAAATGGATTAACTCCATGTCATGAAAATTATTTTCACCAAATTCAGTGAAAAAAATTCATTCATTTATCGCTCCAAATGCAAAATCAATACATATGCGTAGTTTTAACCGTTAAAATTTTGATTTTGTATTTGGAGGGATAAATGAATGGATTTTTTCATTAAATGGGGAAGATGATCTTCATGATAAAAAGATCATCTCTAACGAATTTGGTGTAAAAATTCATCCATTTACCCCTCCAAAAGAAGTTCTTAATTTAAGGTTTTTACAGGAGCATTACTGATCGTGGAGGAGAGTACTTCGTGGGAGATTTTAAGAATAACTTATCAGAGGTGGGAATTACATCCCAATTGTTTGCACCAGACACTCCACGACAAAGCAGTGTAGTGAATAGGAGGGATAAGACTCATTTGGACATGGTTAGATCCATGAAGAGTTATTCGGATCTGTCGGATTTCTTTTGGAGTTGTACCCTAAAGACAGTAACATACTTACTAAAGTTAGTTCCTTCTAAATTGGTATTAATAACTCCCATAGAACTATGGATTGGATACAAGCCTAGTTTAGTACATGTTCGGATCTAGGGTTGCCCAACACACGTGCTAAGGAAGAAGTTGAGGAAGTTAAAATCAAGAACGAATGTATGTCTTATTGTAGGTTATCCAAAAGGAACCAAGGGTGGTCAATTTTATGGTCCCAAGGATCACGGAATATTTATTAGTACAAATGGTCAGTATTTAGATGAAGATGATATGAGAAGACCACAAGTCCAAGAGCAAGGTTATCGTACAAGAGTTAAAAGGGAAAAACCAAGTAATTACTTCTAAACCACCCGTACAAGATGGAATAAAACTTGACATCGATAATACACTACCTAACGCTGGTGGAAGTATTACCGATGATGAGGATAAACATATCACTTATATTGGACCAGAAGTGAATCCAAGCCATATCGGGAGAGTCAGGCGTCATCCTGATAGGTTAGTGTATTTAGGTTAACACTTCGGTAAGGTACCAGGTAACATGAATCGAATCTTAATAAATACGAAGAGGCATTCTAAGGAAAGGAATCTGCATTTTGGCTAAAGGCTATGAATATCAAGATGGATTCAATGTATTCAAATCAAGTTTCGTAACTTGTAGATTTTTTAGATGGGATAAAACCCATCGAATATAAGTGGATATACAAGAAGAAAATAGAGGTGGAAACCTTCCAGGCAAGACTTGTTGCGAAAGTGTTTACTAAGAAAAAGGGGATCGACTATGAGGAAACCTTCTCGTTGATAGCCATTCTAAAGTCTATCTGGATTCTTTTGTCTATTATGGTTCATCTCATTCTCGAGATTTATCAAATGACCTTTAAGATTGTGTTCTTGAACTATAGTCTTGACGAGTGCATCAATATGATGCAACTTGAGGGATTTAAAGAAAATATACAGGAAAGCAAGGTGTGCAAGATTAAGAGATCCATTTACTGACTTAAGTAAGCGTCAAGGTCTTGGAATATTCATTTTGATCAAGCAATCAAATAATTTAGTTTTGACCAACGTTTGGATAAAACTTGTGTGTATAAAAAGTATGACAAAAATGTGGTGGTATTTCTAGTGCTTTACATTCTTAATATTCTCCTAATCGGGAATGATGTTAGTGTATTGTATGGTATAAGGTTCTGGTTATCTAGTTAGTTTGATATGAAGGACTTAAGAGAAAACTGTGACAACCCGAATATAATTTTGATAAATTATATTTAAATCATGTTTATATTATGTGCTATGAATAATGTATTATTAGTATATCTAATATTAAGTGCTTATGTTTAGTCTAATCCTACTTTCATAAATCATGAAATGTCGAGTTATGAACGAACACAAGATTTGGTTATTTTCGATAGAAATGTTCCTGTTTAAGACTAGTTTTGACTATTGTAACATTACAATTGACTTGAGGTGAAAACTACATAGTTGTAGATATGTGAGTTAGGGTTGTAACAAAACAAACGGTGCATCAAACGGATGTTCGAGTAAGAATTTAGGTCGAAATTACGAGAAGGGGTGAATCTGTCAATTCCCTTAAGTGGTAAATTGTCTTTTATTAAACCAAATGTTTTAATTTGATTGGTTGGCTTGGGAGGAAGCCTTGGCCGACCTTATACCCTTGAAATATCCTTATCCTTCAGCCAAAACCAGCCATGAAAGGGTTTTAAGCTTAGGGAAAGAGGAGGTAGAAGTTTAGGAAGGAAAAGTGAGGAGAAAAGGTGTAGAAAAATCCGTAGAAATTACGTAAAAAGCCCTGAAGGTAATCCTAATTATAATTCTAGTTATTTATCTTATATTACTGATTTATACGATCTAAATCATCATAAGTTTACGAAAGTTTCAGCCCTTTATATATATGTATGGTTAGATGCAAGCTTATGTTAAGTTGAGTGTAGAAACCCTTAAAATTGCTTTGTGTTGAAACCCCTTGTATTCAAATCTGCATATCTCTTTGTGTGATTACTGGAATTGAGAAATTCCAATTGGATATGAAATTAGACTCATATATTCATATCATATCTGAAAATTAGAATTTATCTCCTTGTGGTTAGGCCGTAATGATGATTTCAAGTTGGTACATGGTTTTTGTTTTTATACTTCATTTCGGTATGCCCTGAGTTTAGTCAAGCTTTTGAGATAGAAAATGAAGTCAAACAATTATGAAACTTTAATTATGTACGATTCATTATGTGTAATGAAAAGGGGGAAAATCATGGAAAGTTATGCTGGAGAAAAATTATGAAAATTCTTGGAAGTTGAAGGAACAATAGAGGAGCTTATAGGGCAGATTTCTTGTGTTGTAGAGAAATGGTCATAACTTGCCCTAGGAAGCTTGAAAAATTACACCGTCACTTGTACTGGATAGTATATTCATATATGTTTTCATATTACTGAGGTTGGACCCCTGTATTTGTACAATTTAGGAATATAGGATGGGTAAGTATGTAAGACCATAATTTCAGGCCATACTGGGTACCCTTTGAATGAATGTTTGTATTTCGTCCTTACAAAGGGTACTTTGAGTACATGTTTCATGTGTATATACATTGAGGAGTATAATTTCATGTTTACTTGACTTTGGTTATAAATTCCTCATAAGGTATTTCCTACGGTTGAATGTTCATAACTTTATCAATATGTACATCATTGTTTGCCTTTACCTATGTTTTATGGAATGTGACTTAATTGGAATTATATTGTTGATGTATAGCCATGGAAAGTTACATAATTATGTTTGGATAATATTTATGATTGAGGTTCAGTACTGATTTAGTTGGATTGACAGGTGTAAGGCCTAATCAACCCAGTTCAGCTCCACCAGAAGGAAACCTGAATACGTAGCTGTCAACCAAGGTGAGTGTACTCACTGGAAATAGATATTTGTATCGTGTTGTTGGTATGATCATAATAAAATGAATATGAAATTGTTCATTTCGGTTTATCGAAATGAGGTGTTACTCCTCGACCAGGAATGGGGGAGATTTGTCTATTAATGACAAGGGGTTACTCCTCGACCAGGAATGGGGGAGAATTGTCTATTTAGACAGGATATGTGAATCATGATTCGAAAAAGTTGGTCATTCATTATGAATGAGCCGGATAAGTTAATACATAAGTATATGAACATGATTTATTGCATTTAAATTCATGCAGTAGTATAGTAATGATGCATTCACTGGGCTATTTTGCTCACGGTTCCTATGTTCACATTTTTCAGGTAACGCGATGTCACTGCCAAATCCAGGAGGTCAAGTTGGGTTAGCCAGGAATGGGAGAAACAATAATTTTATGTAAATGTAAATGATGTAATTAAGTTAACTTATCCTTCATGAAAGTTTTTATGGGCATGACTACTTTGATGTTGTAAAAAGGTTTTCAGTTATATGGATTTACAATGATGACTCTGAAATCAAAACTCGTGATTATGGTTTGGTTAGATTAATTATGATTTGACTCACTTTGACTTTCAAACTTAATTATAAGTAACTGGGTTGGGGTGTGTCAGCTTTTGGTATCAGAGCCTAGGTTTTAGAGGTTCTGGAGTGAGAAGAGTCTAGATTTGGCAGGAATGTTAGAAATAGATTTTATTTGATACTAACGATTATGGTAGGAAAAATATGTATATATTCATGTTGTTATATCTTTGATCCATTTCAGATATAAAAGAATGGAAGGAGGGAATGTGAATGAGGAAATAGAAGATGAGGCTTCAAATATGGCAGCAGAGGCAGAGGTTGAGCAACCTGTTCATGGAAATGTAGAACCTGACCCAGAATAATTGATAGACATGCAAAAAATGGCACGTGCTATGACTCTAATGGCAGAGCAGCAAGCTAGATTTATGGCACAGATGGAAGAACAACAGACCAGGAAACTGGAGGCACAAGCCTTGGCTAGGGCTGAGGAGGTGATACACCGGGAAGAAAGAAGTACTTCACATGAGAAATTTATTAAGATGAACCCACCCTCATTTGAAGGAGCAGTTGATCCAGCAGAGGCAGAAGTATGGGTAAAAGAAATTGAACTTATCTTTGGGGTAATGAGGATGCCTGAAAATCAACAGGTAACCTTGGCGGCGTATATGCTGAAAGGAGAAGCTAAGTACTGGTGGGATGCCACGAAACATTTGTTGATTACTCCAGGAGGCGGGAATGTGATCTCATGGGATGCTTTTGTTAAAGCCTTGTATGACAAATATTTTCCCCCAATGTATCAAAAACAAAAGGAGAAGGAATATTTCATGTTGAATCAGGGGAGTATGACAGTTAGAGAATATGAAGCTAAACTTACAGCCTTATCTCGTTTTGCTTCGAGGTTTATACGGAATGAGGAAGATATGTGCAGCCGATTTCTCGATGGGCTTGAGTTAGTCATTAAATCTAGATTGTCGGCTTTAGAGACTTCTAACTATTACTCCTTGGTGAACAAAGCCATGCTAGTAGAAAGGGACGTGAATGAAGCTAGAGGGAATCGAGAGCGAGGTGTAAAGAGAAGCAAATTTGATCCAAATTATCAAAAGAGTAGTCGTACAGAATATTCGAGGTTTGGCGGGCAGAAATTCCAACAGGGTAGAGGTGGAAGTAGTCTGCAAAGGGGTGAAGCTAGTGGTGGAAGAGGTTCAGGAGTTTCAGCACAAGGAGATCCGAATGTTTATTTCTTTTGTGGGGCATCAGGTCATATAAAGAGAAATTGCCCAAAGTTACTGAATAGAGAATGTTTTAACTGCCACCAGAAGGGTCATTTGAGAAAGAATTGTCCTATGTTAGCGAGAACAGTTTCAGTCAGTAGTGTGGGGCCTCATAATGGATCTTCTCCAGGGAGTGCCACCAGGGGGAGAGGTATAGAACAAGCAACTGAATCGAGGGCAGGAGGAAGAGTGTTTGCGATGACGCTACAAGATGCCCATGCTACACCTGAAGTGGTTACAGGTAAACTCTCTATTGCAAACAAAGATTTATATGCACTCATTGATCCTGGATCTACGCATTCATTTGTGGCATTAGATATTGTTTCATATTTGGGTAGACCATGTTCATTCCTCAATTGTGCCTTGTATATTTCTACCCCAATGGAAAGTGTAATTCTAGTTGAGCACGTTTATAAAGATTGTGTCTTACGAATGAATGAGAGAGATTTCTATGTTGACTTGATACCGTTGGCCATTCGGGATTTTGATATTATATTGGGGATGGATTGGTATCATCGTATCATGCTTCCATTGATTGTTTTCGAAAAGAAGTTACATTTCATCTTCCTGGTGAACCGGAGTTCCAATTTACGGGGGAAAGGAATGTTGTCCCTACTTGTCTCATCTCAGCAATTAAGAGCAGAAAGTTATTGAGTAAGGGTTGTACAGGGTATTTAGCGTATGTGGTTGATGTTAGTAAGGAAGCACTTAAAGTTGAAGATATACCAGTGGTTAGAGAGTTTTCTGATGTCTTCCCAGAGGAATTTCTAGGATTGCCACCCGATAGGGAAGTAGAGTTTTTTATTGAATTAATTTCAGGTACTGGTCCAATTTCTCTTTCTCCATATAGAATGGCACCAGCGGAGTTGAAAGAATTAAAAGTTCAATTACAAGATCTGATAAGCAGAGGTTTCATTCGGCCTAGTGTTTCACCATGGGGAGCACCCGTGTTATTTGTGAAAAAGAATGATGGAACAATGCGATTATGTATTGATTATCGGCAATTGAATAAGGTGACCATTAGAAACAAGTACCCTATACCTCGTATCGATGACTTATTTGACCAATTACAGGGGGCCACTGTATTTTCGAAGATTGATTTGAGATCGGGTTACCACCAACTGAAAGTGAAGGATAGTGATGCTTCTAAAATAGCTTTTCGGACTCGATATGGGCACTATGAGTTTTTGGTGATGCCATTTGGATTAACTAATGCTCCAGCGGTTTTTATGGATTTGATGAATCGGGTATTCCACCCTTTCATTGATTCATTTGTGATTGTATTCATAGATGATGTGTTGATTTACTCACGTAGCATGGAGGAACATGAAAAACATTTGAGACTTGTATTGCAGATTTTGAGAGAGAAGAAATTGTTTGCTAAATTCAGCAAGTGTGAGTTTTGGTTGAATGAAATTGTGTTTTTAGGGCACGTTGTCTCGGAAAATAGGATATATGTTGATCCAAAGAAGGTGGAAGCAATTGTTGAATGGGAGAGTCCTAAGAATGTGACAGAAATTAGGAGTTTCCTAGGATTGGCAGGTTACTATCGCAGATTCATTAAGGGATTTTCAGCAATAGCATTACCACTGACAAATTTGACTCGTAAAGAAGTGAAGTTTGTGTGGGATGAAGAATGCGAAAGGAGTTTTAAAGAATTAAAGAAGCGGTTGGTTTCAGCCCCTATACTTGCTATTCCATGTGGGAATGGGTCTTTTGTGATCTATACAGACGCTTCATTTCAGGGGTTAGGATGTGTTCTTATGCAGAATGGGAAGGTAATAGCATATGCTTCCAGACAATTAAAGACGCATGAACGAAACTACCCTACACACGATCTGGAGCTAGCAGCCATTGTTTTTGCTTTAAAGTTGTGGAGACATTACTTGTATGGAGAAACTTGTGAGATATTTACAGATCATCAAAGTTTGAAATACTTGTTTACACAGAAAGAATTGAATTTGAGACAAAGGCGTTGGATAGAGCTGATTAAAGACTATGACTGTACCATTCATCATCATCCTGGGAAGGCCAATGTGGTAGCAGATGCTTTGAGTCGGAAATCATCTGGAATTCTTGGTTGCATACGGTGTACCCGTGTTGGAAATATTCTTGATTTGGCATCGATGGGGATTGAATTGAAGTTTTCAAAAAGCGGAGGATTATTAGCACATGTCACAGTGAGACCTCTATTGGCAGAACGCATACAAAATTTGCAGACCAGTGATCCATTCCTCGAGAAGAAGAAACAAGATGTCCTGGATGGTAAAGAGAGTGACTTTGAAATTAAAAATGATGAATCGTTGTGTTATAAAAATAGGATTTGTGTACCTAATGATCCACCCTTAAAGAAAGATATATTAGAAGAGGCACATAGTTCTATTTACTCTATGCATCCGGGAGGTACCAAAATGTACAGAGATTTGAAAGAATATTACTGGTGGAACAATATGAAACGTGAGATTGCAGAGTTTGTAGCTAAATGTTTAGTATGCCAGCAAGTGAAAGCAAAGCATCAGAAGCCGGCAGGATTATTGCAGTCTTTGCTTATTCCGGAATGGAAGTGGGAGAATATAATGATGGACTTTGTTACAGGATTACCCCGATCACCAAAGGGGCATGATTCTATTTGGGTGATTGTAGACCGATTGACGAAGTCAACTCATTTTCTCCCAGTTAAGACCACCTACACTGTTGACAAGTATGCACGTATGTACGTTGATGAGATTATCCGTTTACATGGGGCACCGGTGTCAATTATATCAGATAGAGATCCAACGTTCACTTCTAAGTTTTGGCCATGTCTCCAGAATGCCATGGGCACAAGTTTGAAGTTCAGCACTGCGTTTCATCCACAAACTGATGGGCAATCAGAAAGGACGATTCAAATATTAGAAGACATGTTACGAGCCTGTGTATTTGACTTCAAAGGTAGTTGGGATGATCATTTGCCATTGATGGAGTTCTCGTATAATAATAGTTATCAGTCGACTATTGATATGGCTCCTTATGAAGCTTTATATGGGAGTAGATGTAGAACACCTTTGTGTTGGGATGAAGTGGGTGAAAGGAAAATTTTGGGTCCTGAATTGATAGATATGACAACTAAAAAGATCAAAATGATTCGGGAACGGATAAAGATAGCACAAATCAGACAGAAATTTTATGCAGATAAGAGGAAGCATCCATTGGAATTTCAGAAGGGAGATTTTGTATTCCTGCGTATTTCACCGTGGAAAGGCGTTATGAGATTTGGCAAAAAGGGGAAACTAAGTCCAAGATACATTGGACCATATGAAGTGTTGGAAAGAATTGGGCCCCTGGCTTATAGATTAGCATTACCTCCAGATTTATCCCGTTTACATGATGTGTTTCATGTATCGATGCTTCTTAAGTATTTGGCGGATCCATCTCATCAGTTGAAAACTCAACCAATTGAACTGAAGGAAGACTTGTCGTACATCGAGGAACCATTGGAAATTATTGATCGTAAGGAGAAGGTATTGAGGAATAAAGTTATTCACTTAGTTAAAGTTATGTGGATGAGCCATGGAGTTAAAGAAGCAACTTGGGAAACGGAGGATAGCATGAGGACACATTATCCCCATTTGTTTGGTAAGTGACCTTTATATTAAATTTCGGGGACGAAATTTTCTAAGGGGGGGAAGTTGTGACAACCCGAATATAATTTTGATAAATTATATTTAAATCATGTTTATATTATGTGATATGAATAATGTATTATTAGTATATCTAATATTAAGTGCTTATGTTTAGTCTAATCCTACTTTCATAAATCATGAAATGTCGAGTTATGTACGAACACAAGATTTGGTTATTTTCGATAGAAATGTTCCTGTTTAAGACTAGTTTTGACCATTGTAACATTACAATTGACTTGAGGTGAAAACTACATAGTTGTAGATATGTGAGTTAGGGTTGTAACACAACAAACGGTGCATCAAACGGATGTTCGAGTAAGAATTTAGGTCGAAATTATGAGAAGGGGCGAATCTGTCAATTCCCTTAAGTGGTAAATTGTCTTTTATTAAACCAAATGTTTTAATTTGATTGGTTGGCTTGGGAGGCAGCCTTGGCCGACCTTATACCCTTGAAATATCCTTATCCTTCAGCCAAAACCAGCCATGAAAGGGTTTTAAGCTTAGGGAAAGAGAGGTAGAAGTTTAGGAAGGAAAAGTGAGGAGAAAAGGTGTAGAAAAATCCGTAGAAATTACGTAAAAAGCCCTGAAGGTAATCCTAATTATAATTCTAGTTATTTATCTTATATTACTGATTTATATGATCTAAATAATCATAAGTTTACGAAAGTTTCATCCCTTTATATATATGTATGGTTAGATGCAAGCTTATGTTAAGTTGAGTGTAGAATCCCTTAAAATTACTTTGTGTTAAAACCCCTTGTATTCAAATCTGTATATCTCTTTGTGTGATTACTGGAATTGAGAAATTCCAATTGGATATGAAATTATACTCATATATTCATATCCTATCTGAAAATTAGAATTTATCTCCTTGTGGTTAGGCCGTAATGATGATTTCAAGTTGGTACATGGTTTCTGTTTTTATACTTCTTTTCGGTATGCCCTGAGTTTAGTCAAGCTTTTGAGATAGAAAATGAAGTCAAACAATTATGAAACTTTAATTATGTACGATTCATTATGTTTACTGAAAAGGGGTTGAAAATCATGGAAAGTTATGGTGGAGAAAAATTATGAAAATTCTTGGAAGTTGAAGGAACAATAGAGGAGCTTGTAGGGAAGATTTCTTGTGTTGTAGAGAAATGGTCATAACTTGCCCTAGGAAGCTTGAAAAATTACACCGTCACTTGTAATGGATAGTATATTCATATATGTTTTCATATAGCTGAGGTTGTACCCCTGTATTTGTACAATTTAGGAATATAGGATGGGTAAGTATGTAAGACCATAATTTCAGGCCATACTGGGTACCCTTTGAATGAATGTTTGTATTTCGTCCTTAAAAAGGGTACTTTGAGTACATGTTTCATGTGTATATACATTGAGGAGTATAATTTCATGTTTACTTGACTTTGGTTATAAATTCCTCATAAGGTATTTCCTACGGTTGAATGTTCATAACTTTATCAATATGTACATCATTGTTTGCCTTTACCTATGTTTTATGGAATGTGACTTAATTGGAATCATATTGTTGATGTATAGCCATGGAAAGTTACATAATTATGTTTGGATAATATTTATGATTGAGGTTCAGTACTGATTTAGTTGGATTGACATGTGTAAGGCCTAATCAACCCAGTTCAGCTCCACCAGAAGGAAACCTGAATAAGTAGTTATCAACCAAGGTGAGTGTACTCACTGAAAAGAGATATTTGTATCGTGTTGTTGGTATGATCATAATAAAATGAATATGAAATTGTTCATTTCGGTTTATCGAAATGAGGGGTTACTCCTCGACCAGGAATGGGGGAGATTTGTCTATTAATGACAAGGGGTTACTCCTCGACCAGGAATGGGGGAGAATTGTATATTTAGACAGGATATGTGAATCATGATTCGAAAAAGTTGGCCGGATAAGTTAATACATAAGTATATGGACATGATTTATTGCAATTAAATTCATGCAGTAGTATAGTAGTGATGCATTCACTGGGCTATTTTGCTCACGGTTCCTATGTTCACATTTTTCAGGTAACGCGATGTCACTGCCAAATCTAGGAGGTCAGGTTGGGTTAGCCAGGAATGGGAAAAACAATAATTTTATGTAAATGTAAATGATGTAATTAAGTTAACTTATCCTTCATGAAAGTTTTTATGGGCATGACTACTTTGATGTTGTAAAAAGGTTTTCAGTTATATGGATTTACAATGATGACTCTGAAATCAAAACTCGTGATTATGGTTTGGTTAGATTAATTATGGTTTGACTCACTTTGACTTTCAAACTTAATTATAAGTAACTGGGTTGGGGTGTGTCAAAAACGATCACTTCCTTAGGATCAAACTCACGCGTGATCGTAAAAATAGTATATTGGGCTTATTCCAAGCCATCTTTATCAATGATTTACTCACAAGGTTTAATATGAACGATTCCAAGAAGGGGTTTCTCCCTTTCAAGTATGGAATCATTTTATTTAATGATCAGTGTCCTAAGATGCCTAATTAGATAGAGCGGATGGTGAATATACCTTATGCTTCGGTACTAGGAGCCTCATATATGTTAGGCTATGTATCAGATCGTATATTTACTTTGTCATTGGCATGGTCAGTAGATTCTATTATGTCTCGAGTAAGGAGCACTGGATTGCTATTAAGAATATTGTCAAGTGCTTGAAAAGGACTAGATATTATGTGCTGATTTACTCAATGGACAATCTAGTACCCATTGGGTACACTGTGAAAGCTATGTGATATTGATTTAAGTAAATTTGTAAATTCCAACAAAATACTTATTTAATCAGAGTCAATTTTGAAACTAATTTAATTCATCCCTAAAACATGCAACTACATGGGGTAAAATCAAACCAACACAAATAATTGCTGACATACAGATTTTAGGAAAAAACCCCAAAGGGGAAACCTATTTATTTCACTTAATAACACTCGCAAGATTACAAACGAAATTTGCAATGTATATCCACAGATACCCATAAGAACACACAGTTCTGAATTAACAATGGAACTCTACAGCAACTCCACAAGATAACAAGGATCACCCACGAGTACTCCCAAATGACACGCAGTCGTCATCCCAGCACCTTCCTCAAGTGGCCCCTGGATTAGCAGTAGGAAATGTTCCCTACAAGAGAAACTCTAGCAAAGATGTATCTCGGGTTCCAAAACAATTCACTAAAGCATTTGAGATTTTTGTGAATCGAAAAATAAAAAATTGAACCCCAAATTGAAGAAGAAAAAGTATTCTGAAGTTTGCCATTTATGGAATCTGAAAAATGCCAAGTCTTCTTAACGAAAAAGGAGTCATTTATCACGCTTTATATAAAAAACTTGAGTCGGTAACTCATTCAAATGAAGTAAGGTTGTCGCTCGAACGACGTCGTATCTCGCTCGAACGGCTTCGCGCTATATGCACATGTCATTTGAACGACGTGGCTGTGTCGCTCGAACAACCGAGCGTCAAAATGTGTTCGCCTCTGTAAATGGGTAGTTTAGATAAGATGGAGGTGTAACCCCTTTTGAGTATAGTAATGATAAGCTAAATAGCGACACTATTGATTAACCATAGGACATGCAAACACAACTCAGTGAAGATAGACCCAGTTTGAACTCACAAATCTCTCGTGTATAACTCAGAAGGTAGTAATAAACTTAGAAGTAACTTAGCTAGAGGGAGAGATAAGTAAGAACCCTAGATACACCTTGGCAGGCAGCCAAACACACCAACCACCCTCAAAAATCTCTGCCAAGTATTAAAAGCTTCATAATAAATGACAATGGTGGGTGAGTAAAATCTCTGGTTTATAATAACTCTCTCTGATGTATATTATCTCTAGTAGTAACTTCTGAACTCTAAAAAAGATCATATGATGCCTCTCTCCAGAGGTGGGTGGGGTCTTTAAATAGCCTCCCACACCATCCCCGAGGCCAACTCTGCCATTAATGCATGTGAAAGACATCCCTCATACTTTATGTCACAACATTAAATACCTGATGCACTAGTTATCGCCACATCATAAACAAACACTATGTGTCAGGGTGCTGTCGTCACAGAGGTGGCTCACCAACTGTCTGACAGCCCCAAATACCACGGTGGTTTAATCAAGTGCAGATTTGACATTGTCTAGCTGGCTAGTGACATCACCTACAGTAGATGTGACATTAAGTAGAGGGGTATTTGGTTCACAATTCAATGCTCGAAGGAACTTAAAGATGCTCCGCCCGAGGTTCCACGGTAAGGCTCCTTCGGTGTTTTACCAGGTGCATCTAAGATGGTCAGGACAAGCCCCAACGGTGCCTCACTTCTCAATCCTCTAAACCAAGTCCCTCCAAAGTTTCCACGACGAGGTCGTTTGATAGAGCATGAAAGCTCTCCTAGGCCCTGCCAAGCCTGGTCTCTCGCGAGTACCGTTGACCTCACACATAATCATTATTCTCGTTACATCATTACAATAGTTATAGCTCATAGTCAGTATAAACAAAAGATACAATATGGATAAGTAACACAACAAGCTAAAATATGAGTTGCCACGCTAAGCTGCCTCGCTGAGATGCCACGCTGAGTTGCCATGCTAAGATACCTTAACCCCAGATACTGTTATAAATGGGGGGATTATCCCTAATCTCAGGATTACCTTCAAGCCCCTTCTACAGCCTCAACACTTAGAAAAATTTCTATTGACGTAAAATAATGCCTCAATTGATTTAAAAAAGTTTAGAAATTTTTTCCAAACACTTAGAAAAATATCCAAACACTTTTAAATGAACTTTTAAGGGACAAAAATACAACCTTACCAAAATTCATCTCTTAGAGGCTTTTCTGTTGAAGAATGTTGGTATTCGGTTCCTTCTCGATGCATAATTGATCGTGAATAAATCTTCGACGGTTGTAGCGGTATATGATATACACTAATGTAAACTAGGATTATGTAAAATATGTCCTTACAAATCTCCCCCCATGTCTATGCAGACACAAAATAAAAACATCTGAATTATCAAATCAAAATGCCTATACAAATATAATACCCTCTCATGATCCCAAAACTGAAAAAGGTATTAAAAATTCAAGTTTAAAACTTTTCTTAAAAAAAAACTTCAACGTTAAATCTCTAAGCTTTTCTCATCAGGGTGGGCAAAATATGATCATCAATCTTTATACCTACACACATGAGACAAAGAAAATACCTTCGTGACGTATCGAGTTTGAAATGAGCTAAACATAAATCAAAACTAAGATCAAAATCTCAATTCTCCATCATAATTAAAAATCCCCCATAAAATCCGAATTCGTTTTCCCCTTTTTTATTTGTCCGAAATAGACAGGAAAAATAATAAACAAAATAAAGATGAAGTGTCACGACAAGCAACTTAAACAACTATGATCATCCAAGATATACTCAAAAGCATTCCACAAACTATTTTTATTTTTTTATTTTTTATACAAAAATGCAAAAATAATGTTACAAAATCGCACACAATGAATTTACACTAAGATACCAAATCATGAAAACGGAATAAATGGGTGTGAACAAATTCAATAGAAAAATCAATGCAATCAAACATAACATATGTGCACGATGAATACGGATACTCCTAATGAATGAACTCAAAATCGTCCTTAGGTGTCAAAAAATGTGAATTTATATGACATCGACTCAATCTAATTGACACATCAAAGTCTAAAATTATTTTCACACCAATAATGTATAAAACTATGTAATGATTTTTCAAGACTTTGTCAGGACGTGCAAACCCGTTGATTAGTTTTCCATTAGAACACCCTCATAAATAATAATGCTTTGATTTCTTCTTTTGAGGTGATCTAAACCTATTGGTCCCTTATTTTGTCATATTTATCTTTTCATTGCCTTTAATTTTTTTCGGCTCTTTTCAAACGGTGGCTTTCATGACAAGTTAATTTTATACTCTCGCAGCCCTTTCCCGTGTTCACTCATCATTTTTTCATGTTAAAAGAAATTCCTCACGGGAAACGGTTATTACATGCACTACCTTCATTGTCGAGTTTTATCGCAATTGGTTCGTTTTAAAGACAAGATTGATATGGAAACACATCAACCAACATGTGATAAACAAGTACAATAATCAAACAAATTCGTGCAAGTGTGCATTAAAGGGGACTAAGAGTCAAACATGTAGGTAGTAATCTCAAATTAAATCTTAATGGCTCCCTACATTACAAAGCACAAAAATGAAATGATGACGCGTATCTAAACATTATCAAATAGTCACGTGGATATGGAATGAAATTATGATTCGGTCATCCTAAATGTCCATCCATAAATGGTGTAAATAAAATACAAAACTCTGTCTTTTTCCAAAAAAAATATCAAAACAAAATTTTTTGGCTCATTCAATTTTTTTTTCATAAAAAATCTTTTGTATTTTTCCAAAATTTTCCAAAAATGAAAATATTTTTGGTTTTTCGAAAAAATATATCAAAAATGGAAAATATAAATACAAAACTGGTACACACTAGTAATAAGTATAAAATATCATCATGAAACATCCTATGCTATCAAACAAGTCTAAACCTCATCCGTTAGGTGCGGTGAGGTTTTCCAAAGGTGGTGACATCCTATGAAAAACATCCATAAAATCATATGAAGTTTTGATAAAAAAATTTGCTTGCTCCCTAATATGTGAAAACTCTCTCATGTAATCATTCGGAGCATCCAAAGTATCATGTGTGGGTGCATGTGACGTAGAAACACATGTAGTAGCAAAATGTGACACATTACCCAACTTAAAGAAAAATTCCCTAAGGTGTCCTCTCTTCTTGCAAAGGTTGCAAACATACACCTCTCTTAAAATATCTACGACGCACTCTCTTATCCTGAACGGGACGCCTAGGTGGGTTGGGCTGAGAGTCATATGGATTAATCACAAACTCAGGAACCGGCTCGGGTTCAGCGTGGGAAGTGGACGTACCGTCATGACCTATTTCTATTCTCTCAGCATTACCCAAAGCGGGATTGAGGAGAATATTTCCTACCTTTTTAGATGTATCCTCTAAAGATACCTTTAACTCCCAGGAAACTTTAAGATCCCTCTCTAATTGTGACACACGGGCTATAAGCTCACTCTTCTCCTGATTTACAATGATCAACTGCTCACTCAAAGAAACCTTTACCTTCTCGAGTTGACTCGCTGACGCCTCAAATCCCTTCAAACTCTCAATATCTGTCTCAAAATCAATCACCCTAAGACCTAATTCCTTATTCAATTTCTTAGTCTTTAAGGTCTCGACGCATAAATCTCTAAACGCAATCTGGAGCTGACTATCACCCTCACTAGCGCCCTCACTGTCACACTTTTTAGACACACTCAAATCATTCTCGGGGGTCTCACGTGCAAAAGTATCCTTATTGTCGTCGGACAAACTCGGTGTGCTCACGTGACTAGCTAAAAAGGTAACAAATTTTCGATGTGAAGACTTATCCCAGGAATCCTTCACCTCTTCCTTATTATCGCTAAGAGTGGATGGCATGTCAATCTTTTTGCCTTTTCTCTTTATCCTAGTGGGACACTTAAATGCGTTATGCCCCTTGCCCTCACACTCAAAACATCTTTCTTCTTCATCTTTCTACTGCTCACCTTTATCTTTGGCCTCATCATTCTTTTTATTTTTCTCAAAAAATATTTTATTGGAAGTGTTTTCTTTGGAAAATTTGATAAACCTTTCAAAAATTTTCACAAGCAAGGCCATATCAAAATCAAATTCACCCTCAGAATCGGACTCACAAACTTTCCCTTTCTTTTTCTTGTCTCTCTTGGACACTTCCTCTCCCTTTTTAGACTAGCCTCTAAGTGATATCCCTCTATCCTTAGGCTTGACATTATCCGAGAACATGTCAATCTCATATGTTTGGAGGTCTCCTACCATCTCTTCTAATTTTAAATTACTTAAATTACCTAAGGATTTCAAAACAGTGACTTTAGGGATAAAACGTTTTGGCAGCGATCTCAAAATCTTTTTAACCACTCAGGCATCAGGTATGTGCTCACCAAGATTGAAACTACTGTTGACATTATCAAATAATCGTGCATAAAAATCATCAAAACACTCAGATTCAAGCATGGTAATTGTTTCAAATTGAGTAGTTAAATTTTAAATTTTAGACTCTTTGATCGCATTTGTGCCTTCATGGGTAAGTTGTAAAACATCCCACGCTTCTTTAGACATGGTGCACGTCATGATTCGCTAGAACTCTTCAGGACTGACGGCACCAAAAATTGTACGCAGTCCACAAGAATTAAAAGTACTCCACCTAAACTCTTCCTCAGTCCAGTCTGCCATGAGTTTTAAATTAGTAACATTATTTGCGGTGGCCTTTGGAGTAGTCTAGACTATTTCATAAACAACCCTCACAAGATCATCGGTTGCTTATAATTGCGCTTTTATACGGGCTTTCCAATAAGCATATTTAGAACCGTAAAAAATGGCAACCAATTATATAAGTTTTCATTCAGAAACATTACGATTTTTCAAGATCAGATTTTTCAAAAAAACATCAATATCACAAAATTTTGCAAAAAACAGGATTACTAAAAAATTATAGAAACCTGCTCCGATACCAATTTGTGAAAGCTATATGATATTGATTTAAGTAAATTTGCAAATTCCATCTAAATACTTATTTAATCATAGTAAATTTTTAAACTAATTTAATTCAGCTCTAAAGCATGCAACTACGTGGGTAAAATCAAACCAACACAAATAATTGCTCACAAACAGATTTCAGGAAAAAACCCCAAAAGGGAAAACCTTTTTATTTCCTTTAATAATACTCATAAGATTACAAGATAAATCTGCAATGATTATCCGTAGATACCCATAAGGACATGCAGTTCAGAATCATCACTGAAATTTTGCAGCAACTCCACAAGATAGCAAGGATCACCCACGAGTACTCCCAAATGACACGCACTTGTCAGTCCAACACCTCCCTCAAGTTGCACCTAGATCGGCAGTAGAAAATCTTCCCTGCAAGAGAAACTCTAGAAAAGATGTATCTCGGGTTCCAAAATAATTCACTAAAGCATTTGGGATTTTTGTTAATTGAAAAATAAAAGATTGAACCATAAATTAAAGAAGACAAAGTATTCAGCAGTTTGCAGTTTCTAGATTCTGAAAAATTTCAGGTCTTCTTAACGAAAAATGACTCATTTAATATGCTTTATATAAAAAACTTAAGTCGGTAACTTATTCAAATGAAGTAAGGCTGTCGCTCGAACGATGATGTATCTCACTCGAATGGCTTCGTGAGACATGCACATGTCGTTTGAACGACGTGGCTCTGTCGTTCGAATGATCGGAGCCTCAAAATGTGTTCTCCTCAACACTTAGAAAAATTTCTATTGATGTAAAACAGTGCCTCAACTGATATAAAATAGTTTAGAAATTTTTTCCAAACACTTAGAAAAATATTCCAACACTTTTAAATGAGCCATTAAGGGACTAAAATAAAACCTTATCAAAATTCATCTCGTAGAGGATTTTCTACTGAAGAATGTTGATATTATGAACTGTCTCGATGTGTGATTGATCGTGAATAAATCTTCGACGGCTGTATCGGTATATGACACACACTAATGTAAACCAGGACTACGAAAAATATGTCCTTACATACACTGAATCAGATTTTCAATTGGGTAAGAATTCTATGAGATCAACCTAAGGATATGTTTTTACCCTAGGATGTGGAGCCATAATGTTGAGGAGTATTAATCAATCATGTATTGCATATTAGACTATGGAAGTCAAATATCTTATCGCTTTGGAGGGAGTAAGACTATTTGTCTTCGGAACTTCCAAACTAACTTGGGTGTGATTTCTTCAGTGTTGTTGGCTATTACACTTTATTATGACAATATTAATGTTGTTTCAAATTCAAAAGAACTAAGGACTTAGATGAATGAGAGCCACATTGAGCGCAAGTAACCTGATTTAAAAGATTGAGTAAAGGGGTGACATCATCATGACCAAGATTGCATTTCAGCACAACCTAGCAGATCCTTTTATGACTATCTTACCAACAAAGACTTTAAAGAGTCTTGTAGAGGGAATGAGAGTCAAATTCATAGTGACATGGCTTTAAGACTAAGTGGGAGATTGTCGGGGTTTTATTTATAAAACTATGTAATGACATTTTATTTAAGTAAAATAATTATCTAGTTTATTTGAAATGAGGATCATGTTTGTGAGAATGCTTTATATTTATGTTTTAAATATATTGTTTTATATGTGTAAGTCAATTATACTTAGTAGGTATTTTGGTGAGTTGGGTTCGGCTTGATCACAAGAGAACAAAATTACAGTTCTAATACAATTGAGCAGTTCACAACCTAGATATGGAGTTGACATCTTATTAGTATGAATGAGTGTACAATGCTAATAGTTTATCTTAAGCTACGCGAACTTATCTGATGGTTCAATAACTTGTATGGTATATTGAAAGAAGATTGTGACTAGTACATCCAGGAATGTATTGAATATGACTACCCATGAGATTTAGTTTCGGGGGTTATCTTGATTAGATTTAGGTAATCTAAAACCATTTGAAAAGGGTTCATATATTCTTAATCTCAAGAGTTATGAGTATAGGAATATTGCATAATTATTTCTTTAATTGCTATGGGCACAATTCGATTAATATTAAGTCATTGAATCCCCATAAGTTAGGCAACATTTATGTGAGTATGTATGAGATCATAATTTGGAGGAATTCACGTTCAAGAAAGAACTTGAATTGTGAAACCCCCTCAATAGACTTCAAAAATTTCTTTCCATTAGTTAAACTTGATCAATGGATTATATTATAATCTGGTGAAGTAGCAAAATAAGTTAAGTCTGAGAATTAAGGAATTTATTAGATGTTTGTTAAAATCGATTAACGACAAATTTATTTGACCAAGCGAGTATTACAAGCTTAATGTAGGAGATCACATTATGTAGGATAATTGTTGATACAAAAAATTATTAACCTACGTGGACCAATCAGAAGTGGATAACTGTCTACTTACGTGGCAGAAATCCTAGTCGGCAGATAGTTACTCGGCAGGCATGCTGACTAACGTGAATCATGTAGACCATTGATATAAATGAAATCCACCACATGGGAAGTACAACTAAAGGTATTAGCGCACGTGGTTTATGCAACCAACCATCACATTCATTATGTACGGGTGCAAATGCTTAAATATATAATGGCATTACAACAATTGATCTCCCGGTCATTATAAATACATTGTACTCCTTTCATCAAAGGGGGAAGAACGGATTCTAGGATATTATTATTAACAAGAGTACCTAGCTTTCTGTAATCACTGAAATCAATACAATAACAGTAGACGCAGGTTTTCTTACACAACCGAACCACTTTAAGAGTCTTTGTCTTTCATTTAATTATTCTATTGCAATTTTATATTTTATCTATGATTAGAAAATTGAATCTAGTCATTTTTTACAGCAACAATAATCAACTTTGAAATAATACCTCATCACATTCGATTGATATTTAAGATAGTTAAATTAGAGTGCATCATAATTATTTAGTGAAATTATTTATGATTAAAAAAAATGGATCAAATACCAAAAAGTCCCTCAAATATTTTTTAATACACATTTAGTCCAAGCCTTTTTTTTGTTCCAAAAAGTCCATTATTCTCCTATCTTTAAAGGTTCACGCCAGCGGCATGGTAAAACCTTTTTGGCATGGTATGGAATTTTTGGTTCAAAATAACAAGGCTTGGACTAAACGTGTATTAAAAAAGTTCGAGGGACTATTTGGTATATGCCCCCAACAAAATTACAGGGTTGTAATTTGGTATTTGGAAAAGAATTTAAATTTTTATCTTGGGCCCCTAGTATAGTCTATATTCCCATGTAGCTAGGCCTAGAATGTTTGGAAGCCTGGTTAAGCCCAATCCCACAACTTATATATATATATATATATTAGTGTAAGATAGAGTTTAAAGATGCTTATTCATTATTAAGGGTTAGAGAGAGAAAACACCATTCTTATTTTGTGAAGAATCTTAGAGAGAGAGGTCCATATCTCACTCAAAACTAAACGTTTTTCATATCAAAAGGTGCCCACAAACCTACCTTGGTTTGGGAGAATCATTACTAAAAGATTCAAGAGTTTCTATAGACACAAGAAAGATTTTGGAGGACCAATAGAAGTCATCCCTTACATTCACAATTACCTTTTTTCCATTTATGAATTGCAACCGTATCCACAAAGGTATTGTATTCGAAAGCGTATGTTTAATCTTTTGAACCTAGTTTTTCGTTTTGCACTTTTCGTAGCATGTTTAATCATGGGATGAAATTTTAATTCCGCATATATTAATTTCCAACATTTAATTTATAGTGGATCACCCTAGTAGGACCATACAAATAGGAAAGGTAGTAAGCTCCTCCTTCCTGAAGAGTTAAAGCTCCAATTGGTTAGAATCCTTTGAGATAATCAAGATATTTTTCGCACATCCAAGAGGATAGTCGAGAATCATTCTAAAAATCATGATCGACTGACTTTACATGAAACCAAAATTCAAACTATTAAGGGAAAAGGCTATACCGGTAGTGATTGCTTGAAGGGAAATAGTTAAGGAAAAAGTTGTCAAGATCCTCTTAACCAACTTCATAAGAGAATTACATTTCCCCTACGAGATATCTTATTTATTTTTTTCCCTAAATCCAACAAGAAATGGAGGTCGTGCTTGGAGTTCAAGAACCTCATTAAAGCATAACCAAAAAAATATTATGTGATGTTGTGAGAATCTTCTAAGACTCCATCCTTGCCAAATAATCCCTTATTGTTAGGGCAGAAAAATGATGATATATGTTAACAAGGATTAGAATACATAATATAGAGTGGTTCAACACCTCTGTTGAGGTGTCGACATCCACTATAAAGGTTTTTTCCCGTGTATATTCCTTATAATGATGAATAATACAAACATAAACAAGCATAGGCTTTGACTCGTCTAGATCTTTTTTATTCACTTAGGATTCAATAAACTAATATATATATATATATATATATATATATATATATATATATATATATATATATATATATATATATATAAGGAATACCAATGTTATGCCTATAACACAATATGAGGGGAGGAGGTGGTCCTTACTTGTAACACCCTGTAAATTTGAATCGGATTTTAATTAAATTAATTCGACATTCAGAAATTAAATTTTGGATTTAATTATTTTTAGTAATTTAAAATGTTAGATTTTAATTATGAAGAATAAAATTTTAATCGAAATCAAAATCGGAGTTAAATTCCAAGTAATAAAACTTTAAAAATAAAATGGGAAATTTCCGGGTGTCAGGTCACCCGAACTGGCTCGCGTAAGTCGGCCAACAACAGTATTATATTTTTATTAGAATTCTAAAGCTACTTAAACTCTAACCTTTTGACTCAAATTAAAACAAATTCTTTTTGTGTTTTTCTCAAAAAATTTCAAATCAAAAATCTGTTTGATTTTTTTTCAAATAAAATGAGAAAAAGAATACAAAATGATAAAAATGGTAGCATACTCAACCTTTAGATTTAACATGGGAAGAATCAAGTGAAACCAAATGAGAACCATGAAGTTTTATTCCTAAAGCTACCAAATCCGACTTACTGACCCAAGTAGGCGTGTAACGACGCATGGGGTTGGGGGAAATCGGCGCAACTTTATTCATAAATTTTCGAGGAGCATTCCTAAGGTCATAGCAAAACTTTCTAAGGTGACCAATCCTACTAAAAAAAGTGCAAGTGTAGCTATGGTATGGAAAGTGACCTACATGTGGACCTTTTCTAACATTCCTATATGGCTCTCTCACACGTGTGGGGGGAATGGGAACAACACGATCATCAAAGCCAATACCACCCATATCTCTCTTAATTTGGACGGTCCCTAGCATCCTATCCAACTTCTCACTTCTAGCCTCCAAGTCAAACTTAACTCTAGACGAGTCTCTCAAACTCTCCTCCAAGTCCTTAATCCTAGACTCGAGTAGACGCCTAGACTCCTCAAACTCTAGCACCTCCTTTTTCAAAGTCTCCCTCAAACTTCTAAGGTTGTTTATCTCTTTCTCGATGTACTCTAGCTTCTTCTCTCGTGACCTAAGATCCTCAATCACCACATCATTATTTTCTGCGGCACGCTCTTTCAACTTGGCTTGCAATTTCGAGTTAGCCTTTTTCACCTTTACTGTTTCCTCAAACAACTCTCGGAATGCAACTTGCAACTCTCCTATGTCGATCTCCGCATCCTCTCTCTCATCACCCTCACCCTTACGGGAAGCACTCTTAACAGCCTCGAAAGTGTTATGCACATGAATATCCTTGTGGGGAGATATATCTCCGTCGCTCACATGACATGCCATAAATGCAACAAGGTTATGCTCAATGGGGGAATCCTCTCCCTCTTCTGATTAAATATCACTTAAGGTGGCAATGTATGCTATCGGTTTCTTGTCCTCTTTCTTAAGTTTAGTGGGACACTCAGCTACTTTGTGACCATACCCCTCACACCCGTAACACCTATCAGACTCATCTCTCTTAGGCTTCTCACTATTATCCTTAGGGGTGGAGTCTCCCTTGTTCTTGAATTTTTTATACTTTTTAGCATCTTTCGATTGCTTATGAATTTGAAGAAATTTCTTGAACTTTCTTACCAACAAGACGACATCCTCAAAGTCAGAATTAGAGTCGTCATTCAAAACTTTAGTCTCCTCCTTCAGGGATTTCAAAGAAATGCCCTTTTCTTTCTTAGGCACTTGCTTGGAGGTAAACATATCAAGTTCATAGGTTTTTAAGTCACCTATGATCTCTTCTAGTTTTGACGAGTCAAGCATACCAAGGGAAATCATAACGGTCACTTTAGCATCAAATCTACTTGGCAACGATCGTAAAATTTTCTTAATCACTCGGTTATCGGGAATCTTCTCACCTAGGTTTATCTCTGAATTAACAATAGTGGACAACCTAGTGTAAAATTCATCAAACGTCTCACTCTCTAACATCTTAATCGTCTCAAACTATGTAGTGATATTTTGTAACTTATACGCCCTAACTGTGCTCATGCCCTTGTGAGTGAGTGCCAGTGTATTCCCATCTTCTTTCGAAGTTTCACAAGTCATGATATGATTATACTCTTGAGATGTGACATGTGAGGAAAGAACTTGCATCCCTTTAGAGTTATACTGTGCAAGACTATGTTCAGTCTCAGTCCATGACTCAACGGATTTCAAACTAGTGATCTCACCCTCTCGTGTGACAGGTGGTGTCTAACCTTTTTCAACAACTAACCACACACGTTCATCAATGGATTTTAAAGAATTTTTCATTCGCATTTTCCAATAAGCATAGTTAGTGCCATAAAAAACATGAGTGCGAAAACTATCATAATTTTCAAAATTCATCCTTACAAGCAATAGGGATCAAACACAATAAAAATGTTTTTCTAGCTATGATACCAATTTGAAGGTCCCCAAAATATAACTTTTGCTTTAGCGGAATTAAGATAAGGATGAATGCAAATCAACTTTCTCTTTTTATAGCCTCTTTTTCAATTTTATCAAACCAAGTTGTGCCACAGATTATCTTAACCATATTTTATCTTGATTAATCCTAAACATGCATCTAGTGATTAAAGCAAGTAAAGTTAAGTAAAGATACTAACAACGCCGGATGTACGAGGAAAAACCCAAATCGGAAAAAAACCTCGGACAACCTAAGCCAGACAATCACTATGAACAATGGTTTTACAAGGACAGATTAGACTTACACACAGACTCGATCCCCATGGGTCTTGACGCTCCTTCGGATCTTCTACCGTTCTTCAATAGAGCCCACGCAGAAATTTCGTCTTCCACGATGCTTTTCCACAATACTCGACTCCACGAATGTCTCGGTGTACACCGCTACGGCTTAATACGTCTACGATGTTGAACACGATATCCATCACTTCTCCACCACAAAACCATCAATGACAAGTGTTAAATGATTAACAAAACTCAACTTGGTGAAGCAAGGATCACATAAAAATTATGCTAATGAAAGCTCGGATTTTTGCAGACTCTAAGGATGTGTTTAAGCCTTTGAAGCCTTAGAAAACATGTGCAGAAAAATGTACTATTTTAAAAGTGGATTCGTTCTGCACGCGCTCCGAGAAAAGGACTAGGACCCGAAAATTAAATATAATTTTTAAGTCGGTGCAAATCTCGTTTGAGCGAGATGCCACGTCATTCGAACGACAGTGGATCTCATCCGAATGACATCTAAAGTCGTTTGAACGACGTCGTCAGATAGAGTTCCAAACCATTCCAACTTTAAAAGAGTTTTATATAAAACTAACTCTAATAAAACACAAATCTGTCCTTTATCTGATGTGTAAAAATTTTAAAAAGACATTTTCTTTAAAAAAAATAACATCCTTATTTTATAAAATGAATTTCGAGTTTCATTAACATAATGCATTCATACTTATGTGATCTCGGAATGCAATTAAACCTTGAAGATGCGAAATTGAACCAATTAAACTTTGACATGATTAAATATTTGTAGCTTTGCCGCACCATCTTCAATCATTCTTCGATATGTCGTAGACTCGTGGGATTAGACAATAAAAGACTATCTATGACTCAAACATGTTTTGTTCCAAGAATAATTCAAAACTACATAAGAATCAATTGAAAATTTGGTCCTTACAATTCTTATGTTTCATACTTGTCCAAGTGGTATAAGAACCACGTGAGTTGTTATTTTAGGCATTCACATGCTAGAGTTCATCCTCGCCTTTAGAATTTGAATTTTATTTGTCTTAGATTTGTATTTTAATGAGATATTTGTGTTTGTAGCATTATCTATCTTGTTGTGATTATGGATATCACTTTACATGATAAAATGATGGGTTTTTTTTACTATATTTACCTAATGTTAATTATTCCAGGCATTTTCTTCCAAATGATAGGACAAACTTTTGAAATCCTTTGTTATTGAATTAATGAGAAATTATCTCATGTGATTGAGAAACCAAAGTTTATTAATGTCGACTTTTTCGATTGTAATGTTGATAAGAGGATCAAATATTTTTATAAAAATAATAAAAAGTTAATGTCTCAACTTCTCAAAATGAAAACGTTGAATGCTAAATTATCGACCAAAAAATGAATCTGATAAGACTAATTACGTGTAAGGGTTAAAATCTTAATAAATGAGAAGGTCGAACTATTTGATTTGACATGTGCCTCAAAAGAGGAAAAATCACATTAAAGGGGAAAAAATAGATTTGAGAAATTTGAAAGATTCAAATAATTTTTCTAAAAAAAACTCAAATTTGTTGAGAAAAAAATTAATGATTTGACTTTGGAACTCAAGAAATTGAAAAAGAAATTCTTTCGTCTAAATATTCCAAGTATGAACTTGAGAAAAGAATGGAATCTTTTACATATAAACTTGATTTGTCTAAGGTTTTGATAAACAATGCGTCATTACCTGAAAAGAGTACATCTTCTATGAGTTCATCTTCATTAAATGACTCCTATGAGATTGATCTATTGACTTTGAAGAAAAATGGCAGAGAATAAAAATCAAACGAGAATATTCAAAATAAGATTAGTAATTATAAAAAAAATTCAAAATATCATTCACATTAATTATCTTGTACCTTTTGTCACAAGAAAGGTCATCCAAGGTCATTTTGTTATAATTTGAAAAGGTTTGACGACAATAAAAATGTTCCCTTAAGTATCTTTCTAAGAACGTGCTACATAAACCTTATGTGTGCACTTTTTGTCACAAATATAGAAATATTAAGGATTTTTTCTTGAATCTTAGGGATTTTCATGTGGGTTCTAGTTCACGTGAAGTTGATGTGGTTTATGGCTTGAGAAATCGAATTTGCGCTCTCGTGTTAAAGGTTAACATTTTATTTACGAAGAATTGTACGAATTTTGTTGCTGGAGTTATCTTTATGAGAAATAAATGTGTTATACATTATGATGATATTCGTTCAATATTTACTTGTGTCACAACTCATTTTCATGGTGAGGAGAATTTCAGTATAAGGCAACCTCCTCGAGGGAGATTTTAGAGAATAGAGTTCTTTTCCAAGGCAGGAAACTTTTAGAGGAATTTTGTTTTAAAAAAAATGAACTTTGTGAAGACGAATGAGAGAAGTGATATCTATTCTAGGTATGTTGGCCATCCTATATCTCAACCGAATGATAGTTGTGTGAAGGTTGAGAATCCAACTCCTAGCATTTTGAATCCCATTATGTTTGTGCCGCTTAAAGATTTAGGAGGCGCACAATCTCACTCTACCTAGAAAGGTAGATCACATAGATTACCTAGGGTTCTTGTTGATTGACATATCGCTTCCTAGGTATTTTTTTCTCTATGGGATGGTGTTTGGGTGAGAGATTGGATTGGTATATCATGGATCATCTTTCATACTTTTAGTGAGCATTTCTCATGTATATTGCATTTTATGAATTCTATATGCTTATTCCCATCATATTGTATGTGTGTATATATATTCCTTATCCTTGGGAAAAACAAAAAATATTTTGAGTTTTGTTCTTTTGTGTAAATTTTATGGTCTATATAATTAATTGTATGAATAATATTGGACCAAGGATTGAAGTGTGAATTTTATAGGCAATGATAGAAAAAATGATCATAATTTTAATGTTTTGCAAGAATTCATATGAAAAATCATGATTTGTATCTTGATAAGTTTGGTATTATTTTTGCATTACACTTGCACATTACTAGTCTTTCGGAGACATGAAATATTTATGTGTCTTGAATGATGTTTTTTTATAAAATCATGATTAAATACTACAATTGAAAATTGGTAAATTCAAAACTTAAAATTTTTCTATGGGCCATTTAAATATATATATATATATATATATATATATATATATATATATATATATATATATATATATATATAGAGAGAGAGAGAGAGAGAGAGAGAGAGAGAGAGAGAGGATCTCATGAGGACCTCTGTTT
The DNA here is from genome assembly GCA_949130495.1 of Sambucus nigra. Taxonomy (NCBI): domain Eukaryota; kingdom Viridiplantae; phylum Streptophyta; class Magnoliopsida; order Dipsacales; family Adoxaceae; genus Sambucus; species Sambucus nigra. Next base: position 568,004,146 of record OX422212.1, read on the forward strand.
GCATACCGCTGTCGCGGACCAATTTTGATAAAATAGTAAAAAAAATTATTTTTGAGCTAATTTTTTTTATATAGTTTTAAACATTTCAGTTGGGCAATATAAAAAAATCAGCGCAAAATGAATTTTTTTACTATTTTAAAAAAATCGGTCAAACTTTGTCAGTTTTTAACAACTTAAAAACTGACAAAGTTTGACCGATATTTACCCTTGTAGCGTGAGCTGAGTGTTTCTAGGGGGATTGTCCCCTTTTTAAATGGCACCATTGAATAGAGATTCATTTGGAAAGGATCATCTTCATGAGATGCGTGTAGATGTTTTCTCTATTTGTTGGAGGATGCAACTTTTTTATAAAAGCCAAAACGTCTCTCGAGATTTCAAATTGAACTTGAGATTCTTTTATACTCGGGGTTAAGAAAGTTAGAAAACCCAATCAATGTTGGGTTTTGGGGAACCATTTCTAATGGGGTGGGACCTATATTTATATTTGCCATGTTGAGGAAATCAACCGTTCAGTTGAAGCCCTAATCAACCGTGTAATATATGTAGTCCTGGATGGATTTTAATGGGACATGTGTAGTGACAAATATGTTTTGAGAGACTGGTGTCGAGAATTGAATAATCGCGTGGTTATAGAATGAACCATGCATTTGATGGTTCCATATGATAATTATTACATTGAGATTTTCAACCCTGTGGTTGAATAACCAGCCGTGCGATTGAAGGCGGTTTCAACTGTGCGGTTGGAGCACTAAACTTCTTTGGATTTTGATAGTTTTTTGTGTCTTGATATATATTAATGTTACACCATAACTATGGTATTTATACTTTTACCCCATGTGATTTTGAGGTGTTTGTAGTTGAAAACGTAAGCCTTAATTAAGGATTGAGGTGTCCACTCACACCATAAAGTCATATAATCTTGATAATGAAGAGTATGTCATACTACTCAGTTGTGTAATCAGTTTGTACTGGAAGGAAGTGTGCCACTGTAGTGAATCTATCAACTATGACCCAAAATCTGTCATGCCCTCATTGTGACATGGAAACCCAATAATAAAGTCCATCGAAATGCTCTCCCATATCTATAAAAGAATATCGGAAGTACATGGTTGCTGGTACTCAAGCCTCACCAGGCATGTGATGTACTTAGACACAAAATTCCACTATATCCCACTTCATAAATATTTACTAATACTCTCGTCTCTTGTCTTGGTTCATCTTATTACCTCCTGGATGTACTAAAGATCTATACCCATGAGCCTTAGTCAACACTTCTCTCTTCAAGTCCGCATCACCAGGCACCACCAGCCTACCATGGAACTAAATTCCCCTACTTGAGACAATCATGTACAGGTACAACGATGACTATCCTACCAACGGCTCCCAAACTTTTCCCTCGTAAGAGGAGTCAAGAGTTTGGACCTTCACTACCCAAACTATAATATTAGTAGTCGCTACTAAAATAATCATAAAAGTGTGGGTTAACTTATCGGTTGTCCTAAATGAAGCCCACTGTGACTTCCAGATAACTAACAATGTCAATGTCGGTCTATAGCTTAAAGTGTCTATCACCACATTCACTTTTTATGGATGAATTGAATGCTCAACTGGTAGTCCTTTATGAACTCTAACCATCGATGTTGTCTCATATTAAAGTGAAATTGAGTGAAGAGATACATAAGACTCTTATGGTTGTTAAACAGTGTAAAACTCTCTACTAAAAAGTATTATATCTAGATGCGCAAAGCAAAATAACTACAACTATGTCCAAATTGTGAGTAGGCAATTCCCCTCGTTGGGATTTATCTTACATATTACATAATCTATAGGCATGTCTTCTTGCCTCAACACACCTACAAAGCCCTAAAACGATTCATCGGTATATTCTCGATAGTCCACTCCACTACATCACCATATTTGGACCATAAGTTGGAGTTAACACCTCTCTTTGTCGCATATGCAATTATGACAGCCTCACAAATCCGTCATTGCATCCATAATATGCTAATAATCTATGAGGTCTTAACATAATGCATATTTGAGTGTGATACCCACACAAAGTCTACACATGGTACTCTAATCTCAAGTACCAATTTCAACTATGTAAATTCGTTCATTTACTTATTCAAGTCTTTCATATATTACATCACCAATATTCTACGTCTTATGTTTCAACAAGTTCATTATATCAATTATCTTCACACATTCAACTTTAGGTTAGTCTCTTTACCAATAACCTATTGTGATAAATCATTCATATATCATCTTTTTTAAAATCATATTTGACGACATAATCCCATTTATATAAATTGTGTCATGAAATATGTATTGTGGATAAATTCCCACCTAGAACTTTCTATGTAAATTTCACCATTTGAAGGATAACCCAATACCACCTACTAAATCTAAAAAATCAACATCCGATTTTAATGGAATTTACATTGATAAGATTGATAAATTCAAATTCCACGATTCAATTCTAACATAGCAAATTATTATGTAATAATATATTATTTATATCACCCTAACCCAATTTTAGTACATTTTCGTCAAATATTAAATTGATATTATGTTTAAAAATAAATAAATAAATAAATTGATATTATGTTTAAGAGTGATTAACAATTTAATATGGTTCAACATGTTTAAATCAAAATAAAATTTATTATTTCCACAAATTAATATCAATCTTTACAATATTTCAACATCAAGGTTAAAGGTATGAATTTTCTCTAATTTGATTCACGGGAATTATCATAACTTCTTATAACATGTGATTTCATCTTATTATCTCATATAAGGCACCGCTCATTAATATATTTTACAAGTATATACAACTAAACTAAAATTAATCATATTTTAGTTAACTTTAAAACTTTATAACTTAGGTTCATTTCAATACAAATTAACTTAGTTGTTTTCATTATCTCTTACTCCATATCTCTTTAGTTGTTCTAATTGATTTAATATGATTTCTAGGTAATTAATTTAGGTGTAGATGCATAAAACACCATGGATGACTGATCTTTAAAGCTAGGATTATGATTTTATTCATTTTAATTGGAACTTGTGTGTTGATATTGGAGTATTATGTCACTTCCATTGTTGTCATGTAATGGTAGTGTTTAATGCTTTACTACAACATCACCCATTCATCAACATAATCATTTGAAACTTTAATCTTTCATTGTTAGATTTGCACTATTCATGTTTGGTGTTTTGTCTTAAATGAGTATGATCAACTAAATATGAATTAGACCATATACCTATATATGTTTTGTCTGTCGAAGGATGGGGATATGATGCTCAATCTATAGTTTATTTTTTGTCCATTAATTTAGTTTAAATTTTTTTTCCAAGTATTAATTGTTGTATAAAACCTTATAAAACTAAATTATATTTTACTTTACCTTTTTAAACCTATAAATCAAATTAATTTTAAGCCATGTTCCTTGTGGATTCCATCCTTACTTTTTTCTATACTTTATAATGTAGTAAGTTGTGGTTTTTGTTATGCGGTAAACACCAAATGAAAAAATCTTTGTTTACAAATTTTACTACCCACCGGGTGTGTAATCAAGCTCATGTAAATTTAACTAGTGCAATGCATAGGAAAATATCCTCTTGCATGAATAAACCACTTAATCATTGAATCAAAGAATCCATATAGACCAAGTATTCTAATCCAATGTTACGTAATGCTAATATTGGTATTGTGGTCAACTGGGTCTTTAAATTCTCAAATGGATGTTGTCACTTATCATCTCATATGAAAGAAACCCACTCCTTAGTTAATTCCGTCAATAGAGTCATTATCTTAGAGAATCCTCGTATGGATCATCCATAAAAAATATGTACACCTAAGAATCTATGGATCTCTGTTAATTTCTGAGTTATCCTAATTACAATGCCGTTAAAACCTATTTTAAACCTAAAAATGTCTGCGCTGAAACCACGTGCCCTTGGAACTTCAGCCCCTTCTACCAAAATTCATAGTTTTAAAACTAGGGGTACGCTACCGCTCCCACAATGTTTGAGGAAAAGTCATAAATGCTTGAAACGGACCTCATATGTCGGGAGATAAGTTAATATATCATCTATTATATAATCACAAAAATAATCTAGATTCTGATGGAAGACCCAATTCATAAAATGTATGAATAATTTTGAGGCGTTAGTCAACTTAAATGGCATTAGTTAAAACTGGTAATGGCTCTATTGAGTTATAAATGTTTTCTTAAGTATGTCCTCCTTGCATACCCTTAACTGATATAACCCAAATCGTAAATTAATATATAAGGACTTGATTTTACATTCCTCTATATTTTTGTTTATGGTTTTCTTCCAGAATAATAAGTCAAGGTTGTAATTATGAGTCGTTTATTTAGCTGGATTGAAGATAATTGGAGATGAACACAAAGCCCCATGACAAAGATCTATCGAACTAAATACTTTCATATTATCAGATGTTTTGTAAACATTTATGATTTTGTATTTCCTTTAGTTTATTTTTGAAGTAAGTAATGGCAAGAACAAAAACAATTTTATAAAAGAAAGAGATGTTACTTTTTAAAACTGAAATTTTATAGGTGGTATGGAAAAAGAGATGTGATCTGAATGACATGACCCTTGTGTGTAACCATCTTCGCACGAATGTTCTTACAGAACACCTTGTAAGAAAAGTAACTTCACACTAGGTCCCATCATGAGAATCTAATTTCGTGCAAGGTCTTACGGAACCCCTCATAAGGTGGGATCTTCACATGAGGGCCCCCTCGTGCAAATGAGAGATTTCTAGTTCAAACGAGGGAAATTTTTCTTTAGAAAACGTGTTTTACTAATACTCAACCAACTGATGTGTATAAAGAGTTACAAAACATGACTATTGAGATGATACATCCAAGTTTTTTTTTACAAAAACCTAATTAGTTTTGAGAGAGATTTTATATAAGTGTGTGTTCATGTCTTTCTTTCTTTCTAAGTAAGATTTCTGTTTACAAAACTTGGAAGGTCTTCGAGATCACGGATATTTCATTACAAGTAATTATGTGGGTTGGATAACATGTGTTGTAGGTGTGGGCATATTACATCAAGTCAGATATTGGTGGCCCGAGGGCTATGCAAGTGGAATTCGACATGAAGCAGCTAATTACTAGTATGGGCAGAGTCCTCGAAATAGAGAACAAGGGTTAGAAATTCATGCCAGTTATCATAGTCTTATGTCTAAGTCATGTTTTTCTCTATGTTGGACGTGAAAATTATTATTATTAGAGGACTTGTTGGACTGGGTGCAATAGTGGGTTTTTCGAAAAGGGTTTCTGCTTTAAATCTTGTGTTTTTTGTGTATTATTTCTCTCTATTATCCCACATTATTTATTGCATAACCCATGATAATTGGACTTAATAAATTTTATTCGATAAAATTAAAATTAATTTTACTTAAAAATAAGAAATTTTCTATGGAAGCATAATGAATTAAGAAATTAATTAATCTGACTTAGATCCAGGTGCACATACTTTCTCATAATGTTAAGGAAGTAAGTCACCCCTCTCAACTAGTCAAACAAATAATTTATACTAAGCGATTTGTATTTGTTTGGGATTGTCATTATTCAACCATCGATAATCAATACATAATTAAGGTGACTCGTCCTTTTTTTTCCATAAACTGTACCAGAGTTACTCACAAAGACAAGCTCAGTTAGATGAACCCCTGACTTAGTAATTGTCAGATATGATTTGTTAGCTCCTTCATTTCCAAAGGATCCATATGGTAAGGTTCCCGATAAATCATCTTCATTCCTAGTATATAAAAATTCTCTCACATAAATGGAATGGAGGGGAGTGGAATTATAACCTTCTATTCCATAAACTCCTTAATAAATTATAGTTTAGTAGTGCCTCCTCCATTCGGTCAAGAATTTTGTACAACATACATCTCCTCCCTTAGTATAGAAAATAATACTACCTTCCTGAAAATCACCAACCATTCCATACCTAAAAATACACTATCGACATGTATGTATAATACTAGTAGGTGTAAAACAAACCTCAGTTGTCCTATGTTTATATCGATGCCCTCACAAATCGTAGAATTATGACACCCTATAAATTATATATTGTACATAATTTACAATAGTCAAACAATTAATCACATCTTAAGCATGTGAAATAACATTAGAGTGCAAATGATATGGGCAAACTCAAAATATACAATATGTCAATAAATAAAAACACGAATATCAAAGTGTATATAATATGAAACTGATAAAAATAAACTAATACAAATAAAATCTCACTAAAACTTCTTTGAACACAAATTTTTTAACTAAATAAAATAAATACAAGATCTGAATAAATAATTACACAACAGCATGTAGAAATTACTCTATAACTGGAATAGAAGGAACTTTACACTAGCAATGCCCTCAGTCTTAACCATGCTAAGAAAATCACACTGCCAAGAACAACATTGGGTCCTTGTAGTAAAACTTGAAAAATGTTAGTCAATGAAAGCGGGTTAAACCCCAATGTAAGAAATTTTCTACTTAACCGAACCAATATGAGAATATAGTATATTAAATCCATGCTATCCTCAAAATGCACAAAATTTAAGTCTCCAAATCAATAGCAATGACCTATAGATAATATCTTAATATTCCTTACATAAAAAGTATAAAAGCTCTAATATCTGAAGTCTTGATAAAATAATAACATAAAAAATTAAGATAATCACGAACTACTAGGTACATTTAACCGTAAGGGATTATCTGATCATATATGAGCTACTAGGATTTCCATAGTATATCTCATACTCCAACACCAAAGACTAAACCTGTACTCATCTCTAGGCATCTATATCAACCAAACACTAATAAGATTCATACTAGAATGAAGTATCGCATAATTTATCAACTCCCAACTAGCTATAGACTCCAATCATGGTACATAAAATTCAAATAAGGACCGTCCGATACACTTTTGTCTAGGTTAGTTACTCACCGAGAGCTAACAGTCTTTGGACCTTAATCACTAACCTAAAAGTATTTCATCCAAGAACTTACCTAATCACAGTAATATATCAAAAGAGACATTATAAATAATACTAACATTCACATCCTAAAAGTCTAATCTTAACCCCCTCTATGAAAAATAACACTATATACTAAAGAGAATGCCTGATAAGTAAGTAGTTCATATACTACCCCCACTTGATGTAATACCCTAACTATCTATATATATCCTATATAGGATTTCCAAACAATACCCTAAGAAATAACCACTAGGGCATAACTCATCCCATTACGAATCATAATAGAGCATCCTAACAAGTTAATAATCATTATAGAGCGTTCACATCTCCCTTTAATAGTTCACAATAGGCATTTACACTGCCCCTCAATTCTGAACATCCCATTTCAACCCAATCCAATGGTCTATCAAACTAGGAGATAAGTTATCCCTGATTATCCAATTGACATAGAGACCCAACAACCATACCATAAATACTCACTACATTATATAATTTCATATGATAAGAAATAGTTTACTACTAAATTACATAACCCACTTAACCATCACTCAAGATATTATTCTAGAAATACTTTCTACTACATGTGATCCCATAATCTAGGGAAATCAATTCATATCTATATACCTTATATCATAACACCATTACATATACTATAAGTATCCATCGACTAACATATCAACATGAGTACACATAACCCATGACCATAATACATAAAGCATGCATACGACCCACTAATAAATCAACGACGTATAGGGAACTCACAGAACCCAGTAATATATCAACATCACAGAATATAGGTTACTCAAATGAACCCCCCAATCATCAATGATAGGGAACCCCTGTGGCCCATAAGAAAATATAACACAAAGGTATACCCCTACACCTATGTTGATCATGTGTACCTCTAGTAGTCTTGACTGACTAAAGTGTTGGTATTTTATTTAAAACCATTTACGAATTTTATTTTCCAATAAAGTTGAGTTATGATCATTTTGAAACGAGAAACATGTTTGTGAGAATGACTTATATTTTTGTTTAAATTAATTGTATTAATGTCAGTTAATTAAACTTAATATGAATTCTAGTTAGTGGGTTTAGGCGTGATCATAGAAGATAAGAATTTCGATTCTAGTTCAAGTTAATAGTTCACAGCCTAGATAAGGAGTTGCCATCTCACGAGTGAAGTTATGAAGCTGCGAATACGATCTTAGTAGTTTATCTTAACTACGGAAACCTTTTTGGTGGTTCGGGAACTTGTATGATAGTCAAAAGAAGATTGTATTGGTACATTAGAAATGTATTGAATGGGATAAGGGTGAAATTCAAGTCAAGATGTTGACTAGATTAGATATGCACAATCTCACAACATTTGCAAATGGTGTAAATACTCTTAATCCCAATTACTAGGAGAATTAGAATATGTACACAAGCTTTTCTTTGATTGTTATGGGTGCGATCTAATTTATTGTGTTTAAATCTCCATAAGTTGGAAAAATCATTGTGAGGACATATCTAAGATATATTTCGGAGGAATTTCCATATGGAAGATATTCAGGATTGTGATATCCCCTTGATAAACTTATAGATTTTGATTCTACCAGTACACCTGATTAGTTGATTATTTTATAATACGATATAGTATAAACTAAATTAAGTTTGAGATAAAGGAATAAATAAGATGTTGGTAAGAATCACTTAGCTACGAATTGAATTTCACCAAGCGGGTTTTATGCAGGGAATCGCATTATGTAGATCGGAGTATTTCTAGGATAAGTAGATCGGAGTGCAATTGTAATTATTTAGTTGAATTAATTACAATGAAACGGGAAACAAAATATAAACTAGAAATGTAGTATGGTATTTTAATATTTTTATTTGGAAGCAAATTTAACTATTAGTCTTCGCTCCCTAGTATAGTTTATTACCTAAGTAGTAGTTCCAAATAAGCTTGTCAATGGGTCGTGTTTAGACTCGAACCCAATCCAAACCCTTGAACTTTAAACAGATCTAAGCTAAAATTTTAGATCCATTTACTCGATTACCCGTTTATTTAATGGACCGAGTCTGACTTTTAATATACCCGATTAACTTTATTAAATATTAAATTATATATATATATATATATATATATATATATATATATATATATATTGTTTAACAAAAAATAGATTTTAATATTGTTAATATTTAAAATATGTTAACCTAATCGGGTAAGACCTGATTACCCGATCATTTAAACGGATCGAGTTCTGGCATAAAATTAAAGGAACCGTCGAGTAATCGATTCTTACCCGATTATTTAAATGAGTCATAATTTTGTAGTTAAACCCGATCCATTTACAAGCTAGTCATAAACTCTTTTAAAATCATAATTGGTCCAAACCCACTTCAAGTGCCTGTATATATGGGTCTCAAGAAGGGGTTATAGCATCATAACACATCCAAACGATTGGAGAGAGGGAAAGAGAGAGGAAAACATTATTCACATTTTTGTGAAGGGTGAGGAGAGGGAAAGTGATTTTTCTCATTAATCCTCAATGCTTCATTTTAGAAAGTGCCCACACACAAGGCTGACTTTGGGTATAAGGCATTCATGGGATTCTAATAAAGTTATAAATGAGGAAGAAAATCATCCTATTCATCTTCTACATCAAATATTTCTCCTCACTTGGATCACCTACACGACCTATAAAGATATCATGATTTGAACCCTAGTCTATGCTTTAAACCTAGTTTTCTTCCTTTTTAGTGCATAATTGATCGAAGTTCTTATGTCACCAAAGATATTATAATATCAATCCCCAATAATTAGTATTAGAGCTAGGGTTATAGGTTGATCATGTTTTAATTCCATGTTGTCCACCATTGAAAACCCTAGGTTGCATGTTAAAAATTATGTGCATTGATGTATATGTTTTGTAATAACCTAATTTTAAAGGATTTTATTACTCCCTTCGTCATGGTCACATATTTGTATTTATGTGAATGGACTTTACAGATCTTTATTCATAGTCACTTTGCTTAGATTTAATTTTGTTATAATAATTAGATTATTTTAACTATTGCATTAATCAATGTATTTGGAGTAGTTTATGAGGGAATATAATTGTTCTAATTCTATTTTATGGGGTTTGATCGTGGAAGAATACATGGAGGTTAATTGCATTATGCTCAAGTAGAAGGTCTTTTAATGGAGATTCTTGAGTTTCAAAAAAGTTTTCCAAATATAACGAGAGAAAGAAGAAGAGAGAAGTGAAGGTTCAAAACCACTATAGCAGCACAACCTAAACCCTATAGCGGCATCTGTCCACTATTATATTGGAAGTCTAAATTTTGATAACGACTCCAGTCTGCTGTATGGCGGTTTTTTCCATGGTTTTCCCATTTTGGGCTCTATTTCTTTTCATAACTCTATTTCTGTAAGGATTCTTCTTTAAGAAATTTTAATTCTCAAGGGGTCTAGCCGCCAAAGATATCTTGGCTATTATGGAAGAGGGCTTAATTTCGTTTTGATACATAATTGCATGTGTTTGTGATTGTTTATATTTTTATCATCTCATATTTAATTGTTGTATAATTTTGTGAGATGATTATTAGCCTAATTAGGAACCACATTTTATGGACAACATTGAGTTATTTATGAGAACGACCTAGATCATAATTCTTATGGAATTATTTTCTAAAATTGAATTTAATTAAAAATAGCTTTAATTGTTGAAATTTAAAATATGGAGACTAGATAATTTAATTTGTAAAGTAATAGAAACCTATTAGTTATTTAATCAAGGAGTTTAGAAATGAATAAATATTTTTTCAAAATAACCTCAAAATAAAGATATTTAGTGGCATGGGGTTTCAACATAAACCCATGGTCTCCATCATTATTTTAAGAATGTGATGTGATTACTTCCCCACATTAGCATCGACTTTTGTCCCCAACGGAGGGAATATATGATGATATTGCCATATTCTTGAAACTCTTAAGTGATAATTCTTTTAAATTAAATGTGAGTGAATTTGGTCCCCGCAATAGGGGAGTTATACACAAGTGCGCTTGTAGTTACTGATGTGTTTTTGAGAAAGGACTGTGGCAATTATGAGAAGAGTGAGAATGGTCAATAGCAGTTGTACTGGCTAAGTATTCACTGAGAAAGATAAAAAAAAGGAACTTGCCCCTTTAAGAAGCTAACTGTTTTACAGAATGCAAGAAGTCATTTAGAGCAAGTGAGCCATTTATGACTATCAGCAAGATGTATTTAATATGATACATCGTAGGATTCATCGTGACAAGATCTTTTGCTCATGGAGCTATATTTTTTTTATTAGAGATTACAATTCGAAACAGAATAAGACTAATGTAATGGCGAGAATGTTAGAACATAAATAAGGTATCTTATCTTATTTAAGTATGGTTAGACTCTTTCTCGGACTCCATGTAGATATTGGAAAACTATGTGCTCTGCATAATGATTCTCTCCCCCCTAAAACTGGGAAGTTATACACAAGTGGATTCGATTTCAAAGATTAAACCGATGGTTTAAACTTATAAACAATTAATTCTATCCTCCACAATGGAGTCGTTTTCATTAAATACGAGACTAATAGATGTCAGCATCGATTGATAATTCTACCTGGTTGATCCTGCTAGTAGTCATATGATTGTATCAAAGATGAAGCTATGCATGTGTAAGTATGAACTAATTCACAGTGTGAAACTGCTAGTGGCTCACTAAACCAGTTATAGTTTGTTTGATGGTACCTCCTACTCAAATAATCATAGTAATTCTAGAGCTAATATGTGCAATAAACCATGACTTCTATAAGGTATTGATTTATTAGATAAAAGCATATCCTATAAAAGGGGACGTGAAGCAACATATTACTCTTCCTTCCATTCTCAGCTCGAGATCTCAGTAGAATTCGTTCACATACTTCCTTAATTGAAAATTTCATATTAGGGATTCTATTTCATCATTCAAAGTCATAAATTTTTTTGGGTATAGAAAATATTTGTGAAACTCACACGATTTCTTCTTATTCTCCTTCCACCAGGTGTTAAAATTTTGGCAGGTCGTCTCAGGTCTTTCTTGTCACGGATGTGATTTAGAATGTGGTGCACTCCCATTGTGATTGGGGTATACTCCTCAAACTTGTAATTATACTTCTCATGTGTATTGTTCTTGATTTTATCCTTTTTATTCTAGTTGATTCCTACTTCAGCTTTATCATGGCCTATCAATTTGGCCGTCATAGTTTCTTTGACCTTCGTAATCTTCCCGACCTTAGCTACAAGCTCGACCGTTGTGGTTAGTGGCTTTTTTCCAACGTCAGGTATAATGTCCCTATTTGTAAACTACTCATAATATTCGTTATAGTTATATTTTCATTATAATCTATCTCCAACTTCTCGTTGTTCAACCATATGATATATTCTTTGGTTGTCATATCTTCCCTTTGTCACACACTCAATAGATTGGCTATTGACTTTGTCAGCTTCATGCTGAATCAAAAGTTATTTATGAATAGGTTTGCTAACTGCCTAAATGTGTTTATTTCTCCACTAGGGATCCCCATATAACATACCTGAGATGAGCCAGTTAGGGTATTGTAAAATGCCCAGTAGCACATTTCATCAAAAATAGAAGAAACATATTCTGATCCCTCGTATTGTTCAATGTGATGCATGGGATTTGTCTTCCCATCATATTTTGAAGAAAACATAGGAGGATTTAATCTGGCTGGTGTAGGATAATTCAGAATAGATATAGCAACGGTATATCCCTTTACATATCCTTTTGTAGAGGATTTTTCTTTTCATCAAGCCTTTCTGCTTGTCGTTTAACCTTTGTATTTTCCCATTATAGGGTTGGTTGGTCCATCCATGGTTATTTCCAAAGCTTTCTTTCTGTCTAGGTTTGGCTCTAAATAACCCCCTGAAGATTTACCTCGATCTAGATGAAGAGGAATTCCTCTTGGTCACATATCATAGTAATTCCTTTGGATGCCCCCTTTTCCATTGACCTCTGGAGAAGTGAGGGCTAAGAACCAGACGATCAAAGGAGATTCCTTTGCCAAGCCTTTCAAAAGCACTAAGTTGATGTGGTTCAAAGGTACAGTTAATAGAATATATTATTTTGAAGGAATATGTTATTCCCATAGTGTCTAGGATAATCACGACCATGGTAAAGTCCGCCTCTGTCTATCGGGGTACCAGCACCCCGTAAGGATATCTCCCTAGTATGTATCCCGTGAGTATTCACACCTGGTATATTGCACATAATACACAAGAAAGGTAATCCTAATCACATAAACATTACAAGTATTAACTCCATATATTTACTCTTAAATAATATTTATTAATTAAGAATACAATCTCAAAACAATTACCAAGATTTGAAACCCAAATTAATTAACCGTAACCCATCCTTGGCTAAACCCGGGATCGATCCACTTTAAGCGTCGATCGATTGGACTGCCAAGATTGCAGGCCCTTCTGTCCCATTACAGGATTCAGCCCTAAAAACCTATATTAAATAAAATCCAAGATTCCAAATCAACTAAAAACACAAATATCTTCACATACAAATAATCCAACATTAATCCTAACTTATAACTCAGGTTTTTACATGATTTTAATATGAATTTAAGGGATAAACTCCAAATTCACCCAATAACCCTAGTTTCATAACTTTGATGAATTAAATTCATATTTGACATCAATTTGTTCAATTATCAAGGGCCTTTGTATGAAACATCTTCCAAATAATTATACATCAATTTCGTCTCACATACATAAGAATTTCTATCCATTTCGGATATATCTCAAGAACATGAATTGTAACCTAAATTATCTATTAATTTAATTATGAAAATTAGTTAGTTAATCTAAAAATAAGATTTTCATATAATCATTTTTTGATTCCAATGAATAATCATATTCTAACACAAAAATAATTATATTCAAGCACTAAGTAAACTTTCCTCAATTCAAAGGTTGGTTGAACTCCAAACTTAAACCTCAAATTCTCCTCTTGTCTAAGTTGCATCCGTTCTAAATTTAGGGTTTTCTCTCTTAAAGTTTTAGAATGATAATATAGTTAACTAAATGACTTTCATAATAAGATAATTTTAAAATTTGGGTTAGACCTCATATGAGCCTCAACCTAAAGAGCCCAATTACTTCTCTGAACTTTCCAAGACCTTACCCAAGTCATAACCTAAACCATATAGATTAAAACCCAATATTTTAATTCATACCTAGACATTCCACATGCCTCATAATTCATCCCAATATACCATACTGGCATCCGAGTATAGTAACCATTACGGGTCTAAAATTAATTATTAAATTATTTAGTAATTTATTCGTAATCAATTATAATTATTTAATTAATTTTGTATCGTGTATTAAGTCCAATTTCAATTATAAATAATTTATGCACATAACACATATCAAATGTAAGTGACGTCATGAGTAACTGCAGGTAATTAATTTATTTCTTAATAAAACTTAATGTACCAAAATTACGTGGTATTAGAAATGGTGTCATAAAAATACCAAGACATCCTTGTTCCTTTCAGATAGCATATTATGTTGTGGATAAGAGTCTGAAACCATAATTTAACTAACCAAATATGGGAGGTTTTTATTAGTGGGAGTCCCAAGCCACTAGGAACTAACTAGATGAAGTAGAGTTAGATTCAAAATTTTAAGTTGGGTATATTATAAAAAAACCAACTTCAAACACTTGAGGAACAATTAGAACACCCTCCTCATTTTTATATGTGTCTCTCTTTACCCAGTCTTATATAACTGGGCTTTGGAAGATGTGACACCTCGTATGATCTATACATTAAGTGACCAACCAATGCAAGCTCAATAAAATCTATCTAAAAATATGGTGTCATTATAATCATGCAAGAATAAAATAAGATGTAAATTATGAATAAAGGAAACATAGAAATAAGATTAGGTACATCCATGAACTAATATTAAATAATAATCTAATAGCATCGAAATTTCCATCATAATCTCCACAATAACTCCAATCCAACTCATGTGTAAATACTAGAAAGTAAATCATAAATAGGTGCCACAAAATGACCTTACATAATAACTTTGTAAGATAATTGACTGAAAATTAGATATATAAGTAAGGATGCAACCGTCTACATCTACATAAGCTTGATGGATAACCAAAAGGATAAAATGTAAATATGCGGTCAACCTTTAAATTGTGGTTGCACTATAACTAAAATTATTCAACATAAATAGGGTCAAGCCCTAGTAAGAACTTTCTTATATGAGAACCATAATAATAAATTAATTCCATCTTCATGTATCTCAATTAGATGGTTAATATAACCCAATATAATCATACCTTCCTTGCCAATTTCACGAATATTACCATTATTAACTTATTCTAATCTTAACACAATTTATTCAATTTTTAATATATGCATAAGGTACATTCTACCACATCTCAATTGTAAAGTCCACATAAAATATTTAATGCATCAGTCGAATCCCACCTAACCATAGAGCATTTCAACAACTCACATACACTATACATGGACGTAATCATGTCTTAAGTACAATATATAAAAGGTATCCAAAAAACCCTTAACCACTGAGCATCCACATAACTCCCACATACCATGTAGAGCCTAGCGACGTAAATACATAATATATATATATATATATATCATGTAAAGCGTCCATGTGCATAAATTTACAATGCGTAAGGTAATCCTGAAAGTCCCTAAATTAACAAATATAATATATAAAGCATACTCGCATCAATACAAAATATATATTACGTTTAGCATCCTACACATCAATCAATAATATTTATTGTGTAGAGAATCCCCATGCATCAATGCATAGTAAAGGACATCCCACATTCTTCAAAAATACAAATATAATATGTAAGGTGTACTCGTATCAAATAGATTATGTAGACCGTTCCCATTCATCCATATTAAATACAACCAATCCCAAAAATAACATATCATAAAAAAGAATTCATTAACTTACCAATTCGTTATTATTAAAGTTTTACCCATTTTTCTGATTATTTAATCATAAAGTATTTCATTATAAACTCATTAAGCATGGTTCTTACAGTAATAACATATTCTGAACATTTATTAAGTATAATCAAATTTATGAATTAAATTACCGATCATTTTTAGTCTTTATGTCCTTTTTGTATTTAAAATTTTGATTAAAACATTCAGGAACCCCCCAAACCAACATTTGGAAAAGTGCTAAGGTTGGCCATATCTGCCTGTAGGCTAGCTAGATCCGATTTTAGGACTTCCTCCAAAATAATTTTGTTACGAGTTTTCCCAAATTTCTAACCCAATTCAAACCCAACCAACGTGATTATTACATAAAGTTTAATAATTATTTAGGGAACCAAAGATAACAATTATATGAATATAAATCATGAATTTAAAACTTAATAATAATTACCAACCTAATTAATCATAAGAATAACAAGAAAACTAAAAAATCTAATTCATGGTTAAAAATTTCAATTTTGATTTTTGATTATAACCACCTGACTTTAATAGGGATTTCATTTACATATCATTATTCTAACATGTTCAATCAATTTCGTTATATACATACAAACCTAACAAACTCAATTATAACATTTGAATATAAAAACTCAATTTAGCTTATTATAACATATGTTGTATTTTAAGAGAATTCTAACTAACGTATTAATCCTAATTATATATATGTTTAATTAAGATTTTTGAGTGATTTGTGGTGTGAATCACAATCGAATTATAATACTAAATGTAATATGACTCAGTTTTAATTCTAATCATCAATATATTAAAATTGTCCAATTTCAATTTAACTAACTCAAATATGTCAATTACGATTATTTGTCTTTTCTAAACACAATTTTATCATTATAGAATATATTCAAAAGAGAGGAATAAGACAAAAGTTCTTGCATTTGATTGAGAAAAAAAAACCTTTTGAATTGTAGAACATGATGTAGTTTATGATGATTCTCCACAATCAGATCTCGTCCTCAAGATCTTTGTTCTAATATATTCCACAAGCTTTATTCTCCAATCCCCTTCCTCAATTTTTCCTTTTTTTGATATGTTAAAGTGGGATTAGGTTTTTCTCAACTTACCTATTTATATGTTAATTCCCATAACCTTACTTAAACCTAATTTTTAATGGGCTTATTATGGACCTTAAAACTCAAACTAAACATGTCCAAACTTACCCCAATGGGATACCTCACCTATGGGTTCACTCAGACATTGCTTTTACCATATTTGGGTCCTTAATTAATCCACAAAATCTAATATAAAATCCAATAATATTAATAGGCACAACTAGCTTGTTATTGATTAAACATTCGTTAAGTTATCCATCCCCAAAAGACATTAGTCAAATTATTATTTCTTTTAATATTCATTTATCAAGCCAAAAAGATTCAAATATTTTGTTAGTCCAATTTTATTTAATTTTCTCGATTTATATATTTATTAAATATCAGGGGTATTACATTCCTCTCCCTAACAAAAAAAATTATGTCCTTAGAATTCATCAAAAACATGTCTGAAAAGCTTGGGATATTTCTCTCCCTCCCAGGTAGACTCGGCCTCATTGTGCTAACTCCACTAGACACACACTACAACATAACCTTTGAGCGAAGAACTTGGTCCCTACCGTCGATGATAGAGAAAGGAATCTCCTCATAACTTGCATCCAATTGCATCTCTATATCTCCAAAATTTACATGTTAATATGTTAGTGCATACTGCTAAAATCTCCTCGGCATCGATACATGGAACACATCATAAACTTGTTATGAATGGTAGGGTAAAACAATACGATATGCCTAGTCCAACTGTGACAACCCGCTATCCAAAATAAAGGGTGGCCAGCCTTATACCCTGATAAAATAGGAAATCATGGATAATATCATCCTCAGCATCACGACAATATACAAAGTATAAGGAATAACCACTCTATATTCCAGAAAACGGGTTATCAAAAACTTTGATTTGAAGTAAAAAGAAAAACATTTTCAACAACCCATAATAGAAATAGAGGGTGGAAACCCCCACAAGCGCATATAAGAAATCCCGAAAGATACAAAGGACCGAATAAAACGTCGGTCAAAACCATCCATGCAACATACATATAGTACCAAGAGTTACATGATAAATTCATTATACAATTACAACTGTTTGGGCAACAAGCCCGAATGAACTGAACATAACTAGAAACATAAACAGAGGCGTCTACACAAAATCCCGTGAAACCCGCACAATGTCACGGCTCCTCAAAAACATGTGGAAGGAAAGGTCATTACGGGCGACCATGCGGCGGAACACCTGAGCGGATAATATTGATATACATATACAACAAAAAAAGGAAAACCGGTCAGGGTCGGATATATGTGATCAATAGATAAATGACAAGTATAATAATGATGCACAATTAAGCATGGATGATAGTCTAGCATGTTAACAACATATAAGGAACTGAACTGGTGAAGGACTACATAGAGTGAGATTCATACTAAAACAGAATTAAAAGTGCTTATGAGCCTTTATCATCTTTAATCATATCTCAGTTTAAACATTCATTTTCCATTCCTTATCAGGAATATAATTGTCATCCTGTGCTCTATATGGCACTAGTCTCAATAACATGCTCTTTGCGGCATAATTTGCTCTTTATGGCATTAATGTTCCATCGAGTCCAACTCGATAATTAGAATAGTCATAATATAAATATAACGCTTCTAAGACCGCCCGTCCGGGTTTCCCCACGGTGCGCGTCCCTAAATAACCATCATCTTCCAGGGCCTAACATAAGGCAACCCGGGATCCTATCGAAAGCGTCGGGAAGCGGCCATAAGCCTGCGTGGTAGCCAAGACCACACCCGGAATCTCCCTACCCCCGCAGAAAATATACAACCATAAGCGCTCCCATGGCCTAGGACTATATCCACCCTGCATTCATTAGCCAGGGGGCTTCACCTATCGTGCGGACTTCCCTTAAGATGGTATTTAGAGAGGTGTGTAACATCCATTTTATTAATTCCCATTACATGATTAGTAAATTATCATATACCTTAACAATATTCCCATTTTTATTGAATGTATAAGCTAATTCGGGACTAAGTATAAGTGGTACCGACATAGCATCCTCAAAAGGGATTTTAGACTCCAAAGTCATCCCCAAAGCCTCCGTTGGCTTTAATATAAACCATCAAGTCAAAATGTAACTCAAGTTGAATTCTAAAGTCTCCAAATTGGCCTTAATACATTCTAGACCGATATAAAACTACAAGACAAAAGTGATGCCTAAACATCACTTTAAATTCCCCCTTGAATGAATCCTAGATGAACCCTTTCGAGTCTAGGATGTCGACCCAACTCAACTAGAACTCTAAACCCTATGTTTACTTCATTTAAGAAGGTCCTTAATCAAAAATCCTAAAGAAAAGGGCTAAAAAATGAAAAAGAAAAATTCCAACAAGTGCAGGGCTGCCGAATCGATTCGCTCCGTTGGCCGAATCGATTCGGCCAGAAACTTTGGGTTTCTGCATAACTGCCGAATCGATTTGGATGGATTTCGAATCGATTCGGCTCCCAAGACCTGGGCACTAGACTTAACCGAATCGATTCGCCTAGGGGGCCGAATCGATTCGGGCCTGCGATTTTGCCAAGAAATGGCTATGGAGTCTTGGACTCCATTTTCTACCCCAACTCAAATTTCTTCAAACCAAACTTGTATACCAACACTAAAAGAACATCAAAGATGCTATTGATCATCTAAAACCTCATGAATAATCATGGAGTGAATCAAAACCCAAAATATACATAAGAAAACCCTAGGTTTACTAAACTAAAATCAATACACCATTATCACAACCAATAATCTATCTCAAGACACAATTTGCAAGTAAAAACTTGCCTTGATTCAGCAAATATGCAGATTCCTTGGTGTAGTAGCAATCTCTCTCAATCTCCAAAGCTTTCTCTCCACTCTTCTCTCTTACTCTCTTAGGTTTAGGAAGGGATTTTGGGGAAATAGAAGACTTAGTAGGCATAAATCGTGACTTAAGGCAAATGCCCCACTTAATTAACCAAAAGTGCGATAAAATAATACGCAGTAGCATAATTAAGGCACAACCAGTCAAAAATGCCCAAAACTACAAAATACAATATGGCACATTATTTGACTGTTTCGCACATTCCGGAATCAACTGCAACCTCCAAATTATCATTTGGACATTTTAAAATTCAATTTAGGTTCCGGTCTCATTATTAAGCCAAATATCATTTTAAATTCAGATGATATTAATAATCATGACATAGCAATATTTCCCATGATTATGATATGTATGCAACCTCATAATAAATATCAACTTTTCTACATTGAATTAACATTCAAATCATAACCCAACACCGGTCTCTAATTACTATACTAAGTAATTACTATAAAAATACGGTCATACTCCCCCCCTTATGAGGGAATTTTGCCCCCAAAATTCAGGCGTACCTCATGAGAAAAGATGTGGATATTTCTCCCGCATCTCATCCTCGCGTTCCCAAGTTGATTCGCTTGCATGATGATGACTCCAATGGACTCTCACTAGAGGCACCACCCGAGATCTCAACTTTCGCTCCCCAAACTCAAGGATAGCAACCGGTTGTTCTTCATAAGAAACATCGGGCTGCAACTCAATATCTTCGAAAGGGATGTGCCAAAGGGCACCTTCACACCTTCTTTACTTCTTCAAAGAGGAGACATGAAATACATCATGGATTTGTTGTAAAGGTTCCGGCAAGGCAAGTTGGTATGCTACGGGACCAACCTTTGCAATCACCGGGAAAGGTCCAACAAAGCGGGGTGCAAGCTTTCCTTTCTTCCCAAAATGTTTAATGCCCTTCATCGGGGACACTCGTACCAACACTTGGTCTCCAACTTCCAATTCCATATGTCTCCTACCCGCATCGGCGTAGCTCTTTTGGTGATCTTGGGCTATCCGTATGCGATTTCGAATAAGCTCAATCTTCGAAGAAGTATCTTGGATCATTTCAGGTCCAAGGAACTTATTATCACCCACCTCCAACCAACAAGCGGGCGATCTGCAAGGCCTGCCATACAGAGCTTCATAGGGTGCCATTCCAATAGTGAATTGGTATGAGTTGTTGTAAGAAAACTCAACCAACGGAAGGTATTGTTCCCAACTGCCTTTAAAGTCGAGTATGCACATACGAAGCATATCCTCCAACATCTGGTTTACCCTTTCGGTCTGACCGTCTGTTTGAGGATGATAGGAAGAGCTTAGCTTCAACTCGGTCCCCATAGCTCCCTGGAAACTCTGCCAAAAGTGGGACACAAATATTTTATCTCGGTCGTAGACAATATTCAAAGGTACCCCGTGGAGTATGACGATCTCCTCAATGAACAACTGGGCATAACGAGCGGTATCATAATCGGTGCGCACAGGTAAGAAGTGTGCCGACTTAGTCAAACGGTCGACAATCACCCAAATTGAGTCATGACCCTTCTGCGATCTTGGCAAGCCCGTAACAAAGTCCATCGAAATGCTTTCCCATTTCCACACGGGATTCTCGAGCGGTTGTAACAAACCTGTCGGCCGCTGGTGGTCAATCTTAACCAACTGACAAGTAGTGCATTGAGACACAAACTCTGAGATATCCCTCTTCATACCAGCCCACCAATACAAACGACGCATATCTTGGTACATCTTGTCCCCGCCTGGATGCACCGTGAACTTCGACCCGTGGGATTCTGCCATAACTGCACGTCTCAAATCCCCATAATCGGGAACCACAAGTCTTCCATGGAAGCGTAGTCCACCCTCGGAACCTATTGAGTATGACTCCGCTCCCTCAGACAACAACTGGCGTATGTGGTCTTGACAAACTTTATCTCTCTTCTGAGCTTCCACAATCTTTGCTATAATCGTGGGAGTAACCATAATCACTGAAAGGAATGCTCTCACTCCTGCATCCTCCAGGCTGAGTTCTTTCCACTTAGCTTTCCACACCTCAGCTAAGTCTCCATCAGGATTTCTACTCAAGGCGTCTGCTACCACATTCGCCTTTCCGGGGTGGTAATGAATATCAAATTGGTAGTCTTTCACAAACTCCAACCAACGACGTTGACGCATATTCAAATCCTTTTGGGAGAATAAGTACTGCAGCGATTTGTGGTCGGTGAAAAGGCTAAACTTTTCCCCCAAGAGGTAATGCCTCCATATCTTCAAGGCAAATAGAACGGCGGCGAATTCCAAGTCATGCACTGGATAGTTCCTCTCGTGAGGCTTCAACTTACGAGAAGCGTATGCAATGGGTTGTCTCTCCTGTTGAAGAACACCTCCTAACCCCAGAAGAGATGCATCGGTGAAGACGAGATATTCAAACCCCGGCTTTGGCGATGCCAGGACTGGAGCTGAAGTCAGTCTATCCTTGAGTTCATCGAAAGCCGCTTGACATGAACTGTCCCAAACAAATCTTACTCCTTTCCGGGTCAAATTCGTCAACGGGCTAGCAACCTTAGAAAAGCCCTTAATGAATCGACGGTAATAACCCGCCAAGCCCAGAAAACTACGAACTTCAGTGGGCGTCGTGGGCTGACCCCACTCCTTCACCGCGATCACCTTACTCGGATCCACAGACACGCCTTGGGATGACACCACATGCCCCAAAAATTGAACTTCCTTCAACCAGAAGCCACACTTCTCAAACTTTACATACAATTAATGATCCCTCAATCTCTGCAGGACCAACCGCAAGTGAGCAGCGTGATCCGACTCCGTCTGAGAATAAACTAGGATGTCATCAATAAATACAATGACAAACTGGTCAAGGAAATCCCGGAATACCCTATTCATAAGGTCCATAAACACTGCAGGGGGATTGGTTAGCCCGAAGGGCATAACCAAGAACTCATAAGATCCATAACGGGTCAGAAAGGCCGTCTTGGATACATCTTGCTCTCGTATCCTCAATTGGTGATACCCTGTCCGCAAGTCGATCTTGGAGAAGTAGGAAGCTCCCCTGAGTTGATCAAATAAGTCGTCGATGCGAGGTAAAGGGTATTTATTCCGGATGGTGACTTTATTCAACTCTCTATAGTCCACGCATAACCGGAGAGAACCGTCTCTCTTCTTCACAAACAATACCGGAGCGCCCCACGGTGAGGTACTACGCCTAATAAAGCCATGCTCCAGTAACTTCTGAATCTGATCCCTCAGCTCCCTCATCTCCACAGGAGCCATTCGATAAGGAGCTTTAGCAATCAGTCGAGTTCCCGGCATTAAGTCAATCACAAACTCTATTTCCCGACTTGGAGGTAATCCGGGTATCTCCCGAAAAATATCTTCAAAGTCCCGAACGATGGGAAGAAAATCTAGGGGAACCACGACATCTCTAGATGCACCTTCCGTAATCAATATAAATAGGCACCCGTGCTCCCTTCCATACAGGGCATAACTACTAGGAACATCTCTTGTCCCAGAACCGCAAAAACTATACTCTTCCCGTAACAATTCACTATGGCACGGTACTTTACTAGCCAATCCATACCCAAAATTACATCGTACCCGACCATATCAAGGACGAGCAAATCGGCATCAAAACACAAGTCACCAAGGTTAATTCCTACGTTTTTACATACGAAAAAAATCAATGAGCCATCGCCCATAGAGGATTCGACGCTAGTGAAAGTACTTTCAGCAGATTTTATCAAACCTGTAGTCTGAGCAAAACTTCTAGAAATAAAGGAGTGTGTAGCACCCGTATCAAATAGAATTCGACCCATGTGCCCCTGAGTGAGAAACTTACCCTCGATCGCCGGTGGTGCTGGAGGAGCTGGAGGAAGCAAAGCCTCCTGAATATGGTAAACCCTTCCTTACTGCAATTGCCCTTGTTGAGGAGGAGCAATCGGATTAGGCGCTTGGGGCGGAAACTGCACATACGGCTGCTGTGGGGCCCGAGGAAGATGCCCTCCAACTAATTGAGGACACGCCCTTTTATAGTGGCCCAGCTCCCCACACTGAAAACATTTGATTGCCGTAATATCCTGGTTTCTACCTTGGTTATTTCGGAATTGACCCGCACCTTGGCCCTGTTGTCCCCTACCACCATTTCCACCTCTACCTCCCTGTGGTTGCTGACCACCTTGACCTTACCTGTTATTATTACCGCCAGCATTAAACCCACCGAAACGTTGACGCTTGGACGAATCCCCCTGCTGAGGATCCCTCTTAACCTGCTTGTTCCCCGAGGATTGGGACGAAGAAGATGTTCCCCCTCCGCTCCCAACACCTCCCTGCCTCCCCGCTTGTCCCACAGTAACAACCTTCTTCTTGTTTAGCAGAAACAATCTGTGCTCCTGACAGTGAAGCAAAGCGGCATTCATCACATCACCAAAAGTCCCCAGAGATGGATTTCCCAGCAAATGTTGTTTTATTCGCCACTATAAACCTCCCAAAAACTTGGAGATCCTCTTCGATTCTGGAGTTACCTCATCCGGTATAAAACTGGCTAACCGGGTAAACTCTTCCTCATACTCAGCAACTGACCTCTCCCCTTGAACCAAATCCTGCAGCTTCCTCTGCATTTCCCTCTGAACTGCAGGAGGGAAATACTTCCCATCAAATAAAGCCCAAAAATTTGTGATGGACATAGTATCCCTTTGCTCGGGTGTCGTCATTGACTCCCACCAATGTAAGGCCGGTCCTACCAGCTTGAAAGTAGCGAGAATCTGCTTCTTCTCCTCACTACATTCCACCATCCTAAGATGGCGCTGCATATCTCTCTTCCACTGGTTCGCCTTAATAACATCCGAACCTCCCTCGAATTCCGAGGGATGCCCCTTAAGGAAAGATTCCCTCACCCATTCCCACTGAGAAGGTCCCGTGGGAACTTGTGCTTCTTGTCCCCTAACTTGGGCTTGTGGCATTTGTTGGGCCACTGCAGTCATCGCGGCGTTGACAGCTTGGGCCACAATATTAGGCACTTCAGCGGCACTGATACTCCCCTGCTGCGGTGGAGGACCAAACTCATCCTCAACAACCCTATTACGTCTAGCGGGACGTCCTCTCTTCGGCAGCATCTGAGATAAAGACGAGATAGAGTTAAAACATAGTATAAGACAATCTATTTAGCAGAAGATCGCATACATAGGCAGTAAAACAATCCTAACATTAAGTCCTATATCAAAGAACGCTACGGTAGAACGTGACAAGTCCGCATAGATCCTAAAGACTCTAGAACCTGATGCTCTGATACCATCTGTGACAACCCGCTATCCGAAATAAAGGGTGGCCAGCCCTATACCCCGATAAAATAGGAAATCATGGATAATATCATCCTCAGCATCACGACAATATACAAAGTATAAGGAATAACCACTCTATATTCCAGAAAACGGGTTATCAAAAACTTTGATTTGAAATAAAAAGAAAAACATTTTCAACAACCCATAATAGAAATAGAGGGTGGAAACCCCCACAAGCGCATATAAGAAATCCCGAAAGATACAAAGGACCGAATAAAACGTCGGTCAAAACCATCCATGCAACATACATATAGTACCAAGAGTTACATGATAAATTCATTATACAATTACAACTGTTTGGGCAACAAGCCCGAATGAACTGAACATAACTAGAAACATAAACAGAGGCGTCTACACAAAATCCCGTGAAACCCGCACAATGTCACGGCTCCTCAAAAACATGTGGAAGGAAAGGTCATTACGGGCGACCATGCGGCGGAACACCTGAGCGGATAATATTGATATACATATACAACAAGAAAAGGAAAACCGGTCAGGGCCGGGTATATGTGATCAATAGATAAATGACAAGTATAATAATGATGCACAATTAAGCATGGATGATAGTCTAGCATGTTAACAGCATATAAGGAACTGAACTGGTGAAGGACTACATAGAGTGAGATTCATACTAAAACAGAATTAAAAGTGCTTATGAGCCTTTATCATCTTTAATCATATCTCAGTTTAAACATTCATTTTCCATTCCTTATCAAAAATATAATTGTCATCCTGTGCTCTATATGGCACTAGTCTCAATAACATGCTCTTTGCGGCATAATTTGCTCTTTATGGCATTAATGTTCCATCGAGTCCAACTCGATAATTAGAATAGTCATAATATAAATATAACGCTTCTAAGACCGCCCGTCCGGGTTTCCCCACGGTGCGCGTCCCTAAATAACCATCATCTTCCAAGGCCTAACATAAGACAACCCGGGATCCTATCGAAAGCGTCGGGAAGCGGCCATGAGCCTGCGTGGTAGCCAAGACCACACCCGGAATCTCCCTACCCCCGTAGAAAATATACAACCATAAGCGCTCCCATGGCCTAGGACTATATCCACCCTGCATTCATTAGCCAGGGGGCTTCACCTATCGTACGGACTTCCTTTAAGATGGTATTTAGAGAGGTGTGTAACATCCATTTTATTAATTCCCATTACATGATTAGTAAATTATCATATACCTTAACAATATTCCCATTTTTATTGAATGTATAAGCTAATTCGGGACTAAGTATAAGTGGTACCGACATAGCATCCTCAAAAGGAATTTTAGACTCCAAAGTTATCCCCAAGGCCTCCGTTGGCTTTAATATAAACCATCAAGTCAAAACGTAACTCAAGTTGAATTCTAAAGTTT